>CM062817.1:1116632451-1118049951 GCA_031772625.1 Pinus tabuliformis
TAATTGTATGGCGAGGTTAAGAACAACGAAAACTATTTAAAAGAATGTAATATAATATAAAACTTAAACCAGATTATTTTATATGATATTATTTTTAAGATTTATATTGAAAGATTAAAAGATTGTCCCCGTATCCAAAACAATTGTGTCCAACTGATTTTTTTTTAGTTAATATGGTCATCATCTGTCCTTAGACTGCAGCTAATGGAACATCGCACAAAAAGATTGAAATACGGGATTATGTAATTTGAACATTACTAAAAGATTTATATGGGGGATTATACATGTGACGATTATGTACACACACCAAATCGCGTTGGGAATTTGGCTGAGCAATTTGGCGTATATGATAGTTTTGAGAGAATAAAGGTGAAGACGAGAAAATAGATAATGATGAAGGGTTGCTGGTAATCAACTGATGAAACCCTAGCTGAACAGCAAAAGCTCAATAATGATATTGCGGAGGCAATTATTATCGGGTGTAAAAAATGGTTACTAGTGATCAAGTGCGAATTAGAATGTGGATTAGGACTTGATTTGATTTATATAGAAAAACGGGAGTATATATTTTAATTTTTTTTTGAAATTTGAAAATTGAAATAGAAAGTTAAAAAAAAAATTGGAAAAGAAAAATGGTGAATTTTCCAAAGTCAGCTTTTTTTTTTAAAATGTTATAGAAATCTAATAGAAATCTAGTAAGGTTAACATAATGTATCAAATTTATTAATATTATAAAATATGAAAATATGAAAAAAATAAAATAAAATTAGATTTCAATGTTAAGAATAAAATTGAATATATCAAAAATAAGCTTAAAAAAATAAAATCAAAAATATCAAAAATTAAACTTCAAATAATTTCCATAATAACTTTATATTTCAAACATTAAACAAATCATATAAATATAAATAACATTAAATCCATCTATAAACATTAAAACCATCTACTTATCAAATTTAAATATGTTCAACAGTAACAGAATTAGAATCAATACACTTCACGTGGTAGAGAGGCATATATATACGAGAACAACGTCGTTTCATAGAATATTATTCCTCGTTCAAAATCCATCAAAGTAAACCATAAGGAAACTTGGAGCAGGATAATAATTAGCTTTTTTGGGATTCTTTAAAGATAAGTTGGTGATAAAAGAAAAAAATTTGTTAAATTTTGAATTTTACTTATTTAAAATGATTGAGTTTTTGTGTGTATAAATAAATTATTCCACCTCTGGATCTTTGGTGAAATGTGTGGGAGTGACCATGTGAACCACGAAGTCGTAGCCATGTTTGACAGAGCCGAAGTTACCTGATTTATTAATGTCAATTTTGAAGAGCGTAAGCCTTTCTCTCGGTGTCGGAAGTGACGCAATATGGCCACTTCTGCAGGTGAAGATCCAGGTTCAAAGAGCGTAACAAGTACTTTTTTTTCACTGCGCACCTTCGCCAAGGACGACTGTTCCGGGGTATGTTTGATATTTGTGGCTCGCAGGACAACTGTTTCTCGGCGACTGGTTAGGGAGGTCTGTGGCGTATTTGTGTATCTGTTCTGAGTTGCCATGGGATTTTATAGTCTTCCTATTTCGTTTATGGCAGACGGTGTTGGGTGCTAGTGGTTGGTTTCTGTTGTTATTATGTGGTCTGGAATTGGGATTTTGTGTGGTGGCTATTGTACTTCATTTGTATGCAACACTTGAGGGATTTCTATTTATGGTTTTTGTGGTCTTTCCGTGATTATCTATTATAGTATGCTTGTATACCCTCCAGACATATTTGTTCCTTTACTTTACATTATTCATATCATCTTGCTTCTTATCAAGGCTGTATACATATCATTAGGACACACTCTTCATTGTCTTTTTAGCGTACAGATGCCAGACTGTTTAGAGGTTTGCGGTTACATCAAAACCCGCATGTATTGGTAAACATTCCAAACCAGTGACTAGGATCCCTAACGTAAGGCCTCCGGGTGATTGCGCGACGGGAGCCGGGCGAAGGCGTGCACGAGGGTGCGCGGGCGGGCGCGGGCTGAACGGGCGTGCGGTCACATTGCGACAAAACTTACGACAAGGATGCGACGATAGTGTGACGAAAGACGAACACATGCAAAAACAACTAAGTATTAAACAACATTTATATGCGTTGGAGAGAAGGCTTGCAAGCCGACTTGCAAGATGGTTCATGAGCGTATATGAGTGGCTTTGAGCGTCGGCTAAGGGGGCTGCACACCCAATGTAAGCCACACATGATGCAAGTTAGCATGCGTATATATACATGAGCATGAGAGCTCATTAATCCAACGAACATTCGCTTGAAGACTCTCGCATAAAGACAAGGGTAAAAGGTGCGAAGTCCTAGAAGAATATGCGCATATCTCATGCGCATAAGGATTAAGGACTTTGGGAAGTTGTCTTATGTGAACGGTGGGCAAGTATGCCGCGGTTGAGGAGGTTCTAGTGGATGGTTTTATGCAGGATTTGGTAGGAAGGTTGAGTGACTCGGGTGAGCACTCCTTCTTATGCAAAGGTGCATGAAATGTTGTAAAAGGCAGGTGGCCTGTCTTTTGTAAAAATTGGTTAAGTGTGAGACTTGGTTCGGCCAAGACACACTTGTTGTAAAATCTGATATTCTTGATATAATAAAATTGTCGGGCAGACTTTCTGGGAGTTGCCCCTCCCTTTGTACTTGATTATTGTTGATGTTCTCGGTTTATTGTACATGGTTAATGATTGAGAATGATCTTCTTTAAAGTATAAAGGATAACTCTTTACTTGGTTGCAAGAAAACATAAGTTAAAGTAAGTTTATGTTGGAGTAGGCGTAGCCCATAAACGTTAGTATTGTTAAAAAGAAAGCGTTCGGTGGTGCCGCACCTCGCTACAAGCGGTTGGAAGATCACCGCAGGTGTAGGGGCGTGACAGTTGGTATCAGAGCTCGGTTGGAGCTGGTGAGCAAAGGTTGCTCGTGACAGTGACAAGGATACTTGCAGGTGAAGGAGACCGTTTCACACGAAGTGAGACAAGGGCCGGTTCAGGTTGCAGGTGAAGATGTCTATCTTGCAGAAATTGGGTTATACATCCTTCAAAGAATTCGGAGGGAGTCTACTTGAAGAGTCAGAAAGAATAACACAAGGATTTGTAGAATGTGGCAAAAGGTTGTTTGAAACAAGGGATGCTCTTCGTGCCTTGGTTAAGGAAGGGGTTCCTGATATGGGGGAAGCTCTTCGACTTGCAAAGGAAGGAGACTTGATTGAAGCAGAATTCAAGGAGCTCGAGATAAGACAGAAGGAATTGAGGCATCTCATAGCCTTGAAGAGGGAGGCTGAAGCTGAGAAAGAACTTCTTCAACCCGGTTGGGCAATGGAGCAAGGTGAAGTTGCAGATTGTGCCAACAAGGAAGAGGAAGCCGTGATAGAGGAAGATGCTGCAGACTTGAACATGATGGAGGATAAACTTGAGGCTGATCAAGTTGAACCAGGATCGTACAGTTTGTCAACATGTATGGATGAGGTCACTCACATGGAGGAGCCTCATGATGACGAAATAAGTGATGATACTTGTGTTTCATTTGGGCATTTGGGAGATGGACCATGTGCAGGAAAGGGCAAAGCCAGTTTGCCAATGCTAGGGAGGATCTCACCATGGATGACTATGATGGAACCTTGTATGGAGAAGCAAGGATTGTCAAACGTTGCAGGGCTTGTTGGGGCTACTTGTGACCTTGTGATGGAAGGTGCAAGAACCCGAGACAAGGGTGGAACTTGATGATCGTTGCGGAGGATTGGGTCATGCTTTAGCCACTTTGGCTAAGTGCCCGGCATGACTCATGGACAGATTGAGGAGGGCACACACTTGTGATGTTTTGGGTGGGCTTCTCATGGCCGAAACCAAGAGGTAGTCTTGGTGGACACTTTGGTGAAGGAGCTATGGTGAAGGGACTCATGACATGATGATGCAATGATGGGATGGTTGAGTGACCGAGTTCACTAAACCGAAGTTTGAAGACTTGGATGAGATGGCCAGATGTTGTGATGTGTCTACTTGGTTGGACTACATGGGCAGCTTAGTCATGGACATCAGGTTGGAGACTTGAAGACATGGAGCATGGCAGAGACCTATGCAAGGACATTGTGTGGAAGCACTTGTAGAGATGTCAAGGGACATCCTAACAAGGTGCTAGGGCAGGAATGTTATGCAGGAGGACTTGCTAGTGTGACATGGGAACTTGAGGATGGCACATTGCAGATGATGAAGAGGACTTCATGGACCTGAATGGGGCACATCAAGAGTTGATAAGATTGGAGACTTGAGGATGGCACATTGCAGATGATGAAGAGGACTTCATGGACCTGAATGGGGCACATCGAGAGTCGGTTTGATGAGATGGTCTCTTCACGTTGAGGAGGCACACGTATGGATGATGATGCAGGGATGGCTTGGCATCAAGCATCATGACATGTTGCAGATGAGGTGGATGGAGTTTCCATGGACCTGAGCATGGATTATGGAGATACATACTTTGGTATGGTGAGCTTGGTGGCAGTTGGTCACTAGGCCGAGACATGGTGGAGACAGTGGTTCTACATATGTTGCAGTGATGTTTGCCTTATGTGGAGGAGTCAACATCATGGATGATGGTATGTTGTCGAGGACGACAACGATTTCAGGTGGAGGAGAATGTAAGGCCTCCGGGTGATTGCGCGACGGGCGCCGGGCGAAGGCGTGCACAAGGGCACGCGGGCGGGCGCGCGGGCGCATGGCGGGCGCGGGCTGAACGGGCGTGCGGTCACATTGCGACAAAACTTACGACAAGGATGCGACGATAGTGTGACGAAAGACGAACACATGCAAAAACGACTAAGTATTAAACGACATTTATATGCGTTGGAGAGAAGGCTTGCAAGCCGACTTGCAAGATGGTTCATGAGCGTATATGAGTGGCTTTGAGCATCGGCTAAGGGGGCTGCACACCCAATGTAAGCCACACATGATGCAAGTTAGCATGCGTATATATACATGAGCATGAGAGCTCATTAATCCAACGAACATTCGCTTGAAGACTCTCGCATAAAGACAAGGGTAAAAGGTGCGAAGTCCTAGAAGAATATGCGCATATCTCATGCGCATAAGGATTAAGGACTTTGGGAAGTTGTCTTATGTGAACGGTGGGCAAGTGTGCCGCGGTTGAGGAGGTTCTAGTGGATGGTTTTATGCAGGATTTGGTAGGAAGGTTGAGTGGCTCGGGTGAGCACTCCTTCTTATGCAAAGGTGCATGAAATGTTGTAAAAGGCAGGTGGCCTGTCTTTTGTAAAAATTGGTTAAGTGTGAGACTTGGTTCGGCCAAGACACAGTTGTTGTAAAATATGATATTCTTGATATAATAAAATTGTCGGGCAGAATTTCTGGGAGTTTCCCCTCCCTTTGTACTTGATTATTGGTGATGTTCTCGGTTTGTTGTACATGGTTAATGATTGAGAATGATCTTCTTTAAAGTATAAAGGATAACTCTTTACTTGGTTGCAAGAAAACATAAGTTAAAGTAAGTTTATGTTGGAGTAGGCGTAGCCCATAAATGTTAGTATTGTTAAAAATAAAGCCTTCGGTGGTGCCGCACCTCGCTACAAGCAGTTGGAAGATCACCGCAGGTGTAGGGGCATGACACCCAGGGTGGAAATTACAGATTCTATAGAGGTGCAGTGATTTTTCTAACACCCCCGTCAAACGCAGCTCGGGGGTATCAAACCTAGGTCCAAGCTTTGATACCATGTGAAGGTTTTTTGTTACACCAAAACCCACACAAGTATTGGTAAACATTCCAAACCAGTAACTAGGATCCCCAGGGTGGAAATTATGGATTCTATGGAGGTGCGGTGATTTTTCCAACAGTCTAGACTGACCTTTTGCCTATTTCTTGCCCATTACAATACCAAGGGGCAGGTTTCCAATCAGTTTCTAATCACTTTGGTGTTGATGGTGCAACTCTTTCATTATTTCCCAACCATGCAAGGATTTTGGTATTCTTCTGTGTTATAGGTGGTGGTTTTGCTCGGGTTATTACTGCCTTTGCTGCTGTGAAGGTTATTAGCATGTTTTTTTATCCATTTTGGATCTAGTATTTTCTACGTCCTTCATGCTCTAGTTTCTCCGGTGTAAGGGGGTGCTCCAGTGATCAGATTTCCAAAAAATTTGACGACTTTTGAACTTTCTCTTAGCGGGCGATTGGGATCATTATTTCTGATATGACATGGGTCTATATTATCTCACATTAATCTGAGCTACCTACTAACGCACTGGGTCATGGGTGCATACCTGTTTATCCTTGCGATCGGGCACTATTTCTTTTTGGATTACGAGGTACATTTTTCCATATCAGGTCTTCGATTTTGCAGTGTTTGCCCTCGACTCACATGATCCAGGTTAATATATGTGCCGGCACTCACATTCTCCCTGTGGATTGTGGATCCCGAAAAATTCTCACAGGATTTCTGTTCATTTTGCGGGGCGCCTGACCTACCTTCTCTACCTCTTATTAATGCGGTGGATCACTGACGCAGGGGCACGAAGCTTGAAGATAAAATACTTTGAATTTTATTCAAAAAATACAAAAAAAAATACAAGCAAAGGAGTGAGATCCTTTAGCTGTCATTTTACAAAGAGTTTTAGATAGGATTTGAGCTAGAATTTAGGGATTTGAACTATCTTGTAATTAATTCAAGTAGTTCGGCTTAGTTGAGATTCTTGAGGAGAATATCATGGAAATTATATATTATCTAGGATTAGACAGACTTAATCCATTGATTTAGTATTTGAT
Source organism: Pinus tabuliformis (assembly GCA_031772625.1). Taxonomy (NCBI): domain Eukaryota; kingdom Viridiplantae; phylum Streptophyta; class Pinopsida; order Pinales; family Pinaceae; genus Pinus; species Pinus tabuliformis. The sequence goes on from CM062817.1 coordinate 1,116,639,260, forward strand.
TGTTATATGTACAGGTATTTATGTATGTTTTGAATTAGTAGAAAGCGATTTTGACAGATTTTGGCTCGATTTTGGTTAAAGAGAATTGGAATGTAAAATTTGGAATTTCTCTGTATCTCTATGAATACTATGCATGAATGTTCGAATCCTAAAGGTTTTAATTTCCTTTAAAATATTTCTGAGTTTTGTTAATTTCTACTTTATTTTGTATAATCTTTTGTTGTCGCATCTAAATCTTCACTCACTCGATATTTAAATCATTTAAAGACAAACTAAACTTGGCAGAAGTGCCAAGACTGGCAAGGAAACTTGATAAATTCGTTAGAAACCCAAGAGAAGATCTGAATCATCCGATTGAGCAAATCGTATAGATCTAATGGTCCTCGCATGCCAATAAGCACAGACGTTAATCAAAATAGTAGAGCAGTATTAGTAGGTGTAAGCAGTATCTTGCGCGGTCAAAAGGTGGTAAGTGGTATTCTACAATTTTACACAATTACGCTTAGTGGGTGACACGCAACATGAGAAAACTACTTTTCTCAAGTGCCCTCAACCTGATATTGGTCGTGCAAGAATTCACACGAGATTTCGCGATAACCACTGAATCGGGGGGGATTAATCGGCAGTGGAGATCGACCAAGCTAGTTGGCGAGCAGGTGACGCGATAACCGTCAGTATGAGGAATGAGATTGACGACGAAGATTTAATGCACTGAATGTTTGTGGAGTGACGGACGCGATAAGGTTATGAACTGGGGTTTTAAATCCTTTTAGTTCAGTTGAAAAATTGAAGTTTTTCCATATATCAGGTAAATTAAACAATTCTGCTATTTTAGCAGAATCGCTAAAATTGGAGGTTGATGACTGATACTCCAAGGAAAACCCGAGAAGAAGTTCCACTTGAAATTGAAGTAATCATTTCTATTTTTGAATGGTTATCCTTAACACCCGCAACCAGCCCACCAATAGTGATCAGAGCAGATTATTGACATTGAGTAGGATCTCAAAGATCAGAAAAAGAAATCCAACATGGCTTTCAGAGTTGGAGGAAGAAGTGGTGGTGGTCAAAGAAGAGGAAGACCAGTTGCAAATGATGAAGTGTCGGAAGCTATGTAACAGATGCAAGCTAGATTAGAAGTAGTGGAAATGGGAAATCAAAGAGATGCAGGTGTTGTTGATGTCAGTGAGCCTAAAGTTGAAGTTTCAAAAGAAGAGGAACCTATAGAAATTACTCTTGAAATGAGATTCTTTAAATCAGTGTTGGTATCCACATCTAAACCCAGACTTGAGGTTTCAGTTTATACAGGAGGTTTAAACCATGAGGAGTTGATATACTGGATTAATGACATGGATAAATTCTTTGATTATGAAGAAATGGAAGAAGGAAAGAGAGTGAAATTTTCTCTCGTAAAATTGAATGGACAAGCAACACTTTGGTGGGATGGAGTGCACGGAGAAAAAATGAGACTTGGTAAGCAGCCAATTGAAAATTGGAATAGGATAGTGGCAAAGTTGAGAGGTAAGTTTTTTCCAAGTGATTATCAACTTTCATTATTTGGACAGATGCAAATTCTTAGGCAAAGGTCTTTGACTGAAAGAATACACAGAGGGATTTTACAAAGTGAGCATAAGAGTTGGACAAATTCAAGATACAGATGAGAAGGTTGAAAGATATATAAATGGTCTCAAAACGGAGGTCCAAGATGAGATAAGTGTGTTGTCTCCTAAAATACTAGAAGAGGCTTATCAGATGGTATTGAACGCTAAAGAAAAAATCACGAATAAGCAATCTGCTAGAAGTAGAGGTACTTTCCAAGGAAGAGGAAGTCAAGGTGGTAGAGGAAGATCTACAACACCTAGAGAATTGGACCTATCAGTAGCTCGAGTTAGCATACACCCACAGAAGGTGATCCAAGTGACAGAAGGAGTTTTTTAAGAGGAAGAGGACGTAGAAGCAGAGTAAGAGAAATCACATGTTACAGATGTAACAAGTTGGGACACAGAGCTTATGAGTGCCCAAAAAATGTAGAAACAAATCAAAGAAAAGTAATTGTTACTCAGACTAAAGAGGAAGCAGTAAAGGTGCCAAAAGAAGAAAATGTACTAGAGAAAGGGGAATCTGTTATGAAACCAGCTCAAGAAAAGATAGAAAAGATAGATCAACGCCTTAGAATTCAGCCTCTTTGAGGGGGCAACCTCCTTTACATTACATAAATGAACAATTCTTGGATGATACAAATGACAAAACCTCCTTTCTATATATAGGAGTCTAAGGAGTCACAATATAATCCATCCGACCTAACAATAATAATATAAGGCCACAAAAATAACAATAGAGGGATTCTATGGGGCACAGAAATAACAACATGGGGGTAATAGGGGCACAACAATATAAATAAGGGGTATAACTACAATAGTAATGGGGTAATCACTAGTATTATAGGGACCCAACATGCCCCTCTCCTTCAAAAAAGTGTTCTCCTCAACGCTTCAGTAGTTCTGGATACTTCTACATAAAATTCTCATCCTCCCATGTGGAATCTTCAACGGATAAGTTCTTCCACTTGATAAGATACTCTGAAATTGACCGATTTCGTAGCTGTCGAGTTCTTGTTTCTGTGACTGCTTCCGGTTCCAATATAATTTTTCCTTCCTCGTCACGTTCTGGCAATATTGTTTAAACTGGGAGCTTGTCACCTATAACCTTCTTTAAACATGAAACATGGAAAATTGGGTGCAATCGAGAAGCTGCAAGAAGCTCCAATTTGTATGCCATAGTACCAATCTTTTGCAACACCTTGTACAGACCATAATACTTTGGTGATAATTTATTATCCTTCTTAGCTTGCTTTATGGACATTCGCTTATATGGTTGTAGCCGTAGGAATACCCAATCACCTACATCAAAACTTCTTTCACTGCGATGTTGATCTGCCTTTTGTTTCATTCTATTTTGTGCCAACACAAGGTTATCCTTTAAGAGTTGGAGGACTTGTTGTTGATGTTCGATGTGATTTTCCACTGCCTGAACCTTAGAATTTTCTCTCAAATATGATGTGATGGATGGTGGTTGATACCCATAAAGTGCCATAAATGGGGTCATTTTTGTTGCTGTATGGAAGGAAGTGTTATACCACCATTCAACCAGAGGCAACCAATTGACCCATTGTGTCTATTTATCATATACAAAGCAACGAAGATATCCTTCCAAACATTTGTTTGCTATTTCAATTTGCCCATCAGATTGAGGATGATAAGATGAGCTATGAGCTAACTGAGTACCAAGACAAGAAAATAATTCTGTCCAAAAATTTCCAGTGAAAATGGGATCTCTGTCACTTACAAGAATCTTTGGGTTTCCATGTAGCTTTTGAATTGTTTCCATAAATGCAGTAGAAACTGCACTGGCTTTAAATGGATGTGATAATGCACAAAAGTGTGCATACTTGGTAAGTCTGTCAACTACCACCATGATGACACTCTTTCCCTCAGACTTGGGTAAACCTGTGATAAAATCCATTGAAACCTCCTCCCAACGTTGGCTTGAAATGGATAAAGGTTGCAATAGACTCGGTGTCTTAATTGTTTCAACTTTATTTTTTTTGCAAACCAAACATTCCGCCACAAACTTTTGAATATCTGATTTAAGGCCATCCCAAAAAAATTCCTTCTTAACCCTGTGGTAAGTTTTTAAAAATCCTCAGTGCCCTCCTAAGGGAGAAGTGTGCAATTCCATAAGAATCTTTTGTTTTAGCTCGGAATTCTTACAGAGTTATAAGCGATCTTTGTACCATAATGAATGATTTTGCCAGCTAAATGTATCAGACCTACTGGAATCTTGTTGTAGCTTTCGAATAAGTGCCCACACTTCTTCATCATTCTTCCATTCCTCCCTTGCTTCGTTTATCCAATCTGGTTGGACAATAGAAATGGCGCACAACAATGCTTCCACATCCTCATCCTTTCTTGGGAGTACATCTGCCACCACATTTTGATTCCCTTTTTTGTAGATGATTTCAAAGTCATAACCCAACATCTTTGTGACCCACTTTTGTTGCTCTTCAGAGTATAATCTTTGTTCTAAAAAGTATTTAAGGCTATCATGATCCATTTTTACCTTGAAGTGTCTTCCCATTAGGTAGGGTCGCCATTTCTTAAGTGCATGGAGTATTTCCAACATTTCCTTCTCATAAATAGCTTTGCTTAAAAACTTTCCTTTGATTGGACGACTTTCAAAAGCAATGGGTCTTTCATCTTGCATTAGAACAGCACCAATTCCATTTCCTGAAGCATCACATTCCGCAATAAAGGTTTTTGTGAAGTCCGGTGTAGCTAAGACTGGTGCTTGGCACATTGCCTCTTTAAGATGTTCAAAGGCCTTTGTTGCTTCCGGAGTCCATGAAAATGAATCTTTTTTCAATAATGTTGTTAGAGGTGCTGCTATTCTCCCATAATTCTTAACAAACTTGTGATAATAACCTGTCAACCCAAGAAATCCTCGCAGATGCTTTATGGATGTGGGGATTTTCCATTCCTTAATGGCTTTAATTTTGCTAGGGTCTACCTTAACTCCTTCATGAGATACAATATGACCCAAATATTCCACCTCCTAGACTCCAAAGAAACATTTGGATCTTTTTGCATATAATTGTTTCTCTTCCAATAGTTGTAGCACCCTGTCAATATGTTCAACATGATCCTTCCAAGACTTGTTGTAGATTAGTATATCATCAAAAAATACTAACGCAAATTTTCTAAGGAATGGTTTGAAAATTGAATTCATCAAACCTTGAAATGTTGAAGGTGCATTAGTAAGGCCAAAAGGCATGACCAAAAATTCATAATGACCCTCATGAGTTCTAAATGATGTTTTTGGAATGTCTTCAATCTTCATTATGATTTGATGATATCCCGAACGAAAATCCAACTTGGTGAAGTAAATTGATCCATGCAATTCATCCCGTAATTCATCAATGACAGGAATGGGGAACTTATCTTTAATAGTGAGCTTGTTGAGCTCCCTATAATCCGGACACATGTGCCATGATCCATCCTTCTTGTGCACCAATACTACTGGAGCAGAGAAAGAACTTTGACTTGGTTGAATTATACCAGCCTCTAGCATTTCTGCAACCATACGTTCAATTTCACTTTTTTGGGCATAGGGATATTTGTATGACCTGATGTTTGGAGGAAAACTTCCTGGAATCAGATGAATAGCATGATCATGATCACGCATAGGTGGGAGACCTTTAGGCATCTCAAATACCTTGGAATGCTTGTCTACGACTTTTCGGAGATCTAGAGAAATAGATGATTCCGATGTGGAAACATCTAGCGAACATAATTGTGCAATTACACCTATTTGCTCCTTTTTTAGAAGCTTTGTCATACCATTAGAGCTGATTATCTTTCTTGGTTTCCCTGCAATACCCCTTAATTCAACTTCCTTTCCTTCCATAGAAAATTTGATGAAAAGTTCTTGAAAATTAAAAGCTATTGTACCCAAGGATTGTAGCCATTGGACTTCTAGTACAACATCAACACCTCCCATTGGAATGGAAAGCATTGGGCTAGTCAATACATATTCTCCCATGGATAGATTGATATTATGGCACCTTCCAGAGCAATTTATTGTTCCTCCATTTGAGATCATCACTTGACACTCTCATGCTGGATATAGGAAGCAATGCAATTTTTTTGCTACCCTACAATGAATAAAATTGTGGGTGCTTCCTGAATCAATCAACACTATTACCTTTTTCTTCTTGATTTGTCCTTCTATCTTGACGGTTTGAGGAGTGGTAATTCCCGCCAATGCATTACAATATATGGTCGGATTTATTTTTTCTTCATCTAGGCTTTGTTCCTGGAGTATATCTTCTTCGTTTGACCTTTCTTGCTCCTTTTCTTCTTCCTCTTCACAATCTATGTAGAATAATTTCTTCTCAGCACACTTATGACCTTTAGTGTATTTGCTATCACAATTGTAACAAAGCCCTTTTGCTCTTTTTTCTTCCAATTGTTGTGGTGTCAACCTTATAGGTTGTGGAAGACTAGGGGAAACAACACTTCCGTCTTTATAGTTGTGAGTGGTATGCTTCCTGGTTGCCATAATTTTACTTTCCATTTTTCTTGCTAACCTGAATGCCTTCTCTAATGAATCAGGTTCCCAAAGGCGAACATCATGTTGGATATTATCCTTTAAAGACCCTATGAACACATCAATCCTATGCTCCTCTGGAATATCTTTTACCCTTATGTTCAATTTTTGGAACTCCTCAATGTGCTCCATTACTGAACCCTTTTGTTTGAGACTTATCAATTGGCTAAAAAAAGTGTTGCTTTTTGTATCTTCATAATGTGCTATCAATTCTTCCGTAAAAATTACCCAAGTGATAAATTTTTTACGAGAGCAAAGCCATTGATACCATACAAACTGATTTGGTTCCAAATATACAGTTTCCATACGTACCTTTTGTGTGTTTTGCACATTATTGAGATCGAAGAACTGCTCCATCTGTAATATCCATGTGGCGGGATCCTTGCCATCAAACTTCCTCATATCGATTTTTGGAATATGGTGGGTCTTAGATCCAACATTAGATTCTATGGAATCATGATTAACATTACTTTTGTTCACATCATGAGTTTCCTTTACAACCTTTTCACCATTAGTAAGTATTTCTTGTATAAAATTTGTCAAATCTGTCTTCAAATCTGCCATGTCTGTCTTCAAATCTGTCTTCAAATCTACCATGTCTCTCTTCAAATCTGTCTTCGAATCATCCATCTTAGCTTCCATGCCCTTAAACTTAGATTCCACACCATTTATCTTAGATTCCAAGTCATTTATCTTAGATTCCACGGCATTTATCTTAGCTTCTGTTAGCTTTTGTTAGCGTGACATTTGTTGCACTTGTTCTTGTAATTTTGATATATCATGTATCATTTCTTCCTCTTCTTCATGAGTCATGCTAGAGCTTTCAGGTTCCTTACTGGGTGTTTGCATTTTCTTTCCTCGGGGCATCAGTTACCGATAATAAGGCTTTACTATGCCCTTTGAATTCCGTTAAACCAAGCTTACACAAAAGTTAAAAAAAAAAACTACACACCTTTTTTCACTTTATAGAAGCCTGATATTGAATCTGATGTATCTCTGTAATTGCAGATTATCCAGTTCTGAAATTGTGATCTATAGTAGCCTTCTGTGTCCTCTTTCTAATGCCACAAGTTTGACCCAAATTGGATTCTCCAAGGAAGCGTTATATGAAATTTCCCACAGTGACTCGCTTTTAGACTAGTCCAGTAGAGCGAACTTGTACGACATGCCACAAGTCACTATTTCCACCTTTGGATCTGAAACACACATACAAGAAACTAAAGTTTGTCCTCTTTCTTTACCTTCTTATGAAATTTCAATCCAATCCGCAGAGAAAAAGTTATGACGATTTTTCCCAGGTCACATGTTTTAAATGTAATTCAGGAGTCTGCAAAAATACCAAATTCCTTAGATCAGATCTCCACAAATATCGCGTTAAAAGATCTGAAATTCAGAACCAAGGTTCAGCGCGATTTCTTCTCAAACGGGTTTTTTTTGCGACTTCTGAAACGTCCCAGAAAAAAAGTTATAGCGAAAATTCCACGATGACCTGTTTGGAGCAGTGAAACCCTAGAATCCAAAGCTCTAATACCAAATGTTATGAAACCAACTCAAGAAAAGATAGAAAAGATAGATCAACGACTTAGAATTCAACCTTTTCGAGGGGGCAACCTCCTTTACATTACATAAATGAACAATTCTTGGATGATACAAATGACAAAACCTCCTTTCTATATATAGGAGTCTAAGGAGTCACAATATAATCCAGCTGACCTAACAATAATAATATAAGGCCACAAAAATAACAATAGAGGGATTATATGGGGCACAGAAATAACAACATGGGGGTAATAGGGGCACAACAATATAAATAAGGGGTATAACTACAATAGTAATGGGGTAATCACTAGTATTATAAGGACCCAACAGAATCTTTGGTAGTTAAAAATGTTTTGTTAACGCCAGCAAAGGAAGTTGTTGAACCAGTGTAGAGAAGGACTTTGTTCAGGACTGTGTGCAAGATTCAAGAAAAATGTTGTGAAATGGTAATTGATAGTGGAAACACCAATAATTTGGTCTCTACAAAAGTGGTGGAAAAGTTGAAATTAAAGACAAAGAAACATCCAACACCTTACAAGGTGTCATGGCTTCAAAAGGACATCAGTTGTTAGTGAAAGAATAATGTGAAGTGGAGTTGCAATTGGGCAAATACAAAGAAATTTTTTTGTGTGATGTGATGCCTATGGATGTATGTCACATATTGCTAGGAAGACCTTGGCAGTATGGCAAAGGAGCTATGCATAATGGGAAAAAGAACACATACAAATTTGGTAAAGATGGTATTAATCATACATTGCTACCTATGGAAGAAGACGATGCACCAAGAAAATCTAATCCAAAGACTCTATTGCTAAGTGGAAAAGAATACTTGCAGCAGATTGAAGAGAATGAGGTAAATTTTGCATTGATTTGCAAACCCAAGGTATTAATTACTTCCACTAAAATTTCTGATTTGCCAATTGAAGTCCAAGAGATGCTGGAAAATTATTGTGATATCATTGTAGATGATTTGCCTAATCAGCTACGACCCATTAGAAAAATCAATGATCATATAGATTTCATTGCAGGGGAAAATCTGCCAAATAAAGCAGCTTACAGGATGACTCTGACAGAAAATGAAGAAATCAGAAAACACATTCAGGAATTGTTAGATAAAGGACCGGTTAGAGAGAGTTTGAGTCCTTATGCAGTGCCAACAATGTTGAGTCCAAATAAATATGGAGGCTAGAGAATGTGCACTGATTCAAGAGCAATCAACAAAATAACAATTAGGTACAGATTTCTTTTACCTGGAATTTAAGATTTGATGGATTGTTTAAGTGGAGCAAGATATTTTACAAAGCTGGATTTAAAAAGTGGGTATCATCAAATAAGGATTAAAGAAAGAGATGAATGGAAAACTTCTTTTAAAACAAATGAAGGACTGTATGAATGGATGGTAATGCCTTTTGGGTTATCAAATGCTCCTAGTACATTTATGAGACTTATGAATGAAGTGTTGAAAGAATCTATTGGTAAATTTGTAATAGTATATCTGGATGATATATTTGTTTATAGTAGACCTAAAGAGGAATATATGAGACATTTGAATTATGTCTTACAGAAGTTGCGACAAGAAAAGTTACTGTTAAATTTAAAGAAATGTTCATTCATGAAGGAAGGGTTGGTATATTTGGGCTATGTTGTTTCTGTTGATGGATTAAAGATGGATCGAGAAAAGATAAAGGTGATCATAGCGTGGCTTTCACTGAAAAGTGTTTTTGAGGTAAGAATTTTTCATGGTCTTGCTAATTTTTATAGAAAATTCATAAGGAATTTTAGTAATATCAATGCTTCTATTATTGACACTATAAAGAAGGATAAATAGTGGAGTGTTGATGCAAAAAAGAAATTCCAACTGTTGAAAAGAAAGATCACAGAAAAGCCTATTTTAATTTTTCCTGATTTTAATAAACCTTTTCAAGTGAAATGTGATGCTAGTGTAGAAGCTATTGGCACTATTTTAAGTCAGGAGGAAAAACCTGTAGCTTATTTCAGTGAAAAATTAAATGAATCGAAGAAGAAATATTCTTCTTATGATAAGGAATTTTATGCAGTTCTGCGGTCATTGAAAAAGTGGAGACATTACTTGATGTCTAAGGAGTTTATATTGTATTCATACAATCATGCATTAAAGTACGTTATGCAACAACCAAAGCTTAGTCAGAAACATGAAAAATGGGTAGAATATCTTCAAAGTTTTAATTTTGTATTAAAACATATAAATGGTCAATTAAACAAGGTAGCAAATGCCTTCAGTAGAGAAATAATTTTAGTTCAATAAAGTCAAATTCAAGTGTTGGGTTTTGATTTTCTTAAAGAATTATATGAGAAAGATTTAGATTTTAAGGAGGAATTTGAAGCTTGTTAAAATCTTGTTTTGTTAGACATAAGTAAGTGGCTAGATTTTTTCTTGAAAGAAGGATTGTTGTTTAGAAGAAATTAGTTGTGCATACCAAATTGCTCTATGAGGGAAAATTTAATCAAGGAGAAACATAGTGGTGGACTTGGAGGACATTTCGGTGCAGACAAGACTTAGGAGTAGTTGAATCGGTTTTATTTCTGGCCAAAGATGAGATCTGAAGTGGAGAAGTGTGTAAAAAATTGTAAAGTTTGTCAATATGAAAAGGGAAGGAGCCAAAACATAGGTCTGTATGTTCCATTACCTATTCCATATAGAGCTTGGGATATGGTATGTATGGATTTGGTTTTGGGTTTACCAGAAACTCAAAGAGGAAATGATTCAATTTATGTTGTGGTTGACAGATTTTCTAAAATTGCACACTTTATTCCTGTAAGAACCATAATCCTATTATTAGAGCCTTTATTTCGTTATACACTAACATATCTATTTTCCTGTTAATTTATAAATAATAAAAGGAGCTTGCTGACCTTTTCACATATCTTTAAACATTTAACATCTAATCATTTTATCATAAGCAACATAAATGAAGGTGAGCATTCCATTGATATCAACTTAACAAGAGTAGTCCATGGAAAAATACCTGTTCCAGCGGTTGATGACGATACCTTTGTCTGATAGCTCCAGCTGAACGCTCCTTCTGGCCGACCCAACTGGATTTACCTCCCAGCCAACTAGGAAATAAATTCCTAGCCCAGGAAACCTCCACAGGTTCCCTAGCCCTCCGTGCCCAAGTCCAACCAGATATAGTGTGTCCTCAAGAAGAATGTGCAAAACTAGATAATGATACTTTCCTCCTCTCAAACCCAAGAAACCTCCACAGGTTTCCAAGGTCTCCCAAAATCATAACAAGGCCAAACAATCACAACCAACCCCCACAATCCTAAGCAAGACTCCACCCCCCTTCTTCCTTCCCCCTTCCCTTTTATACCCTCTTTCCTCAACCACCTCTCATTACTGTCATTAACTCTCACCCATCCTTGGTTGACTTCTCTTCCAAGCTAGAGTACATTTGGAATTGTGATATGAATTTAAAATTGAGAATCTAATGGGGAAGGATCATGTCTTCACCCAAGTAAATCTGAAAAGTACATTTGGGAATGTGAAGTGTAATTACATGGGGAGGACTATGTCTTCTCCCAATTAAATGTGAGGGTACATTGGGGAATGTGAAATGAATAAATATATATTGATGATAAGATGGAGAGGACTTTGTCTTCTCCTTAGTAAATGTGAGGGTACATTGGGGAATGTGAAATGAATAAATATATTTTGAATTAATGGAAGGAGACCATATCCTACACAATATTCAAATTGAGAAGGTAAGTGGGGAATTTGAATAATGGAAATCATAAATTTATTTTAGACCAATATTTCTCAATATTTTCAGATAATGTAAATATTAACACAATTTGTAGGATAAGATTTAAGTGGGGCATTACATACACCCCTCCTTCAGAAAACTTCGTCCCGAAGTTAGAATGAAAAGATACAAGGAGTTTGAAAGCATAGCAAACCAGAAAGAGTTATAGCATTAAATTTGATAAGTCAGACAATGACATTACTTCCCATCAAGAGTTTCCAACTGATCTATATCCTCCTATCCACCTTGACCTACTTCCGTTCCCACCCTATCCATCCTCTGCTGCTCTATCAGTGGCAACGGCCATACTAACCACTGATAAAACCGACATGGTGGAAGCGTCAAATACCTCGACCGAACTTTCCCCAGCAGGCATCTGGCAATCGTCATCACACGTCTGGGGGGAGCGTTCAGCTGTCCTCCCCACGATTTCAGGTTTCGGAGGATACACGATGGGAAACACCTCCACCCCTCCTTCATAGCACGGACCACACTACAGAGCTGGTTGGACTTGTCATCGAATAATCGAGTCAGGTCGTCTTGCCACCTGTCATTTGCATTTTACTCATGTCATAAGAGTGCATATCAAGTAGATAACAAATGTAATAGAACAATGTACATTGTACCTTTCCTCATTGGTCATCTCGACCTTCCCCAATGGAATAGTATATCTTGGTTATCATATGGTTCTTTCCAACCTGTAGTTTAGTTCTCATCCATGCATATATACAACCACAAAATAGATCTAGGTACATGATCTTAAACATCATGTTTATTAAGCCCAGTGTCCACGTGTCAATTTTTGTTGTTCATACTGGAAATAAATCTTACATTAGATAAATCATAATTTCACTAAGTCATTGATTAGATAAATCTTATCTATATAAGCCTATACGATGCAACAATAACTTTGACAAGTCATGCACTAGATAAATTGTAACCAAGTAAGTCATACATTTCGTCATACATCCAACATGTCCATCATCAATATCCGATCCATCAATCGATTTTCACGTGTCCAACCAAATGTATATAATGTTCATAAATAACATGGAGCTGCAAAATAGAACCTTAACATAGGTGGCTATCTATGTTAAAATGGGCATCATAAATGCTCATGTGACATCCTTGTGGAACCCCTCAATAACAATTAGAGTTGAAACAGATTCAACTGTCCATCATGGAAAATAGAATTTGAACCCGTATATGCTATAAGGTTGTACCAAAACCAAGATAATAGCAAGCAACAAATTAGTGCACTATCAATTCCACTAGGAGGTGTTAGTATAAGTTTTATGCATATAATTTCTTTAAAACCTTAGTGAATAGATAAGTCCCAATCTTCCAAACCCATTTAATTAATCTTGAAAATAAAATAAAAACTCCAAACTTCAGAACTGTTTCCAACATGATTTTCATACTTTATTTTTTGTAAATTGAGAGGAATGTCCTGTAAATTTCAAAAGGTTCAAATTTATTATATATTTAATTATTGTTTACTAGTACTAAAACAATCTTGTGATATATATTGTAGCTCACAATATGACCAGACAATTGAAAAATAATTAAATGAACAGAATAATTTCCTTTTCCCTGTTGCTATTAGTATTTCCTCTAAATGGCACCGCATTTCTAAAGATGCCTACTCCTTTCATAAGTGGCCAGTGACCACAAAGTTGCGAAGAAAGTTGAGGGTCTTTTATCCAAAACCAGCAACACATTACTTTTCACGATATTTTTATTCAACACTAGAATAAGGGTAAATGTGTATCCTAATATTTTCACTAGAAAATTCTACCCCACTAGACCATCTTTGTAAGGCCTCCATCTGTTATGCACCATGCAATAATTGTTGGCATTAGCTTGCTATTCAACTTCCTAAATCTTTCCAAGATAACCCTTGCATACTTGGTTCGAGATATAAAGATACTTTCATTTGTTTGTTCGACTTTAATACCAAAAAAAAATATCTCAATAAGCCCATTTTTGTTATTACAAATTCTTTCTCGACTGCTAATCTAGATTCTTCTATGGATAGATTATTTCCTGTAAAAATAAAATCATCTACATACAAGCAAATAATTATAATTTCACCTTCATTGCTAACTTTGATAATTTCATATTCATTGCTAACTTTTATGTAAACTGTTTGGCTTCTTGCTACTTTTACTAAAACCATTGCTCAATAGTTACGGGTCAATGCAGTTATACCAAGCATTTGGCAACTGCTTGAACCCACACAATGCTTTTCTTAACTTATACGTCATTGGGAAAAGTTGATTTTACATCCATTTGATGGACTTATCATTTGTATTGAGCTACTATTGCCATGACAACTATAACAGTTTCCATTCTTTGTACAAGAGCAAAGGTTGGATTATATTCTCTTCCATATTGTCGTTTGCACCCTTGACTACAAGTTGTGCTTTGTGCCTTTCAATTATGCATTATACATCATTCCTGGGTTTATAAACTCACCTCACACTAATAACTCCTTTTTCTGCTAGAAGATTTACTATCTCTCACGTCTCATTTTTTTCTCAATTGTTTGGATTTCTTCATCCATGTCATCACACCATTTTCTTTCTTTTACTACATTCTCAAAATAAATAGAATCAGATTAAAAAAAAAATATAGCAAAATTCACAAAGTCATTATCATCACCTTCACACTTGGATATCTCATATATTTCTTACAAGTAGAAAAGAGTCTTCATCTTGATGCACCAGATACCATTTTCCCATCAAGCTATGGTACACTACTAGCCATCTCAAAACTGCAAAATAAACACCAAAAAGCCTCCCAATCTTCTTCTCCATTCATACCTTTTACTTCTCTTTTGCATATAACGATGAATAATCTTCTTCTCTATTCATACCTTTTACTTCTCTTTTACATATATAGATAAAACAGCTCTGCAAGTTTAGAAACTAACTTCCACGATTCTAATTTAATTGTCAATAAAGTTTCAGGATCCATAGTTTGAGTAAATGAAAAATGTTACGCTGGTAATAATAAAAAGAAAGAATATATTCATAAACCCAGCACTTCAATTATCATCGAAATTTAGAAAAAAAGAACTAGGAGAAATAAAACACAACCATCTAAAATTTCCTAAGTAATGGATCAGTATATAAATCATGGTTGAGGCCACCATAAGTTGTTAGATTCGAAGGCTGATATCGATACTCGAATTGGTCGTTGAGACATGCGAGGCCCAGGGAATCTCAATCGCCAGACTATCAATTTCCCATTCCAGTTATATATCGATATATTCATTTTCCGATCCATTACCATTACCAACCCACTGCTATTAACTGCTACTGAGTCCAATAATGGAATGCTGCATTTTGCCAAACGGTTCTTTTTTTTTTTTTTTTTTTTTTTACATCACACCATACTTCTGCTTCATTCAACTTCCATATGCGAACAGAGTCATGGCCCTTGTGCTCCACTAGCACCACTTGCCCATTGTAATCCCCTAAATTTTCAGGACTAATCCTTTTGCATCTCTGTGGCAACGGGATTTCTGTCCACAGCCCGTCGGCAATATTGAAGGCTACCATGAGATTAGGGATGGGATTCGGGGAATTGGGAGGCAGAGACACCCAGTAAAACTTGCCATTACAGAAGATACCCTTTCCAGTAGGCAAAACTATACCTATATTAATGCTGTTAGAGCCAAAGTTTGAAACTTGGTGTTCAATTTTTTTATTTTTTTCTCAGATGAAAAAAAGCGATATATTCCTTATTTGTAAGTTACATATTCTTCATGGCCATGCATCTCAAACAGTAGCAGTACAGAGAGATTTAACCGAGCAAAACTGCGATCATGCATCATAAATTGTCCCTATAGACAGTCCAGGAATCAAAATCGAAATCTATTCTATACTAATCGTTGATTGCACGATATATCTTAATATTTCAGTATAGCATGTCTAGCATGCTGATAGACAATATGTAGCACATCTGTATTGTTGTCACTACCTGTAAAACAAGGTAAAAAAACAGAGAAGATCAATTTGCTATAAAAAAAAAAGGAGGAGAATGTCCGGTTTAGAAGTTATCCGGGTAATGGCAGAATCCCGGCCTCCAACCAAGTCTCGTACATCTTTATCTCTATGTGGAGACCATCCAGTTTTTCCATGATGCCTTTTTTTGGAGAGACCGTCAGCCTCTGTATTGAAGTCCTTGCTGATATGCTGTATGGAGGAGCGTTGTAATGAACTCCAGATTGTAGTGATCTGTTGTAACCAACCTTGTAGGGAGGATTTGCAGATAATAGCCTTGCCTCTGACATAGTCTATGACGACTTTTGAGTCACCATAGATATGAACAGATGAAATATCCAAAATGCCATGGCCTAGGCCTTTGTGTTGGTGTTCAATATGTCTCTTTGAAAACTTAAAATTCTGATTTGTTACTGTACCTTTTCCCATGTGCTTTCCAGATGTGGATATGCGGTTTTATTTACTATTTGAATCTATTCTGAACTACAATTCACTATACAATAGTTGCGTCCATCAACATGGTGTGAGTTAATTAAATTCTAGTTTCAGTTGATTAATAATTGTAGACAACAAATTACAGTTTCAGTTGATTAATAATTGTCTCCAATTATTCACCATACTTCCATAATTATATTCACCATTATTTATATAAAATTGGACTGATTTGCTTGTGAATCAATAGGGTGATGAATAAGTCAATTTGCGGACATGACAACCCCTTCCACGCCTCCAAAACTCGATATATGATAAGTCTTTGGAGAAATACAGATGCTAATTTCTCAGGCATTCAGACTTCGAGAAAATATGTTGCCTCTTTATCATCGCTACGGTCATGTCATTCACCTATTCTACAATCAGAGTTGGCCTCGGTATCGCTAAAGTAGTAGGTTCATCTTAAGCTTCCACTCATTCATCTCTCCTTAGCAGATCATTCATCATGGAAACTTGAGTCCAGGCGTTGGATTCTGAATCATAAATACACATCACAATTCTTCTCCTGCTACTAGAATATCTGCCCAGCAGGAGAGTGCAACGCCTTGTGGAACAATCGAAAGCCAATCCATTGAAAACGAAAGCCGGTATTGGAGGACGAGGCAGCTGTACCCAATTCCTGGTACTTGGGAATGCCTATGGAAAGATCCAACATATCCCCTTTTCTATGACAACAGAAGATGCCCTTGCAAGTATTCACAATGACGTGATTGAGCAAAGGAACTTTGTACATGTCTGAACTGCGTTCTTCTATAACCCAAGAATCCACGTCATCTTTTGGATTCCAATGGATCTGAAATAAAAAAAACCCAGGGGTGGAGTACAGCGACCAAATTGGAACCAGTCCTTCGAAGGCATCACGGGAAGACAGTAGATGTTTCCACTGTTTGCACACAGTCCTCATTTTGCCAAGAACCCTAATGGGCAGCCTCGCTAAAATCATATGCAACAACTCTTTTGGGATCCTTTGCCATATTTCAGCTTCCATTGCTACAATATTTCTCTTCCACATAAAAAGAAATATATATATATATATATATATATATATATATATATATATATATATATATATATATATATATATATATATATATAGATATATATATATATATGCTAGTTGATAGAAGTAGAAAAGATAAATAGTCTTAAAATGCAATGTGCTAGTCGGGTTAGGATTTAAGATCTGCTGACAGGTCCATGGTTTACCAGTGCCATATAAAATTCATCACCTTCTGTGCCCATAATTCATATTTTAATAACATTGTGTTATGTTCTCCCTTCTTGCCACAACCACTAATATTATGTAGTCTTTGGTCTTAGACACCTGTGGTGTATGAGCGTTGTCCCAGTAAGGATGATGATCAACAATGTTTGATTTCCTATGCACATATCTTTCTCATAACAAACTAGTCGGTTCATTACAGAGGGTATAGAGAACTCTCGATCATTGCACCACCGAGGCATGGTAGAGACAGAGTACTGAAATCAACAGTGGAAGGACAAACCCATCCCAGTTCAGAGCAAAGGAGACCAACTCAGATTAGTCCAAAACTTTTTGAATGCTGACCTGGACATGCCATCGCTTTGTTCTATTCTTTTGTTGTAATCTTTAGGGTTGCATTGCTGTGTTTTTTTTGAATTTTATGTGAAATGTTGCATAGTATACAAGCGATCTTGTCCCATAGGCTGGTTGGCCTTGCAGAAGGTTTAATAAAATCTTATCTATCAATCTATCTTTGCAGTTTTGTCAAACATCCAATCTTTTTATCTTTTCCATCATTTTCCCTCTCATTCCACTATATTCCTTTATTTCTGCACTCTTTGTTTGTTTTCGTGTATTTATATAGAAGGAATTCATGATACTGAAGTTATAGACAGGTTTGGAAATTACCATTAATCCATGGGGAAGAATATACTCCTTGTAAACTGAGATGGAAGGTTTTTGGGTCTAAGTAGATTTAGTTGTTGTCTCCATATATATATTGATGCTGGAAGCATATGAAGACTGAGTTAACATAAGCCTATATAAAATATATGTTACCCATGTTTCACTCAAACACAGGGAGGGCTAAATATAATGTGGTTGCCTAAGAACCAAATTCCTTTAGGAAACAGCTGCTATCAACATGGTTCATGCAAATGTAATGTAAAGCAACAATGAGGTCGTCATTGAGGTTTTTGCTGTAAAAGACTGAATGACATAAGAACAAAAATAATCCTACATGAGGGCTTGGTATTCTACTATACATAAATATAAAGTCAGTAACGTCAGATGGAAGCAACAACTCACACCCTTTCAGAATCATGAAAAATGGTGATCAAACACATGTGCCTATCTAGTTGCTATGGTTTAGATCAAATTAAATGTTTGTAGATATATCTATCATAATGAATGCATACCAAGCGGTAAGAGGTATAATCTTGGGAGGATCTTCTTAATTTAAACCTAAAGACAACTTTGTCCCACTTTTACTTGACTAGGCAGAAATCGTCTCCCACCTTAAGATACAACACGTTTAGCTTGATAATGCAAACTGGAGGGATTCCAAAGTTGTCCAATTTCTTGCCTGAACCACATTGCTTCTTATAACAATAATCAGCGTTGCATTGAGTTATTGTTCACCTTCAATTAAAGAGTAACAGATTGACAGTTAATTATGTTATCTATAACGTTGAAAGTTTTTCTTTGTTGGACTCTTCTATATGTAACTGCACAAATGTATATGATGTCTTGAAAAGCTTTTTTTTTTTTTTTCGAATTTTGAACTTGCCTGTGAATAGGAGGATTTTGGTTGGGTAGCTGAAGCAACAGAGGAAAGCATCTTTATTTAATAAGTAGTGCATATCTTGAATAGTCATATTTGCAAGCTTCTAACGTCATCTTTTGTCTTCATTTGTGTTAACCTTGCTACAGATGTAGTACTTGTAAGATCATTCCCTTTCTATTCCATGTTCTTTAAAATTAATGATATTCTGAAATTCTACAGAACTTCTCATTCTTTCTTCATAAGTAGCTCGGATAATGAATAAAAATGAAGTTATCTCCATCTGGTAGAATTTTTTTTTTGGTCATAATACTTGAAATCATCAACTATTACTACTAGGAAACAGATTTCATCTGCAGACAATTTGCATGACTGATGTCCAACAACATTCATTGATTTAGGTCCTTTGCACTAACTAATTTATCTGGCCCTACGCCAAACGAGCTTGGAAATCTTCATGAATTGATTTTATTTGTGCTTGTCCCTCCTAATAATTCATGGTTACACATTATTACGTGGCTAACTTTTGTACTCGTTGTGAGGAGTATCTTTGGAATAGTGCTCCTTTAATCTTTGGCATGTTAAAGTAAATCCATATGGTTAGTTTGAGCATGTCTGTAACAGCCTCACTATGCCTCCTTCCACACTGTTCAACCCCTCGTTTTTTTTTTTTTTTTTTTTCTTTTCTTTTCTTGACTCCATCAATCCACCATCCCATTTAATTTTAAAGCATATCTTATCTTTCACATTCTTTTCTAGGGAATGCCCCCTTGAACAAGAGGAGAGCCAGACTAAAGTGAGAGGAAGAGTTGTTGCAGTGACAATGAGCAACCTTCCTACTTGCTTATAGGGTTGCATTATTTTTTTTTTTTTTTTTGTTGGACTTTAAATATATTTAAGCGTGGATCTGGAAAGTCACACATAGAACTAACAATATCTTTGTTTGCAGGCAAATTTGGGACAAACCTCATGCAATGACATGTAATGGAAAGTTTGATGTCCATCCATGTATGCAAGCAACATGGGTTTTAGTTTTGCATCTTTGGTGCACATTATAGTTGGAAGAAGTGCCAGTCCATTTGATCATAGATCTCTCCAATTGTTGCAAGAAGACTGGGGAGAGCAACTTATCTCTGGCTTTCTGTTTATTTGTCTCTCATTCATTCAAGTGTTGAAGAGTAAAATAACAGCAAACTCAATTTTGCCAAAAAGATCCATGAACTAAATAACGTCCCTGGAAAAGTACCTTTCCACAATCAATCTGCACCTTGTAGTTGTAGCAGACAGCATTCATACCATTTCAGACACTAATTACACATTAAATTGATCTCAACAGTGATGGATGTCAGTGGGAATAATTAATAGTCCTGTCTCTGCAGCACCACTTTAACCAGTAAACTAACAGTGACTAAGTCCAAGTCCTGACTAATTCTTTTCAAGTATGATTTGTTGCAAGAACCTGGTAACTTAAGGTAATTGCATATGTCTTTCACCATTTCATTTTCAAGTTATTAACTGCAATTTGTAACAAAGGCATTCGCGAATCACGATAAATTGAACTAAAATAACTACAGCAATTTTTTCTTCGAAGTAGATTATTTAACATGAACCATGTCTGATCAAATATATTAAATTGGCATTCTTGGAAATAATTCAATAAGTAATTCAATATTGCATTCACAAATCTCAGGAGAAGTTCAGGTCGTGGGCATAGTCGGCTTAGGCGGAGTCGGCAAGACAACTTTGGCCATAGAGTTTTTCAATAGAAAGAAATCACAGTATAATAAATCTTACTTTTTATCAGATGTAAGAGAAAATGCAAGAATCTCATTACATTCCTTGCAGAGTAAACTTCTGAAGGGTTTGTTTGGTGTTGATCGGCAAATAGACAACATTCATCAAGGTACAGAGATGGTTAGACAATTTCTCTCATCTTCTAAAATATTTTTAATTTTAGATGACATAGATCATGTGAACCAGGTAGATGCCCTTTTACCGGATATAAATGTCTTAGATAAGGATAGCTTAATTTTGATTACATCTCGGGATGAAGGTGTCCTAAAGAGGTCAGGGGTGAAAGAGTCATCCATGTATAGGTTAACAGGCCTTCCTTACCAACATTCGCAAGAGCTCTTTTGCTTATATGCCTTCTGTCAGCCCTATCCACACCCGGGATTTGAGGATCTGGTAAATAAGTTTCTAATGGCATGTGATGGATTGCCCCTATCGTTAGTAGTGTTTGGGTCACTTCTCTCTGGAAATAACGACAAATCTTATTGGGAGGCCATACTTCGCCGATTAGAACTTCCCAATGAGATAAAGATTAAATTAAAAATTAGTTATGATGAACTTAGCAATGAGGAACGACAGATATTTTTAGATATAGCCTGTTTTTTCATAGGAAAAAACAAAAATAGTGCCATAACAGTATGGAACGGGTCAAGGTGGGAAGGCTCGTTGGGGTTTAAAAATTTACAGCTCAAATGCCTTGCAAAAGTAGACGATGAAGATGTTATACATATGCATGATCACCTCCGTGATTTGGGAAGAGAGATTGCAGAGACTGAATTCCCGCGCCGTCTTTGGCGTCCCACCGGGAACATTAATGATTGGCTGCACCAGCAATCATCTGTTATAATGGAAGCACGCGGAATCAGAATGCTTCCTCAAGGGGATAGTATCGAACGATTGGAGACGAGGTCACAAATGTTGTCATGTTACCAATGGTGGAGTCAGCAGTTGTTGGGGAACTTCTTGATGGAGCTTTGCATTAGTCTGTCCAATTGTTTTCTTGGTTTTGATGCCATGAATTTGAAACTTGTTGAGGCTGAAGGGCATCTGCTGGATCGTATTTTGCGGGTGCGCTCGCCAAATCTCATATGGCTTTCCTGGCGTGATTGTCCCTACAAGTGCATACCTTCGTGGATTACAACTAAGAATTTAAGGGTGTGGGTTTAGTGGGCTTTGGGTCCATATTTTGAACTAAAGCTCTGATACCATGTGTAAGAACCATAATCCTATTATTAGAGCCTTTATTTCGTTATACACTAACATATCTATTTTCCTGTTAATTTATAAATAATAAAAGGAGCTTCCTGACCTTTTCACATATCTTTAAACATTTAACATCTAATCAATTTATCATAAGCAACATAAATGAAGGTGAGCATTCCATTGATATCAACTTAACAAGAGTAGTCCATGGAAAAATACCTATTCCGGCGGTTGATGACGATACCTTTGTCTGATAGCTCCAGCTGAACGCTCCTTCTGGCCGACCCAACCGGATTTACCTCCCATCCAACTAGGAAATAAATTCCTAGCCCAGGAAACCTCCACAGGTTCCCTAGCCCTCCGTGCCCAAGTCCAACCAGATATAGTGTGTCCTCAAGAAGAATGTGCAAAACTAGATAATGATACTTTCCTCCTCTCAAACCCAAGAAACCTCCACAGGTTTCCAAGGTCTCCCAAAATCATAAGAAGGCCAAACAATCACAACCAACCCCCACAATCCTAAGCAAGACTCCCCCCCCCTTCTTCCTTCCCCCTTCCCTTTTATACCCTCTTTCCTCAACCACCTCTCATTAATGTCATTAACTCTCACCCATCCTTGGTTGACTTCTCTTCCAAGCTAGAGTACATTTGGAATTGTGATATGAATTTAAAATTGAGAATTTAATGGGGAAGGATCATGTCTTCACCCAAGTAAATCTGAAAAGTACATTTGGGAATGTGAAGTGTAATTACATGGGGAGGACTATGTCTTCTCCCAATTAAATGTGAGGGTACATTGGGGAATGTGAAATGAATAAATATATATTGATGATAAGATGGAGAGGACTTTGTCTTCTCCTTAGTAAATGTGAGGGTACATTGGGGAATGTGAAATGAATAAATATATTTTGAATTAATGGAAGGAGACCATATCCTACACAATATTCAAATTGAGAAGGTAAGTGGGGAATTTGAATAATGGAAATCATAAATTTATTTTAGACCAATATTTCTCAATATTTTCAGATAATGTAAATATTAACACAATTTGTAGGATAAGATTTAAGTGGGGCATTACAATTCCATGTTATAAAACCAGTGATGCTACTCATGTTACTAATCTGTTTTTTAAGGAGTAAGGTTGCATGGGTTACCTAAGAGCATTATTTCAGATAGAGATACCAGATTTGTTGGTCATTTTTGGAGGACCTTGTGGAAGAAACTTGGTATTAAACTAAGTTTTAGTTTAGATTATCATCCTGAGACTGATGGATAGAGTGAATTTGTAAATAGAAGCTTGGGTAATCTTTTGAGAAGTCTTGCAGGTGAACATCCAAAACAATGGGATCAAATTTTGGCATAGGCTGAATATGCTTATAATGATTCTCCTAATAGGAGTACATGGCAGAGTCCATTCCATATAGTTTATGGAATTCACCGACGTCATTGAGTGTTTAACGAGCCTGACAAAGGAAAAACTCGGCTTCTTTTCTTGTTTCGAGAGTCTGAAAAGAATGCGGAAAAGGAGGCTCCAGGGGGGTCCTTTTTCGTACAGTTGTGTCTCTCGAGCCCGAAAAAGTATAAAACTGTGCTCGAAAGAACCGCCCGGTCATTACAACCGAGGAGTACTTTTCATAAATAGTGTCGCCGACCGGAAAAAGTAAAAAAGTGGTCGAAGACACGTCGTTTTAGAGCCAATATCGAGTGCGAAACGACAAGCACCCGGCGATCTTTTTGGTTTAACGGTCGGAAAAAGAGCTTAAAAACGACCGCCTTTCGTTCCCTTTAACGAGCTGAAAGGGAGCTCGGCCATCTTCTCTTGTTTAACGTCGGAGAAGAGCTTAGAGACGACACTTTGGGAATCACATGAATCGTGGACTGTCATGACCAAGCTGCGATACCTGTACCTGCACAAGGGCACTACCCGCATAAATCCATTCGATATACGTAAAAAACATATTGAAACATGCTTGAAAACAGAACCAAGGCTAGTTTTATGGCAAAAAATGGTAAAAACCCAAAAAATATGGTAATTTAGGAGTTTTTACTATAAATAGGGGGGGGTAATAAGTCATTTTTACCATTTTACTATTTGGAGTGCGAAGAACGTGGAGAAGCCAAAAAGTTGACGGAGCGATTTCTAGCCCATCCGGAGACCATTTTCAGATCTGCTTCTTCCAGGTAGGTTCCCATTCCTTTGCCCTGCATTCTGGTTCATTTTAGGAGTTTTTTAACGGTCGAATAGGCCCAATTGGGCATTTTTTATTTGCATGGGTGCGCCCTCGGTCAGCGCGGAAATTGCCCACGGGGTCGCGCTGATCGAAAAATAGGCAATGTAACCAACTTCGGGTCAGCACGGAAAAGGCGTGTTCTTCCGCGCTGACCTCGCATTTTTAACAAAGAGCTGCCATTGTCAGCGCGGCTGTTTCTAAAACAGTCGCGCTGGCGCGGAAAAATTTTGTTTTTTTGAAAATGAACGTGAATTTTTACCTGGAAGCACTTCTGATCGGTTTTATTGTTCATGCAGGACATCATGGCTTTTCAATGGCAAGAGAGAGTTCACGATGTGGAGGATGTGGCTGCTTGGGGAGACGTAAATTGTTGCAACGCCATGCGGGCGTGTGGATTCATGAAATTCTTCCTAACGCCGCGTCTAAGGGCCCAACATGATTTGCTGGAGCTGCTGATCAGGGCATGGAACCCGGTGGACCAAAAATTCACCATCCGCGGTCACGACATCGAGTTCGATCATATGGACATCTTCTTCTTGACTGGGCTGTCGCGCCGAGGTGGGAGGCCCATCTTAGAGGGGCAGCAACCTAGCGGTGGTACCCTGGATGACTTAATGGCTGAGGTTTGCCCAGGGGCAGTAAAGACGCGGAGTGGGAAGTGCTCGATCCCCACAGTGAGAGACATAGTGTTGCGCACCATCCTGTTCATGGTGACCCGGGCAGCGGGCAGCATGGCGAACCATGAGGCGTCCAAGACTCATCTCCTACTAGCCCTCGAGTGTCTCGAGCCTACCGTGTTCGACTGGTGCACTGCAGTGTGCAACAATATGAAAAGGCAGTTGAGCAACTGCCGTCGCGGAGAGACGAAGCAGTTCGGGTATGGATCGATCCTGGTCCCGCTTATTCTGGAGCGAGTACCAGCCATGCGGCTGCAGTCTATGGCTGTGGATGCCCCCAGAGATCCTCGAGAGACGAGGGCCACTCGATGGGCTCGGATTATGCCACGTGGGGGTGGCGGCCGACCACATAGCTGGGGGGTATATTTCAGAGACTGGTTGGACCAACAGGAGATCTTCGTACAGGATTGGCCATATGCAGGGATGGATTTCCGCAATGATCCTGACTTGGTGCTGCCTCCGGGTGAACAGTGGGATGATGCAGGTATGACACTTTTTGTCTTTTTGAGTTTTGTATATTTTTTTTTATTATGTACATGTCCTAATAAATGTCTTGTCACGCAGATGTAGGGCCTACTAGACCGATTGGCCTGGCTGTCACGGCACGGAGAGAGGGCCCAGGAGCCGGAGCTTTGGCCTTAGCCCCTCCAGAGGCCAACACGCCAGAGGTTGTGGCTCGCAACCTTGAGGGGTTGCTGGAGGGGGTACCGGATTTCCAGGGGGTTGAGGAGGTCCCTGTGGAGCATCAGATCCACACAGTGGGTGTGGAACCCAGAGTGCACCGCCTTCTGAGGCGGGTGGCACGAGCGGCCGTGTACTACAGAGAGCACCACCCAGCCGATTAGTCACCTAGGTTTTATTTCCACTGTTTATTTTGAGACATTATGACTCGGATGTACTGAGATTTTGGGACACGTACTTCTATTTTTGAGCGCCTCAGTGCGCCACACGATATATATATATATACATACCGGTTTTTGGATGAGTCGTTGTTACATATGATGATGTGTTATCTGTATTATGCGTTTGTTTTAGTACAATTTGTGATCTTATGTATGGATTCGCATGACACTCGACTCATGGATTTTATATGTTTAATGCAAGCTTAAAAACACACGTGCAAACTATGCTTGGAATGGCTTATTTACATATGCTTATGGTCTTACTATGCTGTTCTTTCCTTCTTTGTATGATGTTTATCTGTTTCGCAAATGTCTGTCTAATACATGATTTGCCAATGCATCAGTCAACGTATTTAATCGTCTTGGAATATGCTGATAAGTAATGAAATCAAAACTCCGTTCTAACAATCTCACACGTAGGTATAACCTTAATATGCGCTGGTCTCTGACGGAATATTGCCTGTTTAGTTGATGGACCACCAACTGGGAGTCCAGGTTTACCACTAGCTCTCGGATGCCGAGGTCAACTGCTTCGGCAAGCAATTCTATTACAGCACTGTACTCGGCAACATTGTTAGTGGTACGACCTAGGCACACACCCTGTAGGTTTATCAACTCCCCGTGAGGATCGTAGATCACCCACGCTGCCGAAGACAAATTACAAGTACTACGGCAGGCACCATCAGCGAAACCAACATAAGGAGTACGAGACATCTGCGCAGGAAAGAGAAAGCATAATAAGGGGCAAAAACACGCCTTCACACCAAAGCAAAAGAAACTCATGCAATAAAAACTCAAAACACACGTATATACAAAGTGACTGTGAGCAGTTATGCATAGTACTTCTTCAGATAGAGCCCATTTCGGGGTTTGTCAAGAGGATTCCCTTCATAATCAATCAACTCATATGCGCCCTTTTGTAAAACACGTTTCACGATGTAGGGGCCTAACCACATGGATTCGAGTTTTCCTGCCCCCAGCTTATCCTTAGCTTGATCGTAGAGCAGTACTAAATCTCCCTCAACAAAGGAACGAGGATGAATATTCTGATCGAAGTGAGCCTTGACTCTCTTCTTCTGCGCTTCAATAGCCAGAGAGGCCAAACGACGAGTCTCGTCTAACCGTTCTAGGTAAAGAAGTCGTTCCTCCACCGAAGTGGTGTTGGGAAGCAACTCGACAGCTAATTTTAATGAAGGAATTTCACATTCGACGGGAAGGGTAGCCTCCAGTCCATAGACTAGTTGAAACGGGGTGAAACCGGTGGCATCCTTCACAGAAGTCCGGTAGGCCCACAAGGCTGGGAAAAGCATTAGATGCCAGTTTGACTTGTGCGTATTGACGGTGCGTTGAAGCATGGTGATCAAAACTTTGTTCACAGCTTCAACTTGACCGTTAGATTGAGGATAGTAGGGTGACGAACTATCTTGACGCAAGCCTAACTGGTTTGTTAACTCTGTCATCATATGATTTCGGAAATGCTTTCCATGATCTGTAACGATAGCCTGAGGGACTCCGAAGCGAGTGATGATATGATTGAATAGAAACTGCGCCGCTGTGTGACCGTCTTCGTTTAATGTAGGCATTGCTTCGGCCCACTTGGTGAAATAATCCACGGCAACGATAATGTACCCATGCCCCCCGGCCGAACGAGGGTTACAGGACGTATAATCGATGCCCCATTTGGCAAATGGACCTACGGTTACAACAGGGTGCAGTGGTGCAACAGGTGCACGCATCTTCCGGTGGTAAACCTGGCATTCATGGCATGCGCGTACAGCAAGGATACAATCCTTGAATATAGAAGGCCAGAAATAACCAGCGCGGAGGATCTTTTGAGCGGTAGCGTATCCGGACATGTGGCCACCACAAGCGCCGGAGTGGCAGTCATTCATGACTCGCTCAGCTTCCTCGAGAGTTAAGCATCGGCGAAGAAGGGAATCGACGCCGAGGCGGTACAGGGTGTCGCCCAAAATGCGATACGGTTGAGCCTGATGACGTATCCGTCGTCGGGCTTCCTTTGATGTATTGGGACGAAACGAAGACGTTTGTAAATATACAATGATGTCCCCGTACCATGGGTCGAGAGTGCTGATGAGAAAGAGTGTTTCATCCGGAATTTGCTCCTCTAAATGAGATGGTGCAGATTGAGATGGTAAGGAACAGAGCAGTTCAGCAAAGACCAGTGATTTCTTGGACTTGGCGGCAGTAAATTCCAAGTCGAACTCTTGGAGGATTACGATCCACTTCGAGTATTTGCCCCCCAGCAACTGACGTGATAAAATATAGGTCATGGGGTTGCAGTCAGAGATCACGGTCGTTGTGCGCAACAGAATGTAATGACGGAAACGTTGGACGGCACATACAGCAGCCAATGCCAACTTTTCGACATATGCATAGCGAGTCTCCGTATCAAGGAGGTTGCGACTAAGATAGTATACAACGTGCTTTGAGCCATCGTCATCATCTTGCACTAAAACCATGCCGATGGTGGTATCGGCGGCGGCCAGATAAAGGGTGTAGTCACGGTGGTAATTTGGAGGTCTTAGGAGCGGAGCTGAGACCAGAAGGTCTTTAAGATGCTCAAAAGATTGCTGAGCGATAGCGTCCCAATGAAAGGGCGTGTCTCGCTTTAGTAATCGCGTGAAACCCTTGGCCACCTCGGCATAATTTGGGATGAATCGTCTGAGAAAATTGGCTTTTCCCTGCAAGCTTTGTAATTGCTGTAGAGTGGCAGGGGGAGGAAGATTCACAATGGCCTCGACTTTAAGGGGATCCAAACGGATGCCTTCTCGGGAGACGATAAACCCGAGTAGTCGGCCAGATTCCACGCAGAAGACACACTTATGCGGATTGAGTCGAATACGGTAGTGTCGACAGCGAAGGAAGATTTCGCGTAAATGAGATGGATGGTCTTGACGTTTAGCTGAATGAGCGGGTAGATCATCCAGGTAAGGTTGTACGATGTTTCGGATATCATGAAAAGCATACGACATCGCACGCTGGAAAGTGGCACCGGCATTTTTAAGACCGAAAGGTAGCTTCTTGTAAGCGAAGGTGCCCCAAGGACAAATGAAAGCGGTCTTGTGCTGGTCTGCGGGGGCTATGTTGATCTGGTTGTAACCAGAAAAGCCGTCCATGAACGAATAAATTTCGCTTCCTGCGCAATCATCGATAAGCTGATCAATAAAGGGCGTAGGAAAGTTATCTTTTGGACAGGCGCGATTGATATCGCGATAGTCAACACAAACCCGAATAGTGCCCTGTTTTTTATTGACAGGAACTATATTAGATACCCATTCCGTGAGGGGAATGGCATAAATGAAACCAGCTCGAAAAAGCTTTTCAACTTCGGCCTTGATGGCTGCAGCCTTTCGAGGGTGCACCGGGCGTAAACGCTGACGAACAGGCTTAGCCCCAGGATAGGTAGGGATTTCGTGCTCCACGATACTGGGGTCAATGCCGGGCATTTCTTCGTAAGACCATGCGAAAACATCACGAAATTCACGAAATAGATCTGTGTAGATTTGAATTTCCTCGGGAGTACATGTGACTCCAATATGAATATTTTCGACAACTCCTGTTTTGACAGAGATGTCGATAGCCAAAGTTTGTGTAATGTTACCCATGTTCCCTTCCGAGGACACTTGATATAACTGGATAGGTGTTTGGAGAGGGATATGTGGGAGACATGAAGCAAACTTTCCGAGACACGTGGCCATTTCCGAATAAGGAGGGAGGAACGAAGAGCGATGGTGGTGATCAAACCAAGGGAGCTCTTCGGGAGACATAGTCTCGATAATAGCCTCGTCGGATGGGAATGATTCTTTCAGGGGGTCCGAGGTGGCCTTCTCTCCCAACCAGGGGAAGGTTTGAGGTGAATCGGGAACGCTGCTTGGAAAAGCAGGTCCGGAGGTTGAAGCTGATGCAGCAACTATTTCGATGTAGTTGAGCTCGGCTGGGCTCAACGGCATCATCTCGCCCCATGAGTCTTCTTGATTCACGGGAGGGAGAACCCATGGATCAGAATGCGTCCTGATCATGTTAACGGAGGCGAGATTTGGAGGTGGTAGGGGAAAGACTCCCATCAAGGAGGGATCTTTAAATAATCCGGCACCCACACTCTCGAGCGATTTGAAGGTATGCTCCACGAATGGTACATTCCCTTCAGAAGAGGAAGCAAAAAAGGACAGCTGGTCCACCGTGACGATTTTTCCTTGATGGGGAAAGCGAACGACACGGAATAAAGAGGAAGCCACGGCCTGCATGGCATAAGTCCAGCTTCGTCCTAGAAGGAGGTTGTAAGTGAGATTAGCGTCAACGACTTCAACCTCGACTTCTACAGTTTTCCCTTCTAAAGAGATAGGTAAACGCGGGAGGATACCAAGTGGACGAGATTCTCTTCCATCGAACGCCTCTAGGGTGGTGGGAGACTGGCTCAGAGCAGGCGAACCAAGAGCCTTCCAACAAGCAACCGACATGATGCAGGTTGAGGCTCCTTCATCAATGACAGTACGGTGAATCGTCTTGCCTTTGATGAGAACTTGTATAAGGAAGGCCACCTGATGAGGTAATCTCTGCGTGAAACCTTCGAGGTCGAAAGAAATGAGATCCGAATCTGCCGGGTCGATGCCACCAATTGCTGATAGCAGGGACTTCCTCTGGGAGGGGCAGCTCTGGAGGACTTCTAACGCGGACATAGCAGACGGAGCCTGAGCTAAGTCCTCGACAATGCTATAATGCTGTGCGGCACGAGCATTGGGGTTA
Organism: Pinus tabuliformis; assembly: GCA_031772625.1. Lineage (NCBI taxonomy): Eukaryota > Viridiplantae > Streptophyta > Pinopsida > Pinales > Pinaceae > Pinus > Pinus tabuliformis. Next base: position 1,116,669,581 of record CM062817.1, read on the forward strand.
TAAGATGACTTCCTGAGTACACCTTTGGGAGGGGGTCGGGGGATCGTCTCGGTGCTGGGCCGTTCAATGTGAAGAGGGCCAGAACTAGACGCGGGAGCGCTGGAGGGGACCTCCGGCTCCTTCCCGGCTGAAGATGGATACTCTTTCGTTCGAGTCGTGACGTGGACGGGGATGGTTCCTGCCATGAATACTTGAGAACCGAACGAGGAAGAGGATTGAGAAGGGTCTGCCACCTGATGCGTCTGCTGGGATGGGAAAGGCTCTTTAAGCACGGCGGGGGACCCTGAAGCACCTTTTAAAAGCCGACTAACCTCGGACCGCCTAGGGCAGTCCTTGGTGTAGTGATCCTCCTCGCAAATGAGGCAGGGATACTTAGGCTTCCGCTTGGCTCCGTCCTCGGTGGGAGGTTTAGGAGAATTTTGCTTAGGTTGTCCGGATTTTTCTTTGGCCTTTCCTTTCTTTTTGCCTTTCGAGGATTTGTCTGCCGCGGTGGACTGAACGGCATTTACCTCGGAGGTATTCCCAGGAATAGATGGGCTCTGAGAAGCATTCTCGTTAGAGGCGTTTTGTTTCTGCTTCCCAGAGTTTGCGGTTGATTTCTTACTTGGTGAATTCACGGAGCCAATAACTCCATCCACAGACGGTTTCGGTGGAGCTTTGGTTTGTCCGTGCCTCGGGGCATCTGGCAAATAGTCATACAAAGTACCTGACTGAGAATATACTAAGTCAAGGTATTGAGCTCGCGCAATCGCTTGCTCTTCAGTTACACACGCCCCCATTGCAATATCTTTGGCAATTTTAGGAACAAAGGACGTGGTAAACCAGTCGGTCAGGAGTTGATCGGGAATCCAAAATTTAATCAAACGACGGCGCCTTCTCCATTCATGTATATGATCAGAGATGTGCGTTGCCGTATCCTGTTTTAGAGACGTGAGCAAATGGGTCCCAGTCTCGTACCGAATGGGTAACTGAAAATGAGTAAGAAAGGCCATAGCCAACGAGTTAAAGTCTGAAAACATACCGCGATGAAGTTCGATGTACCATTTTGTGGCTGAACCAGTGAGGGTCCTCTGGAAGAGGCGCAGTCGGATAGAATCATCAAGCCATGAGTTAGATGAACACCAAAGGTGATAGGTCATTACGTGGGCTTGAGGATCCTCTCCGGCTTTGCCGTCGAACTTTGGACAGTCACCTGGTATTTTGGTCGGAACCGGTGGCCACCATGAGTTATGCAAAATAGGATCATTTGTTAACTTGGACACATCGGGTAGTTCCAACGTAGCCAAAAATGGTAGCTGCGGGTTGAAGGACATCTGTGGCTGAGGGTTCGAGGCGATATTAGGGTTCCACCCAGATTGGGGTTGCCCCCACGAACTTTGTCCAGACGGACCTGGCCCGAAAGGACCGGCCGCATAGGAATTTTGTCCCGATGGACCTGGTCCGAAAGGACCTGGCACATAGGGAGTTTGTCCGTAGGAGTTTTGTCCGTGTGCGGACGACTGTCCCTGTGTTTGCCCCCCAGCTCCCCATGAATTAGCAGCTTGCCCGCCAGGTTGACCATATTGATAATTTTGATAGGGAGTGACCTGTGGTCGCTGATAATTTTGGTAAGGAGTATACTGATTTTGCCCCTGGGGTTGCTGGTAGCCATGTGACTGCTGGGTCGCATACGGAGCTTGGTAGGCAGGCTGCGTTTGATATGGAGGTTGATAACCTGTTTGAGTCTGAGGCCCAGAGTATTGTCCTTGAACCGGTTGAGGTTGGACTACACGTCCCGAAGGTTGACTTGGTCGGATTCGAGATGGACCTGGTTGGCCAGCAGGATAGCCTTGCTGAACACCAGGTTGTCCATGTGCCACCAAGGGCTGTCTTCGCGGAACGGGTGGTCGAATTGGTTGGATAGCTGGTTGACGCTGAGGCTGGCCAGCTTGTCCAGGTTGACGGTGAGGGTAGGCCCCGGGTTGATTTGGCTGTATAGACGGTTGGCCCGTTTGTCCCCCACCGTAACCGGGTTGGGAAGAGGGTTGGGCTTGCTGTACGGCAGGCTGCCCTCTTTGGTATATAGGCTGGGCAGAGGGTTGCCCCCCTTGCCCAGAAGGGTTTGCGTTTCGAGGGGTAGGTGGGCCCTGTTGAATATAGGGTTGTCCACCCTGGCCATAAGGATACCCTTGCTGGATGGCTGGTTGATTGGAGGGATTGTAAACTGAGCCAGTTGGTCCAGAGGGGTACCCTGGCTGGAAACCAAGCTGGTCTTGAAAAGACGGTTGCTCTGGCTGCCCAGTAGGTTGATTCTGATATGGGTATGGCGGACCTCCCATGTCCATAGGTTGTTCCTGGTAAGGTTGACCTTGTGGGTGCCCAGATTGTCCTGGGTCAGGCAGGCCATATAATGGTTGCCCTTGAGGGGGCTGCACGTAGAATGACGGGTCCTGATTGGGTGGTCCTATGGGCTGCCGAGGAGGGTCTCGGTCTCCAAAGTACTTAGTAGTGTGGTCATACCTGACATTCAAAGATTCCTCGTTCTCTTCGAAGGGGTGACGAGGGAGACCTGAGATTTCCTCAAGGAACTCACCATTTGCATCGAAGAAGAAAACAGGACCATCGTAATCTGGGTCTGTTATAGGTTCCCCATAAGCATCATACGGTCCTGATCCTGGAATGCCTCCAACAAAAGAACCAGCTTGAGGAACTTCAGACGAGGGAATCGGCACAGCACTGACGACCGGAGTCGAACGTGCTACACAAACAGTAGGTTGAGCGGGAACTGAGGTGACGATCGGGTTGAGTTCTGAGGTGAGGGGTGGGAAAAGAGGCTGTGAAACAAAAGGGCCAATCGAGGCCGCGAGAGAAGGATCCCATATGGTGGTAGAAGTTGTTCTAGCATCATACCTATCCCTTAGCGATTGATATCGTGGAGGGAGGGGAGATGAAGACGGGATCGGGGTCTCAATGTCTGTGACCGCGGGTGTCTCGATGTCTGTGACTGCGGGTGTCTCACCCGTGCTGGAAGCTGCCCCCTCCATTGGAGATGACATACCTAAAGGGGTACGGGGGGTTTGGGGGGTATCCCAATCTTCTTCCCAGACGGGATTCCAATCCTCCAAGTAATCTGGGTTGCCTGGGGACCGTACGTTAATAGGCTGGATACTCGGAACAATGGGAAGAGTACCGCCTTCAACTGGTACCTCGGGAGCAACAGAGGATTGAGAACCTTGGTCACTTATACCGGGAGTTGATGGGTCAGCCAGGATGACCAGACCCCTTAGAACTCTTAAAGGAAACTATCGATAAAAGCCTACTCAAAACTATCGCACACAAGACCTAAAAAAGGAGATGTTATCGTGGTCAAATTAATTTTTAAGACGCAAAGACCAAACTTGACCTTTTCATATTTCAGGAGTCGAGAAAAGGACAAAGATGACTCCAGTCTCCTTCGAATGTTTAATGAGCACGAAGTGACAAGACGCTCACAGGCACCTTTTCGTTTAGGGAGTCTGAAAAGGATCAAAAGTGACTGCTCTGGAACTCTAGGTAGAGGGTGTGCCAAACTCTTCGCAAAACCACAGAATACTTTTTAGGGTACGGGTGGTCAATCTTCGTGAATGCTGTGTTCACTGCATTGCGAATTGTAGGGCGGCCGACTCGGCTTCCTATGGATAAAGGATAAAAGCCTAGTGGGGTCTCCCTATATACTCGACGGTACGTGGGAGCGCAGTCCGTATTAGACCACTATCGAGTCACAGAAGGAGGAATCACCCAACCCAATGTGAAACAACAGTGACTATGTTTTAAGACGCCGGAACACGTCTCTAACCTAGACCTCTAAATATTTGCGTTTAGTTCCAATGCGTTTTTAGATTCATTTGGTTCATTTTATAGTTGATCTTGAGATTAAGTTTCGATTTCAAGCTCTATCGTATGTTCGCTCACAATTACTTAGATGCAATCTATATGCAAAAGAATTTTGTTTCGTTCGATGAATTCTAGCTACGAGAGGGCAAAGAATTTTTTAAACAAAACGACAACAAACAAACAAGTAGCTAAATGCAACTAAAGCGAGGAAAGGAAACTTTTCTTTTGAAAATGGAAATCAATGAAATGTTTTTTTCCTTCTCGAATTTTAAAACAAGCTACTAATTCGTTTCCTTTTATTGACATAACACACCTAAAGGAATTTGGAGGAACTTGAACACCAAGTAAACTACTTAATGAGAGCACACGAAGTTCCCAAAACACTCAACCAAAGTCTCGAAATCAAAGGGAAACAAGGTAATGCACGAGCTATGTGATCTAAGCTCTGCAAAACAAGCAAGGATTGCAAGCAAGGAGGAAGCGCAAAAGATCACTTGGAAGCACAAACCAATACACTCTAACAATCACTGAAAAAATGCGAAGAGCGAGTCTAGAATGAGCTGGTCAATCAAGCAAACAGGGATCCTTGCGGGAGGCTTGACACACACACGGCCGCTAGATGTCCTAGGGTTCAGAGCGTGAAATCAAATAGAGAAAAGCAAACATCCGATGGACCAGAGTTGCAACCAGTCAATTAGAGACTCAAACACAATCCAGTAATCGCGAAAGTCAGGACGAAAACGTGAACCAAGCAGCTAGAAGGGAAGTTGTTTGCAAACTTAAAACCAAGCAAAACGAAACCCTATGGAGTTGAGCTTCGTAATCAAACAGTTCAAAGTTCAGAGAGTGAAAAACAAGTCATCAGACAAGTGGGGAGAAGCAGGGAAAGTCACAGCAAGAGGTTCAGGAGGTCAAATTGGACAAAAAAAAGTTTTTCAGGCTCAGCGCGGGTAGCCTTCAGCAACTTTGCGCTGACAGGGGGAGGCCTTCAGCAACTTTGCGACGTCAGCGCGGAAAGTCAGGGAAAAAGCGCGCTGCCCTAGGACAAACGAGGTCAGCGCGGATATAAGACACACAGACGCGATGACCGAAATCGCAAAGAAGAGGGGGCGCGATGTCAGCGCGGAAGAACACGAATAAAGCGCGCTGCCCTTGAAAACGAGGTCAGCGCGACTGTTAGACGTACAGGCGCGATGAAGAGAAAACCAAAAGAACAGGGCCGCGATGTCAGCGCGACTGTTCCGAAATAAAACGCGCTGGGAGTAAAAAACAAGGAAAGCCAAAACAAAAACTTCCCAAACCAAAGGCAGGAGCTTTTTAATAATAAAGACGCTTTCCAGAAACACCCAGAAAGTTCATAAGCCACAAAAGACAATCCCAAAAACCCACAAAGAGATCAATCAAAGCCAAACACAAAAGTGGACTCAAAAGACAAAAAGGCTGATCCCCAGCGGAGTCGCCAAATTGTTGAGAAGGTAAATCCCCTCTACGGATAGAGGCGATCCCTACTAGCCCAACAGGGGTCTAGCAACAATCACACAATGCTGCCACGCATGTTCCTAGTTACAATTAGACAAGAAGTAAAGAGCACCTACTTGGATTCCTGCGCTGTCGTTTGTCGAGGGGATGTTTCCCTTGCTCCTTCGCTTCAGCTGGTCATAGTCTTCCGCGATCCCCGCGAACGGACACCTGCACACACGAAGGGAAAGCAAACGCAAGCGTGAAATCTAGTAAAAGTAACTATATGCCAGTCAGAAAAGACATAATTCACATTTATCCATTGCATAAACAAACGAGAATGGAACAATAATAGCAGTCATCTATTATTAATCAGAATAGAGAAGAGTACAACCAAATGTTCTGACGTCGATAAACTTCTCAGGAGGGATCAGTCAGCATGTATCTCAAGCATTCACCTTTGAGGATGGTTCTCCCAAGACAAACTAGTCTCTCTCTCTCACACAAATGTCACAAACAAACTTCCAAAGCAATCAATCACTTCCACTCCTAACACACCACACCTATAGCAGCAATCTGAGCACTACAAGCTCTTGTATAATCCAAGCTAAGTCTAGCTATTTTCTAACCAGCTGCTCATGGTAATGGTGGAAGTTTATATAGGAGAAGGAGTCTCCTAAAAAGGTGGAAGGATGAGCTTATCTTCAAGGGGAGTAGTTGCAAAAGGTCGAACAGACATGCCATAGAAGGGAGTCGACATTCACAAAGCTAACAACCAAGCCTGGAGAGATCTGGAAGGCTGGTTGTTTGAACAAATTCGCCCAAACTGGATCAGCGCGGATTATATGGAGACTGCCGCGCTGTCAGCACATGACAACAACTGAACAAGCCATGTCAGCGCGGAAGGACACGTGAAAGCCGCGCTGTGCGTCATCGCGGAAAAGTGATGTTCTTCCGCGATGGCAGCGCACGAAATAGACTGTGGGGCGCTGGTCATCGCGGTTATTTTAGGAACAGACGCGCTGATGCACAAAACTTTGGAAAAATGGGTTTTTAGCCAGTTCAGGGAGCAAACATTTAGTGATTGTGACTTCTTGGACACAGCAGGGTGACTGACAGGAAGGCAGTGATAAATTACTGTGTAACAGGGTACATTGGGGAATGTGAAATGAATAAATATATATTGATGATAAGATGGAGAGGACTTTGTCTTCTCCTTAGTAAATGTGAGGGTACATTGGGGAATGTGAAATGAATAAATATATTTTGAATTAATGGAAGGAGACCATATCCTACACAATATTCAAATTGAGAAGGTAAGTGGGGAATTTGAATAATGGAAATCATAAATTTATTTTAGACCAATATTTCTCAATATTTTCAGATAATGTAAATATTAACACAATTTGTAGGATAAGATTTAAGTGGGGCATTACAATTCCATGTTATAAAACCAGTGATGCTACTCATGTTACTAATCTGTTTTTTAAGGAGTAAGGTTGCATGGGTTACCTAAGAGCATTATTTCAGATAGAGATACCAGATTTGTTGGTCATTTTTGGAGGACCTTGTGGAAGAAACTTGGTATTAAACTAAGTTTTAGTTTAGATTATCATCCTGAGACTGATGGATAGAGTGAATTTGTAAATAGAAGCTTGGGTAATCTTTTGAGAAGTCTTGCAGGTGAACATCCAAAACAATGGGATCAAATTTTGGCATAGGCTGAATATGCTTATAATGATTCTCCTAATAGGAGTACATGGCAGAGTCCATTCCATATAGTTTATGGAATTCACCCAAGAGGAGTGTCTGAATTAAGAGACTTGGGAAAAGCTGAAATGAGAAGTGCTAAAGGAGAAGATTTTGCTTCAGAGATTCAAGTAATACATGAGCAGGTAAAATAGCAGTTACATGATAGCATCATAAAGTACAAGAGTAGAGCAAATTTGAAGAAGAGAGACGTTAATTTTGAGGTTGGAGATTTGGTTTTAGCACACATGAGGAGGAAAGATTTCCAAAAAAGGAGTATAACAAGTTGAAATTTAAGAAAATTGGACCATGCAGAGCCTTGAGGAAATTTTCTGCAAATGCATATGAAATTGAATTACCCCCTTACATTGAAATATCTCCAATTTTCAATGTTGTTGATTTGTACAGGTATGAAAATAGAAATGTAGATGATACAATAGAAGATAAAGAAGAAGAAGAGGCTGATTGGGTAAAACAGTTACCTATAGCAAAGGCATTACAACCAAAAAAGATTTTAGACAAGAGATTGTTTAAAAAGACAAGAGGACAGGAGTATTTTCAGTATTTGATCAAGTGGAAGGATCAACCAATTGTTGATGCTACCTGGATGACAAATGTCATGCTACATAAGTTGGGTAGTTCTGTAGAAGAGCTCATGGACAGGAGCCCATGAAGAATTTTGTCCTCAGGAGTCTGATGCAGGAGCATGAGGCTTGAAGACAAAATACTTCGAATTTTATTCCAAAAATACAAAAAAAGTTTACAAGCAAAAGAGTGGGATCCTTTAGCTGTCACTTTACAAAGCTTTCTAGATACGATTTGAGCTAGAATTCAGGGATTTGAATTATCTTGTAATTAATTCAAGTATTTAGGCTTAGTTGGGATTCTTAAAGATAATATCATGCAGATTAGATATTATCTAGGATTAGGCAGATTCGATCCATTCATTTAGGATTTGATTGTTGTATGTATAGGTGTGATGCAGGAAAGTGTTCCCTCTGCGGACAGAGGCAACCCCTCTAGCCCTAGAGTGGGTCTAGTAACAAACAAGGACAAATCAACAACAACTCTCCTTGAATAGTTCAAGTTGGAGGCCTACCTCAATCGGTGGTCAATGGAGTTCCGTTGTGCTGCTCCAACTTCCGCTTCATTCTCCTAATGAGTAATCAACCGGAAACAAAGCAAGGAAATACAACAAAGCACATAACCAGATACAACAAAGAACTATTTACCCATAAAGTCAAGAAATCATGAGCTATCTAGTACATTACATACAAGACATAGGAAAATATCATTGATTGCAATAAATATAAAATAGAGTAAGCTTACAACCCAGGTCTTAACGTCACAAGCCTTCTCAAGAGGGTCCAGCTAGCATGTTCCTCAAGCATTCACCCTTGAAGATGGATCTCCCAATACAAATCTCTCTCACTCACAAGTTTAACACAAGATAAAAGAACTTCGCAACCTTACTCAAGCTCTCAAACAATCCCACACTTGTCACACCAGCTACCTAACAAGCTCACAATACTATCAGAAACACTCCAAAGACTAAGAATTCCAAACTAGCAGCTCATAGCAATGGTGAGAGCTTAAATAGGAGAAGGAGTCTCCATGAATGGTGGGAGGATGAGCTTATCTCCAAGGAGGGTAGCAAAAATGACGGAACAACCACGCCAGATAAAGGAGGGCGACATAAACAAGGCCAACAACTAGGTCTGGAGTCATCTGGAAGGCCGATTGTTAGAAAAAACTCGCCCAAACTGGATCATCGCAGGTACATAACTGGTCTACCGCGCTGACATCGCTATTGCATAACGGAGCTAGTCGTGTCATCGCGGGAAAACACAAGAATCAGTTGCGTTGGTACATGAAATTCAACCATCGTGGGAATCACGTGTACTTCCGCGATGGCAGCGCTTATGTTCTATTTTGGAGTGCCCATCAGCGCGTTTATTTGGAAAACGGATGCGATGATGCAGAAACCTTTGGAAAAGTGGGTCATTTGGCAACATCAGAGAGCATGAACATGAATGATTTTGACACATGACACAGTAGGAAGACTGGGGTGAAGACAGTGACAAATTACTTTGTAACATATGTCCCCTAAAGTATGAAGCCCGAGAGAGTGGGAGGGGTGAAATTCTTTACGAAAATGACTGAACTAGAACACCATCTAGAAGAACTTGCATGCAAGTACAACTGATATCTCTGATGATGAAGTACATGTAGTCTAGGCATGGGCGCAGCCATCCAAAAGACATACGAAATAGGTCTGTGGTATGGACGCAGCCATCCAGCTAATAAGACCATGATGATGATAAAGGTATGGTTACAGCCATACATGAATACTCAGGTATGGTCGCAGCCATCCATCAATGGGTCATGTAATCATAAAACCAATCTACGTAGCCCGAACATGTGTAATCTGAGTTCGGGGTCTTGAACCCATCTGATCATAGTACAAATCCTAACATGTGAATAGATGTGTTGAGGTCGAGCATGATAGAACATTGCTTGATTACCGGTCAATGATGAAAACTGTTAACAAGTGCGAGAGAAACCACCAATAATGCTAATGGCTCTCAAGGTACTATCCAGGACAATCCACGAAGTGTGAAAATGGAGATGAAGTCGAACACTCGTGGAATCACCCAATCAACGACCAATGATGAAAGTTGACTGTCAGGTGCGAAGAACTTGCCATTGAGGCATGCAAGCTCTAAGGTACCAAAAGGGATCTCTAGGTCAATCTCCTGGATAATGAGCTGATGTCGACAGGAGATGACCCGTCGCAGGAGGGCCATAATGTTTCCCCCATCAATGACATGAGATAAGGAACAAGTGGCAGATGGTGAAACAGAGAATCAGAGGAGAAGGCGAGGGTGTAAACTGCAGAAGGATTATACTCTTGAACATGTCGGTGACACGACTCTGGAGGGGGGTGGCAGCATTCAGGCACCAAGGGATCAGAGGCTCGATGGAGACGGCATGAATCGAATGGAATGAGGCTAGAATGATAACCCAAACCCACAGAAGGCCAAATGACGATGTATGGATGTCCCAACCTGACAAGAAGCAAAAGTGTCGATGTTCAAGAGTGACTAGCTGCCATAGATAATCAATGATAAACCTGTTGTTAAGTCCAACCTAGTAATAGTTTAACGAGCCCTAGGAAGGAGAAGCTCGAGTCTCATCATGGTGATGAGTCCAATGTCATCAGGGTTTAACGAGTCCAACATAGGTAAATCTCGGAGTCTTTTTCATGTTTAGAGAGTTTGAAAAAGACACAGAAAAGAAAACTGCAGGGGGGTCCTTTTTCATAGAGTTGTGTTTCTCGAGAGGAAAAGTATAAAACGATACTCGAAAGAACCGCCCGACCATTAAGATCAAGGAGTACTTTTCATAATTAGTAACTTTGACCTGAAAAAGTAAAAAAGTGGTCAGAAGCATGTCATTTTGCAACCAATAACGAGCCTGAAACGACAAAAGCCCGATGATATTTTTTGTGTTTAAACGGTCGAAAAAAGAGCTTAATGATGACCACCTCTCGTTTCTTTTAACAAGTCAAGAGGGAAAACTCGGAAATCTTTTCATTTTTAAACGGTCAGAAAAGAGCTGAAAGTAGACCTCCATTTCTATTTTCTTTAACGAGTCAAAAAGGGAAAAATACTCGGCAACCTTTTCATCTTTTACGAGTCAGAAAAGAGCTTAAAGGAGACTCGTCCTAGAGGAACGAGTGGTATAAAGGGTAGCAACTATTTCCGGCAATGGTGGAACTGCTCAAAAAATGTAATGGTCAAGAGGCTGGCTAATAAAACCACTCATCGCTTCAGTTCCTCAGGAGGGAAAAACAACCAAGTGAAAGCATATGATTGGCCAAAGAGATGGTGGCGATGGAATGAAACAACCAAGGCTCATCTAGCAGAATTTAGCGGATAAACGGCAATCACGAGATGTAAATCAAGTATGGGTTCATTTTTACACAAGATTGAACCATGGAGAACTCTTCTTGGATTTAGTTTCATGTTTACACAAGCTTGAAACAAAAAACTATGCTTGTTATAATTTCGCATGCCCCCAGCATAATGACGCACATCGAGGTACATGCCCCCCAAGCTTCATTGCATGAAACAAGGTGTATGGAATGAAGGTTCACTTGTGAGATCTTGGAAAGACTTGACCTAGATTTTACGAGATATTAATCAAAGACTCGATTTGGAGAGGGAGATTGTTTCATTTTTTAATGAGGTTGACACAGTAAAAGAACCATCCTCATAACCCTTGTTTCATTTTTAACGAGCTTGACACAAGATCAGGAACTATGCTCGTGCACCTTGTTTCATTTTTTAACAAGGTTGACATAAGATCAAGAACTTTCCTCAAAACTCCTTGTTTCATTTTTTAATGAGGTTGACACAGGAACAAACTATCCTCGTGACACCTGCTCATGGGCCATACGAGAACATGGCTCCCAAGAGTGCTTCGCAGGATGGAAGAAACACACTCTAGGAGGAATACATGTCACAAAGCACCAATGACAGATTAGGTTCCCATGCCTCTAGTACATGATGTACGAGACCATCTGCATGATCATTATCAGTGAAGGAGATGGAACGGGTAGCCACATAATTGATTTGTGGCAAAGAAGGTACTGCTTGAGAGAAAGAATCGAGAGGGGATGATAGTTGTGCAGGAGGCACCGAGGGACTAAAGAATTATAATTGATCAATAGTCACCATTCTTCCATCTTTTGGAAAACAAACCACATGGAAAAGGGAAGAAACAAGGGCCCCCATGGCATAAATATAGTCACGGCCAAGGAGAAGACTAAAATTCACACCTTGGACAACCATGACGTCTATATAGACAGTTTCCCCCCCCCAAAGTAACTAGAAACTTTGGGAGTATACCTATAGGTTGACAGGGTTCTCTGTCGAAAGCCAACAGATTCTGTGTAACCAGCACAAGCTGTGGGGAGCCCAAAGCTTGCCAAGTAGTGGAAGGCATAAGACTGACAGACGCACCCTCATCCAAGACAGTGCCAGGTACTGCCTTATCGTAGGCATGTACTGTAATCTCAAAAGGCACATAGGATGGAAGGTGGAAAGCAGTCAAGTGACTCTAATCGAAAGTAACGGCCAAACTACTTGGTGGGGGAATCGTATGATTGCCCCCATGCTCTACAGGAACCAAAGAAGGACTCCCTAGATCAGCTGGGAGAGGAGAGTCGTTTTCAGACTGTGGAGAATCTGATGAGATGAGAAGAACATGAGCATGATGCTCTTCCGAGACAGAGTGATCAACAGGTGGTGAACCTAATTCGACACTCTTTTCGACCAATGGTTGGTCTGGAATAAGCTGAGCACAACCAGGCTCGGGAGAAGGAGGACAGACAAGAGAAGAATCTAAGGCAATCTCTTTATCAATGGAGGGAGGGTGTGGAGAGAGCCACTGATAACCAACGGGGAGTTGGGGTGGCGGAGCTGTAAGACTTTCCAAAATGGTGAAAGCTTTATCCATGAGCAAACAAAGGTGAAGGGGATGGATGCCTTCACACAGCCTACAAGGGAATCAAATCTTCCTGTCCTTCTTACCATGGGCAGTTGCGGGAATAGCATCGCCTTGAGCTTCAGAGGACGATGAGGGACGGACCGGATCATGACACCATACTTTAAGGACCCTTGGAATGCCAGGACAATCACGAAGAAGATGGTCACCCTTGCATAATTTATAAGGAAACTTAACCTTCCGCGGAGTAGCAAAAGGTGGTTTGACCTGGGATGGACTCAGAGCGGTAACTGCACAGGTGGCCTCGGATTTATCGGACTTCTTCTTCTTCTTCGTCTTCTTCTTCTTCTTCTTCTTAGGCTCCTGGTTACTAGATGTAAATCTTTCACCGGGCAAAGGAGGAGAGGAGGAGGAAGAGACAGGAGAAGAAAGTGTAGGCTCAACCTTCGATTCAACATGTCTTGGTTCATATGAAGGAGACGGTGGAACAGGAGTCATGACACTTGGGACCACCGAGGTTGAAAACAACCATATGGGCAAATCGATGGTTAACCCAGGAAAAGACAAAGTTTCCATATACGGAGCACCGACATTTCCAAAAGAAGGAAATGGACCAGGATTTCCATCTGGGGGAAGACCTTGGCCGGTAGACTTAGGGAATGTTGCCATTGAGAATGAGAAAGAACCCTACTGAAGCGAACACAAACAAGATCTAACAGGGTAAATGTGAATCGTGGCCGAATAAATTTTAAGACACGGAAACAAAACTTGACCTTTTCTTTTTTAAAGAGTCGAAAAAAGGACAAAAGATGACTCTAGTCGCCTTCGAATATTTAATGAGCCTGAAGTGACAAGTTCTCAGATGGACGTTTTCTTTTAGGGAGTCCGAAAAGGAACGAAAGTGAATACTCTGGATAACTAGGCAAAAAGGTTTACCAAACAAATCCGTAAAACTGCATATGCACCTTGCCAGTCATTTGAAAACCAAGGACTTTCCGTACGGCAGTCAATCTTCCCGAATGCTGTGTTTGGTGCGTTACGGCTTGTAAGGCGACAGACACAGCTTCCTATGGATAAAGGATGATAACCTAGTGGGGTCTCCCCATATAATCGACGGTACATGGGAGCAAAAATCTGTACTAGACCACTATTGAGTCACAGAAGGAGGAATCACCCAACCTTGAGTGGAAACAAAAGTGACTAGGTTTAATGACACCGGAGCACGTCTCTAGCCTAGACCTCTAAATGTGTGCGTTATGTTCCAATGTGTTGTTAGATTTATTCAGTTCATTTTAAAGTTGATCTTGGATTATGTTTCAGTTTTCAGGCCTTACCGTATGTATATTTCAAAGCCTAGGATGCAGCTAAAGTGAATGAAGTGTCCTTTTTCTTCGATGAACACCTACCTATGGGAGAGTAGAGAGGCCATTCACAAACCAGGAGAACCAAGGCAACAAACAGTCACTCAATGCAAGTAGACAACAATTCTTAAAATGCACGGATACTACTAATGAGAGATCTAATCATTCGCTTTTCAATATGCAACTTGAAATGCAAATTTACTTTCACTTTCGCATGCCAAATGAAATGCAATTTTTGATTTTGATGCCTTTAATCTAAAGAAACCAATAAGAAACAAACAAATGTGGAAAAACGGTTGATCCAAACAATTGTAATCTATGTCTGGGTAGTGAAGAGAAATCGAAACAATGCCAAGATTGGTTCAATAATAATCACTAAACAATCAACCAAAAGTAAGCAAAGGGGAAGGCTCAATCAAACCAACAGCAAGCAGCAAATGAATCTTTGCAAACAAGCAACCAAGAAAAACTGATCCAAAGGACTTGAAACAATAAAACTAGGTCACAAAGAAAAAAGGCAAGATTCGTCCAACAAAGCTCACAAGAGAGTGCCTCAACCTCTAGACAGTGAAAAACAAATCATCAACCAAGTGAGAACAGCAGGGACTAGCAAGACTGACGGATTCAGGAGGCAGAATTGAAAAAATTCAATTCTACAGCAATCAGCATGGGCAATACACAGCAACAAAGCACTGATAAAGAACGACACACAGCAACAAAGTGATGTCAGTGCGGAAGTACATGCCTTTTCTGCGATGGTCTGATTTACAGAATCGTTGCAACTGTTAGGTGTAATAATGCGATGGACAGGAAATTACAAAAAGGGTGACACGATGACAGCACGACTGTTAAATTAAAAAGCACGATGATGTTCAAAAACAGCCACAGCTGAGCCAAAAACTCCCAAACCAAAACATTCAATCTTTAAACAAATAAAGCATCTCCCAGACCAGGCCAGGAAACTCAGAAAACAGACAACTAATCCCCAAAAACTTGAAAAGAGACCAAAACAAAAACTCAAGGCAAGAGTGAACAAGAAAAGAACAAAGGCCAGCTCCCCAGCAGAGTCGCCAATTTGTGATGCAGGAAAGTGTTCCCTCTACGGACAGAGGCAACCCCTCTAGCCCTAGAGTGGGTCTAGTCACAAACAAGGACAAATCAACAACAATTCTCCTTAAATAGTTCAAGTTGGAGGCCTACCTCAATCGGTGGTCGATGGAGTTCCATTGCGCTGCTCCAGCTTCTGCTTCCTTCTCCTAATGAGTAATCAACCTGAAACAAATCAAGGAAATACAACAAAGCATATAACCGGATACAACAAAGAACTATTTACCCATAAAGTAAAGAAATCATGAGCTATCTAGTACATTGCATACAAGACATAGGAAAACATCATTGATTGCATTAAATATAAAATAGAGTAAGCTTACAACCTAGGTCTTGACGTCACAAGCCTTCTCAGGAGGGTCCAGCCAACATGTTCCTCAAGCATTCACCCTTGAAGATGGATCTCCCAATACAAGTCTCTCTCACTCACAAGTTTCACACAAGATAAAAGCACTTCACAACCTTCCTCAAGCTCTCAAACAATCCCACACTTGTCACACCAGCTATCTAACAAGCTCACAATACTATCAGCAACACTCCAAAGACTAAGAATTCCAAACTAGCAGCTCATAGCAATGGTGAGAGCTTAAATAGGAGAAGGAGTCTCCATGAATGGTGGGAGGATGAGCTTATCTCCAAGGAGGGTAGCACAAATGATGGAATAGACATGCCAGAGAAAGGAGGGCAACATAAACAAGGCCAACAACTAGGCCTGGAGTCATCTAGAAGGTCGACTATTAGAAAAAACTTACCCAAACTAGATCATCGTGGGTACATAACTGGTCTGGCGCGCTGACATCGCTATTGAATAATGGAGATAGTCATGTCATCGTGGGAAAATACAAGAATCAGTTGTGCTGGTACATGAAATTCGACCATCGTGGGAATCACGTGTACTTCTACGATGGCAACGCTTATGGTCTGTTTTGGAGCACCCATCAGCACGTTTATTTGGAAAACAGACGCGATGATGCAGAAACCTTTGGAAAAGTGGGTCATTTGGCAACATCAGAGAGCATGAACATAAATGATTAGGACACATGACACAATAGGAATACTGGGGTGAAGACAGTGACAAATTACTGTGTAACAACAGGTATTTATGTAAGCTTTGAATTAGTAGAATGGGATGTTGACAGATTTTGGTTGAATTTTGGCTTAAGAGAATTGGGATGTAAAATTTGGAATTTCTCTGTATCTCAATGAATATTGTGCATGAATAGTCGAATCCCAAAGGTTTTAATTTCCTTAAAAATATTTATGAGGTTTTTTGATTTCTAGTTTATTTTGTATAATCTTGTGTTGTCGCATCTAAATCTTCACTCATTGGGTATTTAAATAATTTAGAGGCAGACTAAACTTGGCGGAAGTGCTATGTCTGGTGAGGAAATCTGATAAATTGCGAGAAACCCATGAGAAGATCTGAATCGTCTGATCAGGCAGATCCAATAGATCTAATGGTCATCGTGTGCCAACAAGTGCAGACATTAATCAGAATAATAGAGTGGTCTTCATAGGTGTAAGCAGTATCTCACGTGGTCAAAAGGTGGTAAGTGGTATTCTACAATTTCACGCGATTACCCTTAGTGGGTGACACATAGCATGAGAAAACTACTTTTCTCGTGTGCCCTTGACCTGATATCAGTTGTGCAAATATTCATGCGAAATTTCGCGATAGACGTTGGATCAGGTGGGATTGATCAATGGTGGATATTGACCAAGCTAGTTGGCGAGTGGGTGATGCGATAACTGTCAGATTAAGGAATGAGATCGACGGTGGAGATTTAATGCGCAAAAGTTTTGTGGAGTGGCAGAGGCAATAAGGTTATGAACTAGGGTTTTAATTCCTTTTGGTTCCATGGAAAAATTGAAGTTTTCCCATATATCGGGTAAATTAAATAGTTCTACTATTTTAGAAAAATAGCTAAATTTGATGGTTGATTACTGTTACTCCAAGGAAAACCCGAGAAGAAGTTCCACCCAAACTTGAAGCAATCATTTCTAGTTTTGAACAATTATCCTTAACACCTGCAATTAGCCCACCAATCACCTAGATGGACCCATTCACGTCTGACACATTAGCTCATGAATCCTTTATTGGAACCACCTTGGATGCTGCGTCACTCCACCACTCATGTCTGGGGTCTATGCGGGGGATGGGCCATACCCCCCCCAGGTGGTGCCCCTTGGGGATGGGCGGGATCTTTGGACAAATGGCCAGCATGCTCCATATGATTCACATGGGGCTCATTATATGGGTGGTGTCCAGTGGGGTGGCCATAAACAATGTGCCATTAAAATTACCTCCCTGGCTCCTTTCCTCAGTTTTGGTCACGACGTCCTGATAGACAAAGTTACTAGTTTACAGAAAAGAGCTTTGATCGAAAAATTATATTTTGCTGAGGTTGACGAAGGAGAGATGAGGAGTTGGGTGGCTTAAAATGGAAGTCATTACTTTGTTATATGCCCTCTATGGTTCAGCTTATGGGAGGTTGGTATAGTTTTTATTTCCTTTACGAGGAGATTTACGCAAAATAAAGGCTCTTCCATGGGTCAAGGGTCGGGGCTTCCTTTCTCTTCATTCCTGGTACATCGGATTCAATCTACTGAAGGAGATAGCAAAGAACAAGATCATCTAGGTTAAGTTTCTTGGCTTTCCAGTTGAATTTTTGACCAAGAAAGTATTTATGGATATCAAGAATACAATTGGTAAATTCGTTTATGTCGACCCAAAGTGTTTGGGCACCCGCGACAAAAGAATTGCATGGATATTGATTGAGAAGGATTATTGTGGGACATTTCTTGATCATATTGAGGTGAAATGGGAGGACTAATTTAATGCAGCATCTAGACTTCTAGGGCATACTATTTTGCTACCTGATTTGCCACCATACTGGCCCCATTATGGCACAGTGTCCTCGTGGGAAGGGTGGTTGTCGGTTTCCATGCGGCTGTTATCATACCATCACAAATTATATGGTCGAGGGTGGACCTGAATATTACAATACGGAGCAGATGAAGAAACTTCATAAGGGTGGCACTCATAATACTACAAGTAATCCAAATCACTCTTCACAGTATCATTCTATTATTTCACCTCCATTGGAAAATGACTTGTCTGTCCCCATATATATTCCCTCATATCCTTGGATGTCGAAACATTCTGACACCCTCACCATTGATGACTCATCCCCGACAGAACAAAATCCACTACTTTTTGTCCCTGCTCCCTCCCCCTTGGACTCTGTTCCAACTCAGATGCCTCCTTTTGATGTTGCCTCCACATCACACATTTCATAGACACCAGCTCGCATCACCTCCCCCTCTACTAACCACCCTATTATGACCCCTACTTGTCCTATTTCTCTGAGGTCTCCAGTGACCTGACTGAACAACTCGATGGAGAGTGATTTAGACTTTCTACTACAAAGGAAGACCCTTGACCTCCATTCGCTTGCCATCCATAAACCTTCAGGCTCTTCATCCCCAGTCATCAGCCCATCCTCAGCTGGCAACATGAATGTCAGAAGGAAACAAAATAGGGGTAGCCGACATTTCCATGGATGCTCACTTCATACAAATATTGCCCCTACAGAATCTCATTCTCTCATAGACATTCCTATTACTTCTCCCATTTCACCTCAAGCCCTTAGAGCAAACATGTCCTTATCACACCCATCATGAACTTCATCCTTTCAATGAACAATCGAGGATTTGGGGCATTACAAAAATTCCTCGCCCTTATGGAGCTTTTCCTTTTTTCATGTCCATACATAATTCTCATACAAGAAACTATGCACCCATCTTGACAGTCGATAGACTCTTTCAGGCAGATGCTGTTGTCCTCTTATATCATGGCTACTGATGCCACTCGGCGATTGGGGGGTGTGGCTGCCCTATGGGACCCCCACTGGGTTAGGATGAAGCCCTTCTCTTGTTTTGCTAGTATTTTTTTGGCGCGGCACATTAGGGGCCGACCAGTGAGGATACATATTTTAAATGTATACGCCCCATACAGGGATCGAGACATTTTTTGGCACAACATAGGTTCTTCTCGAATATTGCATCTGATTTCTCTGATATTGGTGGGAGATTCGAACTGCACTACTGGGTTGTATGAAGTATGGGGTCAGGCCCGAAGTATTGATAGTATGGATTACATGTTAAAATAAATTTTCTTTCAACATAACCTGGTTGATATATGCCATCCAAGGATTGTGCCTACCTGGGATAATGGTAGGGTTGGACTAGAATACGTTGCAAAGAGGCTGGACCATTTTCTAATTCACAAAAAAATGGTGGAGTAACTTGGCTTTGTTCAATTCAGTAATGTTAGTAACTATACATTGGACCATCGCCCTATCATCCATACATGGTGTCGTGGGGATATAAGATTTGGTATTCAATTTAAAGTTAATCGGGTCTGGCTCGAAGACCTTGATTTTGAGGCCTTTATAAGAGCTCACTAGAATAGGATAGAGTTTCCAACATACCTCCCGTGGTGGATATTTTGAATAGAATCCATGCCTTGAAGGACGTGGTTAAGGTATGGGAACGTAGGAAGAAGTCATAGTAGAAAAAGGAGTTGATCAATATAACCACGACCCTAGAGTCTCTTCAACAACATATGGTCTCACATTTACCATCTGTCGAGGTGCGGTAGGAAATTCATGCACTAGAGTTCAAAAAGAAGAAAATCCTGCATCAAATGGAAACGAATTGGTGACTAAAGAGTCGAGCTATATGGATTTGGGAGGGTGATAAGAACACTAAGTTTTTTCACCGCTATGAAAACCATAGAAGGAAGGTCAATATTTTTGGGAGATATCAGATGATGATGGTAATTTCTTTCAGTCCCAATAGGAGATTACTAATCTGGCGGTTACTCGTTTTGAACAAGCCTATAGGTGCAGGGAGCTTGAAACCGAGGAGGAACAAGTTTGGGGGGTAAGTGAATACTCTTTGATGTTTGATGAGGAGGCAAACTTGGCACTTTACAGGGCTGTCTTGGTCGAAGAGATACATCAGGTGCTAAAATCACTGAAGGGGGACAAAATCCCAGGTCCAGATGGTTGGAGAGTTGAAATTTTTGTCCATTTTTATGATATTTTCTAGGATGATCTTCTTAACATGGTCGAGGAGACAAGATAGTAGGGTTTATTCACTCTCACATTAATTCTACATACATTGATCTTATCCCTAAGAAGGTAGCAACGACGACATATTCTGACTTTCGCCCTATCTCACTTTGCAATCTTATATATAAGATTATGTCAAAGACAATTACTTCTAGGATGAAGCACATATTATTGAAGTTCATCTTCCCGAAACAGTATGGTTTCTTACAGAATAGAAAAATTCACGATGTTGTGGCTATCGCACAAGAAAGCCTACACTCCATACATGTTAAAAAAATGAATGCAGTTGTTATGAAGGTCGATCTAAAAAAGGCATATGACTACTTATATTGGGGATATCACTAGATGGTCCTTCACAAGGTTGGGATACAGACCAGTGGAGAGGAGAGGATAATGGCATGCATTAGTAATGTCAGGAATGTTGTTGTTGTTAATGGATATCCATCTCGTTTTTTCAGGGTGGGTAGGGGACTTAGATAGGGATGGCCACTTTCTCCCCTTTTATTTATTCTTGCTATGGATGATCTAAGTCAACAGATCCAGAAGCTGTGGCGGAGGGTCAATTTGATGCTTTGTGCATAGGTAGACAAATTTCTATATCTCACATTTTTTTTTTGATGATATTCTGATCATGGGAATGATCGATAGATTCACATTATCACATATCTTCAACAAATTTTGTCGGGCCACATGCCTCATTATGAATGTTCTTAAATGTACAATTTTATATGGCACATGTAATTTGAATGACATTACATATATACAGAGAATTTTTGGGGTGGCCGCAGATTCACTAGATGTGGGCATGAAATATCTGTGATATCACTTAAAGTATTGTAAGTACAAGAACAATGATTGGATGTGGCTGGTTGATTAATTTCACAAGAAAATCAGGGGTTGGGAATTTAGGTGCCTCTCATTGGGGGGACATATTACTCTCGCTCAGTCGATGCTCACCCAACTGGGGGTCTATTGGACTCATTTATATTGACTTCCTCAGCTCATTATTAATTCACTGAACTGCATTATGGACAGATATATTTGGTCGAGGGCTACACAAAACTTTAAATACCACCTGGTTAATTTAGAAAACATTTTTAGACCAAAAAAGCTCGAAGGATGGGGCATTATAAACCTTCGGCACTTTGGATGGGCATTGTTTCTAAAGCCTTTATGGCGTGGTTTATTTGGATAGGGCATATGGGGTAAAGTGATAAGATTCAAATACCTTATGGACAAATACTTTGTATTCTGGATCCGATAGAGGTCCATTGGCATCCCAATGGGGTTGACTATATGGGTTAGTTTTAACAAGATCAAAAATATTTTTCTTCAAAATATATGTTGGTGACTTGATACTGGACACTGGATTATGATAGGAGGGGATCATATCCTTGGTATGTGCAGGGGAACATACATTTTTGTTGACTTATTACATATTTTCAATTACAGAGGTATTTTCTTCTAGAACCAAGCCATCCATGAATAGCTTGGCTGTATACATATTTGGAAGAGGATCAATGAGCTGGGATTGTCTGGCCAATTAGATCTTGAATGGGAATGCATCGGAACAATGATGAAATCCATTGGTATCTTTCATGATGCAAGAGGAGACCAGGTCAAATGGCCTGGTAAGAAGAAGATCGAGGAGATTGAGCTAGCAGACATCTATTACAACCTATGCACACAAGAGCTTCATCTCACTGAGATATGTTTGTTCTACAAATTTTGGTACACGAAATTTCCCTCCAAGATCATCATGTTTCTTTGGTTGACATGGAAAAACAAAAACCTTACTTGGGACAACCTACAAAAGAGAAAATGACAAGGGTCAGGGATCTTCTATATATGTTGGAATGAAGGGGAAGATAACAGTCATATATTTTTGAATTGTCCGTGCTCGGTTTGCATATGGAGGCACTATTTTGTTAATATGGGCATTCCATATTTACAATATGTTAATATTTCTAACTGTTGAAATTGGTGTAGTGTTCAATTTTCCAGTTGGAGGATGCTTCCTCTGGCTGTCTTCTGGGAGATTTAGAGGTTGCGTAACTAAATTATTTTTTAAAATGTTAAGGTAAAAGAAGATAAGGTACTAGCTCGTATTACTCAGTGGATCAACGTCGATAATGATAACAACAATGTGCCGAATGATAAGACCGTTAAGGGGGTTGTTCCATGCATAGTATACCCTGTACGTTTTTTTGATGGGGCAGCCCATTGAGGGATGTGTGGTTGTGGCTTTTGGATTAAGTTCTCAGAAGTAGAAGAGTACTAGGTACATTGGAATGTGGGATGGGGTACGAACATGAAAGCTGAAGCCATGGATTTGTGGGGTTTACTTTGGTTCACACAATACATGGACATACCTCACATGCACTTTTTTGGGGATTCCAAGATCATTATAGATCATATCCTCGGAAAAAAACAAGATTTAATAGACCACACTTCAAGGCTAGCTATGCATGATTGAAAAGCAATGGGCCACTTTTCAGGATTCCACTATACAACTTATTGGACATGACCATAACTAGAATGCATATCTAATGTCCAAAATGGGTCTTATAGATGCACTAGATGGAATGTACATTGAAATAAAGATGGGGACACTTACTATAGATGTTGGATGTCTCATCTTGCCAAGGTAGTGAACACATTCTACAGTCACATAACAAAGAAGGACGCTTCCAGAAGAGATAAGTAAGCATCATTATGTTTTTTCATTCCTTTTTTGTATATGGTACATATATAAACTAAGTTACATCGTGCTTTAGTACATAGTAGATTATGATGGATGCTCTCACATTTTTGTATACACATTAGTGCAACATTGTGTTGACAAACAGTATTATGAATATGGGGTTTTATATACATGTATGCCAAATATAGATTAGGATACTTACAGAAGGCAGCTACAGAAGCCCATTTTTCTGAATTATGTATTGGTTTATATAATACAAAACATAGATTTTTTCTTTCTGAAAAAAAAATATATATATATATATATATTTTCCAAAATAAATTGAAATACATAATTTCTACAAATTACATAGCTAACCCACAAAAAAATTTAATAAAATTTCAAATAAAGTTGACCAATAAAAATGTGGAAAAGCCTAACCAGAAAATAAATTGTGGACTAATGCCTTTTCCATGCATGGGCTACGTCATACTAAGGAATGACAAAGGTATCTAATTTTCCACCACTTGGATGTTAAGTAATGACAAATGTAATGAAAAATGTGGAGTAGAGGTTTTAATTTTCATTATTCTAGCTAAATATATTATATAAGAGATATTACCAATAAATCACTGAATTGGACTAAACTTTAACTGACTATTATACTTGGATGGATAGTTATAACAACTAGCAGGTGATTGGAATTAGATTCTTCAATGCTCCCCCTTAATTACAACCATAAAAAATTAAACTAAGATGGTCGTTGGTCTAAGTCTCAGCTAGACTTCAATTTAAAAGAAATTGACATCATGGATTTCTTTTCTTTTTCTTTTCTTCCAGATCATTTAACCTCTAAATTGTAGTTCTTTATTTTTGTTGTAGGCTTCAAATTTCATATTTTTCATTTCCTCGTGCAACACTTAGGTTGTTCTAGGTCGTCTCAATTTCTTCGAAAATCATCTTGTATGTGGACGGTTGCCACATATCATCTTCTATAGTGTGTTTTTCATCATCAATATTTTGCTGCAACATAAGTTCATAATACAATTTCATCTCTTCAGGACTCCAATACATGAAAATTTCATTAATTTTTTCATCATCTATGTTGTCTTCAACATTCATTTCTACAACTTCTATGTAGATTTTATCAAAACATGGTGTTGCAAGTCATACTTCAAGGAACTTTACCTGTTCTTCATAATTGTCATATTTATCTACACACTGGAAATCAATGGTAAGTTTAAAAACATTTGTAGCATCATATTGATTTTGTTCTTTCTTCTCTTCAATGATAAATTTCTCTTCTTGCAACTTTTGCTATGTCTCTGTCACTTCCACTTCTTTATGAACCTTGGTTATTTCAAAGAGGTTGTATTCCACTGGGTTTTCAGACCCAAGTGGTCTTCTCTCACTAAATAAAGTGCATCAATACGATGTTTTTGTTAGATCATATGCAACCATTCATCATTACCCAACTGGTCTTCATCAAACTAAACATCAACAAATTGAATTGTTGGATTGATTGTAACATTGATTGCATCGATGGAAACTTCATTATCATCAGCAAGCACTGTTGTTGGATTCACCAAATCATCATCCACTTGGCGATGTGCACATGTAATACCCCTTTATTTTTTATGATTGTGTTTTTCTATTTTTAGACTAAACTATTTTTAAGATTGATGGTTGGAAAGCCATGTTGGATTTGAAATGAATGTGAGCAATAAAGTTAATGTGATGTAATAAATATATTTTTATTAATAAATAAAAAGTAGGAAATTACTTAGAAAAGAAACACTAGAGTTAAGATATTATTACCAAGATTGGAAACTATTATTGGTGGATAAGAACAAAATAATATGCCCTTACATGACTCTTAAAATCCCTTGGAGGCAATAGTCAAGATTTAATATGATGGGAGAGAAATATCTATCAAATTACTTAGATGGAGTAAGACGCTAAGCATTGGTGGAATAAAGAATCGCAGGAGAGAAAGGCAAGATTTAAAGAAAAATGGAAAACACCTTTTTCAAAGAAAAGTGAAATAAAGAAAACCTAAGCAAGTGGTGTTGTTGGGAAAAGTATCTATTAAGAACGCCCCTATCCCACTCTAAGGTGTGACAGTGCCTTAGCAACAAACAAGGAAAACTACTTGCATATTCTTCTTTATGAAATGTAAACGAAGAGGAAGGATGAAATAACCTGTGTCTTGCACTAGTTTGTTGATCCAATCGCTCTCCTCTTCGACAGCTTCCAGCTACCTGCTCCCTTACCATCCCAGCTTCACCAAATTCCTGCAAGATCACAGAAGAGAGAAACTACACAAAGATATAGACTTACATTCATAAAAAGCTTAGGATCATATTAAGCTAAACATGCAAATATAACAAAACATCACTGATACACAAGCATGTAGAAGAAACTCAAATAGTTTTATTGATGCAATAAGAAGATCCAGGAAGAGATACAACCAAGTGAGTCTCGATCCAGCATCTACCTCCCAGCAAAGGAATCCCTTCCTCACCTCCAACAAAGCATAAATCACCCAATACACTAATCTCAATCTCAAAACCAACAGCAATTCTCTGCAAAGTACAAAATTCCAGCCTCTGGATCTCTGGGATGAGGGATCCATATATAGATGTAAGCAGAGAGGATGAGTCAGCTTATGTTTTGACTTGTGGCTTCTCTCTGTCAGTTCTTGCTTCCACTTGGAGGCTGAGAGCCTCTTACTCATCCTTGGTCGAACTCAGTGAGGCAAGTGTCATTGGAGAAGATTCTGGAAGCTTCCATTGTCTCTCCACCTCGTTGAATGACTCTGCCACTTGTCATTTCCTGCTCAACGCACCTGGGTAGTGCACTCAAGTGCGTTGCAACGCACCTAGCCAGTGTATTTGGGTTCTTTGCAACGCAGCCAGCTAGTGGAGCTTCTGAATTGATCCTGATTTGACTAGTTTTGAGCAGTTTTTGGTGGAGAACTTCTGGGAGAAGCTATCATTGGTTGACCTTGTTCCTTTAGGGGTTGGAACAACACTTTTAGGGACTTTGGATCCCTTGGATTATGGAAATTTCATGCTTAGAGCTATAAGGCACAAAAATGTCTATAACAGTTGCCCCCTAAAGTATGAGGCCGTTTATCGGGTGAAATGCTTTATTAGGAGGATCCGAAGTTCTTTCAATGCTGGGAGGAGACCTGTAATAAGATACAATACAATACATTATTTTCATACTTTTTTTCATGATCTAGCTGATGCGGGCATTCCCATGCTCAGCTTTATAAATTCATTTTTATGTACATAGGACAGACAATCGTCTGATGGTAGACTGATGATTCTGATGAAGTCATCATCCTTTTGGTAGGATGATCATCTGTGCTGTAATGCTGTACATGTCAATGTATTTATTTTTCCTGAATATATATCGCAGCCCGGATGGATGAAACTAGATCCCGGGTCTTCAATCTCGTCCGATCTTCACTCGAAGTACAAGTCGATCCATGTGAAAAATGTTTTGAAGTCGAACATGGAAAGACATCGCTTGATTACCAGTCAATAATGTAAACTGTTAACAAGCGCGAGAGGAATCACCGATAAGGATGATGACCCTCAAGGTATTGCAGTACAATTCACGTGGTGTGAATAAAGGACTTGGCGTCGAACACTACGCAAAATCTTTCGGTCGAAGGTCATTGATGTATACCTGTCGCCGGAAGTGAGAAACTTGCCATTGAGGCATGCAAGCTTCAAAGTACTGAATGGGGTGTTCCTAGATCAACTTCTTGGATAATGAGCTGATGTCGACAAGAAGCGATCCATCAAAGGAGGGCCTTAATGAATCCAACATCAATGACACGGAACGGAGCAAATGATTTTGATGGAGGTGAAAACAATCTGATGACATACGGTTCAGGGTGGCGATCATGAAAGAATGAAGTATAATGTATGGCAGTGGATGGGACACGGTTGACTTCTCTGGATGACTCCTCTTGAACATGTTGGCGACACTTATGTGATGGATCAGTAGCATTTACCCCAAATGTGGATGGTATGGTGAGACCATGGTGATGTGACCGGTGAATGAAACAACCCAACCCGACTCAGGCACGGAGTGGAAGTGTCATGTTCAAGAGCGACTTGCTACCAACAAAGATTCTTTGAGTTTCTTCCCAATTTTTCCCCAGTCATTGCTGACCAGTACCTCTTTATTTTTGTCAAGCTTGAGGAGGATAACATATGCTTGTTCTATAATTTTCCCTTCGGGCAAACCCATCGCTATGTTTTAACGAGCCTAGCGATAGTGAAACTTGTTCTCATCTAAAGACAAGTTTGTCGCTATTAATCTTTTTAACGAGTCTAACGACAAAGATAACTCGGTCCTTTTCATTTTTAGAGAGTTTGAAAAGGTACGTAAAGTTAACTCCGGAATTCCTTTTTCGTTATCTAATCCCTTAAGCCCGAAAAAGCATAAAACAATACAAAAGGGATGAATTTTCGATAGTTTTAACGAGCCGAACAAAACAAGCGCTCGATCTTTTTGTGCAATAATCCCTCAGGTCCAAAAAGATTAAAATCTAGAGGAGGGATAGCTCTTCCAGTCGCTTTAACGAGCTGGAAGGCCAAAACTCGGCAATCTTTTCATATTTTACGAGTCAAATGAAATGAGCTTAAAGAAGACTCGTCTTTTGAGGAACGAGTGATAAAATGGGTAGCAGCTGATTCCAGGTAAGGGTTGGAATTTTCCAAGCACGGCAGTGTCACAAGGATGGCTAGTGAAATCACTCTTTGCAGCTGTTCCTCAAAATGGGTAAACAATCAAATGGAGGTGAATGATCGGCCAACAGAAAAGTGGAGGTGATGCTGCAAACACGACCAAGGCTTTAATGGATGATAATGTTACATTCATGGTGGTTATTTACCGGAGGATAGTTCATTTTTTAATGAGCTTAAACGCGGGTTGAAACACTTGCTCAGTCTTATGTTTATTTTTTAACGAGCATGAACTATGTGCTAAAACTGCTCGATAATCCAGTCATATGATAAGAATGTCTCATATAAAACGGCAACATTTAGATTTTTGCCCCACTTCCTTTCTTTATGCAAGTTAGGAAATGACTAATCCTATGAGTTTAAAGGGTTAGCCTACAGGTTTAAAGGGAGGACCTAAAAATTTAAAAAAATAAATAGCCGCCCCTTGCTTGCACTCCAAAAGGTTTGCATGCCCCCAGGTATAAAACAGAGTTTCAAGGTTACCTCTACTTCACTTCCGCCAAAACAATTGTTTTACCGAGAGAGGCCTACCTCTTACAGGTCACCCAAAGATGGTTCTATTAATCTTTCAAACAAAACACTTCTTCGGCGATGTCTACCAAGATAAACAAAGGTGAGCGACGATGCCCGCCAACTCACATAACTTTGACAAAAGAATCTTATTCTAGAATAACCCCTATCTCAATCACGAACAGGGTACAGACTAGTCATATTCTCCCGCGGAAACCTACCCTATACTTGAAGTTTTCCTGCCGAAGCAGACCAGGATGCATGCCCCCTCGGTTCTAGTCATATCCTTCTGAATTACTCGTGCTCATTGGGAGGACGGACCGTAGGTTGAGACTTTTCTTGCGTGAAGAGACCATTTAGGGAAGCTATATGACTATTTGCGATGCGTGATCCGGGAAATGAAAGCTGGTCCACGAGCTTGACCACTCTTCCTTCGTGCGGAAAACACATTACTCTAAAGAGTGAGGAGACGATGGCTCCCATGCAATAAATATAGTCTCGTCCAAGGAGTAGGTTATAATCCAATGGTCCTTGGATGACCATTACGTTCATTTGAACGGTCTTCCCTTTCAATGTTATGGGCACATTGGGGAGGATCCCTAAAGGTCGACTGGTTCCTTTATCAAAGCCTGTCAGATTTCTCATCTCAGGCGAAAGCGGTGGCGAACCAAGCGCTTTCCAAGCAATAGAGGAAAGCATACTCACAGAAGCCCCCTCATCTATGATGGTAC
Source organism: Pinus tabuliformis (assembly GCA_031772625.1). Lineage (NCBI taxonomy): Eukaryota > Viridiplantae > Streptophyta > Pinopsida > Pinales > Pinaceae > Pinus > Pinus tabuliformis. Next base: position 1,116,698,447 of record CM062817.1, read on the forward strand.
CAGCCATGACCATTCTATATATTTGGACAATAATTCTGAATGGTATGCTTGCTGGTAAACGGGGTCTGCCTAGTTGATTCCAGTCGAAGGAGACAACTAGGTTGCTTGGAGGTTGGACCGAGTAGACGGCCGAGTGCGGCTCTGACGAAATTCCTTCCTGCAATAAAGGAATGGGTAGGTTGCCCCCGTGTTCGTCGGAGTCTGTGTTGATGAAGAGAATTTGGACGGTGTCATCCTTTTTCTCTTCAGTGACTGTGTCATTTGAAGATAAATCCTCTGAAGGCAAGACCGGGTCAACTGCCGCCTCGACCTTTTGACTTTCGTCGGGTATGGATTCAGCCAGTTCATCTTCAATGACAGGCGCTTCAGCTGACCACTTGAGCGGGTCAGCTGGATTCTCAACTAATGAAGGACTCGGCAAGAGTTTTTTATATCCAGGAGGAAGCCGTAACGGTGAAACCGGACGATCATCCAAAACTCTTTTAGCTTCATCTGAGAAGGGACAACGGTGGATGGCGTGATTGCCTTCGCACAGTTTACAGGGAGATCTAGCTCTCCCTTTTTGTCCTGGAGCTTCGCTTTCGCTAGTTGACGGTGTGCTTTCAACATGGCAATCAGAGGTTGACGCCACCGGATTGTGCAAACGGGGAGACCAGTCCCTTAGTATCTGAGGGATGCAAGGACAATCTCTGTGAAAGTGGTCTCCCTTGCAAATGACACATGGTGATTTAGGCCTGGTCAGTGCAGTGTGTGGATTTTCGTTAGACGACACTCGTTTGCCCCCAGTCGCTTTTGGCTCCTTCTTCTACTTCTCTTTCTTCTCCTTTTCCTTCTTCTCCTTATGAACTTGACTTTTGGCTTTGCCAGCCCCATCAAGCGAAGAGGAAGGAGGAGAGGAAGAATTAGAGGAAGTAGAAGGTTGGTGGGTAACTCTGGACCGGTCTAACTGCTGATTCGATTGTTCAGGAACAATGGTGTTCTAAACGACATTGGTTGAGAAGAGCCAAACTGGCAAGCCAATTGTCAGTCCTGGAAGTGACAACGTGGCCATATGGGGTGCACCAACATCTCCCCAAGAGGAGAAGGGACTAGGATTTCCACCGAGGGGAATTCCTTGGTTGGTAGACTCCATTTTCTCAACCTAAGATCAACGTAGGAAAAGGGGTATGAATATTCCATTTAAAATAAATTTTACGACGCTTGGACACAACTTGTTTTTTCAATTTTAAAGAGTCGAGATAAAACAAAAGATGACTCTAGTCGCCTTCGATTTTTAATGAGCCTGAAGTGACAAGTGCTCAGATGGACCTTTTCCGTTAAGGAGTCTGAAAAGGAACGAAAGGAACTACTCTGGAGATCTAGGTAGAGGGTGTGCCAAACCAATCACAAAACTGCAGAATACGTTTTACGGTATGGCAGTCAATCTTCCAGAATGTTGTGTTCGGTGCATTGCGATCAGTAGGGCGGCCGACACGGCTTCCTATGGATAAAAGGTTTTAAGCCTATAGGGGTCTCCCAATATATACTCGACATTACGTGGGAGCACAATCCATACTGGCACTTATCGTCTCACAGTGGAGGAATCACCCAACCATCAGTGAGGACAACAGTTACCAGGTTTTACGACGTCGGAACACGTCTCTAGCCTAGACCTCTATGTTGTGCATTAAGTTCCAAAGCGTTGTTAGATTCATTCAATTTATTTTAAGTTGATCTTTCTCAGAAGTTTGCCTTTTTGGATCACCACGAGATGTAGATGTAATTCCTAAATGCAATCTAAAGATGATAAGCAAGCATTTATCTCTTTTCAACAATGAAAATCCTAGCTACAAGGGGAAAAGAAAGACACAATCTTTTCTCAAAGAGCAAAGAGCACACTATAATGCACTTTTCCTAAATCAAACCATACAAACTATCAATATGCAAATGCACAAATGCATGTATTTGTTTTCACTTTCTTAATATTGATTCCTAAAAAGAAAGTTGATGTACAAATTTGAATTTGCTTTCAAGTGAACAACACAAACAAGCTTCTTTTTCGAAATCAAAAAGGTAGAGGAGATTACGACACTTTATGATTTTGAAACAAACACTCGTTTCGACACTAGAAAGAGACAAATTCAAACCAAAGCAAAAGTAAAAGGTATAATCAACTGTCAACAGCAAAGAAGCTTTCTCCTAAGATCAAAAATCGACAATTACGACAGATCTAAATCTAAGGACGACAGTATGACTATTTTACTTTTCAATGGAAAACTGTAAATGATGTAACAAATACACAAAGAACACCTACAGTATTTTTGTACAAAGGAGGCGGAATTAAGGCAGAGAAAAGGGGTTTTCAGACAGGTACACACACTGATAACAGGCTGCAAAAATCAGAGACAAAACTGGACAAAATGAAGCAAAGAACCTCAGCTGCACAGGGCAAGGGCTGATCAGCGCACCTGTTGCACAGAGAAACTGAATTGTAGCGCAGGTAGCCCTCTCGGGACCTGCGTTGAAATGCAGAACCTCTTCACAGAGCCTGCGCTGGGACAGAAACAAGACTTCTATCTGGGTTCTGGGTCACGGTTTGCAGTTTAATCTATGGATTTTGGTCGAGTAAAAGCAATCAGTAAGGTACAATTAGAGGGATGATTTAAAGGAGGACTAAGAGCTATCACAAAGGGCAATTAGAGCATTTGTGGATCAGTTGTTCAAATCATAAACAAATCCAAAGGGTGGATTGAAGTAGCAGCTACTTTGCATTTGATAATGGCAAATGCAGTTCGATTGCTACTTCTGTGTTTATGAAGCAAACAACAAAAGAAACACAAACAAACTAACTAGACACGATCCCCAGCGGAGTCGCCATTTTGTTGTTGGGAAAAGTATCTATTCAGAACGCCCCTATCCCACTCTAAGGTGTGACAGTGCCTTAGCAACAAACAAGGAAAACTACTTGCATATTCTTCTTTATGAAATGTAAACGAAGAGGAAGGATAAACTAACCTGTGTCTTGCGCTAGTTTGTTGATCCAATCACTCTCCTCTTCGACAGCTTCCAGCTACCTGCTCCCTTACCGGCCCAGCTTCACCAAATTCCTGCAAGATCACAGAAGAGAGAAACTACACGAAGATATAGACTTACATTCATAAAAAGCTTAGGATCAGATTAAGCTAAACATGCAAATATAACAAAACATCACTGATACACAAGCATGTAGAAGAAACTCAAATAGTTTTATTGATGCAATAAGAAGATCCAGGAGGAGATACAACCAAGTGAGTCCCGATCTAGCATCTACCTCCCAGCAAAGGAATCCCTTCCTCACCTCCAACAAAGCATAAATCACCCAATACACTAATCTCAATCTCAAAACCAACAACAATTCTCTGCAAAGTACAAAATTCCAGCCTCTGGATCTCTGGGATGAGGGATCCATATATAGATGTAAGCAGAGAGGATGAGTCAGCTTATGTTTTGACTTGTGGCTTCTCTCTGTCAGTTCTTGCTTCCACTTGGAGGCTGAGAGCCTCTTACTCATCCTTGGTCGAACTCAGTGAGGCAAGTGTCATTGAGAAGATTCTGGAAGCTTCCATTGTCTCTCCACCTCGTTGAATGACTCTGCCACTTGTCATTTCCCGCTCAATGCACCTGGGTAGTGCATTCAAGTGCGTTACAATGCACCTAGCCAGTGTATTTGGGTGCTTTGCAACGCAGCCAACTAGTGGAGCTTCTGAATTGATCCTGATTTGACTAGTTTTGAGCAGTTTCTGGTGGAGAACTTCAGGGAGAAGCTGTCATTGGTTGACCTTGTTCCTTTAGGGGCAGGAAAAACACTTTTAGGGACTTTGGATCCCTTGGATTATGGACATTTCATGCTTAGAGCTATAAGGCACAAAAATGTCTATAACAAGTGGGTTGGTATACCCAAAAAGCGTGATGCTACAAAAATATGCTAGTGAAGGAGATGTATAAAATACATTACCTAGGAATCAAAGATGTTGTTGGTTCCAATGGCAAGCACATCTCATCTCGTGGGGAACTAGTGGACTCAATTCATGGTCGAGAGGAAAGTGTGGTTTTCCAAGTGAATTTGTAGCAAGAGACATGGTTAGGAAAGCTGGTACATGCAACTATTTTTGGTTGATTATGTGTGTATATTAAATTGTTAAAATAATTGCATGCATGAAAAATATGAATATGTTTTAATTACTGACTCTGGTTGAATTCTTAGTTACATAAAATCTTAAGAACACGTTTTGGATAATGCTATAACTATGTATGTGTATGGACTCATATGTATTAATCAGTTATAATTTTCTCATGACACAAACAGAGTCAACTAGTATAGCTACAAAAGGATATAGTATATTTGTATATGAGAGAGAATATTTAGTACATGTAGCTGCGTGACTTTTCAAGAAATTAAAAAAAAAAAAACCAATGTACCTTCACATAGGGAGCATAATATACAAAAGGGGAAAAGAATTTACCAGAAACTAAGAAAGGAAAACAAGATGCACAATGATGACCGTAGTTTCTACACTAGGCGATCCAAAATTTAGAGGGGATATTCCTCCTAAGGGAGGGAAGCCCACAGTAGTTGCGAGTTGTAGTTCAAGCAAGTTTTTCAATGTTTAAATTCATGGAGAGCTAATGTTGCCTCTCCTATTAATAATCAATTTTGAAACCGAATAGGAGAATAGAAATAAATTAGAGTTGGGTTTCAAAGGCATTAATCATTAAGTCACACCAAGTAGGCATCTATAGATATGAAGGTCGTTAAAATATAAAAAAAAAATAGTAGAATAGTTGAAAGAGTAATACAATAAACCATCTTATAACGGCTAGACTGTGTAAGCATGAGAGGAAGTGACTTACAAAAAGATATTATTTAAGAATGAACCCATAAGCAACTATTAATGGAAAAAATTATATAAGTGAAAGTAATGATATACCAACCCAAACGCTACCATATTCAATAAGAATGGAAAAAAGGGAAATAATACAATAACCTCTGTGGATCAAAATAGATTTATTGGTGGCGAAATTATGAAAAAAATTACTAAGTACCATAAAGAGTTGAAATTATGAAAGATTAGCCCATATTGACAAGTACCAAAAAACAAAAAAAACGAAGGCCAATCATTATACAGGTGAAACTGGAAGAAATATTCACCTAGACAAAACAATATATTCCAATATTTGTTAACCATTTTATAACGAAGTAAAACAGAATAAACAAGTTATTGGATTAAACCCTATAAACGTCATGCTCTTTCCAAATGAGTATTTGTACATATATAAATTTGGCAAGTTATACATATTGAGTAATGCAGAAAAGCAACATGCATATGATCCAAATAAACATTGTAGCCATAATATGAGGTAATGATAACTTTAATTACTCTTGAGAGAGCGTAAATAGAAACCAAAGGTTTAGGCCTCTGAGGGTCATAATTGGACTTGAAGTCCCTAGTATACCATCACATAGAACAATGGCTTAAGCCATGGATAATTTTTGAACCTAAATATATACATCCTCTACAAAATTAGAAGTGAATTACTCATTGTAGAAACCACAAAAAGGGACGAAGTCAAAACACAATTTGTCGACCTGGAAAATAATGAGGAAGTGAATTACTCCAAGAAAGTGTGAAGGGAAAAATTTCATTTGAGTCCAATGTCATGAACGAAATTTGACCTTAGGGGTACCTGGAAGAAGAGATAATCTAGATTAGAAAAATCATCATCAACAAACTCATTTCAAGGAAATGGGTGGAATTACTAGCGTTAAACATGAAATTTCTTACCTAAAAGGTCATAGCGGCAAACCCTCCATTGTGCCTGCAAGAAAAATACAACAAAACAAAGAGGGTCAGCATCTAATTGATTTATGCCCAAAAATGGTATCTAAACTGTAGGTGCTAAAAAAAAATGAAATACTAGGCCGAATTGCAACCCTAGTTGAAATCCAGAATTATTACCTTGAAGGCACATTGCTAAGTAGGTATCACTTGAACCCCTTTCAACAAGGATGAAGTGTAAAAGTACATTTAAGTAAAATAGGGGTTATTGTGAGGGTAACAAATTAACTGAATGGTATAGGAGAGAAAAAGGGAAGAAAAAAAAATAAATGTAGTTGATAGATATAGCAAGGATACGCAACCTTGGGACGATGTTCCACAAGGAGCTTGAAACTCCATAACCACCTACAGAATACAATAAACAAATTATAAGTTGAGTAATTGGACTCCTGTCAAAGTTGGGTTTTTCATATTTCAAAGAAAATATAAGCAAGCAGTCCTATGAGGTGAATCTCAATCAGAGAGTGTCTGGATTTCTAGTTTGGAGGTGATGTTTTTTGCCAAGATCGGAAATAGGGCAAAACTAGAAACCTGTAAAAAAAAAGAGAGTTAAAATTTTGGGAAACACTAATAAGACTTAGTTAAATGTGATTCCCACCACCAAATCATTTCCAGAGATACATTATACCTAAATAACCTAGAAGGAAATAACTCAAAACAAAACTTTATCCAAAGCCCAACTATACCTGAGTGAGTAGAAATGAAAGTTTGGTCATTATAAGTGTTGTGATAGAATTGTTTTCTCTAGAGGAAAGAAAATGAGTGTCATGAACCATTCACATGATGGATGAACCCTCATACCTGTAGCCATGGCACTTCGCAGAACGGAAATATCAAACTGGTGGAGTATACCCTCGAACCGAGATAGGGTTTTGGGAGGAGATCCCAAGGAGAGGTACAACCGTTGGATGGTAAATTACTAGTCACTACCATTGGATGCGAACTAAGGTGACAAGGCACGTGTGTCTTAGTTCAAGAGGAACATGTTACCCATATGAGCCATGAAACAAGGAGTTAGCTATTAACTCGATGAAACTATGTTGAAATTCCACATTCATGAAAACCTTTATAATCTGGTGGGGTAAAATAAAACATTCATTGGGCGCACAATAACTTTCATACATACCACAAATCAAATAATGCCCTCAATTGTGCATTAGGATGGGGAGGAATTATAATAACAAACTTTAGTTATGTTCACAATTGCATAGAAAATATATAAATATCACCACGTAATGGGTAGAATGATTACATTAGTGCCTCCAAGGAACAAATGGTTGAAGGAACATCAAACATAAAACATAGTGACTGGGGGGGAAATTAATAAATGAAATCTATAAATCATATAGCGCTTTAGTCCCTAAAATACAAGGAATGGAAATAATCTATATTATGTACATATGTGGGACTCAAAGAAAATTACCTAATCTTTTGAGAAATGTTAGAGGAGAAGGAATATATATCAGGAAATATCACAATTTATAAAGAAATCATATTGGTCACCAGAACACACACACAAACACACAGATATATATATATATATATATATATATATATATATATATATATATATATATATATATTGAGATGGTAATATTAGTTCACGTTGACCATAACGTACTCAAGTGAAACATGATACAACCTAGAATGGTTGACGATCCTTCCCCACCTATAGTAGAAGGAGAGGAAATATATGTAGAGTTGGGGGCGGGGGGGTGGGGGGGGGGGGGGGGGAGGGGGCGCCGCACCCCACCAACAACTCAGTTCATGGATGTTATGATAGGTTTATAGCAAGAGCTAGCTCACCTCAGAAACAATAATGAATGCATGTTAAAGGCTAGTGAGGAACATGAAAGGATGAAAAGGGATTTCACTGAAAAGTCTAGCCATAGAAAAATGGAAACAAAGCACTAAAAGGGAAATATGTTGAGACAATGTCAGAAAAGTCTAAAAGTGGAGATGATTGAGACAAAACTTATCCAAAAATATAGAAAAGGAAGAAGAAAGTGTAGCCACAAGAAGAGCTAGGAAAAATAAATCATCCTTCTTTTTACGGGGAAAAGGGGGAAGATACAAAAGCTTGGTTCATCAACATGACAAAGTATTTCCAATTTTGTCTATATGATATTTATTTGAAGGATAGATGGGCTATTTATCAGTTACAAGGTATGGCTGCCCTCTCGTGGGAAGAGGTCAAAACAATACATACATTGGAGGAAAGTACAGTGTCTTGCGAGGAGTTCTATAAATATTATAAGTATTGATACCTGAATGAATGATATGATGATAGAGTAAAGGAGTTCCATGAGTTAAGACTAGGAAAGTTAACTATGTACAAGTTTGTGGCTAAATTTAAAAATTTGTTACAGTATGTCCTTTATATTAAAGAAGAGAAAGCCAAAGTAAAATGATTTTTTGAATTTCTTACTAGTCCCATGAAGGGAAAGGAATGAGTTTCAAAATACTAAAACCATGGACGCAGTGGTAAGAAAATCCATATTTTGTTATCAGTAGCTCAAGAACAGAGAAGAAGGCTCAAAACCTTGGCAAAGTAAGGACAAAAGCAAGTCACAAGTGGGGGCAAGAAGACGAAAACCTGCTTATCTTAAAAATTTTGGAAGGACCACTAGGGAAAGAAATTCAACAAAGGGAATTCAACCTAGCCAACACAATCTCAAACTAGGTCCAATCCCATGGATTTGAACAATAAAAAGACAAGTGGGGTCAAAGAGAGATAACCGCTGAAGTCTTGGGAGTGCGGGGAACCCCATTTGTTGAGGGGGATTTCCCGCATAACCCTAGATATATTTAAAACATTCAAGTTGTCCATGAGGCAACAACTATGAATTATATTGCCAAAAACATCCCAAGAATAATTCTAGTGCTAGAGGATAGCCAAGCGGAGCACCCATCTATGATGATTGAGATTGAAGGTAATATTTTAAACCATCCTATTTCTGTCTTAGTTGATTCAAGGGCTAGCTTAAGTTACATTAGTACTCATATTGTGGAAAAGTTTAAATTAAAAAATTGTAAAATTTAAAACTGCATTGTTGGTACAATTAGCAACTAACACAAAGAGGAGGGTAACTAGCCTAGTGAAATAGTGTTTCGTTGATTTAAAGATTTTTACCATAGAAGTAAATTTAAATATACTTCCCTTAGGGTCCTATGATGTGCTAATACGCATGGACTGGTTGGAAAAAAATGGAGTTGTTATAAACTATTTAGAGAAAATAGTAAGATGTATAAGTCAAGAGGCACAAACATTGTTAATAAAAGGCATACTAAAACCAATATCAGTTAGACAAATCTCAACCTTACAATTGAAAAAGAGTTACAAGAAAGGGTTTCAGTTATTTGTAGGGTATGTTGAAGTAGAGGAACAACAATCAGAAAAACAAAAATTAGATGACCTGGCCAAGACAAAAACAAGTCTACAATGGGACAAGAATATAGAAACCTGCTTATCTTAAAAATTTTGGAAAGGACCAGTAGCAAAAGAAATTCATCAAAGGGAATTCAAACTAGCCAACACAACCTCAAATTAGGTCTAGGCCCATGGATTTGAAAAATAAAAATACAAGTGAGGTAAAATAGAGATAACCATTGAAGTGTTGGGGGTGCGGGGAACTCCATTTGTTGAGGGATTGTCTGCATAACCCCATATATATTAAAAACATTCAAGATGTTCACGAGGAAAAATTGTGAATGATATTGCGAGAAGCATATCAAGAATGAGTGCAATGCTGGAGGATAGGAAATCAGAGCACCAATCTATGATGATCGATATTGAGGGTACTATTTTAAACCAACCTGTTTCTATCTTAATTGATCTAGGGGCTAGCTTAAGTTACATTAATCCTCAGATTGTGGAAAAATGTAGATTAAAATTTGAAATTTTTAAGACTACATGGTTGGTATAGTTTGCAACAGACATAAAGAGGAGGGTAACTAGACAAGTGAAATATTTTTCTATTGATTTAAAAAATTGTCCCACAAAAGTAAAGTTACATGTATGTCCCTTAGGGTCCTATGATGTGCTACAAGACATGGACTAATTGGAAAAAAAGGAGTTGTTATAAAATGTTTAGATAAAACAGTAAGTTGTATAAGTAAAGAGGGGAAAAACCTATTAATAAAAGGAAACCAAAACCAATATCAGCTAGACAAATCTCAGTGATACAATTGAAAAAGAGAGTGCGAGGAAAGGGTGTTAGTTATTTGCAGTGTATGTTGAAGCAGAGGAACAACAATTAGAAAAACAAAAATTAGATGACCTTCCCATCATTAGGGAATCTTAGGATTTTTTTCCAAAAGAGATCATGGGTTTACCTCCCCACGGAGATATAGATTTCTCTATTTATCTAGTACCAAGTGTAACCCCAATGTTTAGGGCCCCATATAGAATGAGTATTCCTGAGTTACTAGAGTTTAAGATGCAGTTACAAGAACTACTTGATAAAGGCTATATTAGAACCTATGTCTCACGGTGGGGGGATCTGGTGATATTTGTAAAGAAAAAAGTATTAAAATAAATACCCCCCGTATTGATGATCTATTCGATCAAGTAAGTGGGGAAACCATATTCTCAAAAATTTATTTGAGGATTGGGTATCACTAGTTGAGAATAAAGACATATTTTCAAACTAGATATGGTCACTACGAATTCGTAGTGTTACCATTTGAGCTTACTAAAGCACCAACAACATTTATGTGCTTAATGAACATCGTACTTAATAAGTACTTTGATAAACTCATGATGGTATTTATAGATGACATTCTGGTGTATCCAAGAATAAAGAAGAACACCTCAAACATCTGATATTGGTACTACAAACTTTAAGAGAATGCCAATTATATGCTAAATTTAGTAAATGTGAGTTTTATAAGGACATAATCCAATATTTGGGCCATGCTATTTCAAAATAGGGATTGTCTATTGATCCTGAGAAGGTCATGGCTATTTTGAATTGGTCCACACCTAAGGATGTGCCATATGTTTGATCTTTTATGGGAATTACAGGGTATTACTGAAGATTCACAGAAGGGTACTCTAAACTAGCTTACCCTACCACATCCTTACAAAAGAAAGGGACCAAGTTTAAATGAACAAAAAAATGTCAAGAGGGCTTTGAAAAATTGAAAATTTGTTAATAGTGGCCCCTATTTTAAAAATTGCAAACCCGGATAAAGAGTTTGTTTTTTGCACAAATGTAAGTTTGAAAGGGTTAAGAGGAGTTTTGATGCAAGAAAATTTAGTAGTGGCTTATGAGTCTAGGAAGTTGAAAACACATGAAAAACATTATGAAGTGTATGATTTAGACCTAGTTGTTGTAATACATTCTTTAAACGTGTAGAGACACTACATATTGGGAAAGAAATCACCATGGTAATAGATCATATTAGCTTGAAAAAAAATCAGCCAACTAGATCTTAATACTAGAAAAGCTAGGTGGATGGCCTTTCATAGTGAATTTGAATTCAATATGAAACACATAAAAGGAAAATAAAATAAAATAGTAGATGCTTTAAGTAGACATGCACATGATCTCATGGGAGTATCTATTAGCAGTGTCAGTACATATTTCATGAAGCAAATCAGAAATTCAATATAGGGGTATAATAACTATATGGAAATTCAACAGAAATTGCAATAGACAACAATTCCAGGTTATGTTGAAACTTCAAAAAATTTGCTAACCTACAGAAATAGATTATATGTTCTAAATGTGAGTGTTCTAAAATAGATAATATTAGATTAATATCAAAAGATGCGAGAACTATGGAAGAAAACTACACACAAAGCACTGATCGCAGAAGCCTAAAAACAATAAGAAACTCTATGTTGGACACCCAAGATATCAAAAGATGATAACCATACTAAGGAGGGAATTCTACTTGCAAGGCATGAAAAAAGAAGTTGCAGAATATTTGTCCCAATGCCTAGAATGCCTGAAGGTGAAGGTAGAACACCAAAACCCAAACTTACTGTTAAATCCACCACGCATTCCGGAATGGAAATGGGAAGTGATTTCATTAGACTTTATTACCATATTTTTTAAAACAAGATGAAAACATGACTCCATTATGCTAGTAATAGACATCCTAAGCAAGGAATCAGACTTTATACCTCCGTCTACCTATGGAACAACTCAGATTGCAAATTTTTTTATGAAGGATATTTTTTGATTGCATGGAATACCAAATATGGTAGTGTCTGACAGGGATGCTAAATTCACTTACAAGTTTGGAAAGCCTTATTTGGAGGCATGGGAACACAATTAAATTTTAGCACTGCATATCACCCCAAAACTAATGGGCTGACTTGAAGAACAAGCCAAATCTTAGAGGATATGCTAAGAATGTATGTCATGGATAGACCAGTTATGGGGGACGATTTCTTAGATTTAGAAAAAATTTCCTACAATAAAAATTATCGAACTTTGATAAAAATTAGTCCATTCCAAGGCTTATATGGCACAAAATGCCACACACCTCTTAGCTAGAGTCATTCAGAGGATAGGCTAATACTGGGACCAGATGCTTTACAAGAAATGGAGCAAATGGTGAAAAGAATTAGACAGAACATAAAAACAACATAGGACAAAGAGAAAATTTATGTTGATAGGAAAATAACTCATAAGGAATTTCATATTGGAGATCATGTATATGTATGAGTTAAACCGAGGAAAAGAAACTTAAGGGTTGAAAACTATGTAGGCACCACGGTTCTGCAAACCTTTTGAAATTTTGGATAGGGTTGGGCCAGTAGCACATCAGCTGGAATTGCCCAACCATATGAAAGTACACAATGTTTTTCATGTATATTTGTTAGAAAAATATGTCCATGATAATTCTCACATAATTTGTTGTCATTTTCTATAGGTGGAACCAAAATGAGACTTCTCGGTAGATCCACTTCACATATTAGATCAGAGAGAGATCTTACTTCGCAATCGAGTTGTCGCTCAGGTTAAAGTGGAATGGAAACAAAATACACTTGAGGACACTACTTGGGAGATAGAGGATAAAATGAAAGAGGATTTTCTAGCACTATTTCATAAGAGAATAAATTGGACAATAAACACCAAAGACAATGTTGAATAAAAGGGAGGGAATATGTAATACCCCTATGTTCTTTATGATTTTTTTTTTTTTTAAACTAGACTAATTTTAGGATTGATGGTTGGAAAGCCATGTTGGATTTGAAATGAATGTGAACAACAAAGTTATTGTGATGTAATAAATATATTTTTATTAGTAAATAAAAAGTGGGAAATTGCTTGGCAATAAACACTAGAGTTAAGATATTCTTGCCAAGATTGGAAACCATTATTGGTCGATAAGATCAAAATAATATTTGCTTACATGAATCCTAAAAATCCCTAGGAGGAAGTACTCAATATTTAATATGATGGGATAGAAATATATTTTAAATACTTAGTTGGAGAAAGAAGCTAAGCATGGGTGTAATAAAGTGTCATGGGAGAGAAAGGAAGGGTTTAAAGAAAAAGGAAAAGCACCTTTTTTAGGGAAATAGGAAAAATAGAAAGCATAACAAGTGGGTTGGGAGACCAAAAAAATGGGACACTACTAAAATATGCTTGGAAAGGAGATGTATAGAATACATTACTTAGGAATCAAAGAGGTTGTTGATTCCACTGTCAAGCACATCTCATCTTGGGGGGAACTAGTGGACTTGGTTCATGTTCGGGAGGAAAGTGTGGTTTCCCAAGTGAATTTATAGCAGCATATATGGTTAGGAAAACTGATACATGCAATTTTTTTGGGTTGATTATGTGTGTATATTAAATTGTTAAAATAATTGCATGCATGATTATTATGAATATGTTTTAGTTATTGAGTCTGCTTGAAGTCTTAGTTAAAATGTTAAGAACATGTTTTGGATAAGGATATAACTATGGACTGATATGTATTAATCAATTATAATTTTGTCATGACACGTATGGAGTCAAATAGTATAGGTATGAAAGGATATAATATATTTTTATCTAAGAGAGAATATTTAGTACATGTAGCTATGTGTCATTTTAAAAATTATAAATTATAAATTATAAAAAAGAAAAAACCATTGTACCTTCACATAATATAAAAAAGGGGAGAAGAGTTTACGAGAAAATAAGAAAGGAAAACAAGATGTGCAATGATGATTGTAGTTTTTACACTTGGTGATCCAAAATCTAGACAAGATTTTTGTCCTAAGGGTAGGAAGCCCACAGTAATTGTGAGTTGTAGTTCAGACAAGTCTTGCAATGTTTAAATTCGTGGAGAGTTAATTTTTCCTCTCCTATTGATAATCAATTTTGAAACGAATTAGGAGAAAAGAAATAAAACAAATTTGGCTTTCGAAGGAATCAATAATTAAGTCACACCAAGTAGGCATCTATACATATGAAGGTCATTAAAATATAAACATAGATATCAGAATAGTTGAATTGGTACTACAATAAACCATGTTATAACAACTAGACTGTGTAAGCACCAATGGAAGAGAATTATAGAAACATAATCTTTAACAATGAACCCGTAAGTAACTATTAACAAAAAAATTTATACAAGTGAAACTAATGTTATACCAACCTAACCGCAACCAATATTCAATAAGAATGGAAAAAAAAAGAGGAAATAAGACGAACACCTTTGTGGATCAAAATAGATTTATTGGTGGCGAAATTCTGAGAAAAATTACTAAGTACCATCAACAATTGAAATTGTGGAAGATTAGCCCATATTGACAAGCAAAAAAAAAAATAGAAACAAGGCCACTCGTTATACAGGTGAAACTAGAATCAGTATTCACCTAGACAAAAAAATATATATATTTGTATATCCTTTAAACATTTTATAACAAAGTAAAATAGAATAAATAAGTTACTGGATTAAACCCTATAAATGCCATGTTCTTTCCAGAGAAACATTGTTTATACATATATAAATTCAAAAAGTTATACAGACTTAGTAATGCAGAAACATAACATGTGTATAATCCAATTAAACATTGTAGCCAGAATATGGGGTAATGATAACTTCAATTACTCTTGAGGTAACATAAATAGAAACCAAAAGTTTGGACCTTTGAGGATCATAATTAGACTTCAAGTCCCAAATCTACCATTATATAGCCAGAATATGGGGTAATGATAACTTCAATTACTCTTGAGGTAACATAAATAGAAACCAAAGGTTTGGACCTTTGAGGATCATAATTAGACTTCAAGTCCCAAATCTACCATTATATAGAATAGTGACTCAAGCCACATGTAAAATTTGACCCTAAATATCTAGAACCTCTACATAAATAGACGTGAATTACTCATTGTAGACACCACAAAAATAGACGAAGTCCAAACACAATTTTCCCAACCTAGAAAATAATGAGGAAGCAAATTACTCCAAATAAGTGTGAAAGGAAAAAAATCATCTGAGTGCAATGTCATGAACGAAATATGGCCTTAGGGTTACTTGGAAGAGGAAATAAGCTATGTTTAGAAAAAGCATTACCAACAAACCCATTTCAAGGAAATGGGTGGAATTACTAACTTTAAACATCAAATTTCTTATCTAAAAGCTTGTAGCGACGAACCCTCCATTGTTCGTGTAAGAAAAATAAAACACAACAAAGACGGTCAACATCCAATTGTGATATGTCCAAAAATGGTATCGAAAAATAAAAATTAAATAAATAAATAGCAATAAAATGTAATACCAAGTTGAATTGTCCAACCTCAGTTGAAATCTAGAATTATTACCATAAAGGCACATTGTTAAGTTGGTATCACTCGAACCCCTTTCAACTAGGATGAAGCATAAAATTATGTTCAAGGATAAAAGGGGTTACCTTGAGGGGAACCATTGAACTGAATGGTATAGGCAAGAAAAGGGGAAGAAAAAAAATGCACCTGATAGATATACTAAGGGAAGGAAGCCTTGGGACAAGGTTCAACATGGAACTCAAAAATCCATAACCACCATGTAGAATATGAGAAAAAAATTCGAATTTGAGTAATGGGACTCCTGTAAAAGTTGGGTCTTTCGTATTTCAAAGAAAATATAAGGAAGTAGTCTTACCAGGTGAAACTTGGTTAGAGAGCATATGCATTTCTAGTTTGGAGGTGATATTTTCCACTGAGATTAGAAAAAGAGTGAAACTGGAAACCTGTAAAAAAAAGAGAGAGAAAAGTTTAAGAAACACTAATAAGACTCAGATAAATGTGATTATCACCACCAAATTGTTTCCAGAGAGACATTCTACCTAAATACCGTAGAAGGAAAGCACACAAAATAAAACTTCATCCCAAGCCCAACTATACCTGAGTGAGAGGAGATGAAAGTTTGGTCATTAGAAGTGTTGTTACAGAATTGTTGCCTCGAAAGGAAAGAAAACAAGTGTGATGAACCATTCACCAGATGGAGGAACCCTCATACTTGTAGCATTGACACTTCGTAAAATGGAAATTTCCAATGGGCAGAGTATACCCTCGAACCAAGATAGGGTTTTGGGAGGCAATCCCAAGGAGGGGTACTAATGTTGGATGGGAAACTGCTAGCCTCTACCGTTGGATAAGAACCAAGGTGAAAAGGCACGTGAAGCACATGTGATGAAGGGTATATTCGCTTATGGGATATTTCCACATCATCTCACTTCAAGAGGAAGGTGTTACCCATATGAGCCATGCAACATGGAGATAGTTATTCACTTTATGAAACTACGTTGAAATTCCACATCCATGAATTTCTTTATAATTTGGCGAGGTAAACTAAAACTGTCATTGGGCGCACAGTAACTTTTCATATGCTCTTGATTGTGCATTAGGACAAGGAGGACATATAATAAAAAACTTTATTTTTGTTCAAAGTTGCACAGAAAATATATAAATATCACCACATGATGGGTACAATGAGTACATTACCACCTCCACAAAATAAATCATTGAAAGAGCACCAAACATAAACCATAGTCACTACGAGACAAATTAATAAATGAAATGTATCCTCTATAGAGTGCTTTAGTCCCTAAAATACAAGAAATGGAAATAATCTCTATTATTTCCATTTGAGGCACTCAAAGAAAGAAAATTATTATTTTGATAAATGTTAGAGTATAAGAAATATGGATCATGAACTATCACAATTTATAAAGAAATCATATTGGTCACCGGAACACACACACGCATATATATATAAGGAAATAAATAAATAAAATTGTTGAGAGTAGTTGGTGATGTAGGGTATGTGATAGAATAGTGGGATTCAAGAGAATTTGTGTACTCTCTCTCTTCTTCTACAAACATACCATCATCATTGTCATTCAATTTAAGTGGGATTCACCAAAATCTTCATCTCAGTGTAGATTCGTTGCTATAGATCCACCTTCAACTTCTACTTGAATACTCCTCCTTATACCAAAATTCCTCTCAACAATATCCTAGGCCTCCTTTGTTGTCTTTGCATATGCAATGAGGGGGAGAATACTATCATCTACTCATTCTTTTATACATTTTAATGTGAAGACATTCTTTTTCCTTTTCACTTCTAGCGCTTTCAAACAAATCTCGAACATCTCTTGTTGTTGCTTTGAACTTCTCAGTGTATTGGATTTTCCAATTTATTGTGGCTCAACAAACAAATCAACTTACAGACATAGTAACGAACTACAATGAAAATACATCTACGATGGCTTCTCTACTTCTACAAACAAATAAGTCTACTAATTTTCTAATGCTTTCACATAAGCTTTCAAAAACCCTTTCTTAAAAAAAGAAAGTTACATAACCTTTGAGAAACCCTTTCTTTAAAAAAGAAAAAAAACTTTTTTAATATACCCTAATGTTATAAAAAAATGTCATTTATGAAAAATTAAATATGAGGAATGGCCTTCTTTTTAATAAATCCTTTTGAAAACACATAAGGCCTCCTAAAAACCATACGTGCTTGCCAACACCAAAGGAAAATTCATAAACGTCTCCCCCTTTTAACAGACCCTTTTTTTTATCAAAAAAGTTCTTTAAAAACCCATTCTTTGAACAAAAGATTGGGCCCCCTACGAATATGCCATACAAAGGCTTTGAATTTTCATTCCTCGAATTTTTTGACATTTCGTGCATAACCTTTGTTCCCTTATGTGTCGTGGACGTTTGTTTTCTTTCATAGTATTATGGTAACAGTTTGTGAGATGAGGAGAACCCACGTGAGAGAGAAAAAAGTTAAGCGAATTAATGTGACTTCTTGGACTGTACGGTGCGTTGTTAACCCCACCCAATAAACCTCTTGGGTGCATTACTTTGCTGCAGTTAACAAAATTACCAAAAAAAAAAAAAAAAATCTTGGCCTTTTTTTAGATGAAGGAAACGATTTGTCTCATTCTATCTTTTTTTCACTCGCTAGACTTTTTGACAAGGGCATCTTCTTCATGACTGGCTTCTTCTCATTAAGTTCTTGGTTTAGTCTCCTCAAGTTCTTGGTCTTTGTTGCTCTTAAGGAGTCTCATGGAGGCTCCTACTCTTCTCTCATATGCTCTCAAAGAGTCCTATGCATCCTATGCTCTAATACCATGTTAAATAATGAAAGAGGTGGAATAAAGGTCTCAATTCTGATTACTCAATAACAATTAAATACATTACATGCCAGACATCACTAATAAATCATTGAACTAGTACTCAATTCAACTAAACTAAACTAAACACTAACTAACTATGACACTTAGATGAAAGTTATGACACCTAGCAGGTAATTGGAAATAGATTCTTGAATCCAAGAGATAATACTTCTATATTGAGTTTAGAATTAGTTTGGAATTTTTTTGAGAGAATATCTCAACCTCTTTGTCTATATAAATTCCATCTTAATCCAACTATATATATCATATTTGTGAGTAGAAGAATAATTTTGATTTGTGGAAATTAATTTTCTTGGTCCACTTACAAAATCAAGTGGTCTCACATACCTCCGAGAGTTGCCACCATTTTATTTCCTCGTCGCCCCCACAATTATGAGTCCACCAAAAATAAATTGCACAATGTATCAATAGCAGATTGCAGAGAAGAGCAGATACAATCATGTATATAGGGAAGCAATATTTTATTGCAGTAGATTGATCTCTGTTTGTAGCTTTATCACGCATTAACGGAGGTAGGGACTTCTTCTGGCCATGTACTTGAAGCCATACACTAGTTTACCCCAAACAAACAATATCCTTCTGGCTCCAAGGTATGTTTCAGAGGTCTAATGGATGTTTTTAATTCCTGTGAACATCTGGGTCATTTATCTATCCGAAAGAATGGCATTATTCCTGCTGGATTTCTCTGTTTACGAATGTCGTGTTTATGGGTTGCATCTGGAATGTTTCTTCCCATTTCCCTTTTGTTTTATTCTTATAGGATCTGGGTCTTAATAGCATGATGTGATACAACCTCTTGCACTCTATTATCTATCACATATTTATTATTTTTTCCCTGTCGTTATATATCCTCTTTTGTATTTATATGATCCATTTACACCCTATAAGACATCGACCATATGTCATCCATCCCTGATATATTTCGAGATGCTTTGACAGTTTATTTCTCTAAGGAGGGACCTTGTCTACTCTTTAATACTTTTTCATCCATCCAGGAATAGTGGTCGAGTATATGCTATATCTCCAGACCATGCAAACACTTTGGTTTCCAATATGTAACTTTTGGGTGACCTGCAAAGGCTGTTATTATTGTTGTTGCAATTGAAGGTCTGTAGTTTTCTCCATTCTCTGGGTGCCTCCAGCCTGAATTAGTCATTTGACTCTAGTTGTTTTCCTGGTTTAGTATTCTCGATGCTGGAATTGCTCTATTCTCAAGCCGTTTTTCATTTCCCAGGGACTAGCGGGTGGCATTAACTTCTGGGATCACTTCACTTTTATGACATCTATCTGTTGGACACTTCCCCATGTGCTCTGGGATCCTCGTATATTAGCCATTTATATATGTTTTTATTCCCCGTGTCATTTTTTGCCTTTTTGCCTAATTTGGATGACCTTATGGCAGTGTACATATTTTTGGTTTATGTGGTTTTATTCTCCGCACGTATCTATATCCTCATGAACATTCCTTCTGGTTCCTGAGGGGGGTGTAGTTATTTTTGTACCCTACATATTTCTTTTCATAGCTACCCACATGTACTTCTCCACTTATAGATGTCAAACAGAGCCTTTGGGATCCGTTTTGTGGTCTTTTTAGTTTCTGTGGGGTTATGGTGTGACTCTACTCTGACTCATCTGCCAACGAGGCTCTTATGCAAGCCACGATGGATGTTGAATCACACATCCTACACTCTGTTGGTGCTGACCGTCGGGATGGTCCACGATCACTGGATGCATGGCACACCATTCTGGCCGATGCCCGTATGCCAATTGATGACCATGCATCCCTCCTATCGTAGGGTGGTGGACATGGTGCATGTGAACGACGTTCCAAACATAGGAAACGTTCTATTAAAGCCACAACCCCGCCACCTGCATTGTCTTTGGACAATGTTGTACTAGTTGACAGGACTATTAGTCTGTGGAAATATGCTCTCATCGAATGATGGTAATTCTCAGAAGTTAGTGACACAGACATGAGAAACTGGGTTGAGAAGAAGTGGAAGTCGATGTTGGGATACATGCCGACTATTGTGAGGCTTTTGAAGGGGTGGTATAGTTTTCATTTTCTAATTCAGGAGGACTTGGAAAAAATCAAAACAGTGCCATGGATTAATTGTAAGAGTTTCATGGCGCTTCATCACTGGTACATCGGATACAATTCGCTTCACAACATGCCACAAAGCAAGCTCATCTGGGTGAAATTGTCAGGATTACCAGTTGAGCTACGGATGAAGAAGGTCCTTATGGATATTGGTAATTCCATCGGAAAAAAAATTTATGTGGATCCTCGATGCTTGGGGGCTCCAGACAAATGGGTGGCTTGGATCCTGATTGAAAAGGAATACCATGGTGGCTTTTGGACCATATTGATTTGCACTAGTGGGAGACTCAACTATCACAAAGATTGGACTACTGGGGTTTTCCTTTCCGATGCTCACACTGTCATCACACTGGACATTTATTGGCACAATGCCCACATTAGTTGAGCTGATGATTACATGGTAGGCCTTTTTCTCGTGCATATTCGAAGTCTCAATTTGTGGGTGGTTGATCTGCACAAAACATGCAACATGGATATCCTGCTTGGAAAGATACAGGTATTCCCCTTGGCTCTTATCATCCTCGCTCTCATGCTTTTGACTCCTAATTAAATGGTTCATCGTCCATTTTGGTTCCATCTTCTCCTATATCTTCTTTGAAGTTAGATTTCCCAACCCCCTCTAGTCATGTTATTCGTTCCTATAAACCCTCTCCCGGATCAATCCATCCATCTCTGGAAAACCCACCACCTTTCTCGGCTCCATACACAACTCACAACATTCCCTCCACCTCTCATATCACGTACGTTCCATCTTCGTCACCTTCTCTTTTCGCTAACCAGAATAAGGGACCTAGAAAAAGTGTCACTCCGTCCAACTCACTACTAGACTAACCCACTAACTCAGTTGGGAGTGACTTGGACTTTCTGCTTAATAGGAAATCATTTGACTTGCAGACCTTCACCATCCATAAAGCCATCTGGCTCTTCTACCCTCCACATTTTTTGTACCTCTGTGGCTAACACAACTATCCAGCGGAAACAAAACCGTGGAAGTCAACATTTTAGAGGACGTCCCAGGCCTAATCCACTTTCCTCCCCAATGGACTGATTTTTGGTTGATGTGCGCATTTTTGACATCCCCCCCCATGGGCCCTTAGAGCACAACTACCCGAGCTGGCATCTCCATGACATTCATTATGTCTCTCAATATACGGGATTTGGGGGCCGCCCCAAAATATCGGGCCCTCAAGAGTCTTTTCTTCTCTCTCCATCCACGTATCATTCTACTACAAGAATCCATGCACTATGTTCCACAAGTTGTTCAATATTTCTAGAAAATGCTCTCAGAATGGCATATTTCTGCTACTGCGGCTAAGGGTCTCTCAAGTGGTTTAGTGGATATTTTGGACTCTAGGTGGGTCAAAATTAAATTTTATAGATGTTTTGTGGGCATTCCCCTTGAGGGATTTATCTATGGAATGGGTGGTCGCATCCATATTTTGAATACTTATGCTCCATACAGAGATAGGGACATTTTTTGGGACCTTTTTTTTTCTTCAGGTATTATGGAGTTGGCCTCCCTCACTATTTCAAGGGATTTAAACTGTAAAATTGCTTTGGAAGAAGTATGGGGAAGATGCCGAAGGATTGACCCATTGGCGAGGATGTTGCGTGATGCTCTTCTAGCATACAACTTTGTGGACATTTTCCCGGATGAAGTGGATACCACTTGGGACAATGGTCGAGCTGGAGAGGCGTATGTCGCCAAGAGATTGGATCAGTTTTTAATGCATGAATAGTTGGTTGCTCGTCTGGGAGAAGTGAAATCGAAGACTATCGATGATTCTCTATCAAATCACAGACCTATCATACTTTTATGGAGAAGGCCAAAGATGCGACTGGGCATGCCATTTAAATTTAACGGAACTTGGTTATATGATCTAGAGTTTAACACTCTAGTGTGGGATACATGGTGTCGTGATTTTGACATTGGATCTCCCCTTATGATTCATATACTAGAAAAACTGGAGACCCTCCACGGGGAGGTTAAAAACTGGCAAAAGAGGAAAAATCAATCTGTGAAAAAGAAATCAGTGATATAAAAAGTGAACTGAACCTCCTCCTCCCCTTGATGGCCACAAATAATCTTCCTGAAGCTACCTGTTCACACATTCTGGAGCTAGAAATAAAAAGGAAAAGACTCTTAGATATTGAAGAAGCCACTTGGCATTTAAAGAGCCAGGCTATCTAGATTAAAGAAGGGGACAAAAATACTAATTTTTTCCATCATTTTGCAAACCATAAGCGCAATGCAAATGCTATATGGAGGATACATGATGATGATGGAAATTATTTCTAGTCACAAGAGGAGATCTCCAAAGCCTTGACCTCACATTTCAAGGAGGCATATGGACGCAATGAAAGCATTCTTGTCGGAGATATCATATGGGGGATTGGACATTTCCCGACTATGTATGATCAATAATTAAATGATGCACTATACGGAAGCGTCACTCAGGATGAATTACTCAGAGTCCTTAAATATTTCAATGGTGATAAAATCCCGAGGCTAGACAGGTGGACTGTTGAACTCTTCACACATTTTTTTGATCTTTTAAAAAATGATTAATTGCACATGGTATAGGAGTTAAGACTCAATGGGGAGGTTCACCATCGTATTAAATCCACATATATTGTTCTTATCCCAAAGCGCAATCCTCCTACCTATTTTGCAGACTATAGGCCAATCTCGTTGTGTAACCTTATCTACAAAGTTATCTCAAAAACCATTGTTGGGAATATGTAGGGTACTATATCGCAACATATACCTCCCGAGCAACATGGTTTTCTACAAGACAAAAAAATTCATGACGTTGTTGCAAATGCGCAAGGATGTTTGCATTCGATCCACAAGAAACATCTCAATGCGGTCATCTTGCAAGTGGATCTGCAGAAGGCTTTCAATTTCCTGGATTGGGGATACCTCACGCTAACTCTATTTAAATTGGCGTACAACACAGGTGTGTTGAATTGATTATGGCATGTGTGGTTAATGTTGATTATTCTGTGATTATAAACGGATACCCTACAAATTTCTTCCAAGCTAGGCGAGGACTTACACAGGGTTTCTCTTTGTCTCAGTTATTATTTATCTTGGCTATGGATGATTTGAGCGGTGGAACGAGACCAATGCAAAGCTCTGAAGATGGAAAACAACATCAATATATCGCATGGTTTCTTTGTAGATGATGTGCTCATCATGGGTATGTTGAATAGATTTGCATGGTTGTGCCATTTTCATATTTTCAGGAAATTTTCCAATGCTACTAGTTTGCATATGAATGTACACAAATCTATTATCTATCATGGAAATTGTGACTTGGACATAATTGCATATTTAAAAAAATTGTTTGGAATCGAAGCTGAATTGATGAGTCATCGTATGAAGTACTTGGGATACCATATCAAACCCTGTAAATATATGAATGTTGACTGGCAATGGCTTGTATATATATACATTAAGAATATTTCTCGGTGGAAATATAGATGTTTGTCACTGGGGGGTCGTGTCATCATTGCACAAGTTGTCCTAAATCAACTATGGGTATACTAGGTACATCTTTATCATATCCATGCTTCCATCATTCTCTGTTTCAATCGCATTATGGAAAAATTTATTTGGGGGGGAGTCATGAGCATAAGAAATATCATTTATCTAAGATGTCCACGATCACTTTGCTAAAGGACATGGGTGGATGGGGGATTCTATACCTATGTCACTTTGGGAGGGCGTTATTAATCAAAAGTCTCTATGGATGGGTATCTTTGGGTTTGGAACATGGAGTCTCGTCATCAGACATAAATATTTGAAGGACCATGATTTCATATACTGGTTTTGAAAGGGTTCTATTAGAGATATAAACAGATCAACTATCTCGCTTATCTTTTAAAACATTTCTAAGATCTTTCTCCAACAACTGGCATGGAACATTGGATCGAGCCACAAAATTCTCGTTGGTATAGATCACATTTTGGGCATTAGCAATGAGGTTATGATCCTGGAGTGGCTAATACATTCCTTAAACGGAAGAGGTATATATTTCTGGAGTCATGCCATTTCACTATGGAGGGGACTGTGCCCAGTCTGGAAGAATGCATGGGAATTGGGTCAACTTGGACATTGGGAGATGGAATGGAACCAGATTGTTACCAGTATGCAACAACTTGGGATATGTCGTGTTGGCATATATGATGAATTAATTTGGTGAGGAAAGATGAAGAAAGATAACATACTTGTTGCTGATACATACCACACTCTCTGTTATGTGGATGTTCAACTGAGGGAGAAACATGTGTTTTTTTTTATTTCTGGAAAACCAAGATACTAAAAAAAATCATACTCTTTACATGGTTGGTTTTCCATAATAAAAATATTACCTGGGAGAACTTGCAAAAAGAGACAATGGCAGGGACCTAGCATATGTTCTATCTGTAAAGGGGAAGTGGAAAATAAGAGTCACATTTTCCTCAACTGTCACCATATGATTCAAGTGTGGAAAAGGCTATCTTCACATATTGGTTTTCATATATTCAACATGATTGCATTGTAGATTTCTTACCGTGGTGGAGCTCTCAGAAGTTTGTCTAGAGATCCATTCCGGCTATTCTGTTTTGGGAAATATGGAACTGGAGAAATATATGCATCTTTCAGAATTACTCGGGAGATTTCTATAACGTAATCGATAGTACTTTAATTAATCTTACACTGCATACATCTAATGATTTTTTCTCCCAAGAACCTTGTCACAAAAGAACTGAACTTCATATACAATACCCTATGGGGTTTTTTGATGGTGTTGCACAACGGAACACATGTGGTTGCAATTTTTGGGGGTTTTGGATTGCCATCTCAGAGATATTGACATACAGAACTCACTGGCATGGAGGTAGCAGCACCAACACAAGGACTGAAGCAATGGCCTTATGGGGCCACCTATGGTTCACCAACTTCCTTGATATCCCACACATTCATATCCATGGTGATTCAAAAATTATTATTGATCAAGTTAAGGGCCATGCAAACATCTCAAATCCTTTATTACTTGGTTGGCTAAGGAGAATTGAACTACAATGGAAACAACACATCAGCTCTACTATCATGCATATTGGCAGAGAACAGAATAAGGATGTTGATCAACTTTCGAAGAGGGGCTTAGTTGATAACTTTGGTAAAATGCACTTGGAAATTATCTTGAATCATAATGTCATTGATGTAAAAAAATTTCCATTCCCTGCGTAAGTTTTAATATCCCTCTTTTTTTTTATATTTTGTATGGTGAATAATCCTATACCTGTTAGTTCTCAATCATACTAGATGAAGGGAAGTGCTGCTTCTTTATCATATTACTACCGGAAAGACGATGCAGCTTTCATGCCGCATGCATACTTTTGCATACAACTGTGTTATGCATGTTTCTATTTCTGGAAAAAGAACACTGTCTATAGGTTGTTATATCTCCTTTATATGTTTTGTGTATCGTTATATTTGGATGGAATGTTGAATTTTCATTTCCAGATGGACCTGTATGATGAGGAACTTTTGACAATATTGTAAATTCTCTAAATATTGATCTATTAATATAATATCTCATGCTTTTTTCGTACTAGAAAAAAATGAATAATAAATAAATAAATAAAATTAATTGCAGCATGAGGAAGTGGAATCTTTGAATTGTGGGCATTGAGAGCAACAACAATAATGAATACATACGACATATAGAAAACCGCTATAGCCACAACAAGAAAATGTGTTATTATCCATCAATATGTTGTCGACACTTCTTTTTTTAAATAAAATAATAACATTTTATTTATCATTAAAAAAAATAGTAAAATAAAGAAATAAATGGATAAAGTTTACTAATTAGTTAGGTACAATGCCTATAAAAAATTGTGAATCAATAAGATTAATATAATATAATAAAAGATATTAAATAATTACCTATAATTATTTAACAATAGAAATGTCGAATAAAATAAAAAGGTAATTAGATATTTATAATGTTTACTATAAAAGAGTTATTTATAATGAATTTATTTTTTTCGTTTGTTAAATTGTGTGAGTATTGAGTTGATTATGTTCTTAATTTTTGGTTTGAGAAATGGAGGGGTATTTAAGTCATCAAAATCACTTGGTTCGACTTGAGAAACAGAGACTCATTTAAGCTATCAAAATAACTTGGTATTATACCCAGCCTAGGCCACACCATCCCTTAACGCCCTGAGCACCCTTAGCATGGGTAGATTATTTCCCATAAAGTTTCAAACGGATGACCTTCACATCATAGAGTTCCTTAACAGTACACCTCACCACCAACTATTCTACACCCCGTGGGCTATTCACTAAACTTTATCATTCTTAATATAAATATATAATTATCACAACCATATAAATTAAATAGCTGGTAAATATTGATCAGCATCAATATATGTTAAACATCAAAACTATTACTTTATAATACATCTCACATTAATAAGATTAAAAAAATCACTAAAAATTTACAAAATTATAACTACTATATTATTATTATTATTATTATTGTTATAAAAAGATTTAATCAATGAGTTTAATATATATACATTTAAAAGAAACTTGTAACATGATTTTTAATCATGGTATTTACCCTTCCTTAACCATGGAGATTTTTAACTTATAAATAGGCTTAGTTACAATACCGTGGGCCAATATCATGGCTTATATATGTCCAAAAGACCATAATCCATTTGTTTATATCACATTTTTTTAATTAATCAGTTTAAATAAAAAAGAAAAAAGACATAACTACTTTAAGATAAATTTTAACCTTAATATGTGGCTACTACCAAAAATATTCTAAAATATTCCATAGAAGTTAAATGCTTATCATTCATTTAATAATAACTGATAACTAGATTAAAATTTTAGAAATCTTATTTCAAAATAGAAATATCTATCTAGATTATTATAATCTAAACATTGAATCAAATATTATATATTTTATTTATTAGAAAAAAAAGAATTAGAATATTATATTTTTAAAGAAAAAATTAATTTAGGTAATATTATAAAAAAAACTTATTATATAAGTTCATTATTAAATAAATGGATAGATTAACAACAAATTATATATATATATTATATATATATATATATATATATATATATATATATATATATATATATATATATATATATATATATATATATATATATATATATATATATAATGGGGGTTTCACTTGATGAACCTCTGACATATCACATGCATTCGGTGGCATATTAAACAATACCCTTAATTTGACTACATATTGGATAATACCTTTAAGCATCACATTATTTAACCCCCTACCAATACACCTTTTCAATTTAAAAATCCCTACTCTCTCTAGATATTGTAGGTATCCATTTCTTCATTAACCTTTTTTATACCCCTTTATATATTTTCATTAACTTTAGACTCCATTTTTTATACATGCTAATATAAAAACCCTCTCCCCTCTATATATCCCCTAATATATTATGTCCTTTTTTCCTCAATAAATATCCCCCAATATGAACCCATGTGGTATGGTATTTCTCCCCAATTGAAGCCCCTGTATCATATATATATATATATATATATATATATATATATAGATATTCAAAACTATATTTTATTTATATATTATTAAATATATTTACAACATAATTTATTTGCTCTATTTTTTTAGTATATTTCAAAATTATTAATATCATAGATTAATTAACAAAATATGTTTTTAAAAACAAGTAATAATATAGAGGAAAAAATAGTTTTTCTCTTACTTAAGGTTTAGAGTGATGTTGTTAATACCAAGTCAACCCACAACTATATTCACTTAAAAGTTAACACGACTAAAAGTCAATACAAGAATATTTATCAAATAATTATATCTCATCATGTTTCTAGCAGAAATTTGAACCTAAATAGAAAAGATAACGATTATTCTATATAATCACCCACAATTATTAATATATATATATATCATTTGTTTATTATTAAAAATATATTTTTAGTATTATAAATATACAATTTCCTCTAAATTTTGATCCAATTATTTTAATAAATTATCAACTCACTGTAATTATATTTTTAATAATTTAATATTTTTTTAATTAATGAAATATATCATAAAAATAATAACAACTTAAAAATTAATTTATAAACTAACTCATTCCATATTGCAAAAAAATACTTATCAATGATTTGTTTAAATATGCATGGATTGTATTCCCGATTTATTTGTCTCGGTATATAAACATAATATTGATGGTTGTGAATGTTAAAATTAATTTCTCTATTAACATGGGCCTTCATATGTGTTGTTTTCAGTGTGATCTATGAAAATTGAGTGACTTCATTGTGGGGGAAAAATACCGACGGGGTTAATTGGTATTTTAAATTCAAATTTTTTAATTTGATATTTTGAAATATGTATGTTACTGTTATTAAAGCAACTTGTGTATGTATGTTATTTTAGAAAAAGAAACCATCATATATCTAGTTTATTGATTTCTTAACAGATTATTATTTTCTATTAATGTACTAGAAGATTAATTACTTTTTAGTATGCATTAAAGAACTTAAGAAATCACAGAAAATGAGAAACACACATAGAACACCAGTATTTTAGGTGGAAACCAAATGTGGGAGAAAACCACCATTGTTATTGTCTTTGTCTTCTTTCTTATGATATAAAGAAAAATATTACAATTGTACTAATGCAGACTCTTGTCAGTACGTAGGTACGTACCTGCAGAATGCTACAACCTTCTATAATTCTACAACAATCACTGAAAGCAAGATACAACCCCCCGAACTCATTTACCAGCTCCTAACGGAAGGGAGCCCCTACCCACTTTCTAAATGCCGTAACCCTCAGTTCCTTATGGACCACTTTTCATAATATTTCAGACTAGATCCACCTGTCAAACAATCATCGCACAACTTGTAGATCACCTTTCATAAATCCAAACAAGTTTAAGCACTAAATCTGAGACACTGTCTGACCACAAATCAACTGAAATTCTAAAGCATCAAATCACTGAATGCAGAACCTAACCATAAAAAACAAATATCAAAATTTGCACAATGTTATACTAAATAAGACTTGCGTATATACTCGCGTTCTCTGTATAACACTTGCTTACATATCTCAAAATATTGAACATAAATCATTAATCGATAAACCATACATATACCATTTCACCAGATATGGATTACTGAACCAATCACAGATTTCAAATCATAGATCATACACCCAGTCATACTTTGTAACATCAAAACTAATCAATTCAACCAAGTCACCTCAATTTTTCACTGTCAGACATATATCATCATGATAGAGACATCATGGACATAAAGCAACAAGTAAACCAAACAACATCAATTGTAAACGTCAATCATTAGATTAAACCCTAGTTTGTGTACGTGACTTCCATAAGGAATATTGACGTATGTATGCACTTACCATGCACAACACCAACATACAGATCTATACATACTGAAAATTGTTTCACAAAATATATATGCGACCCTACAAAGATGGATTTGTGTATGTAGGCGACTATGCCCAAACATACCTACGTACGATCTAAGAAAACTTCTGCTACAAACACAATTTCACTTTCCGCAACATTTACTGTCAATACTACATAGTTTTGAATAAATAATTTAAATCATAGTATAATAGTTTCATCAATATTAGCTACATAGACATTTGTAGCAAGTAACTCAATCATACACATATGTCAACATACTTTATATCTTTCAAATATGAGTATTCTCCTTTCTCCCTTGTTCACACCTATTTCAAATCAAATCATTCATAGACAACCTAATACTTGCACACATAACATTTTGATATCCATCTCCTTAAATAGCTTTAGCCTTAGCCAATACCTTAGGTCAATCCCCTCATAATTTCATTTGTATTCTTTGACGGGATCAAATAACCATTCTTGCTTCCATTACTGTGGGATGATACCATGGTAATGACCCTTGGTATCCAGATTACCATGGTGTGGATTATGTACGTGACTTTTCTTGAAACTACCTACGTATGTACGCAACCTTTCTTCTCTGAATTTGAATACAATTTCTCAACTTTACCTTTACCATCCATCTATCTATCAACTAACATTCCTTTGTCCATATTACCTATAGCATTTTTATTACTCTACATAACCATCATGTTATCACAATATTGACATCTTCATAGTCTAGGTTTCCATCAAGGACAACACAGTAGCCATAATGCCAAAAATATTTCCCTTTGGACTTGATGAAAATCACTTTGGTGTTTGGCCACCATTTGTAAATACCTTCAAATACCAAGACTTCTTACCAATCTTCTCTAAGGATTCCTCTCCAAACACCACGCTTCTCTCCCCCTTTGTAGAGAGGATCACATTAGGTCTGATCTACTAAATATGAAAATGGCATACTAACCGTACTTCCCCTGAGCATATGATGAGCCTTCTAAAGATATTCAATAACATACAAGAATTTATGACTCAACCAAAAATGACATTTTTTATCACCGTTGCCTCATGATTACATCAATCACCCAACACAATGGGGTTACATATATTACATTAATTGCCCAAAATAATGGGATTAGATACAAAGCATGAATTGATCCCAACATCCCATACCTGACTAAATATTACAATGACTACATCAATGATCTTTACATGACGATTAAACCAAGGGACATATATGACATTCATAACCAGATCCAAGACCTCAACAATGAGGTTGTAAGATCATGATGGTCATCGCCAACCACCATATACCATATAGGAACCTGCAACATGAATATTTGATAGCGACATCATAGAAAGTAACATGAACATCCTCTTGATCAGGAAGTAAGATAGGGCAATGGAGCATCAAACTCTTCAACATCATCAACATGGTACTAAGTATGCATTGCTTCCAAGCATCACCAAGTAACTTCAATAATCAATGATCAATCATTAGTACCGATCATAAAAGACACTTCCTCTCCATTAAGCATGTCAATAGATAAAATTTATCATTTAGAATCCATGATTCATTAATAACTAGTGATAAAACAACAATATATAAATCTTCAACAATAACAGTAGAAGTGTCCAGAAATTAGAAAATATATGCAACAAGACATGATTATGAAACCATAATGCCAGCAAGGGACTTTAGGGTTGTAATAGTGTCTCCCCCTGAACCAACAAACTATAGGAAACCATTGTCAGAAACATAAGAACAAACATGAAATGTCAAATGCATATAGGAAGCTCACCTTCAGTTTGAGCCATTTTTATCTATCACTAAAATGTATGTGCATCTGTCTAACTTAGAAACTACGTACATATGTGGTTGTTCTACACATCATCTGTGTAGAAAAATTAAATTGTAGTAATTTACCGTAACAACTCCCCTTGAACATGACATACCTATCAGAATAATTAGTGGATTGATGAAACAAGAATCATTCCTAATATTTGTCTAAGATATTCGAAGGAATCACGTGGAAGTGGCTTTATAAATATATATGCAACTTGTACCTTTGAACAAACATACTCTAGTTTCACCTTTTTTTAAAGCACTTGTTCTCTCATAAAATGATATTTGATTGGGATGTGCTTGTTTTTTGGGTGCATAGAATGATCCTTAGAGATACTTATGGCACTAGTATTGTCACAGAGAATAGGTATTGGTTGAGTATAAGTGACTTGAAGTTATTGTAATGTTTGGATCATACATAGAAGTTGAGTACAAAAATATGCAACAAAACCATATTCTACCTTAGCAATAGATAAAGCAATGGAGCTTTGTTTCTTGTTGAACCATGAAATCAAGTGGGGTCCCAAATAAAATGCTCCTCCACTAGTACTCTTGTGGTCATCAATATTACCTGCGAAATATGCATCTATGTAGGAATGAAGTGTAAAATATACGGTTTTGGGGTACCTTAAACTAAAATCTTGAGTTCCTTGTAGATACTTGAATATTATCTCAACAGCTTGGAGATGAGTTTCCTTAGGATTTTGCTTCAAATTGTTTAACAATTCCAACTGCATGCATAATGTTTGGTAATGTACCTATAAGGTAGAGCAAGTTGTCAATCAAAGATCTATATTCTAGTTGATTGACAGAAGGAGAATTATCATTTTGACTAAGATTACATCCTATTACCACTAGTGTGCATAACGACTTGTAGTATTCCATTCCATATTTTTTCAAAATTTGTTTGAGGTTATTGGTTGGAGAAAGAAAAATATGATTCTTACTTTGTTTAACTTGAAGACCAAGAAAGTATGTTAGTTCACCAAAAAATACAACTCTTGCTGCATAACTGAGGCAAATCTTTGACTCATAGACTCTACATTTCTTCCCAATGTGATGTCATCTATATAAACAAAAGTTATCAAGAGTTTTTCTTTATCAATTTTGAAATATAGGTCTCCATATGCAGACCCCTTTTTGAACCCTTGTTGTTAAAGGTACCTGTCAAGATGATAATACCATGTACGAGGAGCTTGTTTTCAGTTTTCACACAATATTTTAATCATTTCCAAGAATGAACCCTTCAATTTGTTCGATATAGACCTCTTCTTCTATATCCTCATTTAAGAATACATATTTAAAATGCATTTGATATACTTTAAAGTTATGAAAACTTCAAAATGCAAGAAACATTATTATAGCTTCAAGTCTAGCTACAAGTGCAAATGTTTCTTCAAATTCTATACCTTCTTGTTGAGCATAGCCTTTGCACACAAGTCTTCTTTTTTTTGAATTACTTCTCCATTTTCATTCAATCTGTTTTTTAACACCCATTCTATCCCAGTAATATTTTTATCATGTGCCCTTGGAACTAATTCCCATGTATGGTTCTTTTCTATTTGATCAAGTTCTTCATGCATTGCCTTAACCCAACATTCATATTTTCTTGCTCGATTCACGTTTTGAGGTTCAATTGAGGATAGTAAGGCTAAGTAACTTGAAGTTCCAACAAGAGTTCTTCTACTTTTTATTCCTTCTTCCTTTTAACCTATAATTTTAAATTCAGGATGATTTTTCTGAACATACCTTGAAGGAGTCTTTTCTCATGCATTTGTATCTTCATTTCCTTCTTCTGATGCTTCTCTATGTCCTTCTCCTACAACATTTTGGCTTCTAATAGGGAGAGTTTCATCACCTGTTGTTTCTTCTCTTTTGGTACCTGTGCATGCTTCATCAATTACAACATCTATGCATTCAACAATCTTTTGAAGAATTTTATTATAGCATTTATATCCCTTGCTTCTAGAAGAGTATCAAAGAAGTATTCCTTCATGAGTTGTAGATTCAAATTTTCCAAGATTATCATCATTTTTATTTATGTAACATATGCTTCCAAAAATTGTAAAGTGTTTGACAATTGCAAGCTTACCAAAACATAGTTCATATGGAGTCTTATCATTGTTTACATGAACATGATCTTTGTTAAGAATATGCAGGCTTGTACGTGTTGTTTCCCCCCAAAAGGTATGTGGTGTTCTTGACTCATCAAGCATGGCATGTGCCATTTGTTGGATTGTTTTGTTCATTCTTTTTGCTATTTCATTTCATTAACAAGTCTTAGCTATAGAAAACTATCTTTTCATGCCATGTTGTTCACAGAAATTGTAAAACTCATCTGATATAAACTCTCCCCCTCTATCAAATCTAAGACATTTGATTTTCAAATCTAACTCATTTTCTACCAGATCCTTGAATACTTTAAATTTATCAAATGCTTCATCTTTATGTTTTAGTAAGTCAATCCAACACATTCTTGTAAAATCATCAATGAATAATATGAAGTATTATTCACCATGAGGAGACTTCTTTCTCATAGGACCACATAAATAAATATGAATAAGTTCAATTGGATTACCTGAAGTACCTTATTTAGCATTGAACTGAACTCTAGTTTTATTACCAAATTGACATGATTTGAAGATGTTACTTTTAGGTGGTGAGATGTTGGGTAAGTCATGAACCACTCCCATTCTTCCTGATTTGTATGATCGAGAAAAGCTAAGGGGTCTCAACCGTTTGTGCCAAAGCCAAATTTCTTTGGATTTTCTTAAGTAACAATGTTCTTGGCCACCTTCCAAGAAATATACATTTCCTGGATTTCTTGATCCCTTTATTTTCATCTTGCCCATGTCCAAATTTCTTACCATGCAATTCTTTGATCTGAAAACAACTTCATGCCTTTGTTGACACATTTGACTAACAATTAACAAGTTATGTCTTAATCCATCAACATATAAAACATTTCCAGCCTTGACCTTTTTCTTTAACAACACGGTCCCTTTCCCTTTGGTAGCAGCAAATGGGTTATTACCAAAAGTTACATTATTTCCTTTCTTTATTTCTTAAAATAAATAAACTTATAGTTTTCACCTATTATATGCTTCGAACATCCATTATCAATGTACCACATATTTTCTCGATGTCCCGTATACAAAGCTAGACCACAATTTTTAGCCTCTGTAGTTTTCTTTTTCCATATCTTGGGTGTTATTGTCTTCTGCTCATGCTGTTAAGATGGTCCCATTTTGATTTTGCATTCAATTTATTTATAACAAAATTTATTGCAAAGAGAACATTCAATTTCATCTTGAAGAGGTGAAAAAACATTATAAAAATATTTCTTTACCTCGATCTCATTCTTTTGTTTTCTTTCTTCTCTAGTCATAATATTTTTATAAGCAACACACTTAACAACTTTGTGACCAAAATTATGACAAGTAAATCATTAACCATTGAAGTAGGAGTACCTAGGAGTATAATACCTTCTTGAGTAGCTTTCCCTTTGATTATGGTAAGGTTGTTTTTCTTGAGAGATATTTGATCCTTCATTATTTTGCTGAGAACTACAATTCTGATAACTACGTCCTTTTATTGCATTGAGGTAGCTTCATATACATGTTTCAAAATCTTTTATATTGTTTTATGATTCGTCATTTGAATTGTATCCAAGACCTGTCTTGATTAGAGGAAAGCATTGCACTTTGATGATTTCTTCTAAATTCAAAGAATCCTTTAGCAAATCTAAGATTTAGAGCCCTTGTTTTCTCAAGTTCCTTTCTTAGACCCACTATTTCAAGTTCTAAACTTTCACGGTGCTTTTCTTTTTCTAAAACTTGTTTCTTCAAAACCTCTTCAACTAATTTATCTTCTTCTAGACGGATTTTTAGTTGAGTTATTTATTCAACAAGAGTATTTTCCTTACAAATTTCCTTCTATTCTAGAATATCCATAAAAACATCATCAGATTCATCTACAAGTTTTTCTTCAAATGCCATAAGAAATTGACAATCTTGATCAGATTAAACATCCTCATTATTGGAAAAATATTCATTATCTTCATGAGTATAAAAACTTTTCTGGTTATTAGGCCTTGTTTTAACATTCCCTTTTGAAGATTTATTCCCTTTCTCATGATTTTCTTTATAAGGACATTTAGCAGCATAGTGACCAACCCTTCCACAGGAAAAACATTTGAAAGGAAGCTTACCTCTAAACTTGGTTGTTCCTACTTATAGTTTCTTCATGAAAATCGCTTCTTGTTCGTCTAAAATGTAACATGTTTCCCTAATGTCTTCCTTTTGTATGTATATTTTAATGCTTCTTCCTTTATATTTGATGGACAACCTTTTTCTCATTTCATAAGTTGTTAAAATCACATGGAGTTGTAAAATAGTGATATTCTTCAAATCCTACATTTCTTCAATAGCAGAGACTTTGGACTAGAACTTTGAGGTTAGAGATATTACAATTATCTCAACAACAATTAAATCTTTTATTTCATCACCAAGATTTTTCATTGAGTTAATGATCTCATCTACCCTAAGGAAAAAGTTTGCAATACTTTCATCACTCTAAATTCTGAGTGTCTCCTAATGAATTCTAAACATTTTAATTTTAACTCCCTTTACCTTAGTGTCACGTTCATAGCTTTAGATAATCTTGTCCCATATATCTTTTGAAGTATTTCGCTGCATGAACTTCAGAAATTCTGATTTTTCCAAGCTTCCTAAGAGACCATGGACTTTGTTAGCATTGGTCTCCTATTGTTTCTTCCCTCCATCATATGTGGGAATGGAGGATGGGTATTGATATCCTCATCCAACAATTTTCCATACATCATCTCCAAGGGACTGCAAATATGATCTCATTATGACTTTCCAAAATACCAAGGTAGTTTCATTAAACAAAGGTGGCCTAATAGAAGAGACTCCCTCTTGACTGCTCATCTTGATGGATCTTCCTTTAAGTGATCAAGTTTCTTTTGAGGGACCTGCTATGATACCAATTGTTGGAAAATATACTAAGGATGGGGGGGGGGGGGAGTGGGAGAGGGGGAGGGGGCCTGGAGGGAGTCGGGTGAATCAATATTTTAAATGAAAACTTCCAAATTCGATATTATGAAATATGAATGCTATTGTTATTAAATAAATATGTGTCTGTACGTTACTTCAGAGAAGGAAACCAACGTATATCCAATTTATTGATTTTCCAATAGATGATTATAGTTTATCAATGCACCAGAAGATTAATTACTTTTCAGTATGTAGTAAAGAAAATAATAAATCACAACAAATAAGAAACACTCATAAAACACCAATATTTTAGTTTGAAACACAATGTGGGAGAAAACCACTGTTGTTTTTATCTATGTCTTTTTTCTTATGATATAAAGAGAAATATTACAATTTTACTAATGTTGACTCTTGTCAGTACATAGGAAACCACATACATAAGGCTACAACCTTCTCTCATTCTCCAACAACCACTCAAAGGGAGCTACAACCCCCTAAACGCATTTACCAGTTCCTATCGGAAGGGAGCCCCTACCCCCTTTCTAAAGGTTGCAACCCTCAGTTCCTTGTCTACCATTTTTCAGAATATTTTAGACTGGATCCACCTATCAAAAAATCATCACGCAACTTGTAGACCACCTTTCATCAAATTTTCAAATTGGACCTATATCAACCATAAATCCAAACAAGATGAAGCCTTTAATCTGAGACACTGTCACACTGCAAATCAACTCAAATTTTGAGGAATTAAATCACCCAATGCAGAACCCAACCATAAACAAGAAATATAAGATTATGTACATGATTGTATTAAATAATACTTGCGTATATACATTATTTCTCTGTATAACACCTATGCACAGATCCCAAAATACTGAACATTAAATCATTAATCAATGGACCATAAATAGACCATTTCACCATATATGAATTACTGAACCAATCACGGGTTTCAAATCATAGATCATACACCAAGTCATACTTATGTACCATTAAAATTGGTCAATTCAACCAAATCACCTCAATTTTTCACTATTGGACATAGATCATTATGATAGAGACATCATCGACAAATAACAAGAAGTAAACCATACAACATCAATTGTAAAGATCAATCATCATATCAAACCCTGGTTTGTGTACGCGACTTCCGCAAGGAATATTAGTGTATGTACGCACTTACCATGCACAACACTTGCATACAGATCTGCACATACTAAAAAATATTCCACATAATATACACACAACATTATACAGATGGATCCACGTATGTACGCGACTATGCCCAAATACACTTGTGTACAGATATGAAAAAAACTCATCGCAAACACAATTTCACTTTCCACAACCTTTAATGTGAATACTACACACTTCTGAATAAATCATTTAGATCGCAATATCACAGTTTCATCAAAATTAGCTACATACACATTTACAACAAGTAAATAAATCAACCATGTATGTCATTATATTTCATATCTTTCAGATCTTAGTCTTCTCCTTCCTTGGTGCACACATGTTTCAGATCAAATCATTCACAGACAACCCAATACTTGCACACATAACAATTTTATTTCCATCCCCTTATATAGTTTTAACCTTAGCCAATACCTTAGGCCAATCCCATAGTAATGTTGTTGGTATTCTTTGACAGGATCAAATAACCATTGTTGCTTCCATTACTAAGGGTCAATACCATGGTAATGACCCTTGGTATCCAGATTACCATGGTGTGGATTTTGTACTTGACTTTTCTTCACACTACATGCGTACATACACAACCTTTCTTCTTTGAACCTACATATACTTTCTCAAATTTACCTTTACCATCCATCTATCTTTGAACTGACATTGTTTTTTCCATATTACCTATAGAATTTGTATTACTCTACATAACCATCCTGTTACCACAATGTTGGCATCTTTATCAAGTGAGTTTCCATTTAAGGACAACACATTATCCATAATGCCAACGTTCATAATATCTGTCACGAGGATGAGTTACTAGATGACTTTAAAAATTTCAATGTGAATATTCCAGAAATACAAAATCAAAATTTTTCTTCTCACAATGACCTCCAATCTCAAATTATTTATTGTTCATTTTATTTATACATGCATTGATTGTATTACCATTTCATATAAATTTGTCATTCATTTTGTTTGTATTACTATTTTATATAATTTTTTATATAAATATAATTCTCACTTGTAAATATTAATGTATTTATTAATGTGTTTTTTATTTTTATATTGTACATCTTTAGAATAATCTATATCATCAATACAATTATATAAATTAAATGGTTGATAAATATTATTAGTCCTCTAAATATTTATGTTCTTGTAATGTTTAGAATTTGTCGTTCCAAGACAAGAATGAAAGTAGCAAATTAGAAAACTACTTAAAAGCTTTTAATTTCATATAGTGGATTGTGTATAAGATAAAGAAAATTTCACATTATAAAATCTATATCATCCATAATTTTTTTTTAAAATACAAATTTTGAAAATCGTATTTCAAAATAATAAATACAAATTTTGGAAATCCTATTTCAAAATAAATATATATATATATATATGAGAAACATTTAATTTAAACTCATTGATACTAACGTGTTTATTATATTATATTATATAGTTGAGTACATTAATTTGAAGTCTTAATAAGTTGCTTGAAGAATTAATAAGAGATGCAATATGATACGGACGAGATATTGTATATGATTTTAAAATGGTTGCAATTTAAAATTAAATTTGAATTATAATTTATGATTAATATTATTACAATAAAAAAATTATTATATAGAATAAAAATATATAAATATAGAAAATTATAAATTTAAAATAATGAATATTCAAAAAAATTTGTTAATGTGCTTAGTACAATTAAAATAATAAAAATTATACATAGTTTTGGACAAAACAATATTTACTATATAATAATATTACTATATAATATATTGTTTAAAAGTATATTAAAATTTAATTTACTTGGTTCTTACCCATATTATATTTTTAAACTTACTATCCTTCCATGGACTACATGCATATTCCTCTTTATTTAATATGGGTATTATTTTATTTATGAGAATTACTTAGAATACCAAAGCATTGGCATATAAATGACTCTTATCTAATCATTTTTTAATTATGATTAATATACATTTTAATACAATTTAGTTAGTTAAATATGTTTACTCAAGTGAAAAATAAGTAAAGAGAAATGAAGAATCCATATGAGCACAGTTATGGTTTCTTAGCTATCATCGTTATTTGCAGTGCATTCCAAGCGCAAAGTACCATCACAACTATACTATGGTTTGTAGATATATAATTTTGTTAGAAGTGTTGTACTTGGTACTCTCCTTGCTGATTTGTTACCTCATCTCAGCTTTATAGTGAAGTTCATTTTGATTTCTTGCTACCTTTGGCTTGCTACTTGGTCATTATCTTCTCTTAGCTAGTTCCATGTGATGTGCATCCCGCTGTGGTTTTTCACCGTTAATGTTTTTGATTTGGTGGTATATGTTGCATTGTTCCTAATTAAAGCAAATTGGTTCTTTGTGGTTGAGGATTAAGTGTTCTTCCTTGATCCAGAGTTGTTGATTTAAAGAGTTACTTGCTTGTACAATGGGTAGTATTTCTAACCCTGTAATGGATGATCATGGTTATGTGGCGTGTGGTTTAGTTAGTGCCCCAAGTATATTTGTAAAAGGGTGCCTACAATCCTTTCTCTTAATTTGGTGTTCACTTCTTTTGCAAGGAAGAACATTACTACCATTAAGGGAAAAGGGCTCATTGGTTAAATCACTGGTTTTTGGCATATTTATAGCTCTTTTTTAGAATGGATCTCTAACAATTAGGTAGCACATTTGCCTATTGGTACTATATACTATGGAAAGGGTTATTTTTATTTTATTTTTGAAAGAAAGGAAGATAAAAACATGATCTTCAGAGCTTACCCTTGTTTCCGAGGCATTAGGGGAATGTTTTTTCCCCACTGGAATTAGATTTTCAATCCCAATATGGAAATCTCTTTTATGCATGTCTGGATTAAATTGTCATATTTTCCCCTTATTTTTAGAGTGATAGTAATTTTAATGTTATAGGATACAAATTGGGTTATATTGCTAGTTCTTATCCAAAGGAGAATATATTCTCTTATGCTAGAATTTGTGTTAAAATGGATTTTGAAAAAGGATTCCCAATGGTGATTCAACTTGACTTGGAGGGATAGACTTATCTTCAGTCCCTAGATTATGAGAAGATTCCTTTTCAGTGTAATTATTTCCATGATTATGGGTACTTTTCATGAAAAATTCCAAATTCTCTAGCATTTCGAGCTCCTAATATCCCATCGCCAACTTCTCAAAGTAATGATGAACACATTTCCTTCAAACTAGTTTCAAGGAAGAAAAGAATCATATATCTAAGATCTCATTCCAATAGGTTTGAATCTCACCAACAATATCCCTCCATCAATATATTTTAACTTTTGAAATATTCTGTTGTAACTCCCTCCTCCCACATTTACCTAAACTAACCAATCGATCGAGGTAAACATGTCACGAAGAGTTACTATAATATGATTCAACTCCCCATGTACAGTTAAGGAAGTGGAATCAACACACTAAAACACAATATAACCTTTCTCAAGAGCTATATGACCCCCAGGGGCTAACTAACCACTCCAAGTGCCAAATCCCTGAGTTAACATGCCTTTTTACTGACCTAAAACCCCATTCGTGGTAGAAAATATAACTATGTTCGGTCTTCAATAATGTAATTGAATCATTATGTAATGTACTTGTCAAAAAAATAAAGAAAATAATTTTTACTTTTGTAACAATGACTTATTAAATCATGGGTTTCGTGCTTGGGTAATAATTATATTAGTCAAAGTCCTCACTTTTTACTTTTAGGATTAATATTGAGTTTATAAAGTCATTGAATATTCAAAAAGACCCTTCTTTGGCTTTCGAATAATGTAAAAAGGTTTTGTATCAAGTCAAATATGAATTAGGTCGAAGTCATTTGGATCACTCTCTCTTAATGAAGTTCGATATCTCAAGAAGAGCTCGATAAGTGTGAATTATGTGTCGGGAGGACAAAAGAAGTGAGAGTTTGGGGGAGTCTCTAGAGAAGAAGAAAATTGAGATTTGGGTGCCTCTCTCTCTCTATTTCTTGGTTTGGGTTGGGAGATCGGAGTATCCTAAGATTTTGATGCTTTAAGAAGTTTCATGTTGCAAGAATTTGTTGTCTAGTCGAAGTTGTTGGAAAGGTTCAAAGATCTTGGAGGCTGACATGGTGTGGAGGGAAAGTTTGGTCTTGGTCGAGGGTAAAGAGTCTCAAAGAATACTATTGAAAGGAAGAAATATCTTGAGTGGGTTTTCCCCTCGAGGGGGGTTTTTCCTTGGAATGTGCCTATATATTGTGTCTCTTGTTTTATGATTTTCATATATGTATAATTTCTTGATGAAATATAAGATCATATAGAAATAAAAGAAGTCGGCACACTCACAAGTAATTATCAAGAAAGGAGAATCAAACCCTAATATAATTTTTTGATTTTCCAACATGGTTTGAAATCTAGGTAAAGAGGAGTAGAAGATCACTTTCTTGGATGAAGAAGATCATATATTACTTATTCAACAATTTCAAGAGTCAAGGATTCTTGGTTTACAGGTTCTCTTACTGATGACAATGCATGGAACATTGATAACGAAGCATCAAGAAACATGACAGGTGAAAGCAAGCAAATTCACACACTATCAAAGGAGTCATCCTCTCATGCAATGGAATTGGGTGACAACAAAAGATATGTTGTTAGAGGCATGGGATCTACATCATTGAATCTGGATAATGGATCGAAGATGCATCTCAAAAACATTCTCTATGTTCCAGGTTTGAAAAATAATTTACTTTCTATTTCTTGTTTAGAAGATAAAGAGAAAAGCATTTCTTTAGTTGATGGAAGAGTATTGGTTTGGGGAAAGAACTATGGTATTGAAAAATCTAGGGTATTTCGAGTTCGTGAAGGAAGTCTTTACTAAGTTATTACTCCATCTCCTCAAGCTCTGGTTCATAGGGAAATAAGTGCCATTGAACTATGGCATCGAAGGTATGGACATATTCATTATAGGGTCATCCCTACTCTTATTTAATTGATTCATAGTATTCTTGATATGAAGTTATATCATGAAGGTGTGTGCAATGGATGCTCTTTGGGGAATCATATTAGAAATCCATTTCATCATAGTGAATCTAGATCTAAAGAAATATTAGATCACATCCATTCTGATGTATGCGGGGCCATGTCTGAAAAAACACTTGGAGGACATCTCTGTTATGTAACATTCATTGATGACCATTCAAGGAATACATGGTTTTACCTACTCAAAACTAAATATGAATCATTTGATAAATTCAAGGAGTTCATCGTTGAGATGGAAATCCTAACCAAAAGAAGGATAAAGACTCTAAAGTCTGACAATGGTGGGGGATACACCTCTAAATAATTAATTGCATATTGTAAGGATGCAGGTATTAAGAGGGATCTCATTGTTCCCTACTATCCTGAACAAAATGGATTGGCTGAAAGGAAAAATAGGCCTATTAAAGAAGGCATTCAAACTATGCTCCTTGTTCAAGAACTACCGAAGTTCTTACAGGGTGAAGCAATGATGACTGTTGTGTACGTTAAAAATAGAAGTCCTCATAAGAGTCTTGATAATACTACAGTCGAAGAGGTACTTAGAGGAAAGAATCCAAGTGTGGATCATTTCCACATATTTAGAAGTCCATCATATATCCATGTTCCAAAAGACAAGCGAAAGAAGTTGGACTCGACAAGAATCAAGGGAATATTCATTGGTTATAGTATTTCCTCAAAAGCATATAGAATTTACATAAATAAAGGAAGATACATTGAAGTAAGAAGGGATTCCATCTTT
The DNA here is from genome assembly GCA_031772625.1 of Pinus tabuliformis. Taxonomy (NCBI): domain Eukaryota; kingdom Viridiplantae; phylum Streptophyta; class Pinopsida; order Pinales; family Pinaceae; genus Pinus; species Pinus tabuliformis. The sequence continues at coordinate 1,116,742,341 of CM062817.1, forward strand.
GATGAGAATCAAGCTTACAAGAAATCGAAGGATATTCCTATTGATTATGATGATGAAGAAGTTCTCGTATTTGAATAATATGAAGTTCACCATGAGAAATCTACCTCAAATGATGAAGAAGAAGGACCAAGTGAGCCTATTCAATCGGTGGTTATCCCAACCACAAGGGAAGAGGCCAAATTGGTTGAAAGCTACATTAGAAGATCCTGAAGGACATGAATCTTCGAAAGGGTCCTCTAGGGAAAGCAAGAAACCGAAAAGGTGTTCTAGTTATGCTACATATATAACAAAATTTATTGAATTTAAGATTTTTCGGCGAAGATCACATGAGACATAATTTGTCGACGCGTTTCGAACCAACCAGTGTGGTTCATCGTCAGGACAAGTTGAAGAAACAGATCCAGCTTAGCAGGTTAAATAGACAGAACAAAGCCTCCAACGGCTAAAAAGACTAACAGCTACTTTTGACTAGGTACCGGGATCAAAAACCTTATTTTACAAAAAATGTTACCCTAGGGGGACTAGTCCTTTAAATAAAAATAATATTATGATAAAAAATATTAAAAAATAATAAAAATAATTAAACAGTTATGTTCAATTATTACCTAAAAATAATTCATGTTACTAGTTAGTTAAAGACAAATAATTAAAAATTATATCTAAGGGGAAAAATTACCCTAGAGGGGACCAGTCCTTTAAATGAAAATAATATTAAGATAATAGTTAGATAAAAATATTAATAAATAATTAAAATTTTTATGTTCAATTAGTAAAAATAATTCATGAAAATAGTTAGTTAGAGATAAATAATTAAAACATTATATCTAAGGACAAACTTTTTTATTAATAAAAAATTATATGATAATAGTTAGTAATAATACATGATAATAGTTAGTTAAACATAAATAATTAAAATTATATTTAATTATTAAATTATATTTAAAACTAAATTATATTAAAATTATATTAAGATTAAAATATAATTAAAATTATATTTAAAATTAAATTATATTAAAATTATATTTTAATAATTAAAATTATATTACCCTAGGGGGACCAACCCCTTAAAATAAAATGATTTAATGATAATATTTAATTAAAAATTAAAATTTTTAAGTTAAATTAGTAATTAAAAATACTTCGTGATAATAGTTAGTTACAAATAAATCATTAAAATCATTGTCCTGACGATGAACCACACTGGTTGGTTCGAAACACGTCGACAAATGATGTCTCATGTGATCTTCGCCGAAAAATCTTTTGTAAACTTGATATGGATCACAGAAGCCTAAACTCTAAAATTTATTGAAGTCGAACCATCTACATTCCAGGAAGTTGAGCATGAAGAGGTTTGGAAGAAAGCTTTGCAGGAAGAATATCAATCCATCATGAAGAATGGGGTTTTGGAAATCATTCCTAGACCTAGTGACAAATTGGTTGTCACATCAAACTAGATCTATAAGATCAAACATGTTTTTGATGGAAGTATAGATAAGTACAGAGAAATTTTTGTCACAAGAGGTTTATCTCAAATGGAAGGCATTGACTATGAAGAAACATTTGCACCTAGTACAAGGTACATTACTATTAGATCATTGGTTTCATTGGATGCTACAATGGGGTCAAATATCCATCAAATAGATGTTAAGACTAAATTTCTAAATGGGACCATTGATGAGGAAGTGTACATCAAGCATCCTGAAGGATTTGAAGTGAATAGCAGGGATTCTCACGTTTTCAGACTCAAGAAGGCCCTATATGGCTTGAAGCAACCACCGAGGGAATGGTATGCAAGAATGGTGTTGGAAATAATACTGAGAGGGGGGGTGAATCAGTTTTATCAGATCAATAAAACCTTTTCAATTTCATACTCAGAAACATATACGCGACTTCAGTTAAGTGAATCCGCGTGTACACGCGACTGTGTCTAAAGCAACTAGCGTATATGCAGATATCTTATGATTCAGTTAATCTTATCTTCAGTAAATGCATCAGAACATTATTAAGCAATTTAACAGTAAACAGGTGCAGTATAACAGAACAGAACATCACACAAGAGCCACACACATGAACACCATGATATAAGGTGGAAACCCAATGTGGGTGAAAACCACCTGCTGCAATTCGTCTCTTTCTTCTTTAATGAGAAACTTCTTTTACAATATACTGGTGCAGTCCTTTACCAGTATGCAGGCTACAACCTGCAGAGGGCTACAACCCTCTCTTTCATTTTCCAACTACTTCTGGAAGGGAGCTACAACTCCCTCAGCTCTTGTACTAGCTGATCCATTTACTAGTACGTAGGTGCTGACCCTACAACCTTCAGGGACCACGTTTCATCAATTTTCAGACTGGATCCAAGAGTACAAAGCAAACATTACCGCAATACAATCATCAACTTATACTTGCATCATAATTCATTAAACAACCCAATACCGAATCACTGAAACCCTGTCATCAAGAACACAGAACCCAAACCAGAATCTAGAACTCTGCAACAACCACCAGAATCAGCAACAACCTGAAATATCAACCCTTATCATGCATACGCTACTTCACTGTACCAAAACCGCGTGTATACGCGCTTTCTCCAAAGGCAACCCGCGTGCAGATCTAGAAATGATTACTTATGCCTTTGCTGTCATATCCGACCCTTGCCAAGCGTCCCGAACAGATAACCAGCAATACCAGATCCTCTCACTGCGTCAGACACCCACACACCTATGTTTGCCTAGTGATCTTCTCCTTATATAGCCTTAGGCCTTGTTCAATACCAAGAGCCAAAACCATAGAAACACAATACCATCAACTTCAAAACTAGGGATCGACACGCCCGTCGAGACACAATGGTCCGAAACCATAGGCACAACTTCCAAGGACTAACCGCCATGGACCAAAGGTACTTTTCCACATACACGCGCTTTTTCTGAAGCCAACCTGCGTGTACACGCGACTTGGGCTTAACAAACCTGCGTGTATGAACTTCCTTGGTAAGCTGTACTAGGATCTGTCTTCTGATTAAGTTGCCATTACCTGTACCAACTTCTGAGCATCTGTACCAACCTCTGAGTGAGTTGCCATCAAGGACAACACTTGAATCATAATGCCAACAATCTCCCCCTTTGGACTTGATGGCAACCACTACACCAAGTCACTCTCCCCCTTTGACATCAAGGGCAAAGGGCGGACCAAGATATTCTCTTCTTTGGTATACCTTCTGCTGTCCATACTCCCCCTGAGTACTTGCTGAAATCTCCAACTGTGCTCCCCCTTTGTGTATGCCAAAGTGTACCAATCTATCCATCCTGCTCTTGCTGAATTGTGCTGTTCATGCTCCCCTTGACTGTAGGCAAGATCTGCAAAAGATGTTCTTCAAGAAGAACAAGGACTTATACATCATAGAAGACCTTCCTATCACCAAAAGACTCAACATACATTCATCATTCATCCCAGGCATAGTGGGGAAACCAACATAGACCGTTACATGACCTTGACACCATAAAAAGAGATATCACAAGAGATACATGACATAGAGACGAAATATCTAGACCAAGACTTATGAAAGCCACCAACAGCATCATGATCTGTACCATAAGCATCAGCCTGCAATCCCATTCCTAAACAGTAAGATGTATCATTTAGCTTCATAGACTTTATCAACAACTTCTAACCATAATGCCAACAATGCATTATTTGAAGAATATTCTCCCCCTGAGTGTGAGCCAACCATGTCTGAACCATTTCCCGAGTCTGTTCTGCTCCCCCTGAGCCTGAGCCAACCATGACTGAACCTGGGTCTGTTCTGCTGCCCTTTCTCCATATACGCGACTTTGCAGCCTGTAACTCGCGTATATACGCGACTTGTCTTCATTATTTCAGCGTATGCAGGATGGAATACTGAATCTCATCACTTTCAGATTCCCCTGTGTCTGTTATGTCAGCTGACTGAGTTGTCCCACACCTTTCTGTCTCTGTCTTCTTCAATTCCTGCAACTGTGATGATGTATGGTCCCCTTGTCTTGAATTTTGAAATCTGCTCCTGCATTCCCTTGCTTTATGCCCATAGTTGTTGCATGTATAACACCTTATATTTTTCATGTTCCTTCTATCACAATCAATTGCTTTGTGTCCATATGCATTGCAGGCAAAGCAATACCCTCTGAAATACTTGGGATGCGATGATCTTTCTTGAACCATTCTACTTCTGCATCTGGCTGCAACATGTCCAAGATTATGACATACATAACATTCAACATTATTCAGCGGAGGAAATAATCGTCTATCACGTCCATAGTTAGGAGTAAAGGATCTTCCTTGAGGAATTTCTTTCCTTGGTTGTTCCTTGAGCATTTCAGATTTCTCATTAGAGTTTCTTGCCTCACCTTGTGAACTAGATTCACCTTCACCATATTCATGAAAACCAAGACCAGTCTTGATAGCAGGAGATCTTTGACTATTAAGAATATCATCCAAGACTTTAGAACTATCTTGAAATCGTAAGAGCTTATCCTTTTCTTCTAGTTTACCTTTCAAGATATTTACCTCAACCTGATGTTGTTCTTCCTTTTTCAGATACTGCTTCCTTAGGTCTTCTTCAACTTTTCTCCCTTCTTCCACTTGTCGCTTTAGTTTGATCACTTCATGTTCTTGATCTTCAAGATCTTCTTTTAGAGAGAGGATCTTTTATTCAAGTCTCTGAATAGTTGTGCTCTGATCTTTTGCTATATCCTGCAATCTCTCCCTTACCCTGGTTTCTGTTTCCAATAGTTCTTTTAATTTGGCAGCTTCTTCAGTTTCTGCATTCTTCTCTTCATGTGCCATGAGACTTTTAATATCCTCGCTATTATTGGATGAAGCATTCTTCTTCTTGTGCGCCATGAGACTTATAATATCTTCACTATCATTTAATGAACTTTTAATATGGGAATAATAGCTTCTACCATCTTCTTCATATATCCTTTCTTTGTTATGAGGACATCTAGCAGCATAGTGACCAACTCTACCACATAGAAAACATTTGAAAGGCAGCTTATCTTTGAACCGTCCAGTTCCCTGTTCAAGATTCTTGACAAAATTTACCTCATCTTCTTCCTCTGACACTTCGAATGCGGCCTCTGGTGGTACCTCTTGTCGCATTTCAAAAGCAGTTAAGATCCCGTGAAGCTGTGACATGGTAATTTTCCGCACATTCTCCTTTTCTTCTATGGCAGATACTTTAGAATCAAATTTAGTAGACAGAGATCTCAAAACCTTTTGAACTAAGACAACTTCCTCAAATTCTTCACCCAGATCCCTCATACAATTCACAATCTCATCCATACGCAGGAAATAATTAGCTACGCTTTCATTACTTCGCATCTTAAGAGTTTCATACCGGATTCTGAGAGTTTGAAGCTTCGCTATTTTTACCTGATCATCTCCTTCGTAGCTTGTAACGATTTTGTCCCATATTTCCTTAGCTGATTTGAGATGCATGATCTTCATAAATTCTGATTGAGTCAAAGTACTCAATAGGACATTAACTACTTTGGCATTGAGCTCATATTGCTTTTTCTCTGCTGGATCTGTAGGAGTTGCTGATGGGAATTTGTATCCTCCTTCTACGAGTCCCCAAACTTCTTCTCCAAGAGACTGTAGATATGCAGTGGTTCTTATCTTCCAGTGAGTAAAATTGTTCCCATCAAAGACTGGTGGCCTGATGTGTGCCTCTCTTTCTGGATTAGCCATTTTGATGGATCTTTTCCTTCAAGCGATCAAGCTTCCTCTGAAGGACCTGCTCCGATACCAATTGTTGGAAATAATACTGAGAGGGGGGGTGAATCAGTATTATCAGATCAATAAAACCTTTTCAATTTCATACTCAGAAACATATACGCGACTGTGTCTAAAGCAACTAGCGTATATGCAGATATCTTATGATTCAGTTAATCTTATCTTCAGTAAATGCATCAGAACATTATTAAGCAATTTAACAGTAAACAGGTGCAGTATAACAGAACAGAACATCACACAAGAGCCACACACATGAACACCATGATATAAGGTGGAAACCCAATGTGGGTGAAAACCACCTGCTGCAATTCGTCTCTTTCTTCTTTAATGAGAAACTTCTTTTACAATATACTGGTGCAGTCCTTTACCAGTATGCAGGCTACAACCTGCAGAGGGCTACAACCCTCTCTTTCATTTTCCAACTACTTCTGGAAGGGAGCTACAACTCCCTCAGCTCTTGTACTAGCTGATCCATTTACTAGTACGTAGGTGCTGACCCTACAACCTTCAGGGACCACGTTTCATCAATTTTCAGACTGGATCCAAGAGTACAAAGCAAACATTACCGCAATACAATCATCAACTTATACTTGCATCATAATTCATTAAACAACCCAATACCGAATCACTGAAACCCTGTCATCAAGAACACAGAACCCAAACCAGAATCTAGAACTCTGCAACAACCACCAGAATCAGCAACAACCTGAAATATCAACCCTTATCATGCATACGCTACTTCACTGTACCAAAACCGCGTGTATACGCGCTTTCTCCAAAGGCAACCCGCGTGCAGATCTAGAAATGATTACTTCTGCCTTTGCTGTCAGATCCGACCCTTGCCAAGCGTCCCGAACAGATAACCAGCAATACCAGATCCTCTCACTGCGTCAGACACCCACACACCTATCTTTGCCTAGTGATCTTCTCCTTATATAGCCTTAGGCCTTGTTCAATACCAAGAGCCAAAACCATAGAAACACAATACCATCAACTTCAAAACTAGGGATCGACACGCCCGTCGAGACACAATGGTCTGAAACCATAGGCACAACTTCCAAGGACTAACCGCCATGGACCAAAGGTACTTTTCCACATACACGCGCTTTTTCTGAAGCCAACCTGCGTGTACACGCGACTTGGGCTTAACAAACCTGCGTGTATGAACTTCCTTGGTAAGCTGTACTAGGATCTGTCTTCTGATTAAGTTGCCATTACTTGTACCAACTTCTGAGCATCTGTACCAACCTCTGAGTGAGTTGCCATCAAGGACAACACTTGAATCATAATGCCAACAAATGGATGCATATCTTCTTAGGATTGGGTTTGTGAAGGGTATCGTTGATATGAATCTATATATCAAGGTTGTGAATACTAATCTCTTCATTATTCTACTATATATAAATGATCTATTCATCACTAGTGTACAATGAAGAATTCAAGAATGCAAGATGATGTTAGAAGCTAAATTTGAGATGAAGGATCTAGCACTGATGCATTACTACCCAGGTCTATAAATATGGCATAGACCTGGGGATATATATTTGGGGCAAGGAAAGTACATCATCAAGTTATTGTAGAAATTTGGAATGACGAACTTGAAGCCGATGGTTACTCCTATGATCGCCAACCTCAAGAAGTTGAGGAGATCCAACAATAGTCTCGTGGATCTTACCTCATATCGTCATTTGTTGGGTTCCTTGATTTATCTAGTAAATACTAGGCCAAATATATGTTTTGCAGTGAACATTCTTTGTTAGTCTCAGTTGGAACCTTGTCATGATCACTAGATAGATACCAAACATATATTGAGGCATCTTTATGGCACTATAGATCATTGTCTAACGTATTATAGTAAGGAATTCAAGTTAATTGGCTTCAAAGACTATGATTGGAGTGGTATTGAGACTGATTGAAGGAGAAATATCAAAGTATGCTTTAGTCTGGGTGTTGGGTGTGGAGCCTGATTATCTTCTGTATTCAATGGTTTCAACCGGATGTATACCCCAGGAAGACTATACACCCCTCCATGCGGGGTGGTGCGGGGGGGACTTCTCCCCCCTGCGAGGGTCCGGGGGGGGGCTAATCCCCCTCAACTGGGGGGTCCGAGGGCCAATGGTACCCCGACGGGGGTTCGGGGGCAGCGCCCTGCAAGCTAAAAATAGATGTAAAATTGCCTTGTAAATGTCTAGTAATTTCTAGTCAATCCGGGTCGTTCATTAGGCAGATGATCTAACGGTAGAAGTTATGTTTAATTTAGGTTTTTTTTTCCCTAGAAGGCAACCCCTCACTGTATATGAGGGAATTGTATTGTGTCTATGCATATCTATATTTTGAGTGAGGAAGAGAGAGGAGATTGAGAGCAAAGAGGGTGTTACAATGGATTTGTTGTAGGTTGTATCTCTTCAGTTTGCTGGATAATATAAAAGGAAGGACTAGTTGTTTCTCCGTGGACGTAGCCCAAACTAGGTGAACCATGTATATCTGTGTCTCTCTTGTTTTATGCATTTTATGTGTTTATATTTTTTGGAATATTTTATGTGTTCCATTGCTCCGTAATATATAATTTTCTAACACTGCGAGCTACTATGATCTCATGGATGAGTAGGAACCAAGATCTTGTTGGATTTGGTAGTGCCAAGGTAGAATATGTGGTTGCATGTGAAAGAGGTTCTTTGTTTAAGGAAGATTGTGACAGATTTGTTTGAGAAGTCTCTAGCTCCTACGGTGATTAATTGTGACAATCAAAGTTGTATCAAGATGTCTGGGGATCCTTTGTTTCATTCAAGGACGAAACATATCCATAATAAGTTCCACTTTGTTAGGGACTTGGTGCAGGATTGGATCATGAAGTTAGAGTATGTTTTGAAGGATGAACATGTAGCAAACATACTAACAAAGGCTCCTCCTAATAAGAAGTTTGAATATCTAAGGAACCTGTTGGGTTCAGTAGATATTGGTGATTATATTGATGATAAAGAAATAAAAGAGATTTTTTTAGGCTTTGCGAGTGAAGCATTGTCTAGGGAGACATCAGGTAGGCACTCTGTGTTGATTTTTAGAATCCCGAAATTGAAAAGGTGGTGTTGTTTATTGAGCTATGTTTTGGCTACACGCCTGTATGTTTGGGTTGGTGGTTATAAAGTAAGAATTATGGCACCTAGAGGGGCTGAAAGATTGAGTCCACCTTAATCTAACTTTGATATATTTTCCTGGTCAAGAATCTAGTCCATGGCATTGTGGTGCCTAAATTGTTGAGTGACTGGTTGGATAGATTGCCCTCGTCAGAAATCTAGTGCATGGTAGTGCGGTGCCTAAACGTTCTTCATGTTTTCTTATAGTTTGAGATCTTCCGTTGTATATGTACATTATGAATACCTCCCTAGTTAAGAGGTGGTGTTAGAAAATGTAACTATGTTGGGTCTTCAATAATGTACTTCAGTCATTATGTAATGTACTTGTCAAAAGAATAAAGAAATTTTTTTTTATTATTGTAACAATGACTTATTAAAGCATGGGTTTCATGCTTGGGTCATCATTATATTATTCAAAGTCCCCATTGTGGACTCCTAGGATTAATATTTAGTTTATAGAGTCATTGTGTATTCGAAAAGACCCTTCTTGGGCTTTTCAATCATGTAAAAAGGTTTTGTATCAAATCAAATATGAATTATGTGTCCTCCACATCATGTCAACCTAAGGAATATCAAGTCAGCCTAAGGACCCCCATTCGACCCACGAAAAGCATATATATTGGAAGAAGTTGAAGCCATTTGGATCACTCTCTCTTAAGGAAGTTAGATATCTCAAGAAGAGCTAGAGAAGTGCGAAGTCTATTTCTGGGAGAATGAGAGAAGTGTGAGTTTGGGGGAGTCTCTAGAGAAGAATAAAATCGAGCTTTTCGTGCCTCTCTCTCTCTATTTCATGGTCTATTTTGGGAGATCGAAGTCTCCTAAGATTTCGTTGTTGCCGAAAGTTGCATGTTTCCAGAAAATACTACCTAGTCGAAGTTGCTCAACGGGATTGAAGATCTTGGAGGCTGACATGGTGTGGAGGGAAATTATGGTCTTGGTATAGGGTAAAGATTCTCAAAGAATACTATTAAACGGAAGAATTATCTTGACTTGGTTTTCCCTCAAGGGGGGCTTTTCCCTAGCATGGGCATATACCTTGTGTATATTGATTTGTGATCTTCATATATGTATAATTTCTTGATGAATTATAAAATAATAAAGAAGAAAAAGAAGCCAACACACTCACAAGTAATTATCAAGAAATTAGAATCAAACCCTAATATAATTTCTTTTATTTTCCAACAATCACTCCCATGACAAGCTCTCCATGCAACTGATAACCTCGAGTCACTCCCACAATAAGGCTTCCATGTGACTGCAGTCTTTTCAAGCAGTTATGTTCCTATGACCCCAAAATTTTAGCCACTTATTTAGGGATAGGACTCAGGCTTCTGCCCAAAACTTGATGAAATTCTCATAAATGATAAACAACAAGAAGAAGAGGCATCTAGTGCAAAACTTGAAACGTGAACTAACCAGACTCATCCTAAGCATGAAAGGAATTTCGTCAAACACAACATAACATGTAATGTACAGGTCATATAAACACATCTGAACATAGGGACCTCATACTTATCTGAGATTCGTCAAGAAGGTTTGATGCCCTCTTGCAATAGTTGCATTATCATCTATTAGGCCATACATTCATTAACATTTAAAATACCAAACAATACAGGATAAGAGCCATAACTAAAGTCTATCAAAAATCCATTCTTATAAACCACATATAAACAACAAAATAACAATGATAGAAAGCCATCAGAGCCACATAATAACAAGCGCATTAACTCATGAGATACAATACGAAAATAAAATTTATTAACTTATGTGAAAGCCAACTAAGTGAGGGACATCCATGTACCACCTGACCATAGATTGGGTTGAAATAAATCTTTCTTTCATCCAATCACCACTGTGACATATTCCGAGCATGAATCTGGGACTCACAACAAAACCAACCAGGGCTTCTCAGGCTTTACCATGTATCTCACCATTACTAGTCAAGGGATTCCTAGGTCTGACACCCTCATCTATACCACCAAGAATTACCATGTATTCTGCCATTAGTGATCAAGATATTCCTAGGCACACACAAAGAAACATACATTAATGGCTTTACCACAGTCCCACCATATACCGATCAAGGGATCACTAGGCCCTGAACAAGCATGGATGCCTCCAAATATATCGACTTAAATCGTGAGGATTTTTCCCATCTCCACCCTCAATATTTACCGTGTATCCCGCCGTTACTGTTCAAAGGATTCCTATGCCTATTGGAATTTTCTTGAGACCACTCCACTGAGTTTCAAAATCATCTAAAAATCTATCTCAACCAAGAAAAATAGTCCCATCACACCATGGCTCTACGAAGATGGCAAGGCACAGCTAAAAACTGTTGTCACACCTAGAAAAACCCATGTGAATGATAGAAAGAAATAAAATACACACATGCATATACCATGCATGCCACTACTAACAATGAAATCATACATGCAACTTGATGCTTGCAAGTAATCATGATGTAGCCACTTGATCCAACTCTTCCTTGCTTGATCTTTGCTTTCCTTTGCCTCCTTGTCCTTCCCTTTTCCTTCCTTCCTTCAACGATACAGTGTTCCAAGAATATTCTAAGTGTGCAAGAGTATGAGAGAATAGAGAGATAACTCCAAAATTGGACTGACAAACGTTGTGAACTAATCCTCAAAATTGTTTTTATTAATGAGGTCTCTATTTTCTTCAATTTCCTTTATTTCCCTTCAATTTCCTCCTCACATGAAACCTATGACATTTCACCTTCCTTTTCTCCCAATTTCCTTTATTTCCATAAATAAAATGCCAATTAATTCCTCTTGCCTTTCCAAATCCTTTGCCATTTCGTTTACCAAATTTCTTTAGCCATAATAAACGAAATGAACACACACTAGGATGTTTTCCCCAACATTCACCTTGGAATGCATGGCCCATGAACTTGGTCTTATTTGGCCTTTATTAACTTTATTATATGAAATTTAACCTGGAGCTATTACAAATCCCTCCCCCTTAGGGTAACACCATCCTCAGTTTTCAATGACACCTACAACTAGCGAGACCGTTGAAAAGAAAAACATATTGTCCACGAATCTTTATAACTTAGCTCAATGCAGTATTTACAATGATCAACCTACTAAAAATAAAACCAACATGACAAACATAACAACATGACACCCATACAACTTATTGGAGCTTTATAACACATCTTGTTGCGATATTCAAAATAAAAACAATACATAAATATGTACATATACCAAAACTTGTTTTCCTTCACCAGTAAATAATGAAGGATACATAGTCTATATCTGATCAACCATATCTCATGTACCTTCATCGGGCCCAAATGCTTCCATTACAGTTTAACCTACTCGATTGCTTGGTGTCTGTGCATGAACATCTTTCTCTTCAAAATGCATTGGGGTTCTGATTGGAATTCTCCTTCTGGATCCACCTACAATACGAAACCAATGAAACATATATTTTGAGCAATGAAACATGGAAAAAATCATGGATTTCCACTGTCGGAGGAAGTGTAAGTCTATAGCCCACTAGTCTAATCCTCTCAAGGATCTTGAAAAGCCTGCAATACTGAGATGCCAACTTCCCACATGACCCAATCTTCAAGGAGGTATTCTTGGGCTTGATGTGCAAGTATACATGCTCCCCAACTTGAAACTCCTTAAATTCCCTTTGTTTATCTACATAAATCTTCTTTCTGTCATGTGATTCCTTTAGATTCTTCTTGATTACCTATATTTTTTGTTCCATCTCTGCCAACATATCTGGTCCTATCAACACCCTTTTCACTGGATCACTCAGACTGGGAGTGTTTCAACTCCGCCAACAGAGTGCCTCAAACATAATCATCCTTAGTGACTCCAGATACCCATTGTTGTAGTAAAAATCCACCAAGGGAAGGTACTCTTCCCACTTTCAGTGTTGATGCATAACATACATTCTCAACATTTCCTCCAAAATCATGTTGACCCTCTATGTCCTTCCATCTGTGTGCAGATGATAAGTTGTGTTAAAGGCTAACTTTGTAACCAAACCTGCAAACAACTCTTTCCAAAACTTGGAAGTGAACTTAGCATCCCTGTCTGACACTGTCTTATTTAGTACATGATCAAATATCACTATATCTCTAATGAAGACTTGTGCTACATCACTCTTTGAATAAGTATACTTCACTGGAATTAAGTGTGATGCATTTTCCAACCTATCAACCACAACCATAATGGAATCATGCTTTCTAAATATCCTCAGAAATCCTGTGATGAAATCCATAGAAATGACCTCCCATTTCCACTCTAGAATCAAAATCGACTATAGTAGACCACCTACGTGCTTGCACTATGCTTTTACCTATTGACAATATAAACATCTAGCTGCAAACTTAACCACTTCTTTCTTCAAATTCATACAATAATAGAACTTCTTCATCGATGTCAATGTCTTATGTTATCATATGTGACATGAATACGAGTTAGCATGAAATTATATCAGCATAAACTTCTTAAGCTTACAGTTGTCTGACACATAGATTCTATCCATAAATCTGACCAAACCATCTACTCTGAGACTATATTCCACATCCTGTTCACTTGTAGTCTATTGTTGTAACCTGTGCCTAAGCTCCCTATAGTTTTCATCCTATTTTCCCACTTGAAATATGTGATCATGTAGATCCATCCCATAAGAACTCATAACTGCAATGTGATTTACATGTATTCGCCTGCTAAGATCATTTGAAACTCTGTTCTCTTTCCCTTAATGTACTTAATCTCAAACTCACTGATCGTGGACAGCCATCTAGCTTGCCTAACATAAATATTTGTTTGGTCTAACAAGTATCTCAATCCACTATGGTCACTCATCAATACAAACCTTCTGCCTAGAAGGTAGTGTCTCGACATATTTAATGCATGTACGATCATTGCCAACTCAAGATCATGTGTAATATAATTATGCTCATGCTCATTCAATTTCCTTGATTCTTAACATACCACCTATCCCTCCTACATAAAGACTCCACCAATTCCTATATTACAAGCATCTATACACACCACAAACTCTTTATCTGGGTCCACAATCATGAGAGCTAAAGAATTTGTCAACAATTTCTTTAACTACTCAAAACATGCTACACATTCCCATGTACATTCAAGCTTCTTTCCCTTTCTTTGAAATAGTGTAATAGGATAGTAAATCTGTCAAAATTTCCTAATGAATCTCCTGTAGTAACCTACTAACCCCACGATTGACCTTACCTCATCCACATTCCTAGGAGTTTCCCACTCCATGATAGATCTTATCTTTTATGGATCCACTGATATGCCTTCCTTGGAAACAACATGTTCCAAGTAATATACCTATGAAAAAAATTGTGTTTATTAAGCTTGGCATACAACTAATTCTCTCTTAGAAATATCAACACTACTACTAAATGTACAGCATGATCTTCCTTATTCTTAGAATATCTGAATATATCACTAATGAACACAATAAAAAACTTGTCCAAATAAGGATGCAACACACTATTCATCAAGCACATAAAAGTAGTTGGAGCATTAGTCAAACCAAAAGGAACTACAACAAACTCATAATGCCAATACCTAGTCTGAAAATAAATATTCTAGATGTCCTATTCTATAATGCATACTTGATGGTATCCGGATCTCAAATCACTCTTTGAGAACACCATTTCACCCTTGAACTAATCAAACATATCATCGATCGCAGATACCTATTCTTGATGGTCACATTGTTCAGCTTCTTGTAGTCAATGAAAAATCTGAAAGTACCATCCTTCTTCTTCAAAAATGGCATTGGTGCACCCCACGGTGATACACTTGGCCTAATGTATCCTTTTTCAAGCATTTCCTTCAACTACAATTTCAATTCCACTAACTCTCGAGTGCTCATCTTGTAAGGTTCCTTTGATGTTTTTGCTTCCTCTAGTACCAACTCAATAGAAAAGTCCACTTCCCTATGAGGTGAAAACTCTGAAACCTCTATTGGGAACACATCTTGAAAAGTCTAGTGTAATATCGGGTATGTCTTCTAAACTTCAACATCCTTAACATCCATATGTTCATCACTATAAATTTCACCGCAAACAACACACACCCTTTCCTACGATTGTGCTTCATATGTATAGTTGTAACCATTCTAATTGATGTTTCCTTCTTCTTACCCTACAAGATCATATGTTCTCCATTTCCATCCAAGAACACAATAGCCTCATCATAAAAATCCACCTTGGTCCTGTGAAGATACAACCAGTCCATACCCAACAACATACTGTATGATCCCAATGGAAGAACAATCAAGTGTGATGACGTAGCCATACCATTCAAATCAAATGCACAATATCTTACCTAATGATGAAATATTTTCTTTGTACCTGTAGCGAACTGCACTAACCCACATTCTTCATGTATTCTTTATTCAAATCACACTTATCCACTAGGTCAGAACTAACATAACTATAATTAAATCCATGAACAATCAAAATAGAAACAACTTGATCAAAAAGCTTATTTTCCATCTTGATAATAGATGTCTGGTGATCTGCTTGCCTATTATCAAATGTTGCATAGATTTGAGGAATTATTTGTCCAGCATCCCAAACTATCTGCACTTCTTGTGCACTATATATTTGAGTCCTACCACCCTGATACAATAAACAATCCTTCTTGAGATGCTCCTCGCCACATATCCAACGCTGCAATTATCCCTTACCATCACCTTATTTTTTTTCCCTCCAAGCTGTGACCCATGTCCCTATCTAATTTCATTAAACTTCTTGTAATGAACCAAATCCTCTTTCTCACCTTCATCTTGAGGTCTTGTTCACTTTGGTGGCCACTTGCCCTTAGCGTTGTCTTTCCCTTTCCAACCTTGTTGAGATTTTGTCGTATGCTTTGATTGCTCATAACAATGCTTCAACTTTCCGATGACTTCCTGCAACGATCTAAGATCATCAAACATAATGTTGTCTTTGAACATTATTGACAACCCATTAATGAATATCTAAATCTTATCTTTCTCCTCCTTAAGATATAGTACATACCTCAATAAATCCAAGAATCTACTAGTATACTCCTCATCAATCATAAACCCCGTCTTCAACTCATAGAATGCCTCCACCCTGTCATCATAGTATCTCTTAGATAGATACTTCTTCCTAAAAATTCTTTCCAACTCCCTCCAAGTCAGCTCTTATTCTTTAATTCCTCTGACATTCTTCATGTCTTCCTACGAAATGTCTTCTTTACCTTTAAGACTAAACATAGCTATTCTAGCCTTCATGTTCTTTGAGTAATCATGCAATCTAAAAAACTTATTCATTCCAAGAAACCAAGCTTCTACATCTTGTGAATTATTCTTTTATCCATCAAATGTATGTGGCTTTACATTCTTTACCCCATCCGGAAAATATCCCCAGTCACTTCTTCTATATAGATGATGGCGATGATGACCATGGTACCTGTCTGAACTAGACTTAGAGTAAATCCCATGTCCATTGCCTCGTCTATCAGGTGTATTCAATAATATTCCATCCCTGAAGGTATCATCCTTGTCCGACCTGTGTCCATCATGATCTCTGCTACCGTAAGCTCCATTATTCATGTCCTCCTATCCATGACAGATCTTAAGTGGTCCCTCTCCCTGCAAGTCTGACAAGATTTGAAGGATAACTACATTAACCTCTTCTTATTTATCTTGTGCTTAGAAATTCTCTCTTATGACTGAATTATCCTGTAATTATCCACTTTGCAACTCCTTATTTCTACCTTCAAACTTCTCAAAGTGTCTTCTATGTGAGGGGAGTACTCATCACCATGCTGCTCATATGATCTATAGGGATAATTTTGTGAACTGTAGTCTACCATCTTTCTAGTCATCTTTGATATTCTTCCTGAAAGTATATCATGCCAACTAAAACAAAATATAAACATAATCAACATATCTCGGTATAGTTCAGGGGAGGATATCTCATCTGCAAGATCAACCAAATTAGCACAGTACATGTATAAATGCAATCATAGCAAAACATAATCATCATCTCAATCATCATCCAGTTACCATGCATGACCATACCAACCGCATACCATGACCTCATGCATGACAGCTATAACCATTATAATGCATGCATACATCCACATAGACAACAAACATACACAACAAGTGTATATTCAATTGTCGTGCATTCACAACATCACATCTCAACAACAACGCCTTTAAATTCTATATGACAACACAACTGCAATAATGACCATCACCATGCATACACATCAAGAACATATACAACCCACATGCACACATGAAAACCATATTCCGCCCATCTAAGCGAAGGGGTGAACCATGCTCTGTTATCGCTTTATAACACCCTCCTCCCACATTTACCCATGTTGATTGGTTCATCAGGGTAAACATGTGACAAAAATGTATCATGATATGATTAAAATCCCCATGTACAGTCAAGTAAGTGGAATCAAAACATGAAAAACCAAATTAACCTTCCTCAAGAGCTACAGGACCCCTGGGGGCTAACTAACCACTCCAGGTGTCCAACTCCTGAGTTAAATTGCCTTTTACTATCTGAAACTCCCAGTTGCTTCCATGACAAGCCCTCCATGTGCCTAAAATCTTCCAGTCACACCCACAATAAGGCTTCCATGTGACTATAGTATTTTCAGATAGTTATGTGTCATTGACCCCAAAATTTGCGCCACATTTTCAGGGCTAGGACTAATGCCTCTGCCCATAACTTGATGAAATTATAAAAAATGATAAATAACAAGAAGACAAGGCCTCTAGTGTAAAATATTGAACTAGGAACTAACCAGACTCATCCTAACCATGACATGAATTTCGTCAAGCACATCATAAACATGTAATGTAGAAGTCATATAAACACATTTCAACATATGGACCTCATAATTATCTGAGCTTCATCCAGAAGCATTGATGTCGTATCACAATAGTTGCACTATCATCTATTATGTTATACATTCATTAATATTTCATTTACCAAAAAAAACATGATGAGATCCATAACCGAAGTTCATCATAAAACCATGATTATAACCAGCATATAACCAACAAAATAACAATGATATATCAACAATCAAAGCCAAATAATAACAAGAACATTTACTCGTGAGATACAATAGGAAAAGATATTTTATTGAAATATGTGAAATATAACCAATTCAGGACTTACATGTACCACTCGACCATAAATTGGGTTGAACCAGATCTTTCTTTTAGCCAATCACCCTTGTGTCATATTCTAAGCATGAATGTGGTACTCACAACAAAACAAACTAGGGCTTCTCAGGCTTTACTGTGTATCCTGCCATTACTGGTCAAGGGATTCCTAGGCCCGAAATCCTCATCTATAACACCAAGATTTATTGTGTATCCCTCCATTACCGGTCAAGGGATCACTAGGCCCTAAAAAAGCATATATTGCTCTAGATCTATCCACCTAAACCATGAGGAGTTTTCCCATTTCCACCCTCAAGCTTTACCATGTATCTCTCCATTACCAATCGAGGGATCCCTAGGCCTTTAGGAATTTTCCTGAGGCCACCCCACTCAACATCGAAACCATCTGACAATCCATCTCAACCAAGTAAAAGAACCCCATCACACCATGGCTATGCAGAAATGGCAAGGAAAGGTTGAAAACCACTATCGCACCTAGCAAAACCCATGCCAATGAGAACAAGAGAACGAAATACACACATGCATGTACCATGCATGCCAAAACTAGAAAGGAAATCATACATGCAACTTGATACCTACAATTAATCATGTTGTAGCTGCTTGACCCAACTCATCCTTGATTGATATTCACTTTCCTTTTCCTCCTTGCCCTTCCCTCTTCCTTCCTTCCTCTAATTCTAAAATTCTCCAATAATACTCTAGGTGTGGATGAGTATGTGGGAATACAGAGAATAGAGAGAGAGCTTCAAAACTGGACTAATAAAAGTTGTGAAGTGATCCTCAAAAGCATTTTTATTAATTAGGCCTCTATTTTCTTCAATTTCCATTATTTTCCTTCAATTTTCTCGTCGCATACAACCTTTGACCTTTCACCTTTCTTTTCTCCTAATTTCCTTTATTTCCATAAATAGAATTTCAATGAATTCTTCTTGCCTTTCCAAAGCCTTTGTCATTGCCTTTGCAAATTTCCTCTAGCCATAATAAACCAAATGGACACCCACCATGATTTTTCTCCCAACATTCACCTTGGAATATGTGTCCCATGACCTTAGTCTTATTTTTCCTTTATTAATTTTATTACATGAACTTTTAACCTACGACTGTTACATCTCAGGAGAATGTCAAGGTTGAAAAAGCCCAATATTATTCAACTTCCAAATTTTATTGGCCACATCTGATGAGCCCCATAAATGGTTGATTATATGGGCTCATTCTACCTCTTGTTTCGAATTAATCCACCATTCTCATTATTTTAATGCATGTTTTTGAATATATTTATGATAATAGAGTGAACTGGGTTAGTCACTTTGCCATGTAGTCTAATGAGTGCTTTATGCAAAAATTTTGGAAAATTTTGGACAAAGACAAGGAATTTATGAGCAAATGGCAGCCAAACTCGAGGAAAAAAAGGAAGAGGACTTGTGTGGGGGTTTCTCCTTTATTAATGACCCCTTTCCTGAGATCTTCCATCAGCAACTCGGAGCACAAAGGCCCCCATTGATGATTCCAAGGGGCAGCCGAGTAAGTCAAGTAGGACTGTTGTTTATATTTAGTTCTAGGAAGCCGAGTTCCTTGATTTTAGGAGGATTGTTGGAGGCCCCCATTTTTATAAATAAGAAGGCTTCAAGCCTCAGTAGGTTAGCCAATTCCTAGTAGATTTTCACATTTTTGTGCAGCACATTGTTCAACTTATTTTCGAGTTCTTTTTTAGAACAGTTTATGTGATGTAACTGTTATTTTTGATAAATGAAGATGAAACAACCACACTGATCTCTTTCGGAGGGTTGAAGCTCTTGGGTTAGGGCCCAACCCAAGTTTCCCATCACCTCCTTTTTGTATTTATATGTTTTCTTGCTTCCACTCATGAGTTAATTTCTGTTGCATAGATTCATTTTGCTTTTTTAGAATAGGTTGCTTTTGATGGTTAGCATAGTTGTTTTTGTTTCAGTTGATCAAGTAGGTTGTTGAAGTGAAAATAAGATTCAAGAAGGCCACAGTAGGCCCTGATCTCCTTTCTCCCTTCCTAGGACTATGATCTGAGGTCAAGGCACTACTGCTGCCACCAAAAACACAGTTTTTGCTCTTCCATGCAACTGCTAGTGTGATAACTTGATTTGGAAAAGTTGATATTGGTTCAAATTCACTTTCTTAGATCATTTCTTGTTCATTTACCATATTTCTCTTGCATTCTTTTCTGTTCATAAGTTACTGATTAGCATTTTCTATTTTTAGGTCAGAAATTAGGTCAAGCTAGACAAAATTCTATTTTTAGTTCTTTCTCTGGTCAGTTTTGCTAAGTAAATGTGTGTATCTCTTGTAGGACATATCATCTCACCATCCATCCATAAAATAGCTAGCACCAACTCACTTCTCCTATGTTTCCCAACTCATTCGCAAGATTTCGCCAATCTGCCCTAATTTCTACGTTTTTTCCCATAAAGTTGTTTTCTTTCCATTTGAACAAATCCAACCATCACGTTCATCCCTGACCTTTTTTGACAAGTTCTAGACACCTCAACACCTTCATCCAGCCTTCATTTCCATTTTCCCATCATTTTTCCACTTTCAAAACTCCAAAAATAGCTTTCGGCCTCCTCTTGTAGATCCTCCTATAGAACCTCCTGTAGATCCCCTGCAGCCTCGTGTAGAATTTCCTATGAGTGATTTTTAGAATTATGATCGCAATGGAAGTCTTCAGAAGGGTACTAGGGGATTCTTAGTACCTCTCCACACCTTCCTCCACCTCTGCAAATGCCACCTCCATCTTCCTTTGCCACCAAACCTCTACACATTCATAGCCAGATAAATCACAAGAATAATAATTTCACATAAAAACACTCAAAAATAAAAAAGGATGTTTTCCCCTCATTTCTTTTCAGAAGTAGCTTGAATAAATGAAATTTACCTTTTCAATAGTCAGTGGCACTCATTTAATCAGTTTCCATCTCTTTTCTTGCAAAAGTAGGGTTAGTAGGTAAACTAGGGTTTGTTAGGGTTTGCTAG
Organism: Pinus tabuliformis; assembly: GCA_031772625.1. Taxonomy (NCBI): domain Eukaryota; kingdom Viridiplantae; phylum Streptophyta; class Pinopsida; order Pinales; family Pinaceae; genus Pinus; species Pinus tabuliformis. The sequence goes on from CM062817.1 coordinate 1,116,763,463, forward strand.
GGTTTTCATTCCAATTCAATTTTCATTCTCTTTCTAAAAATAGGATAGCCTCTGTAGCATTAGCTTTCTTCTATTGTAGTTAAAAGCTTCTTCTGAGAACTCATAGAAGTTGGCTTAAGTTCCTAGAAAACTTGCGCCAGCTGATCAAGTGATAACTTGCAGTAAGAGCTAGTACTTGTGCATACAGCACCGTCGCTTCCAAGTTTGTTATGAACTACCGGGTTGATAAAAGTAAAGTTCGGAGCCTTAGGAGTTGTAGCATTATTGCTACAATACTGGTGCTCACCATATTTTTGGCGTCGTTGTCAAGGAAGCGTCAGAGTACTCTGTGATTACTGATTTCTTCTATTCTTTACTCCAACATTCTACTAAGTAGTTTATTTCATTTCAAATTCTACAATTTTCATTTCAGCAAGCGTATATTAGACATTTCCTTCTTTCATTTCAATTCTGCAATTTCTATTTTAGCAAGCGTAGATTAGAAATTTCCTGCTTTCGTTTCAAATTCTGCAACTTTCATTTCAGCAAGAGTAGATTAGGCATTTCTTGCTTTCATTTCAATTCTGCAATTTCCATTTCAGCAAACGTAGATTATTCATTTCCTGTTTTCGTTTCAATTATGTAATTTCCATTCCAGCGAAGTAGATCAGTGTTTTCCTTGCTTTCATTTCAATTATGCAATTTCATTTTAGCAAGTTCATTTCAGTTAGTTGCAATTTTTTGTTCAATCAATTTCAGTTCTGTAGGTACAAGTAGAAAAAAAAATCAAACTAAAAGAAATTTCCTTTCATGCCTCGTAGGAACAGAGACAATTCAGTAAAATTCCTACCCAACATCCCCACCACATCACTAAGTCACCTTTCTCTCTTCTTTGGTGGTAGTGATCTAGAAGAACCTATAGGTGAACCTCCAGAGATATACGAAGATCCTATGATAGAAGAAGAGCAAGAAAACATTCCTCCTGAGACTATGGCTAAAAACAAAAACATTAGAGGAAATGGGGAAAGAATATAAGGTACCTTTCCTATCTGAGAGACCAATGGGGACACAAAAATGAAAAACATAAGTGCTTCAGCCTTACCTCACTTCCATGGATTGACTACCGAAAATCCTGATACCTTTCTGTTTGAATTTGTTGTTCTCTGTCAAACTTATGACTTTGCAGAAGATGAGAAAAAGTTGAAACTGTTTCCTTCTACCCTCAAGGATGCAGCATTACGTTGGTTCATGGGGTTACCAGGAAACAATATCACAAGTTGGGCTCAGATGCAACAAACCTTTAACAACAAATACCGGGACTATTGTAGGTCAAAGGATACCAAGGAAGAAATCTTTCGAATGACATTGGGAAGTGATGAATCTTTAGAAGACTATGAAGAGAGGTTTCAACTCAGTTATAAAAGGGCCAGGTGCACACTTGACCCCGAATCTCTGAAGTTGGTCCTGCTCAGAGGAGTCCATGAAGACCTTCTAGATACCCTTAATTTGCTGGCTGGGGGAGACATCTACCAACTACCTTATGATGGCACAAAGATTGTGTTTAGAAACGATTCTGGGGCAGCCAGAAAGAGAGGTAGGAGAAGTCAACCTTTAGCCAGTACATCCTCATCCAGTTCATCCCTTAGAAGCGAACTTGAGAATCGGCTAGAGGATTTCAAGAGCGAGATGATGCAGACTCTTGCCATGCAAATGGATACCTTGCATATCAAAAGGAAATAAGAGGAAGCCGAGAGGGCTTTGGCCATATTTTTTCCCAGATGCACTAGAAAGCATCCTAGGAACGAATGTCCATTGCACTCTATAGAAGTGTGTTTAGTCTATGAAGAAGACCATCCTACGAATCAGTGCCCTTCCTTGCCCGGAATAAAATCTGCATATCAGGGTGGCAAAGGCGCCACTAAACCACTCTATTTAATGAACCAAAGGAGGCCACATGGACCCAGACCTTACCAACAAGGGATGCAAGGGACATCCCATACCTATTACAACCCCAATCAAGCCACTTCCATGCCTTCTTAGTGTCCCCCTACTCATCCTTCCTGGTCCACACCCCCTCCTTGGTCATATCCATCTCAATACCATGCTCAACCAGTTGCTCATCTGTTTCACTCTTATGCTTAGCCATAGCCTCAATGGAATGCACCTCATCAGGGGTGGAGGCCCCAGTACAACTCTCCTTCCACGCTTTTGCCTCCACCACCTACTCAACCACAACCATTGCCTCCTGCTCCACCAAGGCAACCCCTAATACCTACTCAATCAAACCCGAACCCCAATAACAAACAAGCCCAATAGGTATATACTGGAGAAACATCATGCCCGACCTATGCTGTGGAGACTCAGGAGATTAACCTACGATCTGGGAAGGTTCTCCTAGATAGCCAACCTCCTTCTAAAGAGGATGAGGAAGAAAAATAGGAAAGTGAACCGAAAACCACTCCACCCTTTCCTGAGAGACTAACTGGAACCACACAACTGACCCCAGAAGAGATTGAACTTCTGGGAGAATTGAAACAGTTATGTGTAAAGATACAACTTCTCTGAGCCATAAAAGATGTGCCTATATACAAAAACATGATCAAGGAGAAGTGCTTCAGGCACCCAGGCAGGCGTAGGAGAGATGCTCCAACTATCAATGTCATAGGACAACTGTCTGACCTAATGTTGGGGCAGGTAATCTGTCTGAAATATCTATACCCTGGGAGTCCTGTAGTCGATGTCCACATCAATGTCACCATAATCCCCCATACCCTGATTGATCTAGGGGCTGCCATTAATGTGATGACCAAGGACACTATGCTCAAGCTCAACCTTCAAGGCTCCCTGAGAAAGACCACAATAGTACTACAGCTAGCAGACCGCTCCACCATGACCCCTAAGGGGATTATGGAAGATGTAATGGTCTCTACTGATTCTTGGGAGTACCCTGTTGATTTCCTGGTTCTCCAGCCAAAGGCAAAGCTCATTGGGTATCCTCTCATCCTGGGAAGACCCTAGTTGGCTACTGCGGATGTTTACATCAGTTGTCGAGCTTGTAACATGACAATCAAGAATGGGCATATGTCCAAACAGCTAGTACAATATCCTCCTGCCCAAACTTTGTTAGAAGATGATTTACCTCTCTGGTTGGAGGAGGAAGATGAGGATGAAGTATATTCCACACCATTGTGTATAGTAGAATCTACCATGGGGGGGCCACAAACCGAGGATGATCTTATTGAAAAATTGATTCAAATTCCACCCCCCAGTGTGTTGCCATTAGAAGAGATGGTGGAAGAAACCCAAGCCAATGCTTTAGTTGATCTTTGTTTGGCTAATTCGACCTCTCTTCGAGTTAAGAATGTGGAATTTGGCCCAGAGAGAACCTTGAAGATCAACTCATCCCTATCCACCTCTCAAGAGAAAGAAATGTGTAGCTTATTGAAAAACCACTTGGATGCTTTTGCTTGGAGCTATAAGGAGATGAAGGGAGTCCACCCTTCAATCTGTACTCATCAAATTTACATTAAAGAAGATTGTAAACCAGTCATCCAGCCTCAAAGGAGGATGAATCCAGCCCTTAAGGACATTGTCAAAGAGGAACTATAAAAGTTGTTGGATGCAGGATTCATCTACCCCATCTCTGACAGCGAATGGGTCTCTCCTTTGGTGCTAGTGCTAAAGAAAAATGGGAAGTGGATAATTTGTGTCGATTATAGGAAGGACCATTTTCCTTTACCTTTCATGGATCAAGTGTTAGATGGCCTAGCAAGGAAGAAGTTCTTCTCCTTCCTAGATGGGTTTAGCGGGTATAACCAGATCCAAATCAGCCCAGAAAACTAAGATAAGACCATTTTCACTTGTCCTTGGGGTACTTTTGCATATCGGGTCCTTCCTTTTGGGTTGTGCAATGCTCCCACCACTTTCCAGAGAGCAGTACTGAGCATATTTGCTGAACTGGTTCATGACTCAGTGGAAATCTATATGGATGATTTTATCCCTTATGGTTCTAACTTCCAGGAAGCTTTGACTAACCTGGGAAAAGTTCCAACCATGTGCATCGAAATGAACCTGTCCCTCAGTCCTGAAAAATGTGAATTCCTGATGACTGAAGGGATTGTGCTAGGTCATATAATTTCTCAGCAAGGATTACATGTGGATCCCAATAAGATTTCCATCATCCAAAGGGTCCAACCTCCTCAAAATTTAAGAGATGTTCGGAGTTTCCTAGGCTTAGCAGGGTATTATAGAAGATTCATTAAGGATTTTAGTAAGCTAGCCTCTCCATTGTTTGGTATTTTCGTAAAAGATGCTGAGTTCATATGGACTAACAACTCTCAAAAGGCTCTGGACACCTTGAAAGGTAAACTGGTAACAACCCCAATTTTGAGAGGTCCAAACTGGGCCCTACCTTTCAACATTCATACATATGCCTCAAACAAAGTGATAGGAGCAGCCTTAGAGCAAGTTGATGAGAAGCTGCCTTATGCCATATATTTTGTGAGTAAAAACTTGTCCAAGGAAAAATTAGACTACACTGTAACCGAAAAGGAGCTCCTTATTGTAGTCCATTCCCTAAATAAGTTCAGACACTACATCACTGGCTATCAAACATTCGTGCACACTGATCATTCTGCAATTAGCTATTTTATCAACAAACCAGATGTGAATGCTCGTATTATTAGATGGTTACTTTTATTGCAGAAATTTGATTTAACCATTGTTGACAAGCCGGGTAAGGATAATGTTGTTGCTGATTTTCTGTCTAGACTAGATTTTCCTATAGGTGAAGAAGGAATGGTGGATGATCAAATGCCAGATGAATGCCTATATTCTATTTCATTACTCTCTCCATTGTTTGTTGATATAGAAAATTACTTGGTTTCGGCATAGTTTCCGTCACACCTGTCCTCAAAAGGGAAGAGCAAGATCGTGAAGAAAAGTGCCCCATTCACCTGGATTGGGGGCAATCTTTTTAAACATGGCCCAGATCAGATTTTGAGGTGATGTGTCATGGAGGAGGAAGTTTTTGACATTCTCATTGCCTTCAAAATTCTGGAAGCAGGTTACTATTGGCCCACTCTTCATCAAGATTTCAGGAGATATATTAGCCAATGTGACCGATGTTAAAGGATGGGGAAACCTACTCCAAGAGATGAGATGCCCCTGCAACCTCAAGTGGCTTTCGAGCCATTTAAGAAGTGGAGAATGGACTTTGTGGGTCCTATCAACCCTCCTTCAAATAGAAGTCTTACATCATTGTGTGTACTAATTATCTAACAAACTGGATAGAAACAAAGGCAATCAAGGCAGCAACAGAAGAAAAAGTAGCTGAGTTTTTGAGAGAGAATGTCTTCTACAAGTTTGGCTATCCAAGAGAATTAGTCACAGATCAAGGGAGTCAGTTTATATCCAATCTAATTGAAGACCTGCTCACTCATCACAAAATTAAGCACAGAACTTCAACCCCTAATCATCTGCAAGCAAATGGATAGGTGGAAGTCACTAACAGAGCTTTAGAAGGAATTTTCACCAAGGTAGTGAGCAGCAGCAGAAAAGATTGGGCAGATCGATTGGTTGAGGCCACTTGGGCCTATAACACCACCTGGAAAACCACCACAGGGTTCACACCCTATGAGCTGGTCCATGGGAAGAAGGCTTTGTTGTCAGTAGAATTTGAATATAACACATTAAGGATGGTAGCTCAGCTGGACCTAGATCTCAACCCTGCACAAAAGGAAAGGTTACTTCAGCTAAATGGATTGGATGAATAGAAATTGTAGGCCCTTCTCCACTTAGAGGTTGTCCAATTTCAAAGGGAAATATGGCATAACGGAGACCTGAAAGAAAAACAATTCCATGAAGGAGATTGAGTGCTTCTGTATGATTTAAGATATAAAGATTTCAAGGGAAAACTAAGGACAAGATGGCTAGGACCGTACAAAGTAGAAAAACGTAATGACAATGGTTTAGTTCTGATCTGGACCATCAATGAAGAAGCCATACCCATGCTTGTCAATGGAAATAGGTTGAATATCTACAGGAAGCCCCTCTCCAAGCAAGGATTCATTGAGAATCTGAATAAAACAGTGTGGGTAGTGGAGCAAGTCTCTGCCTCCACTCCACCTACACCCTAAACAAATAAAAAATGAATAAAAGATCCCTGGGTGAAAACCTCTTGGAGGAACCCAGGGTAGGCAGTGAGGGTGAAAACCTATTGGAGGTGCCCCAGCTGTCTCATAAAAGAAAAACAAAAAAAAAGGAAGAAAAAAAAGGATGAAAAGCAAAGAAAGAAAAAAAAAAAAAAAAAAAAAAAAAAAAAAAAAACTAACTTCTTTTGGATGCATTTCAAATTACAGGAGGGTCACAGAAGAAAAAGGACATGGCCATGTTGCATATACCCTTGATAGCTCATTTCTCCATCGCCATTGTCTTTTCCCGGGCCTTGATCTCACTCGCCCTACAAATTTTGCATCCTACAAGAAACTTTGTGCATTCTATAAGAGGCTCCTGTAGAAACCACGGAGAGCTCAAAATCAAGTTCAGAAAAGAATCCAAGGGATAGAGATTTGTCGAGAAGGCTTGTGGACCTCCCTACCACCATTCATCCTCCTAACTCTCCATTCCATCCCTGCACCACTACATTTCCACTCACTTTTCCTTCCCTGCACAGAAAACAAAGAAATTTTGTTTCTTAAAAAAAAAAAAAAACTAACTTCTTTTGGATGTATTTCAAATTACAGGAGGGTCACAGAAGAAAAAAGGACATGGTCAGGATGCATATACCCTTGATAGCTCATTTCTCCATCACCATTGTCTTTTCCCAGGCCTTGATCTCACTCGTCCTACAAATTTTGCATCCTACAAGAAACTATGTGCATTCTATAAGAGGCTCCTGTAGAAACCACGCAGAGCTCAAAATCAAGTTCAGAAAAGAATCCAAGGGCTAGAGATTTGTCCAGAAGGCTTGTGGACCTCCCTACCACCATTCATCCTCCTAACTCTCCATTCCATCCCTGCACAACTACATTTCCACTCACTTTTCCTTCCCTACACAGAAAACAAAGAAATTATGTTTCTTAAAAAAAAAAAAAAAACAAAAACAAAACATGATGAATAAAACAGCAACATTCTTCACTTAGTTCTTACCTGATGCATTCTAGCTACTTTTCCTTTCCTTCAGAACCTTCCTCAGTTGTCTCTTCAGTCCTTGCTCAAGCATCAGCCATAAATTTAAGAGGGAGAAGCAGCTACAAGGAATCCTGTAGGATTCCTGTAGCAGTTGATCCCCTTAAAAAAAACAAGCTCTAGAGACAGGGTCAGCGCAACCATAGGTGTATACAATGTGCAAGGAGCGATTCCTGATAAAAAAATCCACCAACATAAGGTAGCCAAGCCACCAGTTTAGAGGCCATGAGCATCAATAGTAGCAACAATCAAAGAACAAGGTGTCAAAGTCTGAGCATGCAGAGCACGGTAGTGACTAATAGATAAGTGGCTAAACCCATTCCTCTGTTGCATGAATATTATTTAGGAACTGCATGAACCATTGATATGGTCGCGATTAAATGAAATCAGTGGTCAACTAACTGGCCACCCTCGTTCATTTCAAACAAGCCTCATCTAATTCAAACAACAGTTCAAAAGGTGCAATCAGCACATGTGGTCCGTTGACTCGGGAAGAAAAACTCAGAACCAGTAGTGGTGGCGGCGTATAACGGGAATGATGGAAGTGATGGTGGGTAGGAAACATGAAATACCATAATAGCACTGGAGTAAGGACCAACGGTCTGGGATAACGTACCCTTCTTTCCACCTCACCTCATCACCAGAGTACATGCCATCAGCTTAAGTACATTACGGTAGAAGCCTCCACCACCTTTGGTTTTCATTGGCATCGACAAGTTCTCGGCTGCAACAACTCACCTACCACCTTTAGAACATTGAAACAGTCACTCTCTGCTAGTTTTCAAAACCCTCCCTCTTATCAGGCTCTACAAAAGCATTATCGCATTCTACAGGAGTGGAAACACAGTCTACAGGAACCTTTCTACAGAAAGCCCAGAGAGCAGCTCTATAGAGGGAAAATTCGAAATTTTTGCCAAATTCAAGCTTGGAACAAGGTAGGCTCAGAAACCCACTCTGCATATGATATATCTACAAAAGGTGGTGGGATTTTAAGTAAAGTACTCGGTTGAAAAAGGAAGGGAAAGTGAAAACAAAAGTCTACTTGTGTTTTTTTGAAATACATACAGTCTCTCCATTTTACTCTCTGCACTAAAAGTCTGTCTTTTTCTTCCCCGTATTCTCTTGTAAAGAAGGGATGCAACCATAGAAAATCAAGCCTGTAAAAAAAAAAAAGTGAATTTGCATTTGGGAAGTCTGTTTATCTTGTGAGAAAGAAAAAGCACTAGTTTATATACTCTCTGTTTTGTCAAAATCTTGATTTCCTCAAAAAATCCTAAGAAGTAAATTCAGGTTGAGAACAGGGTTTGAAGGGAGGAAAATTGCAAATTGCTATTGTGAAAAAAGAACACGAAAAAATTCCCTCTCTGGTTCTAGAAAGACAAACCTCAGTTGTTCCTCTGTTTTCGGTCTTGAAAATTTGTTGCCTTCCTCCTCACCTGAGAATTTCCAACAGTCACTAAACATCATGACAGGGGGTTTTATGAGAAAAGAGCCTCTGAATTCCACCAAATTGCATGAACACCCAGAAGTGGTAGCCCTCTTTACCAGGGCAAATTGGATGCCTTTCTTTGAGAGAATTCATGGGTATGATGAGGAAGTGACAAAGGAATTTTTAATGTCTTTAAGACCCCATTCAAAAACCCATGCTATAGTCAGTTTCAGGGGTCTAACCATAGAGCTTACACTAGAATTCATCAACAAAATCACAGGTCTTCCACTTAGGCTCCCGTGGAGCAAAGAAGAAAAACCACTAGGACAGGTTGCTAAAAAAACATTTTTCCAACCTGATGAACATCCTGTAGAGGATAAGAATGGGGTCAGAAGGACAAGTATACCTCATCCATGGGGTGAGGTCAGCTACCAGATCATGAAATATATCTCCTGTGAAGGGAGATACAGTATAGTCTATGGTTATCATTTCAGATTATTGCATGAACTAAGATATGGAATGGACCTACCTGCATCTAGAAAACTCAGTCTCCCATATTTCCTCCTCCAATCTTTGATAGAGTGTGGCACCAAGTTGAATGTAGGGGTTCCAGACCAACTGGCCCACCATGGGCTCATTAAATTACTGGTAGAGGATGCCCTCCACACATACACCATCCCTATAGCCTGGGAAATTTTCAAGAACATGTCTAGGGAAGATGACATAAAAACTCTCACTGATGACCTTAGCCCATCTGGCAGTGAAGAGGAGGAGCAGAAAGAGGAACTTGAGAAGGAAATCCATGAGGAAGCACAAAATATTCAATTAGAAGAAGAGAAAGAGGAAAAATAGAGAGAAGAGGAGAAACATGACACAACCATAGTTGAACCAAAGGTAGAGAAGAAAACAACATCAAAAGTAGAGAAGAGGAAGAGGAAAAAAGCTGATAATAAGAAGCACAAGACAGCTCAGAAAAAGACTGCCACAGGAAAGGCATGAACTTAGCAAGAAAAGGAGAAGACAACACCAGAGATAGTAGAAACAAAAATAGAAATAGTAGACACAGGCAAAACTACAGAAGATGAAGAAGAAAAGCAACATGAAGAAGTGTCTCCTGAGACACTAGCAAGAGAAGCAACAGTTGTTCTTGCTGCACTTAGCACTCCAGCTAAGCAAAAAGGGAGAAGAAAAATACAAACATCTATGTATTTCAAAGCTCGGAGGAGCACCAGAATTAACGTGGGCAAACCCCAACCACCTTCGAAAAAACCCATTATCATTGAGGTTGCACCTACTGTAACAATGGAGGAATCTCCCTCCAAAATTTCTATCACTTACGAGAGAGGGAGTCCTAAGACCTCCACCTGGAAGGAAAGGATCAAATTAATGGACTCTAAAGCAGTCCTACAGGAGGCATAAACCTCTCTACAGGAGACATTGGCCAAGCTCAAAGAAACTGAAAAATTCGAAAAGAAGGTAGAAGAATAGTCCCAAGAGGAAGGTAAGGGAAAAGAGATACATGAGCTCGGACTGCAGCCTAACTTGGGCTCCTACTACAACCTTCTAGAAGGAGGGAAGATCATCCCACAAAAATTTGAAGTGCCTCTTTTCTTGGAACTGGAGAAGGAAAGAGTTAGGACCCACACCTTGATGCAGATTGCAAAATCCAAAGGGGTCAAAGATATAGGACACATGGAAAAGAAGTTGAGAGAGATGAGCAAAGAATTGAGCATGGTAAGGCACACAGAGAGCATTAGAAGAGCTCAACTGCATCAAGAAATTGAATTGTTGAAAATGCAGCGACAAGAAAGGGAACCTCAAGGAGGATATAAGCTGTCAATCTTGGAAGGATAGAAACAAAAAGAGGGACCCCAGGCAGAGAGTGAAGTAGCATAGAAACAACAACAAGAAGAAGAACCACAAATAGATAGTGAGACATTGATGAAACAGCAGCAAGAAAAAGAATCCCAGGCAGAAACTAAAGTGTTGATTTTGAAAAGGAAGCTACAGGAAAAGGAAGCTAAGTTAGCCTGCATGACCAGCTGGGCAATGGAGGCATTGCAGTGTAGACAGCCAACTAAATCATATGCATTGTATCTCAAATATCAGTGGCTCCAATTCCAGATTAAGACACTGGCCTAGAGGGGCACAATACCATTTCAAGATTATGGCCAATTTATGCATTTATGTGATCATAGCTCAGCTGAGGATAAATAAAAGCTAGCAGAATTTTGCCTACACAACATGGCACTTCTTGACATGAATTTATGGGATCCAAAAGCTACATTGGGAGACTTGCAGCTAATGGCTATGGCTTCGTGGATGTGCCATGAAGAAAATAGAGTAGTGGAAATTCCGAAAATGATGAAAAAAGAGCTGAGTGAGCCCCTGATGATTAGAGAAAAACCAGTAGACCCATTAGCTCTCATCTATGCCCACCAACATCTTGTAGCTAATCCTCAAGTTCTCCCTGACTATGTTGATAGGCAAGCACAAACTATTGCTCATTTTGAGGATATGGAGATATTGTTTGGTGATGACTGCATTCATGCCTACATGAGAAGGTGGAATACATTGCCACATAGCCTAAGGATCAGGGAGTATCACTCCCCAAACAGGACGAGGGAAGCCATGAGGAGAGTGCCCCTGTATAAGCACTCAACGAAGAATTTGAAATCCAACTGGATTGGTCTTAAATTCAGTCCTCCACTGCTGCTAAGACTATTGGAAGGAGTCAAGGAGGAGGAAGAACAAAAACAATGGGAGGAAGTGGATAGGAAAGCAGGTTTCCATGATAAGGAGGAAGACGTCACGTCAGAGGCTTGGGACGTCAAGGAATTTGTCAGAGCCCTTAAGGATGAACAGTTAGATTAGTTACTCAGAGGATGAGCAACCCATTTAGCAGGGAGTGATGATGAGCCCCAGAAATGGGAAATTATATGAGCTCATTTTGCCTCTTATTTCAACTTAATCCACCATTCTCATTAGTTTAATGCATGTTTTTGAATATATTTATGCTAGTAGATTGAATTGGGTTAGTCACTTTGCCATGTAGTCTAATGAGTGATTTATGCAGATTTTTAAGACAATTTTGGACAAAGACAAGGAATTTTATGAGCAAATGGTAGCCAAACTCGAGGAAAATAGGGAAGAGGACTTGTAGAGGGGGCTTCTCCTTAATTAATGACCGCTCTCCTCAAATCCTCCATCAACAACTCGGAGCACAAAGGTCCACATTGATGATTCCAAGGGGTAGCCGAGCAAGTCAAGTAGGACTGTTATTTATCTTCAGTTCTAGGAAACCGAGTTCCTTGATTTTAGGAGGATTGTTAGAGGTCCCCATTTGTATAAATAAGAAGTCTTCAAGACTCAATAGGTTAGCCTATTCACAGTAGATTTTCGCACTTTTGTGCAGCACATTGTTCAACTTATTTTCGAGTTCTTTTTTAGAACAGTTTATGTGATGTGACTACTATTTTTTCATAAATGAAGATGAAACAGTTTTTGAGCTAGCACTGATCTCTTTCAGAGGGATGAAGCTCTTGGGCTAGGGCCCAACCCAAGTTTCCCAGCACCTCCTTTCTGTATTTATATGTTTTCTTGCTTCCATTCATGAGTTAATTTCTATTGCATAGATTCATTTTTCTTTGATAGAATAGGTTGCTTTTGACGGTTAGCATAGTTGTTTTTGTTTCAATTGATCAAGTAGGTTACTGCAGTGACAAAATAATATTCAAAAAGGCCACAACGGGCCCTGATCTCCTTTCTCCCTTCCTGGGACTATGATCTGAGGTCAAGGCACTACTGCTGCCACCAAAAACACAGTTTTTGCTCTTCCATGCAACTGCTAGTGTGATCACTCGATTTGGAAAAATTGATATTGGTTTGGATTCACTTTCTTAGATCATTTCCTATTCATTTACCATAGTTCTCTTGCATGCTTTTTTATTCATAAGTTACTGATCAACGTTTTCTGTTTTTAGGTCATAAATTAGGTCAAGCTAGACAAAATTTTGTTTTTAGTTCTTTCTCTGGTCAGTTTTGCTAAGTAAATGTGCATATCTCTTGTAGGACATCTCAGCTCACCATCCATCCATAAAACAGCTAGCACTAGCTCACTTCTCCTAGATTTCCCAACTCATTCGCAACATTTCGCCAATCTGCCCTAATTTCTGTTTTTTTTCCATTAAGTCGTTTTCTTGCCATTTGAGCAAATCCAACCATCACGTTCATCCTTGACCTTCTTTGACAAGTTCTAGACACCTCAACACCTTCATCCAGCCTTCATTTCCCTTTTCCCATCATTTTTCCACTTTCAAAACTCCAAAAATAGCTTTCGGCCTCCTCCTGTAGATCCTCTTGTAGAACCTCCTGTAGATCCCCTGCAGCCTCCTGTAGAATTTCCTGTGAGTGATTTTTCGAAGTCTGATCGCAATGGAAGTCTTTAGAAGGGTACTAGGGGCTTCTTAGGACCTCTCCACACCTTCCTCCACCTCTGCAAAAGCCAACTCCATCTTCCTTTACCACCAAACCTCTACACAGTCATAGCCAGATAAATCACAAGCATAATAATTTCACATAAAAACACTCAAAAATACAAAAAGATGTTTTCTCCTCATTTCTTTTCAGAGGTAGCTTGAATAAATGCAGTTTACCTTTTCAGTACTAAATGGTACTCATTTCATCAGTTTCCATCTCTTTTCTTGCAAAAGTAGGGTTAGTAGGTAAACTAGGGTTTGCATTCCATTTCAGTTTTCATTCTCTTTCTGAAAATAGGATAGCCTCTGTAGCGTTAGCTTTCTTCCATCATAGTTTAAAGATTCTTCTGGGAACTCATAGAAGTTGGCTTAAGCTCCTAGCGAACTTGCGCCAGTTGATCAAGTGACAGCCTGCAGTAAGAGCTAGTACTTGTGCATACAGCACTGTCGCTTCCAAGTTTGTTACAAACTACCGAGTTGATAAAAGTAAAGTAGGGAGCCCTAGGAGTTGCAACATTATTGTTGCAATACTGGTGCTCACCAACATCTATATGAAGTTCCTCCATAGATCATAAATTAAACCAATGTGGAAGAGGTTTCATCTAAGAAACCTTTTGGACCTCTTTTGATTGAATAGGTTTGTTTTTAAAATTGAAAGCCTAAAATGAAGAAAAATCCCTTTCAAGCATTTATTTAAGTGTTGGTTTATGTAGTTGTAATTCATTTCCTTATAGTTACACTCATCAAGCTCCATTGTGGTATTGTAGATTATAATGGGGACTACACAAGTCTACAACATTATAGGTGTTGAACTAAAAATAGTCTAATCTAGGATGGATGAACAAAAATTATCCCTATTTGGTGAGGCATGTTATATGCCTAAAGAGGAAACTCATATAAAAACAAAACAAACCTTCTACCAACAAATTAATTAAAAATAAACTAATTCATTTATAAAAAGGATAAAACACAACATTAGAGACATGTGATGAGCATATTATTTACTATTTTATATTAGATGGTAGCAAGGTCATATAACATGATAAATTTTATGTTGAGATACTATAAAAGGAGCCCCCCCCCCCCACTTTAAAGTGGCTCCTTATTCATTTCCATTTTCATTTGATTTGGTTATGGAATTATTGACTTTGGTCTTTCTAATATTTATTTGACAATCTGGTCCATAACATTTGGTAATAAGGTATCTCATCCTTGGTTTGCCTCCTTCTAAAGTGCCATATTAACATTTTCGCTCTATCTTGGTTTAATCAATTGTAGGATGAAACTCTCTCCTTCCATGTGAGATATAATAAGTTAGTTTCCAATTTGGCTTCCACCATGGATACGCTAATTGACCATTGGCGTATCATGTAAAGGTTATAAGATGATATTTCAAGCTTAAGTCAACAAATTGAAGACTCACAAATTTCTCTCAGAAATAGTCCTATGTACCCTTCTTCTTTTAGCAACATTATCTGTGACACTAATCAATTTTTTCCAAATTTGAATATTTTGTTCTCCCCATAGCTTAGGGGCCCTGGGCATAGAGATGTAGTACCTCATTTAAAAATTAGATTTTATGTATTGTAAACATTGTATTATTCTGCATGATTTTTGGTGTATCTACACCTATAAAGTTAGTAGCTTAGATATCATAGATGCAAGATTTCTGGATCCAACGAGCATTTCCAGAAAAATCATGTGGGAAAAAAAGTTAGTTGGAATAACCCTTCTTTGAGGTCGTATATGTGATCACATCACATATTTATATTAACACAATCTTCTTGTTCTGGTTAGAAAAAAAAAAGTATAAAATAAATCAATAAATAAATGCAATTTTAATCTACAAAAGTTATTTTTTTTTCTACTCGTCAAACTATGATTAAGCAAGTGGTTATGGACCCTATCAGATTCTTTGATGTAGTAGAAAAATCTAAAGCCAAAGTTTATGGACCCCATCTGATCCATTAGTGCATTAGACAAGTTGCATATAGAGTGGTTTTCTCAATCCACCCCAAAACATACCTAATATTTCATGTGTC
This sequence comes from Pinus tabuliformis, assembly GCA_031772625.1. Taxonomy (NCBI): domain Eukaryota; kingdom Viridiplantae; phylum Streptophyta; class Pinopsida; order Pinales; family Pinaceae; genus Pinus; species Pinus tabuliformis. Next base: position 1,116,778,579 of record CM062817.1, read on the forward strand.
CAATTTAAAGAAGGTAGTGACGTTGCATCGCCACATTTAAGACCAACCTTCCCAAAATTGAAGAAGATGGATCCATTTAGTTACAACTAGAGGTAGTATTGATGATGAGAGGGCATAGACTATGTTGGCATATTATTCAAGATGCCTTGATATTGTGGGATGATACACAATCTAAGGATGCTAGTAGGGAACTAGCAATGATTTTATAACTTCCATACCTTCAAGCTTCAGGAAATGTTGTTATTGAAGAGGTAGGTCATGTTAGAGCCCTATCTCAACCTTCCTAGTTTGGGGTAGTTAAGATTTTTTGAATCAATGCATGAGTTTATCTTCTTTGAATAAGACCATTAGGTACGTGATGTGCAATTACTCAATGTACAAGGAACAACTTTATTAAACAAGTCCAACTGGTTGTTTGGTACTGATTAATGATGGAATCATAAGTAGTTAAGTTTTTGCTACAGAGAAACTATTTATAGAGGTATAAACCTATGAACATTTCTCTCTTTCTAGATTATCAATATAAGGGTTTATAATTTACAGTTTTAATGCTCTTGTTTCTCCTATATTACTTTTTACAATTTAGATTTCTTTAATATTTCTCATAATTTGCTATTTCTATTGATTGAGTAAGATATATTGTAGTTGATCTGTCATGGAAAATGAATGAAACAAATGGGTTGTAAACAACATTGAGAAAATATGGGTCAGTGTTAAAGGATTTGTTTATTTTCTAAGTTTCTTAAAATTCCACATGAAAAAATGTATTTCATGGATAAAATTTTGTTTCAATGATATCGATTTGCTGATTTTCTAAATTTCTTAAAACTCCACATACAAGAAAAAAAATGTATTTCATGGATAAAATTTTGTTTCAATGATATCAAAAAAACATTTTTTTGGTAATTACGTTGAGGGAAGAAGAAGAGGAAAAACAAAAACACAAGTCCAAAGAAAATGACTAAAAAGATTTTTGGTAAGAACCTTGACCCTAAAGGAAACCAAAGCAAGAAGTTGAGTAGAGCTATAGTTAGAAGTAAAGTTAGATCTTGAGAAAGATCGTAGCCACGACAATGAATTACAAATATATGAAAGGAAAAACACCAAAAAAATAAATAATAAATGTATGAAGGAAAAAATATTAAACAAGATAAAAAAATCCTAAATTTTAAAATTTTGTGAGAAAAAAATAATTAAAATAAAAGTATTCCATTCCTAATAAGTTAAGTTAAAATAAAATTCAATAAATACATCCTTAAAACTAACCGCCTTTAAACTTAAAAATAAACGAAATTTTAAAATAAATTTAAAATTGAAAATAATACCAAAAAAATTAAACTAACACATAAGTCAAGATGGAGCATATGCTATCAAAAACGAGAAGCAGTACTTTCTAAATTACATCAACCATGTATCCCTGAAGCTAACGACTTTTAGGCTTAAAAATAAACAAAATCCTAAAATTAAATTGACATGAATATGTGATAGAAATAAATATACGGGACGAAGAGACCAGTTTATTGTCACAACCAAGACATAAGCCACGAGATGGAGCATATGCTTCAAAAGATAGGGAGCGAAACTTCATTCTCAAACTCGAAATTCATTCTCCTTCCCAAGTAGCATCTAAGCTTATATTTTTTTTTTAACTTAAAATTTGTTTTCTCTACATTTAAACTTTAAACCATGGACATGAATGTGTTTATCAGTGCTTACATGATATATATAACATTTTGAGATAATGTGTTTATGATTGCTATATCATTTTTCATTCATGAAAAGAATGTAGCAATTTGGTTGGAAACCTCATGGAGGAGTACATACCGATGTTAACAAACTATTTTTAAAAAGAAAACATACATGTCTAAGTTCTATTTATTTTCCTACATCTCTTTCAAAAGAGCTTATTCATAAGTTAAATACCTCATCAAATAGTTTCATGAGTGATTTCATTTACAATCATGACATGAAAGAACATAAGTTTTGTATAAAATTATTCAATGCAGCTAATATAAATAAAGTATAAAATTATAGAATGTATTTAATATAAATAAAATTTACGTGGATATACCGTATAAAGTTTATGTTGGTGTTGAGTTTAATTTTTTCAAATGTTTTTATAAATTTTAAATATAGTATATTTATAATTTTGTTATTGTTTCTTAGTACAAGACTCGGTAATTAGGGAGTTTTACTCTTATGACAGAAGGTCTATTTGCAGGAATGTTATTATAATTTCTGGTTGAGGGTTAAGTAAGTGAGATATTTTTGGTGTTTTGAATATTAAGTAAAAAGTATTTTAATAGTTTAAGGATTTATTAAGTACGTTTTTTTTATATTTTATTAAGAAATTTTAAATAATAAATAAAATATATAATTTGTTGTTTTGAAAAATTAATGTAATGAGAGTTTGGGAGATGTTTATAAATTTAAACATAAATGGTATTTTATTTTTATTTGGATCAGTTCATGGAGATTTGAATTTAGAATCTTATTGTTTACATAATACTTCGTAAAATAAAATTCGTCAATTGAGTTGTCTTTTTGGGCTTCAAAGAAATATATCTATGTTTTTTTTGTAACTAAAGTAATTGACAATTGGGTCGGGCTCGTACTTATGTGACACTGGGTCAATTTTGTCACTTCCACTATACATCTAAGTCTTATAAATTGTTCTCATCTCCATAGACAGGGTTACTTCCAAGGATTTTGAACCTTGGATCTCTTAGTAACTTACACAATACTTTGTTTTATGGTGATCCCAACTTAATTTCATTCCAAGGACAAACAAAAATGGTATTTAAAATATATATAATTTGTAGTTTAAATATAGTTTAGTTTCATATGAAATATAACAATATTTAAATATATATTGTGTATTTTATTAGATATCATCAAATGAATTTTTAAAAAATTAAATTTGTATATGTTTAATTTATTTTGTATGCTTCAAAGATGTAAAATTATAAAATTATTTATTTAAAATTATCTTTTTTTTAAGGATTTCCATTTTGATATGGTTAAAATTATTAATATTGAAAAAGAAATTATCATAATTATATTGAATAAGAGTATATACTATATAATTTGAAGGAACAATTATTTTATAAATATTTCGTTATAAGTTGAATTGAATCAACTAGGTTTATTTTTGGATGATTGTGGAAAAGAATTGTAAGTCAAATTGGAATTACCGCATTGAGAAAATGAGAGAAATGGATAAATCAAGGGTGGAAAACATATTATGAGCTTAACATTTGGATGTGGACTAATCTTTGGAACTTTACAACAAGTCAAATTGGAATTATAACATTCAGAAAAGGAAACAAAAGGATAAATGAATGGTGGAAAGATTATTATAGGCTTAATCTTTGGATATCGGCTAATCATTGAAACTTTAAAACTATGATTAGGCACCAGCCAAGATCCGTTTTAAATCTAGATCTACCAAGCACCAAGAGGGATCAAGTGAAAAGTTAAGATGGATCTAAGTTGGTACTCATGCATTCCATAATGGACTTCCTCAAGACTTTAAATAGGTTTCATCAAATACCATGAGTCATGAGTCATGCAAAACCATGGACTTGTAAACCATGGTAATTTTATAGTTCAATTTATCTCTATAATTTTATACTTAAAATTATAATTATTTATTTTATTTTATAATTTTAGTTGTCGAGAGACTTGTGCCTCTTATTTATTATATTTTTGACCAAGTAAAAATATTTATGTTGAAAATACAACATCCCCATAATGGGTTGGAGAGTGTCTCTTAGTGAAATAAGAAAAAGTTAGCCAACCTATATAAGAAATAAGATATAAGATATAAGATATAAGGATGCACAATCTTAATTAAACATTGGGGAATAAAAGAAAATGTCATTTTGTAAAATAAGAGTAATATTAAAAATATTATTACATCAAAATTAAGGATAAAATGTACTCTTGCAAAGAGTTAGAGGGAAAAACAAAGTTAAGATATTATAAAAAAAGTGATCAACCCCAATATAAAATATTAAAAATATCTCTTTGTTTTGACAAAGGTAACGGAGAAAATAAATATTTGACAAATGAGAACTAATTTTGATGAGCTTACCTAGCATTTCAAACTCTAGTTAAACCACCTTTCACTCAAATGGGGACGGCATACGGATGCCCAATCTTGGCTCTAACTTGGGGAATAAAGGAAGATAATAACATTAAAATTATTATTACAATAAAATTTAAGCGGAAAATGTAGTTCGGTAAAGAGTTAGAGGGAAAAAGAAAGTTAAGATATTATAAAAAGGCCACCAACCCCAATGTAAAATATCAAAAATATCTCTATGTTTTGACAAATGTAAGGAAAAAAATAATCATTGAGAAAATAAAAACTAAGTCTCATGAGCTTCATAGTGAAATGCAAGTTACCCAAGTCACTTGGATGTAGATGTTTAACAAGAAAATGCAGGCAAACATTGCTAAAGGGTAGGTTGCGCTTCAACCTCATGGCACAATTGGAAAGAAGAATGGTTGTGGTTTTATGGTGATGGACGTTTGGGTAGGTGACTACATTCACGCTGGTGGATGGTTCACTAATTGAATTCTTCATGGAAATTACTATGTTGTATTCTTAGTCTAAAATAGCAAGGTATTATCTCATGCCTAGGATGAGGGAGTAATCACCAGCATGTGATATAATGAATGATTTATTGGTATTTTGGGATTCTGAGTTGCAAGAAGAATCTACTCAAAAAAACCCCCCTGATGCGATGCCTTTTATTATGGTAATTGGTTTGGGTTCTTAGCTCTGCAGTTGGTCTTGTGGCTTTGACTCTTTACATGGCTCTCCCATTCTGGCAAGGTTAAAGAGGGAGGAACCGCTCCTAGAGTGCTCTCCATTGTAGATGTGTACTCTGTAATTTTTAGTCGATAAAAGCATTATTTATAGGATTTTTTCCACATGAAGGGGAGTAGGGTGGTGACAACATGGAAGGGGAATCCATGGCACTCACACTTATAACAATGGTCCGAGAAAGAATGCAGGTTAGGGTTCACATAAGAACGTCGGGTAGAGTGGGCCTGTGCATGGGTCTCCTTCAACAAGACATGTGTTTCGACCGAGGTCTTATTCCTAACCTCCCACAACATTTAGAAACCTCTTCGCAGGTGATGAAAATAGGGGAAACCTTAGTTAATAAAGTAGTAGTAGGCTGAGTCACTTCAGAGGAATCTTCTTAGGTATCTTTGTAATTATTATTTTGTATATTGGAACAATCTATTTTGTAGGGGATAATAGAAGAAAAGGATGAAGTAATACCAAGATTTGACATGCTTGAAGAAAGGTTTTCAATTTTGAACAAAAAATAGGAACTATGTCTGTCGAGGCTTCACGCACTAGCCTAGGAGTTAGAGGAAAACTCTCACCTCGAGGAGGACATCTGTATCCCACTTCAGGGAAGTTTTAATTAGTCTAAGAGTTAGTAAATAAATGTTATCAATCAGTTTCTTATGGGTTTTTGTAACAGTTTGGGTCATATTAGCTATGAAGGTCAGTAGTCAGATTTTTTTGACTTTATCCATAGTATGTCTGGAATACAGAGGAAGTGTGAAACCTTATTTTTGTGGAACAGTGGCTACGGGCTAGGTTTTTCTACAACCAAGGATGATTTCCCATTGGGTATCCTCGCTATTATGATTGTACATTTTTGTATATTTAGTTTCTACAGTTTAATATAGACATAAACTTTACAAAACAAAATTGTGAAATGAAAGTTAATCAATTCCTAAAATGTCTTTGGATAAGTGAGTCTATCACCTTTGTGATGTTGATTTTTTGTGTGGCATCTCCATGCCAAGAGCCCTCCTAATTCGGCTTAGGAAATTTATGAAAATTAAAAGAAAATAAATTTTGTTTTTAGGTTTCATGTAGGCTCAAAAGGGACAAGTTGGGCCCACCATGAAAAGGTGTGACCCTTGGGGTAAATTCACTCATTCAACTTGTACATATATACACCTCATGTGACACTTAATTTGTCTCCCTCAATGATGATTTTATTTTTGGTAGAAAAAGGATGAAATGGAAAAAGTTTAGACTTAGGTTTAACACATATTTCTATATTTTATTGTAAATTTTACTAAGGAAAAATTTCTCCCAACAAAAAAATTGTTGTCTTTTCTCTCCATTAAATTTTTAAGGGAAAATTTATTATCTCTATTGTGCATTCTCTCCATTTTAAATTTTTAAGAGAAAATTTATTATCTCTATTGTGCATGTTTGCATGATATAAGAGTTGGTTGATAAATCAACATGATATGAGTTGGTTGATAAGAGTTTGCATGATATAAGAGTTGGTTGATAAATCAACATGATATGAGTTGGTTGATAAGAGTAGTCATTGAAGGGACGCAATTCGCTCACTCAACACCGACGATGAGTTGGTTGATAAGAGTAGTCATTGAAGAGACGCAATTCGCTCACTCAACACCGACGATGAGTTGGTTGATAAGAGTAGTCATTATAGAGACGCAATTCGCTCACTCAACACCGACGATGTTCGTTGCGGACCTCTATCAGGCGTGAAAGGCCATTTGGCTCACGGCTGGAATTCTTCATTTACTCGTTCTCTTTTTAAAAAAAAAAAAAAAAACCTACGAAGCTGAGAATCACATTTCAGGTACTCTGCATGCATTTCAATTCAAATTGCGTGAGTATCCATCGATCCGGCCCTAGATTATGCACAACGTGTTTTGAAACGATTTGATGCGGTCCAAAATGATTGTGTGGCGTATGGTTGATCTGAATTCATTGTGTAGATCTGCACATCGCGAGATCAAACAGAGTAATATGTGAATCGAGATGCATAAAAGGTGTGCGTTGGTAAACATTCAGTAGGGTTATATCATCAGATTGGTTGTGCGCTTTTTTGACCAAAATTTAATTAATATACCTTCGCATTAATATTCATATTAAAAGTGATAATAGGGTTTGAAGTGAGCGAGTGGAACAATAGAGACGCTGAACAGAGCACAATGAGATGTGGATGCCATGGAACCATACATACACTTGAAAGCTGAAGTTCACGCTGAACAGAGAACAATGAGATGTGGATGCCATGGAACCATACATACACTTGAGAGCTGAAGTTGGTACCAGTGGTGATTAATAAATTAATTTCAATATGTTATGCGCCTTTTCAAAGGCATGGAAATCTCTATTTTTTTTTCGAAGGGTCAATTACCTACAGATGATATTAAAAGTCTTTTGTGGCGTTGTAATTGATTTGGTGGTATTTTGAGTGAAAGCAGTAGACTCGGCACATTTTGTACTTCGGAATGGTTAGTCTATTGAAAAATAATGACTGGGCTCTAACAAGAGCTTTTAGAGGGGTTTAACGGAAGTTATCCATAATATACTTGTTCCAAAAGGTTTCTAGGACTTGTTGAATTAAGATCAATTATTTCCTTAAACTAACCATAGAAATGGCACGATAAACAGCGTTGAGGATGTTGTGTATGATTTCAATGTCTTATTAGTTAAATATGCACTCAATATCATTACTACTGGATCACCAACCCCGGTATGATTACTAGAGTGGAAGATGTTTTCCCTGACAAAGATTATGTAGATGACAGTAACCTTGTCAGTAGTGCATCAAAAAGTGAAGATAAGCATTGTATCGATGGATATGTTAGTGGTAAAGGGAGAAGAGCAACATCGGAAGGATTTTTTTTTATGATGCAAAAATATCCAATGTGGTTGGTCACATGGTTTGCTTCTTTGGGGTTTTTTATTATCATGGTGGATCTCCTGCTGTTTAGAATTTGAAGGAAATTTTTTTCGGCGCTATCTCAAATTCATGACAAACATCAAGCTGGTCATAACTAAAATATTTCAGCAAACTTATGCAGAAGGTTGCAAGTAGAATTTACGGAGATTATGGGTCAACAACATCAACAACTACGCTAGTTGGTCAAAATTTGAATGGTGTTAATGTTGGGGATTCTTGAGTAGTTATTCCAAAGGAAGGTGAAGATAGTTTGATAAATGTCTTGTTGATCAGTATGATGAAGAAACTTTAGCCCTTGATGTTGAGGATGAGGATGAGCAGATGGATTTAAGGCAAGAATCAAGAGGGAGTTGACAATTCCCTATAATCCTCTACAATTTCTTCCCTAATCATGAGATAAGTACTTCACATCTTTCTCCCTTTCATTATTGTTATTTTTTCTTGATGAATCTATTGCCTTTGTATATTTTTCTTGGTTATAATTGTTTCTTCCATGGCCTCTTGAATGAGGTTTGTAAGAACATCGTGAGGGCTACCAAAGCAATGATTTTGGCATAGATGGTAACATCAAGAACAAAGCAAGACTTGTGACAAGAGGGTTCTCCCATAAGAGGGAGTACCAATAGAAAAAGGACATGCTTACATGACAAAGGGAGTAATAGTGGCAAAAGAAATTTCTCACATGACAAAGGAAGAAGCTAGGACTACCATAGGAATATATGTTTCAGAGAAGGACATGATTGGTCCATTTCATCCAAAGAGGAGAAATAGAGCTCTAGATGAACATATTGTGAACATACTTGAAAGATGAGCTTAGTATGATGAATGTCTCCTTCATTAAAAGGAAATGATGAGGTCTTTGTGGGATGAAGCCTTAAAGGACTTTGATTGGGTGATAAAGGACTTTGATCAAGGGGAGATGAATACATTCACCTTTAAAAGCTAGAAGGACTTTGATTGGGTCATAAAGGACTTTGATCAAAGGGAGATGAATACATTCAACTTTAAAAAGCTAGAAGGACTTAGCTAGGTCATAAAGGATTTTGACTAGACAGGTGAATGGCCTAAGGTAATTACAAGGGAAATTGTAGGATACATTCACCTTTGAAGCCATAAAGACTTGGCTAGGTCAACCAAAGGTGAATGTCCCACAAAATTTATAGGTTAAATCTTCTCCTTAGAAGCCATAAGTACTTGGCTATGTCGATTGAAGGAGATATATGTAACTCACCTTTAAAGCCAGTGCCTAAAGACTTGGCTAGGTCATAAAGGACTTTGACTAGAAAGGTGAATGGTCCAAAGGGAAATTCTCTCCCAAGAAGCTAGAAAATTTTTTCAGCCTAGGATTGGTCATGATTAGAGAAGATTCATACATTTTCCTACAGAGCCATAAAGGACTTTGTCCAACCTTGGATATATGAGGAGTTACCTTGCCCACTTGAGGATGGAGTTATTTATAGACATGCATCAATATGGCAAGCTCATAAACTCTTCTTAAGGAAGGAAAAAATTGAGCTAAAGGAGAATATATTGGAGCCAAGGAGAATACCTCAATTGCTAAGAGGGAGTGTTGATTTTTTTTTGTAGCATTGGACAATATTCCTACATGCCAAGAGGCCTCTTAAGTTGGCTTAGAAAAATCATGAAAATTAAAATAAAATCATTTTTGTTTTTGGGTTTCATGTAAGCTCAAAAGGGACAAGTTGACCCCACCATGAAAGGGTGTGTCCCTTGAGGGAAATGTACCTATTCAACTTGTATATATATACACATGATGTGACACTTAATTTGTCTCATTCACTCATTATCTATTTTATATAGAAGACACTCATGAGAGTAGAAAAAAGATGAAATGGCTAAAGTTTGGACTTGGTTTTGGCACAAATTTCTAGATATTTTATTGTAAACTTTGCTGAAGAAGAATTTCTCCTACAAAAAGAGTTGTTGGGCTTTCTCCCAGGTTTGGGTTTCCCAAGGAAAAAATTTTGTATTTATTGTGTATGGTTGTCTCTTTATAATGTTATTTGTTTCTAATGTTTTCACTGCATTACTATTGATTTTTTTGTGTATAATTTCTTAATGATATATGTGCACAAGATAAATTAATTAAAGATTATTAAAAGTAATTATTAAATCAGAAAATCAATTTCTACTATCTTTATTGTAGAAAATTCAACATGAGACACTAAGAAGATTGAATATAAAAAAACATTTTCTATTAGAATATCATATGTATAACTAGATTAGATTTCATTTTTAAATGATTTAAACAAAATTATGGTGATTCCTCTACTTTTATAAAATTACTTAAAAAAAATTTTTAATATTATTATCATTATGAAAAGCACTTTCTATTAAAATATCATTTGTATAATTAAATTAGATTTCATTTTCAAATGATTTAACTAAACAAACTTGCTGTGATTCCTTTACCTTTAAAATTGTGGTGATTCCTTTACCTTTAAAAGTTAAATAAACTGATTTGCTTAATATTAATTATCATTTTCATTATTATGGCCTTTAAAAAATATTAAATAATTAAATTTTAAAATTACAATTTCAAATTTCAAAAATATAAATATTTTTGAAATTCTAAACTAACTCTTTGAAAAATGATATTTCAGAAAATATTCCCATGAAAATAAATAGAAATGTACCTAAGGATAAGTTAAAGAGACATGCATTTCGTTCCAAGACTCTTGGTAAAGCCAGAAAGTTCCAGGATCATACATAACTAAGTTGCTGACCTTTCCTGCTATATTGTGCTACAAGTATTCTGAAAAAGGATTCCTAGGTTCTTGCTGAGGAAAGAGATCAACAACTTAAATACAACACTAAACCAAATCTGTGTATTTGCAAGCGCATACGATGAGGCTCATGCATTTTGTTGATGCTATAATCACTGAAGTTCTATGTTTGTTTGCCATTGGTGTTTTACGCGGTCAAGCTTAATTCATCAACAAGTACCATTAAGAAAAATGTTGAACACCGTCAAATTCCCAATATCTGCGTTGAAAATTAAGAGAGTCCACTGGATTGTGAAAAAGGACTATGTATAAAAATTAGCCTGGACCACTTAATAGTTAATACACCATGATCGGCAAAACAAAATTACAAATTACCCAAATAATCAATACCGTTGTCTGAGCTAAGAAAAATTACATGATTAAGTGCTGAACATATCTTTTGAACCTTGTGTCTGTTTTAAGGGAATCTGTGGAAGGGGTCTGAGTGGAAGCCCTTGCTGTTGCTGGTAGGAGGTCTGACATGGGGCAGGGTGAAAATATTGTTAAAGGGTGCATTGGTGGGGGGATTCAAATATTCCATTGGGAATGTGTAACCGGGAGAAATGTCTGATGACTTCTGCAATATCCAGCGAGAAGAAGGAGATATAGGGAAGAAATTCGTTGACAGAGAAGGATTAAGAGTAAACTCAGGAGAATGAAGGCCAAAGGGTGACATAATCTGCTGCAGAAAATTATTAGAATATTCCTGATCTCTGGCAGATGCAGCAATATCTGGATTATTTGACACACATATATCGCTGGTGGTCATGACTGGGTCATTAATATTTGTGTACTCTGCAGGCATTGATTCTTTTTTCTCACGTGAAAAAAAATCTTCAGAACTGAATTCCTGGTGGTTATGATCAGGCGAGGAGGTCGAGGATTCGAGAACTACCTGGGAATGGGATGATCGGCCTTCAACGACTGCGGCCTTCATTCTGGAACGATGTGATTTATGGAGGTCGGAGCTGGTGGAGCCTGTGAGACGTTGCACCAATTTCGAGAAGTCCTGGGGTTGCGTGTGTATCACCTCTGGAGAGCGTGTGTATATGATCACAGGTGGCCTGCGTTGAGTCACTGGAATTTTGTGAGAATCCTTGCACATCTTCAGCTGTGCCGGCCTCGGCCCCTGAAGCCCAGATTTCATCATATTCTTCACATTACTGTTCACCTCATCTGCCTCCTTCTGCTTCATGCCTGTAAGACAGAAATTAATTTCGATCTTTCACTCAGAGCGAAAAATTAAACAATGGAATCCAGTCCTAATTGGCTCTCCGGCAGGAAATGAAAGATGAGATCTCAGTGTGTCTGAGAAATTGATGGATTAATGTAGTTATCATTTGACCTAAATCGAGTGGCGTGACGTTCTTGGTGATGAAAATGAAGGCTTGCTTGAGAAATAAACAAAATGTTATTTTTGCGGTCAATGCGGGATATGTGGGCAGCGTTACGTACATCCTCTGAACATTTCCTCCGCAGACACCAACAACACCGACTTTTTCATGTTCCCATGTTACCTTGAGATTATTCGGTTTGCAGTTGCGTGTCAACGTCGTTAGGTGGATTTGACTAATAAAATTTGAAAAAAAAAATATGCTAGTTTTATCTTAAACTAATATACTTTTAAAAATATAACTTTCTAATTGTTTTTAGTGTTATTGTTTGGAAGTTTTTCTGGTGGTTTTTTTTCTAGTGTAATTTCTCTAAAATCTGATAGGAATATATTGAAATCATAAATTTGATAGGTAACTCTACATAATTCAAGTGCCATAGGGAGTTTTCAAAGTGTTAAATCCATATATACATTAAAAAAACCATTTTAAATAACAACAAATCAAAATTTCAAGTCAAATTTTTCTGCTAGATTTGAAAAGTCCAAAAAATCACACTAAAGACAACTCCTAAATTTAATAATATTTTAAGTAAATTTATAATATGATTTAAAGTTTTGTTCTAATTTTATATAATAAACTAAAACAATAATATTGTTTATGTTAATTAGTTAGAGGTTTGAATTTTATGGGGTTGGAATGAAGTCATTTTGAGGAAATTAAATATCTCAAACTATATACATCTAGATAATTAAATTTTACATAATTTTGGTGATAGCATTTTATCATAATTAAAATTTTCTTTCATCCTAAATGGGGATTCACCCTAACCTAAACTTAACTTAATCACTCAAAAAATAATATTCTTTAACGTTAATCAAAATTTTAAAAACATAAGGTTTTATAATATATTTTCACATTTCAACAACAGAAAGGAAATTTCCTATAAAATTATATATATATATATATATATATATATATATATATATCATTTTTTAATATTTAAAAAGTTTTGAAATATTTTTAGTGCATGGTTGGTAAATGTTAATAGGCATTATTCCATAATAAGCATCAAAACACTTCATCATATCTCAAATTTCTTAAAAAAAATCATAAAAACGAAATTATAGTTGTATTTAAAAATAATAATAATAATAATAATAATAATAATAATAATAATAATAATTATTATTATTATTATTATTATAGATTAAAAGAATGTATATATATATGTGTGTGTAAGATTTTTAGTTATGGAAATTCATTCCCACTTTATAATGGAGATCGTAATTTGTAAACATAGGCCAATAACATGGCTTATCAATACTACATCCCCAAAAATCCATAATTCATATCATACTTTTTCGTATGATATTTTCTTTGATTAATAAATTTAATTGAAATAAAAAGAAATAAATTATTTTCTAATACATATCTGCTCATATATTTTCAAGTATGAATAATTCACCACAATTACCAAAGATTACCAAAGGTAGACCTAGCACAGTTACTTTACAGATCCTCTATGAGTATATAAAATCTTTAGACAAACGTAGAGAAGAAAAAGAAGTCAAGCTACAAACAGAGTTAGCAACCATACTGGAAAATATTTTCACATCTCCTAAAAACAAGATCCAAAAAAAATAGAAACTAAAATAGAACTATTGGAGAATAAGATAAAGGCAATGGAGACTAGGTTGCATGTTATAGAAAAACAAAACCAAGATATGAACCAAACATCCCAGCAAGTAGATGCAGATACTTTAGAGAGTCTTAAAATGAAGTACCTGATTAAAGAGTTAGAAGAAAAATTTAATAGCCACCTGACCCTAAATAGTGTGGCAGGTAAATTAGATATCAAACCAATTAAAGATGAATGAAAAAATTGATTGAATTAGACCATGAGCATAACAAAAGGGCCTTGAACCTTATAATCTTCGGTTTGAAAGAGGAGGTAAACGAGGATACTTTAGTCATAGCTCAGATAGAATTACATAACAAATTATAAATTGAAACAATGTGTCTCACAGAAGCAACAAGGTTGGGGAAACTAACTGAGAATAAAGAAAAGTTGATCCAAATAAAGGTGAGCTCTACTCACCATAAGTATGACATACTTAGTAAAACCTCAAGTCTAAAAGAAATGAGAATATTAATAAATGAAGATCTCATTCCAGAAGATCAAGCAGAATTGAAAAAGGAGGTTCAAAAGGTAAAGGAAGCTAAGAAGGAAGGAAAATGGACAATAATCAGAAATAGAAAAGTCGTTATTTGAGATAGAAACCAAAAAGATAATAATAAATAGCAATTCAACATGCTCCAGATTCTTTCTTGGAACTGTCGGGGCTTTCCATGGAACAAAGGCCCCAAGCTAAGTTGGATCTCGAATGATGTTGATATTGTTTTTCTTGTTGAAACTTGGGAGCATGAAGAATCTAAGGTCCCTAACATAGATGGCTTTACATTATGGTCTACCTGGAATAAGCGATCCTCCCGTAGAGGCATTGGGGGTATAGCTTGTTGCATTAAGAATAACATCTCTCCCCATGCTAGGATTTATAAAAACCGACCATTATAACCAATATAGTTGAATAGAAATTACTGACATTTATGATAAAAAGACTTACATAGCAATATGTTATTTCCCCCTCCATCAATTCTAACATCTATAAGAAAAAGAATCTAGATAAAAATAGTCCTTACTATGGTTTATAGAATGATATTTCTAGCCCAAGGAATGAAGGAAATATCCTTTTAATGGGTGACTTTAATGCTTGAACTTCAAGCAACCATGCTATTCTTCTAAGCAAGCATTCCAACTCTAATCCTCTTTGGTTAGACAAAGACCTTCCTCTGGCTAGCCGGTACAAAAGGAGCTCTGAAGACCTTAGGGAGAATTTGTTTAGGTCGGAGCTAGTCAAGCTTTGTAGTGCTCAGGATCTCATAATTTGCAACGGTCTAAAGAAGTGGCCCAATTCTAGCCAGATGACCTACATCCATGGGCTTGGTAGCAGCGTGGTAGATTATGTTATCTCTGATCTCCCTCTATACAACGAAATAACAAATTTTGACATCTTAAACTACCACGAGTCTGACTCTGATCATAGGCATTTACTTATAACTCTCAATTTTTTCATGCATAGAGATCCCATAGAAGATAATCCTTATAGCCAAAAGAAGTTAATCTTTCATAGAAATAAAAAAGATCTCTTTCTAAATGAATTAAAAACTAATTTGCTTCCTTTATCTAGTATAGACAACATAGAAGATCTCTATCATAATTTTACTACAACCCTCTCATATTCTATTAACAAGTTCTCAATTGAAGTTTCAAGTAATAAAAGAAATAGCAAAACCAACCCATGGTATGACAAAGATTGTAAAAGTGTGAGGAGAGAAATTAAGGAAGTTGTTGATGAATCTCTTAAAATTGACAAGATAAAAATATACAAAGCCCTAATTAAAAGGAGAAAAAGGAAGTATATTCGTAAAATACAAGAGAATCTCTTACACCTTTCCAAGGTAGCTCTTGAGAAATTCTGGAGGCAGATTCTAACTAGGAAAATTAAAGATAATAATTAAAATTGCTTTACACGACTGGAATTCCTATCTTAAAAAGCTTTATGAATCTCCAAATGTCATGGATAACTTTGAAACCATGCTCACAACGAAAGAAATTTTCTCATTAGAAGACATTGATTTTGGGGTTAATCGCTTGGCTAATGGGAAAGCTAAGGACATTGAAGGTTACCAGGTGGAAATCTTAAAAATTGGAGGTCTTGTCCTCATCCCCCACATTCACAAGCTTTTCAATCAAGCGGTCAAGCAAGGGTTCCCTAAACCATGGACTCAAAGTCTAATTGTCCATATTTTTAAAAGTGGGAATACAAATAACCCCTCTAATTATCGGACAATTATGATTACCCCCCCCCCCCCTAGCCAAGTTATATGGTATTATTTTGGAAAGGAAGTTGAGCACATGGCTTGAAAGTGAAGGTAAGCGGGCTAAAGGCCAAGCGGGTTTTAGAAAGAAGCACTCAACAACAGACCACCTCGTTACTCTTAGGATCATTGTAGAGGAATGCCGCAATGATAAATCCAATCTCTTTTGTTGTTTTGTGGACTTTAGAAAGGCTTTCGATACGGTTCCTAGAAACAACCTTTGGAACAGATTAAAAGAGCTAAAGGTTTCTTTTGAGTTGAGCGCTGTCGCTATAAGGTTATACGAGAATGTAATTGCCAAGATAAAAAGAAATGAGGGGTGGTCGAAAGACATTAAGTGTAATATTGGAGTTAAACAAGGCTGCTCCCTCTCCCCTACCCTATTTGGCATTTGCATCGACAAGCTAGAAGGTTGTTTAGAGGAAGCAGGTTGTGTTGGCACGATCTTAGCTGGGATAGTCATCATCCTTCTTCTCTACGCTGACGATATTGTTCTTCTTGCAAGGTGCCCATCTGATCTTCATAAGCAACTTATACTTCTTAAGGATTACTGCTCTACCATGGGTATGATTGTTAACACTGACAAAGCAAAAGTTATGATTATCAAATCCAAGAAGGACACTTACGCTAATTTTATGTATGACAATAGGAACTTGGAGGAAGTGTCTTCCTACAAGTACCTAGGAATTGATATTCATCACAAGCTCAACTGGAACTATAGCACTGAGAAAAGGATTAATGGGGGATGGAAAGTTTATTTTGGTCTTGAAAATAATTGTAAAATGGCAAACCTCGTAATGTGGGATAGAAAGAAGTTCCTCTTTGAAACTTTAGTCACTCTGGTTATCTTATATGGATGTGAGGCTTGGGGTTGTAGCATGTCTAGAGAATCCTGGAGAAAGATTGAGCAAATCCAGAAGCGTTTTATAACGTATAACCTCAAAATTAAAAGAAACACACCCTATCCTATTCTCCTTATAGAAGTGGCTTTTTCCCCTATCGAGAGCCTAGCTATGACTAGGCTCCTGTTGTACAAGCACAAACTCAATAACATAGGAAACCATAGACTTGCTAAGCTAGCTTTAAATTCCAACCAACACCACCTAAGGCTCAAACGAGGTTGGTATAAAGACACCAGGGCCTAGTTAAACCATTCGGAGATTGACGAGAATGTTGCATTGCAAAAAATTAATAACATTAAAAATATTGTTACTTCTAAGTTCAAAGAAAAAATGTTGTGTGAGGAACATTTAGGAGCTAAAAGAAAATTAAGATATTATAAGGAGGTCATGAACCGCACCACAGAAGATCAAAAGTATCTCTCTGCTTTATCTAGCTCAAAGAAGAAAATTAATATGGCCAAGATTAGAACGAACTCTCATGAGCTCCATAGTGAAATGGATCGTTGGGCAATTCCTAAAACACCATGGATGGAAATGTTCTGCCATCTCTCTGAGAATACGAAGATCGAGGATGAAAGTCACTTCCTCCTAGAGTACCACATGTACAACCATATTAGATCTAAGATTCAAAATCTTTGTTGCAATACTGACCTTGCTAGCCTTTTACGTTGTCAAAATTACAAAGAGCTCGGGAGGCTTCTCTCCAAGCTTTTTGAGCATAAGAATAAAATCTTAAATCAAACTAAATAATTCGTTTCTTTAATTCCGATAGACCAAAAATTTATTCTCAATAAACATTAACCTATCATCAAAAATAAATCTTAATACTTGATTTATATATAATATTAAAAATATTTTATAAATATTAAATCTATACATCCATTTAATAATTAAAATAAAATTCTAAAAGCAATATTTTACCAATAATATAATTATACATTTTATTTATATTAAAAATTAAGCTGTAAAACAACTCACTTGTAATATTAAAATCAATATATATTTACTTTATTAATTGAAAAAAAAAACATTCATATTAATAATTGATTTAAAGTCTTGTTTTATTTTATTCATATTATTGATTTAAATCAGTTTGTTTCTCATTGAAGCTCACTCAAAAATCCATCGCTCATATATATATCTACCAGCGTCCATCTCGACCCCATCCTCAAGCTGCTGGCTGGCTCTCTATTATCAACATCGGTTGGATTATCATGCGCGCACGTTACTAAATAACGTTGGTTTTACTCGTTAAAATTTCCAAGCAAACCAAAAAATAGTCTTTAAAAACGTTCTGATTTGATTGATAGACACGTATATACAAAAATCGACATCCACATTCACCACAACTGTGATTTTGTCTGAATTTCCACCACCATCTATCCAGAAATTATATATATATATATATTCATTACCCAATAAAACTTTCGGCTCTGCACTTTACTCCGTCAAACTTTGAATTTCCACCACCATCTATCCAGAAATTTTATATATATATCTTCATTACCCAATAAAACTTTTGGCTCTGCACTTTACTCCGTCAAACTTTCACTGGCTGTCAGCTCCACAAAATAATATTACTTTAACGCATTGCTTCTGTTTATCCATATTAATTGACAAGTTCAAAAGGTTTTTTTCAATGCAAATTGTTTTTAAAATCATATATATACACCTACCTCAAGAAAAAAATTTCCCAGAAAAAACCACAAAAGTGATGCAAGTGATAATCAGCCAGGCCATCATGCTTTCTGCATATTAAGATTTTTGGGGGAGCCGGTTAGGGTGGATTTCCATAGCTGTAATGTAATGGCATACAGGTTTGTTTTGGTTTAAATCAGCTGGTTGGCAAAGCCTTAAAGAGTGAAGTTCCAAATGTCATATTAATGTAAATTTAAATTTTATATTTATCATGTAGTAAGAAGTACAAAATAATTGTGGAGGTTACTATTTAAATAAGAATATTTTTTCCAATTTTAATCCGAAATAAGGAAAATGTTTTATTTTAAAGAATTTAGACCTTCTCAAACCTTGATATATTTATGATGATTCTCATTTTGCAGATAGGTTTATATATTTATGATGATTCTCATTTCCCTTGTGGATGTCCCAATCTTGGAACCTTCTGTCTCGCAGCCTCTTAGAGCATGTATGGCTGGTCAGCCCTCAAAATGACTTTCTTAATATCATTGAATATCAGGGGATTGGGCGCCCTCCCTAAGTTTCTGGCGCTAAAAGAGATTTTTGTTCCAGCTCATCCTCATATTATTTTCATTCAGGAAACAATGCACCCAAGTATTGTGTCTTTGGCTTTCTTCAGAAGAATGTTTCCGACTTGGCATATGGTTGCCACTGGAGCTGATGGTATGTCTGGTGGTTTGGCAGTTTTGTGGGACCCTGCATGGATAAAAGCTAAGGCTTTTAAATGCTGTGCTGGGATTCTTATCTCGGCTTCAATTAGAGGAAGGTCTCAGAACCTTAACATCTTGAATATTTATGCGCCCTATAGGAACAGATCCTCCTTCTGGGATAATTTGTTTGCATCCGAAATTCTAGACATCGAGTCATTGATGATTGCAGGAGATCTAAACATGACCCTAAATTCTGAGGAATGTTGGGGTAATTGTAGGAAGAAAGACCGAATGGCTGACAGACTGCGACAAGAATTTTTAAATAGGAATTTGGTTGATATAATCCCTGAGAAAATGGTTCCAACATGGGATAACAGCAGGTCTGGTCCGGCATTTATTGCAAAAAGAATTGACCGTTTTATTATGAACGCCAGTATTATTGGAAAATGGGGAATGCCTGTTGCCAGAACCGGGAATGATTTCACCTCGGACCACAGACCCATCTTTCTTGAATGGAAGGATATGGATTGTAGGATGGGCTACTCCTTCAAATTTAATAGAATCTATCTCGAGGACAAATCTTTCAATGAAGTCATAATAAAAAAATGGAAGGATCTCCATCAATCTGAAAGGGCTCTCTTATATACTTTTCGGGAAAAAATTCAATCTCTGAGGGATGTTGCAAAGGATTGGCAAATAAAGAGGAGGAAAATGGATAAACAGGAGCTGATTGATATTAGAAAAGAGATAAGTATTCTCTCAAACTCAGTATATTATAACGGTTTGTCTTTTGATCAAAAGAACCTCATCAGAATTTTGGAAAAAAAGAAACAAGCGCTGCTGCAAAAGGAAGAAGCATCCTGGAGGCTTAAAAGCAGAGCGACCTGGCTCAGGGAGGGTGATCGAAATACTAAGTTTTTTCATAATTTTGCCAATGCAAGAAGGAAGAAAAACTCAATCTGGAAGATTGAAGATGGTAAAGGGGGTTTCTTCTTCACTCAACAGGATATAGCGGCCGAAGCCACAAGATTCTTTCACAATCAATATAAAAGGCAGAGGAGTGAAATAAATGATATTCTGTGGGCTGTGGATTTGGTGCCTGTCATGTTTGACGAGGCTGCAAATGATGAGTTTTTTAAGCCTATCTCGGAAGAGGAACTCCATGATACTATCAAAAAATTCAAAATGGATAAAAGTCCTGGGCCAGATGGCTGGCCGATTGAGTTCTTCTCACACTTCTATGATATGTTCAAAGAGGATATGCTGAGAATGGTGGAGGCCTCTCGCATATCTGGGAATATAAATAATGCCTTAACTGCCACATTTTTAGCTCTTATTCCCAAAAAGGACAAATCTGAATCATTATTGGATTACAGGCCTATTGCCTTGTGCAACATTCTTTTTAAAATCATCTCCAAGATTATAGCGGAAAGGATGAAGGTTGTTCTAAACTCCTTTATCACAAGGGATCAGCATGCGTTTCTAAAAGATAGGAACATCTTGGATGCGGTTGCTATGACTCAGGAATGCCTTTTTTCAATTTTATCCAATAATATTGATGCTGCCATTCTAAAGATAGATCTGAAAAAAGCGTATGACTGTGTAGACTGGGGATTCCTTAGAATCCTTCTTGCCAAAATCGGTTTGAGGTCTCAGGGTATTAACTGGATAATGGCGTGTGTTGAAAATGTCAAATACTCAGTTATTATAAATGGCATCCCTTCATCCTTTTTCCAAGCTGAGAGGGGTCTTCGCCAGGGATGCCCTCTTTCCCCTCTTCTCTTTATTCTTGTGATGAACTCTCTCAGCACTCAGATCAACAAAGCAGTTGCTGACCGAAGATGCAGGCCGATTAAGATATGCAAGGATATATCCCTATCTCATAATCTTTTTGTAGATGATATTCTTATTTTTGCTATGTTATGTAGATCATCTTGGATCTGTCTAAATGAGATTTTTCAGAAATTCCAATCTGCATCTGGCATGGTTATAAACAAGGACAAGTCTATGTTGTATCATAACGAAACAAATTTGGACTTAGCTCAATGGATTGCTGCGCTGTTTGGCATTAAACATGCTTCGATCAAGGAAGGTTTTAAATATCTGGGCTTCATTTTGAAAGCGAATGGATACCGTATACAGGATTGGCAGTGGCTGATTGATCGCTTTTATAAAAAAATCTCAAGCTGGGAGATGAGATTCCTATCTCTGGCGGGCAGATTCATCCTGGTTCAGGCTGTTCTTTCTCAACTGGCGGTTTATTGGGCCCACCTTTTTCTCCTTCCTGCATCTATTTTAAACAAAATGGTTTCATTAGCTGCTAATTTTTTATGGGGTGGCAGATCTTATCAGTCCAAGATCCATTTAGTTAACATGGATTCCATTTCAAGACCGAAGAAGATGGGTGGATGGGGCCTTATGCACATGAGATCTTTTGGCAAAGCCCTTCTCTGCAAATCTCTTCACAGAGGAATCTATGGCAAGGGTAAGTGGAGCAATATCATCAATCAAAAATATCTTAAAGGCAGGAGCATGGTTTTCTGGTACAGGAGAAAATCCTTGGGCATTAGAAGAGGATCTGCCATTTGGCAAAGTTTCAGGAAGATTCAGGTTTTCTTTATGGGGAATTTAAGATGGAGACTCTCCTCAGGATCGAGTATCTATATCGGTTTTGACTCAACTCTGTATGATCTGGAATCATTGCTTACCCCTGCTCTGATCTCCTTTTTTCACTCAAAAGGCTTATTCACGTGGAACAAGCTAATTAAATCATGGTCCTCTCTGGTGCCAGTATGGAAGGATGGGGATGATTTATCCTTGCCTCTTTCACTCCGTCCCTTTTGGTTATCGGCTGTCAATGGCTTTTCAGGCAAAGGTATCAATCAATCGGGTTCAAAGGATGAGCTGACGTGGTCACTTGAGATCTCCTCTCAAACTATTCGCGTCAAAGATTTATATGCAGCTTTATCATCTGGCCTCCGGCCGCTTGCCCCCCCCATCTTTCCATTCAATTTCTGGAAAGCGACTTGCCCGCTCAAGATGATATTATTCTCATGGTTACTCTTTTCTAACAAGAACCTCACTTGGGAGGTTCTCCAAAGGAAGGGATGGCAGGGCCCGGGTAGATGTCAAATGTGTCAATTTGCTGCTGAATCAAATGCGCACATGTTTTTTCAATGTCCCTCAACTTCTAAAATCTGGTATGATTTGTCATTGACTTATGGTTTTTCTCACCGGGTTTTCCCATCTGTACAGGATGGCTTCAAATGGTGGAGTGATCAGCGTCCTACCTGGCGATCATTATTCATTCTCACTTGCTGGTTTTTATGGAAATGGAGGAATGATCGCATTTTTCAGGATTCCAAGATGCCCCTTGCCTCTATCCTGGTTTTAATATTGGCCTACATGCTTCCTCCGGGTTAATCTCAGATCTATGGTCTGTTTATATGGCCTGTTTATTTGGACGCATGCGTCTTTATCTTCTCGGCTTTTGTTGATACTTTTCTGTTGATACCTTTCTTTTTAGATCTATCTTGATAGATGGTTTTATCTTGCCTACTCAGTAGGTGTATTATGTGTTGTTCTCTGGTCAATATGCTGTCTGATTATTGGTGGAAGCTTTTTGTATAATCTGTTGTATTTGCTCCTTGTCGAGGACGGTCTTCCTATGTATCCAGATCTTTATATTCTCTTAATATAAATCCATGATGATTTTCTCTCTGAAAAAAAATAAATAAATAAATAAATAAAATATATATATATTAATTTTATTTTTTTTTAATTTTTTAAATTTATTATTATTATTATTTAATTTTAAAATTATGATTAAATAAAATTAAAATATTTTATTAATATTAATAATGAAATATTTTATACATGAAATTAATAATAAAAAAATTCTATATATACAGATATATGTATGTTAGACGAAAAAATAGGTTTTCATTTTAGGAATAGAGAAAGTTACATTTTCATGGGATTATATCGGATCATATAAATCAGCTCAGTTGTCTACAAAACAGATTCGCAACATGAGAAGTGCAAGAAAGCAAAAAAAACAGGGGATTTTACAGGGATCCCTACCCAAAAAGATACTGGCTAAAAAAAAGAGACCAAATCACCGCAACTAAAACTCAAACGATCATATACCACAACCCCTACCATCAGAGAAATTTTCAAAGAACATAAAGCCCGGGCAGAGGGAAAGACCAAGTTTTGAGAGCGCATCAACATCCATGTTTTACTCCCGAAATACATGTTGAAAGGAGACAGCTGAGAAAGTGGGGAGAATGTTCTGAATCAACTGAATTCAATTGCAAAGAACTGAAACATCAAGAGAGCAACGACCCTTAATCTAGTTGATCAAGACAAGGGAGTCACCAAAAATAAGAAAGTTATCAATGCCCAACCAAGAAGAGCACTAGAGAGCCCCCCACAACGCAATCATATTGGCTCTACAATTGTCCCCCCTACCACCATGCTAGAAGAAATGATAATGGACAAAAGGGTCCAAATGAAGCGAGACACCACATCCACAATTCCCTTCAGAGGAGGCACCATCAAAGGAATAGATAGGGAAAATGTCAGACAAATCGACATATGAGATAGACTGAAGAGAGTACTTTTGAGTCTAGGGAACAATTTCCATGAAAAATTCTGCAATATCCAAAGCGATTGTCATAGTCACCGGTAGTTTGTCTTCGAAAATCAGAGCATTCCTGGCATGCCAAATCCCCCAAAGGACATAGAGAGGAAGGATTTTGTGGGCTTTAGCTCTAGAATTCCATAATATGAAACATTCATGTATGGAGGACACATCATTGATCTGATGGACACCCAAAATTGTGGCCACCACCACCCAAATTTCAACAGCAAAGGGATAATGAATAAAAAGGTGGAGGCACTCCTTGGAATCCTATCTACATAGGAAGCACCAACCATGACCAAAGAAGTGTCTTCTAAGTATATTGTCCCAAGTTAGAATGTGGTTGTGATTGGCCAACCACAAGAAACACTTGATCTTCAAAGAGGCTTCCCACTTCGATAGCAAAGAGTTAATTTCAAATAAGGACAACACTTGAGAAATGGGGGTGATGTGATCATAAGCTTCCTTGATTGAAATCCAGTCATTCCTAATGTGTCTGCCCCACACAAGCACATCAGACCTCTATGAGATGTTAATGTTTGTCATGCAAAGCATGTTGCGATACCTCATTAGAGGAAATTTGAGCCTAAATGTGCTCATGAAATTTTCATGTAATTTCCATGTCATAATATGTAAACCAATCAAAATCCATTAAATTTAAAACGAGGTACACGTAAATATTTTGGAGGGAAAAGAAGAAAAATATTTTATTTAATTCTATTTTTAGTATATTGTTAGGATATTAGGATATTAGGGAAAAGAAGAAAAATATACAGTGTGTTTATTTACTATGTACCTCCGTAACTTACAATCCGATGCTGAGGCTTCCAGGAATTATTTATCAGTAGTTATTCAACCGGTAGGAGATAGGGATACCTTTCTAGTCACAAACGTTTATGGCCCTCAGAGAATAGATGACAAACTTAGGTTTCTAGATTCCCTTGTGGATCTCAGGGACAGACATGCAGAAATACCCTGGATCATGGGAGGTGACTTCAACATGATCAAATCTCTTTCAGAGAAAAAAGGGGGAACCAGAGCTCTAAGTAAAGACTCTTTAGCATTTCAAACCTTTTCAGACAATATGAATCTTGTTGACACTAATAGGAATACTGGCCTCTTTACTTGGAATAATAAAAGAGGAGGAGAGTCCCATGTAGCCTCAAAGTTAGACAGATTCATCATCTCTAAGGATCTTATGCTAGCAGATAAGGAAGTAATAGCGAGAGTTCTACCCTTTGGAGGCTCAGATCACTGGCCGGTTCAATTGGAGATTAAGGGCATTGGTACTCCCAGGAACAAACCTTTCAGATTTGAGAATATCTGGCTGTCCCACCCAGACTTCATCAGCAACATTGAAAAATGGTGGTCAGAAGATTTGCAGATTCAGGGGACAAGAATGTTCCTACTTCACAAAAGACTAAAGCACATCAAGCTCCGGCTTAAAGAATGGAACAAGAAGGATTTTGGCAATATTTTTGTGGAGAAAAAATCTATTGAAAACAAAATGCAGGTTCTCAACCAAGCTCTGATCACGGAAGGCTTTGATAAAGCCATAAGTGATCAAGTGGATAAACATCATCAAGAATGGGAAAATCTATGTAAACAAGAGGAAATATTTTGGAGACAAAAGTTTAGAGTTCAATGGCTCAAAGAAGGAGAGTGTAATACTAAATTTTTTCACAGATCCACCATTGCCAATAGAGCTCACAACAGAATCTCTTCAATCAGGAGGATGGGGAGCTTCATATCTCCCATGAAGTTATAGAAGTTGTGTTAGTCCAACACTTCCAAGGTATAACTCAGGAGAATAATTCAGATAGAGAGCACTTCATTAGGGAGGTAACTAGTAATATACTGAAGCTGGTGTCTAGAGAAGATAATTTCAACCTTAATAGGCCAGTTACGAAAGAGGAGGTCAGTGAAGTCCTCAAAGATATGCAGAATGGCAAAGCACCAGGCCCGGATGGTTTCAATGTGGATTTTTCAAATCTTGATGGAATATTGTTAAACAATATATTTCGCATGTAGTGGAGGAATCCAGGTTGAACAGAACAATTCTAAAAGCGCTCAATACCTCCTTCATCTCCTTGATTCCCAAACAAGACATTGCTCAAACACCGGATAAATATAGACCCATAGCCCTATGCAATGTGGTCTACAAGATAATATCCAAGGTAGTGGCTAACAGACTCAAACCTTTACTTCATGTTCTAGTTTCAGGGGAACAATCAGGTTATGTGGAAGGCAAACAAATTCTTAACAACATCATTTAAGCTCAAGAGGTGGTTCACTCATTAACTAGCAAGAGGTAGGTGGGCATGATCATGCAATTGGATATAGCCAGAGCTTATGACAAGGTGAATTGGACCTATATCAAAAAAATTCTTGTTGCTTTTGGATTTGATCATAACTGGGTCAGATGGGTAATGGCACTGGTGACTTCCTCTAGTTTCTCTATATTAGTTAATGGCTCTCCCTCAAAAATTTTCAGTCCTTCAAGAGGCCTCAGACAGGGAGACCCGCTCTCTCCCTTTCTTTTCATCCTCATGATGGAAGGACTGGGTCGGTCAATAAAGCATGCTAAAGTAACAGGAAAGATTAAGGGCCTGCAACTAACTGAGAATGGTCAGGCCCTAACTCACCAACAATTTGTAGATGATACCATGTTACAAGGAATCCCCACAGTCAAAGAAGCTTTAGCCTACAAAAAAAATTGAATCTCTTTGCCTTGGCTTCAAGTATGGAAGTTAATCTCTCCAAATCAAAAATATTTTTCTTCAATACCAATATTGCTATTCAGAAAAATATCTCCAGAATTCTAGGCTTTCAAAGGGATTCCCTTCCCTCAAAATATTTGGGAGTTCCTCTAACTGCTAAACCGATGCTCAAAAGCATTTGGGAACCCTTGATCAATAAGTTGCAGGATAAAGTCAGTAAATGGACCATCATATCTTTAAATCTTGCTGGCAGGTTGGTACTTACAAAAGTTGTTCTGCAAGCAATCCCTATTTTTATGTTATCAGCCCTCCCAGCTCCAAAAGGAGTCCTTCAGCAATTCAGAAATATTCAAAGAAACTTCCTTTGGGGTAAGGAGGAGACAAGGAAGAAATGGGCCTTAGTGTCTTGGGAAAAAATTTGTAGACCCAAGAACCATGGAGGGCTAGGCTTGGATGATCAGGAAATACTCAGCAAAGTTTTAGGGGCCAAACTATGGTGGCGTTGGGTTCAGAATCCAGAGACTCAATGGGCAAATATCTGGAAAGAAAAATATGCAAGCTCCTGGCAAACCAGTGATCTCATAAGAATGTCAGGAAATATAAAGGGCTCATACATCTGGAACAAAGCCTGGGAGAATAGAAGCCTAGTACAAGAAAATAGTTTTTGGGAAATCAGAGAAGGAGATCTAGCTCTTTTTTGGGAAGATAAGTGGAAACAAGAACCAATTCTATTAAAAGAAGACTTCTTAGACCTTAAGCATGAGACAGATTCCCAAGGATTAATTAAGGTAAAGGACTTCTGGGATCATACTCATCATACGGAAAAGTGGAGAATCTGGAGAAACATTGATTGCAGAAATAACAATCCCTTGAAAACAAAAGCAGAGGCGCTCATGAAAATGGTGGAACAAAGGAAGATCTTAGTTTCAGGGGGCAAGACCAACTAAGATGGGGCAATAACAAAGAGGGCACCTTTAATCTTAAGGAAGCAAAAGGCATTCTCCTTGAGCTGGATCCCCAGGTTCCAGAAAAAATCTGGCAGAACCTATGGAGGGACCAAGGGTGGATGAAAATAAAACTCTTCATGTGGTTGGTATACCACAAGAAAATCTTGACTTAGGACAATATCAGGAAGATGGGTGTTCTGGGGCCTTCAATATGCCAGCTCTGTGAGGCTCAAGAGGAAACAATGGAGCATTTACTCAACAGCTGCATTTTCACCTCCTGGTTATGGGACATATTTGCCTCAATCTTTCAGCAATCCGACAGGGATAGAGGGAGCATCATTAATACCCTCAATAATTGGAGAAGAAATTTTTCAGGATTATGAATTTCTCAGCTCAGCTTGGGCCCTTACACCAAGCTTCATTATATGGAACGTTTGGAAGGAGAGGAACAAAAGAACATTTAAGGATGAAAAGAAACCTCCACACCGCCTATTTGAGATAAAACAACTTAAGGAGACAGTGGGAACCACTATTCGTAACTACCCCAAAAATCCTCCCTCAGAAATGGATTTAAAAATTCTTTGGCAGCTGGGGATGCAGGGGCTCACTCCTTAAGGCCTAGATAGGAAGGTTATATCAATGGACACGGAGAAGGATTTCTGGCATCCTCCCCCAGAAGGATATTTGAAATACAACATTGATGGGGCTTCAAAAGGAAACCCGGGAACTGCTGGGTATGGAGGAGTCCTTAGGGATGCAGAGGGAAGTATTATCTTCATCTTCCATTGCCACCTAGGAAAAGCCACCAACAACATGGCTGAACTAATGGCTTTGGAGCAATGCCTGGATTTTCTGAGTCAAGATAACTGTTTCAATGTGATAATAGAAGTGGACTCTAAGTTAATCATTAACTCAGTGAAAAAAATAAATAGTGGAACAGTGCTGGAAAAAGTCTCCAAACACTAGAAACTTATTCGAGTTTTCCAAAGAATTCAGGGTCATCTCAAAGGCTTTCGCACTATCAGTTTCCATCATGTTTGCAGAAAGTCCAATACGCTGGCGGATCTTCTAGCCAACCAGGGTGTCAGCTGTAAAGATGATAAGGTTTCGATGGAATGGCAAGAGTTGCGCCAGAGCAGACTGAGAGCCCTTTGTTGCGAGCAAGCGAAAGAGGACAGGGAATTGTTTAGATACAAATCCATGGAGACAAGCTCGAAATGATTTGTCCTTTGTATGTGTTAATAGTATCTTGTAAACTATTCTTTGGTGGGGGGCAGACCATGGCTGGCCGTTGAAAATCCTGGAGTTAGCGAGACGCATATCACAGTTCATTGGGGTGAGTGAAAGATATCACAGTTCATCGATCAGTGGATAGCCTCTCATCTTTACTTGGTTCCAGGTTTAGGCAAGGAAGAAAAGAATGCAAGGGATGAATCCGGTTTTTTCTGGCAGCCAGATTACTTAGAATTTTGGGTATCGGAAAGGAAAACCGCTTCCTAGGCGGTTTTCAGCAGATTTGCCCCGCTTTCAAGTTGGAAATCATTTTAGCGATTTTGTAGCGATTCCATTCAGCCTCCTACACGTGGCAGGGAGGTGGATTCGTATACCACCCTTCATCACACACTAACATCTGGTTATCTTGTTCAATGCAAAATTAATCTCAACCGTAGGATTTTGCAGAGTGGATCAATGGTCAAGTTCGATCGTGCAGCTTGGTGGGGCAGGACCGTTAAACATCGATCATCTTTGTTGAGTGATTTCCTCCTTGGCCGTTGGTTTGAGCGCAGAAATGGACGGCTTAGATTAAAGGGGCTTTTCCATAGGCGAGGGTGCGGGAGATTCTGAGGGTTTCCTTTTTTCTTCTAAACTCAATGTGCAAATTTGGTTTATTTTCCTTGGGTTTGGTGATTATCTTTGTAAGGCTAAGAGGTTTTGCCCTTGGTGGCTAGTTTTCAATTTTTTCTGACTCCTTGGTGTCGAGTGGACGTTTGTATATATTGTAAACTATTTTTTGTCTTAATGCATTAGAAGGATCGACACTTGCTTTAGCAAAAAAAGTTTACAACACATCTCTTAAAGAAATTGGAATTAAAAAGCATAAATCAATAGAGAAATGGGGGGTCACAATTTTGTCACTACTTAAAAATTTATGTAAAATATTAATGAATATCTTTTAAATAGAATGAATAAATTAGATAAAAAATATATATTAAATTTTAGAAAAAATATGACATGAAATTGAATTTAAATTGGCATGTTTTGTCTTCTTTTACCACCACCTAATTCTTGATGATTTTGTAAATTTAAGAGTAAACATTCCAACTCCATTTATTTTTATAAAACTTGTTTGCCACAAAAAGGGAAAAAGTGATACACATTAACACACTTTTACCTCCTCCAGCCTTGTATGTCACCTTAATAAATCCCTTTATTGTCTCAAGCAAGCCCCTCAGGCTTGGTATGCCAAAATGGATAGCTTTCTTTTAGATACTAGCTTTTCTAGGTGTCATTCTGACAATATTGTCTACACCAAGAAAGTGGGTAAGTCTCTTATCATTCTTATTCTTTATGTTGATGATCTTATCCTTACTAGTAGTGATCCCAACCTTATAAACCATGTAAAGTCTAGACTTAAAAAGAAGTTTGAAATGATAGACTTAGGACACTTGCATTATTTTCTTGGTCTTCAAGTCTTGCAATCCAAGGAAGGTATTTTCCTTTCCCAGTCCAAGTATGCTTATGATCTTCTACGCCACTCTCACATGGAAGACTATACGCCAAACCCTTCTCCCTTTTAGTCTAGAGCCAAACATTCAGTCACTTGTACTTCCCTAAAGTCGATGCTACCTTATACCGTGAGCTTGTAGCAAAGCTTTTGTATCTGACCCATACCCATCCTGACCTTTCCTTTGTTGTTGGCCTTATTTCTCGGTTTATGCAAAATCCACATGAAAGTCATTGGAAAGAATCTAAAAGAATACTTCATTATGTTCGAGGTACAGTTTAGTTTGGGATTCATTACAGTGCAGAAGCATCTCCTCTATTTGTTGGTTTCCTTGATTCCGATTGGGTTGGTGACCTTGATGATCATAAGTCTACTGCAGGTTGTGTTTTCACTCTTGGTTCTGGACCTATTACATGGGCTTGCAAGAAACAAAGTGCCATTTCTCTTTCTTCAGTAGAAGCAGAGTATCGTGGTGTTGTAGAAGCTAGTAAGGAAGCCCTGTGGCTTTGTCAGATCCTATCAGAGTTTGGCTTTTAGCAGCAACATTCGACTACACTTTGGTGTGATAATCAAAGTGTCATTCAACTATGCAAATATCCAGTCCAACATCAGTGTAGCAAAAACATTGAACTATAGATGCACTTCATCAAAAAGCTCATTCATGACCATGTTCTTGAAGTGAAATATTGTTCAACCGATGATCAAGTTTCAGACATCTTTACAAATGCTCTCACAGAGGCGAAGTTTACTAAACTTCGATTTATGGTTGGAGTTCAGGAAGTTGTCATTGAGGGGGGATAGGATCTAATGCCTCCTTCCTTCTCTTATTGTGTCATATTTGTACATCCTTAAATCTTATCCCAAGTTGTTCTTAAGGGGTATGTTAGGATATTCCGATACATCGGAAATAGTTAACTATAACTTGGTCTAGTGTAGAGTTAGGTAAAGTGTGTTTCTTTACTATGTACTTTTGTAACTTACAATCTGACGGTCACGATATGTTATAGACATGAAGTGATTTGATGGTTCATTCTCTCCTCGATATTACAAACACTTGAGTTGTGTTTTAACACCCAATTGGTCCATGATCTCTATTTAAAGAGCATGTAACAGCCCCGAAATAACAAGACATAATTAATTAGATTAATCAAGTGATTTATAATCAGCATACAATTTATTAACTAGTTAACATTACATTTCAAAATTAATGTGAGGAGAGACTACTCACCTGTGGAACGCTAGTTGAATTCTGCTAACTGCAACAAAGTCTTGGGGACAACTCTCCACCCAACCGTAGGCTCAATTGCACAAAATCTTGCTACAATTGGCCACCTCCGAGCCCTCAATTAACATACTACTACCAGGGTATTCTTTGTCTCTCAACACTATTCTCCCAAGAGAATGGATGGTGGAACCATGGAATGATGGAATGCCTCTCATCTTCCTCACCATCTATTAAATAGAGAAAACATTGGAAGGGGAACCACATGCACACACTCCATGTGTCAACATGCAATTTTATTGCTTTCTTGTTTTATTTCTTTTGTTTATACTTTTTGATAGTTTTACTGATTCTTACTGCTTTCTTGTTTTATTTCTATTTATATTTATTTAGAGCTTTAGTATTAATTATTTATTATTTTATTATTATTTATTATTTATTTACTATTACTATTTTTTATTTATTGTTTATTATTTATTTTCTTGTATTTTAATATTATATTATATTATTTATTATTTATTATTATTATTATTTATTTTTATTATTAAGGGACATTACAGAGCATGGAGGGTCATTTGTAAGGTGATCGTTCATAAGAGAAGCTTATGAAAATTTTATTTATTTTACATTAATAAATTGCCTGAAGTGGCCGTGTTGGCTCAGACCGTGGATTGTCTTCCTCTTTGATGGTTTTAACCACGTCAAGAATACTAGTGTATTGATCTATGATCTGTTTGTGAGTGGTGTCATTTGGTGTTCTATCTAAGGAACTTACCCTGTAAATTCTTGCATATATCTCCTTATAGGTTTACTCTAATTTCAAGTGTAGACACTCGTTGGATGTACAATTAAATTCCACATCCAACAAGTACCCATTACGCATACTTTTGAGAAGACCCACATTGATAAAAATTGCAAATACATTAAAAACACATGTTAAACATGTTTTTTTAATGTATCTGTAATTTTTATCAATGTGGGTCTTCTCAAAAGTATGCATAATGGGTACTAATTGGATGTGGAATTTAATTTCACATCCAACAATTGTCTAAATTTAAAAGTTGAGTTATCTATAAGGTGATAAGCCAAAAATACAATTAAAAAAAATAGTTTTCTCATTTTCCTTCCAAAATTTATAACTCTTATTTTAATAATTTCATTGTTATTTTATTAATTTTCCTTAGGAGGCCAATTTTAGGCTGAAATTTCCTTTAATGTTCTCATTCAGCGACCATTTCCTTCGATAAACTAATTTGTCAGGCACGTGGCCGGGAATGAGCAATCACACGCTGTCTGGACCACTCCCACAAGCTAGCAAGAGTATCTAACCCCTGTGAGTTAAGGTCATTAATGATTGAAATGGGGAGTAAGTGGTTTCCGTTGAGGCCTTTAATGGCATCCATACCCACTTTTATTCTTAGCCCATTACCCACCCTCTATAATATATTGATGAAAAGGCAAGGGATGGCGAGCCTGAGACTGCTCTAGATTTTTGAAGGATTATTTATAGAATATATTGAAATGATTTTTATTTATTGATATCTTTGAAATATTATACATCAACTCCATGCTAAGCATGAAAAGGAATTACACATATCCCTCATATTAGGATGTCAATCTTAAAAAAAGACAAGATTCCATGTTGGTTGTATGCAACTTCTTTAGGAAGCATGGCATATATAGGAGGGATATTTACTGAGTCATTATGGCATTACCAAGGATGTCTCACTCTTTGTAGTTGCAATGTTGAAAGGTGGCACTATTGGCAAGGGTACACCTTCAACTTCTAAGTCCAAGTCTTTCAAGGATGCCCTCAAGCCCTCCTACATATAAAAAACTCTCAGGGTCTACTTTCATTGTGGACCAATTGGATGAAACCCCAGATGTTTTTATAGAGTAGTCTATCATCTATAAATCTAGAAAGGATTGTATGAGGCATGCTGTGATTTTCAAGTTCAATGGGTTTTGGCGCACTTTAGAATTGGGTACATCAGACCTAGACACTAGATGTAGACTCGTTCCTTTGCTCAAAAGGTTTCTTTTTGGTGAAATTTAAGAATATCAAGTATTACAAAAGGGTTTTAGATGAAATACCCTGGTTTTTGGGGCAATTTGGGCTTTTCCTCATGCCCCTTCACATGCTTCATCTAGATATTTTAGTTGAAGTGAGAAAATGTAGTGGTTGGTTCATTAAAGTAGATATAAAAAAGGCTAGATAAGGGCATAACTAATTTCTCCTGCATATGTATTGAGGTAGATCTTACCAAGTTGTTGTGAGATAAACTTTGTACCCACTTGAATGGATTAACTTTTACACAACCATTGGATTATGAAAATATGGCTTTTTTGTGTAAACTTTGCCAACAACCTGGGAGCTTATAGAATGTATGCCCTTTTTCTCGAGGGCATCGTTCTTCTCCAATCTTCAAGAATAAACAACGAGGTTGGATGAATCCTAAAGTTTTAAAGGAATCTAAGAAATCTTCAGTGAACCAACCAGAAAACCCTCAACCTGAAAAAGCTTCAATAGATAACTTGCTCAAACACATGCAACGCCATCTCATCCTCTAGTTCCTAGGTCCACCCCTTGACTGGAGTTATAGGAGACACAACTATGGTTCTAGCTTCAATGTTGAAGCGAACATAAGTGTTTTTGAATCAGATTAATTAGATAGCGATAAGGAGACATCTACATATGTAGAAATCCTAGTATTAGAATTGACTCATGAAAACTCAAGCATTGCACCATCTCCATTTGATCCTAATAATTCCACGTACTTAGGAGAAGAGGAAAATAGGACCCTAGGAGATATTTATGATTATTCTTGGGTTCTTTCCGAAGGAAAATAGCTAAGAATGGGATAGGTAGTAATTCAAGGAGATAGTGGTTGTATTGTAATATATTTTACGGTTGTATTGTGATATATTTTACTTATCTACAATAAGGAGTTCGATGTAATGTGGTATTTTGAGATAATGCAAATTCATTATATATATATATATATATAGATATAGATATATTCTCACTTGTCAACTCAGTGTCACGTACAAATAAGATTACACATATTTAAAAAAGTAAAAAAAAATTATATATATATATATATATATATATATAAATAAAATTTATTTATAGACATAAATGAATATTACATGGTATGTGTATTTAGATATAAGATAAATTCCAGAAAAAATAAGATGCTGTGTGAGCTCTTACATGAATAAAGCTCATGTTACTACAAAGACCCGTTACATAATATATAACCATATATATATATGTTAAGATCCAAGCAAAAATCGATATAATTGGATTTAATATACAGCCATATATGCGCTAAGATCCAATAAAAAATCCATATGGCAGTCCCATACATATAGAAAGAAGCAATATACAGCCATATATGTGCTAAGCTCCAAGCAAAATTCCATATGACAGTCCCATACATAAAAAAAAAATGTACGAGGAGAGTCAGCCATGGAAAATTGCAAGTCCCTATATTGTGTCCGTGGAAGGCAGGTGATGAAGCTGAAAAGCTTGCGCATCTCTCTGCTCTAATACTCGACATACCCGGGTCCATCTCAACGCCTTTTTTTTTGGAAACCCTGTCTCTTGTATACTTCCTTTCTTTGTAGATATGTTTGCATATGAAAAGAGCCAAAGAGCCAATAATGCTTGTAATTTCCTCGATAATGGGAATAAGAAATATTTTTATACATACTCGAATTTTATTTAGACGGTTATTGTAGATGTGTTTGCATATGAAAAGAGCAAAAGAGTCAATAATGCTCGTAATATCCTCCATAATGGGAATAAGAAATATGTTTATGCAGACTCGAATTTTATTTAGACGGTTATTGTATAGGTAAAGAGTTAATTATTAAAATATTTTATTTAATGGGAATATTGAATTATTTTATTATCTTTTCAATGAAATATTGTTTTTATTATGTTTTGTAAATATAAAACAATACATATTGAATTATTTTATCTATTTTTTCAAAGAAATATTGTTTCTTTCGGGCTTTGTAAATATAAAGTAATTAATATTTTATATGGGAACTTTTATATTTTCACATATTTTGTTTTTTTTAATATATATTGTCAATTTTTTTGTTGAGTATAAAAGTAATTACATATTGTTTTTATATTTTATTACGAATCATTATAGATTTATTTTAATATTAGATATACTCATAATTTAAAATTGAATTTCCATTTGAGAAACAAATTGCACTTCAAAAGATTTAAATCCTTTGAGCACTTGTTAGATGCTGACGATGAATCTAAGATATATATATATATATTCGTTTGGTAGTTTTTTTTGAGATGTTTTATATTTTTTTAACTTCAATTTTAATTTTTTTAAGTGACATGTATAGCCAAGAGAGGGATTATTGTAAGTATTATTAATAAAATTTCAATATGAAATTCTAAAATATAAGGGTTATGAATATGAATGATTATGGAGTCTTTAAGTGCAATTTTTTAGATTCTTTTGGTAGATTTCTAGTCGAATTTGGCTAGAAAATGTGTAGTCAAATCTTAATTTGTGTTGTTTAAATTGGTATTATATATATATATATATATATATATAATTTTTATTTGTAATTATATGATTATTAATTAAATGTATTATTTTTTATTTCTAATAATAATATGTTTTGAAATATCATAGTTTTTTTTTTATCGGTAAAACTAGCTACTTGTATATTAATATGTACAGCAAAATAATTTACATCTTGATATGCTGGCTGCCCATGGCCAAAGGCATAACCATGGGTGACATTGACAGTTTCATGGACTTGCCGCGCAGGGCAATGTTGACCAAAAAGAACAAAATGCTTGACCCTGAGAACTTGTCTAAAAACACTATGATAGCCTGCCCAGGGGCAACTAACACCATATTATAGCCCGAGACACACTGAGACAGAGATTGACCAAGACACGTTACAAAACCACGCGCCTGCTGCGTTGGTGGAAACCGCCCACAGGACTTGGCACCAAGACACAAGACTAACATAACAGAAACATAAGATTGGAAATTAACCTGACCCGCGAACCCAGCATGAAAAGACTCGACCCGAGCAAAGCAAACACGAACAGGAGAGCGATGGGGTGAATTAATTCTCGGTCTCTTCCTCCATACTTTTGCTGCCTTCATCTCCTTCGGCCTCGCTATCTCCCGTGGCTGGCGAGCTATGCGAAGGGGATGACATAATAAGAAATGGAGATTGGGGGTGAGGCGGCCGATATGCACCTCCAGAAGTGCCCACTGCAGTGGATGACTCCCCCAACAATGCTTTTCCTTTGCCCTTCTCAGAGGGGGCTCCCATCGCTGACGACTCCCCCAGAGGGAGTTTCCCCTTCTCCTTTTCTGCGTCTTCCCCCACCAGAACCAGCGAAGACCCGTCATCATCCACCTCAGGAGATTTTGTGAAAAGCACAGAGATGTGTGCGTTGACCCCTTCAGAGCCCTCAGAACTGCCCAGTGAAAATACGACCGAGCCAAAAGCTGGAAGACTGGGCGCCAACTCCACAGAATTACCAACTTCCAGAATATGCCTAGCAGGAATTGGGTTAGCACCTCCCCGGCGATGGCAATATACACAACAACAGTGATGGTGTAAGTTTGCTGCGGGTGGGCGGGGGAATTGGCCATGCCTACTTCCCCTCCTGCACGGAATTCTTTCCCGAACCACCATCTTGCCTCCGTCTTCCCGCAACAGAAGGCAATCACCCTCTGTCTTTTGCCCCTTCCACGACACAGCCAGACCGAGCTCCGGAGAGCGCAGACACAGGCCGAGGTAATCAGTGGGGGACCTTCTGTCTCCCCTGCCTTTCGCCACTCTAATGAAACAAGCACAATAAACATTCCCTGAACCACCATGCATTTCCTTTGTCGACCAAAGCTCAAATATATTCTCTTGCCCATTTCTTGAAACGATAACCACATTGAATGCCTTACGCAGGCCTGTCATCGTCCTCAGCTGCTCCATTAAGGATGCACTGGGGCGACTCGCTTGAACCATCCTTCCGCCGGCCTGTATATTTAATGCCCCCGTCCTCTTCACGTGGCGTGGATCGCTTGTCAAGTGGCACCATGCCATCAATCAACGAGTCACCCGCATCCGGGGAAAAATTTGGACCATTTCTCGATTTGTGCGTGTCATCCTTGCGCAGGGGCCATGCTAATCTTCTCTGTATCGTTCCAATTTTATCGGATGTCTCCGAAGAGACAAAAAGTAGTGGGCTTGGCCCAGTTTAGACTAACTACTCGCACGACGAGCTACGACCTTGCTCGGGATTGAACACAAGACCGGTCCGTCATGACGAGGCCGACTTTACCACTACGCCGCCTCCACGACCTTTTGAAATATCATAGTTATAAATATAATTATTATTATTTAAATTTATTTTAATGTGATATGTATATTATGATTTTTTAATTGAAAATATTATTTATCATTTTATTAATAATAAAAAATTATAATACAACAAATTGAATTGAAATGATTTTTTATTTTTTTAATTGAGGGGATATTATTATTATTATTATTAATTTAATGCTTCATTTGAGGAAAGCTATAACATCTTCCCTTAATATTGTACAAGATGCAAAAAAAGACCTTTTAAGTGTAGTAATATCTATTTTACTTTGCATTATTGTTTCTTATATATAAAGTTAATATTGAAATAATTTATTTATAACTCACATTAAAAATATTTTTTTGTCATTAATATTGTTCTAATTACTACTTCTCCATAACTATCAAAGGAACCATATATTTTTTATATGGGAAGATAAAAAGCACCTATTTAAAATATAAAGAGTTTTTAGTTTTAATCCATCTTTCTTTATATAAAATTGAAATAAAATTATTTTAATTATGTCATGTTTATTTTGCAATTGGACTTGTAGAATTTTAATTTAATTATCTATAATTATGAGCTATATGGTAGAGATTTGATTTCTATGGAAAATATATATAATATTGTTAATAATATTTGATTTCTATGGAAAATATATATAATATTGTTAATAATAGTCCAAATAGAAGATTGAAAATTTTACCTCAAAAATAAATATATTCTTTTTGTTTTTCAATTTAATTAAAACAAATGTCGTATTCACAAAGCTTATTGAACTCTAATTATTTATTGTAAGACTTATTATGAAATAAATAACTTAATATTATTATGAATTGATGTTTATCAATATTTACCAACTATTTAATTAATATTAATTATTTTATTATTAATATTTTATAAAATATTTCAAATTAATTTTATAATATATATATATATATATATATATGCATTATATATAAATTATAAAAATACAATTCAATGCCATATGTATTAATATTATATATACCTTAAACATCTTTCCATATTACTTCATTATTATAAGAATAACAAAATAAATATATTTTTTTCATAAAATATTTTTTTTAACCCTACGAGATTTACCTATATTTATATATCAATTATATGGCTAGAACATTTACTCGTATTTTAATATATAACGTATATAGGCTAGGTTTTTTGGTGGGGGAAGGGGGTGTTTCGCATAACCTTTTTGTGCATATAACCATGGTGAATATATTCAATTGTTTTATACTCAAAGCTTTTATCAATGTACAAGTCATACCATGATATCAATGGTGCTGGTATTTTTAAGTAATATTTTTAATAATAAATATAATATTAGTATTGTGTATATAAATATGTTAATGTAATTGGATAAATATTTTAAACCAATTTATGATACATTTTATATTTTTAAAATTAATTAAATTATTATAATAATAATATTATTATTATTAAAAATTATATATATATATATATATATATATATATATATATATATATATAATTCTTTTAAAGTATTTTTTAAATTAATTTTAATAGTTTTTTAAAATTTTTGAGTTTAAGTTATTTAATTTGTAGAATTTGAGTGCTTCAAGGTTTTTTGTTGAATTTATTTATGCATTCAAAAATGTCTTATATGGTGGGATTTCAATGAAAAAGCTATTTTGTTTATAAGTTACATTATGCCTATATATATAAAACAAGATTCTTAATTAAGGAGACTTGTTACTATCAAATGCCCAAAAAATTATAACTAATGTTCATATGATATTTATTATTAATAAATATAATTAAAAGAGAATAAATAATTTTGAAATAAATCCTAACCTTTAATATGTGAATACTACTAAGAAAGTTCTAAAATATTTTGAGGAGATTAAATCCCTACCATCCACCGAATAATTATTGATAGTTAAAATAAAATTATGAAAGCCCTATTTCAAAATAGGCATACCTATCAATGTAATAAAAAAACCATTTGATATAGAGATTATAATGCTTTAATAACCTTTAAATTAGAAATATATAAAAACAAAACAAAACAAAACAGAAACAAAAATTACTACAACTTTCGGTTAAGCGTCCCCAGATGGGGGTGACTAACAGGCATTAAAGAGGGCCTTGGGATCTCCACCCTCAGCCAGTTGTGATCCATGTGTGGATTAATGAGAATTGGGGGAGGGGAAAGGAGGGTGGAGAGATCACTTCGCCCGACAAAGGAAGTCTTCGGAGAAGGGAGGAGTATGTTGTCTGCTTGGGTAGAGGAAGGTTTTAGTTTGTCTGTGGCAGGTGATGAGAAAGAATATTTAGAAAGAGGGCTACGATTATGCTTAATTTTCAGCCTATGATGAAATCTGAAAGGGAGGGGTGGTAAGGATTCAGTGGTTGTCATTGATCAATGCATCTGATTTTGTGTTCAAGACTCATTTTGGGATCCAAGTGTGCCGAGGTCGTGGGAATTTGAGTGGGTAAATATATGCTTCCTTTACGGGTTTTAGCTTCTCTTCTTCTGCGTCGACGGAAATCCTTCATCGAGTATGTTTGGGTAACTCTTTTTCACCTAGATTGGCGCTTGTTGGTTATATCTGATTTCCTTTCTATTGTTATTGTTTGGGCCATTATTGAGACAGTGGCTTTTTTGGGCTAAGTTAGTTGCATGTAAGGCCAGGATTATTGAGAATTGTTTTAGTGGTCCTGTGAGTTACTGGGGGTGTGAAGTATTGGTGATATTTGTATGGTGTCTCAAACCCTTGGGAAAAGAAACATGAGCCTCTAACATTAGACTTGTGACCAATTGTACCTTTCTCTCACGACTGCAATCCCAATCGATCTAGGGTCTAAGGCAAAGTGGGGTATTGGGGAGAAGAGAAATATATCCTATGTATTTCATGATAGCTCTATTGTCAAGCCAGGAGGTCCTCAGTAGCTTGGGAGACCCCCACTGTTAGATTGCAGGAAATATAATATGAGGTCTTGGCGGTTATGTGCTTTCAATGGGTTGAATTATCTTTGTTGTATTGGGTGGCTTGGGGTAGTCTGGTCCTAGTTTAGTGGAACTTGACCCTTGAAATCTAGGTGTTGTGTAGTCTCGTGGGGGGTATTTGGGACTGTGTTGTGTTGTGGCGAGCTCAATCATATGTTGGAGTGGGGTCTTGGTATACTTGGAAGTTTTATTTTGGCTGCAAGTATGCCGAGAAATAGATGAAGACGTTGTCGAGGGGGTGGGTACTATGGTCACATAGATATCTGAGTCAATGGAGCCTATTCCTCAAGTGAGGCTCATTCAACCAGCTTGGATAGGGAAGAGGTGTTAGCACAAAACCCTGCACCACTCGTTGGTCATGTTGTATAGGTCACCTCTTTGGATTTTATTGCAGATCAATTGAGAGGGATCCAAGCCAACCTAGATATCCTCCATGATTGTCGGTATGAGAATCGCAATGAAAATGCAGCCTACTAGAATGATATACAGTTCACGCAAGAGGAAATGTTGGAATAATTAACAAACATGTGTATAAGCATGTGAAGAACAAATGAACAGTTGTAGGGGATTGAAGCTCGACTGGAGCATACTAAGTTTCACCAACATGACCAAAGGGAGCATCCGACTCATGTTGATATACACCCACACCTTGAAATGAATGTGATAGGTTGTGTTCTTATTTCTCCTGTTTTTTGTCTTGTATGGCTACGAAGCCCTCCGAAAATAAGGTGCAAATTGTTAAATCTTCTTATTTTTATTCTAGCTCCCCTTGCCAACAAATCTGGTCAGACTAAGGTAGGACGAGTTGATCACCATCT
Organism: Pinus tabuliformis; assembly: GCA_031772625.1. Taxonomy (NCBI): domain Eukaryota; kingdom Viridiplantae; phylum Streptophyta; class Pinopsida; order Pinales; family Pinaceae; genus Pinus; species Pinus tabuliformis. The sequence goes on from CM062817.1 coordinate 1,116,820,087, forward strand.
AATTGTGCTTTCTTTATCTGCAGTAATATAAATCCATTATTTTTTATTGACTAAAAAATAAATAAATTCGGTTAAGCACGAAAAACTAGTAACTATCAATATTTATCTAAATCCATGGATCAAGTTGTAGCCCTCAAAAACTCTTGCCCCCATCTTCCCATTGTCCTTATGTGGAGGTTGATAGTGAAGGGTGAGATCTATTTGTATTCAATGCCAAGGATAGACAATGGGATTTGTATTGAGTTATCGAATGATGTTTCAAGAAAAAAGACATAAATGAGAGGTTTTTCATTAAGTAGTGGTTTAAGAAAAAGAAATAATAATAATTTATTTTTAAAGTTATAATCAAGTTAAATAATAAATTCATATGATTTAATTAAGAGCTCTTTTTCTCAAACTCTAAATCATTACAACAATATTTATTGGACATCAAATCCCCACTAGTAACATGAGAAGCATTAATGCCTTGAATAAATATTAGTATAATTTTTTTCTTATAATATGAAATGTATTATAAAATAAATTTTTTAAGACCTAATTTAAAATCATGTCTATCAATATTTACCTGTAATCTAATTTATCATACTAAATTAATTAAAATTAAAACAAAAATATTTTACTTATAATTAATATTAATTTTTTATTATTAATATTTTTTTAAAATTTTGCATATAAACTAATTCCATATGGAAAAAGATATATACCTTAAACATAAGTGCATATTAATACATTATTATAAAAGTACAAAACAAATTTTCTTTTTTCAAGAATATTTTTTAAAACCATACATGGTTAACCTATATTTATATATCAATTATATGGTTAGAACATTTATTCGTATTATAATATATAACGTAATAAATATGCAAAGGTCCATTTTTCATTTCGTATAACCATTTTGTGCACGCATGTTGAATATATTCAATTGTTTATACTCAAAGCTTTTATCAGTGTACAAGTCGTACAAGTTAACATGAAGGTGATGTCATTGGTGATGGCCTTTTTAACAAAAGTAATATTTTCCATAACAAATATAATTTTAGTTATATATATATGAGAAGTGTCACTATATACGTATGAGAAGGTTGATGTGGAGAAGGTTGATGCGGAGATTATAATGTTTTAATAATTGTTTAATTTAGAGGTATAAAGAAGTAGAAATGAATTTAATTATTATTTATAACTTTCGGTTAAGTATGAAGATCTAATAATTCTTAATATCGATCTAAATCCATGGATCAAATTGTAGCCTTAATATGAGGAGATGGAAATGATGTGTCTTTGGGAAACACCTTCCAATAAAGTACATTGTAGCCTTAATATGAGGAGATGGAAATGATGGGTCTGTGGGGAAGTGGAATTGCCAAAAACAAAATTTGATTAGATGGGTAGGAATTAAAAAAAGGGATGATTAAGGCTTGGTTAGATGAAAAAATGTTTTCACATGAAGCCCTATATTATTATTTATGCTAGGAGCAAGTAATGTCTACTTTATTTTCAGGTGGGTTGTGGAAAATCAAAGAAAATCAATAGTTTCACAAATTGAGAATGTGGTGTGTTTTTCATGGTCTTGCCTTTATATGTGTAGTTGGTTATATCTAAAGAAGCCATCATTAAAAGGTAAAAAAGTGAGGTGATTTCATGGAGGGAAGGACCAATCAAATCAATCTATCCCAAGAAGGCGAACACCTCAAACTATCTTCAGTGGCTCATTATTAGAGGGTATAAATAGGAGAAGAAGAGAACATAAATGTTATAGCCTTAGATTGTAAGCTAAGGTCCTTAAGCAACATAGACCCATCCATAAATCCTATCTCCTCACTATTGTTATTATGAAAAGAAGGCATCTTAATGATAAAGTATTCCTTATCATATATACGAAGGTCCCACCCATAAGAGAAGTGGGTCTAGAGGCCCTTAAATGAGAGGGGAATGATGGATGTCGCAAGCATCTAAATGCCTTCTCCCACACGTTTTTGGCCATGGTTGATGGATTTTCATCAAAATTTGTAGGGACCTTAATGACAGGAGAATGATGGATGCCTCAAGCATCTAAAGTCCTTATCCCACGCTGTTTTAGGCATGATGAGCCACCATTGAGGTCCCTACACATTTTGATGAAACCCCACCAACCACTAGGGTAAGCCAAGTTTAGTTCAATAAGCACATCCCATTTAGGATGAAAAGAAAGTTCCAAAATGAAGTATTTTTGAAATTAAGTGATTGAGAGAGAGAAAGAGAGAGAACATGAACTTGATTATAGAATGAATTGCCAAGGAATAGTATTTATTGGGCTAGATTGAGTGGTTAAGTGCATTTAGCTTTATCCAAAAGGTCTCGAGGTTGATCCCTCATGTTAGATCCCTTATTTCATACCTCACTTGATGTCCCTACCAAATTTAGCAATGAGGTTGAAAGTGACTTTTGATTTTCCCTGGAAGTTAAGTGGTTCTTCTCTGCATTATATAAATATGAGATCTCATTGACTTTTATTGTGCAAGGGGTTTGTGATCTATCATTCAGATAAGTGAACATGTGGAGGGTTCTAAACCTAGTTCATGTAACAAGGCCTCACCCCCGACTTCCCATTGTCCTTATGTGAAGGTTGATAGTGAAGGGTGAGATGTATTGAAATTCTATTCCAAGGGTAGACAAGGGGATTTTCATGGAATGATATTTCAAGAAAACAGACATAGGATTAGTGCAAATCTAATAATAATAATGAAAAGATAATATATGTTTAAGGTCATTACCAAGCCAAACACCAAATTGGTGTATTAGAACCACCTACTTATGGGACAAGAGGCTTCCATATATGCAACAATTTGACTTCTAAAGTCCCTCGAGGTGCACATACTCAACAACACCCCACCCCCCCCCCCCCACCATGGATTTAAATCTATGACCTCTTATGAGGAATGACATGTTCTTAACCCTTAGGCCCACTCAAGGGTGAGAAGTATTTGTAGTCAATGTCAGGGGTGAACAAGGGGAATTTCATCATGCTATCAAATGGTACTTCAAGGAAAATGATATAGTCTTAGTACAAATATATATGACTAGATTTAACTCCTTTATGATTTATTTTAGTGAAATCAATTGATGTACCCATCTAGAACCATCTATTTTGAGCTTTTCATTTCTATCCTTGGTCATATATAATCACTAGATAGATTTTCTTGGTGAAGGAGGTTAGAAGGATTGTCAGGAAAGTTGCACCGATGGCCATTGGCTAAAATCTTAGGTAGTATTAGTAATGTATATCAAGAGAAGGTGGAGCATGTTCCAAGACTAACCACTAATTGGCTATCAGGTTGTGTTATAACTGGGCCACTATGAGGAAAAGGGTTTCCATTCGTTTCAAGTTCATTTATTACATAGATGAGAAAAATAACTAAGAGCCTAGATAGGGAGAGAACACCCACTGGATCAACGGATTCAAGGGTCGATGAACCCCGTGGGAAGCTTGTTGATTAATGAACCTACTGGCCAGGAGGTTGACACACCTGGGTACCTGAGAAGCTGATGAAACACCAAGTGTGGCCCTGAGTTAGGAACATTGGTGCTTGTACTCTCTATTGACTACTTAGGTGAGTGATCTCTAGACTCTCACTAGCTTTTGTGCTGATGAACCTTCCCAAAATTTGAAAGAAATTTCCTCTTGGTATTGAGTTGTAAGTCTTTATGCTAGAAATAACTTCAAAATTAAGGTTGACCGAGACAACAACCTCTATGCCATAAAAATTGGGAGTTCTTGGGAATCCCAAGGAAGCGAAATTCTTATCTCTTATATTTGACTTCATATTAGCTAGTGGGTAAAGGTGGTCCAGCCTTTGGAGACCCTATTGTAGCTATTGTATTGATTTTACCCCTAAGCACTCCTCCTCAAACTTTGGAATCTGGCTCAGGGGTGACTACTACAAGATAGATTTGGATGTAGTCTGTCTAAGTTTGGGTGGGGAGTTGAAGTCCCAAACTTAGTTGCAAAGCACATTTTATATAGATAAGTGCATACTTAAACCTTTGTACCGTGAATGTTAAGAATATGATTGATGTTTTAGCTTAAAGCCTTTTTTGGTATTCATCCAATGTACTGGACTAATGCTTATGATACATTGTGGAATGTGGTTTCCTACAAGCTTGAGGAATGTTGTTTTGTTGTGTAAATTTGAGTAAATGAATGGATGTCTATATTCCTTCATGAGCTTCTTTTTATGTTTACCATTAGCATGAGAGGCCTATAGATTTTCTGAGTTGTTATGAGCTTGGATTTGGCCCAATGGGCCTAAGTATAAATGGATTGATAGAAATTTATTTATTTTATTATTTAAACTAGTAGATGTGGATTCCAGAACTTGTTGTTATTTTCCAAGCTTAGGAAGGCTAGCATTGCATTGATGTATAAATAATAAATATATCTATTAGCAAGCTAGGTCGAAGCCTCTGTAAGTTCAGGAGGTATATACCTATATATATATATATATATATATATATAGACATGTTCAAATGGACTAGATCAAGCCCTATTAAAAAGCTCAGGAGGGATAGCTCCAAAGAGCTCCATAACTATATGTTCCAAATGAGTCCCAAATGTTTTAAGGAGTGTGGCCCTCGATCTGCAAGTACCATTTGTAAAAGAATGTTTTGTCGAAGCATTGAAGGCATGGAAAATGCCCAATCCATTTACTCATCTATGTAGCAAAATCTAGAACCTTGAAGGGGCAGTGGAACCAAGATGGAGTCAAAGGAGGCCTGCTAACAAGGGCATACGTTGGAACTCTATGGCAAGATCAGGCATTGGATGGCATTGATATGATTCGTCAAAATACTTCAGGTGGAAAATTGGCACTAACACCGATGTGAGTCCTAAACCTAAGGACATCTCTACCGTCCAATCTATTCTCCAACTGGTGATTGACAATGTTTGGTTGGTGGGGTCATTTTATTTAGCATTCGTCGTGCTAAAGCAAGGTGCCCCGAGTTAAATTATAGTGTGAAATTAAGTTTTACAACGCAGTAGTGGGGCACAAGGCCTACATGGAAGGTGACGTGGCTCGCAGGGTTATGTGGCGACCTACGAGCAAGATAAATGTCAGTAATATTTGGGGTTTTCATGGGGCCAAGTGGCTTGAAACTGGGTGACTCGTAGCATACCCAAAGTAGAGCCATGCGGAGGGTGATGTCACCGCAACAGAAAGGGTTACTGACGTCACCCCGAAGCCTTTTCCCCAAATGGTTTGTGGAGGGTAGGTGAAATCCCACTAGGATTTTAATCTAAGGGTGACATGGCAGTGGTGGAGCCCATGAGTGTAGTAGTGTGAATAGGTAACGTATCACACATAGGAGGATGGGTTCATGAGGGAGGCCAGATCTCATGCAATTTGGTTCGAAGCACCTCTTGGAAGTTTGGCATAGCGTGAGGACATGGCTATCACCACATAACCTCAACCATTCTTCCTCGTCATCTTCAATGGGGGGAGGGACTATGAAGGAACCACTATAATTTAATTCCCAAGGTGAGGTAGCATTGTGAACTTAATTCTTATGTAATGGGCATCACAACATGGTAATGCAACAATATATGCATTAGGTCCCGTAAGTAATGGGAATTCATGCATGAGTCGACAGTTGTCACGTGGGGTTGAAGTGGAATATGACTTGGAAAGCCACATGGGCACCACATGGCAGGTTAAATGACATGGTGAGACCAGATAGGCTGAAATTTGAATGGACATATATTTTGATCTGAGAGTCTAATTGAGGCAAATTTTATATCATTGGAAAGGTCTCGACGAGAAGAACACAACATTGTTATTCATTTTAAGTTTCGAAGAAGTTGTGAAAGATCTAAAAATTTAGACCCCATTTCCATAGTTAGACTTTGTAGGTCAAGTCAACATAGTAATTGCCTCCTATCCTTAGTAGGGGCTAGGGATAGTAAGGGTTTGTTGACAGTGTTGGACCGACCAACATCAGGGGATCTCCCCAGTATGAAGTCCCAACTAGACCTCACACCGTTTGGTATAGGAGTCCCATCCAGTACGATGGCCTGGTTGCCGTTATCTTAAAGATTTTCCTTAACTCTTACTTGTCAGCATAGGAGAGTGGTATGATTTGTCTTCCGAGAAGTGAGGTTCGCTTTCCTGATGAGTGTAACTGTCACTGGTATCAATGGTTCTTTCACCATAGAGGGAGAGGGATGGAGTGAGTCCCAAGTTAGTTGCGAGAAGTCCCAACTCTATTAGGAACACACAACACAACATGACATGCGCAACTTCTAGCGGAATAGTCCACATGGATGCGACAGTCACAACACACAAGGGAAGATAACATGTATAGCACTCAGCGGATTATTCCGCGCGAGTACAATGGTTGTTATAGCAAGTTCCATGTGAAAGGCTTGTCTGATGTCCGGGAGAGTAGTCTACATGGGTGAGACAACGTTAACAACATATACAACACATTTTCATTAACATATGTGTATTACAACAAGTGAATTAGTTCAAGTGTTAAACACAGGTTCAAGCAACATGCATTACAAGTGTTAAATATTAGTCTTACAATAGATACAATACATGTGTGAAAATGTGTTGGCCTGTTAGTAGGCTTCTGAATTAAGTGAAAGTTCTAAGACACATCGTTACACCATACATCACTAACCCTGTGTGAGGGGCGTTGGAGCCACTGCTTACTCCTCAAAGAAAATATAACATACTCTCTTGGCTATGTGGGAGGAGCTGAGGTGAAAATTCATTTACATGTAAAAATGAGGGGGTATTTATAGCCAAGGGTGAAACTAACCCTTGTGGTTGTTCGACTACCCTCACGACTGTTTGACTTCCATGATTTTTCAACTTTACATGATTCTTTGTACAGCAAGTGGGTCTCTTGGACTTCCACGTTACATTACATTGATTTGACAATATGTCCCACAGTGGAGATGTGGATGACATGACTCATGACACGACTTGACATGACAGTGCTGGTACATTCGTGCTGCTGCTCGAGTGCATGTCAAGTTGCAGTGTTGTTGGGTGATGGATGTCTTCATGGTCTGTTACAGCTTCACCTCCGCATGGCAAGGTGCGTGGAGTCTTCGATGGCCATTGGATCACTTGATGTTGCTTTGGCATGTTTCTCCTTGCGTGTATGTTGGAAGGATTGACATGCTCATCTGTTAACGAAAGGTGTATGTTCGTCCATTTGTCCTTCTGTGGGCACATCTTGCATGTCTGCTCGTTCATCCGTCCGTGAACACATCTTTTCATGTTCATCCATTCGCGAGCACATATCTTCGCATTCATCATTCATTTGTCCATTGGTGAACCTGTACTTTTACATTTTCTCCCTTCATTCATTCCATTCGTCGTTGTGCCATATTTGTTGGTGTACCTATACTTGCAATCACTTATGATGAAACGACATCAAATCCAAAAACCTCCTAGTCTACCATGACAGATGATCATTTGGGAAGCAAGTGATCGAGAGAGGAAGTAAGGTTGCAAGGCGGGATGATGGCTCCAGCAACTACTGAAGAAAATTGCGCAAGAGTCACTCAGTGATGAAGATGGGAAATCTGGGTCGACAGTAACTATCCACAAGGCCTAGCTTGGATAGAAGGAAAAATTGCACAAATTTGGGAGGAACAGTCTGGGCTGTAGGGAGGATTGGTAGACAGGATTTGCGCAATTTTCTGGGGAAACGAGCTAGGAGCATGGTAGAAAGAACTGCATAATTCCTGGAGGGAATAGGCAGTTGGCTACTGGGTCATCAGCATAAGAAACTAAACAATTTCCAAGGGGAACTGTCAGTCAGCTGCCGAGAGCTTGGCAGTTGAAACTGCACAATTCCTGGAGGGAACTAGCAGTCTGCTGCAGAGAGTTGTTGGCAAGGGAAACTACACTGAGGCTGTGAGGCCAGCCTGCTGATCATCTCTACGAAATTTCTGATCTGAGCAGACTATTGGGTAGTATAGGACCTGCTCATGAAAACTGCGCAATTTTCTTGGTGAGCAGTTGGTCAACTGTCGGGAGGACTGGCTGGAAAAACTGTGCAATTTTCTGAGGGAGACAAGGGTGGGAACTTGGTGTCTATTCAGCCTATCTCCAAAATTTTCTCACCCAGTAGAGTGAGCAAGGTCTGCAGCCTCTGTGCAATTTTTGAGGGAGTCAGTCCCAGGGTGGTTGTCGGGTCAAACTCTCTAGTTGACCAGCATGAAGGTTGACCGATTGCTTACAGGAAGTGCGGCTTGAAATAACGTGCTTGGTGCTTCTACGTTGTTCTAGGTGGTAGTCGATCGAGTCGATGGTGGGGTGATGGTCTAGCTATCAGAGGGGAGTCTGGTCGTCGGAACTTCAGCAAAATGGCTAAGTGTGTGAATGAGTGAAAGATGCACATGTGATCTTGAAAACACACACCAACATGTCTTGACGACGAGACGACCCAAACCATCCAAACACACATGCTTAACATGACTGACCGATGGTGTGAGCGACAAGCATGACACTTTTGATTGATCTTTGGTTGACTGTGACGACACTTGTGCGACAGTGAGTGTGATTCCATGTGTGAGTGCGATAGATGCTTTCATAGCGAACACAACATGTACACACGAGGCAAAGACCTTGAGCATGACTAGAACATGGTCACAAGCATGACTTCGATATCAACATGAAAAAACTTGGATAGAATGAACAAGTAAGGAAGATGAAAAGACTCACATGGGCTCACGAAGTGAACCCGAGTGTGTGCAATCATCAAGTGAATCTCTCAAGGGAGGCTCCGAAATTGGGTGTAGGCCAAAATTTTGGAGGTTAGTTGTAGCCACTACAACACTTGATGACACACTGGTAGAACTCTAGCTTCTCTATTTTGGTTCATTGATAGCACAGGGCCTTGGTCTTTCGGTGAGTATTGAATCAATGTTTGGGTTACTCTGGTTTCCCCACTTACCCATGGACATACATGGCTCACCTTTTACCAACTCAGTCAAACATAATCAAAAGTTCAGCTTGATCACAGTGTTTCGAATTTGGTAAGGGTAGTTTAGCTCGCAAGTTGAAGATTTTCAGAGTATAAGTTTTCATCTCTAGTGTTACTCTGCTACCAATAGGCCTAGACAGTAGCCCGCAGAGTCATGTAGGAACACACACATTCATCCAATTCCAGCGAGCTTGGTCACTACCCCAGTGGAGTTGCACGCTTCACCTCTCTGCGTAGGAAGCTTTTCTCTTTTTTCGCCTTTGTATTTTTAAAGAGGATTGTGCATAGGAACTTATTTATTCTTGGGTCGAAAGAGGCATCCTGACTTATTGAGAGCAGAATAGGTTGTTCCTCCAGAGAAGCATGTAAGACCTATGACATAGGTTTGCTCATTTAGATTTCCCCTTCTCCATTTCTACTAGTTGGATGAGCTTGAACACACAGAGAAGAAAGCTGAGTATAGGCATGAGGCTTCCTAGTGTGGACATAGGTTCATGGTTGGACCAAAACTTCCCTTGCATATGGCTCATATTTTCCGTCAAGACTTCATCAGCCAAAGGTTATAACCAAGCATAGAGAAGACAGATAAAATACTGGCTAAGTGTTGCAGTGTCACAAGTCTCTTCAAACCTCAGCCACATACTCTATTCAAAAGCCAAAATGTAGTAGTTGGCAGCACTTATTTCTGGAAATGAAAATAGTAAGGTATTAAGCAAACCAAACAAATGAAAACAAAAATAGTAAGCAAACCAAAAAAAGTGAAAACAACAACAAGTAAGCAAAGAAACCAAGTCAGTAAGTAAACAAACATGCAAACCAGAAAGCAAAGATAAGCAAAAACAAAAAAACTACTTCTACTCCTATGTTAAATGTTCGGGGTTATGTGAAATGAAATTTCCAATGAAGCCACCGTAGGCATACCTAACCTACAATCACAAAGATACGAGCGATTAAAACAGATAAAACATAGTGTGCAACGAAAAATGAAAAAACTTGAAAAACTTGCACATGAGAGAGAAGGTCTCGCCTATGGGCGGAAGAATGTGCCACAACAACCCAACACATACGCTTACCTCTTCTGTGACTACCGTTTTTCAACAAACCTTGGACGCCTCTTGAAAGTGTGTGTTGTTTTGTACCAAGTTTCTTTATGGGTGTGAGGAAGGACTTAAGCTTTTTACCTGTAACACAACTCGCCAAGTAAGATTGTTCCTACCATTGAGAGATTGGATCATAAAATTCATAATGGTTGTTTTGAAAGATTCGTGATCTTTGAGAAGACAAATTCTTGATTTGAGAGAGGGGATCACGATGGGAGTCTGTTATGGATAGATAGATCTGGTCATTCTCATCAGTCATGTCAAGACAGTGAGGGCCTGCCATAGCCATCAATGTAGGCCGAAGTGCCTCACTTGCTTGAAATAAGTCTAAGAAGAAAGATGTTACATGGTGAAGATCATAGTGCGTGAGGTGACTGTCATTGGATTTATTGTGGGGAAAATGATAAACTGCATGACATCCACCCAAGATAGAAGAGAAATCAGACTAGTCGGTCAAGATGATGGATTCCCAATTTGACATGAACAAAGAAACCTTTTGAACAATCGTGTGAACGTTCTGAATGAGGGAAACAAGTTCATTGTGCACTAGGCATGATATAACACCCACCTGCAACTGGTGAAAAAGTGCATAGGCATCATGGTAATCACAGAAATATAGAAAGGATGCCAACACTGTGAATGTGTGAAATCGGTTGGGGTGTGGAAAAATTAGAGTAACTTGATTCACACGATAGGTTGTACGCTCGTCATCACACAGGGAGATTGCTGGTGTGATGAGTAGGTAGATTTGATGTGCAAAATTTACAAAAGGACCAAGGCACTGATTACGAGAGAGAATATCTGATAAGTATGATTCTGGATAGAGATAGTCTTTGAGATGATCAACTTGATTTTCCCATGATTAGATGAGGGATGGACACTCCCAACCTGAATTGGATGTAAGAGAGGTGCATGAAGACGGACATGTTGTAACAGACTCATGGATTCAATCATTAGAAAAAATCTAAAATTTTGAAATATCATACCTTGAATAGTAAATATTATTTACATGGGGATCCACGTCGAGTTTAACCATGCAGATAGATGGATTGTGTGTGAGAAAAGAGATCTGATTTGGTTTGATGGGCTTTCTAGAGTCTCGAGGTCCTGACATAACCATCAACAGATGTTGAAGTGCCTCGACTCCCTGGCATGTCCCAGAACTTTCTAGAATTGAAAAATTACATTTTGGGATGTGAAAGGCTTGAGGATGGCTATTGTTAGTGATTTCAAAACTTCTCTTAGGATGACATCCATCTCTGTCACAGGTTTCATCAAAATTTTCAGCAAGATGACTTGACGAGGTGTCTTCATGTAACACACAAGATGATGATGAGTGGGAAGAGTCTTATGTGTTGAGACTATTTTCATCATAGAAAACCTCATTTCGTTGTGTTGATCGAGGAGATAACTCAAAATATGAAGAACCAATAGAATGTGGAGTGTCTCTGATGCATGTTGATGTGTTGTGAATGATAGGATGCACAGGCAAGTGAGGTGCAGAGGAAGCTTCGATATGGATGTTTGCTTTGACCAGTGCGCATTCCAGATCTAAGTTAGAGTGTACATGAGATGACAATAGATCATATGATGTGCTTGGGTGTTCATCATAACATACGGAAGCATGGGAGTGATGAAAACCTAAGACTAGAGGTTGATCAAAAGAATTGATTGTGCATGATGTTTCACCAAGATTCACAGATCAAGGATCAATCAAGAATGGAAGCTCAATGTTTTGAGAGGAATTGATTATGTCTTCACCATCCTGCTCCTCTGCTTGTATGATGAGACTACCTTGCACCTAACTGCAAGTTGAGCCAGCAACTCAAGAATCAAGAGAGTGTGCGTAGCTACCTTGTGAGGTAGATCACTCAAGTGAGTCATGGTGAAAGGAGTCATGGCTTGTAGATGATGGAGCATGGCAGAGATGCAGATTAGTATCAAGACTTGGGTTAGGAACGATGATGTCCTATTACATAATGGAGGGATAAGTTTTTTCCATAGGCTTTCCTAACCATTATGGAATTTCCTCCATTGGGGCGGGAGATAGCTGAGCAGATGGATTAGGAACATGTTGCGCAGATTTCTTAGCTTTGCAACTGCTGCAGGGGGGACCCACTACACAAATTTCTTAGTTTTGCAGTTTCTGTGAGGGGGCACCCTCTTCGATACATGAGGTGTCTCGTGATCCGCAAGAGTTGAGGAAGAAGGGAAATTAGGAAGTTCCCCAGTATGGGAGACATGAACCAAGCGTTTTAGTTCTTGGCTCATGAAGTCAAGGTCCAAAAAGTGCTCAGTAATTTCATGACATAGGTGAAGGAAGAGGGTAAAAATTTCCTCAACTGATTTGTCAGGCTTCATTCTTAAATGAGAGATTCTTTCATAGACATCTTGGTGGTCACACTCATCGAAGGCTTGATGGAGCTCCTTGAGAAAAGTGAGAATGGAACGGACGAAAGCAGGTGGTAGGGTATGACACCATTGATTAGCATGATCTTCAAGGGCGATGAAGAAGAGTACGCAAACAAGCTCATCACTATCGATTTCATGGGATTCACAGAAATGAAGAAAATCATAAATGTTCTCGGTTACAGACATTTTGTCCTCAACATCAAACTTTAACAAGGACAATTGATCAATAAGCTCATCAGGGATTGATAAATGATTAAGGGAGAAATGAGAGAAACACCTTAGGAGCACGAATTGTTTATTATTCACTAGGTAAGAGATTCAACCCAGATGTAAGGGCTCAGCTTGTCATCTGGCCTCCCTTATAGCACTAAAATGTTGACGTTGCTGGACCCACCAACATCAAGGGATCTCCCTGGTATGAAGTCCAAACTAGACCTCACATTGTTTGGTGTAGGAGTCCCATCCAGTACGATGGCCCGATTGCCATTATCTTAAATATTTGCCTCAACTCTTACTTGTTAGCATAGGGGAGTGGTATTCTTTTTCTTCCGAGAAGTGAGGTTTGCGTGCCTGGTGAGTGTAAGTGTCACTCGTGTCAAAGGTTATTTCACCATAGAGGGAGAGGGTGGGAGTGAGTCCCAAGTCGGTTGGGGGAAGTCCCAACTTTGCTAGGAGCACACAACACAATAGGACATGTGCAACTTTTCGGCGGAACAGTCCACACGGATGCAACAGTCACAACACACAAGGGAAGATAACATGTATAACACTTAGTGGATTAGTCCATGCAAGTAAACAGTTGATATAGCAAGTTCCATGTGAAAGGTCTGTCTGATGTCCAAGAGAGTATTCTACATGGGCGAGACAACGTTAGCAGCATATACAATACATTTTCATTAACATATGTGTATTACAATAAGTGAATTAGTTAAAGTGTTAAACACAGGATCAAGAAAAATGCATTACAAGTGTTAAATATTAGTCTTACAACATATACAATACATGTGTGAAAATATGTTGGCCTCTTAGTAGGCTTCTGAATTAAGAAAAAGTTCCAAGACACATCGTTACACCATACATCATTAACCCCGTGTGAGGGGTGTTGGAGCCATTGCTTACTCCTCAAAGGAAGGATAACAGACTCTCTTGGCTATGTGGGAGGAGCTAAGGTGAAAATTCCTTTGCATGTACAAATGAGGGGGTATTTAGAGCCAAGGGTGAAGTTGACCCTTGAGGCTGTTCAACTACCCTCATGACTATTTGACTTCCATGACGTTTTTACTTTACATGACTCTTTGTACAATAAGTGAGTCTCTTTCCCTTCCACGTTACATTACATTGATTTGACAATATGTCCCACAGTGGAGATGTGGACGACATGACTCATGACACAACTCGACATGATAGCGTCGGTACATTCGTGCTGCTGCTCGAGTGTGTGTTGAGTTGTAGTGCTGCTGGGTGATGGATGTCTTAATGTTGTGTTACAACTTTACCTCCGCATGGCAAGGTGCACAGAGTCTTCGATGGTTGTTGGATCTCTTAATGTTGCTTTGGCACGTTTCTCCTGGCTTATATGTTGGAAGGCTTGACAGGCTCATATGTTCGCGAAAGGTGCATGTTCATCCGTTCATCCATATGTGAGCACATCTTGCATGTTTTCTCGTTCATCTGTCCACAGACACATCTTTTCATGGTCATTCGTTCATGAGCACATCTCTTTGCATGCATCATTCATTTGTTTGTTGGTGAACATGTCCTTCTGCATGTGCTCCATTCTTCCATCCCATTTGTCGTCACGCCATGTTTTTTGGTGTACCTATACCTATAGTCACTCATGACAAGATGACATCAAATCCAAAAACCTCCTAGTTTACCATGACACATGATCATTTGGAAAGTAGGTGACCGGGACAGGCAACAAGGTTGTGAGGCGGGATGATGGCTCAGGGAACTTCTGCTGAAAACTGTGCAAGAGTCACTATGTGATGAAGATGGGAAATCTGGGTCAATAGTGACTATCCACGAGGTCTGGCTCGGCTGGAAGGAAAAGCTATGCAAATTTTGGGAGGAACAGTTGGGGCTGCAGGGAGGATTGGCAGACAGAATTTGTGCAATTTTCCTCGGGAACGGGCCAAGAGCCTGGTAGCCAAAACTGTGCAATTCCTAGAGGGAATTGGTAGTTGGTTGTTGGGTCACTGGCATCAGAAACTACACAATTCTTGAGGGGAACTAGCCGTTAGTTGTTGGGAGCTTGGCAGCAGAAACTGCGCAATTCCTGGAGGGAACCGACAGTTTGTTGCTGGGAGATGATGGTGAGGGAAACCACACTAAGGCTGGGAGGCTAGCCTTCTAATCATATCTGCACAATTTTTAAGCCGAGTGGACTACTGGGGAGCAGAGGGCTTGCTCATGAAAACTACACAATTTTCTTGGTGAGAAGCTAGTCGACTGTTAGGAGGACTGGCTGGAAAAATTGCGCAATTTTCTGAGGGAGATAGGGATGGGCACTTGGTGTTTTTTTGGCATATCTACACAATTTTCTCATCCATCAGAGTGGGCAAGGTCTACAACCTCTACACAATTTTTGAGGGGAGTCAGTCCTAGGGTGGCTGTCAGGTCAAGCTCTCTAGTTGACCAGCGTGAAGGCTAATTGATTTCTTACGAGAAATGCAGCTTAAAATAACTTGCTTGGTGCTTTTGCATTGTTCTAGGTGGCACTTGATCGAGTCGATGGCAGGTTGATGGTCCAACTGTCAGAGGGGAGTCTAGTCGTCGGAACTTCAGTAAAATGACTAAGTGTGTGAATGAGTGAAAGATGCACATTTGATATTACAAACACACACCAACATGTCTTAACGACAAGACAACCCAACCATCCAGACACACATACTCAATAAGACTAACCGACAGTGTGAGCGACAAGCGCGACACTTGTTATTGATCATTGATCGACCATGAAAATGCTTGTGCAATAGTGAGTGTGACTCTGTGTGTGAGTGCAACAGATGCTTTCATAGCGAACACAACATGTACACATGAAGCAAAGACCTTGAGCATGACCAAAAAATGGTCACAAGCATGACTTCGATATCAACATGCAAAAGCTTGGATAGAATGAACAAGTAAGGTGGATGCAAATACTCACACAGGCTCACAGAGTGAACCTGAGTGTGTGGAGTCATCAAGTGAAACTCTTAAGGGAGGCTCTGAAATTGGGTGTAGGGCAAAATTTTGGAGGGTGGTTGTAGCCAGTACAACAAGTTTATATTAAAGATAGGTATCATAGCTTATAGGTTCAAAGTTTAACCTTTGGATATCATATGAGGCCCTAGAGCATGTGATAGGTGCCAAAAGCCTTATTGTTTTGTGTATTGATTATATATGCTTACTGACATATTTTATTTTAATATATGCACGTAGCATAGTATTGATGATTTGGCATGATTTCATTGACATTAACGTGCTAACTTGAAATGAATTTTTTCAGCTAACCTCATTCTGGTAGCCTCCAAGAAAAACAAAAGAAATCAAGGTGACAATCTACATGATTCACTTGTATTATATGTTTAAAACTAATAGTTATGTGTTTGTATGATAACACATGAAGGTCAAAGACCACATAAACAACAAATGATGGTATAGTATATAACTAGATGACCAAGGAATGAATAGAAGGATGGTACAATATAGTTATAACTAGTCACCACATGGGCAGGAAAAAATATCAATTGAATAAGGAGGCGCAAATTCTCCTAATTGGATGGATACATTGAGGAGATTAAAAGTTAAAATTAGAAGTTGTAAGGATGACAATGAAACGCTTGTCAGAGCATAGGGGAAACAAGCAAGAGCCAATGTAGCTAGTTTGCAGAGCCTCTCAAGCTTACAGAGGAAAAAACATCATGAGTTAGGAGCTAGCCATAGAGGTAGGTAGAGTTCCACAGAACAAGAAAAGCTAATGGAGAAAATGAGAGAAGAATAGGCATAGGTTTTCAAGTGAGGATACCGTAAGAGGGGGTAATCAATTAGATACCCTAGAAAGGACAATCTAGTAGAGGAAATGATCTAGGGATGTTCATAGATAGCAGCATCATCATCATAACAGTGGTGTTGGCTTGATGGGGCCTGACCCAGGCTCAGGAGTGATTTAGCCAAACAAATCTCGAAACTACCGGCCCTTTCGGCAACAGTCCGTGGAGTGCAGACTGAAGTCTCACCCGAGCAAGTATGGGAGGGTATTGGAACCAAGTTTCTACACCCTAGGGATGTCTTGATGAGATCTGGAAAGGCTGCGAACCGATCTTGTGCACCAGTGCAATTTTGCACAACTGTCTGACATTCGCATAGCTCTGCACAGAGCACGAAGGGCACTATCTAGATCTTTTACCCTTATGGTGTGATTATTATAGATCTAACTTAATTTTGTGGGCCCAGTAATCTTTATCAATTATTCAATAGTTATAACCAGTGCACGCAACCATAAACTTGTAAAGAGATGCAATAACATATACCAGAAGCATAAACAAACATATCTGTGGAAGGATGCACAATGTTTCAGAATCAACTTAGCTTTTATTAACTTGTTGTTCCAGTACAATCTAGTTCCACCCTATGCACTCAGCTGCAGGGGTCGTGCACATAGCTGCGGACTCTACCAGGCCTCTATGCACATAGCTGCAGAGCCTCTTGCTACTACTACAACCCAAGACTCAGACTTACAGACTCAGAGTGAATATCGCATTCAAGAACCCATAATACTTAGATCATATCCCAAGTTGCTTTCTACACTTAGAACCTCGCTCTATTTATACATTCCCATGGTCCGTGTACCATGGGTAGGCTGACACATTCTATATCAAATTACATTATTCATGGGCAGACAACCTTTTGACTTGACTCATTACAATTTCATGCTCCGCGCACTTTGCGGAGCCTTTACAATACCATTACCCAAAATTGTGGGCTTTAGGCCCCAAAACCGTTACGCAAGGGATTCGCTGCCCAACAAGCCCCCAACACAAACATCGTGTCTTGCCCTCGAGTCACCCATTAGTGTGGCGAGTCACGTTGCCAAGGCTTCACGGTCTTCCATCCCTGTGAGTGACGCACTACAGTATGTTGCTCCATCATTGCCTCCTGCAACTCTTCTTCAAGCTTCTACTCCATTGCCCCTACTAATTCGCGTAATTGATGATGCTCATTCTACTCTAGTAGGTTAACAAAAAGCGACCCCTCATAGGATTTTAGCTCTAGCTAAGATGTCAAATGTGTGAACTTTTTTTCAAGAGCAGCAAGCATACGATCTCTGGTTCAATATACTCAATGTTTGTTGAAGCTTGTGTTGCGTTTTTGCAAGAGAGTTGTTGTTGCCCGCAAGGTCCCAATCTTCAAGTTCCATCGTGGGCACATAGACCAGAGACGAAATTTTGTCTTCTGTCTTAAGATTCACCGTCTTGCACTTATCTTTCATAGATCACTTACTAGACCGCAGGTTTTGCGGCGACATCTGGACCAGTCGTGCGACCTGTTTGGGAATTTTTGGTACATCTCCCTCCGTTAGCATTAGGCTCAGTGTCACGTCCTTGGTTGTTGACAGTATGTTGTCCCAGAGGTCCTGCGTCTCTACTGGGCTGACTCTCAATGTGTCGAAATTCGACGGGTCCATACCTAGTGGATAGCCAATAACTTAATTCTTAAGATTCCACGGTTTGTTCGGTGGAGGACCGGCTATGATATATAGGCATGTTGAAATTCAAATTCGACCATTCCCCCCTTTTCTGGCTCATTAAGGCTATATTGGCGGCAGATATTTTCAAATCTAGTTCTGACTCCGTGTCTTAATTTCCCGCCATCCGCTCCTCATGGCCTTAGATTGACCATCTTGTCATGAACAGTGACACCAACGGTCATTTCCTTGTCTATCCACACAGCAGTGTTGGTACCATTCCTTGACCTCCTTTTTACTCTTCAAACACATCGTTTGCCTACCTTTTTCCTTCATACATCTCTTAGACCCCTTGAAATTGATTAGTTAACAGTATTATAGTTGTTAAATACATTAGAATTGATTTATGAGTTTTATGTTAAAGAATTAAGTCTTTTTGATAAAAAGACTACAGGAAGTTGAAACATCCTGTAATTGGTTTATTGTTTGACATATGGCATGACAGCTAAGCTAAAGCAAAGGGTAGGGATGAAAAATAGAATGTATAAGCATGGACGAACACCTATCCTACAGCAGAACCAACACTCCTGAAGGCACGGTCAAAGCACAGTATGTTGGCGACAAAAGCAGCAACAGCATAGGGTTCTAAACCGATTTAGTTTTGTTCCTTTTTGAAATCGGTTCAGAACGGAAACAACTTAAAAACTATGCCATAGCAAAAGCGGCAACAGCCGCATCACGAATGTACATTCATTCCAAAATGTAAACGTTGTAAAAACATATGTAAACACAGTTATGTGTTGGCAGTTAGTGGTTATCATTGTATCGTTTTGAAAACAGAGCTTTTGAACTTAATACCAAAAACACAGTTGCAGTCACGATTTCATTGTTGCGTTGATTCTATAGTTGCATGAGCACAGTCTAGTATACCTTTGAAACGCGGACGGGCCCTGCGTGGAACGGGTATATTGTCATTTCATTTCATTTGCAACTTCTGAATATTCAATAGCATGCACAGTGATTAGAGTTCAGTTTATGCTTTCGTTGATTTAATTAGAAATTCGTATGATTAATGTTTGTGATGGTAGCTTGAAGGATTCATCGCAAAGATCGTTGAATTGTATCCTGTAAGGGATCTGATCTTTCATTATTTTTAAGAGCATCTTCATAAACCCTGTTTCTCATATATTTGAATTTTAAGTGTGCTTATGATTCTAGTATCTTTCAATCTTTAATGAATGATAAACATTGAATGCTGAGTGTTCACTGAACAGGGGTTTTATGCACATCATCCTCGTAAGGGGATTGAAATCTTGGTTTAAGTAATACACATTGTTTTTAGAATAGGTAGATGAATTGAGTGACCTGAGTGTCCAGGTGATAGGGAGCATACCTCAACCTTCCGTAAAGAAGTTCTGTAACCTACCATCACGAACACTTAGTTAGGAATCCTTTATGTCTATAGATTGTAGACGCATGCATCGAAGTTTAGCGATCCTGGTCGATAATAAATATAGCCTAATCTAGCACCCTAGATAGGACACTACATTTTGGCGCCGTTGTCGGGGAGGCGTAGTTAAAGGATCTAAAAAATTTCAATAAAAAAACGAGAAAAAACATAGATTTAGCAATCATGTTCATTTATTCCTAGATTTAGAGATAATCAAGGTAGATTCATAAAAACCCCCCATCCAAAAATTAACCTATCATCAGGAGCAGACTCTTTAATAAATACAACACCAGCTGAGGAAGTCACCATACAAGCATTAGAGGATAAACAAAAGTCAGGACAAAGGCTTACTCTCATCGAAAGGCAAACTTTATTAGCACATAAATCACAGAAGAAACACTTTCCTAGAACCTACACACAAGGAGAAAGTAGCACAGTGACCGAACAATCTTTCTTTAATCTCCTCTTTAAAACAAGTGACACTGAAACAGAGAAACCTATTAAAATGGCTAAGGAAGGAGATGGATCAGCACCAAATCAAGGATGAAGAGATGAAGAAGAGTCAACCTTTAAGTTTCTTATACATGAACCACAAGAATATGATGAGATCAAAATGAAAAACATACCTCCATCCGTGCTACCAAAATTTTATGGTATGGCTTCAGAAGACCCAGACTCATTCTTGTTCGAGTTTGAAATTGTATGTCAAAAATATGGTTACACAGATGATGCCCATAGGCTTAGACTCTTCCCAGCGACATTAAAGGCATCATCCTTAAGATGGTTCATGAGGCTTGGTGAGCATGCGATAATTGATTGGGATGGCATGAGAAGAATATTTCTAAGGAAATATAAACCTTATTATAGATCCAAGGATTCCAAAGACGATATCTTTAGAATGAGCCAACAAGAGGATGAAACCTTGGAGGAATACTTAGAACGGTTTGTCTACAACTTACAAAAATCCAAACACCGAACTATGCCTCTTGATTTGATCCGCACAATATTCTTGAAAGGCATCCGAGAGGAATACATGGATGATCTTAATTTGATGGGCAAAGGTGACATTTCTACCTTACCTTTTGAAGAAATCGCTGAATTATGCGAAAAGTATTCAAGGAGCAAAGCTAAAATTGGAAAAAGAACCCTGCCATCCAAAGTCACAAAATCTGCTTCAGCAAATGTCACAAGGGCTGAAATAGGGAATCTGTTAGAAGAATTTAAAACAGATCTGTTAAGCACCCTAGGGAACCAAATTGACAATCTAAAAGCTAAGAAGAAACAAGAAGATCAAGATCAGATAATGGCTATCTTCTGCCCAAAATGCCAGAAGAAACATGCCTTAAAAGACTACCCATTAGAAAACATCCAAGTTTGTGCCTTCTGTACTGAACATCATGATATATTTAATTGTCCTAAAGTTAAGGTTTTGCAGAACTGTAATATGGCAGCTAATGTGGAGATGGAAAACATGTATTACATGGGCACAAGGAGACCATGGCAGCCAAGGCCAACACCTCAAGGTATGTTTCCAAATCAAAATTTGCAATTTCCTGTAAATGATCAAATGTATGCTCAGAATTCATGGAATGTACCCATGCCATGGCAGCACCAAAATCACCCACAAAAACAATGGAGACCATCTCAACAATACTCTCAATCCTATCATACATATCCTCAATCATACCAACCATATTCACAGCCATATCAACAATATCATCAGCCATACTCATCACATCCTCAACCATATCAGCAGTATCCTCAGCAGCAAGTTGTTTACCAACCTCAACCTACTCAACAAGCAATGCCTGCTCCTCCACCAATAAATCCACCACAACTGCAATTTCCATCTAACTCACAACCTCCCAGACCTACTCAAATTCCTGCTCAAACTGTCCCAAATCCAAATAACAGAGCAGAGAGGCCAGCCTGCAATGTAGAAGAGGGAACCCCATATCCCACACTACCCTTGCAAAATATCAACTTGAGGTCTGGTAAGGTACTCCACAAAGATTCTCCAATAACTGATAAACAAGAAGAAAACATAGAAAATGAAAACGAAATGACAAATCAAAGAAAACCAAATGATGATATCAGAGATAAGCAAATGCAACCATTGCATCCACCTTTTCCAGACCGATTGGTCCAAATGAAACTTCTAATGTCTATACCACAGTTTGAAGTTTTAGATGAGCTCAAGAATGTCTGTATAAAAATCCCACTACTGCAAGCCATAAAAGACATTCCCATATACACTAAACCAATCAAAGAAATGTGTCTTAAGAAGCCCACTAGGAAAAGGATTGATCCACAAACCATTCATGTTATAGGACATTTAGCTGGCCTTATGACAAATACCATCTCGATGGAAAAGTATGTTGATCCTGGTATCCCCCGAGTTACTACAATCATTAACAACATACAGATTCCAAACACTTCAATAGATCTTGGGGCTGCAATAAATGTCATGACTATTGAAACCATGAGAACACTCCAGCTCATAAATTTGCAACACATAATGATTGTTCTAGAACTAGCCGATAGGTCTAAAGTGATTCCCAAAGGGATTTTGGAGGACATTATTGTTTCACTAGACTCTTGGGAGTATCCAGTGGACTTCTTAGTTCTTCAACCCAAATCCAATTTAGGAGGGCACCCTATCATCCTTGGTAAACCATGGTTAGCGACTGTTGATGCATTCATAGGGTGTCGATCGGGCAACATGATTATTTCAAGAGGGACTGAAAGGAAACAACTCACTCTTTATCCATCGGCACAATCACCAGCAGTAACACACAATTTATGGCTTGATGATAAATACAATGATAAAGAAGAAGTACAATCTGTTTTTAGCATTGACCAAATCTATGATTTCCAAGAACAAAATAATAATGATTTGGTAGAATTGTTCCTTTCTCAACCTGATATTTCCGAAAATTTGAGAAACGACCAATACCATGCTGCAGATGTACTTTTAGCCCAAAATTTTCAAGAAACATGCACCATTCAATCTTTGCAAACCACATTTCATGATATTTTTCCAGTTCAATCCATCAAAAACACACAAAGTCAGATCATAGAGATTAGTCCAGGGAAAACTCTGAACATAGGCAATCACCTAGACTCATCTCAGCAAGAGAAATTGATTCGACTATTGAGAAAATACCAGAAAGCATTTGCTTGGGACTACACCGATATGCATGGGATTCATCCCGACACATGCACTCACCATATTTATACAAATAGTACTATCAAACCAGTGAGGCAACTGCAGAGAAGAATGAACCCCATGCTCCAGGATATTGTCAGAGAAGAATTGCAAAAACTGTTGAGAGTTAATTTTATATATCCTATTTCTGACAGTCAGTGGGTATCCCCATTGGCTATAGTGCCCAAGAAAAATGGTAAGTGGTGCATTTGTGTTGATTACAGACAACTGAACAAAGCAACACTCAAAGATTATTTCTCACTACCATTTATTGACCAATTTTTAGACACATTAGCTGGGAAATCATCATTTTCTTTTCTTGATGGTTTCAGTGGCTACAACCAGATCAGGATAGCCTCAGAAGACCAGGAAAAAACCACATTCACCTTTCCTTGGGGCACTTATGCTTATAATGTTTTTCCATTTGGACTTTGCAATGCTCCAACTACATTTCAGAGAGTTGTATTAGCTATTTCACTGATTTAGTTCATGATTGTGTTGAAGTTTACATGGATGATTTTTCAGTGTATGGAAATTCATTTGAACATGCATTAGAGAACCTTGAAAGAGTTTTGAAAAGATGAATTGAAGCTAATCTGTCCCTGAGCAATGAAAAGTGCTTTATGATGTTAAACGAAGGGATAGTATTAGGCCACTATATTTCTTTTCAAGGCATCAAAGTTGACCCAGCAAAAATCCAGATCATTGTTGATTTGCCAATTCCAAAGAATCAAAGAGAGGTAAGAAGTTTCCTTGGGTATGCAAGCTATTACAGAAGGTTTATTGAACATTTTAGTAAAATAGCTTTACCTTTGTTTAAGCTTCTAACAAAAGATGTACTTTTCAACTGGAATGAGAACTGCCAGCAAGCATTTGAAGCACTCAAAAAGAAGTTATCAACCGCACCAGTCTTAAGAGGGCCTAACTGGAGCCTACCATTTCATATCTTTACAGATGCATCTGACACTGCAGTGGGTGCCTCATTAGGCCAAAAAGAGGAATCTTGTAATTATGCCATTTATTTTATTAGCAAAAATCTAACACCTGCAAAGTCAAACTACACAGTCACAGAAAAGGAAACACTTGCCATCATATATGCTGTGAATAAATTCCGACATTATATAACTGGTTATGAAGTCTTTGTACATACTGATCATTCTGCCATTAGACATTTAATGAATAAACCAATAACTAGTGGCAGAGTTACCAGATGGTTATTATTGTTACAAGAATTTAACATCATAGTGTTAGATAGACCAGGTAAAGAGAATCAGGTGGCAGATTTTCTTTCTAGACTACAAAATCCAGGTGAGGTTGTTCTGGTCGAAGATTCTTTCCCAGATGAAAATTTATTTGCAATTTCCATAGTGAATCCTTGGTATGCTGACTTGGCCAATTATTTGTCTACAGGAAGGACACCTCCATACTTTACTCCAAAGGAAAAGAAGAGACTAGTCAAACAAAGTGCTCGATACTCATGGATTAATGGCGATTTATTTTACACTGGTTATGATATGATTATTAGACGATGTGTAAGAAATGATGAGATAATTGATATTTTAAAATCTTGCCATGATGAACCGTGTGGTGGGAATTTTGCAGCTAAGAGAACAACATTCAAAGTTCTTAGTCTTGGATACTACTGGCCATCCATTTTTAAGGATTCCAAGAAGTACGTGAAGAGTTGTGACAACTGCCAAAGAATGGTCAGGCCAACAGCTACAGACAAGATGCCACTTCAGCCCCAAGTTCACCTAGAGCCACTTGAAAAATGGGCTCTAGACTTTATAGGACCCATTAAACCAACCTCCAAAGGTAAGAAGTACATCTTAGTATGTACTGATTACGTCACAAAGTGGGCTGAAGCAAAAGCACTAGTTAGAGCCACCGAAAAAACAGTGGTAAATTTCCTTTTTGAAGAGATTTTTGTAAGGTATGGAGTACCAAGGGAAATAGTGACTGATCAGGGTACTCAATTTACTTCAAAGTTAGTGAAGGACATCACAGACAAATACCAAATCAAGCATAGAAGAAGTACACCTTACCATCTACATGCCAATGGGTAGGTGGAATCCACAAATAAAACTTTGGAAGGGATCATCACTAAAACTGTGGAAATGAACAGAAAGAATTGGGAAGAGAAGCTCAAAGATGCACTCTGGGCTTACAGAATTACGTGGAAGAATACTACAGGATTTACACCATATCAGTTGGTGTATGGCAAAGAGGTAATGCTTCCTATTGATTTTCAAATACATACTTTCAAACTGGCTGCAGATTTGCAAATTG
The DNA here is from genome assembly GCA_031772625.1 of Pinus tabuliformis. Lineage (NCBI taxonomy): Eukaryota > Viridiplantae > Streptophyta > Pinopsida > Pinales > Pinaceae > Pinus > Pinus tabuliformis. The sequence continues at coordinate 1,116,845,196 of CM062817.1, forward strand.
ACCTAGACCAAGCACAACAAGAAAGAATTCAGCAGTTGAACCAGCTGGATGAGATGAGGCAGCAAGCAGAGGAAACCACAATCCTCATGCAAAAACAAAGGAAGCAGTGGCATGATGCACATATCAAGAAGAAGCAGTTCAAGGAAGGCGACTGGGCTTTACTTTTTGACTCTAAATTCAGAGATCATAAAGCCCAGTTTACCACCCATTGGATGGGCCCATACCAAATTATTCAGGCTTACGACAATGGTTCAGTCAAGCTCAAAACTATTGATGGAGAAGGTCATTCCTTTACTGTCAACGGTCATCGCCTGAAACTTTACACTAAGCCCATCAGCAAGCAAAATTTTCTCCAAACAGTATCTCAACAAAGAGAGGTTGAGATACTGCAGCCTTCAGCTGCAGTATCCCTGCCTTAGTTCATTTCATTTCAATTTAGAAATTCAAAAAGAAATTAAAAAACAAAACAAAACAAAATCTAAAAAAAAAAAGAAAAAAAACAAATACAAAATAATAATAATAATAATAACAATGGGTTAGATGTGAAAACCAGACTCTGGCACACTCTAACCCCGAATTCTTACTTGAAAACCAATTCGTTGGCGGGTAAGAATTCCTTTTCGTTTGTTCCCTGTTTGATTTATCAACTGAATAATGACTTGAGGACAAGTCAAAACTTTAGTGGGGGAAAGAAGCATCAGCATTTTGTTCTCTTATCTCTCCATTGTAAATTCTTAAAGATTTCTTATCTCATCTCCTCACTGTAAATTTCCAAATCAGTTTGTTTCAGCATTCCAGATTTCAATAAAGAAGTTGTTTTGTCATTGTTTTATCTCAGAGGGACCTGGTTACAAACATTATGCAGGGGGACCTGTTCTGTCCAGAAGACCATGTTACCAACACCAGCACTAATGGGACCTGTTTAAGACACATAAAAGGGACCTGTTAAGAGACTGTTACTTCAGGATTACTTCAACAAAGCTTCATCAAGTTTCTACAAGGATCCACAGGTTGTTGGGCACCAAGACTTCATCAAATACCAAAGATCAAGGAACCTGTATACATATAATTATTTTTCCGGATTTCAAAGAAGCTGCATGAACATCTTCAAGATCTCAGAGGGACCTGTTGCATTCGAATCTATCTCAGGGGACCTGTTATGAACAACAAAGAATAGTCAAAAGAGACTAGTCCTACCCAGCATGCCAATGCAACGCTTGAACAACCAACAAAAGTGTAATGTATTCCTTATTCTTAACATTTAAATTCTTAGATTAATTTTTAATGTTAAATTTAATAACTGTGACTGCTACGATCAATTTCACAGACACCTCCATACCTATCACTCGTTATCCCATTGTTAATCCCTATCATCTTCCAATACTCCAACCCCTCTCATACTTATATGATTTTGTTAATCCCCTCTCATATCACCCTTTTCAATCTCTGTTACCAACCATTTAGACCCTACAACCATCCCAACATTTCTATTTGGCCGGGTACCAACAGAAGCAGGACACATGGTCAATTGTTTGGAAACCAAATGTCATGCGGGCTTGTTCATTATGTTTGAAACGGCCGAATTATGATTTAACCACCCGACGAAGCCAAATGATGCAAACGACTACCCGAAATCATATCCCAGTACTTCATATATATGCTTCTAGCGTTTCTATGATGGCATCCATACGACCAGTACAGCCATTCCTCTGTTTCAAAAGATGAATATGTTATGAATTGAGTTAAGCCGATTATTTCATTATCATTTTCAGTTGTTCTATGTTAGCATTCGACTCCTGTGACTTCAACAGTGAAGACTAAAAGTAGCAAGCGCCACGAAAGGAAAATGTAGTTAATTGGGTTCGACCTCTATTACAAGATAGTCAATCGAGCATCGTTTGGGTTACTAAAGGAGCTAGTGTTAAAGAGCCGAGGATGCCACCAGGTCAGCAGTATTGGGGCAGAAGATAAAAGGTAACAAATCGAAACTTCTTTGTTGAATTTGTAAAACATAAACAAAGAAGAGTTAGAGCACAACTCTTGACCAAAATGACCAATAGGGTCGAACCAAGCATATTCGACAGTTCTCAGTATCACAAAGATTGCATTTCAATTCTTAAAGAAATACAGTGGCTGCCCTTTTTAGAGAAATTTCGTGGAAGTAATGAAGAGGTCACCAAACAGTTCGCTTTTACATTCAACGGAGAGAAAGCTCTGATAGGTAATTTTTCATTCAGAGTTTCGGAAGACACCATAGCTCAAGCCCTCGGGATCAGCCCAGAAGGGGAGAAGTACTTCAAGACAAAGCAGTTTAAAGAGAAATCATGGACTCAATTTATGTCCAGATCCAGGGTTTCGTCCGTTAATTGGAAGAAAGGCATCCCAAGAAGTTAGCTGGTGCATCCCTGGGACGAGATGGTCTATATCATCCAAAAGTTTGTAACTTGTGAAGGCCGCTACAGTATTGTTTACTTGTACCATGTCAAGTTACTGTTACATTTGAAAGGGCAATGTGTCATCAGTCTGCCATACTTCCTCTTGCAAAGCCTAACCAAAATGTCGAAGACCATCCAAAAGCAAAAAGGTAACAAAGACAAGAGCTTATATCACTTTGGGTTAATTAAAATTCTTATTGAGTATGAATTACAGAGAAGAGGGAAAATGTGGAAGGAGTTCTTGGTTGCTAACCAAATTAAAGACGAAGAGGGCAAGGAAGAACCACAGGAAAACTCAGGATTCATGAATGATATCGATGAAGAGATTCCTATACACAAAGAAAGTAAGGTACCTCCACCTGTTAGCAGTATAAGGACGAGGAAAATGAGAAAAGAGGATGCTCGGAAAGTAGAGCAAGATAAAATTTTTACCACCTATTCAAGAAGAACCAGGAGAACATCAAAGGCCCAGCTACAAGAAGACCAGCCTGAATCAAATGCACCTATGCCAATGGATATTGAAAGTAGTGCCCACTCACAACCTGGACCAGGAGCTGAGATGGAGGTTGAAAGCAACAATAGGAAAGAAAAAGATTCACAACCTGCCATTAAGAAATAGAAGAAACTGGAGAAGCAAATTGAAAAGTTAAAGGAAGAACTAATGGAGGCTAATATGCTGGAAAAAGTTATCAAGAAAGAAAATGAAATGCTCAGAGCGCAGAGTAAAGAGACTCAACAAAAAAAATGAAAAGTTAAGGGAACAAATTAAGGAACTTGAAGCTGAACAAACAGATATTTGTAAGTGGGCCACTAAATGGTACAACCAAAAGAAGGTCCTCAAGGAAAGTACAAAAGTTTAAAGCATGAGCTCCATGGTCAAAAAGATGCCCAGGTGAAGAAGAATGTGGATACATTGTTTAATGCAGCGGAGGTACAGGCAGGGACAGAGTTCAGAGGAAGCACATCAGGGTTAGCATGAGGTCATGCTAATTCATTAAGTCGGGGAGAGATGTTGGTACCATTCCTTGACCTCCTTTTTCCTCTTCAAACACATCGTTTTCCTACCTTTTTCCTTCATACATCTCTTAGACCCCTTGAAATTGATTAGTTAACAGTATTATAGTTGTTAAATACATTAGAATTGATTTATGAGTTTTATGTTAAAGAATTAAGGATTTTTTATAAAAAGACTACAGGAAGTTGCAACATCCTGTAATTGGTTTATTGTTTGACATATGGCATGACAGCTAAGCTAAAGCAAAGGGTAGGGATGAAAAATAGAATGTACAAGCATGGACGAACACCTATCCTACAGCAGAACCAACACTCCTGAAGGCACGGTCAATGACGGTCAAAGCACAACATGTTGGCGACAAAAGCAGCAACAACATAGGGTTCTAAACCGATTTAGTTTTGTTCCTTTTTGAAATCGGTTCAGAATGGAAACAACTTAAAAACTATGCCATAGCTTAAGCGGCAACAGCCGCATCATGAATGTACATTCATTCCGAAATGTAAACATTGTAAAAACATATGTAAACACAGTTATGTGTTGGCAGTTAGTGGTTATCATTGTATCGTTTTGAAAACAGAGCTTTTGAACTTAATACCAAAAACATGGTTGCAGTCACGATTTCATTGTTGCGTTGATTCTATAGTTGCTTGAGCACAGTCCAGTATACCTTTGAAACGCGGACGGGCCCTGCGTGGAACGGGTATACTGTCATTTCATTTCATTTGCAACTTCTGAATATTCAATAGCATGCACAGTGATTAGAGTTCAGTTTATGCTTTCGTTGATTTAATTAGAAATTCGTATGAGTAATGTTTGTGATGGTAGCTTGAAGGATTCATTGCAGAGATCGTTGAATTGTATCCTGTAAGGGATCTGATCTTTCGTTATTTTTAAGAGCATCTTCATGAACCCTGTTTCTCATATATTTGAATTTTAAGTGTGCTTATGATTTTAGTATATTTCAATCTTTCATGAATGATAAACATTGAATGCTAAGTGTTCACTGAACAGGGGTTTTATGCACATCATCCTTGTAAGGGGATTGAAATCTTGGTTTAAGTAATACACAGTGTTTTTAGAATAGGTAGATGAATTGAGTGACCTGAGTGTCCAGGTGATAGGGAGCATATCTCAACCTTCCGTAAAGAAGTTCTGTAACCTACCATCACGAACACTTAGTTAGGAATCCTTTATGTCTATATATTGTAGACGCATGCCTCGAAGTTTACTAATCCTCGTCGATAATAAATATAGCCTAATCTAGCACCCTAGATAGGACACTACAAGCAGCACAACCCCTTCTGTGTGACCGCAACCCTTGTGGCATACCAACCCTGCACACACCCCTGTTGTCGCGCAACACCCTAATAGACAGTTTTATAGTTCGCACTCTCTTTCAACTGTCTGGAGCAATGAGACTGTCTCTTCGGCTAGTTAGACAGCCCGACCCCCCATGTAGAGCTTCAGTTGGTTGCAATTTACTCTTCCTAGGAAGGGCTCTCCATTGAGTTTGACCAACTGGACCACGCCACCATTTGTGACCTCTTTTACCACATATGGTCCCACACTAAATAATTTATCTTGAATGTGTGCAACTTGATATGGTGATCGTGCCAAGCTTTCTCGCACTGTTTCTGTACCTACTTATGGAGTCCCACAAGAAACCATTCTTCCTCAAGTTCTTCAAATTGTGCCAACCTTTCTTCCAAATCTTCACAGTCTGACATGCCTGTCATCGCTGCTATCTGTAGACTGGGTATGATGTATTCCATTGGCATGACTACCTCTTTTCCATAGACTAACCTAAACGGTGTCTGACCCATCAATTTCTTGCATGTGGTTCTATATGCCGATAATATGGTAGGTACGTGCAAGTCCTAGTCATTCCCTACGTGTTACATACTTTGGTCAGTGTAGTCTCCATAATCTTGTTGAATGCTTCTACTGTCCCATTAGCTTGCAGATGGTATGGTGTACTTTGCTGATGATACACCTAGAATTCCTCGGTGAGTGCACTGATAGTTTCGTTTAGGAAGTGCATTCTGCGGTCACTCATTAAAATTTTTGGGTATCCAAATAGTGTCAACATGTTGTCGAACAAAAATTTCGTAGCCGTGGTAGTTGTGCGGTCTTTAACCGGCTATGCTTCCACCCATCAAGTCAGGTACTCTATCGCGTTGATTATGTAATGCGCACCCATCTTCCCTTGAGGTTTGATTGGCCCCACAAAGTCTATTGCCCATTTTTCAAATGGATGGAGCGTCATCTATGGATTGAGTGGCATTTCATCCCTTCTTGATGGTTACCCAGTCCTCTGACATAAGTCGCAGGCCCAACAGTATGCTTTCAAATCCTGATGTAGTGTTGGCCACCATATCCAAGCGTGAATGATCTTCTGTGTCGTTGCCCATCCTGCATAGTGTCCTCCTGCAGCCCCTCCATATGCTTCCACGAGGATCTGACCCCGTTCAAATTTTGGTACATATCTTCATAAGATTTCATTGTCTCCCATTTTGTAGAGGTGCCTTGTGATGACAGAAAAATCCACTACGCGTACCACCAATTCCTTCTTATGCTGGATTGAATATTCTTGTGGCGTAGTCCCTATGGTTAAGAAATGGATTATGTCTTCAAAGTGGCTGTCTGCAACACACACTACATAGAGTTGTGCATCGGGTAGTCCTTCCTCCAAATTTGTTGGCTCCTCACCATTCTCAATTCGTGATAGGTGATCTGGTCCTGCATTTAGGCATCCCAAATTCATGATGACCTCAAAGTCATATTCCTGAAATAGTAACAGCCATCTACATATGCACCCCCCCAACACAGGCTTATTCACTAAGTATTTCAACGCAGAATGATCGGTATACATCTTGAAGTGCCCTGGCGGTATTTCTAGAGTGCATATGCCATGGCAAATCCTTCGCGCTCAGTGGTAGAATAGTTCTTTTCTACTTTGGACAATCGTCAACTTGCAAATGTGATCAGGTGATGCACGCCTTTCGCGCCTTCCTGTGTAAGTATAGTGCCTAGCACGATACACGATGCATCAACATGTACATGAAATTCAATGTCCCATTTTGGGAAGACCAAAATGGGAGCGGATGCCATTTTTTCCTTGAGAACATCCAAGCTTTTCTCACAATCATCATTCCAACAATATGTAGTGTCCTTTTCAATAAATTTTCCATTGGTGCTGTGATTTGTGCATAGCTCTTAATAAAATTTCTATAGTAACTGGTGTGTCCCAACGTGGCGCGTAGTTGTTTCACACTTCGCGACACTTCCAGATTGAGAATAATGACAATCTTCACAGGGTCCACCACCAGGCCGTGTCTGCAGACCACATGGTCGAGAAAATTTCGAAAGGGGATGAGGAAGGTGCACTTCTTAAGATTCAGCGCAATCTGGTGTCATCGGCAAGTATCCAGCATCAACCGTAAGCTTTCTATATGGTGTTTAACTAACCCAAATACAATCCAATCATCCAGATAGAGCTCCAAAACCTTGTGGATGTATTCCTTGAACGCAGCCACCACTACGTGCGAAAATATTGCTGGCACGTTCTTCAGTCCAAAGGGCATAATAGTATATTGAAAACATCCCCATTCAGTTGCAAAGGTTGTCTTTCTCCTATCTTTTGGCGCGATCTTGAACTGATGATACCTTGAGAAACCATCCGTGAATGAGTAAGCTTCATGTCCGCCAACATTCTCCAATACATCATCTGTAAATAGTGTTGGGAATGGATCCTAAACGCAGGCATCGTTAATCTTCCTGAGGTCCACGTAGATCCTAATTTTGCCCTTATATTTTTTCTCCTATACTACCATGGGACTCACCTAGTCTGATTCTTCCACTGGTTCAATAATTTTGGCTGTAAGCATTTTTTCTAATTCTTCACGGATCTTTTCTTTATACTTTGGATTCAAGCGGTCCAGTTTCAAAGCGATCTTCATCACCCCTAAGTCGCCAATGATCCCCTTTAAATCCGTGATTTTGTTTAGGAACAAATCTTGATATTCATGGAGTAACTCAGCAACCTTATCTACCGTTGCATCATCCCAATAGTCCCCAAGCATCACGTACTTCAGCTCCGCGTCTATACTAATGTTGACCTACTTTGTCTTTAGTGGTGCAGTGATGTCAGGGTCCTCAATTGATGGCCCTCGAACTTCATGAGACCCTTCAGTTTCTGGAATATTAATGTTTCTGGGGTCATCATAATCCTCCTCTACTTGTGTGTTATAACATTTTAGGGCATGGCTTAACTGGGTTTCCCATGCTAGTTGAACTACTTCCCGTGGTTCGTGTGGTATTTTGAAAATGGCGACTTTCACGGCTTGCAGCACGTCATCCACAGTATCCCACCATCAGTCTTCAAATGTGAATGTTAACAAAAATCCCTCATGCAGAACATCCCATTCGCCTGTACCATGTCGGAGTTCCATCTCGGTATACCAATTCATGGGTATGACATCCAGGGTATGATAAAATAAGTGTACCCATTCAGGCTGAGGCTCGTCTCCATAGGCCTTGGTCCATTTTTCAAGTTGCGTGCGTGGGTCGTCGCATCCATCGTATTTATCTGCTAGTCGTAGTTCTAGTTTCCCAAATCGTAGCTACATCATCCTCCTACAGCCGTGCCAGTTCTCAAAACTTCCTTGATGTGTTCCCCACCATCACGCGGGTGTCACACGCAGCACCCACTTCAACACATCAAACCGCTATTGCTTCGGTATTGCGCTTCCAAACTTGCTCAAAAATTCATCCACCGTTGTCAATCCATCATATGTCGGTAGATCTCGGGCCTGGGCTGTTGATCCAAATGGATCCAAGAACACTCTCTAATTCTTGAAATTTATTAAAAACATTCCAAAGATCAAAACAATCACATTCCAAGAGCACCTATAATGGCTGAAATACACTATCAAGAGGCAAAAACCAGAGAAAACTGTGAAAAAACAGAGTATTGGAGGCATGAGAAATGAAGGCACAGTAGCCGTCAAATCTAGCCGATCAACGTTCCAGATCTGATCGGAAATCACAATCGGCATAGGCAGACAACAGATATCAGCGCGGACTACATACCACTTGCGACATTGACTGGCGGAATCAACTAGGACCATCGATCAAGCGCGCAAATCGACAGCCCACGTTGCATCACATGATAGCTATCGGAGATTACAAGAGTGCTTACCACGGCCTGGGGTTATCGCGATGAGCGATTGTGATCAATCACATCGCGATATTGCAATCAGGGCCATAGAGGGGAGTGGGCATATACACATACACATCTGCGATCCGATGAACCGGACCCAGCGGTTTTATCAATATTATTTCATAATATTTGAGATCTGTAGCAAAGCCATTTTTAATGCATTTTCATGATTTTAACATATTTCAAAAATTACAAAGGGGAACCTTGGAGCAAGGCCAAAGTGACTTGCGATAGCGATAAGGATGGACCCGATAAAGGAATAGACCAGAATTAATCACTTTTGAAGTCTGAAATAAGCAGTGTTTTGGGCGGAATTTCATAGTGTTGCAATGTTCTCTGTGTAGAATAGAAAACGATCATATTTGGGCATTCCAAAGGATTTCAAAGGCCCAATAACCATATCTTTACAGTAAAGGTGGCCACCACCCTTAGAAGCGTTTAGCAATGATTTCTAACACTTAGAAAGGGTTTTGAGCAGAGGATGGGGAGACTGAAAGGTGGGGAGCTGAAATGAATAGGCAGCGCTGTTTTGGCTTTAAAGCCGTAGAAAACAGAAGACAGAGAAGGCAATATTGAAGGCAGTGCTGAGACAGAGCTAAGACAGAGATAGAGAGTGATTCAGAGAGTCTGTGTACTCAAAGAAAGCTTGAGAGGTTCAAGCAAACTCTTACTATTATATCTGTTATGTATTGAGTCTCAAATTGAGCTCATACTGTTGTAAAAACTCTGCTTGAAGACATAATAGAGAGGCCACCACTTAAGGCTAGACCAGGAGATGTAGCCTAGGAGTATTGGGTGAACTCCTTATTAAACTTTCTGTGTGTTTATGTGTTTGTCTATTATAGTCTTTTACTGCTTCATAGTCTATGTATTTCGCAATATGATCAATCCATTGCATAAAATAACATAGGAAAGTCTATGTACATGAGTCTGTAATACCTTATTAATTGTCTTAGATCTCATTATCAGATCAAGTGGTATCATAGCTTTAGGTTGCTAAGGTTAGACAAGGTTGTGCTGGATTGGTGAATGATAACTAGGTCAAAGCTCAAATTAGGAGAAGGGGAATTGGTTGAAGCTAACCCAGAAATTGGTAGAGTCTATCCTAGGAGGGAAATGGTAGAAGAAAATCCATTGGAAGCAGACCCTCAGTTCATGGACAGTTTCATGACCATGAGAGCCATGGTAGAAGAAATGTATCAAGAATTCAAGAAAGGTCGAAGTGAAGATTGTTCAACCTCCAAACAAGACAAAGGAACAGAAGAATCTCTTATAGTTGGCCATTCTGAAGGCAAAGGGAAAGGAAAAGAGGCTCCTCTATCCACACCTCCTGGTAGCCCTAAAAAAAAAAAAATACACCTTTGATTAATTTAGATGTTAAATTTGATTTTCCAATATACGATGGAGAATTAAATGCAGAGAAGTTAGATAACTAGATTAGACAGATTGATGTGTATTGCAGGGTGCAGAGCATTGATTCAGACAGAATAAAATTCAACTGGCAAGCCTACGCCTTGGAGGAACTACCTTGGTATGGTGGGAAGGCAGGACACAAGCTGACTTGAAGAAGCATGGTAAAATTCTTTCTGTCTAGAGTGAATTTGTTTCTGCAATTAAAAATTAGTTCTATCCACTAGCTTATTTGCAGCAATCCATGATGAGTTGGCAAACTCTTCGCCAATTAAAGGGGAAAAGTGTACAAATCTACACCGAAGAATTTAGAAAAAGAGCTTTGATTCTAGGCATTTCTTTAGAATCACCTAAAACTTTGCTGAAGTATATAGGTGGTCTACACAGCTATTTGAGGCACACCATTCTCATGTTTAACCCTACTAGCATAGATGAGGTATCTTTTGAGGCTACCCATTTAGAGGCTAGAGGCAAGAATGTGAACCCGGAGATTGGGGGATCATCAAAACCCACTGCAAGCAAGAACAAGGAAAAGAGGAAGAAGAAATGGAAAGAGAGGAAGGCAAATGCTGTACAAAAGGCCAAACCTTTATGCGCTCACTACAAGAAGGATGGACATGATGATGAACATTGTTGGTCTTTGCATCCGGAGCTGAAACCCAAGAGGTTAGATGGCAATAATAAGAAGATTGTTGCTGCTATACAGAAAGATTTGGGGTCAGACTGAGGTGATGAAACAACAATCGTAACCACAGGTATAAAAGGTAAAAATTCTGAAGAATCTACTAGTAATTCTGCACAAAATATTTATAGTAAAGAAAATGAGAGGAAAAGACATGATCTTTTTCATATTAGAGTTATTTCTAAGCATCAAAAGATTGATACTTTATTTGATAGTGGCTCACAAGTAAACTTGATTTTTGAAGCAATTGTAAAGAAGCTGGGATTACTAACCACACCTCACAAGAAGCCATATCCATTAGGTTGGGTATGTGATAAAGAAAAGCTACAAGTGACTAGACAATGTAAACTTAGGTTTTCTTTTGGGTCAGCATTTGTAGATGAGGTTGAGTTAGATGTCGTTCCCTTGGATATATGTGGAATTGTTTTAGGAAGTCCTTACTTGTATGATAGAAAAGCCATTTTCTATAGAGCTGAAAATAAGTATCAACTCGTTAAATATGGAATCAAATATATTGTAAGAGCTCATAAAATCAAGAATAATTATACTCTCATAAACTCGGGGCAGATGAAAAGAATTGTAAATTCATGCAAGAAATTTTACTGATGATTGTAAAGGAAAAGAAACCTGTTAAAAACAATGTATTTGAAGGCTATGATGTTAAACAACAAGCTGATTTAGAAAAAGTTGTTTCAGAATATGATATCTTATTTCAAGAACCTAAAGGTCTGCCACCCAAAAGGGAAATTGTACATGATATTAATTTGCAGCAAGATGCTCCATTGCCTAACATTGAAATGTACAAGTTATCCACTTTAGAGAATACAGAGATCAAGAAGAAGGTACAGGCGCTGCTCGAGAAAGGGTTCATAAGACCAAGCACATCACCATGCGGATCTCCAATCATGTTGGTGAGAATGAAAGATGGTTCATGGAAGATGTGCATTGATTACCGAGCACTAAATAAAATAATGATCAAGAATCGTTATCCCCTTCCTTGCATTGATGATCTACTGGATCAACTAAAAGAGGTTGTTTATTTTTCCAAGTTGGACCTACATAGTGGTTACCATCAGGTTAGAGTAGCATAGCAAGATGCATGGAAGACTGCTTTCAAAACAAAGCAAGGGCTGTATGAATGGCTAGTTATGCCTTTTGGCATGACTAATGTTCCTGCCACTTTCATGAGAGTTATGAATGATGTACTCAGGTCTTTTATTGATGATTTTGTAATTGTATATCTAGATGACATTCTTGTATTTAGTAAAACATGGGAAGAACATTTAAAGCAGACTCTGGATGCTTTGAGAAAAGAAAATCTCTATGTTAAATTATCAAAATGCGAATTTGGCAAAATATCTTTGAATTGTTTGGGTCATATTGTAGGGTGTGGTGAATTGAAGATAAATCCCTCTAAGGTTGCAGTCATTGTAAATTGGCCTAAACCCAAGTCTGCTACAGAAGTTAGAAGCTTCTTAGGAGCAATATTGGAGAAAGTTTATTGCTAACTTTTCCTTGATTGTAGCTCCTTTACATGCTTTGACAGGATTGAACAAGATGTTTCAGTGGGGAGGCAAATAGCAGAAAGCTTTCGACACCTTGAAGGAAAAAATTAGTACAACACCAGTACTAGCACTTCCAAATATTCAACAACCATTTGAGAATGAAACAGATTCCAGTGACTATGCCATGGGAGCAGTATTGATGCAACATGGTAAACCCATATGCTACCATTCTAAGACTTTTAATTCTACAGTAGTTAATTATCCTACATATGATAAAGAATTGTATGCATTATTCCAGAGTGTGAGAAGGTGGAAATATTACTTAAGGGGCAAAGAAACAGTTATACATACTAATCATCAACCACTTCAATATTTACACTCACAAAATAAGTTGCAACAATCAAGACACTATAGGTGGATGGGTTTCCTACAACATTTTTCATTTAGTTGCAGATATGTTGTCCAGACCAATCATACACAATAAAGTTGCAGATATGTTGTCCAGACCAATCATAAATGCATCTACTATACTTAAGCATAACTTAGTAATGCATGAAAGCTATATTGAATAATATGCTCAAGATATAGACTTTAAAGATGTATACGCAACTTTAAGTAATGGCAAAAAGGTAGAAGAATTGGATTACTCTGTTAAGGACCAACTGTTGTATCATCTGGGAAAGCTATGCATTCCACAAACTGAAAGAGTTAACATAATTAGGGAGGCACATACTTCTCTAATATCAAGTCATTTTGGGGTAAGTAAAACAATTGCACAACTGCAAAAATACTGCTATTGGCCAAGAATGCATGAAATAGTTTCTAGATATGTAAGAGGGTGTACCATGTGTGCTAAAAGTAAGACTAGTAATAGAAAACTAGGCTTGTACACTCCACTACTAGTCCCTTCCCATCCTTGGGAAAGTGTTTCCATGGAATTTGTTGGGGGATTGCCAAAATCTAGAAAGGGACATGACTATTTATATGTTATTGTGGACAGGTTCAGCGAAATGTGTATTTCAATATTTTGTAATAAGTAGATTACAGCTGAACAAACAACGAAATTGTTATTTCAACATGTCTATGTGCATTTTGGGTTACCCACTTCCATAGTATCTGATCAAGACTCCAAATTTGTTGGGAAGTTTTGGTCAAGTCTGTGGGAATTGATGGACACTAGACTGAAGAAGAGCACAACCTTTCATCCACAAATAGATGGCCAAACAGAGGTAGTCAACAGGACAGTGATCCAGTTTCTCAGGGGTTATTGCAGCAAGCATCCCAAGCTTTGGGATGAACATTTATGTTATGTGCAACATGCTTACAACCGTGATAAACATTCTTCTACACAGAGATCTCCTTTTGAGACCTATTTTGGTTTTATACCAAGGTCTCCCTTGGATTTTGTCTTTGAAAAAGACATAGCAGTTGCTGGACACAGTGATGTGGAAAAAGCAACCATGTTCATTGAACAAATCCAAGAAATTCACCAGGTGGTGCAGGAACAACTAGAAAAGAGCCAATCCAAGTACAAGGTGAGGCATGATAAACATTGGGTGCAACATAGCTTCCAAGTTGGTGATCAAGTCTGGATGTATATCAGTAAGGACAGAATGCAAGGTGAAGGAAAGAAGCTGAAGCCAATAAGGTATGGGCCTTTTAAGGTACTTGAGAAAATTGGTGAGAACACTTTCTGCCTTGATCTGCCAGCATACATGCACATCTATTCAGTGGTAAATGCAGAAAACTTAAGACTATTTGAACCTTCATTAATTGAAGATACCGAAGAGAAAAGTCAATTGCCTTCCATTGATGATTTGTTGCCTGAATACCTCAATGAATTATAGGAAGATACAGTTCTGGACAGGAAGGTGAGGACTACATGCAGAGGGGACGTGGAAGGTTCAAAACCCAGCAGTGCAAAATGGATAGAAATTGGGCAAGTGAGGTAGCTATATCCTCAGTTGAGTGATGCTTGAAACCCAACTTTTGGTGGTCCAAATTCCATTTTCAGTTGGAAGGCGTGATCCAAATGGATCCAAGAACACTCTCTAAGTCTTGAAATTTCTTAAAAACATGCCAAAGATCAAAACAATCGCATGTCAAGAGCACCTAGAATGGTTGAAATACACTATCAAGAGGCAAAAACCAGAGAAAACTGTGAAAAAATAGAGTATTGGAGGCATGAGAAATGAAGGCACAGTAGCTGTCAAATCTGACCGAGCAACGGTCCAAATCTGATCGGCAATCACAATCGGCACAGGCAGACAGTGGATATCAGCGCGGACTACATACCACTTGCGACAGCGACTGGCAAAATCAACTAGGACTATCAATCAAGCGCGTAGATCGACGACCCACGTTGCATTGCATGATCACTAACGAAGATCACAAGAGTGCTTACCATAGCCTAGGGTTATCGCAATGAGCAATTGCAATCAATCACATCGCGATACCACAATCGGGGCCACACAGGGGAGCAGGCATATACACATACACATCTGTGATCCGATGAACCAGACCCGACAGTTTTATCAATATTATTTCATAAGATTTGAGATCCGTAGCAAAGCCCTTTTTAATGCATTTTTCGTGATTTTAACATATTTCAAAAATTACAAAGGGGAACCTTGGAGCAAGGCCGAATTGACTTGCGATGGCAATAAGGACGGACCCGATAGAGGAATAGACTAGAATTAAGGACTTTTGAAGTTCGAAATAAGAAGTGTATTGGGCAGAATTTCACAATGTTGTAGCGTTCTCTATGCAGAACAAAAAATGATCGTTTTTGGGCATTCCAAAGGATTTCAGAGGCCTGATAACCATATCGTTATAGTAAAGGTGGCCACCACCCTTAGAAGCGTTTAGCAATGATTGCTAATGCTTAGAAAGGGTATGAGCAGATAGAGGACGGGGAGACTGAAAGCCGGGGAGCTGAAACAAATAGGTAGCGCTC
This sequence comes from Pinus tabuliformis, assembly GCA_031772625.1. Classification (NCBI taxonomy): domain Eukaryota; kingdom Viridiplantae; phylum Streptophyta; class Pinopsida; order Pinales; family Pinaceae; genus Pinus; species Pinus tabuliformis. Next base: position 1,116,860,420 of record CM062817.1, read on the forward strand.
TTTTGGCTTTAAAGCCATAGCAAACAGAAGACAGAGCAGGTAGTATTGAAGGTAGTGCCGAGACAGAGCTAAGACAGAGACAAAGAGTGATTCAGAGAGTCTATGTACTAAGAGAAAGCTTGAGAGGTTTAAGCAAACTATTACTGCTATATCTGTTATGTATTGAGTCTCAAATTGAGCTGATATTGTTGTAAAATCTCTGCTTGAAGACATAATAGAGAGGCCACCACTTAAGGCTGGACCAGGAGATGTAGCCCAGGAGTATTGGGTGAACTCCTTATTAAACTTGTTGTGTTTTTATGTGTTTGTCTATTATAGTATTTTACTGCTTCATAGTCTATGTATTTCGCAATCTGATCGATCCATTGCATAAAATAACATAGGAAAATCCATGCACATGAGTCTGTAATACCTTATTAATTGTCTTAGATCTCATTATCAGATCAGCTGTTATGCAACGCAGTGACCTAGTCATCATGTTCCAATTCAGCGTTGTCACTTCGTTGAACCGATTGTGCCAACGTTCGTCTTCTTCGTCGGAATCTGAGGTGCAGGAACTTGCACACTCCCACGAGATTATTCCATCTGCAATCAGATTCACCCAATCTTGATCACGTGCAGTTATCTTGTAGATACAATCTAGCTCATCGTCACTTCCATCGTCATGTACATGTTCAGTGTAGTGCGCTCCTTCAGCTGGATCTAGCGGAATGACTACGCATAAAGACTTTTTCTCGAATATCATCTTCCGCTTCTTCAGGTTGATGACTCCATTCATATTAGTGGCCCAATCTATTCCTAACAATGCGGGGTAAGGGTTGCTATCATCAACAATCTCTATTACCTCAAAGTCCGTCTGCATGCTTGTGCCTTCGATATCCACTGTTATCCCTTGCAACCTCCCCATGGGCAAGATATTTTGTTGGTTCACCATCCGTAATTGAATAGGGGACCACTGTAATGCGGGCTTGCCCATGTGTTCCCATGTCTTCTTTGGTAACACATTCGCGTCCGAACCTAGGTCTAGGATTACCTGATCCATCTCATATTCACCAATCTGTGCCATCAATATCATCTACCTCCCAGTGCGCAAGGTATTCTTTCTTAGTTTCCTGACCCTGCGAACCTAGTTATCAACTCATGCAGTCCTTTAACCGCCTTATTATCATGCAACAGTTTCATGCATGTCTCTAAAAAGGTAGTAAGAATTGAAGGATCCATCCTTGTCTTTGGTTGATCCTTACTGCCTGAAGTAGAGGCCTTCGCGAAGCTCTTCTTAGCTTCCATAAACATCTCTTTTGCGCGTTCCAAGTCAAACTTAGGTTCCTTTGTAGGAGCCTTGCGAACCCATGTATCCTCATAAGACTTCTTCCCCTTATCTTCCCCTGTGGTCACGCTGCTTCTAAGCACCATGTTCATGTTGGAGTCTTCTTCACGTGGTTCAGACCTCATAATTTGAACATTCTGCATCGGATTAGGCTGAAGTACCCCTTTCTCGCGCATCTGCGTGGTCAACGTGGGACAATATACTGCTTCATGATCGAATTGAGCATAATATGAACAAGATGGTCTCGTCAGGTTAGTACAATCACGAGTGTAGTGCCCCAGTCCTTCGCAATTGTAATAGATTAACTGTCCTCGGCCCGTTCCTAGCCCCATTCCTCCTCGTCCTCAACCCTGCCCTTGGAATCCACCACGCTCCATCCCCATGGCTAGGTCAAGACCTCGTGTTTCTGTCTTCATTCTATATGCGGAGGTTCGCTCCATCATTAACTCGTAGTTGTGGCAAGTACGCTCGTCCTGGCCCACCGATCTACAAAAATTGCAAAATAGTTGTTGGGGAGTTTGTGTATACTTCTACAACAAATGACAGTTATTTGTCGTGTGCTCTCCTCCCACCTGACAGATCACACACCAGAGTGCAGGTACTGCACTTGGCCCTGCCTGTGCCTCTGGTCTCAATGGCATTGGCCCCCATCCTGCTAAATAGTTCGCGAATACTGGACAATGATCATAATCGTGGCCTTGGCCTTTACATTTTATGCACCATACTTCTTCGTGCGCTTCTGGCCAGGGTGCTCTATCCTGCTTTAAAATTTGCATCTCCAAGCATAGGTTTTGTAGCTACGTGTGGATTTTTTGGACTCCCAACCCTAGATCCTGTATCGATGTTTCATGCAACCTCATCACCATTTCCAACGCTTCTACCTGGGTTGACAACTTCTGCTGTGACAATGTCATCCTCAGGTGTGGTGTTAAAGACGCCACAAACCATGCACGGTGATCCAAATCCATTAGCGTCATATTGGCCTTGCAGATCATAGTCTTCAGTCTCTGATCCAGATACCAGGGGATCTCACCTAGAAGCATCGCAATTTCTTTATTTGTTCAACGCATCCTGGATCTCCGTTATTCCTACATTCAGGTGATCATTTGAGTGCTTGATATGCCACGTCAACACGCGATCCTGCAACGTGCTTACCAGTGTAGCCTTTTTAATGTTATCCTCTATAACTCCTTGTGCTTCCCACACTGCTCTTACCACGAACCAAAACTAATACGGGTCCTCATTTCCGACTCCTCTGAATATGGGTAGCTTAATTGCGCTTGCCATGCTGAATTGTGGAGGTGGTGGAGGTGGGGTGGGTGAAGATGGAGTTGAATGAGGTGAAGCGAGTGGTGCCATAATTGGAGATGGTAACTGCGGAATGCACTGTCTTATCAAACTGAACGTGCTTCTCGGAGAAACCCGAGCATGCTCTTCCTCACTTGCTTGCGAAGGTGAAATTAAAGGACTGTTTCCTAACCCTTCGATACCTTTGTAGACCTTTCTTCTTTGCATCGTTCCAATCATTAATGGATTTGTAACACCCATTTTTCACATAGCAACATCTTAATCCAGGTATTCAAGGATTTGATGTACTTACCTCGCGGTCCCTGGAGGAAACATCTTTCTACTTCACTGTAGCTTACAGTCGTGTCTATCACGAATTCAGTGATAAACCCTCCTATTCTTCGGTTGAGCCAATGGTCTACGGCCCGCAAAATCTTATTTTCTAATGCCTCTAGCTTGCGCACTAACTCCAGAGTCCACACTATCAGTTGATCTAGCTTATACCTTCCCTGGTTGTCGACTAACCTCGCAATCCAATCATACAACTTTGAAGAGAAGGACGTGAAGAAGATTTCGTGGATTTCCTTATATATGTATCGATCCAGCCACCTCTTCTCGGATTTCTGTGGAGTTCTATTTTCCTGTGCCTTGAACTCGCGAAGTTTCTGATCCATCCACTCTTCAATTTCTTTCTTCGTAGGGTTCTAGTGTTTCGACATCAAACATCCCTTAGGTAGCTCCCAGTCCTAGAAACGAAACCATTTGTTGGCTTGATGGGGCCTGACCCAGGTTCAGAAGTGATTTAGCCAAAAAAATGCCGAAACTACTGGCCCTTTCGGCAACAGTCTGCAGAGTGCGAACTGAAATCTCACCCAAGGTAGTATGGGAGGGTGCTAGAACCAGGTTTCCGCACCCCAGGGATGTCTTGATGAGGTCTGGAAAGGTTGCGAACCGATCCTATGCACTGGTGCAATTCTCGCAGCTATTTGACCTTTGCATAGCTCTCCATAGAGCTCAAAGGGTGCTATCTAGATCCTTTACCCTTACGGTGTTATTATTATAGATCTGACTTAATTTTGTGGGCCCATTAATCTTTATCAATTATTCAACAGTTATAACTAGTGCGCACAACCATAAACTTGTAAAGAGATGAAATAACATATATCAGAAGCATAAACAAATAGATCTGTAGAAGGATGCACAATGTTTCAGAATCAACTTAGCTTTTATTAACTTGTTGTTCCAGTAAAATCCAGTTCCACCCTACGCACTCAGCTGCAGGGGTCTGTGCACACAGCTGCGGACTCTACCAAGCCTCTATGCACACAGCTGTAGAGCCTCTTCCTACTACTACAATCCAAGACTCGGACTTATAGACTTAGAGAAATATCGCATTCAAGAACCCATAATACTTAGATCATCTCCCAAGCTGCTTTCTACACTTAGAGCTTCACTCTATTTATACATTCCCATGGTACGCGGACCATGGGTAGGCCGACACATTCTATATTAAATTACAGTATTTGAGGGTGCGAATCCCTTTGACTTGACTCATTACAATTCGTGCTCTGCGCACTTCAAGGAGCCTTTACAATACCATTACCCAAAATTGTGGGCTTTAGGCCCCAAAACCGTTACGCGGGGGATCCACTGCCCAACAAGTGGAAAGGGAGAGGAGTATATACCAGAATAATTTAAGAAGGCCAAACTTCCTACATTTTATGTTGAAGAAAAGAATAGAAGATGTTGAAGTAGGGCTACTTGGGATGAAAAAATTCTTCAAAGTTCTCTACTACTCTGAGAATATGAAAGCAAAAGTGACTACCTTATGTTTGAAAGGAAAAGTTGGCATATGGTGGGAAGACTTAAAGATTGTAGAAACAATAAGAGAAGAAGAATTGTCTTGAGGTGAGCTCAAGGAACATTTCAGGAGAAAATAGCTTAGCAAAGCAAAGGTGTTCTATATGCTTAGAATGGGACAAATGTTTGAGGAGGAGTATATTACTAAATTCATGGAGCTATTGCAATATGTGTTTTGCCTCAAGGAGGAAGGGCAAAGGTTCAAAGATTAATTGGTGGGCTACCACAATACTTTAAGGGCATAATCAAATTTGATGAGCCATGAATATTAAAAGATGCAATCTAAAAATTGAAGCACTGTTATGAGCAGACAAAACACATACCATTATTCAAGATAGATTGGAAGGAAAGTGGTGGTTTTAGATACAAAGTAAAATGGCATAAGAAGGAGTTGAGGATGCAAGCTATGAAAGAAATGGAAGACATGGCTCTAGTGGACCAGGGATGACCCCAACGGAAATTTATTTCCATGAATAGAGGTCGAATTACCCAGCCCACGAGAGAAGCTACTAATAATTTTGGTATAGAACCACATAAATGCTTGACATGCGGGAAAAATATCCTAAGGAAGGATTTCCCACAACATAAAAATTATGTATCAAGTTGTACAACATCTGAGAGGTCGAAACATTTCAAGAAATGGCCCAAAGTGTACCTAGGATCTACATAACATTGGAATAGGCAGCTTGTTGATCAGACATCCATAATTGAAATGGAAAGGTAAGATTTATGACCAAGATATCTCCATTTTAATTGATCCAAGATCTAACTATAACTATGTCAGCCCAAAAATCATGGAGTAGTGCCAATTGGCCAAGAAATCACATGAGGAATCATGGCAAGTCTAATATGCCATAGGATGAAAGAAAAGAGAGGAGCATTGGCTGAGAGCATGACCATTAGAGATAAATGGCATGTGCACTATTGTCAATTTAAATGTGTTGCCATTGGAAGTGTACAACACATTGTTGGGAATGGACTAGTTATATATGAATCACACTAAGGTAGATTGCTTTGAGAACTCCATATAATTCTTGTATGAGCTCGAGGAGAGAATAATGTTACAAGGGAAATTAAAACCCACATCTGTGAGGTTAATTACAACCATGCAAGACAAAATAATTCATAGGGAGGGGTGTATCTTATTTACTATTCGAATTAACAACACCACCAAAAATAGCATTAGCATTGAAGGTGATGGCCAAGTCATTCTAATGAAGCATCCCATTTTAAACCAATTTCGAGATGTATTTCCTAAATAAATTCCTAGGGTGCCTCCTTATAGAGAAGTGGAATTGTTCATTGAATTAATGCTAGAGGAAACCCTACCATATAAAATGAGCACTTTGTAACTAATTGAGCTAAAGTTATCGCCCAAAGAAATATTAGATAAAGACTACATAAGGCCAAGCATGTCTCCATGTGGAGCATTGGTCTTATTTGTGAAGAAGAAAGATGGAACACTTAGGTCTTGCATCAATTATAGGTAGTTGAATAAGGTAACCTTTAAGAATAGATAACCCTTACAACAGATCCATAACTTATTTGATCAACTAAGGGGAGAAGAAGTCTTCTCCAAGAGTAATTTAAGATCTGAATACCATCAAGTGTGCATTAAATTTAAATACATTCATGAGACAACATTCCAAACTAGGTATGGGAATTATGAGTTGTGGTAGTGTCCTATGGGCTTAGTAATGTGCATATAGCTTTTATTTTCCTTATGAACAATGTGTTGCACCCTTACTTGGACAAATTCATAGTAGTTTTTATTGATGCCACTTTGGTCTATTCAAAGACCAAGGAGAAGCATAAAGAGGATCTAACTACAATACTACAATTGTTAAGAGAACATAATTTTTATGAAATGCTTGACAAAATTGACTTCTTCTAATCACAAATCCATTATTTGGGATAGATTGTCTCAAAGGAGGGAGTAGCAATTGATTCAGAGAATATCAAGGTCATCATGGAATGGAAAACACCAAATAATGTGACCGAATTACATCCTTTATGGGATTCATGGGATAATATAGAAGATTTAACAAGAACTTCTCTAAGATTGGCTATTCAATCACTGCCCTGCAAAAGAAAGGGAAGAAGTTTGAATGGATAGATGAATGTGTTGCAAGCTTCAATCAGTTGAAGCAATAATTTCTCACCGTTGCACTAATGTTAAGAGTAGTAGACGTAAACAAGGATTTCATGGTTTGAACAAATGCTTGCAAGAAGAGACTTGGTGGAGTCTTAATGCAGGAAGGTCGAGTGGTCTGTTATGAATCACATAAGTTAAATGAGCATGAGGAGAACTATGTAACCCATGATCTAGAGTCAATTTCCATTGTTCACGCATTAAAAATGTGGAGGCATTATCTCCTTGGAAAGAGATTCATTTTAATGACTGATCATAGAGGGCTAAAGTATTTGTTTGATCAGCCTAAATTAAATTCCAAGCAAGTGATATGGCTGACCACACTCAATGAGTTTGATTTTGAAATCAAGTACATAAAGGGAAAAGAGAATAAAGGTGCTTATGCACTTAGAAGGAGAGTACAAATGTGCCATTTAGCAGTCGTGAGTTCTTATAGAAATAACCTTGAAGAAAGAATTAAAAATTTAGAACACTCTGATGAAAATATTAGCAAACAAAAGGAAAACTACAGCAAGGGTATAAAAGCGAAAAGTACAAGGAATATTGTCTCTCAGAAAATGAGTTAATTAGGTTCAAGAATACAATCTATATACCAAAGGATAATAACTTGAATAAACTAATATTAAAATAATTCCACGAAAAGTCATATTTTGCAAACTCGAGTTTACCAAAAGACTCTAACATCCATCAAGAAAATTTATTATTGGTCTGATATGAAAAAATAGGTGGTTGATTTTATTTTCAAATGCATAGAATGCCAATAGGTGAATGATATGGAATTGTGTAGGAACACAATATAATATAGATATAAAAATAAACACAGAGATGCAACAGGAATAAAACTTCATTTCATTAATATCAAAGAACTGAAATATGCTTACATATAGAATGGAAATAAACTAGCTCGGGCGATAGTAGCTTATCTCTGAGAAGGGATATGGCAGCTACATGCCTCTGAACTACGTTACAATGAGGCTAGAAGCCCTATTTATAATTCAGAAAAAATGGAAAACACTAAACATCCAAAAACCTAACCCTAGGAAATGAAGCACCAACACTATGGGCCCCATTTGGGTAAATTGGTACATCAACTTCCCCAGGTCGTAACTTTGGCATACGATATTTTTTTGACATGCACAATACCTCGTTAGAAAGATCTATCCAAGGAGTACAAATTTCCAATGAAAATATCAATTAGTCACTCATGTTTTCCCAATTTTCCAAAAAAAACGTTGTTTAGGGCCTCAAAACGGCTCCAGAAGATCAGGACCCGAAAAACTACCAAAACTAGTAAACTATGCCACAATTAAGGAAACTGAAAATTTGAAAGAGACAATGGTGGGGGTCGAAGTGGAATAGGAAGGTGGCCACCAATATCTACTTGGATCAGTCCTACCCCATTAAGAATAAATGGTCCCCATTGCATTGAGTGCCTCCATGAGATGGGGAAACTTCTGCTGAACTTGGTCCTTGGTGCAGGAATTGGCCAACTTTGGTAATCTGATATAGTTGGATATTTTGCTAGAAAGTGTCATTGATATATGTGTCCATGGTATGATTAATTTTGGCATATTCCATGTAGTATGGGTTTAACTCTATTGGTTTGAGTTGTTCTGCAATAACTGATGTGTCCAGTAATGGTGGAAAGTATGGTCGAAGGCAGTCCACATTGAATAGTGGGTGTAGGCCAAGGAATGGGGGAATGTTGAGCTCAAAATCATCGTCTCCTAGAACCTTGGTAATGGTGTAAGGCCCATATCAAATTGGTCTTAACTATCAATGGGATCCGATAATGCGTTCTTTCTACAAATGTAACCAAAATTTGTCGCCCACCTGAAAATTGTGTGGCACTCGATGTTGACCATGTTGCTACTTGTACTTGGCATTTGAGTTCTCCAAGATGTCATGAACCCATTGGAAGATGTGTTGGATCAGTTCAATAAATCTAGTTGCTTTACCAGCCTTAGATAATACATGTTTAGATTATGTCTGTGTACACCCATGAGGCATGGAAACATCAATCACACATAATGGTTGAAATCCTAGACCCACTTGAAAGGGTCTGCGACTAGTCGAGCTATGGAGTGCTCTATTATAAGTGTGCTTCACATAGGGAATACTTTCATCACAGGTTCGTGGATGCTTGGAGTTTTACATGCGGAGTATGTGCACTATCATCCTATTGATGACCTCTGTCTGGACATCAGTCTGGGGATGGAATGCAGTCAACTTGGTGAGCTTGGTGTCTAATAGTCCCTAGAGGCTTGACCAAAATGTGCTTAGGAACTTGCTATCTCGATCTGATATAATGGTCTGCGAGATCCCAAAATGTACCCAAACTCGTTCAAAGAACAGTTTGGTAGTGTCCTTTGTTGTGATGCTCTTCTTGGAGGCTGCCAAGATATATAACCATCTTAGAAAATTTGTCCACAACCACAAATACATAGTAATTACCATGATTTTTAGAAGGGAGGCAAAACATATAGTACATGGAGATGGATTCTCAAGGTTGGTTGGTAGTGGGTAGAGAAGTGTATAGGCATTGCTTCTTGATGGATGGCTTGGAAATGGTGCAGATAGTGTAGGATTTGATATATTTCCCAACATCCATTTAAATTTTTTGCCAATAAAAGTAATTTTGTAGTACAAACATAGTTTTCTCCACACTAAAGTGTCCTATGACCCAACTGTAGTGCACCTCCCAAATCATCTTGGCACACTCACTTGAAGGAACACAAAGGTGGCCCAGGTATCATAATAATGTGTTCTGAAGGTGGAAATCAGGAACTTGCTTGCCATATAATAGCATCTAGTATGTGGAGGTGAAATTTGGGTCATTTTTGTGTAGTTACAGCCATCCAGAGGTCTTGTGGGTGCAAGAGTTGAGAACAATAGTTAGTGCTGCAACCAGGGGCCAGCTGAGGTAGTTTGCAACATGATTGGTGCTGCCCTTTTTATATTTAATGTTCAAGTGGAATTGTTGCAAATATGTAGACCAATTTTGATGGTGATCATTCTGCATCTTCCCTTATGTTTGTATAAACTGAAGAGGTCAGTGATCGGTGTGGATGATCTTCTCCTTCCCTAGAATGTAATGCTTCCATTTTCGTCAAGCCTACATGATGGAATACATCTCTTTATTATAGGTGGGGTACTTCTGAATTGTATCAGAAAGTGTATCACTATGATAGGCCACTAGATGCTCATGCTAGGTGATGACTGAACCAATAACATATTCAGAGGTGTCTGTCTCAATTTAAAATGGTTGTTGTAGTTCTAGCAATGTGAGTATCGGTGCAGGGCAGAGGCAACACTTCAACTCAACAAATGCCTTTTGGTTGGGACTCGAACCAGTAAAAATTTTCTTTTGCTCCACCCTTGGTAATCTGACTCAAAGGCCAAGTGATATCGTAGAATCCCAACATGAAACTTCGATAAAAATTTGCAAGACCCAAAAAGCTGCAAAGCTCTATTAGAGTGGTCAAGACTAGCCAATCTTAGTTGGGTCCACATGCACGCTACGCCCATCTATGATGTAACCTAGATATTGGACCTAGCTCATGCCAAAGGTGAATTCTCCAAGTTGGCACATATTTTGTGTTGCCGAAGGGTTTGAAGGACCTCCCAAATGTGTTGCAAGTGTTCTTCCCAACTCTTGTTGAAGATGAGGATGTCGTCCAAATAAAAATCCATGAATGAGTTGGTGAAGGGCTACAAGATGTCATTCATTAGCCTCATAAAAGTAGTGGGGAAATTTCTCAACCCAAAGGGCATAATGAACCATTAAAAAATGGCTTACTTGGATTTGAAGGCGGTCTTCCATACATCTGTGGGCTCTATTGGAACCTGGTGATAGCCAGACTTCATATCGATTTTGCTGAAATACTTGGCCCCCTTGAATTCATCCAAAAGGTCATCAATTCGTGGGATTGGATACCTATTCTTGAAAGTGATTTTATTTAGTTCCCGATAATTAATGCAAAGCCTCCAAGTCTCATCCTTCTTCTGTACAAGTACAATCGGGCTCCCACAAGGCGAGGAACTTGGTCGGGTGTTCCCTTTTTACAACAACTCCTAGATTTTCCACTTGATCTCTTCATTTTCCAGAATGGAGCGACAATATGTTGGCCCATTGGGTAGAGGTGGTCAGGGAGTCAAATTGATCGAATGCTTGACCTAACAATGCAAGGGTACCCCTGTGTGTGAGGAGAATATTTCCTTGTATTCTTCCATGACTGTATCGACCTGCTTCTACTACGTGGAGGAACCCTTCCCGGGGGCCATGGATGTGGCTACGATATTCCCCTTACTTTGAGATTGAATAAAAAAGAAAACAAATTTCCCAGTCTGGGAGATGATCTTACTACATTTCTTAGTAAAGATCAAAGAGAAGGTCGTAGGTGAGGCTACCTCTGGTACCCTATATAACTTATTACCTAAAGAAATAATAATAGTGTGAGGCCTCGACTCATATACAACATGACACTTCCACAAGTATGGCTGGCCTAATAATACATCACAAACTTCAAGAGGATAAATATCACACAATACCTCATCTGTGAAGGGCTTGTTGATGTATGGAAGGTGACACAACTGGCTGACACGAAGATATCATCCTTGGTGAAGCCACCCAATGGTGTACAGTTTTGGGTGTGGTGTGGTTGGTAGGCCTAACCGCTTCAAAACCTCTACTGAAATGAGGTTCTTTTGTATCCTGCTATTGACAATGAATTTCAAAGGTGAACCCTTCACCCAAATCTTTGAGTTGAAGAGACATCCCCCCTCCTCTGTATCATAGCACTCAATCTTCTGGATCTTGGTGGTGGAAATAGTGGCACTGGGATCCGCATCAATAATCTGATTCCCTTTGTCGTTCCCCTTTTCGGTTTCTGACTCAGAGTCAGAAAATCCATCTGATTCTGAAGCCTTAAGCTCAACCACCAATGACTGCTTGGCTTGACACTCACTTGTGTTGTGAGTGGGGCTCTTATGGAACTCACACCACCTCCCTTTGTCCTTCTTCATCTTCATGGTGTTGTTCTTTTCTTTTGTCTTTGACAGGTTATTATGGGTCACTCTCCCTTGGCTTTGTCCTTTGTTTTGCAGTTTTGGGGCACCTTTCCCTTGCTTCAGATTTGCAGATTCAAATTCTCACTTCTTTTATTTTAACTTATGCTCGATCTTAACAGCATAGCGGTAGGAGGCACCAAGCGAGAGATGTCTAGGAACTCCATCTTGTCTTGAATGTGTTTGTGTAGACAACCACACTACTTGAGTACTAGATGCCACTTAGAATCCTTGATACCCAACTTCGTGCGAAGGGTATGAAAAATATTTGTGAACTTCGGCACATCTAGGTCCCTTCCCTACCATAGTGTGGTCCACTTTATGTACTTATCTTCATAGCTCCCAATAGGGTAATACTACTCCTTTGTGGTGTCTCAGAAAGATTTCCAAGTGGGTGCGAGTGAAAATAGTGAGGGTTCCCTCTTGTCCTTCTGCTCACAGTAGGTTTCTCACCAGTCCTTGACATGGGGGGCGGCTTCGATGAGTGAAAAATTACTATTTTCCATGACATCACACATATGGGAGAGGCAACCATCAGAAGTGGAAGGCATGAGAAGAGAAGTATTTAAGGATTCCTTCCCCTTTGGTTGGTTTCTCTTAGGTAGGATTGGAGGAAAGTTTTTATTCATATGGACAGAGAGAGTTCACTTTATATAAATGTAGTTGACAAAACCATTGTGTGTGGCTTGTTGGTTGAGGAAAACAAAATAGAGTAGTGCCTTTCCTTGAGGCTGATGAAGCCACTGTGACTGGCTTTCTCAAGGGTTGATGAACCCATTGGGAATCTTTCAAATTAGTTAACCTACTATCTAGGAGGTTGAGACAACCAGTTATTTGAGAGGCTAATGAACCACCAAGTGTGGCCCTGAGTTGGGAACACTAGTGATTGTACCCTCTGATGAATTACTTAGGTGGGTGATCTCCGCACTCTCATGGTAGCTTTTATGCTAATGAAACTTCCCAAAATTTTAAATAACTCTCCTCTTAGTATTGAATTGTAAGTCTTTATGTTAGAAAGAACTTCAGAATTAAGGTTAACTGGGACAACAATATCTACGTCATAATAGCTGGGAGTTATTGAGAAGCATAAGGAAAAGGAATTCTTATCTCTTGTATTTTACTTTTGATTAACTGGTGGGTAAAATATGTTTAGCCTTTGGAGACCATATTTCAGTTGTGGTATTGATTTTACCTCTAAGCACTCCTCCTCAAGCTCTAAAATATGGCTCATGGGTGACTACTGTAACATAGGCTTGACTGGAATGTGTCTAAGGTTGGGTGTAGAGTTGAACTCCCAATATCAATTGTTGAGCACATTTTATAGAGATGAGTGCATACTCAAACCTTTCTACCTTCAATGTTAAGAATATCATTGATGTGATGTCTTAATTTTTTTTTTGATTGATTCATTGTACTAGATTAATGCCTATGATATACCGTGGAATGTGATTTCCTGCATGCTTGAGGAATGTTAATTTCCTATGTAAATCCTGAGAAATGAATGGTTTTTTTTATGTATTCATGAGCTTGTTTTCCTATTTACCATTAGCCTAAAAATCCTATATATTTTCTAACTTATTATGAGCTTGGATTTGGCCCAATGGTCCTAAGTATAAATGGATGGATAGAACATTTTTTTGTTTATTATGTAAACTAACATATTTGGCTTCTAGGTGTTGTTGTTAGTTTCCAAGCTTAGGAAGGCTAGCATTGCATTTATGTATAAATCATAAATATATCTATTAGCAGGATAGGTCAAAGCCTTTATAAGCTCTTTATATATATAATATAATATATATATATATATATATATATATATATATATATATATATATATATATATATAGATACCTCTGTGTGTGTGTGTGTTTGAATGGGCTAGGATAAGCTCTGTCAAAATCTTAACAGGGATAGATTGAAAGAGCTCCATAACTATATGTATACATATATGTAGTCGTGTAGCGGCTAAGTCCCAAAAGTGTTAATGATTGTGGTCACTGATTTTACAAACATCCATGTGTAATAAAATGCCATGACTACGAGCTGAAGGTGGGGAGAAATCCCAAACCATATACTCGTATATGCGATTAAAGATAGAACCTTAAAGGGGAAATGGAAGCAAGATCGGGTCAGAGGAGGCCCACTAATGGGCATGTATGTTTTAACTTGAAGGTGGGATCGAATATTAGATGGGGCTAATCTAATCCATCAAAATATTTTGGGTGGCAACTTGGTGTTAGCACCCATTTGAGTCTCGGACTTGAAGACATCTCTATTGTCCAACCTATAGCATCCAATTGGTGATTGATGACATTTGGTTGGTGGGGTCATTCTATTCAGCATTCATCGTGCTAAGGAAGAGACCCTAATTTAAATTACAACATGAAATTAAGTTTTACCAAATAGTTGAGGGTATAGTGGGACCCAAGGGCAACATGGTAGGTGATTTGGCTCTCAGTTTGATATGGAAACCTATGAGTAGGACACATGTCAGTCAGATTCAATATTTTCAATGGGCAAAAATGCTTGAAAACTAGTGACACATGGCATGTGTAGAATGGAGACATGTGGAGGTTGACATCACCCTGAAAAAAAGGTCATTGACGTCACCCAGATTCCTTAACCCTGAATATTTCTTTTGAGTCTCGATGCAGTCCCATTAGGATTTTAATCCTTGGGTGAGGTGGCAGTGGTGGAGCCCACAAGTGTAGTAGTGAGAATAGGCAACATATCACACATAGGAGGAGGGGTCTAGTAGGGAGATCATGTTATGTACTTAGGGGGGATAATATGGGGTACCCAAGGTAATAATGTAATAATGGGATGGGCCATAGTAATAAATAAGGTGGTTAACCCATGTCATGTAAGGGACCACAAGTAGTTAATAATAATGTAAGGGGCCCATGGTATTAGTTGATGGTATGAGGAAACCATGGTAATGATACATGGTATTGTATGTATGAGGCCTATATAAAGGCTAGAGACTCCACATGGAGAGATATGAAGATGAAGAGAAGTATTCTTGTATGAACAGGCATATGGCTTGTGGAGTGTTCTCCTTCCTTAAGGAGTGAATGTATGGTGTTGCCCTACCTTAAGGGTTTGATCAATAAAGAAGCTTTTCTATATATTTCTCTCTTATTGTTTCAGGGTTTATTTCCATTATCATATATTTCTGGGTTAGAGCTACAACAATTGGTATGGTATCAGTGGACTACTCTTTTGAGTAGATCTTATTATTTATGTTCTTCCCATGTTTCGGGGACGAAACATGTTTAGGGGGGTGGAATGTTATGTACTTAGGGGGGATAATATGGGGTACCAAGGGGGGTACCCAAGGTAATAATGTAATAATGGGATGGGCCATAGTAATAAATAAGGTGGTTAACCCATGTCATGTAAGGGACCACAAGTAGTTAATAATAATGTAAGGGGCCCATGGTATTAGTTGATGGTATGAGGAAACCATGGTAATGACACATGGTATTGTATGTATGAGGCCTATATAAAGGCTAGAGACTCCACATGGAGAGATATGAAGATGAAGAGAAGTATTCTTGTATGAACAGGCATATGGCTTGTGGAGTGTTCTCCTTCTTTAAGGAGTGAATGTATGGTGTTGCCCTACCTTAAGGGTTTGATCAATAAAGAAGCTTTTCTATATATTTCTCTCTTATTGTTTCAGGGTTTATTTCCATTATCATATATTTCTGGGTTAGAGCTACAACAGATCAAACCTCATGAAATTTTACTTGAAGCACCTCCCAAAAGTTTGATGTGGCATGAGTGTGTGGAAAGCTCCATGTAGCCTCGGTCATTCTTCCTCGATATCCTTGATAGGGAGGGGACTATGAAGGAATCATCAAGATTTAATTCTCTGGGTGAGGTGGAGTTGCAGACCCAGTTCCTATGTAATGGGTGCCACAACATGATAATGTAACAATATATATGCATTGGTTCCCATAAGAAATAGGAACTCATGTATGAATCAAAAACTATCATGTGGGAGTGAAGTGGCATATGACATGGAAAACCACGTGGGCGGTTAGATGACATGGCGAGGCTAGATAGGGAAAACTTTGAAAGACCATATCTTTTGATCTGGGAGTCATATTGAGGAAAATTGTATATCATTAGAAAGGTCTCGATTATTTGAACGCAAAGTTGTTATCCATTTTAAGTTTGAAGAATTTGTAAAAGATTTGAAAATTTTAGACCCCATTTCCATAACTGGACTTTCGAGGTCGATCCAACATAGTAATTGTTGCCTTATACCCTTACTAGAGGCTAGGGATAGTAAGGGATATGTTATAAAGTGGTATTAGAACTTCCAGGTTCAACAATAGACCTTTGGAGATCAGACAATGCCTTAGAGCATGTGATAGGTGTAAAAAACCTTACTGTTTTGTTTATTGATTATATGTGTTGCTTGGAATTTTTTATCGTGATAGTTGCATGTAGAATAGTATTGATGATTTGGCATGATTTCATTGAGATTTACATTCTAAATTGAAATGACTTATTTTAGCTAGCCTCATACGAGCAACCTCCAAGAAAAGAAAAATAATTCAAGGTGACGATGTACATGGTGCAATTATGTATTTTAAAACTAGAAATTATGTGTGTGTATGACAACACATCAAGGTCAAATACCACATGAAAAAAAAGGATGGTACAATATAGAACCAAAGGATGAAGGAATGAATACCATGATGGTATAATATAGTTCTGACCAATCACAACATAGGCAAGAAGAAAGATCATTTGAACAAGGAGAAGGGGAAAAGTCTCCTAATTGCATGGATATATTGAGGAGCTTGAAAGTTGAAGTTATGAGATACAAGGCTGAAAACGAAAGGCTTGTGAGAGCATAAGAGAAACAAGAAAAATTCAATGCATTCATATTGCAAGGCCTCTCAAATTTACAAAGGCAAAAGCAACATGAGTTTGGAGCTAGCCATAGAGTTAGGCAAAGTTCCATAGTACAAGAAGAAAATACTATTGGAGCATATGAGAGAAGATCCAAGAAAAGGCATAGGTTGTCAAGTGAGGACCCTACAAGAGGGGTTATTGAATTAGACACCCCATAAAGGACAAGCCACTAGAGGTAATGACCCAAGTATGATCATATGCACCATCATCATCATCATCATCATCATGACAAGTGAAAGGGAAAGGAGTATGTACTAGAATAATTCAAGAAGAACATACTTCCTACATTTGATGGTGAGCCAAAGAGAGAAGATGATGTTGAAGTATGGCTGCTTGGGATGAAAATGTTCTTCAAAGTTCATGAATACTCTGATAATATGAAATAAAAGGTGGTGTCCTTCAGCTTGAAAGGAAAATATGACATCTGGTGGGAAGACTTACATAATATAAAAATCATAAGATAATAATAATTTTCTTGGGGTGAGTTGGAGGAACAGTTCAGGAGAAAATGTTTATCTGATAAGTATTATGATGGAAAAGCCAAGGAGTTATATGAGATTATAATGGGACAGATTTCTGATGAGGATTATATTACTAAATTCCTATAGCTACTACGATATGTGCCTTACCGCAAAGAAGAAAAGGAAAAGGTTCAGAGATTCATCATATGTGTTTCCATAATCCTTTAAGGAAAAGATTGAATTAGATCAGCAATGAAAAATGGAAGATGCAATCTAAAATTGAAGCACTATTATGAATAGAAAAAATGCAGACGGGAATTCAAGAGCGATTAGAAAGCAAGATGTGGTATGAGTTACAAAGGAAAAGGGAATAATAAGGTGTGGATTCCAAAAGATATGAAAATGGGGAAGACATGACTCCAGTGAACCAAGGCTGACCCCAAAAAAAGTTTGATTCTAGGAACAAAGGTAGAATTACGTAGCCTAAGAGAGAAGAGACAAATAAGTTTGGTATAGGACCACATAAATGTTGAACTTGGGGGAAAAAAACCTGACTAAGGATTTCCCATAGCACAAAAATTATTGATTAAAGTTTTACAACATCAAGGAGACTAAAATAGTTCAAGAAATGGCCTAGGGTGTACCCAGGATCTACACAACATTGGGTAACAAATAGGTTGATCATCATGTATCCATAATTGAGATGGAATCTAATATTTTTGACAAATCTATCTATATTTTAGTTGATATGGGATCTAACTATAGCCATGTCAGCCCAGAAATCATGGAGTAGTTCCATTTGTCCAAGAAATTGTGTGAGGAATCATGGTAGGTCCATTTGGCCATGGGGGAAAAGAAAAGATTGGGGCAATGGGTGAGAGTGTGCCCATTGGAGCTAAATTGAATTCCCATGATTTCCAATTTAAATGTGTTACCACTGAGAGTATACAATACTTTGTTGGGAATGAATTGGTTGTATATGCATTGCACCATGGTAGGCTACTTTTGGAAAGCCATAGAATGCTTGGATAAGTCAATGGAGACAAGAATATTACAAGGGAAATTAAAACCCACATCTGTGAGATTAATGGCATCCATGCAATCCAAACGAAGTCACGGGAAGGGGTGTATCTTATTTATTATTCAAATTAATGACACCACCAAAGCTAACAATAATATTGAAGGTGATGGAAAAAACATTGTAACGAAGCATCCCATTTTAAACGAATTTCCAGATGTATTTCCTGAAGAAATTCCTAGGATTCCTCCTCACAAAGAATTGGATTCCTCTATTGAATTAATGCCATGAGAAACCCCAACATCCATGATTCCATATAGAATGAGAACTCCAAAACCAAATGAGCTAAAGTTACAGCTTAAACAAATGTTGGACAAAGGATACATAAGGCTAAGTGTGTCTCCATAGGGAACATCGTTCTTGTTTGTGAAGAATAAAGATGACACACTCAGAATGTGCATCGATTACAGGTAGTTGAATAAGGTAACCATTAAGAACAGATATCCTCTACCAAGGATCGATGATTATTTTATCAACTAAGGGGAGAAAAATTCTTATCCAGGATTGATTTAAGATATGGATACCATGAAGTGTGCATTAAAGATAAAGACATTCATAAGCCATCATTTTGGACTAGGTATGGGCATTATGAGTTTGTGGTAGTTCCCTTTGGGCTTACTAATACACTTGCAACTTTTATTTTCCTTATAAACATTGTGTTGCGCCCTTACTTGGACAAATTCATAGTAGTTTTAGTTGATGACATTTTGGTCTATTCAAAAACCAAGGACGAGCACAAATAACATGTAGTTGCAATACTACAACTATTAAGAGAACATAAGATTTATGAAATTCTTAGCACATGTGACTTCTTCCAGTCACAAATCCATTATTTGAGACACATTGTCTTAGAGGAGGGAGTAGTTCTTCATCCGTAGAAGATTAAGGCCATCATGGAATGACCAACACCAAAGAATGTGATCGAGGTTAGATCCTTTGTGGGATTGGCAGTCTACTAGATAAGATTAATTAAGAACTTCTCTAAGATTAGATATCTAATCAAACAAAGTTACTAATCAAATGAGAACTATTACCTCAAAATGAGAACTCTAGCCAAAAAAAACCCAAAAAAACATGAAAAAACAAGTTGAAAACGAAAAGTGTTGACGCTGGAATAACATTTTTTTTTCAGAGTAAATTTTCAACATTTTTTAAAAATGGCAGTAAAAGCCATTTTTTTGTGTACAAAAGATACCCTAAAAACGAAAAGTGTTGATGTTGGAATAACTTTTTTTTTTCCAAGGTAAATTTTCAACATTTTTTAATAATGATGTTAAAGATAAAATATCATGACTCTGGAAAACTTTACATTTCCAACGCTTTCAATCATGACATTAAAGATAAGATATCACGTCTTTGAAAAGCCTTAAAATTCCAACAATTTTTAGTCATGGTGCTAAAGAAAAAATACTTATAACTATTTTCAACTATAGCATTAAAGATAAAATATCATGACCTAGAAAAACATTAAAATCTTGACAATTTTTCAGCGATAGACTTAAAACCAAAGATTATGGCTACAAAAAAACCTTAAGTTTTCAAAATATTTCAAGCATGGCATTATGGAAAAAATTATGACTAAAAAAACTTAAAAAATAAACACCTGAATGAAAGAGTTATTATACCAAGAGTAATTTATTTTTTTAATTTTAAATGTATAGCAATTTTAAAATCTTAGCCTAAGACAACTTGATACATTGCAACAAATATTTAAAAATCAACCATCAAATTGACACGCAGTGTTGGTGAACTCAACCCATTATAATGAAAACTTAAAGACCAACCACAAAATTGACACATTGTGGAGCAAACTTTATTCATTATAAAGAAAATTTTAAAATCAACTATCAAATTGCACATAATGGGATTAGGTTGCTAGTCGAGCATCAACACAGACCCTGTAGACAAAAAAATAAAAATAATAAATAAATAAATAAGACAAAAGAAAACAAAAATTCAAACATTGAAAATAAAACACAAAATTTAAAAAAAAAATAATAAGTAATAAAATATTAAAAAAAAATTAAAACATGACAAAAAAATCAAATATACAAAATATATAAGAAAGACAAAAAAACAAAAATGTAAAAAAAACACAAAATTAATTTGTAAAAATAAAAAAATAAAAATGGGGACAATATTTAAAAGAAATGTAATTCAAGAAAAAAGAAAAAATTAAGTTAAAAAAATAAAAAATAAAACCCATAATTAAAAAACATAAAATTAAAAATTAAAAAAAAAAAAAAAAAAAAAAAAAAATTAAAAATGAAAAGACATGAAAAAACTAAAAATAATTAAATTAAAATTTAAAAAACAAAAAAAAAAAAAAATTGCCTCAAGGGCAGCCTAGGTTGATTCCTAGAATCAACATGGCAGTAGCCTTGGCAAGTCAATTTCGGGAATTTACCTAGGCCCGCTCGAGCCATGGCGCCTCGGGCCAGGCAGGGGCACAACACCGCCCTAGCCAGGGCTGAGGCCCCGCGGCCCTGGACAGCCACGACCGAGCTCGGCCTTAGTCACTTAAGGTCGTGGGACCTCGAGCCTAGTGGGGGTGGCGCTATACAAAGCTCGCCCCTGTCAGGGTCGAGGTCTCGTGGCCACATTCGTGCTCATCCATGGCCGCGAAGGGCTGTGGGGCCTCAAGTCTAGCCAGGGCGGGTACTGTGCGCCCCGGTCAGGCCCGAGGCTCCGTGGTCTGGGTGGCCATCGCCGAGGGCGACCTAGGTCAATTCCGAGAATCAAGGCCAAGTCAATTCCGGGAATCGACCTAGGCTGCCCAAGGGCAATTTTTTAAAAATTTTCATTCAATTTGTTTTAAATTTAATATGTTTTATTTTTTTAATTTTTAAAATTTTTATTTTTGATTTATTTATTTTTAATTTAATTTAAAAAAATCTTTTATTTTTTTATTTTATTTTTTAAAATTGTTTAAATTTTATTTATTTATTTATTTATTAATTATCTAGTTGTTATTTTTTGTTATTTTACTTAAAAAAAGTTTTTAATGTTTTTTTATTACTTTTTATCTTGAATTATGTCTTTTTTTTAATATTTTCCCATTTTTTTATTTATTTATTTTTTTTTTAATTTTTAATTTTTACGAGTTAATTTTGTTTTTTATAGTTTTTTTGTTTTTTTTATATATTTTTATATTATATTTTTTTTGTCATGTTTTTTAAATTTTTATGATATTTATTATTTTGTATTTTGTTTTTACTTTTTATTTTTTGTTTAATTTTTTTATTTTTACAAGTTAATTTTGTTTTTTTTTCTATTTTTATGGTTTTATTTAATTTTCCTTTTTCTTTTTTATATATATTTTTTTATTATTGATTTTTTGTCATGTTTTTTATTTCATTTTTATGGTTTATTACCGACATGAAAATCAGCAACATCTAAAACAAATATCCATACTTAATACATTAGAAAATTTAAAGTGTAAAAAATAATCCCTCTAAACAAAAAGGGTTGATGTTGCATCAACACTTTTCAAAATCAACATGAAAATCACTAACATTTAAAAGTAAATGTTCATACTTAAAAAAATTGAAGTGTCAAAAATAAACCTTTTAAAAAAAATGTGTTGATGTTGCATCAACACTTTTCAAAATTATCATGAAAATCACTAACATGTAAAAAAACATGCTACATAAGAAAATTTAGAGTGTCAAAAATATGCTAAAAAAAAGAGTGTATTATGATTAACCACTTTCCAAAATCGGGTAATTTTTTTGCTACCTCAAAAAAACAAGTAATCGGTAATTTTCTCATTTTATAGGTAACTATGTTATCACTACTTTGCAATTCCCTAGTAGAGGAAGACACATCAAATTGGTTCCCCTTCCATGCAACATGAAACTCATTAAATGTAAATGGATTTATAAGACCAAGAAGGATGTTGGTGGTATGATTACAAAGTATAAATCTTGATTAGCAGCAAGGTATTCTCACAAGAGCAGGGAATTGACTATGAGGATACATCTACACTAGTAGCTAAGGTGACCTTCATTTGGTGATCTCTAGCCAATACAATATCTAAAAAGTGGTAGGTACATAACATGGGTATTAAAAATGATTTCTGCATGGAGATATTGAAGAGGATATCTATATGGAGCAGTCACATGGATATGTAAAATAAATTTCATTAGCATGCATATTCAAAAAAACACTATATGGACTTAAGAAGGCACCTCAAGCTTGGTATGCAAAACTAGATACTTAATTTCTCTCCCAAGGGTTCCTTAGATGTGAACCATATCGAAATGTGTATATGATGTGGCACACAAATTCTCTCTTGATGATAGTTCTATATATAATTTACATACTCATTATAGGGATCTCATCCTCTTTCATTGTTGTAGTGAAGTTTGATTTGCATGATAGGTTTGCTATGGAAAATATAGATAGTTGTACTATTTCCTTGGCCTTGAAATAAGCCACACTAATGCAGAAATCAACTTTAGCACAATATAAGTAGTCCTAAGACATCCTTAGCATGTTTTAGGTGACAAGTTGCAAGATAGGTCTAACCTCCTTCCTCCTTCCTATCCAAGGTTAAGCTAGAAAGTACTACACCTCTCATTGACTCTATAATGTTTTAATAGTTGTTTGGCAATATTTTGTACCTTACTCTCATCCCAACATCTTTTATGTAGTTAGCAAAATTTCTAGGTACATTCTGGAGCCATATGAGATACACTAGAAGGAAACAAATATATTATCAAATATGTCAAGGGGGCTACTAGCTTTGGTGTATACTATGCAGCAAGGTCTTCTTTGGATATTGTTGTATACACATTTCAAATTGGGTTGACATTAGCACAGATCACAAGTCCACCTCAAGACATGTTCTCTACCTTAGTTATGGTTTGTTATTTTACTCAAGCAAGAAGGAGTAAGTTATTACTTTATCATCAGCATAACTAGATTACAAGGGTGTAGTAAATACTACCACCTAGGATATATGGTTGCAAAAAAGTTGAGTTCTTAGTTTCATCATTCGAAAGTTATATGGTGTGATAATCAAAGTACGCTCAAGTTTTATAGAGACACAATATAGTGGTAGAAGATTAAGCACATTGAGGTGCACATGGACTTTATCAAAGGAAAATTTCAAGATGGGTCATTGATCTAAAACACTGACCTTTTTCTAAGCAAATTGTAGACATCTTCACCAAGAGCTTCACTAAGCAAAAATTTCACATACGTTTGAGGTCTCTTAGGGGTGAAGGACATAGTTACGTAGAAATTAATCTTTTTTCATAACACTATAGTTTGAGAGGGGGGTTTCTTTCCACTAAGTTTTTCCTCGTAACCTTACATGTTTGTTTTTCATATATGTACATGAGTACCTAACAAGGCTAGAAATTGTTGGGACTTATATAACTATTTGTACTTGAGTAGCTAAGATGGCTAAAAATTGTCAAGATGCGTATACAATACACATGTGAGTCGTGGTTCAACAAGGTTGTTGGAGTATATGCACATTACCTACCCTTACCTACCATACATTTCCTACCATTTAGGTTTACTTTCTATTTTTAGGACGTACTATTCATAGTATGTCTATTTTTAGTAGGGGTGTCATGTAAGATGACATGTGGTAGTGATTGGGGTGTTGTGGAGGTAAATCCTCTCTACGGACAGAGACGATCCCTACTAGCCCAGACCGGGTCTAGCAACAATCACACAATGCTATCATGCAAGTTCCTAATTGCAAATAAAAAGTAGATGGTGAGAACCTACTTCGATTCCAACGCTAATGTTCGTAGAAGAGACATTGCTCTCGTTCCTTTACCTCGGCCGATCACGATCCCCACGATCTCCATGATTGGACACCTGCACATGCAAAGAACAACATGAATACAAGCATAAAATCTAGTAGATGCAATTATATATCAGTCAGAAAAGATATAACTCAACATCAATCATAGGACAATGAGAGTGGAACCATAATGATAGTCATCTATTATTAATAAATAACAAAGAAGAATACAACCATTGTTCTAACGTCAAATCCTCCTTTGGCTGGGTAGTCAGCTACACAAGTCTTGCAAAGCTTGTTGGGATGGGAAACAAGCCTCTCTCTCTTTGGGTGACAAGAATCTCCTCACTTAGATTTGGCCTTATGGGTGCAAAGAAGGCTCTTGCAGCTTCAAACTCTTGAACTCTTGGTATTCTCTATCACTATACTAGAACTGGAACTACTAGCTTGCTCAAGGCATAGAGGCAAGCTTTTATAGATAGAGAGGAAAGAGATAGGATCAACCACATTATTCATGGGATTAGCTTTATCACTTAGAAACTTCCATGAAAGGTGGCAAACCACTTCCCTTATATGGAGATTCGAAGCCAAACGATCCTAGCTCAACGTAGATTCAGTTGGTGAATGGGTTGAGGAGAACCTTCGGAAGCTTGTTGGTTAGAAACTTTACTCAATTCAATTGGCGTGAGTGCGACTCTGAGACAGAGCGCAAATGGCGCGCCCTATTTAGAGGATTTCCCTCATTGGCGCAGGCAGTACACTGTGGACCCGTGCTAATGCAGAAAGAGCTGTTTTCATGGATATTTTGCAGGAGATGTCTTCAGGGCATATGAAGCTCATACTTAGAGGAATATGATGCAAGTGGTTTCAGGTCATGTCACTTCTCACATGTCCCGGAATGAGTCCTCCAGTGTGCGGGTGAGGGGTAATAGGGACGGTGACAAATGGTGACAAATTGCTGTGTAACAGTTTCCCCCTAAAGCATGAGGCCCGAGGGAGAGAAAGGGGTGAAATTCTTTACAAGAACATGCATAACTGAAAACACTGCCGCCGGAGAACCTGCGTAAAGAAGTACAACTGATATCTCAAGTGCATGATATATGCAGTATGGGCGCAGCCATCCATAATAGAGTATATAATAATCTAGATCCAAGGTATGGGCGCAGCCATCCAGTGAGGATCCATAAATAGACTCAGGCATGGTCACAGCCATCCAGTGAATGAGTCATGTAATGATCATAATAAGCCACAAATCGCAGCTTGGATTCCAATAGACAAAATCCAGGGTCTTGCGCTCCATCTCGACCTAAACGGAGTACAAGTCCAAGCATGTGAATACATGGGTTGAAGTCGAACATGCGTGAACATCATCTGATTAGCAGTCAATAGTGAAAACTGTTAACAGACGTGAGAGGTACCACCAATAATGACAATGGTCCTCAAGGTACTATAGGTACAATCTACGGTGTGCGAATCAATGAGCTGAAGTTGAACACCCGTAGAATCATTCGATCGGAGTCCAATGATGAAAACCTCTCGTCAAACACAAAGAACCTGCCATTGAGGCATGCAGGCTCCAAGGCACCGGAAGGGAGTCTCTAGATCAGCTTCCTGGATAATGAGTTGAAGTCGACAGGAAGTGACCTTGATCGAAGGTGGGCCATAATGTTTCCCACATCATCGACACGAGACAGAGGAAGAATGTTGTGGTGAATCAGAATTATGTGAGGTATCAGAGGGAGGCTGTAATTCTGCAAAGGTCAACTTCTCTTAAACATATCGGCGGCACGACAGTGGACTTGGCAGTATTTGACATCAAATGAGAAGATTTCATGGTGACAAGGCAATGAGCAGATGAGAGGTCAAATAGGATCAACCAAACCCACGGAGACAAGTGTAAAAACAAGATGAGATGTCCCCACCCAGACACGAATGGAGACAAGTGCCATGTTCAAGAGTGACATACTGCCGACACGACAATAATTATGGGTCCATTTTCCCCACCATTTCTGGCGAGTACCCCAGTTATTTTTAACAAGATTGACGGGGATAGCATATGCTTGTAAGGTGTCATTATGACAGAATCCGATGTCATTAAGTTTTAATGAGCCTGACAAAGGAAAAACTCGGCGTCTTTTCCTATTTAGAGAGTCTGAAAAGACAGCAGAAAACAAAACTCTGGGGGGGTCCTTTTTCGTAAAGTTGTGTCTCCCGAGCCCGAAAAAGTATAAAACAATGCTCGAAAGAACCGTCCGACCATTACGATCGAGGAGTACTTCTCATATGTAGTGACATCGACTTGAAAAAGTAAAAAAGTGATCGATATCACGTCATTTCATAACCATTAATGAGCCCGAAACGACAAAGACCCGACAATATTTTGTTTTTTATACGGTTGGAAAAGAGTTTAAAGACGACCGCCTCTTATTTCCATTTAACGAGTCAAGAGGGAACTCGGCAATCTTTTCA
This sequence comes from Pinus tabuliformis, assembly GCA_031772625.1. Taxonomy (NCBI): domain Eukaryota; kingdom Viridiplantae; phylum Streptophyta; class Pinopsida; order Pinales; family Pinaceae; genus Pinus; species Pinus tabuliformis. The sequence continues at coordinate 1,116,886,817 of CM062817.1, forward strand.
TCTTTAAACGGTCGGAAAAGAGTTGAAAGCAGGCCTCCATTTTTATTCTCTTTAACGAGTCAAAAAGGGAAAAATACTCGACAATATTTTCATCTTTTACGAGTCAGAAAAGAGCTTAAAGGAGACTCGTCCTAGAGGAACAAGTGGTATAAAGGGTAGCAACTGGTTTCGGTAATGGTGGAACTGCTCAAAACATGTAATGGTCAAGAGGCTGGCTAATAAAACCACTCATCGTTGCGGTTCCTCAGGAAAGGAAAAACAACCAAGTGAAAGCATATGATCGGCCAAAGAGATGGTGGCGATGGAATGAAAACAACCAAGGCTCATCTAGCAGAATTTAGCAGATAAAGATAGCAATCACGAGATGTAAAATGGGTATGGGTTCATTTTTACACAAGCTTGAACCATGGAGAACTCTGCTTGGATTCGGTTTCATGTTTACACAAGCTTGAAACGAAAAACTATGCTTGTTATAAGTTCACATGCCCCCAGCATAATGACGCAAAACGAGGTACATGGCCCCCAAGCTTCATTGCATTCAACAAAGTGGATGGAATGAAGCTTTACAAGATCTTAATTGAAAGACGCGATTGGAAAGGGGGAATTTTTTCATTTTTTAACGAGCTTGACACAAGATCAAGAACTATGTTCCGACACTTAGTTTCATTGTTTAAGGAGCTTGACACAGGGAAACGAACTATGCTCCAACAAACTTAGTTTCATTTTTTAAGGAGCTTGACACCGAAAAGGAACTATGCTCCACTGGAACTTCACCATAATGGATAGGAAGTTGAGGCTCCCAAGAGTGCCACTCCTGATGGAAGGCCAACATCTTGGAAGTCAGGGTCCAATGCCTCCAGGACACTATGCACGACGACGGCATCACTAGATCTAGGCACGAGATAGGTGGCCACGTAGTTGATCTGTGATGGGGCAGATGCAACTGGTGGATGAAAACCAGGAGGGGATGACAACTGCGCAGGAGGCACCCGGGGATGGACGAACGATAATTGATCTATCGTCACTATTCTTCCATCGTGTGGAAAGCAAACCACCCGGAAAAGTGAAGAGACCAGGGCCCCCATGGCATAAACATAGTCACGGCCAAGGAGAAGACTGAAGTCTAAAGCACCTTGGGTAACCGATACGTCTATATAGACGGTCTTGCCTCCCAAAGTAACAGGGAACTGTGGAAGGATCCCTAATGGTTGACTAGTTCCTCCGTCAAAAGCCGTCAGATTTGGTGCGACTGGCACAAGCTGTGGGGAACCCAAGGCTTGCCAAGTAGTGGTAGGCATAAGACTAACCGATGCTCCCTCATCCAACACAGTGCCAGGTATCGCCTTATTATAGGCATGTACTATGACCTAGAAAGGCACATGGGATGGAAGGCGGGAGGTAGTCAAACGACTCCAGTCGAAGGAAACGATTGAACTACTTGGTGGGGGAATCATATGATTGCCCCCCTGCTCTAGAGGAACTGAAGCAGGACTCTCGGGAGCAGCTTGGATAGGAGAGTCATTTCCGGACTCATGAGAATCTGAGGAGATGAGAAGAACATGGGAGTGATGCTCTTCCGAAACGGAGTGATCAACGGGTGGTGAACTCGAGTTGACACTCTTTCCGACCAATGGTTGGTCTGGAACAGGCTGGGCACAGCCAGGTTCGGGAAGAGGAGGCTGGACAAGAGAAGAATATGAATCAATCTCTTTGTCAGCAGGGGAACAATCTGCAGCTACAGAGAGACGTTGATAACCAACGGGAAGTTGGGGTGAAGGAGCTGTAAGACTTTCCAAGACACCGGAGGCTTTATCCATGAGTGGATAAAGGTGAAGCGGATGATTGCCCTCACAAAGTCTACAGGGGAATCGAATCTTCCCTTTTCCCTTACCATTCCCGACTGATAAGGTAGCATCGTCGTGAGCTTCAAAGGACGATGAGGGGTGGGCCGGATCGCGAGACCATACTTCTAGTACCCTGGGAATGCCAGGACAATCGTGAATAAGATGGTCCTCCTTGCATTATCGACAAGGAAACTTGACCTTCTGCGGAGGAGCGGAAGGGGCCCCGACTTCAGGTGTACTCGAGGGGGTAGCTGCACTTGTAACCTCTCCCTTAGGAGCCTTCTTCTTCTTCGTCTTCTTCTTCTTCTTCTTAGCCACCTGGTTACTCGAATCTAGACTTTCACCAGGTGAAGTAGAAGATGAGGATGTAGAAGTGGGCGTAGAAGGGGATAGATCCACCTTAGAATCAACATGATGTTGTTCAGGTGGAGGGACGGATTGACTAGATGGTGAGACGGCAGTGACCAAAGAGGTTGAGAACAACCAAACCGGCAACCCAACAGTTAACCCTGGGAGGGACAACGTTGCCATATAAGGAGCACCAACATTTCCAAAAGGAGCAAAATGACCAGGGTTCCCGTCAGAGGGGGTCCCTGGGTTGGTGAACCCCGGAAAAGTTGCCATCAAGAACAAAAAGAAGCCTACTCAAGCTAATGCAAACAAGATCTAACCGGGTAAATGTAAACGCGCCGAATAAATTTTAAGACAAAGGAACTGAACTTGACCTTTTCATGTTTTAAGAGTCGAGAAAAGGACAAAAAGGTGACTCTAGTCGCCTTCGAATGTTTTGTGAGCCCGAAGTGACAAGTGCTCAAGTGAGCCTTTTCTTTTAAGGAGTCCGAAAAGGATCAAAAGTGACTACTCTGGAGAGCTAGGCAAAAAGGTTTACCAAACAAATCCGTAAAACTGCATATACACCTTGGCAGTCATATGAAAACCAAGGACTTCCCGTACGGCAGTCAATCTTCCCGAATGTTGTGTTTGGTGCGTTACGGCTTGTAAGGCGGTAGACACGGCTTCCTGTGGATAAAGGATGATAACCTAGTGGGGTCTCCCCTATATACGCGATGGTACGTGGGAACTCAAGTCCGTGCTAGACCACTATCGAGTCACAAAAGGAGGAATCACCCAACCGTAATGTGAAACAACAGTGACTAGGTTTAACGACGCTGGAGCACATCTCTAGCCTAGACCTCTAATCAGTGAGAATTATGTTCCAATGCATTTTTAAGTTCATTCAGTTCATTTTATGGTTGATCTCTGATTAAGTTTCAATTTCCAGGTCCTACTGTATGTAATCTCTCACAATTCCCTACATGCAAGCTATATGCCAAAGAATACCATTTCGTTCGATGAATACTAACTACGAGAGAGTTAAGAATTTTTCAAGCAAACAAAACAGCCACAAACAATCAAGAACCACTCTAATGCAGCTAATGGCAAGAAACTTTTTCTTGTTTTAAATCATTAATCAATGAAAAGCTTCTAATTTCAATTAACTAATTCAATGCAAAAGAGATTGTTCGTTTTCTTTTCAATGGCAAAGTGCACTAAACAAATTTTGAGAGATAATAACACCGAGTAAAAAGACAAATTTCACTCAATGAGGACACAATCAAATCCCCAAAACACCAAGGCAGTCCTTCAAACCAAGAAGAAAACACAAAGACCTCTATGAGCTATGTGATCTAAGCTCAAACGAAGCCAAGCGAAATCCAAGCGGAAAAAAGGAAAATCACTTGAATACCAACAAAAGGCTTTAACAACTACTGAGCAAGTGCGAAAAGTAATCACAAAGTCGACTGGACGATCAAAGAACCCAAGACTCCTACGGAAGGCTCGATGCACAAAGCCTCTAGATGCCCTAGGGCTAAAATGTGAAATCGATAGAAAGAGGCAAACACCCGAAGGATGGAGGTCTAAATTCAGTCAAACAAGGATCAAACACACTCCAGTAATCGAAAAAGACGTGGCAAGATACAAATCCAAGCTCAGAGGGCTTGAAAACAAGCAAACTGGAAAAGTTGACAGGCCTAGTGTGACTGTCAGGCTGTAACTCGCGCTTTTAAGGGATTGGCATGGGTTGTCTTTGAGCAACATGTGACAATTGGCGCGACTGTTAGGCTAAAAAGCGCGCTAATCAAGTTTGCTAAGTCAAAAACAAAAACAAGCAATCCAAGGCTTGAAAATAGTATCTAGGTAAACCAGGAAGCAAGAGACAACAAGAAATCCAACCCAGAAAGCTATCTAAGCAATCAAAACAAGAGAGACCAAAGAGACAAGACAAACTCCAAGTTGTTTTAGTCCGTAAACCAAACCGAAGATTGACTGAAGTGGCGTTGATCTACTTCGCTTATGCAAAGCAATAGCGTTTTGAAGGCTACCTGGCCGTACTTCAGGCTCCGTCTAAAGTTTACAAATCAAACAACAAGTTAACTCCCCAGCGGAGTCGCCAAATTGTTGTGGAGGTAAATCCTCTCTGCGGACAGAGACGATCCCTACTAGCCCAGACCGGGTCTAGCAACAATCACACAATGCTATCACACAAGTTCCTAATTGCAAATAAAAAGTAGATGGTGAGAACCTACTTGGATTCCAACGCTAATGTTCGTAGAAGAGATGTCTCTCTCGTTCCTTTGCCTCGGCCGGTCACGATCCCCACGATCTCCATGATTGGACACCTGCACATGCAAATAACAACACGAATACAAGCATAAAATCTAGTAGATGCAATTATATGTCAGTCAGACAAGATATAACTCAACATAAATCATAGGACAATGAGAGTAGAACCATAATGATAGTCATCTATTATTAATAAATAACAAAGAAGAATACAACCATTGTTCTGACGTCAAATCCTCCTTTGGCTGGGTAGTCAGCTACACAAGTCTTGCAAAGCTTGTTGGGATGGGAAACAAGCCTCTCTCTCTTTGGGTGACAAGAATCTCCTCACATAGATTTGGCCTTATGGGTGCAAAGAAGGCTCTTGCAGCTTCAAACTCTTGAACTCCTGGTATTCTCTATCACTATACTAGAACTGGAACTGCTAGCTTTCTCAAGGCATAGAGGCAAGCTTTTATAGATAGAGAGGAAAGAGATAGGATCAACCACATTATTCATGGGATTAGCTTTATCACTTAGAAACTTCCATGAAAGGTGGCAAACCACTTCCCTTCTATGGAGATTCGAAGCCAAATGATCCTAGCTCAACATAGATTCAGTTGGTGAATGGGTTGAGGAGAACCTTCGGAAGATTTTTGGTTAGAAACTTTACTCAATTCGGTTGGTGCGAGTGCGACTCTGAGACAGAGCGCCAATGGCGCACCCTATTTAGAGGATTTCCCTCATTGGCGTGGGCAGTACACTGTGGACCCGCGCTAATGCAAAAAGAGTTGTTTTCATGGATATTTTGCAGGAGATGTCTTCAGGGCATATGAAGCTCATACTTAGAGGAATATGATGCAAGTGGTTTCAGGTCATGTCACTTCTCACAGGTCCCGGAATGAGTCCTCCAGTGTGCGGGTGAGGGGTAACAGGGACGGTGACAAATGGTGACAAATTGTTGTGTAACATGGGTTTTGACTCAATAATGGAATGTTTTATTCCTCTTCATTAATGCCCATTTCCTCTTATCTAGGTACCATATCCACAAGTAAGCGCGTCCTTCCAATCTTTTGGGAAAACCTTACCCATAACCCTATCCACTCATCCCTTAAATATAAGGAAAACTCATCCTTTGACCTTTAATATCTTTCTTTTTTTCACTAATTGAGTTAGTAACTATATGAATGAGTTTTATCTTTAGTTCTCACTTAAATTTAGCCTAGTTTATCTTTAATAAATTCTATTATTGAACCTCACTCTATTTTAGACATTATAACTTCATTTTTATTCGAGTTAGCTAGAATTGAGGGTGAGATTTTTTCTACTATTATGCATGCATTGAGAAACACACTTAGTGCATAGTAATTTTCTCTATGAGAGGGTTATTTAATTGTACTCAAGTCAAGTAGCATTCATCAAGTGTACTTGAATTGGTATCTTAGTTTCTTATTCTATTTGAGAGTTAATTTATTTTGTTTTCTCTCTTTTTGTCTTGTTTTAACTAGTGGGGTATTTTATCACAACTAGATCTTGTGTTTGTTCTTAAAATATAACAATAAAATAATAAAATAATTCTTCTAGGAGAATGGTCCATGAAAACCATCCAAAAATAATAAGTGGTCCACAAGATGCATGAAACTAATCCACACATGTGAATCCCAAGGCCAATTCCATGGATGAATATACAAAGTTCCAACTAAATTGATTTCTCCACAAGAAAATATGTCGTCAAAGCACAAAATAGCAAGTGTTCCCTCAAAGAAAATTTTCAAAAACTAGGAAAGGAGGAAAAGCAAGAGCATGTAAAGTGAAAAATGTGTGGGTATACAGGTGTGATTCTCTCCTCAATAAAACTAATGCATAACCATCTATAACAAAATAATCTATGTGCTAAGTGAAAGAGGTGAGGGAACTCTCCAACAAAGGTCAAAAGTTGGCAAGTGTAGCTGAAATATCCAGTCAATAATGATAGGAGAACACCTAGGAGAGGCGCATCTAAGAAAATTTTGTTATGTGACTACCTTGACCAACCACAATCAATAAAATAATCTCCATGTGAAGTGTTCCCTTAAAGGAAGTACCAGAGTGGGTAACCTCCATCGAGGGAAAATTGTCGATAAGTTTTTATTGATTGGTTTTCTCAGTATGATTTTTGCATTTTAACGATTCCATAGCACGTGGTTTGGTGCTCCATGGTAATGTAATTCCTGTTAATGAATCACAGTTGTATTCTAATATAGGGTTAATGGAATGGTGGTTTATATTGTATTGTAACATTGTAACATATAGCCCCCATAATGGGTGTGTAAACCTGACATTTGTCAACAAGCGTACAAGGAAAATCAAGGGCACAAGGCACCTGGCCAAGCTATTAAAATCTTGGCACGTCACTACTCAATTCAACATGCTCCTCACATTGGTTAACTATGGGAGATTGTACCCTACAAGTTGTTTCACTCACGGGAACATAATGAAAATCATTCACTACCTCATCATGATTCATAATAGCTCATTAGAGAGCCATAATGATTCATCGTTGGCTCAGGTCATGCGGGACAAGGCTAGCGTCAGGTTGAGCCATCATCCCTCTTCGTACCATCCAATAACTCTGCCAACCTTTGCATCTCAACAAATGTCCAAAGCAACAGTGAGTATGGTGGCAATTACTCATAGAAGTAATGCCTATTATGATCATTATCTCCTCCCATACGACAATTGGTCCATACTCAAGCCTACTCTAGTTGTCTCAACAATGTAATATCCTCATTGTAGTATGTATAGTGTTAAGACCCTCCAGGCCTCAATTAACAGGGTAGTTGTTGTTTTTTCAGTGGCCTGCTAACCTCATAGCCTTTATCTCACCGCCTAGTCAGCTTTTTGGTTTCTTAATTGTTCATAGGTTTTAAATCAAAGGAAATCACAAGAAATTAGGCATAGGGATGTCTGATATGTTCATGTTGTCACGGATTCGAGCTCCTAGACAAAGGCTACAAGTATAGCCATTTTTACCTACCACGGATTCAATTCGGTCAATGACTTTGCTTCAAGATTGGTAATTTGGCCAATTTTGAAATATTATATTATATTCCACCACTAGGTGCACTCTCATCACTGCCAAGAGAAAACAGGGGACTTGGTCACATTTCCTCCTATTGGGAACACTTCAAAGAGTTTAATAGTTAATTATGTTAGCACTCCATGATTCCCTTTAGGCTAAAGGAAAAGGGTCACAGAGGTAACCACAAACCTCTTTTGGTTGAGAGACCGGTCTTCCACAACTGGAGAGGGTTCCCTCACTTGTAAGACTCATAGATAAGAGACTTTGAAACACTAATTCTAGCAGAGATCAGATCTAAAAAGTATTTTTAAATTTTATTTGGTGATTGGTGAAGGATTCTGGAGTAATTGATGCATGTGATCATGACTTTACTGGTTCATCATGCCTATGCATTTCCCAACTAGTTTCATACACAAAGGCTTGACTAGTACACACTTCAAAATAGGAAAACAGTTTGTAGTATAGTGGAACATGAAAACTAAAACACTCATCCACAATAACAGAACAAATGAAATTTTTGTTACTGCAATTTCAATGAGTGAATATCAAGAGGAAGGAACAAAACATTTAAATGCATAAACATTTAATTTGCAACTGATATTTGTAATGTTAACTCGAATAACATCAACATCAAGCATATTCATTAATAAAAATCACAACATACATGAGTCTACAATAGCTTAGAATAATGTCAAACCAACAACGTGTTCTATTTGTATTTTCTAGTTTAAATAGACCTATGACAAGAAATAATAATAGTCTAGATACATTGCATCATTGATCCAAACAGTGGATCGAACTAAAACCAAAAAGAGGAAATCTTTTGTTGTTTAAGTCCTTTTCCTCAACTGATAAAAAAAAAAAAAAGTATTCATGACTTTATCTTAATACAAAAAACTAAATCCCTGTAAAAGCCAGTCTATCTTCGAAAAATATCTTCATGGAATGAAACAACAAAAAGAAGGACAATTGGCTGTTGACTATGCAAGGATTGCATAGTAGTTGGGTAGCGACTATGATGGAATTTTTTCCTTCCAAAAATGGCACGTGGCTGGAAACTGATGGTATGAGTTGGCTACCACCTCTGCTACATGTTCACACCTTTAAACTCTGATAGCTGACTTCTTCTCAATGCTCGTGCAAATCTATAGGCAAGGCTTGTGCAACAACTACGTAGCGAGATTTTCAAGACTGCCTCTTATATGCCCTCAAGTCTTAACAAAACACAACCATAATACTATAGGCCGCTCCAAATATCAGAACCATACCAACACACTGATCAAAATAGCATCTACAACTTGAACCCAAAAAAGAAGCACCCCTGCTGTGCAATGTAAACACTTTGAGATAGAAACAAAATTTCAAAACTTCATGCAAGGGATTGTTACCTCCTCTTCCTTTTGCTGGAGGTCTTGCTGGTGGAAGCTTGAACTTTTGAAGCTTGAGGTGTGGGATATTTGTGCTTAGTGGGCACTGGTAGAGTGAGATTTTCTTCAAATAGAGCCTTAGATCTTAGCCTTGGCACTCTTCCAAGTGAAGGTATTTTGGTTGCCTCTTTGTATTTCTTAACCAATCCCCATGCCTTGTCTAAACTCTTCTTCATACTCTTCAGCTTTGCATTCAATACTAGGTTCCTCACATAGAGGTTTTTGCATTGTCTTCTTATAGGAATTAAACATTTAACAAAATGTTTAACTTCGCTGACAGCGTTGGATGCCTCACGTACCTCTTTGTCACAATTTTCAAGTAAATGTTGCACAAATTTCTTATAATTCTGATTCTCTTGCCTGAACCTCTTAACCTACTCCTGGCTCTCCTCAAGATCTTCTAGGCATCTCTGGTACTCCTTCCACTGGTCAAAATGTGGCTTACTAGGTGCTTGGGCCACTTTTTTCATTTGCTGCACCCAAGTTTGTTTTGACTTTGCTGCTCTAGTTGTAGGCATACTGGACTCTACTCCAAGTTCTTTGGCCTATTTAGAAAATGAAACATGTTTAGCTTTATCCTTAGCAATAGGTTTGGGAGGTGTCTCTGCCCTTTCAACTGTTGGTTGAGTTGTTTGTTTCAAGTCTCTATTTTTCCTCTTCAAGGATGCTATCTTCATTTGATACTTAGAAAGAGCTTCTTTCATTTTAACCATCTTGGGGTTTTCTTCTTCATACTACATGGTATCTTGCTCAGACTACATTGGATCTTCTTCCTGCTCAAACTGCATTGATTCATCCTGCTTCACTTCTTCTTCTTTATTGTCCTCTTGTTTTTCTTCTTGTTTATCCTCAGAAATTTCAACAATTGCCTAAGGGACTGATCCCTCCACACTCTTCTTGGCTCTTGACCTAGTCCTAGGCCTCATCACGAACTCATCTTTGACTGTCTCTTCTACTTTAACTTGAAACTTAGTGGTCTGAGATGATGCCACACAAACCTTTGGTTCTTGAGTTCTCTCCTTACCCTTTGTAATCTGCTTCTTACCTTGATTACCAAGTTTTCCTGTGGGTTTCTTGCTTGATTTTTCATCCTTTTATTCAACTATATTTTTCTCTTTCACTATGTGGGTGACCTTCTTCTCATGTGTTTCATGCACTTCTTGTTCCTCCTCACAAATTTTTACTGATGAAGACTCTGTCTGGGGTAGTAAACCAATACTAGATAGAAAGTCAGACCAATAAATCTTCTTCTTGTCTACTGCAAACTTGACCAAAATTTTAATGAGGGAGAAATGAAAAATATTGGACATGTGGTTATCCTTCTAAAGTTGAACCTTTGCTTCCATCCTTTCCAGACTCTTGAGTAAGAAGAAAGGTAGGTTCATGGGTTTTTTGTCTGTGAAATGCCATAGAAGCCTCAAATGATATTGGTACACCCTGTTGAATCTACCCTCACATGTAAAATACCTTTGGATAACTTTCAAAATCTCATTGTAATGATCCTGAAGATACATGGTGGGGAAAGTTGTAGAAAATTTATTGCTAAACTCAGGTTTAACAAACTGCTTGAAGGCTGAAATATCGATTTCATCACCCTTGAACCACTTCTCACCTGTTGTAGGGAGGCTTGTGGCATCTGCAATGAGCTTCTCTGTGACAATAATTTCCACATTCCCTAACTTGACTCTGTTATCATGGAAGTTCAAGGAAAATAGACTAGCCAATATCATGTTATGACCCACTTTCTGAACTTTTTGGCAGAATGGAATGCAACCAGCATTCTCGAAGGTGACTCTAATGGCCGGGGAAGAGTTTACTAGGTTTAGAGTTCAAGTATGGGTGTTTACGCAGTGCATTATATTAGATATCATTTTTGGGATTCAACTGCGTTAAGTAAGTCATTCATGTATGACCATTTCCATGAGAGGTAGTCGTAACTGACTAATTTCTCATGATTTTTGAATAGTTCACTTAGCACTCATTGCTGGGTGTTTACGCAGTGCATTATATTAGATATCATTTTTGGGATTCAACTGCGTTAAGTAAGTCATTCATGTATGACCATTTCCATGAGAGGTAGTCATAACTGACTAATTTCTCATGATTTTTGAATAGTTCACTTAGCACTCATTGCATCGGGTGATGCTCACAGGGGTGAAGAAGTGGAATTGAAACTAGTGAAATGAATCACATAGCATCAATCATCACTTCCGGGGCTTTCACCCGATAACCAGGACTTCCCAGGAGGTCACCCATCCCAGAACTCCTTTGGCTCAAGCGCGCTTAACTGTGGAGTTTTCCCCACAATCAAGCCCACTTAGCTTGCTACCCCATTTGCAAAACCTTAGCAAGTATTGTGCCTCATGAACCATTCATGTAGAGATCCCTTGACTCTTTTGGAATTCAAGTATGGGGGTTTACGCAGTGCATTATATTATATATCATTTTTGGGATTCAACTGCATTAAGTAAGTCATTCATGTATGACCATTTCCATGAGAGGTAGTCGTAACTGACTAATTTCTCATGATTTTTGAATAGTTCACTTAGCACTCATTGCATCGGGTGATGCTCACAGGGGTGAAGAAGTGGAATTGAAACTAGTGAAATGAATCACATAGCATCAATCATCACTTCCGGGGCTTTCACCCGGTAACCAGGACTTCCCAGGAGGTCACCCATCCCAGAACTCCTCTGGCTCAAGCGCGCTTAACTGTGGAGTTTTCCCCACAATCAAGCCCACTTAGCTTGCTACCCCATTTGCAAAACCTTAGCAAGTATTGTGCCTCATGAACCATTCAAGTAGAGATCCCTTGACTCTTTTGGAATTCAAGTATGGGGGTTTACGCAGTGCATTATATTAGAGTGTTGGGCTTAGTGCGTACAACATCCCCTCCCTTTTTTCTAGTAGTAGGAGCCATTTAACCCTAACACCTGGAAAATTGAGCTTGAACTTTATGGCAGGCTACGTGTACAGGATAGAGAATGAGAGGCTTGACAATTGTGACAGCGCAAAACTCCACTAGACAACAATACTACAAAAGTGATGATAGAGCAGGTTTATAATATTCAAGATGAGTAGGAAAACATTCTATTTCACCCTATAATTTACCCTAGCCACTCAACATTTCATAATGACCATGATTCTCATTTAAAAGACACAACCTCAAGCTTTAAGTTTTGACTGTACGTGTGGCTGACAGGGTGTGTGCAACAAATTTTTCAAAGAGAATGCAATAAGAGTATTACTGTCCTCAATTGAAGTGTTGAACATAAAATTTACAGGATGAGAAACTGACCCCTACCTCCCACAAACTGAAACTGATCTCCCTTGGCGTTGATAGCCTGAGGGAAACACTGTGCATAAACTACATATGACTGCGTAGAAATGATGTAGCACAATTTTTAATTTCTCTGCAATCTGCCTTTCAATCTATAACCAGTCTTCAAACCTCCTGCACAACAAACCAAAACATTTTCCTGCAATCAGAAATAGTAGAAATGGAAGTCTCCTGGAGTGGTTTGAAACTAATTCCTAATCTCTGATGACATGATTAGACATGTTGTTTAATTGGCGCTCCACCTAAAAGTAATCATGTTTGAATATGGGAGCAGGATAGAATCTGGGTAATGGATTTGAAAATGATGAAATGAGTTCGTGTATGGGGTATGTGGATAATGTTCACTCATCATACACAATGATGTTTTAGCAAGGGAATTTAGGCCTAGGATAAAAGGGGATTTAGGCCTAGGATAGAATAAGGGATGGTATGAATATTTTAGAAATGGGAAATAGTTTGAAAGAATAAAGGGATAGGGGGAATAGGATAGGTTGGGTTAGGAACCAAATGGGGAATAAGAAATGGGGAAAATTTTGAGGAAAATAAGTGATATTGGAAGAGGGAAATAATTGTGATATTTTATAACCATGCTGCCTTAAACAACATTCCCTTGACTGTAAACACATGTTCAGGTGAACCCTCTAACAAACCCTCAGTTTGACACAAACCTTGACTCAAAAATTGTATGATGACAACTCTCAAAAACTCAAACACCCCTTCCCATTATTGATCAAAACTTTGATGACCAAGTTCATAATGACTTCCTAGGTAGTGGTTGGTCGAACTCATGACAATAAACATGTTTTTGAGTTTGACTTGTTCCATGACAAAAAATTAAGGATTCAAACACATTCGAATACTAATAAAATAAGTAACTCTAACATTGGATCCATTGGGGATGACAACCTACCTTTGAGGTTCCAAGAACGACACTGCAGACCAGAAGCCTATCCATTGGGGAACATAATCAATGTACAAAACGAATAAAAATACTAACAAATTGGAAAAATTTACAGACTGGACTGACTAAAAATGACTGCATAACTGACAGACTCTTATTTGAAAAATTAACTTATTTATGGTAGCAGAAAGCTGGGACCTTATGGCCTTCACCTCGGGCTATAAATCCAAACTCCAACTACCCACATTTGCATTATTCAAAAGTAAGGCAGTATATATAATGAAATGATATTTGAGCTATGAAATCATGTGAGAAAGTGCTTCAGCAACCGGCCATTCATAGGCCCTACTCTAACTGGTTCATTAGACAAATCCGCAAGTAGATAAGCATTTTTTTCCCTTGAATGTAGCAATCTTAAATGGTCCCTTCCACAGATTTTCAAACTTTCCATATTTTCCCTTTTCTTCGTTCTGGGCATCCCACTTCAATACCAGATCTCATATTTGAAAATCAACTTCCTTTGTTCTTCTGTCATAAATTCTTTTTATTATGTCTTGTATCAGCTACATGTTTTTAAACACCTCTTCTCTTGACCACTAAAGTTGAATTATCTGTCCAATCCTTCATTTTATATCATTTGGCTCCACTTCAGATTATTGCAATAGCTTCATAATTGGGACTCCCAATGAGGAAGGAAAGAGTGCATTTGTTTCATAGATCAGTTGAAATGGAGGCATTCCTATCGACTTCTTAGTACTCACACGATCTTCCCATGATGCATGTACCAAATTTTTGTGCCTGCTCTTCTTATTTTCTTGCAACATTTTCTTAATAATATTTACCAAACTTTTATTCGAGGATTTTGCTAAGCCATTACCCTAAGGGTAATAGGTTTTAGAGTTTCCTAGAACAAATAACGACATTATCTGTGATAATATTTTTTTGACAACCAAAATGTTACACGAATAAGTACCCTAGGGATTTGGGTTGAAACCCCAACAGAGCAAGAGAAAACTACAGTAAGAAACACTCATACAACGCAGGCAACATTCTTATATAAACAAATTATGCGATAGCGACCATACCCGGATGTCCTTCATTTGGGTAGTTCCATCAGGGTTCAAACCCTTTGCAACTCCTGATGATCTTCGAATCTACAAATCAACCAATTCGAACATACATAGCAGCATATAGATAAAGCATTTTAATGAAACTAACTTTATATCATATAAGCAAACGATTATTTATACATCAAAATAACATTCATACATGAATTATAATAGTATCTGATTCATAAACAAAGTTAATCTCAAGAACAAGACAACGTTTCTTTTTATTGTAGAAAGCTATAACTAACACGGAGAGAATTCACCTGAGTCTTCTTCTTCCAGCTCCAAGCAGAACCATCCTCCAGATCCGTCCAGTCCCACTCTTCAACAGCCTCCTTCCATAACCAATACCATGATATCTTAAGAAAGTGGGAGAATATCAACACTCAAGGAAACAAGGGTTTCCTAAAACTTAGGGAAGTGCTTGAAGCACAGGAATACTTTAGACTCAGTCAGGGATATATGCTAGTGAGTGAACGATGCATGCCATGATGGGTCAGCAGTCATGGGACCGAAATAAGATCTCAAAGAAGTGTCCAAAATATCCTGAAACAATAACCCATTCTCGACAATCCAAGCTCACAAGTCAGAAAATTCATGAGACAAAAAATCAAGTTTTGAGAAAATTTTTTGAAATTTCAAAGCTATATATTGACTTTTAGACTCACAAATTTTTCATTTCTATTTTGAAAAAAGTTGTGGATCAAAAAGGAGCAAACTTTCCTCTGAAGAATTCAACCATTTAAATCGTGCCAAAGTTACCAGGTAACTCTCAAAACATACTTGCAATGTTTTGTGATACTTTTAGAAGTTTTTATTAAGATTTGACCGTGGGAATTCATGTAAAAAATCCAACTTTACATACACGCAGGTTGGCTGTGACCAACCCGCGTATACGACAGCCCTACACATGACTATGTGTAAAGGGAACCCGCGTGTATGCGAGTTGAAATTCAAACACAAAATATAATGGTTGAAACTCATTTTTTTCAGGATGACCATCACATGGAGAGAGAGAGAGAGCATACCACAATTGACAATGAGGTAATGAACGACCAAAATGCACTAGATGCATTGAAAGGGTGCGGCTTGTTGAAATTCTTTAAAATATCGACCATGAAAGCCAACACACACCTGCTCGAATTACTGATCCACTATTGGAGTGTAGAGGATGATGCCTTCATGATAGATCAGATGCCTCTTAGGATTGAGGTGGAAGACATCTACTTTATTACAAGTCTCTCCCGAAGAGGGGAGGTTGTGCATTCGACCGACAGGAAAAGGAGTAGTCTTTCAGTAGAAGACCATGTACACATATACTGTCCTGGGCATCCGGAAAATATTGGAAGTCAGATTCCAATCAAACACGCGGATAGTTTATCTCTGAGGATTCTATTGTTTACCATTGTGAGGGTAAGCGGAATAGCTTAACTACATCAGGCTTCACGGGTGTCCATGAGCCTAGCAGTGGAACGCCTAACCACGGTTTTCGATTGGTGCACGCCTCTCTTGACCAACATGAAGAGCTATCTGACCTCCATTCAGAAGGATCATACAAAAAAGCTTGGATATGGGACTATTTTATGTTCCTTCTTCTTCGAGAAGGTACCTGGGCTACATCCCAAGGTATCTGTCTCTATCAGCAGCCTACGAGATCCATGGATGGGTAGATGGCCTGACTTGATGAAATGCCTTGGAGGCGGGGACGTGTCGAGGATGACTTTTGATGATGAGTTTTTTTCCCGGTGGGACCAACAGATCACGTAGTCGATGAATACCCTTATGCTAGTATGGATTTCCGAGGAGATCTAGACTTGGTGTTGCCACCAAAAACAGCATGGGGAGACATAGGTAACAATTTTTTAAGTTTTTGTCAATTTTTAAGATTTTTTTTCTTTTTTAAATATTATATGAACTTAAAAATATTTTTTATGGGAAAAAATACTAACAAAATGATCATGTTCCAGATGTGGGTCTAGTGAGACCAGATGGATTCCCGAGGCACAAGCATTGCGGAAGAGGTGTCGAAGAGGCAACAACTAAGATAGAT
The DNA here is from genome assembly GCA_031772625.1 of Pinus tabuliformis. Classification (NCBI taxonomy): domain Eukaryota; kingdom Viridiplantae; phylum Streptophyta; class Pinopsida; order Pinales; family Pinaceae; genus Pinus; species Pinus tabuliformis. Next base: position 1,116,903,153 of record CM062817.1, read on the forward strand.
AGGGTCCTATATGCAATCCAAAGAAACTTGGTGAGCTTGACTCAATAGGTACTGATGATAGCCATAGAGGACCTACCTGAGGAGATGCAGCGTCACGCGGTAGGAGTACCACGGGACTGGGTCCGCATACTTCAGCGTGTGGCCAATGTAGTAGTTAACTTCTTAGCCACTCAGCATGAGCTGGGTCGATAAATAGACTGAACATGATTATGGGCATTTAGTCCCGATTTTGTATATTATTTTTTGAACGCTTTATGTATACACAGGTAGTTTTATGATATATATACAGATCCATATTTTTTATGTTTTTTTAATTTGATGAATGATTTGTATGCCAATCTAATGCTTGATTAGCGATAGAGTCCGCTAATGAATTCTCAGATCGTGGAATGTGCACATATGTAATATAAACAAATGATTGTTGCAACACCCTCACTCTAAAAAATTGGCAATGTAAATAAGGATCCCAAACTCGATAAATGTTATTTAATTGTGACAGTACCAGCTGTGAGTCAAGATAAACTACCAACGAAACAATTCGATAACAAATAGCTTCGGATAGTAAACTAACAACGACAGTATATTTGGCAATGTTATTGGAAGAAGGACCAATACATACTCCCCTTGACACCATCAACTAACTAGATAGATAATAAATCACCCAAGTTGTGGAAGCAAGATTCCAAGTGTGTCGACTAGCACCATCGACGAATCCGAAATATATCAAGTCATCCATCAACACCTGCCAAAGCAGATCACAAAAATGTCGATATCACAAAATGCCTGGCAAAGTATGTACAAAAATACAATATATACAAAGAAGCAATTGCTCGACCAAGACCTAAGAAAAATACTTCTTAAGGTAGAGCCCATCTGGGGGCTCCGCCAGCTTGTTCCTAGAGATATTTATAGGTACAGTTCTTGAGCTAATTGACATATGAACTTCGGCAGATAAATGTGCTAGAGCCAAAGGGTTTGAAACTATACAAACATCGCTAGTAATAAGATTGGAGAACCTGGATTCAACATCCTGCAATGGTGGAAGAAAATATGGACAATGATGTAAATCTTCCCATGGTCGATCTACAACCATCATTTCTTCTAAAATTGCTTCGTCAGATGGTAAAACTGAATATAAGCAATCTAGAGCAGAAGTAGAGTCAAGGGTCCAAGCTGGAGCCACATCACCATCTAACTCCTCCTCTGAAAAAGGAGTGGGATAGTTTTCTGTAGAGTCAATGATAGATTGATAGCTAAGTTCTTCTGCAGACATAGGAAATGTCATTCTACCAACCTTCCCTCCATCTAATGTGGTCGTAGATGAAGGTAAGGTCCAAGGGTCTGAAGGCTCCTTGGAGGATGAAATTTCATCAATTCTAGCTGTAGGAGGGGGAAGATCAAATACACCTATCAAGGAAGAGTACATCCCAACTCCTAAATTCTCCATAGGTTGATGGGGATTATCCACCAATGGAATGGTAGAATCTGAAGTTGCTTGAGAGTCACCCAGAGAATAATCTAACTAACCAATTTTAACAATTCTCCCCTCGTGAGGAAAATAAAGGATGTGAAATAGAGATCAAACTATGGCATCCATCTCATAAATCCAATTCCTTCCTAAGAGGAGGTTTTAATCCAAGTTGGCATCAACGATTTCTACCTCAATATTAACGACCTTTCCTCCAACACATATAGGAAAACCGGGGATAATTATGTGTGGCCTATGAGAATGACCATCAAATGCTGTTAAGAGAGTCGGTGAAAGAATAGTTGAAGGTGATCCAATGGCCTTCCAACATGACATAGACATTACACATGTGGAAGCTCCCTCATCTATAACTGTCCGAAAAATATTGGTTTTTCAGTAAGTAGACTTTATCTGGAAAGCCATATGGTGAGGAAGTCTCTTTTTGACATTCATCATATCAAAAGTGAGCACTGAAGAATCTGTTGGATCTACTGCCCCGATTTCCGAATGCAAAGAACTTCTCTGAGTAGGACACGACTAGAGTACCTCCAATGCAGACATAGCACAAGGATTTTGAGCCAGATCTTCGACAACTTAGTAGTTCTGGGCTACCCTAGCATTAGGGTTAATCGTCGATCTCTTAGCGGAACCTTTTGGTATCCGAGGTATAGACTCAAGAGAGGGTTGCTCAATATGAAGTGGGTCTATGGTTTTGGGAAAAAATTTTGCCTTAGATGTTTCCATTTCACCGTAATTGCATGCTCGTGTGGCAACGTCGACATGAGAGTTAATCATATAAAAATTTGAAGAATTTTCCCCTTCCTGGTTGCCCCCTGCAAAGGTACCAGCATTCGAGTTCACGTTAGCAAGTAATTGTTGCCCTTGGGGAAAAGGGTTAGCTAGGACAACTTGGGATCTATAGGACCCTTGTTGCACTAAAAAGCACTGAGCATCTTTAATCTTGGGGCAGAGGTGAGTCAAATGATCTCCATTGTATAACTTGTATGGAAATTTACCTTTTTCTTAGACTCGTTTCTACACTCACCAGCACCATTGTTGGGCTTGTTCACATTAACCTTCCCTTCCTATTTTTTCTTCTTACCTCGTCCCTTCTTCTTCCCATCAGATTGTTGATTTCCTTTGGGGTTAGAATCCTGGACAGAGTTAATGGAGGTAGGTTGGAAGGTGAAGGTGTGGACGGTGCTGCATGATTAGAAGAAGCAGTTTGTAGAGACAACTATTGCAATTGGTTCAAAAAGTTCACTGTATTTGCGTCAATTGATCTAGCTATACCATCGGCATGAGGGCTCGACTTCGGTTTGGCTAAATCAACCTTGGATCTAGGAGCATCAGGTAGGATTTTCTGAAGAGTCCCAGACTGAGAATATATCAGTTCTAATTGTTGGGCTCAAAAAATAGCCTATTCTTTTGAATAAACACCGGAAAGAGAAACATCCTTGGAGATCTCAGGTTGTAACTATTTGAGAAACCATTCGAGACAAAATTTTGGTGGAATTTTGGTGTTGACAAACCTCTTTCTCCATCTCCATTCCTAGATATGATCCAAAATGTGTGTTTCCGTGTCTTGATGAAAATTGACTAGAAGTTTAGTTCTAGCTTCATAACGGACATGCAACTAAAAATGGTTCAAGAAAATATTATCCAAATCGGTGAAAGAAGTAAAGGTGCCCCCTGGAAACTCTATATACCATTCGGCCACATTCCTGGTTAAGGTGCGCTAAAATAACCTCAACCTAATTGAATCATCTATTAGGGAGTTGGATGAGCACCATAAGTGGAATGTGGTCACATGGTCTCCCGGGTCTTCACCATTTTTCTCTTCTAATTTTGGAATATCCGATGTAAGTTTAGTTGGGACCGGAGGCCAAGCCGGATTATACCTAATTGGATCATTCATCAATTTAGTCAAGTCTAGCAAATTAAGCGTGGCCAGAAAAGGAAGTCGTGGAGGACCTTGGGAATTCCATCTCCACTGGGTGGGGTTCCCATAGGTCTGAAAAGAATGACCTTTATTTTGAAAGGCACCAGGTTTCCTGAAGTAACTCATAGAGCCAATTGAACCAAAGGGTGATCCTTGTGGTCCAGCAAACTTCAGAGTTTGACCAACTCCTGCCGAAAATCCTCTGTAACCTGTGAAGTTACCCCCTGATGAAGTATTGAAAGGAGTTGACAGTCCTTGATAAGGGTTCAAAGCATTAGCAAAGGGTGAAAAACTTTGAAATGAATTAATCGAGGAATACGAAACATTCCCTTGTTGTCCAAAAAATTCAGTCCCAGCTCTTATCCCACTAACCGTAGGGTTTGTCCAACTCTGAAAGGGGTTACTACCTTGACTTGTAAAAGGAAAAGGCATTAACCCTACTATCGGATTTGAATGTGGTATATGACCACTTCCAAATGGGAAACCCTAAAAAGAAGTTGATCCACTCATCATGGATGTAGAGGCGGTTGATGGTATATTCAAAGGAACTAAAGGAATACCTTAAGAGGGCATGCCAAAAGGGAAAAATCCAAAACCGGATGCATTAGCTTGAGAACTTCCACTTGTCGACGGAATGGAAGTAGACCCAAATAAGGATGCATTGGGAGTGTTAGAAGTGATGGAAATAGTTCCTCCCCCTTGCACAGATATGGGATTTTTCATGCTCGCAACACTTGTCGTGGATTCCATGCTTCCAGCAGTGGTCATCGAAGGGATAGATGTATGTGGACCTCGGCTCGAAGGCGTATGAGTCGGAGTTCCAACGTATAACAGAACGTCTGGATGATCAACAGGGAGAGGAGAATTCAGAGCCGCAACCGACTCTGAAATCTCTTCTACTTCAATACTATCTTCTGACTAGAAGAGAACTCGAGAAAGAACTAGTTTTTTCCTCTCTAACTCTGTAGTAGTACCAGGTCTATCTTGTGAACTAATGCCCCCAAGCGGAGGATAAATCTCCGATGCGCCTGCTACCACTGGTTGAAAACCACTGGCAGAATCGCTCCTATGCCTTCTAGGAGAAGGCTCTGGACTCATAGGTAGAAGCCCACGAAGTCTCCGAGACCATTGAGATTGTTAGTCAGCCACTTTGAATTATTTTTATAAAATCTACTTGAAGACTCAAGAGAATTAAAAATATAGGCCGACTAGGAGCACAAAACGCTCACTAAAATGTCCCTAAAGATATCAGCAATCAAACAACTTCCAATTATTTCCGCTCTAGGTGATTAGGACCAGACAGCAAAATACAAGAAAGTTAATAATAAGGGCCTTTCAAAAATAGACTGGGGTAATTACGCCCTAGGCCTACTAGTGAAGGTATTATAGGTGGTTACGTTGACCTCCAAACAATAGCCTTTGCTGGTGCAAGCCCCCAAGCTTCGCAAGGGTGCCCTCCAGAAGTACTGTTGAATGTGATGCAACATCAACCTCAGGTGCCACGGGACTCCCCTCCGCTGCCACCTGTGTGGATTCCTATGATATGAAACTATGGACACCAACTCGTATCAAAAGTCGGGCGAAAAAGTCATGAGGTAGGATCCGAAAAGTAAGAGAGGGGGTATCTCTCATCCTTATCTTCATGAACCCTCATGCTTAAATCCCAGTCACAGAGCCTTCTCGGTCTCCCTAACGCTATTGGATTTTGCTCTTTAATCAAACTTCTATGTTTTACAATTTAGAGCAGCCTTGGAGAGTTTACTCTCCTCTCACCTAATCCAAGGCCCTAAATAAACCTAAAACTTGTTGGTGTATTCTGATGACAATACAAAAAGTTCTAGTTTATTTTATTAAGCGCTTCATTTTAAATGGATGTTCTTTTAAGTGAAAGGGATAAATGGAAATGAAACTGATGGTGTTTGTATGAAACAAAAGAAATTAATTAAAAACTAACTTATATGAATGCAATCATTTGTTCTTCGACGAAAAGATATTTCTACTTGGGTTCTAAGAAACTTCTATAAAGAAAAAACTTTTTCTTCTCTTTTCTTAAAGCACACTTCACACTCACAAAAATTAAAAAGACTATTGATGCTTTAATAATGCAAAACTACCCTAATGCAAGGTGAACATGTGTTAGGTCCCTATAATACTAGTGATTCCCCCATTACTATTGTCATTGTATCCCTTATTAACATTGTTATGCCCCTATTGTCCCCATATTGTTATTAATGTGCCCCATAGAATCCCTCTAATGTTATTTTTGTGCCTTTATATTATTATTGTTAGGTCAGCTTGGTTATATTGTGACCCCTTAGACTCCTATATATAGAAAGGAGGTTTTTTCATTTGAATCATCCAAGAAATTTTCATTTGTGTAATGTAAAGGAGGTTTCCCCCTCGAAGCGGCTAATTTATAAGGCGTTGATCTATATTTTCTATCTTTTTGTGAACTGGTTTCATAACATTTGGTATCAGAGCTTTGGATTCTAGGGTTTCGCTACTCCAAACAGGCCATCGTGGCATTTGCCCTACAATTTTTTCTATGAAGTTTTAGATGCTAAACACAAAACCCATTTGGGCTGAAATCATTCTGAACCTCGGGTCCGAATTTTAGAGCTTTTTGCGCTATATTTGTGGAGATATGATCTGAGGAAGTTGGCCTTTTTTAAGACTCTTGAATTACATTCCAAACATGTGACTTGGGGAAGATAGTCCTAACTTTTGTTTTGAGCATCAGATTGAAACTTCATAAGAAGTTTTAGAAAGAGGACAGACTGTAGTTTCTTGTGTATATTTTTTAGATCCTAAGGTTAAAACAGTGACACATGGCACTTCATACAAGTTCTCTCTTCTGAAAAGGTATATAATTAGGTCATCTTGGGAGATTGTGCATAACTCTTTCTTGGAGAATCTAAATTTGATCAGACTGGTGGCATTCGAAAGAGGACGTAGAGGGCTTCTACAGGTCGTAATTTCAAAACTGGAAGATCCGAAATTACAGAGATACCTCAGATGAAATATCGAGCTCCTACAAAGTGAAAAAAGGTGTGTAGATTTATTTAAATTTTTGCATAAGCTTGGTTTGAAAAATTAGTTTGAAGGAATTCAAAGAGCATAGTGAAACAATATTACTGGTAATTGATGCCTCAAATAAAGAAAATGGAAACACCTAGTAAGCAACGTAAAAGCTCTAGCATGAATCATGAAGAAGAGGAAGAAATGCAACATGATATATCAAAATTACGAGACCAAGTGCAACAAATGTCACTCGCACAAAAAGTAATAGAATCTAAGATGGATGGTTTAAGGAAATATGTAGAAGCTAAGATGTATGGCGTGGAAGCTAAGATGAATGGTTTACAGAAAGGCATGGAAGCTAAGATGGATGGTTTAAGGAAATGCGTAGAAGCTAAGATGAATGACGTGGAAGCTAAGATGGACAATTTGAAGATAGAATTGTAGACAAATTTGAAGATAGGCATGGAAGATTTGAAGACAAATTTGAAGACAGATTTGACAAAGTTTCTATAAGAAATGCTTACTAATGATGAAAGGGCAGTAAAGGAAACTCATGATAAAAAATAAATAAATTTTAATAATGATTTCATAGACTCTAATGTTGGATCGAAGAACCACCATGTTCCAAAGATCGATATGAGGAAGTTTGATGGCAAGGATCCCGGAACATGGATACTATAGATGGAGCAATTTTTAGATTTCCATAATGTGCAAAACACACAAAAGATATGTATTGAAACTTTATATTTGGAACCAAATCAGTTTATATGGTATCGATGGCTTTGCTCTCATAAACAAATTGTCACTTGGGCAATTTTTATGGAAGAAATGACAGCACATTATGAGGATACAAAAAGCAAGACTTTTTTTAGCCAATTGATAAATCTCAAACAAAAGGGTTCAATGATGGAGCACATTGAGGACTTCCAAAAATTGAACATAAGGGTAAAAGATATTCCAGAGGAGCATAGGATTGATGTGTTCATAGGGACTTTAAAGAATAATATCCAACATGAGGTTCGCCTTTGGGAACCTAATTCATTGGAGAAGGCATTTAGGTTAGCAAGAAAAATGGAAAGCAAAATTATGGAAACCAAGAAGCCTACCACTCACAACTATATAGATGGAAGTGTTGTTGCCCCTAGCCTTCCACAACCTACAAGGTTGACACCACAACAATTGGAAGAAAAAAGTGCAAAAGGGCTTTGTTACAATTGTGATAGCAAATACACTAAAGGTCATAAGTGTGCTGAGAAGGAATTATTCTACATAGATTGTGAAGAGGAGGAAGAAAAAGAACAAGAAATTTCAAAAGAAGAGGATATACTCCAGGAAAAAACCCTAGATAAAGAAGAAATGAATTCAACCATATCTTTTAATGCATTGGCTAGAATTACCACTCCTCAAACCATCAAGATAGAATAGCATATCAAGAAGAAAAAGGTAATAGTGTTGATTGATTCAGGAAGTACCCACAATTTTATTAATTGTAAGGTAGCAAAAGAATTGAATTGCTTCTTATATCCAGCACCAGAGTGTCAAGTGATGGTTGCAAGTGGAGGAACCATAAATTTCTCTGGAAAGTGCCATAATATCAAGCTATCCATGGGAGAATATGTATTGAATAGCCCAATGCTTTCCATTCCAATGGGTGGTGCTGATGTTGTACTAGGAGTCCAATGGCTACAATCATTGGGTACAATAGATTTTAATTTTCAAGAACTTTTCATGAAATTTTCTACGGAAGGAAAGGAAGTTGAATTAAGGGGTATTGCAGGGAAACTAGGAAATATAATCAGCTCTAACGGTATGACAAAGCTTCTAAAGAAGGAACAACGAGGTGTAATTGCACAATTATGTTCACTAGATGTTTCCACATCGAAATCATCTATTTCTCTGTATCTCCAAAAAGTCTTGGACAATCATTCCAAGGTATTTGAGACTCCCAAAGGTCTCCCACCTACTCGTGATCATGATCACGCCATTCATTTGATTCCAGGAAGTGTTCCTCCAAACATCAGGTCGTACAAATATCCCTATGCCCAAAAGAGTGAAATTGAACGTATGGTTGCAGAAATGCTAGAGGCTGGTATCATTCAACCTAATCAAAGTTCTTTCTCTGCTCCAGTAATATTGGTGCACAAGAAGGATGGATCTTGGCGCATGTGTGCAGATGATAGGGAACTCAATAAGCTCACTATTAAAGATAAAATTCACATTCCTATCATTGATGAATTATTGGATCAATTTCATGGATAAATTTACTTCACCAAGTTGGATCTTCATTCAGGATATCATCAAATCAGAATGAAGACTAAAGACATTCCGAAAACAACATTTAGAACTCATGAGGGTCATTATGAATTTTTGGTCATGCTTTTTGGCCTTTCCAATGCACCTTCTACATTTCAAGGCTTGATGAATTCAATTTTCAAACCCTTAGAAAATTTGTGTTAGTACTTTTTGATGATATACTAATCTGCAACAAGTCTTGGAAGGATCATGTTGAACATGTTGGCAGGGTGCTCAAACTATTGAAGGAGAAACAATTATATGCAAAAAGCTCCAAATGTTTCTTTGGAGTACAAGAGATGGAATATCTAGGTCATATTGTATCTCATGAAGGTGTTAAGGTAGACCCTAGCAATATTAAATCCATTAGGGAATGGAAAATTCCCACATGCATAAAGCATCTACGAGGATTTCTCAAGTTGATAGGGTATTATCGCAAGTTTTTTAAGAATTATGGGAGAATAGCAGCACCTCTAACAACATCATTTTATGGACTCCAGAAGCAACAAAGGCCTTCGAATGTCTTAAAGAGGCAATGTGCTAAGCACCGATCTTAGCTACACTAGAATTCACAAAAACCTTTATTGTGGAATGTGATGCTTCAGGAAATGGAATTGGTGTTGTTTTAATGCAAGATGAAAGACCCATTCCTTTCGAAAGTCGTCCAATCAAGGGAAAGTATTTACACAAAGATATCTATGAGAAGGAAATGTTGGCAATACTACATGCACTTAAGAAATGGTGACCCTACCCAATGGGAAGACACTTCAAGGTAAAAACGGATCATGATAGTCTTAAATACTTTTTAGAACAAAAATTATCCTCTGAAGAGCAACAAAAATGGGTGACAAAGATGTTGGGTTATGACTTTGAAATCATCTACAAAAAAGGGAAGAAAAATGTTGTGGCAGATGCACTCTCAAGAAAGGATGAGGATGTGGAAGCATTATTGTGCGCCATTTCTATTATCCAACCAAATTGGATAAACGAAGCAAGGGAGGAATGGAAGAATGACAAAGAAGTGTGGGCACTTATTTGAAAGTTACAACAAGATTCCAATACATCTGATACATTTAGCCAGAAAAATGATTCATTGTGGTACAAAGATCGCTTATACCTCTGTAAGAATTCCCAACTCAAACAAAAGATTCTTATGGAATTGCACACTTCTCCCTTAGGAGGGAACTCATGATTTTTAAAAACTTATCACAGGGTTAAGAAAGAAATTTTTTGGGATGGCCTTAAATCGGATATTCAAAATTTTGTGGCAAAATGTTTGGTTTGCCAACAAAATAAAGTTGAAATAATTAAAATCCCAGGTCTATTACAACCTTTATCCATTCCAAGCCAACGTTGGGAGTAGGTTTCAATGGATTTTATCACGGGTTTACCCAATTCTGAAGGAAAGAGTGTCATCATGGTGGTAGTTGACAGACTTACCAAGTATGCACACTTTTGTGCATTATTACATCCATTTAAAGCCAGTACAGTTTCTACTGCATTTATGGAAACAATTCAAAAGCTACATGGAAACCCAAAGATTATTGTAAGTGACAGAGATCACATTTTCACTGGATATTTTTGGACAAAATTATTTTCTTGTCTTGGTACTCAGTTAGCTCATAGCTCATCTTATCATCCTCAATCTGATGGGCAAATTGAGATAGTAAACAAATGTTTGGAAGGATATCTTCGTTGCTTTGTATCTGATAAACAGACATAATGGGTTAAATGGTTGCCTATGACTGAATGGTGGAATAACACTTCCTTCCATAATGCAGCAAAAATTATCCCATTTATGGCACTTTATGGATATCAGCCACCATCCATCACATCATATTTAAGAGAAAATTCTAAGGTTCAAGGAGTGGAACATCACATCGAGCATCAACAACAAGTTCTCCAACTCTTAAAGGATAACCTCATATTGGCACAGAATAGAATGAAACAATAGGCAGATCAACATCGCAGTGAAAGAAGTTTTGATGTAGGTGACTAGGTATTCCTATGGTTACAACCATATAAACAAATGTCCCTCAAGCAAGCTAAGAAGGATAATAAATTATCACCAAAGTATTATGGTTCGTACAAGGTGTTGCAAAATATTGGTACTATGGCATACAAATTGGAGCTTCCTGTAGCTTCTCAAGTGCACCCAGTTTTCCATGTTTCATGTTTAAAGAAGGTTATAGTCGACAAGCTCCCAGTTTAAACAATATTTCCAAAACTTGACGAGGAAGGAAAAATTATATTGGAACCGAAAGCGATCACAGAAACAAGAACTCGACAGCTACGAAATCGATCAATTTCAAAGTATCTCATCAAATGGAAGAACTTATCTGCTGAAGATTTCACATGGGAGGATGATAATTTTATACAGAAGCATCCAGAACTACTCAATCGTTGAGGACTACACTTTTTTGAAGGAGAGGGGCATGTTAGGTCCCTATAATACTAGTGATTCCCCCCATTACTATTGTCATTGTATCCCTTATTAATATTGTTGTGCCTCATAGAATCCCTCTATTGTTATTTTTGTGCCTTTATATTATTCTTGTTAGGTTGGCATGGTTATATTGTGATCCCTTAGACTCCTATATATAAAAAGGAGGTTTTGTCATTTGAATCATCCAAGAATTGTTCATTTGTGTAATGTAAAGGAGGTTGCCCCCTCGAAGAGGCTGAATTATAAGGTGTTGATCTATCTTTTCTATCTTTTTCTAAGCTGGTTTCATAACAACATGAAATGCAAGATCCTAGATTACTCTAAAAAGAATGAAAGCAATTGTTTATAACTTATTAATAAGCTAACTAGTGTTCGAAACGAATACAAGTTTTGAATACAAAATCTTCTTCAAACAAGAAGGACAAATCCAAAAAGATCACAATTCACTTTAAAAAAAATCAAAAGAAACCAAAATCAAACTTGGAAAAAGAAGACAAAAACAATGTTTTTTAAGAACCTTTATTTCTCAAGAATCAATTAAAAACAACCTTTCGAAAGCACTCTAGATGCCACCAAAGACTCAAAGACCGAAAGAAGAGCACAAGGAAACTTTGCAAGTCACAAATTCGACAAGGAATGAAAACTTGAACAAAAAAGGCTTCAACTTGTACTAAATGACCCAAAAGGCAGCAAAGAGCTTTGACAAACTAACCAAGAAGTCAGGAAAGAAACACTTTCAAATTTGTCAAAAAGAAACTTTCAAAAAGGAAAGAAAATGTGTAAGGCCAAGAAATGATGGAAAATAAAGCAAGTAGACCAATAATCGAGCTTGACACTAAGATTGAAAACAATCTATTGTTTTGGAGGACTAGAACAATCAAGAACCTCTATAGGAAGTCTTGTGTGTCAGAACACAAATCATAAAACTCACTCAAGAGAAAACCTAGGTCAAAACATTTCAAAGCGGAAGAGAATTCAAAACAGTAAGCTCACTGAATAATAAAATTATAAATTCAAAAATTGACCACTCAAAAACCACAAGACCAAGAAAAAAATCTTTCTGGGCAGAGAGATTTGAAAAAACAATGCAAAAAATGGTATACACGACTGTGTTCAAGCACAGAGGCGTGTACACGCACTTCTGATAAAGGAAACTCGTGTATACGTGGGTTCACTTCATAGAAACAAGCGTGCCTACTCTACTATAAATAGACAAAAGTGCGTATACTAAGCTTTGCAAGAAAAATGAAAAATAAAGCCAAATCAAAAATATCAGACTTAAGGTCTAAGATTCTACTGGACCAAACAATACTGTCATAGCAAGCAAACCAAGAACTAAGCCATGATTGACACTAAACAACCTAAACTACGAATAACAAGATTTTTATCCCCAATGGAGTCGCCAATTCTGTTACGGGAATAAGTACCCTAGGGCTTTGGGTTGAAACCCCAACAGAGTAAGAGCAAACTACAGTAAGAAACACTCATACAACTAAGGAAACATGCTTATATAAACAAACTATGCAATAGTGACCATACCTGGATGTCCTTCATTTGGGTAGTTCCAACAGAGTTCAGACTCTCTGCAACTCCTGATGATCTTCGAATATGCAAATCAACCAATTCGAACATACATAGCATCATATAGATAAAGAATTTTAACGAAACTAACTTTATATCATATAAAAAAATGATTAGTTATATATCAAAATAACATTCATACATGAATTACAACAGTATCTGATGCATAAGCAAAGTTAAACCTAGGAACAAGACAACGTTTCTTTTTATTATAGAATTCTATAACTAACACGGAGAGAATTCACCTGAGTCTTCTTCTTTCGGCTCCAAGCAAAATTGTCCTCTAGATCTGTCTAGTCCTAGTCTTCAACAACCTCCTTCCATAACCAATACCATGATATCTCAAGCAAGTGGGAGAATATCAACACTCAAGGAAACAAGGGTTTCCTGAAACTTGGGGATGTGCTTGAAGCACAGGGATACTTCAGACTCAGTCAGGGATAATCTCAGTATAATAATTCTATCTCTTCTCCTCCTTAAGGTCTTCCCATAAAAGTCCATTTATACTTCTCCCAATTAGTTTTTTAGTTGGGAAACAGTTGGGCCATGGGCACTAGGAGGTAATCAACAAGTGAAACCCATGAACTCCGCCCACAGTTAAGGAAATTTAATTTTTTTAAGTGTTTTAACACATATACGTGGGTTGGGTACTGACTAACCCGCATGTACACGCTTTTATCTCAAGGCAAAGTAGCGTACAGGGAATAAAAAATTGTTTTTAAACTATTTGGACCAAGTCTGGAAGGAGGGGTTGCCCTAGGCCATAAACCAAGCATCACAAATACCAAGGGTGGTAAATGGAGTTATAACACAAAACGAGACAAAATGTTACCTTCCAAAAACTAGATGATTACCCTTTTCGTAGCTTGTCTAGTCAGGATTGCCTCAATCCACTTGGTAAAATAATCGGTTGCCATCAATATCCACCTATGTTGTCCAGAAGAAGTGGGATGAATTTCGCCAATAAAATCGAGTCCCCATTGCTGAAATGGTGACTTAACTGTTATAGGTTTCAGGGGCATGTTGTGGTAAAAACACAACCCCCCCATTTTTTACTTGTTTACTTCAAATAATGGGGACCCTTTCTATAAAAATTTTGGCTAAACATCTTTTTGAATTTTTATTTAGTTGATTACCCTACGCTTTGGTCAATTTTGTATTTCCTTTGGATTCTTGTTTTGATTGCTTTGTTAGAATCGATTTTTTATAAGCTTCCCATTGACGCTTGTTTTGCCTCATTTGGTCAATTGGTTTGAAAATGGTACTCCTTTGAAGTCTTGTCATTTATCTGGCTTGGGTTAAAAATGCATAAGATGTACAATACTGCATTTTGTAAATAAATTAGTTCAATAATGCATTTATTATAAATATTAACCTCTAGTTAGTTTTTTACTAACATTTTTCATTTTTTTTTACTTATACATTCAAATCATGAATTATGGGGATTTTATTAATTTACTCCAATTTCTCAAATTGATTACTAATCTCGAAACCCAAAATTTCAAAGTGGTTGTAGTTTAATTTTCACTTTTATTAAAATGGCTGTAGTTTAAAAAAAAACTAAAATTCATAAAATAAAACTAAAATTAAAATTGATATTTAGTATTAAATTTTAAATTAATTAAATTAATTAATATATAATACATAATTAATCTAATTAAAATAAAACTTAATACATGAAAAATAATAAAAGAAAATTTTAATACATGAAAAATAATAAAAGAAAAATTTTAATCGCATTGGAACTTTGGATCGGATTGGAAGTTTCAATCGGCACATACCATAACTCGACACCTCCATTCCCCGATGCTGATAAAACATAATTCATGAACCATTAAATAAAGTGTTATAAGTTTTGTTTTAAAAAGTTTTATTCGAAACTTATTCACTCATTGAAATGGTAGGTTACGTATGAATAATGGAGTGAATAAAGGTAGAGGTTATTTTATATATATATATATATATATATATATATATATATATAATATTAGTTTAAATATTAATATTTAAATAAATAATTTTAAATTAATTAATATATGTAATATAATTAATTAAAATAAATTAAAATGTAATTATTATTTAGATTAATATTATATCATTTGCAAATAATTAATTATATATTAGTTATTTAGATTAATGATTAATAATTAATTTAGTTTACGGTTAATAATTAAATTAGAATGAATTAGAATTTTAATTTATGATTAAATTTTTAATTAAAAACTCTGATTTTTAGCCCAACAACAGAATTTCCAGATTTATGTCAGATTTCATCCATCAACTTTGGAAGCTCATAGATTGAGTTATACTTGGCCAAATGAGGCCCAGGATGGCTCATTGGAAAGATAAAATCAAGGAGAATATTTCTGAGGAGGTTTCACTAACAGACTTGATCATTAATTGGGTCAAAAATCATGCAAAAGATCAAGCTCCGAATTTCTAAAATAAAATCAATTTTCTGAGTTATTTTCTGCATTTTCATTTGTCCAAAGCCTCTTCTAATTGCAGATCCATTGGTTAATAATATCCTTGGCCAATTAAACCATCTCAAACATCAATAGAGAGCTGATATTTTATTTTCAATTATTTATTTAATTGAATTTGATTGGATTTATTTTAATGCCAGAAATAATATTTTAATTTTATTGTTGCATCTTAATTCATTTTGATTTCGTTTTGCAGGAAAACAGTAGAAGAAATATGGAGAAAAGGATCTCAATCAATGAGAAGGCTCCAGCAATTAAAGATTGGAATTTTGAGCAAATAAAATTGAATTTAGCAGATTTCTCTTCAACAAACTCTTCTCTCAAGAATTCCTTCACAAATATTATAAATAACAGATTGCAGAATGTAATAGAGGGTTGCTCTCCTCTGCAATTCTAGACTTCTAAAAGCACTACTGTAATAGGAATTTAGAGTTGTAGGAGAGAGGAGAGAAAATCTCAGATCTAGGGATTATTGAGGATTTTCCCTTTGTATTTTGAATTATACATAAAGGGCAAAGTTTGCACTATTATGGCTTTAGCTTTGAAAGTAAAAGTTCAAGCAATGTAAAGAGCTGTTGGAGACCAGGGATAGAGAGATGGATGCAATAACTCAGCATTTCTAATACTAATATTTCAAATATCAGTTTTATTTTTATGGTAACAGGAATGTGTCATTTTATTCATGTTTGGCACTATTGTCAATATGGGTAATTTGTCTCAATCTTGTTATTATGTGTCTCTGTATTTATGGATTAATTTCTCATTTTTGAGTAACTACTTACTGAGAAATCTGTCTTATAATACTGATTTATTGAATGGTAATGTGTTGTGAACTATTTCCACATATCATTATTCAATTATTGGATTTACTGATTTGATAATTAATATCATTTTTGTGAACTACTTCTTGAATTTTGTTGGTTTATTATTTCAGTTAAGAGGTCTCAATTGGATGTATTTTGGTAACCATAATATCAGTTAATTGAACTACTTTATTAACTTGATATTCATTATAAACAAGACATATTTAAATCTCAATACTTTAATTATCTTGCTCTTGGTTGGGTTAGATCTATATCTACCTAATTAAGATAGGATTAAGATTAGTTTATTTTGCTTGCATCTTAGAATAAGCTTGCATTTAAAGTAATTTCTAGATTCTTTTAAGTCCTCTTCTCAAAGAGACAAAACTTTAGTTGTGGCTTGGCTGAACCCAAATCAGCGTAAGGGTCATTCTCTTGCGTGATCAGCAAGAAGAAGTGATCTGATATCCCTGTCTATTGGTAGGTAAAGATACATCATAAACCAATAGCAATAGGGAGAAGGTAACTGAACCTAGTTAAACTAGTCGGAGCCACCACACCAAACGGAAAAGGAGTTGTTTTAAGGTCCGGACCAGGTGGTTATCCCCCATTGTTGTTGCAGCGATTTTCGAGGCATCAACAATTTTGGCGCTAGAATGAGGGCTTGAGATTTTTTATCTATTGAAGTCTTTTCAATTTTAATATTTTATTTATTGTTGTGGTAAAAACACAACCCCCCAATTTTTGACTTGTTTACTTCAAATAATGGGGACCCTTTCTATAAAAATTTTTCCTAAACATCTTTTTGAATTTTTATTTAGTTGATTACCCTACGCTTTGGCTAATTTTTTATTTTCTTTCGATTCTTATTTTGATTGCTTTGTTAGAATTGATTTTTTATAAGCTTCCCATTGACGCTTGTTTTGCCTCATTTGGTCAACTCGTTTGAAAATGGTACTCCTTTAAAGTCTCGTCATTTATCTGGTCTGGGTTAAAAACGCATAAAATGTACAATACTGCATTTTGTAAATAAATTAGTTCAATAATGCATTTATTGTAAATATTAACCTCTAGTTAGTTTTTTACTAACATTTTTCATTTTTTTTTACTTATACAGCCAAATCATGAATTATGGGGATTTTATTAATTTATTCCAATTTCTCAAATTGATTACTAATTTCGAAAACCCAAAATTTCAAAGTGACTGTATTTTAATTTTCATTTTTATTAAAATAGCTGTAATTAAAAAAAATAAAACTAAAATTCATAAAATTAAACTAAAATTAAAATTGATATTTAGTATTAAGTTTTAAATTAATTAAATTAATTAATATATAAATATAATTAATTAAAATAAAATAAAACTTAATACATGAAAAATAATAAAAAGAAAATTTTGATCACATCGGAACATTGGATCGGATCGGAGGTTTTAATCGACACATACCATAACTCGACACCTCCATTCCCTGATGCCGATCCCCGACACCTCCATTCTCCGACGCCGATAAAGCATAATTCATGAACCTTTTGCTTTAAAAAGTTTTATTCAAAACTTATTCACTCATTGAAATGGTAGGTTAAGTATGAATAATGGAGAGAATAAAGGTAGAAGTTAGTTTATATTTTTTTTTAATAATATTAGTTTAAATATTAATATTTAAATAATTAATTTTAAATTAATTAATATATGTAATATAATTAATTTAAATAAATTAAAATGTAATTATTATTTAGATTAATATTATATAATTTGTAAATAATTAATTATATATTAGTTAGTTAGATTAATAATTAATAATTAGTTTAGTTTACTGTTAATAATTGAATTAGAATTAATTACAATTCTAATTTAGAATTAAATTTTTAATTAAAAACTTTGATTTTTAGTCTAACAACAAAATTTCCAGATTTCATCCATCAACTTTGGAAGCTCATAGATTGAGTTATACTTGGCCAAATGAGGCCCAAGATGGCTCATTGGAAAGATAAAATCAAAGAGAATATTTCTGGGGAGGTTTCACTAATAGGCTTAATCATTAATTGAGTTAAAAATCATGCTAAAGATCAAGCTCCGAATTTCTAAAATAAAATCAATTTTCTGAGTTATTTTCTGCATTTTCATTTGTCCAAAGTCTCTTCTAATTGCAGATCCATTGGTTAATAATA
The DNA here is from genome assembly GCA_031772625.1 of Pinus tabuliformis. Taxonomy (NCBI): domain Eukaryota; kingdom Viridiplantae; phylum Streptophyta; class Pinopsida; order Pinales; family Pinaceae; genus Pinus; species Pinus tabuliformis. The sequence goes on from CM062817.1 coordinate 1,116,921,361, forward strand.
TCCTTGCCAATTAAACCATCTCAAACATCAATAGAGAGCTGATATTTTATTTTCAATTATTTATTTAATTGAATTTGATTGGATTTATTTTAATTCCAGAAATAACATTTTAATTTTATTGTTGCATCTTAATTCATTTTGATTTCTTTTTGCAGGAAAACAATAGAAGAAATACGGAGAAAAAGATCTCAATCAATGAGAAGGCTTCAGCAATTAAAGATTGGAATTTTGAGCAAATGAAATTGGATTTAGCAGACTTCTCTTCAATAAACTCTTCTCTCAAGAATTCCTTCACAAATATTATAAATAACAGATTGCAGAATGTAATAGAGGGCTGCTCTCCTCAGCAATTCTAGACTTCTAAAAGCACTACTGTAATAGGAATTTAGAGTTGTAGGAGAGAGGAGAGAAAATCTCAGATCTGGGGATTATTGAGGATTTTTCCTTTGTATCTTGAATTATACATAAAGGGAAAATTTTGTGCTATTGTGGCTTTAGCTTTGAAAGTAAAAGTTCAAGCAATGTAAAGAGCTGTTGGAGACCAGGGACAAAGAAATGGATGCAATAAATTGGTATTTCTAATACTACTATTTCAAATATCAGTTTTATTTTTATGGTAACATGAATGTGTCATTTTATTCATGTTTGTGCATTATTGTCAATATGGGTAATTTGTCTCAATATTGTTATTATGTATCTCTGCTTTTATGGATAAATTTCTCATTTTTGAGTAACTACTTACTCAGAAATCTGTCTTATAAAACTGATTTATTGAATGGTACTATGTTGTGAACTATTTCCACATATCATTATTCAATTATTGGATTTACTGATTTGATAATTAATATTATTTTTGTGAACTACTTGCTAAATGTTGTTGGTTTATTATTTCAGTTAAGAGGTCTCAATAGGATGTGTTTTGGTAACCATAATATCAGTTAATTGAACTACTTCATTAACTTGATATTCATTATAAACAAGACATATTTAAATCTCAATACTTAAATTATCTTGCTCTTGGTTGGGTTATATCTATATCTACCTAATTAAGATAGGATTAAGATTAATTTATTTTTCTTGCATCTTAGAATAAGCTTTCATTTAGAGTAATTTTTAGATTCTTTTAAGTCTTATTCTCAAAGAGGCAAAACTTTAGTTGTGGCTTGGCTGAACCCAAATCAGGTTAAGGGTCATTCTCTTACTTGATCAGCAAGAAGAAGTGATCTGATATCTCTGTCTATTGATAGGTAAAGATACATCATAAACCAATAGCAATAGGGAGAAGGTAACTGAACCTAGTTAAACCAGTCGGAGCCACCATGCCAAATGGAAAAGGACCTATTTTAAGGTCCGGACCGGGTGATTATCCCCCATTGTTGTTGCAGCGATTTTCGAGGCATCAACAGGGCAGCAGGAGTAACTTCTTTCTTCCTTCAAGCATATGACATTCCCGACAACTAGCCACCATTTTATATACATGAGCAAACAAACTAGGCCAATAAAGGCTAGCTCTTAGGATCTTGTTCGCTGTGGTTTTCCAATATAAGTGCCCGCCACAATCTCCATTGTGAAAATCCTCCATTTTTTCTTAAGCCTCATCTTCTAAAAGAAAATTGAGTAGCATTCTGCCAGGATCCTTTCAGTATAAGAACTGATCAATAATGCATAATTTTACTGCCTTCAGCTTTAGAAAGCGAACTTTAGTTTTAGGCCAATCTGTAGGTCCTTATAAATGCTACAACACATATAAAATATCAGCATACCAAGGTGAGGCAGCAAACCTTTCCAGAACTTGCTGGGCAGTACTTGAGAGATCCTCTTCTTCTAGGGTCACATCTAAGAAATTGATTTGGAGTGCCTGTAGATTGGATTCAACCATCATTCGAGTCAATCCTTGTTCTTTAATCAGTTTTTTTGGCTTGATATGAATGCCATATTCAAGTATAGAAGCGATTCACTTGCCCCTTCTCCCATCTAGATCACTCTAAGTCAAAATATTTTTTACTGGAACACTGGGTACATAAGCCACAATGTGAGAGTGCAAAATATATACTTGAAAATCCTTCGAAGGTTTAACAAGAGAAAATTCTTGTTTCTCCAATATGTCATATTTAAGAGCAGCATCTCTAAGCACTCTACTAAAAAATGAAATGAGTTGTTCTATCCCCTGCAGATTTTTCTGCAATAGGATAGTAGAAATATTGTGCTCAAAAGCAAAAGAAAGTACTATGAATTCTCATGTATAATATGGACTGTCCAACGTGGGAGAACGAACAATGAAACCTTAACTTCACTGAAACATTTCTTGTTTTCTTCACCCCATTTCACCTCATTGTCCCACTTTAACATGTCTATAATTTTCCTCAAACTTTCAGCCAGATTCGGAATGAACCTCCTCAAAAATTTAATTCTACCCAAAAAATATTGAATCTCCTTTTTACTCCCAGGAATGTCCATTTTCGAAATTTCTGCAACTCTGTTAGGGTCTATTTTGATGCCGTCTTTTGATGATATAACCAAAAATCTTTCCTTCCTCTAGCCCAAACAATGATTAATTATTTAAACTTTGAAACAGGAACTATAAACTCAAAACGGGAACCCTGGCCAAAAAACCCCGAAAAAACATCAAAAACAGTGCTTAAAACGAAAAGTGTTGATGCTGGAATAACACCTTTTCTTTCTAGGGTAAATTTTCAACATGTTTTAAAAATGGCAGTGAAAACCAATTTTTTGTGCAAAAAATGTCCAAAAAACACCCTCAAAATGAAGTGTTGATGTTCGAATAACATTTTTTTTTTTTGCAATAGTAAATTTTGTGCAAAAAACACCTCAAAATGGAAAGTGTTGATGCTGGAATAACAAAAAAAAATTCAAGGGTAAAATTTCAACATTTCGAAATAATAGTGTAAAATATTTTATCATGACTCGGAAAAACATTAAAAAAAAAAAAAAAAAAAAAAAAAACAATGAAAAAACACAAAAAAAACAGGACATAAATAAAAATATATATTAAAAACAAAACATAAAATAAAAATAAAAAACAAAGAAACTCAAACATCAAAAATAAAAATCAATCATAAAAATGTGAAAAAAAAGAAGCAAAATTAACCTATAAAAGATAAGAATTAAAAAACTAGAAAAAAATTACAAATTATAAACAAATAAATAGTTAAAAAAACATATTTAAAAAAAATGAAAAAAAATAAATATGTAAACTATAAAAAAATTTGGGAAAAGAAAAAAAACACATTAAAAAGAAAAACTATAAAATTAAGTAGGTAAAAGTAGAAAAATTTTAAAAACATTAACAAAAAGCTAAAAAAAAAATGAAAATTATAAACAAACTAAATTGAAAAAAAAAAAAAATGGAAAATTAACAAAAAGAAATTAAAAACTAGTAAGATTAAGATTAAAATGATGATTACTTAAAAAATAAATGTATGTATATGTATATATATATATATATATATATATATCCAAAAGAAAAAAAATAAATAAATAAATAAAGGTTTAAAAGAAAATTGTTTCAAAAACCATAAAAGAAATTGGGAAAAAAAAAACAAAATTAAAAAATTTATATATAAAAAATTAAGTAAGAAAAAATAGAAAGATTAAAAAAATCATTAACAAAAACTAGGAAAAAAAAATAAAAAATAAACTAGATTAAACAAAAATAGAAAATTAACAAAAAAAAGGGTTAAAAACTAGTAAAATTAATATTAAAAACATTTAGAAAAAAACAAAAAAGATAAAAATAAGCTCAAATTATTAAAAAAAAATACCTAAAAAAATATCAAAATTTTAAAATATATGTTTTATCCAATTAAAAAAAATATATTAAAAAACATTTTAAATTTACAAAAAAAATGTGCTTTTGATTAAAAAAAAATTATTAAATTTTCATTATTTATTTTAAAACAAACCAAAAATTAAATTTTAAATATAATGTTGTTTTTAAAACGAAATTTGGTTTTTTTATTTGAAAAAAAAAAATTATTAAACAATTTTAATAAAATTTATTAAACTAAACAAAATGTATTTAATAATTTTTAAAAAACATATTTATAATTAAATATTTAATTAACATATTTAATAATTAAAAAAAAAATATATTAAACAATTTTAATTTTTTTTTTAAATTTTGTTTTTATTATTTAAAAAAAAAAAATGGGGCCACGGCCACCCCAAATTAAACATTTTTAATTTTCAATTATAAATATGTTTTTTAAAATTGTTTTTATTAAATATTTATTAATAATTTAAAAAAAAAATATTAAACATTTTTTTTTATTATATATATATATAATATTGCCAAGCTAAAGAGCAATGAAGGGTGGTCGAAAGATATTAAGTGTAACATCGGAGTTAAACAAGGTTGCCCCCTCCCCTACCCTATTTGGCATTTACATCTATAAGCTCGAAGACTATTTAGAGAAAGCAGGATGTGATGGCACGATCTTAGCTGGGATAGTCGTCATCCTTCTTCTTTATGCTGACGATATTGTTCTTTTGGCAAGGTGCCCATCTGATCTTAATAAGCAACTCAGGCTCCTTAAGGATTTCTGCTCTACCATGGGTATGACTGTTAACACTGACAAAACAAAAGTTATGATTATCAAATCCAAGAAGGACACTTACGCTAATTTTATGTATGACAATAATAACTTGGAGGAAGTGTATTCTTACAAGTACCTAGGAATTGATATTCATCACAAGCTCAACTGGAACCATAGCATTGAGAAAAGGATTAATGGGGGGTGGAAAGCTTACTTTGGTCTTGAAAATAATTGTAAAATAGAAAACCTTGTAATGTGGGATAAAAAGAAGTTCCTCTTTGAAACTTTAGTCACTCCTGTTATCTTATATGGCTGTGAGGTTTGGGGTTGCAGCATCTCTAGAGAATCATGGAGAAAGATTGAGCAAATCCAGAAGCATTTTATAACTTATAACCTGAAAATTAAAAGTAATACACCCTATCCTATTCTCCTTATAGAAGCAGGTCTTTCCCCTATTGAGAGCCTAGCTATGCTTAGGTTTCTGTTGTACAAGCACAAAATCAGTAACATAGACGATCATAGACTTCCTAAGCTAGCTTTAAATTCTAGCCAAAACCACCTAAGGCTTAATCGAGGGTGGCATAAAGACACAAGGGCCTGGTTAAACTATTGGGAGATCAACGAAAATGATGCATTGCAAAACATAAATAACATTAATGATATTGTTACTTCTAAGTTCAAAGAAAAAATGTGGTGTGAGAAAGACTTAGCGGCTAAAAGAAAATTAAGTTATTATAAGAAGGTCATCAACCCCACCCTAGAAGATCAAAAGTATCTCTCTATTTTAACTACCTCAAAGAAGAAAATTAATATAGCAAAGATTAGAACGAATTCTCATGAGCTCCATAGTGAAACAGGTCGTTGGGCAATTCCTAAAATGCCATGGATGGAAAGGATCTGCCATATATGTGAGAATAGGAACATCGAGGATGAAAACCACTTCCTCTTAGAGTGCCCCGCGTATAACCACATTAGATCTCAGTTTCACAATCTTTGTTACAATACTGACCTTCCTAGCCTTTTACAATGTCAAATTATAGTGAGCTCAGGAGGCTTCTCTCCAAGCTTTTTGAGCATAGGAATAAAATCTTAAATCAAAATAGACAATTTGTTTATTTAGGTCCAATAAACCATTATTTGGTCTCAGCGGACGTTAACCATCATCATCATCATATATAAAATTCGGCCCACGGCCGCGGAACCACTGGGCGGCAGGCGCACCATTCGGCGATTCCCGCCTGCCACCCGGTGGTGGCGCGGCTGTGGACCGATTTTTTTTTTTTCAATAAAAAAAATTAAAAAAAATAAAATAAAATTGTTTAATTTTTTTTAATTATTAATAAAAACATTTTAAAAAACATATTTATAATTAAAAAACAAAATTATTTAATTTGGGCGGATGGCCACCAAATTTTTTAATAATTTTTTAAATTTTACATTAAAAAATTAAATTTGTTTTAAAAAAATTAAAATATTTTTTATAATTTGTATTTTTAAATAAAAATAAAATAAAATAAAAAATAAAAAATTATTTAAAAAAAATTATAATTTTTTTTTTATAAAAAAAAGATTGTTTAAAAAAAATGTAATTTTTTTTTTCAAATATAAAATGTAGGTTTAATTATTTATTTATTTATTTATTATTATTATTATTTTAAATATAAAATGTAGGTTTAATAATTTGCACTTTTAAATTAAAAATAATAATAATAATAACAATTGTTTAAGAAAAAAGATCGTTAAAAATAAATAAATAAATAAATATATTTTTTAAATAAAATATGTATGTTTAATAAAAAATAATTACATTTTTTTTAATAAAAAATACGCATTTTTTTTGTTTTTTCTTTTATAAGTTAAATTTTGTTTTTTTAATATTAATTTTACTAATTTTTTAATTTTTTTTGTTATATTTTTTTTTTTAAAAACTAGTTTGTTTTTAATTTTTCTTTTTTCTTTTTTCCCCCAATTTTTGCTAATTTTTTTTTTAATTTCTCTATTTTTACTTATATATATATATATATATATATATATATATATATATATTTTGTTTTTTTTTTTTTTTTCAATTTCTTTTATGTTTTGTGAGATAATTTTTTTTAACATTTTTTGTTTTTTTTTAATATTAATTTTACTAGTTTTTTTAATTTTTTGGTTAATTTTCTTCTTTTTTTTTTTAAACTAGTTTGTTTTTAATTTATTTTTATCCTAATTTTCCTATTTTTTTTTTTAATTTCTCAATTTTTACTTACTTAATTATATCTATATATATATATATATATATATATATATATAATTTTGTTTTTTTTGCCAAATCTTTTTATGGTTTATGAGATAACTTTTTTTTACATTTTTTATTTTTTATTTTTGTCCTTTTTAAATATAGTTTTATATTTGTTTTTTAGAGACAATTATTTCATGTGGATTGAAAATTTAATTAATGATGTATAAATATGTAGAATATTGAAAATGCAAAATATCGATCTTCTTCTTTAAATATGCAAATCAATAAAAACCTCTCTACAAAAAAAAAATGAAAAAGAAGACCACTTCCAAAATTATTAAATTTACAAAATAATTATTTATATTTCATACATTAGAAAATTTAAAGTCAAAAAATAGGTCTTTTAAAAAAAGGGTTACAAAATAATTATTTACATTTCATACATTAGAAAATTTAAAGTCAAAAAATAGGTCTTTTAAAAAAAGGGTCTGATGCAGAATAACCACTTTTTTAAATCAGCATGAAAATCACTACCATTTTGAAACGCAATGTACATAAAAAAAATTAAAGTGCCAAAAACAATGCTCTAAAAAAAACATATGTGTTCTGCATCACCCCTTTTCAAAATCGGGTCACTTTTTTGCTATCTCTACAAAACGGGTAACAGTATCAGTTCATGTTTCAAAGTTTACGTTGATGATTTCTTTTGGTTTAAGGAAATGCCATATTTCCTACACTTCTCAAAAACTACTCTTAAGTTCCGAAAATGATCATCATCAGACTGTGAGTAAATAGTAACATCATCAAGGTATATAACAAGAAAATTATCTTTCTCCTCCGTAAAACCTATATCCGTAGCTCATTGAAATGTCGCCCCTGCATTCATCAGACGTAACGACATCTTGGAATATTTGAAAGTCCCCCAAGGTGTGGTGAAGGTAGTCTTATCTTCGTCTTCCAAATGAACCAAAATCTGTTTATACCCCGAAAAACCATCCAGCAATGACATTCTTTTTCACCAACTACCATCTGAAGTATATGGTCCATTTTCGGTAGTGGATAATTTTCCTTGAGTGACACCCTTTTCAAGTTCCTGAAATCTACACATAATCTGAGCTCTCCTATCTTCTTTCTGACTAGTACCAAGTTAGATAACCAATCAGAAAAATCTAAGAGGTACTATTATGCCAACATCAAACAACTTCCTTACCTCCTTTTCGATCAGGGACAGCAACACCAGATTTTTCCTTAGCAAGTTCTTCTTGAATGGTTTCTGATATACTTTGATTAGTATTGTGTGTGGGATAATGTCTTTATTATACACCTTCAAGTACTCATACCCCCAGGCAAACACATCAGAAAATTCAGTCAACAATTCCAAGTAATTTTTCTTCATTTTTGGACTCAAGGTCTTGGGAAAACTTATCATTTTTGGGTGTTCTGCTATACCTATATTACATTCTTCAACTCCTTCTTCCACAGGTGCCAAATTTGGCCTCTTGGCCACATCATTTTGGTCAAAGAGTTCCTCTAAAGACACTGGCCCTCTTGGAATAACATTGTCTTTAAGCTACAATACCTTTAACTCAGTACCCTTCTTATCCAATTCATATTTTAACTAATTTATGAAACTTTCCTTGTCTACATCTTCTCATCCACCATCCCTTTCCAATCTCATTTTGGCAAACTCCTCCTTCATTAGCAAAAATTTCTCCAACTTCTTGTTGTTTTTGAAGACTTGCCAATGCTTCATGTTATCCGGGGAAGCAGGCCTATGTCTAACTTCTACCTTGTATTTCCCTTTAATACTACTGGGGATTTCAAAATCAGAAGCCAAGTTAGCCAATGCATCCACAACAACATTATCCTTTCTTGGAACAACTAAAAAACTGTACTCAACAAAATTATGCAAATAGTCTAGGACAACATTACGATAAGCATGCATCCGGGGGTGTTTTGTTTGATATTCACCTTTGACATGTCTAACAACCAGTTGAGAATCCCCATAGACAACTATTCTTCTAGCTCCTAATTTCTTCAAATTTCGTAGACCCAAAATGAGAGCTTCAAATTTGACTACATTATTAGTACAATAAAAAACTAACTTGTATGACCATAGATTTAAGTTACTGACTTCTGGGCTAATTATGCATACACCCACACCGATACCTTCTTCGCTTGTTGCCCCATTGAAATGCATGGTCCAAACACGCTATTTTTTCTGCTTTTTTTCATCCATTTCAGCCTTCAAACATGCAGATTTCTCATGGGCACTTTGGCTTCCCAACTCCTCATATTTGTTGTTGTTCTGTCCTTCCACTTTATGGTTGTATTCTTCATATTTTTCCTTGTTCTTAGCTTCTTTTCCAATTCCTCAAACATCCAACTTCATTCTGTTGTCTTTCTCCTCTCTTATGTCTGCAACAACTAATTTTATTTCATTGTTATGTTATGAATCTTTGCCCAAAATCTTTAAATTATGACCATTGTTCCTTTCCTCTTCTATATCTAAAATAGTCTCTTCATCATTGGGGTAACTTGAATTGAATAACACAAATGAGTTCAAATCAGAATGAACAATGTACACTGGATGATTCACAGGTTTATCCTTACTACTGATCATGTATTGCATGAGTGGTTCCATGTATAACCTTCTTGACTGACCTTCAAAAACTGAAACTATGATGTAGGACATGTCTGTTTGCAATGCTCCATGCAATTTCACCATCTAGGAATCTAAGCAAGAGAATATATAACCATACCTGGGATGTATATCCGCCACCAGAATATCCATCACCATCCATTTTAAAGAAATTTGAGTTAAGGACACCGCTAAGTCTTTAATTAATCCCAAACACTTCACCTTACTAGAATCAAATGAATAGAGGTCCTTGTATGGTCTTGTAATATCTAAGCCTAACCTCTCCATGATCACTTTCGGCATTAGATTGTGTGAGGCTCTAGAGTCCAACATAACATTATGCAATATTTTCTCATGCACATTCAAACTGACATAGAAAGGAGGAACATCCCCATCTTTCCCTTTATCATCAATCTTTGGTCCAAAAATAATAGTTGGATGATCATCCGCTATATTAACTATATCAGAGGATTTTTCTACTCTAAGTGCCTTTAGAATATGAGATCTATATTGGTCATTTTTTACCAATTCACCAAGGGGAATAGAGATTTTTAATTTAGCAATTTCAGCTTCAATATTAAAGGGATTTGATACCTTTTCAACCTCTTTATGAGCAACATCCTTCCTTTCTGCAGCATCTTTGGGTGTGTCCTCTTTCCTTTGCAAGATAGTGATATGAGACTCCTTCCTTTGGGCACTTGTACTAGGGACATCATTCTTTACATTGTTGGCTTCCATTTCTTTCTTTGTTGTGCTATTGATTAGTATTTTTGTTTCTGCTGCATTGTTCCTCACAGTTATGTTCCTCAAATTATATTTTCGATGTACTTTCATTATGGAATTTTGATATCCCTTCCTATACTCCTTGGATTCAGTCATCAATACATCTTTTTGCGATTGAGCAAGCAACATCTCTTCATCCTCTGCCTCAAAGTTTTCAAACAGCTCTTGCTCTTGACCTTCTTTAGTCAAAAATACATCTTGTTGCTTATCACCAAAAACTTGAATTTGATCTTCTAGAAATTGCTCATTCTCCTCATCTTTATCTTGAGCATAATTCTGCTGAAAAGGTGGTCTTACTTGCTGTTGTGACTGCTCTAGACCCTTCTGCTCTCTTGGTTTGTTTGGCACCTATGGCTACCTCCAAAAATTTGGGTTTCTAATTTGTGGACCAATCTGAGGTTCTCTAGCTGCTGCCCAATCAGTTAGAGAGATTTTCTCCATCATCTTCTCCATGGTTTTGACCAATGTATCAAACTTAGCATCAGAAGAAGTAGCGGGCTCTTCCTTTATTGTGACTCTTTTCTCTACTTTCATCTTGGATTTCTTTGCTAACAGGTTGGCCTCCACACTAACTGCATTGTTTTTCATGTCTTCTAGTGTTGCCGAATTTCTTTCCCTAAGTTGATAGGCCATCTTAGGGTCAAAAGCATCAGGATATATAATGAAGTAAATATAGCCCAGGAGGAGGCTCTATCTCTGTAGGAATAGAATTGTACACTTTATTGAACCTCATAGAAAAGTCTTGGACAATTTCTCCAGGTTGTATTTTAGATTATTATAGTCATCCATAATTTTTAAGGCATTCTTCTTCTCACCCCACCTTGCAAGAAAATAATCTTACAACTCTTGATAATTGGAAAATTCTCCCGGGCGAGAACCCATAAACCACTTCTTAACATCAACATAAAATATTTGAGCAAAAAATCTGACTTTAACATCATCATGGTCTACTTCCTTCAAATCTAAAAAATCATTGACCTTATAAACACGCTACTTGGCAGTAACCTCCCTTTTACCATCATATTAGGGAAGTCTTTGACCATAGTTAAGAGGCAAATCATGAAGTTGAGTAGGAAAAACCAGAGGGGCATATCTCGCTGCCATAACTACTACCTGAGCAGTTGGATGACTGGCGGATGGTGTGACTGAAACAACAGATGATGGAAAAACTTGATGGATAGATGTTGAAACAGATGATGAAGGACCTAGAAATGATGTGAAGACAGAACTAGGATTTAAACTGAGTTGTGAAGGGATTGTTTTCTAAGACAAGACTCATGTCTTTTCAACAACTTTCTGAACTTTATTACCCAAAATTTTAAGTTTACTAAACTACTTAAGAATATTTCGATTGAACTCTTTTTCTGGAAGTGAGGTATAAGAACTAGCAATAGATGAATCCACTATAACTTTAGGAATATAGGAGAAAGATCTAGTTCTAGATAGAGGAACTTCAAAATGGATTTCTAGTAAAGAAATAGATCTCCTAAGAGGAATATTACTTTCTTGATTCTCCACCAAAATCCTCTCCTTCCTAAGCAGTCTTTCAGGATCACAAACAACCACAGGGGGATTTGGATCAGGATTTTGTGTGGTATACCTCCTAGAAGCCAGATGTTCTCATATAAATTTGCATGCAACTAATTTCACTAACAATCAAATCAACTATGACAATTTTCACCCTATGATGTAACTCTCAAAATGAGATAAAGTCTCGTGAAAAATTAGACCTTTCGATCCCTGACAACGATGCCACTATGTTAGTACTCCATGATTCCCTTTAGGTTGAAGGAAAAGGGTCACAGAGGTAACCGCAAACCTCTTTTGGTTGAGAGACTAGTCTTCTCCAACTGGAGAGGACTCCCTCACTTGTAAAACTTAAATATAAGAGAGTATGAAGCATTAATTCTAGCAGAGACCATATCTGAAATGTATTTTTGAATTTTAGTTGGTGATTGGTGATTGGTGAAGGATTCTAGAATAATTGATGCATGTGATCATGACTTTACTGGTTTATCAAGACTATGCATTTACCAACAAGTTTCATACACAAAGGCTTGACTAGTTGTTATAGGGAAAACTAGTGTCCATTCAGAGCTGCTAGTCCCACTAAGATGGGTAGCTATCTTAGAAACAAACAAACTAAAGTTACTTGTGTTTCCCTTTATGAGAGATAGATGAGAGAGAAGCAGAGAGTACCAACCTCAGTCTTTCGCTAGTCTCCTTGCTTGTTTCCTCTCTCCTTTAATAGAGATTTTGCCACTCCTTTCTCACTTATCACGCTTCAAAGAACACTTATAGAGTCAAAGTAGCAAAATACCATCAAAGCATAGAGATCTATAACCATAAACAATGTAGGATTAGATGTACATTAACCATATAAATGCATATACGAATACAAGATTTATAGATATACAATCATATGGAGGAAAAATCAAATAGCCTTATTGATAGAAGTAGTAGAAGAGAGGATTACAACCAAGCTGTCTGATCCATCATCATCCTCCCAGCATGAAAGCCCTCTTCACCTCATATAAAGCAAGATCACCCAACAATGGCTTCAAAGAGAAACCAACAACACTTCCTTGTAATTACAAAATTCCAGCCTCTGGATCTCTAGGATAAGGGATCCATATATAGAAGTTTGCAAGACAGTGAGTCAGCTTCTGGGATTTTGATTAGTGTCATTTCACTGATATTTCTTGGTTTCACTTGGAGATTTCATGATCTCTTACTCATCCCTAAGCGAATTCAGAGAGGCAAGTGTCATACGAGCAGTTTCTAGAAGATTCTTTGAGTTTCCACCTACCAAACTGCTTCTACCATTTGTCTGCTCTCTCTCATCGCACCCTACAGAAGGGCTTTCCAGTATGCAATGCACCCCCCGTGTGTAATAGGTGAGATGCATCGCACCCTAGGCATGGAGTAGTTTGTATGGTCCAGTTTTGACCAGTTCTGAGTCGTTTTTCAGGGAGAACATCTGGGAAATGATGTAATCAGCTGACCTTGTTCCTTTAGGGTATGAAACAACACTTTTAGGGGTTTAGAATCCCTTGGTTTATGGACATATGTGAATTGGGTTGCAGTGCCCAAATATGTCTATAACAGTTGCCCCCTAAATCATGAGGTCGTAAATCTTCTGATGTCGGTTGAAATGCTTTATAATGAGGATCTGAGGTTTTTCGAACTGTAAGGTGACCTGTAATAAGATACAATATAATACATTATCTTCATAATAGTTTCATGATCTAGCTGAGGTGGGCATTCCCATGCTCAGCTTTATAAATTCATTTTCATGTACATAGGACAGACAATCGTCTGTGTGGCAGACTGATGATTCTGGTAGAGCCACCATCCCTTAGCTTAGATGATTATTTGTGCAGCAATGATGTACATTTGATGTCTTTATTTTCCTGAATATATCACAGCCCTGATGGATGAAACTAGATCTGAGGTCTTCAAACTCGTTCGAACTTTGCCCGAAGTACAAGTTGATCCATGTGAAACGATGTTCTGATGTTGAACATGGAAAGACATCGCTTGATTAACATTCAATGATGTAAGCTGTTAACAAGCACGAGAGGAATCACCAATAATGATAATGACCCTCAAGGTACTGCAGTACAATTCACGTGGTGTGAATACATGAGTTGATGTTGAACACCACGTAAAATCTTTCGGTTGAAGGCCATTGATGTAAACCTATCATCGGAATTGAGAAACTTTCCATTGAGGCATGCAAGCTTCAAAGTACTGAAACGGTTGTTCCTAAGTCAACTTCTTGGATAATGAGCTGATGTCGACAAGAAGTGACCCGTCGTAGGAGGGCCTTAATGAATCCCACATCTACGACATGGAACGGAGCAAATGATTTTGTGGAAGTGAAAAGGATCTGATGATACAAGGTTCAGGGTAGCGATCATGAAAAATGGAGAGTGAAGGTATTGCAGCGGATGAGGCATTAGCTAGGTTGGTGAATTCTGTGAGTGACTTCTCTTGAACATATCAATGACACTGAAATGGATTGGTAGCGTTAACCCCAAAATGGATGGTACGACGGACCAATGGTGATATGACCGGTGAACGAAATAACCCAACCTGACTCAATCATGGTGACGGAGTGAAAGTGTCATGTTCAAGAGCGACCTGCTACCAATGAAGTTATTCAAGTTTTCTTCCCTTTTTCCCCAGTCATTGCTGACCAGTACCTCTTTATTTTTGTCAAGCTTGAGGAGGATAACATATGCTTGTTCTATAATTTTCCCTTCAGGCAAACCTGTCACTATGATTTAATGAGCCTAGAGACAGTGAAACTCGCTCTTGCCTGCACGGACAAGTTTGTCGCTATTGTTTTAACGAGTTTAATGACAAAGATAACTCGGTCCTTTTCAATTTTAGAGAGTCTAAAAAGAGACGTAAAGACAACTCCAGTGGTTCTTTTTCGTAATGTAATCCCTTAAGTCCGAAAAAGTGAAAAATAATACAAAAGGGATGACTTTTTTATAGTTTTAACGAGCCAAAAAAGACAAGCGCTCGATATTTTTGTGTAATGATCCCTCAGGTCCAAACAGATTAAAATCTAGAGGAGGGATGGCACTTCCGATCGTTTTAACGAGCTAGAGAGGCCAATTGCTCGGCAATATTTTCATATTTTATGAGTTAGATGAAAAGAGCTTAAAGGAGACTCATTTTTTGAGGAACGAGTGATGTTTTTGGATAGCAACTGGTTCCAGGTAAGGTTTGGAACTTTTCAATCACGACAGTGTAAAGAAAGTGGCTAATAGAATCACTTCTTGCAGTTGTTCCTCAAAAGGGTAAACAATCAAATGGAGGCGTATGATTGGCTAAAAAAGAGTGGAGGTGATGGTAAGAACACAACCAAGGTTCAAAAGCTGATATTCATGCGATCGCAATGGTTATTTACCGAAGGTGGGTTCATTTTTTAATGAGCTTGAACTCTGGGGGAACATTTGCTCATTACTAGGTTGATTTTTAACGAGCCTGAACTTCGCATAAAATTGCTCTTGATAATAGTCAGAGATGTTGATTTCACCATTAACACTATGTTCTTCTGACGGTCGTACTGCCTATTCAATTACTCCATCAAATTGATTAGAAATGTAAATACATGCTTGAAAATTGAGTTAAACACTAATATTTTACTCGAACTACATGAATAGTAACATAAAAGTAGTTTTTTACCTCTCATTTTTACCATTTCATTCCAATTTGGGATTTTTGGAGCTGTAGAGGTGTTTTCCCCCTCGATTTTCACCAGCTGATTCCACGAGATTTTGTAGACTATTTTCAGCGCTGTCTAGACCAGGTAGGAGCTAACCTTGAGCTCTTCAATTGCATTCTTTTCTTTTCTGATTCTACACATGTTTTCCTGTTATTCTGGGCCTCTGGGATTTGAAAAATTCGTTCTCTCCCCATCGCACCTAGTGTACATCAAAAGATGTGATGCATACTGAGTTAGCCATTAGCCAGTCAGGATGCATCTGACCTAGTACACAGCTGGGGTGCGATGGGCGCAAAAAGGAAAGTTTATGCACTTTTTTTTCATGGAAATTTTGCCTATTTTTGCCTGAATCAGGATCCTAATTCTTCTCTTGTTTGTTTTTCAGAGATTCATTTGGTCTTGATGGTTGCTACATGGCGTGAACATGAGCATGAAGAAGAGGACATGGTTGCTTTACATGATCCGGGTATGGTGATTGCATTGCGGAACTGTGGCTTGCTCAAATTCTTCCGTATATCCAGCATGAGGCAACAAATCAATTTGTTGCAATATTTTCTCGATGCATGGGATCCTACCAACCAAGTGTTATAGATCTGAGGTAAATCCATCCCTTTGACAGCTGAGGATATCTACTTCTTGACTAGTTGATTGAGGCGTGGTGCCCCTATCTCACTATCAGGATCTGCCCATGGGGGTGAATTTGTGAGGGATTATATTCGTCGATTCTGTAGAGATGGATCTCAGCCGAGCAGGGACGACAAGATCAGTATTTGAGATGTCACTGACTGGTCCTTAAGGACTATTTTATTCACCTTTTCTAGATTGGCTAGTAGGGCGGCTCTTAATTTGGGCAACAGGTCCTATATGCAGTATGCTTTGGAATGCCTTGAACCAAAGGTATTCAACTGGTGTGATGCAGTACTTCCGGTTACAAAAGAAAAACTTACCAATGTGAGGAATGGAAGATCCAAGAACTTTGGTTATGGTTCTATTCTGACCGCTTTCACCTTGGAGACGATCCCACTAATGCAGCCACAGTACATTTCACTCAGACCGCTTAGTACCGACGAAACCACGGATGCAGAGATGGGTTGATATTATGGCCAGACATGCTGGTCAGTCGCAAATTTCATTCTCTGATGCCTTCTTTGAGTGGTTCAACCATCAGCAGATGGTCTTTGCCGAGTATCCATATGCTGGGATGGATTTCCGGGGTGACCCAGATTTGGTGCTGCCAGCTGGCGAGCAGTGGGGTGTCATAGGTAAAAAGATCTGAACATATCTCTGTTTATTGTTTTTATAATGTTATTATGTCTTTTAAATGTTATCAAAACTAATCAAACCCATATATTTGTGCAGATATTAGACCAATGCGACCAGCAGTGCGCTCGAGGGTAGCAGTTGTCATTCCAGCAGGAGAGGCTGTAGGGAGGGCTATCCTTCGTGATTTAGATGTAGCCGAGACCCTTGCAATATTGCAGGATCGGATTGAGGGTCTCACCCTTGGTATTCAGGATGTGAGGATCGGCGAGATACCTATGAGATTACAATGCCATACTACTGGCACTCTGAGTCGATGGACTAGGCTCTTACGTATGATTGCACAGGTGGTGACTTGTTATCACTAGCACCATTAGTCTAGGGTGCTTACCTACATTTTTGAGTTTTTGGGTCATGTGACTGATTTTTTCTTGGACACAGAACATTTTGACAAACTATAAACAGTTATATATTTTTTGATTTTTGGAGCTTTATTTTGGTTAAGTTATATGATCCTGATGCAAATGTTGATTGAAATGCTTTCTTTTATAAATGTTGCAAATGTCTATTTCACACATAATTTGCTAATGAATCAGTTAATGTGTTTAAGTTTCTAGAAATGTGTTGATATTGAATAGAATCAAATTGCCTTTCCAAAATCCTGACCCTTAGGAACATACGACAGATAGCTGGATTTCGAACAGAATAGATGCCAGTAAGCTGTAGGATGACAAGTTATGAGTCTAGCCTGACAATAAGTCGGTGTATGCAACGTGCGATGGCATTAGAGAGAAGTTCTATCAACGTGCTATACTCAGCGATGTTGTTCGTTGACCAACCAATACATACTCCTCTAAAACTCACTAACACGCCACTTAGATCAAAAATGGCCCAAGCCGTAGAAGATAGGTTCTGCGTACTACGACTAGCTCCGTCGGCATATCCAACAAATGATTCCAATAGGTTTGACATATGCAACAAATGCAAAAGTGTATTACCTAATCAAAACGATCACTCTTGACGAAAACAAAAATGTAACAAAAGCATATAAAGAGATTACTACACTTAGTAAAACCTAGTAACGCTTAAGGTACAACCCGTTTCGGGGTTGCGCCAGTGGAATCCTATCGTAATCTACTAGCTTATAGGATCCTTTTGCTAAAACGCGTTTAACAATGTAGGGACCCATCCACAAAGATTGGAACTTACCTACTCCCAATTTATCTGATTCCTGATCGTAAAGCAAGACCAGGTCACCTTTTGAGAAGACACGGGGTTTGAAATTTTTGTCAATTGCGCCTTAATTCGTTTCTTATGAGCTTCGTTAGCCAAGGCGGCATCATGACAGGTTTCATCCAATTGGATTAGTTCTAAGAAACAAGCCTCTTCCTCTGAAGTTCCGGGGAGAAGGTCGACTATGAGCTTGAGAGATGAAATCTCACACTGAATTGGTAAGACGGCTTCCAGGCGATACACCAGCTGAAAGGGTGTAAACACGGTCGCATTTATTACGGAGGTTCTATATGCCCACAAGGCTAAGTATAGGATTAGTTGCCAACTCCATTTGTGGACTCCAATCATCCTTTGCAACATGTGCTTCAGGACTTTGTTGATGGCCTCAACTTGTCCGTTAGCTTGTAGATAGTATGGAGTAGAATTGTCATGGGACAATCCTAATTTGGTAGCCAATTCGACCATCATGTGATTGTGGAAATTTGATCCATGATCTGTGACTATATTTTGTGGAAAACCAAACCTAGAGACTACATGATTGAAAAAGAAAAGAACAGTCATTTTGCCGCTGTTGTTTAGTGTAGGCATCGCCTCGGCCCATTTCATAAAATAGTCAACTGCAACTATGATATACCCATGCCCCCTGGCCGAGGTGGGGTTACATGTCATGAAATCTATCCCTATTTGGCAAATGGACCAACAGAAACTACTGGATGTAGAGGTACGGGTGGTATTCTGGTTTTGTGGTCGAATATTTGAGAAGCATGGCAACTTTTGACTGCGGTTATGCAATCTTTGAACATTGTTGGCCAGAAGTAACCTTCTCGTAAAATATTTTGTGTCGTAGCGTAACCAGATTGATGCCCCCCACACGCACCTGAATGACAATAACTTAGGACTTTTTCAGCCTCCTCATGGGTGAGGCACCTTCGCAGAACTGTATTGATACCGCGATGGTAAAGTGTATCACCAACAATCATGTATTCTTTTGCTTGGTATCGAGTATGTCATTGTTCAGAGCGAGTGGTATTAGGTCTGTATGTTTGGGTTTGGAGATAGATGATTATATCTCCGTACCATGGATCGCTTGATGATATCAGAAATAAAGATTCATCCATGATTGTTGCTTTGGATGTTGAATCGTTGGACGACGATGGGAAGTCACATAATAACTCCGCAAAAACTAGAGATTTCTTAGATTTGGATTTTACGAATTCCAGATCAAAGTCTTGCAAAATAGCTATCCATTTTGAATATTTTCCCTCAAGTAATTGATGCGATAGAATGTAATTCATAGGGTTGCAATCTGACAAAATGGTAGTTTTGTGAAAGAGGATATAGTGTCGAAATCTCCGTACTGCTTGAACAGTTGCAAGAGCCAGATTTTCAACATAAGAGTATTTGCTTTCCGTGTCATTTAAGTTTTGGCTTAAATAATAGACAGGATGTTCAATTCCATTTTCTTCTTGAACTAGAATCATTAAGATGGTTGTATCTACTGCAGCTAGATACAGGTTAAAGTCTTTTTGATAATCAGGAGCATACATTAATGATGCTTTTATTAGGGATTCCTTTAGAGCATCAAAGGAAGCTTGTGCAACCTGATCCCAGTTGAAGGGTACTTATTTTTTCAAAAGACGCGTATAACCTTTAGCAAGTTTTGTGTAATTTGGAATGAACCTCCTTAGAAAGTTTTCTTTCCCTTGGATTTTCTGAATCTGAAGAAAATTTGAAGGTGGAGGCATATCGATGATTGCCTGAACCTTACATGGGTCGAGTCGAATTCCGTCCTTAGAAACCACAAAGCTAAGTAAACGACCAGAACCGACACAAAACACACACTTGTGTGGGTTGAGTCGTATCTTGTAGTGTCGGAAAAGTAGAAATATAGCTCTCAAATGCTATGGGTGATCAAACTGCTTTCGCGAGTGAGCCCGAAGATCATCGAGATATGGTTGAACGATGTTCTTGATGTCATGGAAGGCATAATTCATAGCCCTTTGAAAGGTTACCCCTGCATTCTTTAAACCGAAAGGTAATTTGCGATATGCGAATGTGCCCCACGGACATATAAATGCAGTCTTTGACTAGTCCTGTGGGCAGATATTTATTTGGTTATGGCTGGAAAATCCATCCATAAATGAAAAGATTTCGCATCCGGCGCATTCATCAATTATCTGGTCGATGAAGGGTGTAGGGTAGTTATCCTTTGGACAAGCTTGATTTACATCCCTATAATCAATGCACACTCTAATTGTTCCTTTCTTTTTCATCATAGGAACAATATTCGATACCCAATCAGTTAGAGGAACTGGGTAAATGAAACTAGCAATAAAACGTTTTTCAACTTCTCCCTTGATGGCAGGGGCTTTCTTCGGGTGCACCTGCCGAAGCCGTTGTCGTACGGGTTTGACATCTGGATACATCTTGATTTCGTGTTCAACTATGCTTGAGTCAATGCCTGGCATTTCTTTGTATGACCATGCAAAGACATCACTGAATTTGTGAAAGAGAGCACAATATATTTCCAGTTCTGAAGAAGAACAAGATTTTCCGACATGAATATTCTCTACAACATTAGGTTTGATCAAGATATTTATGGCGATAGCTTCCTCAATATTGGACAGATTTCGCTTGGAATCCACCGTATTTACAGTATTTGATAGAAAATCAAAATCAAATACTGAAGGATGATCAAGGTCGCTGGAATAATCTTTGTTGTAATCCGGAAGATGGGAACGATGGTGGTAATCTTCCCATGGTGCCTCTCCTATCATCATCGACTGAATAATTCCTTCGTCTGTAGAATGTACATGTGACAAAGGATCTGAAGAGGTTCCATATTCCTTTGACCTATCTACCCAAACACTCAATGAGCATTGATTTGGGTTTGCCACCCAGGCCGAGAAAATTGATTGCTACAAAATCTCTATTGGGCTTGGAGGCAATATCTTATGATGATCCATGCTAACAAAATGTTTGGAAATCTTCTGAATGGAAGATATCATATTGTAGGTTCCTACTATTGCCACTTCCGCTAGATTACTCAGAAGCGGTAGGGCACAAGTACCCATCAAGGCAAGGTCTTTCAATAGGCCTACTCCGACATTTTGAAGCAAATGAGAGATTCCATGGATCATTGGAATGCTTCCTATAACTTGTGAACTGTTGGGGAGAAAGGTTTTTTGATCAGCAATTGTAATCCCTCCTTGAAAAGGAAATGAAATCTTTGTAAGTTGATACAACAGTAGCCATAGCATAAATCCAGGGCCTTCCTAGTAGGATATTGTAATCGAGGTTTCCATCCATAAATTCGACGTCAATTTCTATTGTCTTGCCCCCCAGTTCAACTTGCAAGTTACTTAAAATCCTATACGGGATGTATGTTCGTCCATCGAATGCTTTTAATGTCATTGATGATCTTGACAAGGGTGGCAATCCTAAAGTTTTCCAGCAACTCATTGAAATAATGCAGGTAGATTCCCCCTCATCAATGATTGTTCGATGAACAGTTTTGTTGAGGGCTTTCACTTGGATGAGGAAAGCGAGTTGATCTGGTAACTAAGGTTCAAATCCTTTATGATTAAAGGCCACAAGATTGGAATCCACTGGGTCAATCCCACCTATCGCTGATAATAGAGCCTGCTTTTGGGAGGGGCAATTTTGCAGTACTTCAAGCGTCGACATAGTGGACGGTGATTGGGCTAGATCCTCTACTATATTATAATTTTGTGCTGCTCGAGCATGAGGATTAAATGTCGATTTGTGTACTACTCCCTTTGTGGCTTTATTGTTAGCTTAGGCATGATGGGTAGCACAACTTCGGTTGAAGTTGTTATCGAACTACTAGGTTGATCTGCAACCTTGTTGTTCGACAGCTGTGGATTCCTGTAATATTTATTTCTTGTCAATATCAAAGGATTGTTTTGCTATTTTGAAATGGACAACATAAGCACTTGGGATGGGGAAGCATTGTCGCTAGCAACCAAATTAGTTTCTGGGTTTGGAAATGGATCAGTCAATACTGCTAAACTTTTTGAACTCTTAATGAATTTCTTAACCTCAGCTTTATATGGACAATCTCTCGTCCAATGGTCCTCATCGCATATGAGACATTGCCCAGAAGGGTTCGCAGAAGATTTTTCAGGAGACGAATCATCTTGTTTCTTCTTTTTTCTTTTCCCTTTCTTCTTTCCCCCTGGTTGCTTCAGTTCTTTGCCTTTGTTAGTCGACATGGCATTAACCTTCGAGGAAAGAAGTTCTTCATTTGCATTTTGACCAGAAACCGTACGGGCTTTCTTAGATGTAGCCTTTGCAGTTTTCGTGCTAGTAGTACCTATCACGCCATCGCCAGCATGAGAGTCTTTGTTTGATTTAGGAGGAGGAGGAATGGAAAACTTTGGTCTAGGAGCATCAAGGATTTTGTCATAGAGCGTGCCAGACTGAGTATAAATCAAGTCTAGGTATTGCGCACAAGAAATTACTTGCTCTTCAGTGACAACTCCCCCCTTAGCCACATCTTCTGTAATAGAAGGTAACAATGACTTAATAAACCATTTAGCTAGCAGCTAATCAGGAACATATGGTTTTACCATTCGATGACAACGTCGCCACTCATGAATATGATCATATATGTGAGTGGTTGTCGTCTGTTTAAAATTGGTAAGAAGCTTCGTTCCTATTTCGTACCCTATGGGTAACTGAAAATGGGTTAAAAAGGTTGTGGCAAGGGCACTGAAGTTATCGAATGAAGCTCTAGGAAATTCAATGTACCATTTTTCTTCCGGGCCAGTTAACATTCGCTGAAAGAGGTGAAGCCTAATTGAATCATCATTGAGAGTGTTGGACAAACACCACAGATGAAAGGTCATCACATGATTCGACGGATCTTCACCCGGATTTCCGTTGAATTTAGGAATATCTGACGGAAGTTTATGAGGAATCGCCGGCCACCAAGGGGCGTAAGCTCTTGGATCATTTGTTAGCCGATTCAAATCTAGTAATTCCAACATTACGACGAAAGGAAACTGTTGATTCAGGTTTGGTGAAGCATACCCAGGATAAGATGGGATCGCTTGAGCAGTGGGTCTTTGCATACCAGCATAATGTATTTGATGCTGATAACTTTGATAAGGTTGATGGGCATAACCATTATGATATGATTGATGGTGACTGTTTTGAATATACGGTTGCCCATTACCTGCAAATCTTTGTTGCTCAGGTCCTCGGTAAGCTTGTTGGAATTGCGGTTGTTGATATTGCACCAGCCATGGTTGTGAAGCCATTTGTTGTTGTCCAATACTGGATGTTTGACCAAGATGAGGGGTGATAGTACCCATTTGAGCCTGAGTCGCTTCAGTTAAGGAGCCACTAATTGGCGATTGTGGTTGTGTCATGGAGACAAGAGGCTGTTGTATTACGACCTAAGAGACTTGAGGTTAACATACAACAGGCAGCACTTGTACTTGCAACACCGTTACAATAGCCGGTGTAGTGGGAATATTCAACACAGGTAGATTTGGTTGCATTGAATATACAACTCTTGGCTGTTGAGGTAGTATTGGCACCCAACCACTGGATGCAATTCCAGCTTGACCTGAATTCTGTTGTGAACTCTCATATGGTTGTTCTCCTGGAGGGAACAATGAAAAGGCATACTGCCCCCCATATGGCAGTAATCCAGTGTTCAAAGGAAAAATTGGTCTTTGTAGATTGGACTGCCCAAATTGATACTGTTGTGAAGGATCAATTTGCTGAGACTCAACATAAGAAATTCCAGATATTATTCTAGACGAACAAATGGGAACAGATCATACTGTTGAAACAGTCCCTGGGTAGACTTCATCTAGCGATTGAGAGCTAGTTGGGATAGATGGTATACCAGTGAACATTGTCAGAGTAGTGGTAAGAGGTTCTGCTACTGTTGTATCGGATGACACAGTCCTAGATGTCGATGGTTGTTCAAACATATTGAGTCTGTCTAAAAGACTTCCTAGCAATTCTACAGGAACTTGCGATGAAGGGTGACTAACTTCTGAATTAGAAGGATATAGGTGGATCCCAGTTCCAAAATGTAATGGGGTACTAGATGGAAGATCCTCCACAATCTCTTCTATCGCAATCAGTCCAGGTGGAAGAGGTAGACTGTCAGGTCCATAAAATATTTCTGGTGCCGAAGAAGGTACACACTCTGCAGTGACAGATGTTGGAGGGTTGATACCTTCCAAATCAATCCTAGATGGAGCTGGTTCAGGAATAGATGTGTTTACGTTACACTAGGATCAATTCTAGTGTCCTCTTGTGTAGAGGCAGGGATACAAAAAATAGTTGGAGTAACTGGAGTCTCTGAGGATGTTGAAACACAAGTTTTAGACAAACCAGGAGACTTTGATCCAGTTAAACGAGATCGCTTGGCCCAGAATGGTTTCGTTTCCGGAGTCAAAGACGGTTGACTTGTTAGTCTCTGCGAATGACGGGGTTTTGATTGACTTTATTCGACGATTGCATATTACTTGATCAACTCAAAATAAAAAGGGGAAAATGTTATTCCGAATTAAATGAATTTTATGACGCTTTGACACAACTTTCTTTTTCAATTTTTAAGAGTCGAGAAAAAGCTAAAGATGACTCTAGTCGCCTTCGATTTTTAATGAGCCTGAAGTGAAAAGTGCTCAGATGGACCTTTTCTTTTAAGGAGTCTGAAAAGGAACGAAAGTGACTACTCTGGAAATATAAACAGAGGGATTACCAAACCAATTGCAAAACTGCAGAATACTTTTTATAGTACAACAGTCAATCTTCCCAAATGTTGTGTTCAGTGCATTGCGATCGATATGGCGGTAGACACGACTTCCTAAGGATAAAGGATGTAGCCTATTGTGGTCTCCCAATATATACTCGACGGTATGTGGGAGCACAAGTCCGTACTGGCACTTGTCATCTAAAAGAGGAGGAATCACCCAACCTACGATGAAAGCGATAGTTACCAGGCTTTACAACACCGGAATACATCTCTAGCCTAGACTTCTAAATGTTGTGCATTATGTTCCAAAGCGTTTTTATGTTCATTGAGGTTTATTTTACAGTTGATCTTTCTTAAGAAGTTTTCCTTTAAGGTTCACCGTGTGATGTAGATATACAATTCCTAAATATGCAATCTAAGATGATAAACAGTCATTTACTTTCTTTTTGCAATGAAAATCCTAGCTACTAAGGAAAGAGAAATGAAATTCTTTCAACATAGAGCAGAGAGCACACACTAGATGCACTTTTCCCAAATCAATTTTAGCATGCAGTCTAAATGAAAATGCACATCATGTATTGCTTTTTCAGTTTTCTTAATGTGAAAATGACAAAAAGAAAACTAATTATAGATCTGAACTATCTTCTTTCAAAGTGACAGTACTAACAATTTTCTCTTCAAAAAACGAAAGAAAGGCTAAGATGACACTTTGTGATTTTGAATTTAAAAATGCTTTCGACACTTGAAATACTAATGATTCAAATCAAATAAAATGGCAAAAGTGTAATCGACTATCTAAAAGAGGAATGCTTTGCGACACTCTTTTTCTTGACTGAAAATGACACTTGCGACACTTTCAAATCAATATATGACAATTCGATTAAGCTACTATTTGCAAAGGTGAACTGTAAATGATGAAACATACATAAAAAACATTCACAATTCTTTCTGATGGAGGCTAAATAATGCAAAGGAAGATGGTTTCAATAGAGATATACCGATCATAGACAACAAAACTACTGAATAAAGCTGAAGACGATGAAGAAAAAACCAAAATCTGGAGGTAGAAACAGTCTCATTCAATCATCACACCTATAACACAGGGAAATAGGGATGCATCTCACCTACAACACACGGGAGGTGTGATGCATCCAGATTGCCAAGAAGAGATAGTGCGATGGTCCAGGGATGAGACTAATCTTGGTTTTCACTCACAGTTTGCAGCTAAATTCAGTGATTTAGGCTTACCTAATGATAGACAGTAAACACAAAGTATAGGGGTTGATCTAATGAGGTTATTTGAGCTACCACTAGGGAAATTAGGATGTTTGCAAGCTAGATGTTCAATTCATAAACCAACCTGGAGATTGGTTTATGACTTCATGCACCACTTGTACTAGAGCTATAAAATGGCACTTGTGGAGCAACTAGACCAAATTATTGAGCAAAATAAAGGTTACAAATAGTGTTCATCCCAAGATAAGGAGTATCAATCAAATGTTGAGCTACAACAGGTTGACAAGAACTGAGTTGAAGTATCTGACCGTAATTTATAGTAAAAGGTTTACCTCCAACTATAGGGTAGGATCCAAAAGTAGATTTTCCTCGAGGTGGAGTATAAGGTGGTTTCCCCCCAGGCGGGCAATAAACACCAGTTGGGGTTACTTGAGGGTTACTAGACACCATATGAATATATTGGTCTGATACCGTAGACACTTCAGGCATGGATGTAGATAAACCAGATGACCAAGTAGAAGGTTGAGGAGAAGGAGTGGCTCCTGAAAAAGTCCCAGTAAGTAACTGGTATCCAAGAGGAACTAACGGACCACCATACAGCAATGATTCTGGGGAGCTAGTAAACATGGATGAATCAGTAGGTACCTTCAATAAATTTCTCTTTAAACACTTGGAAATTCACAAAATGCAAAGAAACCAATGATCACTAAAATAAATTTTTCTCTAATTGAATGCAATGAATTTACCTGCAGCAAAGAGTATAGTTCAGAAGGAAAAATGAATTTTCATTTCAAAACTAACATAAGAAGCATTTTTCACATACAATACCCAATCTTGTAAAACATTTCCTTTCACACACAAAAGAACAAACTAAACTCAAGACTTGATCTAACCAAAAGAAGAAAGACAAATAGTCAATAAGGCAAGACCAACTAATCTCTCTTTTGATAGATCAACCATTCACCAAATGAGGCTTTACCCTAATTTGAAAAAAGAAGATAATCACGAGCATATATTTTCACAACACTTAGCCAGACTGATAGACACTC
This sequence comes from Pinus tabuliformis, assembly GCA_031772625.1. Classification (NCBI taxonomy): domain Eukaryota; kingdom Viridiplantae; phylum Streptophyta; class Pinopsida; order Pinales; family Pinaceae; genus Pinus; species Pinus tabuliformis. The sequence goes on from CM062817.1 coordinate 1,116,948,327, forward strand.
AAACAAGGTACAAATAAGTGTAACTTAACAGGAAAAACAAAAAACTTTGGACTTGATGAGGATAAAACTGAATTTTCAAAAATTATAGGTATGTGTGTAGGTCCTAAAGTAAACCAATGTGCATACACTATTGCAGAAAGACAAGTGGTCAAAAGTGCACACTGTTTCTGAAGCCTAAGTGCACACAACAGGAAATTTTGGAAAAAATAAATAAAAAACCAATCAAAACAAACCCAAAATCCAAATTTTTAAGATTTCCAAACACTCAAGGAAGGTTTGCACAGAGGGTTCAAAAGTTCAAATAAGGAAAACAATGGAGAGTGAGATGATTCCACAGTGGATTCACCAATTTATTATGGAGACTTATCCCTCTTGTAAACAAGAGCGATATCCCTAGAACTCAAAGAAATATAGTAATAAACAACTAGGAACTGCTAGCTTTCTCTAGACTACGATGCACTAAAACAAATAGTATGATAGAAGCCACTTATTGTTTAAATCAAAATGCTTGATGAAGTATTGTTGAGATATTTTGACCATCTTCTTCTCCTCAATGCTTTATAGATCTTCCCATCACTTCCCATAGCTTCTCCGAGATGTACTGAAGGAGATAACCTTGGAGCCTTAATGTTGCAAGTCCCCTTGCACAATCTCCAACCCTCTCCTTGAATGAATAGCCTTCCAACCTAATTCCAATAGCATAAGCCTACTTCCAATAGTCCTCCTCAATCCTTAGGCCTATGATAGCTTTATAGGCCAAGAGTGGGAATATTGGGATCCATTCTCCAAGGGATGAGATGCACTAATGGGGGGATAGGTGTTCCATAAAGAAAGGGAGTTTCTCCATGATGGGAGGGATCAGGGATGAATAGGTACCCATTCGAAGCTTGTTAGTGGGGATATATATGACTAACAATGCTTCTAGACTTTAATTTTTATTTTTACATTCATTAATTTATGTTCGCAAGCCACAGTGTAAGATAGAGCGCACTTATCCATAATTTCTAATGGAATTCTCTGCGTATGCACAGGGATTGGCTAGCGAACTGCATAGGAAGCCAAAAATAGGGTTTTGAACCATGGGATCCAGTAATTTCACCTTCTTTGGGATAGTTTAGATTCTAAATTTGTTGGGGAATGCTTTTGGACACTTATGGATAGCAAAAGACCCAAACCAATGGTAATTCTCTTAATGCGATAAAATGACATGTAACAACATAACTATAATATTGAAGGGAAATTTTTCCCATTCTAGAACAATTAATTTAACCTACAATTGCAATGAATTTCCTAGCCTTGCGATCATTATGTGAGCTCAAGTGAATATTATATTTTTATCAATTAAAGAACCTTCATCCATATGAATATTAACCTTCCTGGAAAGGGAGGATGCATGTTGAGCATGCGTACTACCCTCTAGATCACCCTTGATGAAAATGTTTTAACACTAGGTGATATATTGAATTCACCATTTGTAGCATGATGGGACGGGATTTCAAGCCAAGAGGGTCCTTAATTACATTGTGATCTATTCATTGTGAATTTTAATTAGTTTCTTATCTATGAACACATATGATTTAACTTTTCAATTAGGTTGCAAGTCAAATATCATTTGGTCAGATCAGCTGGAGGTTTCAGGTCTCTGAGTTCCAAGGCTTGACACTGAGGTATAAAGTTTGCAGGATGCCAATGTGTTGATGGTGTTGGATGTCGTTAATAGCTAAACGGTATCCTCGATGTGAATTCATAATTACACATCACACCAGTTGTGATAGGATACCCATCTGGTATTTGGGTCTGACTACCACCATGAATGTTTCACTCTTGGCTGTCAAACAAAAAGATGTCAAAGTGAGGGAAAGAATGAAATGCCCAGATAATGGGATAAGGTCAACCCGATATTGAAAGAATGCAAAAACAGGTCCAATAAAGTCACAACAACCATGACAAGAAGTATGCCATGAGAATGATCGGTGAGCCAAAACTGCCTCAGAAATGCATAAACAAGAACATGCAAGAGGTTAATCACAAATTAGTTCACAATAGGTTACCAGCATGGCATGGAATAAGTAAACACAGATTTGAAAGAAAACATACATGCAACAACTAGAAACTATTCCATAACATATTGCTGGTATGAAATCACACATACGAATACAATGAGAACACTAGACAACAGATACAACCACTATGAGTGAGCATGGGAATTAGTGTTAGAAATGAATAACTTATTATTATTGTTGTTGTAAATATAAGTACATATATTGCAATTCACCAAATACCAACAGTAGAACATGGATTTTTCATGCCATTGTCCAATGAAAAACCCTAGCCTCACCACATCTCTCCCTACTAGCTACCAAGAGTAGAGTGCCTCTAACTCTCAAGCATAATTCAACTATCTGATGTTAGTACTATCTCAAGTGCTAAAGGTACCTCCCCTATAAATGAGGAATGAGGGCATATTTATAGAGGTGAAGAGAGTAAATTTTCACCTCCTCTTGTAACCTTTCATCTACCGTCATATCAAAATACCATTAATTTCCCCAATTGATCCCTACATAGATGTCTACATTATGATGAGAAACATGTACATATTCATAGAAGAGAAAATGTGAGGAGAATAAAGAGGGTTGTTGGAAGCCCAAATGTTGTTGTGCAGTCATGATGAGATATTGAACAAGGTTTTGATTTGTTTGTTGTGTTGAATGTTTATTTGCTTACTATTTTTCCTATCATCATGGTTGACACAATGCTCCAGGTGGCTGCATGGAGCCAGTTTTCTCATTGGTTGAAAACCCTAGTTGTTTAGCTTATGTGGGAAACCATAATTCCTTCACATAGATCAACACCCAACTTGTTCCTTTTCTTCTACCCCTGTATGGTCCTCTTTGGTGTAATGATGATGTCAAAGTGAGTGGATTTTGTAGGGGCTTTCCATGTTGAAAATGTAGCAATAAAATATAGTTTTCACTTTCCCTTGATCAAACTAGATTAAAATTCAAATTTCTATTTCAGCATAATACTTGTAGGTAGTTAAATGAGGTGACATGGATCTTATCACTCAGTTAACTTAGTAAATTTGAGTTAGGGAAGACTGATTTCAGTTCTACATGATTGATTACTAATTTGTAGCAATCTATGCCAGTTAATTTGGGTAATTGTCTGTTTAACTAGTTCTAATTGCCTGAAGAACTAGTGGAGGTCAAGTTGTGGAAGTGGAACTTCAACCACACTCAATGATCAACTATTTAACTGATCAATCAACCCAAAATAATTTTTGCATGAAGAGAATTTGAGTTACCCAATTGAGATGGAGATTCCAAGGTAGCGTACAATAAATTGTAGCATATTCTCATGTGTACAAGTGGTGCATGAAGTCATAGATTGACCTAAGGCTATTGTGCAATTCCTTGGTGTTAAATTCCTAAGAAAATAGGCACAATTTCCCAAGGGAATGACACATGGAAATAGGAGCTTGGGAAGACTTGAAATTGGCTAAGTGTTGGTCTAGGTTCAGTTAGTCAGGCAAAGGGACAGACTATACACTTGTAGGGTGTGCTCAGGCTTGAGAATGCATTGTATTTCTTATCTATTCTCTGATGAATGAAATATAGATTGTAAGGGGTTTTGAGAAGTTCCTTTCCCCTAGAGACATATATGTGCATGTGTGATGTTTCCTTTTGCATGTCTATGATTCTTATTTTAGATGGTGAATTAACTTCCATAGATCAGTAGAGTAGCTTCAAGTCTTGTGATTTAGCAAATTTCATGAGGAGTATTGAATCTTCACATTAATTTCTACTTGGTATCAGAGCTAGAATCATTGTAGAACTGATATTTTGAAGTTGTCATTGCAAGAGGTTTGAGGTTGCATATTAGGTTGCAAATTTTCTTCAAGGTTGAGAAGATGGCTTTCAATGGACTAAGGATCAATTATGCCCTTGAGGGAAGCTTGAATTATGTTGCATGGAAGGACTGCATGGAGGCAGTACTAGAGGATAATGGGTTGAAGGAATTCATTAATAATGATATTTTGAAACCAGTAACAGTTGATTCTCAGAATCTAACATATTGGAAGAACTATGTTTCCAAGGCGAGAAGGATCATATTGGAGGGAGTACAAGACCATATTATCTCCACTATCCATGGGAAAGAGACTATGTATGTAATGTGGCAAGCATTGACATATTTGTTCCAGAATAGTAGTGACCACAGGAAATTGGCACTCAAGGACAAGCTTCGAAATATCAAGACCAAGAGGAACGAGACCATTCCACAACACCTAAGCAAGTTCACATAGTGTCATGATGAACTTGTCCAAGTTGGTGTTACTATAGCAAAGGATGATTTGGTGAGCCTAGCCCTTCTAGTCCTTCCCAAAAGCTGGCACAACTACCAAGGTTAGGTGAACGAGGTAGAGAAACTACCAAACTGGGAACACTTATGGCCCAGCTTGGTACAGGAGGAGTTAAGGCGGAACACCAAAGACAAGACCTCATCCAAGGGTGAGGATGAAGACAAATGTGCCTTAGCAATAAAGGAAAAGAAGGGTAAAGGGAATAAATCCCAATCCAAAGGAGATTCCAATCAAGGGGGCAAGATGAAAGACTTGTCCAAAATCAAGTGCTTTCACTGCCATGAATTGGGACACTATGCCACGAAGTGTACACATAAGAAGGCGAGAAAGAAGCCCTGAGGAGGAGCAGTAGGTGAAGCTTGGGTTTCATAATTCAAGTTGGACTTCATCCTCATTGCATGCATGGAAAGCACAGTGATGGGTAGTATGTGCTATCTGGATAGTGGTGCCTCATTCCACATGATGTGGAATAAATAATTTTTCATTGACTTGGAGGATCTCCATATGCACATCGATATACCTCTATAGCTATGTTAGAATATCGTGGCTACGATGTGATATTCAAGAAAAATGGAAGGATTTCATGAGACACATCGCCACAAGACAAGTGAAGCAGATCAGGGTCCAAGTGAAGAACCTCTACAAATTAGATGTGTAAGACTCTGCAACATTGAGCACAAAAGCAGAGAAGGTGCAGAGTCAAGATGCTAGTGAATTATGTCATAGAATACTTGGCCATTTGCATCATGGCACTTTGAAGATCATGCAACATATTTCTACAGGCCTCCCCAAAGGAGCACTAGATCAACGGGATACATGCAAAGGGTGTACATTGGGGAAGTAAACAAAATCCACCTTCAATGATTGGGAAAACAAGGCGCATGTAGTCCTTGTAAGGATCCATTCTGATATTTGTGGACGTTTCTTGATAGCCATGTAATACCCTCCTCCCACATATACCCAAGTAATCGTCCAACCGAGGTAAACATGGGATGAGAGGCCACTATGATTTGATTCAACCTCCTAATTCATGTTAAGGAAGTGGAACCGACGGAAGCAAATCATATAGACCTTCAACATCAGCATTAGGACCCTCAGGAACCATCCCAACCTTTCTGCCAACGAGCCCCTAGGTCCCACTGAGGTTTTGGACCACTTGACCCCCGAATGCTCCCATGCTATAGGCCTGCTAGTGTCCAGGAGGCTCTGGATGCTCTCATGACAAGGCATGCCAGCTTCGAGGGACTATTTTGATGAGTGTTGTGCTAGTGTCCCCAAGATTTGAGCCACTTTTTTAGGCTTGGAGTCGAGGTCACTGCCTAGAACTAAATGACACCTTAAGAACAATAAGATAATAGGGAAATGATAGTACACATGTAGCTACTTGAATAAGACCTTTACTCGACCCATACCAGCCATGACACGCATTTTGTCAAACATACCACGAATATGTAATCTACAAGAGAAAATAACAGATTTGAGCATAGGGGTCTCATACTTAGCTGAGAATCGCTAAGAGGCATCGATGCCTCAACACATTAACTACCATTTCATCCATTAGGTCATAGATACATTGTTCATTCAATTACAAGTAAAAACATGATGAGATCCATACATTGTTAGTTTCATAAACATATACATAACCAGCATAATAGCAGCAGAAATAACAAGGAAATCGCACTCATATAACTGACATATAAACCAATATATTACTCATAGAAATATAAGGAGAAATAACCTCATATTGATGATGAAAAATCCAAACCTGGGATGGGACTTCCACGTTCCGCTCGAATATAGAATGGTTGAGCCAAATATCTCTTCATCCATCCATCCCTATGCCATATTCCAAGCATGAATGGGGGATCTAATAGAACACATCAATCCATAACCATCTAGGGCTTACAGAGGCCAACCACCTCAATCCATCAAACGGTGATTTCACCTCATGGTCGGACATCACAAAACCATCCTCATATTTGTCTCTATCAAAGCCTTCCAAGGGTCCAGAGTGTTTGTTCCAACCAAGGCTCTGGGACTAGTAACTCAACCCACAACTTATACCAGGCTCCAAAGCGTTTGTCCAACCAAGGCTCCAAGACTAGTAACTCAACCCACCAAGGGTTGTAGAGAATTTGTCCAACCAAGGCTCTAGGACTAATAACTCAACCCAATTTGTTACAGGGCTCTAGAGAATTTGTCCAACCAAGACTCCAAGAACTAGTAACTCAACCCAAGTTAAGGAAACATGAGATCCAACAAGAAAAACAAAGAAATGAACCCAAAACACCATGGATATCTAGGAAACGTAAAGGCTAGGCGAATCCACTATCAATATAGGAAATCCTCCATTCCAATGATAGATCATGACCAATAAACCACATGCATATTCCATACATGCCAAAACTAGTGAGGAAAACATACACGCAACTCAGTATCTGCAAGAATAACCTTTTGTAGTTGTTGATCCCGATGTCCTCTTGCACTTTCCTACTCTTCCTATGCCTTCTTTCTCCAAAAATCCAAGTATACTGCACCCTCCAAGAGTGCTCCAAGAAAAATCTAAGTATAAAAGAGTGAGGGAGAGAGAGAGAATAATGAGAGAGCTCTAAAGTTGAACTGACAAAAGTGTATGAACTAGTCCTCAGAAGCCTTTTTATGAATGAGGCCTCTATTTTCTTGATTTTCCAATATTTTCCTTCATTTTCCTCCTCACATGCAACTTGTGACCTTTCACCTCGCTTTTGTCCTAATTTCCATTATTTTCATAAATAAATGTGAAAAAATTGTTATTTTTCCTTTACAAAGCCTTAGCCATTTCCCTTGTCAATTTCCTTAGCCAATAATAAACTGATGAACACCCACACTAGGATGTCTTGCCCAAAATTCAGCTTGGAATAAGTGTCCCATCAATTGTGGTTATTATTTTTCCTTTATTAACTTTTATTGCATGGAATTTTCACCAGGGTTGTTACAGAACCCACCCCTTGGGGGAACACTATCCTCGGTGTTCAACAACACCTATAACCACAAGACTGTTGTAATAAAAATATATTGCCGATGGAGTTTTATAACTTAGCTCGATACAATATTTACAATTTAGTCAACCTATTGAGAAGTAAACCAACATGAAAACATAACAATCATAACATCATAATTACATGACACCCATACCACTTATTGGAGCTTTATAACATAGCTCATGGTAGTATTTACATCCATATACATATGTAAATATACCAAGCATCACCAAAACATGTACCAAAACATATACCAAGACATATACCAAAACACCATACCACAACTTCTTTTCCTCAACCAGCAAACAAAGAAGGATACATAGGCTGCATCTGATCTGCCATCTCCCATGTAGCTTCATTAGGTCCAAATTTCTTCCATTTAACTTTAACTTTCTCGATTTCTCAGTTTTGGAGCATGAACATCGTTTTCTGCAATATACATTGAATCTTCGGTTGGAATTGTCCATCTAGTTCCACCTGCAATACAAACCATTCAATCACATGATCAACATCGTTAAAATACTTCTTAAGCAATGAAACATGGAAAACATCATGGACTTTCAATGTCGGAGGCAGTGAAATTCGATAGGCTATTGGCCCAATGCTCTCAATAATACTGAAGGTTCCACAAAATCGTGGTTCCATCTTAGGACATGATCCAATCCGTAACGAGATCTTCTTCGGTTTGATGTGCACGTACACATGTTCCCTAACCTAGAACTCCTTGAACAACCTATTCTAATCTACATATCTCTTCTTCCTATCCTATCATGTCTTTAGATTTTTCTTGATTACTAGCATTTTTGTCTCCCTTTTCTGCCAACATGTCTGGTCCAATCAACACCCTATTAATTGGATTGCTCCAACTAATGGGAGTATTGCAACTCCACCAATACAATGCCTCAAACGGACTCATCTTCAAATATTCCTTATATCCATTGTTGTAAGCAAACTCTACCAATGGAAGATACTCTTCCCACTTTCAATGTTGATGCATCACATACATCCTCAACATATCCTCCAATATCATGTTGACCCTCTCAGTCTTTCCATCTATCTGCAGATGATAAATTGTACTGAAGGCCAACTTTGTGCCCAAACCTGCAAACAACTCCTTCCAAAACATGGAACTAAAATTTTCATCCCTGTTTGACATGATCTTCTTTGGAATGCCATGCAATCTGACCACATCTCTGATGAATACCTGTGCTAGATCGCTAGCTGAGAATGTAGACATCACTGGAATGAAGTGTGCAATATTTATCAACCTTTCCAAAATAACCATGATGGAATCATGTTGTCTCAATGTCCTCGGAAAATCTATGATGAAGTCCATGGAAATGACCTCCCATTTCCACTCTGGAATCACAATCGGATGTATCATTTCACCTGGATGCTTACACTCTACCTTCACAAGCTAACAATCAAAACACCTAGCCACAAACTCTACTACATCCTTCTTCAGATTTAGTCAATAATAGAATTTCTTCATTACTTTCAGTGTATCTGATAACCTAGGTGACCTGAATATGGTTTTGCGTGAAACTCTCTCAAGATCACCTTCTTGAGCTCACTATTGTCTGACACATATATCATGTCTTTCAATCTAACCAATCCATCTGTTGTAAGGAAATATTCCACATCCTGTACACCCACACTTGTACATGTACCTGGACCACTACTTGTACTACTACATGTACCTATACTACTACCTGTACCTATACCACCACATCTACCTGTGTTATGCTACAACCTGTGCATGATCTCCATATATACCTAACATCTTGCTGACTGCGTGCAAGATCCTATCCTTTAAGTATGTCCCATAGGAGCTCATAGTTGCTAAGTGATTTACCTCTATCTACTTGCTAAGAACATCTTCCACCCTATTCTCTTTACCTTTGATATATCTAATCTCAAAGTCGAACTCACTGATCATGGCCAACCACCGATCTTGTCTTCCATTCAGGTTCGGTTGGTCAAATAGATACCAATACCCACTATGATCACTCATCAACACAAATCTCCTGCCCAAGAGGTAGTGTCTCCACATCTTCAAGGCATGTATGATCGCTACCAACTCAAGATCATGTGTGGGGTAGTTATTCTCATGCTCATTCAATTTTCACGACTCATAGCACACCACCTATCCATTCTGCATAAGGACTCCATGAAGTACCTCACCTCATCTACATTCCTAGGAGCTACCCACTCCATGATGGACCTTATATTTTCTAGATCTACTACAATGACCTCCTTGGGGACAACATGCCCCAAGTAATGTACCTCAGCTTGAAATAAACTACACTTGCTAAGCTTAGCATATAACTGATGCTCTCTCAACAATCTCAACACCGTTGTTGGATGATCGACATAATCTTTCTCATTTTTAGAATATACCAATATGTCATCAGTGAACCTAATAACAAGCTTATCCAAGTACAGACACAACAAGCTATTCATCAAGCACATAAATGTAGTGGAAGCATTATTCAAACCGAATGGAACTACAAGAAACCCATAATGCCCATACCTAGTCTGGAAAGTTGTCTTGTGAATTTCCTCCTCTTTGATGCATACTTGATGATATCTGGATCTCAAATAAATCTTCGAGAACATTGTTTCTCCCTTCAACTAATCAAATAAGTCATCAATCCTTAGCAATGGATACCTATTATTGATGGCCACTTTGTTCAACTGCCTATAGTCAATATATAATCTGAGAGTACCATCTTTCTTCTTCACAAAAAAGACTGGTGCACTCCATGGTGATACACTTAGCTTAATGTATCCCTTGTCCAATATTTCCTTCAAGTGTAGTTTCAACTCTACCAACTCAGGTGTGCTCATCCTATAGGGCTCCTTTGATGCCGAAGTTTCCCCTGGCACCAACTCAATAGAAATTTCTACCTCCCTGTGTGGTTTGTAATGTCCTCAGGAAATATATATTGAAACTGCTAGAGAACTAGGTACTTTCTCAAAACATCTGCATCCTCAACTTCCTTACCTTTGTCACTAAAAATGTGCACTGTGAATAACATACACCCTTTCCTATGACTGCACTTTTCCTACATAACTATTACCATCCTAACTGATGTGGCTTTCTTATTTCCCTATAAGACTCTTGGTTTTCCATTGTCACCCAAGCACTCAATGGCCTTGTCAGAATAATCCACCTTGGTTCTATGAAGGTGCAACCAATCCATTTCCAACAACATATTGTATGATCCCAACGGTAATACATCCAAATGTGCTATGGTAGGCATACCATTCAAATCAAATGAACAAGCTCTTACCTAATGACGAACTCGCTTCTTTGTACCTGTAGCTAACTACACTAACCAATATTTTGCATGGAATTCCTTATTCAAACCACACTTATCCACCAAGTCAGGACTAACATAGCTATAATTAGATCTAGGGTCAATCAAAATAGAAATAACTTGATCACAAATCTTACCATCCATCTCAATGATAGATGCCTGATGGTCTGCCTGTTTGTTATCCAATCCTACATAAATACGAGGAATTCTCTGACCAAAATCCCCAATAGTTTGTGCCTCCTTCACACTATATATCTTAGGCCTACCACCCTGATACTGTGGGAAATCTCTCCTGCAAAGACCCCCTCCGCGAGTGCAGCACCGCATGGGCTCCTTATTCTACTCCTCAGATCGATGTCCATGTCCTCTGTCAGATGCTTTGAACCTATTAGTTGATGTAACATTCTCTTTATTACCTGAATCCTATGGTATTACTTGCTTCTTGTCCAATTTTCCCTTGTTCTTTACATTATCTTTCTAGTATGTCTTAGTCTCAGACTTGCGCTTTGATTTTTTGTAGCAATGCTTTAGTTTTCGGATGGTCTCCTCCAATGATCTAGGCTCATCGAACTCAATCAAATCTTTGAATGCCATTGGTAACCCATCATATATTTGAATTCCATTGGTAACCCACTAGTGAATCTTTGAATCTTGGCCTTCTCCTACTTAAGGTAAGGCACATACCTCAGTAGTTCCAAGAACTTTTAAGTGTACTCATCATCTGTTATAGATCCCATCTTTAGCTCATAGAATTCCTTTTCCTTGTCATCATAGTATCTCTATGTTATCTATTTCTTATTGAATATCCACTCAAACTCACTCCAAGTCAAGTCTTCCTCATGTATACCTCTGACATTCTTCACACCTTCCCAACAAATGTATGCTTTGTCTTTGAGACTGAATGTAGCTACTTTGGCTTTCATGTTCTCTGAATAGTCATGCAACCTGAATAACTTCCTCATACCAAGCAACCATGCCTCTTTTTCCTACGATTTCTTCACCTCTCCATCAAATGTAGGTGGATTTTCTTTCTTAAACTCATTTGGCAAGTATTCCCTATCACTCCTCCTATACGGATGATAACGATATCGAACATTATGCTTATTAGAATCAGAACTAGAATGGTACCTTTTTCTATCACCTATTCTATATGGAGTCTCCAACAACCATCCATCTCTCACTATGTCATCTTTATCCGACTTGTGACTACCACGCAACCTACTACCATATGCCCCATTATTTTTGTCCTCCTGCTTATGGCTAATCTTAAGTGGTCTCTGTCGCTGCAAATCTTACAAACTTTGAAGTATCACTGCATTTACCTCTGCTAGCTTCTCCTGTGCCTATATGATTCTGTCATTATCTGCCTTACAACTCCTTATTTCTTAGTTTAATCTTCTCAGTCTATCTGCCAAATTGGAAGAATTCCCAACACCATATTGCTCATCTTATTCATATGGAGAGTCTTTGTAGTCTGTCATATTGTTATCCATATTTGATATTCTTCCTCCAAGGTATATCATGTCAACTAAACCAAATCACAATAAACCAACGTACCTTAGTATAGTTCAGGGAGGATACCTCGTCTGCAATATCAACAAATCAATGTGATACATGTATAACATAATTGTAATAGCATATAGAACCTAACACATAATCATATAACCATGCAACCATTATTCTAGCTAAGGTCTAGTTATCAATGCATGACCTTATCATAAATGCATACCACAACCTCATGCATGACAACCACCATTACATCATTGTACACTTGACCAGATGCAAAAATTAGCATTCATAAGCAATGCATAACCCACCACACACACACATACACACATATAATCAAGCATAAATGAATAATACTTGTAACCAAGCCTACAAGAATGATACACATAACCAAGCATACAAGAATTTAACCAAGCGTACATGAATGATACATGTAAGTGACATATAACGACATGTAACTAGGTGTACACGTATAACGATGCATCGCATAACAACACCATCAACTTCCACATGGCGACATCACTACATCCATGATCAACACCATGCAAATGTAACAAGCACATGGAATATAGGCATAAGAGACACACATGAAACCGACATGAATGCATAAACAACGAACATAGATCATCCAATCCAAGGAGTGAACCATGCTCTAATACCACTCTGTAAACCCTCCTCCCACATCTACCCATGTAACTAGTCAATCAGGGTAAACATGTGACGAGAGGCCACTATGGTATGATTCGACCTCCTAAGTCACGTGAAGGAAGTGGAACTGATGGAAACACAACATACAAACCTTCAACATTAGCATTAGGACCCTCAGGAACCATCCCAACCTTTCTACAAACTAGCCTCTGGGTCCCACTGAGATTTTGGACCACTTGACCCCCATACGCTCCCATGTTATAGGCCTACCAGCATCTAGGAGGCTCTGGATGCTCTCATGACAAGGCATTCCAATTCCCAAGGACTATTTTTCACAGTGTTGTGCTAGCGTCCCCGATATTTGAGCCACTTTCTCAGGCCCAGATCCCAGGTCACTACCCAGAACTGAATGAGACCTTCATAACACTAAGATAACATGGAAATGACAATACAAATGGAGATACTTGAATAATACCTTGATTGGACCCCTACTAGAAATGACATGTGTTTCATTAAACATATCACGAATATGCAATCTACAGGAGTAAATAACATATCTGAGCATAGTGGTCTTTGTCCAAGCCTTCCAGGGCTCCAGAGTGTTTGTTCCAACCAAGGCTCCAAGACTAGTAACTCAACCCATGGCTTATATCGAGCTCTAGATCATTTATTGAACCAAGGCTCCAGGATTAGTAACTCAACCCACTAAGGGCTCCAGAGTGTTTGTCCAACCAAGGCTCTAGGAACTAGTAACTCAACCCAAGCTAAGGAAACATGAGAACCAACCAAAAAACAAAGAAATGAACCCACAAAACCATGACTATCAAGGAAACAACAAGGCTAGGCAAATCCACTATCAATCTAGGAAATCCTCCATGCCAGTGACAAATCATGACCAATAAACTACATGCATATGCCATGCATGCCAAAATTAGTGAGGAAAACATACATGCAACTCTGTACCTACAAGAAAAACTTGTTATAGTTGTTGATCCTGATCTCCTCTTGCACTTTCCTTCTCTTCCTTTGCCTTATTTCTCCAAAAATCCAAGTATTTCGCACCCTCCAAGAGTGAGTGAGAGAGAGAGAGAGAGAGAGAGAGAATAATGAGAGAGCTCCAAAACTGAACTGACAAAAGTGTGTGAACTGATCTTGAGAAGCATTTTTATGAATGGGGCCTCTATTTTCTTCATTTTCCATTATTTTGCTTCGTTTTCCTCCTCACATGCAACTTGTAACCTTTCACCTCCCTTTTCTCCTAATTTCCATTATTTTCATAAATAAATGTGCCAAAAATGCCATTTTTCCTTTCCAAAGCCTTAGCCATTTCCTTTGCCAATTTCCTTAGCCATTAATAAACCGATGAACACCCACACTAGGATGTCTTTCCCAACATTCAACTTGGAATAAGTGTCCCAACAACCATGGTTATTATTTTTCCTTTATTAACTTTTATTACTTGGAATTTTCACCAGGGCTGTTACAAGCCTATATTTCCAAGCATAGGTATTATATTATATTTGTATATGATTTCTCACGAAAGTGCTCGATCTATTTCATGTAGAAGAAAGACCAGACATTATCCAAATTTTTTGAATTTAAAGCACTTGTTGAGAAATAAATTGGAAAGAAGGTGAAGGATCTCAAGAGAAATAATGGAGGTGAGTACATGTCAAGTGATTTTAAAAACTTCTGTGCAAAGTAATGCATTCGACGGGAGTTGACAACACCTTATAACCCACAACATAATGGGGTTCATGTTAGGAAGAACATAAGTATTGTGGGAGTATCAAGGGTGATGTTGCATGACCAAGGCCTACCACTGCCACTTGTGGGTTGAAGCATGCAACACAACGTCTATTTGTAAAGCAAGAGTCCTCACATGATTCTTGGAATGAGTACACGAGAGGAAGCTTTTTCATGGAAGAAACCAGATGTGTTACACTTTAGGATCTTTGGATCATCAATTTACTATCATGTTCCAAATAAGAAAGGAAAAATATAGATCCGACAACAGAGCTGGGGATATTTGTGGGGTACACAGAAACACCTCAAAAATATCATGTCTACTTGTCATCCCTTGGGATGACAATGGTCAAAATGGATGTGAAATTTGATGAGGAGAAGGAAATGAGGTGTTCTCTTGAGAGGGATCTTCATTTGTATCTTGAACATGATCTTTTCGATCTGAAGGAAGAACCTCTAGAAGTTGTGGGGCGGCCACAAGCATAGGAGCAAAGAGTGGAGACATCCACTCAAGAAGAGACATCCAAAGAAGGAAGGAAGAGAACCAAGGAAGATGACAGATTATTGCATGATGCTAGAGAGAATGTGGGAGAACCCACATCACAGCGCAGGAAGAGGAGGTCACTAGATCGGTACACTGGCTAAATGGATCTAATGAGTGAGCCTGTAGAGACTAAGCCATCCTCATTTGAGGAAGTTATAGAGAAACCAATATGGGTTGATTATATGGTAGAGGACTATGATTCCATCATTAGAAACAATATTTGGGAAGTTGCCCCAAGACCAATAGACAAATCAGTGGTTGGTTCAAGATGGATTTACAAGGTAAAGAATGTATCAGATGGAAGCATATAGAAACACAAGGCTAGATTTGTGTTGAAAACTACAACAAGAAATGTTGAAAAGAACATCAAGAAAATCCTAATTTAATTTTGTCCTTGAATTAAATTGGGAATAAAATTGTAATTCCACATCTCATGACAACTTGTATTAGTTAACTAAGTTAGTTTTACTTATTTGGCTCAGCTAACTTGAGTTGAGGGTCTAACTAGAGTCATGTAGAGTGTTTTTTACATTATAGCAGCCCTGGTTGAGTATATTTTGAGTTGTAATTAGTTAATTCAGTTCATCTGAGTTAAAGTCAGTTAAACTAGTTCAGACTGTTGAAGGAACTAGTGGGAGGTCTAGTAGTGTGGTGCTTCCTCCAGTCAAGTGTGGTGTTGCCTAAAGTGTAGTGTGGTGCTTCTTGAAGTAGCAGTGTGATGCTTCGTGGAGTGCAGTGTGGTGCTGTCTGAAGTGTAGCGTGGTGTTTCCTAAAGTGCAGTGTGGTGTTGCCTGAAGTGATCAACCAGTAAACCGATGATTCACTCATAAATAACTCATGCATGTCATATCGTCGAATGACCCAGTTGAGATTGGAGTTCGGGGATAGTGTAATATCAATTGTGTAATTATTTGAATTGTACATATGGTGCATGCAGTCAGAGGAAGAGCCTAAAGGAACTGCACAACTAATGGAGGAAAATTCCTATTAAATAGGGGCCTAATTCCTCATTGAACAGTGAAAGGAAGTAGGAGTTTTCAAGGCTAGGAAATTATCTAAGTGTTGGCCAAAGTCAACCTAAGAAGCAATGAGACAAATAGAGATAGTGTAGAGGTTTCTTGGGCTTTTACAAAGCATTGCAATATTCTCATATTTTCTGACTAATGCAATATATAGATAGCAAGGGTTTTTAGCTATGGATTTCCTCATAAAATCATTGTGTAATGTGTTGATCGAATTCTTTCTCTTGTATGATTTGTGATTTCACGGTTGTTTAATTGTTTTCGTTGATGAGTGGAGTAGATTCAAGTCTATTGTTTTAGTAAATTATAATTAGCAGTTTGAATCTACAAGGCATTTCTACATGGTACCAGAGCTATATTTGTACAAATTTCTACATGGTATCATCACCGAAATCATGATAGAAGAGAAGAATTCGAAGTTTTCCTTGTAGACACAAGTGATGTGAATTGCCTAGTTGTAGTATGCAGATACAATACTATCCAAGAGATTGCTAGCGCAGAGCTTTGCAGTCGAGTTTCTAATGTAGGAGGACAGTGCAAGTTTCCAAGAGGGAGTAGAGAGATTTCCCATAGGGATATTGAGATTCAGAGGGAGTCTAGTTTCAAAGGGATCAGCCCTATGGAAGATAGTACTTCAAGATCTAGGGAGATTAGACTCATTATTGCAGGGGTTGTAGCAGCAATAGAGAAGTAACAATAACAATATGAGTAGATCATATTTATCTCATGCATGAAAATCCTTGAGGATGAAGGAAAAGACTAGATATTTGGTGGTTGAGAGGAAGCATGTTAGACCTCTCAACATGCAGCCTCAGAAGAAGCCTCAGGAATTTGTGGAGCAACCACAAATGGAGAAGTAGATAGGAGGAAGAGCGAAACCATCCACTCAAGCAAAGACCTCCATTAGGAGGAGAGTTTGATCCAAGTGGGCAGAGGGAGCACATGCAGTTATACCTCTAGGAGTGAGGTGGAGTGATGTAGATCCTTAGTCTAAGAGTTGAAGAAATCTGGGCAAGGTCCATTGAGGTGTGTGTGTCTCATGGATCATTACCCTTGCTACAGGGGCCCACATTATTTAATAGCAAGAGGATCAATGTCAGTCAGATACTGAGGAGTGCAGAGCAGTGTTGACAACACAACAAGAGGCTCAGTAGCAAAGTCAACAACAACAATTTTTTCCCATTAGACAAGGACTAGTGTTAGTCAGACACTGAGGAGTGAAAAGAAGTGTTGACAGCAAAGCAGGAGGCTCAGTAGCAGAGTCAACAACAACACAATTTTCCAAGTAAATAGTTTCATATTGATTCTGTGGTCATTTTTGTTTATTTTTTATTCTTAGTTGCAGATGTTGCAGTAGTAGCAACAAAAATGAGAATTGTTACTTGCAATACATTCCAAAGGTGTTGGATTATGATATATATGAATTCCTTTATTTTTGAGTGGAAGTGTTGAAAATTTTAACAAGAAATGTTGAAAATACCATCAAGAAAATCCTAATTTAATTTTTTCCTTGAATTAAATTGGGAATAAAGTGTAATTCCACATCTCATGAAAACTTGTATTAGTTAACTAAGTTAGTTTGACTTAGTTGGATTAGTTAATTCGAGTTGCGAGTCTAACTAGATTCATGTAGAGTGTCTGCTACATCAAAGGAGCCTTGGTTGAGTTTATTTTAGTTGTAATTAATTAATTTAGTTCAACTGAGTTAAAGTTTGTTAAACTAGTTCGAACTGTTGAAGGAACTAGTGGGAGCTCTAGTAGTGTGGTGTTATCTGCAGTCGAGTGTGGTGTTGCCTAAAGTGCAATGTGGTGCTGCCTGAAGTGATCAACTAGTAAAATCATGATTCACTCATAAATAACTCATGCATGTCAGATTAGAGAAAGACCGAGTTGAGATTGGAGTTCAAGGATAGTGTACTATCAGTTGTATAATTCTCTGAATTATACAGATGGTGTATGCAATTAAATGAAGAGCCTAAAGGAATTGTGCAATCTAATGGAGGAAAATTCTTATTAAATAGGGACCTAATTCTGCATTGAACAATGTAATGAATTAGGAGCTTGGAAGGCTAGGAAATTGGCTAAGTTTTGGCCAGAGTCAGCCTAGAAAGTAGTGAGACAGATAGAGATAGTGCAGTGGTTGCTCAGGCTTGAGAAAAGCATTGTAATCTTCTCATATTTTCTGACTAATGCAATATAGATATAGCAGAGGCTTTTAGCTATGGATTTCCCTAGGAAATCATTATGTAATGTGTTGATTGAATTATTTCTTTTGCATGCTTCATGATTTCATGATCGTTTAATTTTTTTTCGCTAATGAGTAGAGTAGATTCAAGTCTATTGTTTTAGTAAATTACAATTAACAGCTTGAATCTACAAGGAATTTCTACAATTTGTGGCAAAGGGGTTATCTTAGGTTGAGGGAATTGACTATGAGGATACCTTTACTCCAGTAGCAAGGTACTCATTGATCAGTTCAATTCTAGCACTATTAACATAGATAGGACGGAAGATCCACCAGATGGATGTGAAGACAACATTCCTCAATGGAGTTATTGATGAGGACGTGTATATTGAGCAGCTGGATGGGTTTGAAACCTTTGACAGAGAGTTGCATGTGTGCAGACTCAAGCAAGCGTTGTATGTACTCAAGCAAGCACCCTGTTCTTGGTACACTAGGATCGATAGTTATCTCACCAAGTTGGGATTCACCAAAAGTGAAGCGGATGCAAACCTTTATCACATTGTGGTTGAAGGTTAAATTATTGATTATTGTGTTTTATGTCAATGATCTAATTTTTAATGGTGATGAGAAGTTGATCAGTTCTTGCAAAGAGGATTTTGCAAGATAATTCAACATGAAGGGCATGGGACTCATGCATTACTTTCTTGGTTTTGAAGTATGGCAAGGAGATGGGGAATTTTTTGTCTCTCAAGGAAATTATGCCAATGAGATACTAAAGAATTTCCATATGGAGAAGAGAAAACCCATGGAGACTCCTCTAGCAAGAAACTAGAGGAAAGAGGATGCTACTTCTAGTGAAGTAGCGAAGGCTACCATTTACAGGCTATTTGTGGGTTCACTTATGTATTTGGCGAACACATGACCAGACATGTGTTATGGAATTATCTAGCTTAGTCAAGCAATGGTTAAGCCAACCAAATTGTATTGGAAGGCAACAAAACATGTGTTGAGACACTTCAGAGGCACTACTTAGTTTGGTATTTGGTACAGATGTACAGAGGGAGTGAAGTTGCAAGGCTTCACAGATGTAGATTGGACAGGGAATCCATTAGATAGGAAGAGCACTTTAGGAGGAATTTTGAATGTTGGGTCAGAAGTGGTTTCTTGGTATAGCAAGAAACAAATATCAGTTGCACTCAGCTCAACAAAAGAAGAATACATGGTTGTAAGTCAAGCAATATTTGAGGCAAACTAGATGAGAAAGATTATTGTTGGGTTATTTGGTCAAAAGATGGATCATATTGTGATAAACTGTGATAATTAGAGTTGTATCAAACTCTCTGAGAATCCAGTATTTCATGATCAATCCAAGCATATCAACATCTGGTATCACAATCTACGGGATTGTGTGCAGAGACAAATTGTGTTGTTGTAGTACATTCCAACAGAGGAACAAGATGTGGATATTTTGACAAATTCTTTGTCAAGAGTTAAACTCGAGTTCCATAGAGGCGGGATTGGGGTATCTGATAATTCCTTTCTTGCTGAGAGGGGGTACTGAAAACACAGCAAAAAAATCTAGTTTTCACTCTACCTTGGTCAAAAAAGATTAAAATTCTAATTTCTATTTCAGTAGAATACTTGGAGGTAGTTAAATGAGGTGACATGGCTTTTGCCACTAAGTTAACTCAGTAAATTGAGTTAGGGAAGCTTGAGTTTAGTTCTACATTATTGATTGTTAATTTGTAGCAATCTGTTTTGTCAATTTAACTAGTTCTAATTATCAGAAGAACTAGTGGAGGTCAAGTTGTGGAAGTGGAACTTCAACCACACTTAGTGATCAACAAGTTAATTGATCAATTAGCCCAAAATAGTTGTTGCATGAAGAGAATTCTAATTACCCAGTTGAGATGGAGATTCCAAGGAACTGTACTATCAGTTGTATCATATTCCCATGTGTATAGGTGGTGCATGCAGTGAGAGATTGACCTAAGGCTATTGCACAATTCCTTAGTGTGAAATTCCTAAAAAAATAGGGGAAATTTCCCAAGGGAAAAATGAAAGGAGATAGGATCTTGGGAAGGCTTGAAACTAACTAAGTGTTGGGCCAGGTTCAGTCAGACATGGAGAGGGATAGGCTATACACTTGCAGGGTGTGCTCAAGCTTGAGAAAGCATTGTATTTCTTCTCTATTCTCTGATTAATGCAATATAGATCGTAAGGCTTTTTAATAATTTTCTTTCCGCTAGTTAAATATTTGTGCATGTGTGATGTTTCCTTTTCATGTCTATTATCCTTTTTTAGATGGTGAGTTAACTTCCACAGATTAATAGAGTAGCTTCAAGTCTTGTGATTTAGCAAATTTGATGCGTAGTATTGAATCTACACATTAATTTCTACATTCCAGGGTTCCTTAATCATGTCTTTATTCATAGACCTACTATCATCCATAGAAGAAGTGTTGAATGCAACTTCACTTTCCTTTAATGCTTAAAGGCATAGCACTTTAAAACTGGATGATGTATTTTCCATATCTCTAGAAAGTACAGTAACAAATTGTTCCGCAACATTAACCCTACAAGCACATACAACCATTGATTAATCATCAATATAAATTTACTTTAATAAAACAAGTAGAAAATATTACAAATAATAATAGGAAAGAATTTATGGCCTTGAAGTATTATCATCAATATAGCTCAACCTTCCATAGACATTTATGATGGCTCTGAACATTATTTGTATCGTCCCTTTAATATGCTCTATGGGATCTATCCCAATGCATTACTTGATACTGTATGTTTGTCGATGTATAATCGAGCCCTTTGGATCAGTTAATTGGGCATTGAAAGTAATGCACTCCTCTTGTTGTCATCAACTCACGTTACGAAAAAGACATATTTGATAAGAATCATCATTGTTAAAGTGTGCATGGTTAAAATCAAGAAGCCAAATATGTTTTCTTTAGGTAAAAAATTTGATGAGAAGGTCATAGGTGAGAAGCAGGTTTCATTTTCAGATGATATCTCTAAGACCTATAATGTGACTTTGCGATCTGGAGAGAAGTCACAAATGTAGCAAATAGGAGTGCGACTTGGGAAGAACAAAACCTCTTGAATCCAAGCCGCATTGTTGTAGCTTACTAAAAGTCACACATCCTATGCCTGTCTAATGCTTTATATTATGACTTGTGAGTTGGCATAGTGATCCTGGTGAAGAGAAACGATGTGACTTTATCCAAATCGCATTGTGTGAGTGTGATTGCCACTAAAAGGTGGGAAGGTGTGACTAGCCATCCAAGTTGCAATTGGAAGTTGCGAAGGTGCAATTAAAATATGTGACCTATGTAACATTCAATGCAATATATGTATTGACCTTTTCTAGATGCATTTTACATGATCCTAAATTGCATGAGAATGTATATTACTCAACATATGTTGATAAGTATTTTTCTCCCACCTTTGTTGCTTTTGCAGAGATATAAACACTGTCGCTTTCATTATGAAAACTTGCCTGCTTTAATTCAACATATGTAATAGGGGAACACCTCATACAATACAATGGAATCCTCTTCATACAATACAGTGGTCTTTGCTTCTTTCGCACTCCACAGTTCTTATGGCAAGTTGGGTTGCAACTTAGAAACGCAACTTATGGAGAGGTCACACAGTCACATGATAGGAAGGCCACACCTTCAGGTCACATTACTAAGACTCTAAGATTTGAGTTTGCAACTTGTGATAGGTCCCATAATGGCATGTCACTTCAAATCTCACTTTCGGATCGCATGTCTAAGACCCTACAATGTGATTTTGTAACTTGTGAGCTCACCAAAGGAATTGTGACTTATGGAATATTTGAACACAGTGCCTTTTGCCAAGATCTCAACAATGAGTAGTTATCCCCCTAAAGACCTCAATTCTCCTGTCATACTATTTGAGCATCAACTTAATCAGCAGAATAAGATTTTGTTTTACCCTAGTGGAATCCATCATTGATATGCACCTTTTGTGTTGCATGTATTTACATGATTGTCACCACTGTGAAAAACAAATGATATCTTGCCCTCTAGGTTGTCCCTTTGGTTGCGTTGCCTTTGTCATGACATGCCTATTGTTCTAATTTCTTTATGTAATGCTCTCTGTAACCTTAGCACTGTATTGATGGGTGGCTTTAGGAACATGTAATCTTTTGTATTTATTGCAAGGTAAAGCTTCCAACGCACTGTAACTTTCTAGTTAGGTGATGGGCATTGGAGGGAGGATCGTAATAACAAACGGGTTGAGATTGTAGCTCTAAATTACTCGACTGCCAACGTCCAAATCGCAATCATGATAGTATCCTTTTTGTTCTCGTTATGTGCACTCGCTAGGGCTTTAATGCTGTCGACATGTGCATTGACTAGGCATATAACCTCGGTGCGCCCATTCCACGTGTGGTTTTGCTGGCACTTTCATGCATTTCCTCCCTTTTTTTGTCTAAGCTCTTAACGCAACACACAACTTCTAAAAGAATATTTTTCTAACAATTACACTTTAACAATATGCCATAGTTTAAAAGGTCACAATTTTGTGTTGTGCCTTTATATATAAATTCCTCCACCGCACCGCTAGAGTGTGTGTTTGTCTTTCGAGTGTGTATGGTCATCCGTAGAATTCTTTTTAACACATGCCAATATGTGGCACGACCGCTTTGCGGTGCATGTACCCTTTTTAACACATGCCGATATGTTGCACCGGCTATGGCTTTTAATGCCATCAACACATGTCATTACTTTCCTTGGCATATTTCTCCAACGTACTATGGTTTTTAAGCAGCATTTTGGTTTTACTATGGATGATGCACATGGACTGTGCTTGTAATATGCCACCTTTGTTCCAAAACTCTCTCCCCCTGACGCAGAAGTATTGCAATTACCACAAAAATCCCCAAGGCAATTCTTCTATACTTCTCGATATAAAAAATACGACCATTACTTTGACATTAGGTTACACAATCTTTGTCTTTGGGTTCTTAGTGGAGTCCTCCATCATACGAAATCCAAACTGACTCTATTCGTAATTGCCGTAGGTCATGTATATGCATGTCATGTATGTCCTTTTAAAAGTGTTGTTCTAATGCAACGTTAATATATGTGAGGCCTTAAAATGTGAGGTTCATAAAGTGTTCTCCTTTGATATCTCCTTTGATGTTCATAAAGTGTTCTCCTTCGATAATGTGAGGCATATCTATATCTATATATATGAAAAGAAAATCTAATGTATTATAACATTGATATATGGTCTCCAACGCATTCTACAATGAGCTAACATTGATATAGATTAACGAAAGGTCCTTCACAATTTTAGCTTGTTTTCTAGGATTATAAAATGATACCATGCCTCGGAACTAATGACATGAACCTCAAAGGGTTTCATTTTAAGGTATTGTTTAATGTAGATGTTGCATTGATGGGTGTGCATTTATGTCAGTTTTATTTAATTTCCCCCACAGAAAATGAAATTAAACAAGTTAGTTCACAAATATGATACTTTTCATGTAAGGGTATGAAAGTAAATAAATAACAAGAAATTTCCCTACATATAAGCAATAAATAACCCAAATTAAGATGTTTTTTTTATAAATCGTATGGGTTGAATGAGGCACGCTTAAATTTAGAAACCAACTCAAAATTTAGGCATTTTGATGGGCTTATTAATTACAGGTTACTTAGATATTAGATATTATGTGATATTCAAGCTTGATGATGTAATTATAGTGTCAGTGCCTTGAAGTATTTGTGAAAATGCATTTTATGGGTCATGGGCTAAGTCGTAACATGACTATGGTGAACATCGGGGCACTCTAAGGTTTCAAAGGCGCAATAGGCATAGCGGCAGTTTCATAACCCTAATATAGTTAACAAGGTGAGAACCCAAAATGAAGTATTCATCCATTAGCACAAGGTATTTTCACCACATTGCAAGAATATTATGAGAAATAAAGCTTGAAGGTGCATGTATTATGAGAACAATAATCCCTTAAAACCTGATGCATCAGTGAGATAAATATCCAAGATAAAACAAGGAAACAATGTAATATACATTGTGAAGATAGGCACACCATTAGGTTTAATAGGGAAGGGTCATGGGAAGATTGACCAATTGAAATGGCCTGAGGCGAGCAGGGGGGGACCCAAAAAAAATTGGATGTGCCCCAAAAATTTTGGGTTCTATTGTAGCAGCTACAATAATTGGCAAACCACTAGTAGAATCTAGCATCTCTTCTTATGCCCCAACAATAGACAACGTCTTGTAAATGATGTGTTGCAGCGGCTACAACCACCCTCCAAAATTTTTCCTTAGCTTCATTTTGGAGCCTCCTGACCAACCATCCTTAGCAGCATGTCTTGCATTGTCAAGTACATAGGTTTTAGCTAAGCTTCAATGGCATGTCAACCTATGCATGTCAGCTTGTTTGTCTCCCTCCCGTAGGCCGGTATTCCGGACATAGACTATTTGCTGGCTGAGACACTCCCCCGTAAAATTGCACAATTATGGAGGGGAACAAGCCTTCCCTCCAGAAATTGCACAAATCAGCTGGGCAGCATGTTGGGCTCCAAAACTGCGCAGAGCAGTCAGTCAAGCTTCCTTTGGAAAACTATGCAATTTGACCTAGCACTGCATCTCAGCCCAAAAATTGCGCAGTTCTGAGAAGTAGTCACTTGCTAACCCCAGAAATTGTGTAATCCCTCTAGGATAGCCAGCCCAGCTCAGCCCAGAAATTGTGCAATTCTAGGAAGTAATCACTTGCTGACCCTAGAAATTGCGCAATCCCTCTAGGACAGCCAGCCCAACTCAGCTCAGAAATTGTGCAAATCCCTCTCTCAGTCTTGCAGGCTATTGCATGTGCCTTCAGGTTGACCGGGTCCAGCAAACTTGATTTGCATGCATGGGCTGCTTTTCCCGAAATAGCAAAAGGCAATATGCAAAAGCATCCCTAGATCTGAGGGATCTATTTTTAATAGCTGGATGTTACATGCAAAGATCATTTTAGAAACCTCTCGCCAAGTGTCACTTTTTCCTAGATTTGTGGCATGCGCGCCATAACCTCGATCTTATCAAAACTTATGAAGAAGATGCTGTAGAGCTCATTTCTCACATTGATCTTGCAGCTCTGACATTCCACATCGCATCCAGGAGTCTTTGGCACTTTCAGCTTAGCTGTTTCAGGGTAAGTCTGATTTTCATGTCTTGCGTTGTGTTTCTATCGCTTTTTGTGTTTCGCTTCATGTAAATGATGTCTGTTTGATTTCAATGACCACTTGTTGTTGTTTTAATGTATGTTAGCTTGTATAAGCATCGTTTCAATTTTCGTTTGTATCTCACTATTGTTGCATGCATGACATTGTTTTTGCACCAATGGTCATTGTTGCAGCGACCCGCTTCACACACGTACATGTTTTTCATTTTCTGAATCCTGCACTTACTATTTGCATGCATGACCATTCACTCTTGTTTACACTCAACCATGCATTCAAACTTCTCATATTTTCAGTTTCCCATCAGCGGGTCTATGCTGCCTTGGCCCGAACCTTGCCTTGCCTGACTAGAATTATGCATTTTTGGAAGTGAAGGCTCTTCCTTCCCTCCAGAAAGTGCGCAAGTCTATCCCAGAATTGACCTCTAGGCTTGCATTGTGCAATTCTGGGAGGCAGTGCCTTGCTGGTCCCAAAAACCACGCAATGCAGTTTGCTGGTTTGCATGTCACTGCTGACTCAAATTGCGCACTTCACAATTTCAGTCCTTAGGAAGCCAGGTTGGACTATGCATTGCATACTTCTAGCATTCAATCAGCCTCCTGGCAGCTTAAACTATGCCTTGTGCAGTTTTTGCAGTTAGTCTCCTAGCCTCCCATTGGAAATTGCACAATCTTAACAAACAACCACACAGGTATGTTGCATGTTAGTCCTTCAATTTGTTTTAGTTTTCAACTGACAGATTTCTTTGCATGAGTGTTGCTATGTCTCCAGGTATCACAAGTGTTCATCTGCCTCTCAGCATCACAGATACAATGGCTTCTAGGAGAGAAGAGTCAAAGACACCGTTGAGAGCACAACTGGGGATGCAGTCGATCAAGTGTCTATGAACTTGCCTATCTATGAGGACATCAAGTTTTTCATGGACAAGGATATCAAGATGAAATGGTAGCGACATCACAGCGAAAAGCACCATTAGCAGTAGAAAATGGTAGCACACCTACATGCGACAAATGCAAGAGGAAGGTTGTTGATAGTGTAGAGGCGGAACAAAGTTGCAAGCTCAAGTAGATCCACTTGTGATGAATGCAGCTTTGGAGATTAAGGCTATGAGGTGATGGTGCAACAAGAGGATTGTGCGAAGGTAGAGAGAGAAATGGATAAGGATTTGTAGGTGCTGAAGCAGTAACTCAAGGAAGAACAGGAGTTGCATAGACGAGAGAAGGAGTTGTAGTGGGAACAGGTATAGCAGGAGGAGTAACATGCACAAACTGATGAAACTGTGCCCATATAGGTTATATACCCAGCCCAAAAGCTGGCATGGAACAAACAAGTTGAGAAGTGTCATCGATCGCATGCAAGGGTATTCAGGAGCATGGATTTCATTATGCGCATGCATGCGATCCCACCCATTGGCACATTCACCAAGGTGAATACAAGAAGCAAGTCTGATTGGAGCTGAACATGTAGTTCGACAAGTTGATGCACATGGTCACCAGAACACACTTGGAGATCAACACATACATTGTGCATCAATATATTACTAGTCCAGCTACACTTAAGATTATGATGTGCATGTTATCAGACAGGTTGGACAGAGGAGCCATATCAATGTACCCGAATACAATGGAGGCAAGAGTTCGTTTTGAGCAGGATGTCACCATTGATCGTGCGGACACCATCACAAATGACCAAGCTTGGCATCAGTTCACCACCATTGATCGTCGTGAGGATGTCGAAGATTTGGCCTTACCACAACTGTCTGAGTCTCAGTGATAGCTTGCATGGCTTGCTCAAGCCTATTTTGTCTCACATGGTGGTGAGCTCCAGTATTGTAGCAATAATGCTACAACTCCTGGGGCTTCCTGTCTCTTAATTTTATCAACCCGGTAGTTCGTACAAACTTGGAAGCGGCGGTGCTATATGCACAAGTACTAGCTCTTGTCGCAGCTGTCACTTGGTCAGCAAGCACAAGTCCGCTAGGGCTCAAGCCAACTTCTATAGGCTCTCAGAAGAAGCTTGCTAAATGATGGACGAAAGCTAGCTCAGAGAAAACTAATATACTTGGTGAAAATGAACTGAAAGCAAATCAAAGCATGTAAACCTAGGAAACCCTAATTTGACTAGTCTAACCTCTACAATGCAAAGAATGTGAATAAAACTTCTACCAATGCTGTCATTACTTCTAATAAGTGAAAATGCATGAATCTAATCTACTTGCATCTTAAAAGACATGTTTTTGTATTTTTTCTTTAAGTGGATGGAGTGATTGTGATTTTGTGCTTATTAGGGTTTGGTTGTGCAGATGGGATGGAGAAGGAAGGAAAGCATGGGAAAGGTTGGGGAGGTTAGGAGAGGTCCCTAGGGATCCTTAGCATCCATCCACAGAGGTTCCTCACGTTTAGAGGCTCAGCAACCGAGTGAGTGGCCTCCTACAGGATGTCTGCAGGGGTTTCTACAGGAAAGTCCTGTAAGTCTTCTACAAGATGTTCTGTAATTCTTCTACAGGATGTTTACGAATTGCATTTTTGAGGATGGATGGTTGATGGAAGATGCATGGATGGTTATGGAGGTAGGATGGGGGTCTGAAGTGACCTAGGAACTGATGGATGGAGTGATGAGATGATATGTGGAAGGCTGATTTGGCTTTAAGGTAGTTGAGACAACAATGGAGAAGAAGGTAAGGTTACTTGGCAAAAGAGAAGATAGGAGATGAGGGAACAGACTTGGTGATGGAGGAGCTAATCTGAACGAGGCTCAAATGAACGAGGAGGTGATGAAGATGATAGAGATGCCCTCAACAATGCTCATTCAAACGAATCAATGAATTCTTGCAAACAAACCAAGTCCTAGCTAACTTAATCTAATTGTCAATGAAATAAATGAACAGCAGCTTTGTTTGGAAAGAGAACCATGTACTTCACGTGAGAAAGAGCATCCCAAAAGATCTAAAAGCATAACAAACTCCTACCAATCGATTCTAAGCATAAAAAGCTACGTTACCCATCAAAACCAACTACCATAACAAAGCAAGATCTAAAGAGCAGATTTTTATTTCAAGAATGCAGCAAACACAAAAAGATAAACAAGGGAGGTACTGGGCGCTTGAGATGGGCCCAACCCCAAGAGCTACAGCCTCCCATGAAAGATTTAGAGCTGGTGCAAAGCTGGATCCATCTTTATTAATCAAGAAATGAAAAGTTACATCAAAATTGTCCATAAGGAGAGCTTGAGAATGAGCTGAAAGCAAAGCTAATCCATGGCCTAAAAATCGAACTACAAGCTAGCTAACTAATGGCTAAAACAAAATGACTAACTAGCTACAAAAATGACTACCAACTAGCTAACCAAAATGAGGCCCCAAGCCTTCTTATTTATACAATTTGAGGACCCAACAGTCCTCCTAAAAGTTAGGGACTTGGCTGCCCAAGACTTGTAGTTAACAGCAGTCCAACTTGACTTGCTTGGCTGCCCTTGAGCTCATTGATTTGGTGGCCTTTGAACTCCGAGCTGATGGTGGAGAATTCGAGGTAAGGGTCCATAAATGAGGGGGACACCTTCCTACAAATCCTCTAGCTTGTTCTCCCACGAATTTGGCTGCCAAGTGCTCATTAAGACCTTCAATTTTGTCTCCAAGTTGACCAACAAGGCTACACAAAGCACCCATTAGACTTGTTGGTATAATGACTAACCAAATTCACTCTATTAACATAAAAATAATAAAAAACATGCAATAAACAAATGAGAATGGTGGATCAAGTCACATTAGGAGGTTGAATGAGCCCAAATATTTGTCCATTTTTGGGGCTCATCATCACCCCCCTACTGAAAGTGTTGCTCATCCTCTGAGCAACCAAATCTCTCCCCTTGTCTTTGATGGCCCTGGTGGCTTCCTTGGCTAACATCTCAGCCGATTTCTCCTTTGGCTTCCCGCTTTTCAAACTTTCCTGTAGAAACTGTTCGCTGGCTTCCTGTAGAAACAGTCTCTGTCCTCCTATAGAAACAGTCTGCTAGCTTTTCTTAGTGAATCCTCAGCCTTGTTATGAGTGCACAAGTTTATGCAATCGTATGGAAGAAATGGTGCCCTCTTCTCTGTCAAAGACAATTTACCAGCATTTTGTGTGAAAGCAAATATACCATCAAACTATCACCTCTCAGCTCCAAAGTAAGACCTTCACAGAAATCACCAAAGATGAACACCTTGCCAACAATTCCTCAAATGCTAAGTTGGACCAGTTAGCAGAATGAAGCTATCACCAAATCACCCCACTTTCAAAGGCTTTGGTAAGCAGGTTATTGTGCTTAAGCATATTAGTAAATTGAATAAGTAGCAATATACGAACACACCCAAGTCCCAAGTTGAAAACACCTTCCTCTTTTATAAATTTCACAAACATCAGTGAAATAAGGAGACACAAGACAATCAATTAGAACCAAGCCAAAATAGTGTTTTCAGGACTTCCTGTAGAACTGTCTCAGCATCCTGTAGAGAGGCCTTTGTGTCCAACATTTTCATTCTTTCTCTCTAAGTGGATGTCTTCGGCCTTCCCTGTTCATAGCTGATGGATATTTTTGAAGGAGGCTCCTCCTTTTGTTCCGCTTTCGTGTCCTTAATGACAATTTGCTCCTTTGACAGTGGTTTGGGTTTGCCCACTTTTATTTGTGTGCTCCTTTTTTTTTGCTTCAAAGTACATGAAGGTTTGCCTCTTTCCCTTCCTTTTTGGTCTTGGAGGTGTGCTAATGGTGGCAAGTATGGCTGCTGCCTCCTTTGATAGGATGTCCACCTTCGTCTCTTTGGGTTTTACCTTTTTGGGGCTTCCTGTAGAAGCCTGTTTCTGCAATTTCGGGCTTCCTGTAGAAGCCTGTTTCTGCAATTTTGGGCTTCCTGTAGGGAAAAAAACAGCACCACTATATCCTGCTCGGCTGTGGGTGATTTTCCTTTCAGCTTGGCTGTGGCTATCCTTCATCTTCTCCCCCTTTCTTCTCTTCTTCCTCACGGTTAGAAGGACTGATATCATAGGTGAGGGCTATTATGTCACTTTCTGCTATCATGTCCTTCCCTTTTTTTTTGTTGTTTCTGAATCAAAGTCAGAGTCTAACCCAACGCGTATATTTCAATATGTATGGTGCAAGCCCTGCAAACAAATCAACAGTCATGTAGAAAACACAAATATGAGCATTTTCTTTGATTGGTGTTGTCCTTGTACGATTGGGCAGATTTGAAGAGACACTATTTTGAGAGAAGGGTTAAGAAGGGAGCATTCTTAACCCTTGTTTCTGATGCCTGCTGACTGGGTAGAGGGAGCGCACTACTTCAGATCTGCTTTACCCATTTGCTGTGATGCCTCCTATTTCAAGCATTAAAACATATTCTATTAGCAAGTGTTTTTCAAGAAAATTCATGCATGGTCACCCTCCAATTCACAACAGCTCAATTCACCACTCTTTTGGAGTATATGGAAGAGTGTTTTCGATCCTACCACTTTCAGGATTCCCAACTTGTCGAAGAAAAATCCGAGCTTTTCTGCTCTAGAAGGCTCTGCTGTTCTTTCCTGTAGAACGTCTTCCTGTAGAAACACCTATAGAGTGCCCCCACGCCTCTGAGCGAGCTTGATACGTGGGATAATTTTGAAAACAGGTAGAAACCAGTGGAGGATGACTAGTTCATCACTTTTGGAATCGGAGGATGCATACTTCAGTCAAGTGCAAATGGACAGCAGGTGGTGTGAGGTTCAGCCGAGCATTTTACACTGCTGCGTGATTCTTGGTGAGGGAGTGAAGTGGCCAGGTGTACGTGGCCACATGCAGACTGCAGTTCTATTTATTAACTGTATGTCTCCTTCTATTTGTTAATCAATTGAAGCCCTGTGCACTGAAGTTCAACAAATCTTCCACTAACTGTGTTTTTCAAATTTCTCATGAATGACCACACACGTATGCTGCG
The DNA here is from genome assembly GCA_031772625.1 of Pinus tabuliformis. Taxonomy (NCBI): domain Eukaryota; kingdom Viridiplantae; phylum Streptophyta; class Pinopsida; order Pinales; family Pinaceae; genus Pinus; species Pinus tabuliformis. The sequence continues at coordinate 1,116,979,862 of CM062817.1, forward strand.
TGATTTTTTCCTTGAGCGCTAGAGAACTGGGTGTCTTGCTACCTTTCTAACTGAATCTCACCATCTCATCCATTCATGCAATGCTTTAGATTAGATTTATGCAAACAGAGGAACAACTTTAGTCACGTACCTGCAAGTCGTGCGTGGTTGCTTTGCTGCATGCCTCTGTTGATCTTCATTTGCTGCATGCATGTGTTGATGTAGTTGCATGGTGGCTTGATTGATGATTCATGGTTGTTTTTTCTTGTGCAGGCGTCCTTTGGCCGGATCCAAGCTCCAGACAATTGTTTCCACGTTCAAATCTGCACGTCCAAGCTGCTGTTGCTGCATCTTCACCAAACCAGAACTTGTTTTCGACATTTCTCCCAAACGCCAAAGCGGATCGAGCTGAAACTTTCTGAGCATGTTTTTATCACCATTATGCATCTCCCATAGCAAATTCGTGATCAATGGATGCACGGATTTCGAGAAAAATGGAAAATGGCTGAATATTTCAAAGGTCGATTTCTCGGAAACCGTGCATTGGAATCGGCTGAAACTGCTTGGGTAGGCTATTATCACCCATGTGCATCTCCCCATGAAACAGGTTTTGAAACGGATGCATGGTTATGGAGAAAATGCAAAAATGGCTGATGGTGATGGAGGCTGATTTCTTGGAAATCGTGCACCGGAATTGCATGAAACTGCTCAGGCATGTTTTCATCGACCTTGTACAATCCCCCATAAAACGGTTTGTCAAAAGGATGCATGGTTTTCAAGTTATGGCAAAAACAAATTTGGTTCTATGGATTTTTGCCTCAAGGCTTTTTGCATGTGCTTGCATGGGATGACAAAATGAATTTTGATTATGATGCAGGTGTGGAGATGATGGAGGATGAGTTGGAAGACTGCATGAGGACCTCTGAACCCTTGAGGAAGCTATCATGCTCACCAAACCACATTTTGAAATGCATGCCTAGTTTCCCACAATTTCTACAGGAAGATCCTGTAGAGGCACAATGAGAAGCACAAGGAGGTGGAAAAAATGATGGATGAAGGCAAGGGATGGACACACAAGTGCTTGCAGGCCTAACCAATAGGCTCCCACCATCAGATTCACTTTTGAAATTGGATTTGGCTCGTCCAAAGGTTCTACCGGATGTTTCCTGTAGAAATTCAGAGCTTTCCTGTAGAAGACACAGTTTTGAGGAAAGAAGCATAATGACATAAAAAAATGATGGAAAAAGGGTGAGGAATGGAAACATAGATGAGTGTAGACCTCATGGACATATTCCAAGCCTTCGGGTCCTCTTTGGAGATCAATTTGGCTTTTTTGTAAGCTTCCTGTAGAAGATACGAAACTTCGTGTAGAAGGCACAAAAACTCCTTTGACCTTGATTTGAGTGCTCCTCCTGCCTTGCAACCTGAAATGTCATTGCTGCAACATGAAATGGAGATTAGCTTTATTTTCCTTTTTTCTTTTTCTCTTTTTTTTTTTGAAAAACAACTAGGGCGCCTCATGGAGGTTTTCACCCTAATTGCCTGCCTTGGGCGCCTCCAAGGGAGGTTTTCACCCAAAGATCTTTTCTCTTTTCTCTTTTTTTCAACCCATTGACCGCCTCATGGAGGTTTTCAATCAATGAGCCAACCTAAGGCACCTCCGAGGAGGTTTTCACCTTAGATTTCTATTTTCCTTTTTTCATTTTTTCTTTTTCTTTTTTTTTCTTTTTTTTTCTTTTTTTTCTACCCTACCCTACTTGAAAAACAAAATCATTTTCAAGTATAAGAATACTTCCAATGGAGCCATGTGCACATCGAGATTAGAGAAAAAATGATGTGAAGGCTCGGAATGCATGCTTTGACAACTATCCAACTTTCAGAGACAACATGATCTGACTTTGAAAGTACAAAACATAGCTGAGGAAGAGAGTACTGCTGCAACTTAGTGACCTTCTGAAACCATATCTCAATATAGCTTTGATATCCTTGGTTCTTTTGCTGATCTGGATCATTCTTTATGTCACCTTCTATCATGACCTTCGGATCTTCCTCTTTTTGTTGATCTTTCTCTTGAGTACATGGAAGATTTGATGGTAACCATGAGGGATCTCTCTCGATCTCTGATTTAGATGCCTTCTCTTCATCAAGTGCAGCCCCTGGTTCTTTGATCTCCTCTTTTGAATCTTCTTTTGCTGGATGTGATCCTTCAATGCTTTCAAGATGATCTCTTTTTTGCATTACTTTTCCTGAGCTTTGGTGAACATCATTGAGCTCACGAGGAATCATTTGCACATGTTGTGCCTCAGATTTGCAATGGGGTTGGGCTGCTCCATTGCATGGCTTTGGAAATGGTACGGGTAGATGAGTGGAGGTGTGAGTTTGAGATGGATATGGATGGCATTGCAGTTGGGTAGGCATTTGGGGTTGCCTTGGTGGAGGAGGAGGCGATGGTTGTGGATGAGCAGGTGGTGGAGGAAAATGAGCGGGATGAGTGTTATACTGGGGCCTCCACTCCTGATAAGGTGCATTACACTGAGGTTGTGGCTGAGCATAAGAGTGAAATGAATGAGCAACTGGTTGGGCATAATATGGATCTGTGAAGGAACAAGGAGAATATGACCAAGGAGGAGGTGTAGACCAGGAAGGATGAGCAGGGGGATCCCAAGAAGGCATGAAAGTGGCTTGATAAGGGTCATAATAGGTCTCGGGTATCCCTTGCATCTCCTGCTGGTAAGATCTAGGTCCATGTGGCCTCCTTTGGTTCATATAACAGAGTGATTCAGTGGCTCCCTTGGCTCTTTGATATGTAGCTTTGATTCTGGGCAAGGAAGGGCACTGATCTGTAGGATGGTATTCTTCACAGATGAAACACACTTCTAGAGAGTGCATTGGACATTCGTTCCAAGGATGCTCTCTAGTGCACCTAGGACAAAAAATGGCCAAAGCCCTCTTGGCTTCTTCTTGCTTCTTTTGGATCCGCAAGGTATCCAGTTGCATGGCAAGAAACTGCCTCATATCACTCTTGAAACCTTCGATCTGATTTTCAAATTCATCTTTGGACAAGGGACTGCTCCAATCATTTCTGCTTGTAGCCATTTGCTTCAGAGGAGTGTTTCTTTCTTCTTCTCCCCTAGAGGTTCTTCAGATATGTCTTGATGTCCACCCAGGGGTTCTTTCATCACAGCCATCGAAGAAGTACGTTGGCTGTGTGAAGCAGTGGGGGGGTTGTGCAATCATTTTTCTAACTTATCTCTACTCCTACAAAGCATGAAACGAAATCTTTTTGGTTTTTTTCTTTTTTTTCTACTTCTACTTGCAAAACTGAAAGAGATTGAACTGCAACTAACTATCTTGCTGAAATGAAAATGCGGAATTGAAATGAAAGCAGGAAAGGACTAATCTATTTTGCTCAAATGAAATTGCAGGAATGGAAAGGCTAGTCTACGCTTGCAGAATTGAAATACTAATCTACGCTTGCAAAATTGAAATTGCGGAATTGAAAGGCTAATCTAGGAAAGCAGGAAATGCTAATCTATGAAAGCAGGAAAGGCTAATCTATGAAAGCAGGAAATACTAATCTATGAAAGCAAGAAATGCTAATCTACTTTTGCATAAATGAAATTGCATAAGGGAAATGAAATAAACTACTTAGCAGAAGGTTGTAAAGGAAAATAGAAGAATAGCAACAATCACCAATACTCTGCCACTTCCCCGGCAACGGCGCCAAAAAGATGGTGAGCTCCAGTATTGTAGCAATAATGCTACAACTCCTGGGGCTTCCTGTCTCTTAATTTTATCAACCCGGTAGTTCGTACAAACTTGGAAGCGGCGGTGCTATATGCACAAGTACTAGCTCTTGTCGCAGCTGTCACTTGGTCAGCTGGCACAAGTCCGCTAGGGCTCAAGCCAACTTCTATAGGCTCTCAGAAGAAGCTTGCTAAATGATGGACGAAAACTAGCTCAGAGAAAACTAATCTACTTGGCGAAAATGAACTGAAAGCAAATCAAAGCATGTAAACCTAGGAAACCCTAATTTGACTAGTCTAACCTCTACAATGCAAAGAATGTGAATAAAACTTCTACCAATGCTGTCATTACTTCTAATAAGTGAAAATGCATGAATCTAATCTACTTGCATCTTAAAAGACATGTTTTTGTATTTTTTCTTTAAGTGGATGGAGTGATTGTGATTTTGTGCTTATTAGGGTTTGGTTGTGCAGATGGGATGGAGAAGTAAGGAAAGCATGGGAAAGGTTGGGGAGGTTAGGAGAGGTCCCTAGGGATCCTTAGCATCCATCCACAGAGGTTCCTCACGTTCAGAGGCTCAGCAACCGAGTGAGTGGCCTCCTACAGGATGTCTGCAGGGGTTTCTACAGGAAAGTCCTGTAAGTCTTCTACAGGATGTTCTGTAATTCTTCTACAGGATGTTTACGAATTGCATTTTTGAGGATGGATGGTTGATGGAAGATGCATGGATGGTTATGGAGGTAGGATGGGGATCTGAAGTGACCTAGGAACTGATGGATGGAGTGATGAGATGATATGTGGAAGGCTGATTTGGCTTTAAGGTAGTTGAGACAACAATGGAGAAGAAGGTAAGGTTACTTGGCAAAAGAGAAGATAGGAGATGAGGGAACAGACTTGGTGATGGAGGAGCTGATATGAACGAGGCTCAAATGAACGAGGAGGTGATGAAGATGATAGAGATGCCCTCAACAATGCTCATTCAAACGAATCAATGAATTCTTGCAAACAAACCAAGTCCTAGCTAACTTAATCTAATTGTCAATGAAATAAATGAACAGCAGCTTTGTTTGGAAAGAGAACCATGTACTTCATGTGAGAAAGAGCATCCCAAAAGATCTAAAAGCATAACAAACTCCTACCAATCGATTCTAAGCATAAAAAGCTATGTTACCCGTCAAAACCAACTACCATAACAAAGCAAGATCTAAAGAGCAGATTTTTATTTCAAGAACGCAGCAAACACAAAAAGATAAACAAGGGAGGTACTGGGCGCTTGAGATGGGCCCAACCCCAAGAGCTACAGCCTCCCATGAAATATTTAGAGCTGGTGCAAAGCTGGATCCATCTTTATTAATCAAGAAATGAAAAGTTACATCAAAACTGTCCATAAGGAGAGCTTGAGAATGAGCTGAAAGCAAAGCTAATCCATGGCCTAAAAATCGAACTACAAGCTAGCTAACTAATGGCTAAAACAAAATGACTAACTAGCTACAAAAATGACTACCAACTAGCTAACCAAAATGAGGCCCCAAGCCTTCTTATTTATACAATTTGAGGACCCAACAGTCCTCCTAAAAGTTAGGGACTTGGCTGCCCAAGACTTGTAGTTAACAGCAGTCCAACTTGACTTGCTTGGCTGCCCTTGAGCTCATTGATTTGGTGGCCTTTGAACTCCGAGTTGATGGTGGAGAATTCGAGGTAAGGGTCCATAAATGAGGGGGACACCTTCCTACAAATCCTCTAGCTTGTTCTCCCACGAATTTGGCTGCCAAGTGCTCATTAAGACCTTCAATTTTGTCTCCAAGTTGACCAACAAGGCTACACAAAGCACCCATTAGACTTGTTGGCATAATGACTAACCAAATTCACTCTATTAACATAAAAATAATCAAAAACATGCAATAAACAAATGAGAATGGTGGATCAAGTCACATTAGGAGGTTGAATGAGCCCAAATATTTGTCCATTTTTGGGGCTCATCACATGGGTACATGTGCAGATTATATGTAACATCTTGTAAAGTGAAAGTCCAAGTGTTGATAGTTGAATGCAACAGTCATAGAGTAGTTGAAGAGTCATGAGGGTAGGTGAATAGTCACAAAGGTGAATGTCAAGGGTCACCCCACCCTTTGTTATTTATAGTACCTTATAACTCATTTTGCAGGATTTTGGTTAGCTAAGCTTCCGATAGGAGTATCTTAGAGAAAGCTTGGAGAGTATTGTAATGAACCATGGCTTCTCCACAGTGTAGAGCTAGAACATCTCTTTGGAGGAGTAGGCAGCAATGACTGTAACGTTCCGTTATCGGGATTAGTGGTTGGTCATGGTTGTACTGTGTGATTGGAACTTTCACTTCTTAATATAATAGAGCCAGCATGTTTCATGGATATGTTGTTATTGTATTCCAGTTAACTTGTATACTCTAATGATATATGTATCTATTTTCTTACGCTTGTATGTATAGACTCTTTCTGTACATGTATGTATGAATCTTATTGAAATGTGATGTTGGTTTAACCATCACTTTGGATTGTTGGTTCACCTTCCTTCCAGTCTGTAATGCATCTTTGCTCATGTGTTCCCTTCCTAGCTGCAGGTTTACACAGGTTTCCAAGGGGCACACTCATTCCACCTTTTGTGTGTTAGAACCATTCATGCAGCTTCCTTGGCTTGTTGTGCATGTCACACCCTTGCGACCAACAAGGAAATCCCACTTGCATCTGCCTGCAACCGTGATTAAGGTGATAGTGTATGACCCACTGTTGGGACTCCAACATCAAACAATCTAAGGTCTAGTTGGGACTTCTTACCAGGGAGATCCCCTGACATGTTGATTGGTCCAGCATTGTCAACATGATGCAAGGAAGTATTGAACAGATACCATGGGTACTCCTAGGGTGGCTTGACCTTTAACAAATATTCCCTTCCCCTGTGTCTCAGCTAAGTCATCATAATTTCAAACACGCTAGTAGTTAATGATGATGCAAAGAATAAGGAAGAGGGCTTATTGTATTCAAAAATTTAAAATGATTTTTTGGTGTTGCTCCACAGCTAGTGAGCCTGTTTAGTACCCTGACAGAGTCACTCCAAGAAATCACAAATGTTTCTCTGCTACCAGCGAGCCTAACTAGTACCCTGATGAAGTTGTTGCCTCAACACAGGAATCCTTTCTCATTCCTTTACCTTTTACTTAATTTGATTTTTTGTATGTGCACATTAGCATCATTTATTAGGCATTTGTTTCACCAAGGTGCATGAGGGATCTCAACCTATTTTATGTGTAAGAGAGGTTATTCATTGCTTGATGGAAACTGAAATATTTTTTGATTTAGGTTTTCCCTCATGCCCTGCTTCCACATCATATCTCCAATTGACAAGTGGAAAGTGAAAACTGATCCAAAATGGATCTTGGATAGACTTCTAAGTCTAAAGTGTTCCTCACAGAGGAAAATGAAAGTCCAAGGATACTCCTAGAAATAATCCCATTGCGTAGATCCCCTCATTCTGAACCTACTACAATTTGTATGGACTAAAATGGACTTCGGACGAAGAAGTTATCGCAGAAAGAAGATTGCCTTTGTCCTTTGGAAAAGGAGGCATTTCTTCTAAAAATTGCATAAAAGGCCTTATAAAGGAAATCACATCGTAAAAGGCCAAAGGGAAGGACTTAAGGCCGGGTGAAAGGAACCCCCGACTGCGACCTCTGACTTATCGCATCGGAGGTAGGCCTTCGCCCGATATTGGAACCCCTGGGCTGTAGCGAATGTGATATGCCGATTGCGATTTGCGATTGGAGCCGATAGTGATGATCAGAGATATCAGCGGTCGGTGGATCGGCGATTGGAGAAGGTTGAGGACCATGTGCCTTGGTCGTTGCGACAACGATATGTGATATGTCGATGGGGCCGATAGTGATATGCCGATATTGGCGATTGGTGATCAACGACCGGCATTCCCCGATACCAAATGGCCAATGCACTGCGATATGCCGAAGGCGATATGCGATATCGACAGTCCGATCAAGGAGCAGATCAATGGTCCATATTTAATCAGTGATTAGTGATTATCGATCCCCAATGTCAGGGCCAATGTGATTGTGATAGCGATATGCCGATAAGGGCCGAACTCGATGGGTTTATAGACCTGATTTCATAAATTTTGAAATCCGGGAATTCAGGATTTCTGTGTATTCTCGTGTATTGAGGTTTTTAGACCTCCAACCTAAGCGATTGCGATATTGTGATGGTTGGCAGACCCGATAGGGTTATAGGGGTGATCTGATAATATTTGAAGTCTGGATTTTGTGCCCGATAGTGCTTTTCCTGTGTATTTCCATTATGAGCCCGAAATGCGTTATTTCGTGGATTTCACTCGGAAAGAGGCCGTCGGTTCATTTTCCATTGGGAAACAACCATCATTCCTTGTGCCATGCTACAGGCGGGCATTTCTGTAACAGGGATGCATTTTGAAGCACGAAGAGGCAAAGCCGGGAAGAAGAATGATTCCTCATGATCACAATTGATAGAGGAACAGCTGTGGAAGCCGCAGAATCAAATAATGCCTTACAAAAACACAGAGGGAATGATTGGCTGAAGGTAACTAGCATAGGAAGCTAAGGGATTCTTTTGGAGTCACTTGGAGGTCAAGCGAAAAACCAGAGAGAGCTGAAGGTTTCCAAGGGTGTTGGAGGACTGAAAGAGGTCACTGGAAGGTTGCTAAAGAATTGCTTGGAGGTCAAGCAAATTATAGAGGCATGCAGAGGCCGAGAGAGAGCTCATAGAAGCCAGAGCCAAAGCTGAAGCCAGATCCAGAGCCACGTACCAGAGCTAGAGCCACGTACCAAAGCCAGAGCCAGAGCCGAAAGCCAGAGCTAGAGCCAAAGCCAAAAAGCCTGAGAGCTTCAGAGCCAGGGATAAGATGGCATTCTAAGCCCATTGTGTTTTGTGTAAACTAGTGGAGTTGAGCATGGAGCTTGTAAAAGGACTTTGCCATAATCCCAGAGAGCCTAGTCGAGTTGACTAGAGCTCAAGGAGACATATCCCAAGAGTTTTGGGTGAACTTCATATTATATTGTTGTTTTGTGTGTTTGTTTTATTGTTGCATCATTTACTGTTATATGTATTTATATATCAGCATAAGAAACAAAACTTAAGGCATTTGGTCAGTTAAAAACAAACACAAGAATACACCTATATTCAAGCATATTTAATTCCGCAATTGGTTAATCATAATATCTTGGGAATATATAAGATTTGGGAGTGGGAGAGGTTCTTGTAAGCTTGACAAGAAGCCTTTAATGGCGCATTTTCAGATCAGGTGGTATTAGATCTTGAGATTGATTAACCCACGTTCAAAGAAGGTTATATCAAATTTCTTGATTGATAGAGCAAAAATTACTTCTCTGAAAGGTGTTTAAACAATCAGAGGTTGATTGTATGCTTGTTTGCAAACTGACTATTGTTTGAGTTTGTAGAGGTGAAGGGAAAGCTATTAATAACTCAGTCCAGGAAGGACAAGAAGGAATAAGGGCTGAAGAAATTCTTCTTATCCCAAAGGACCTCAAGACAATCCTTGAAGCACAAGAGGTTTGTTGCAAAAGGTTGCTTGAATAAGCTCTTTACTAATCTTGTTTGAAGTTCTTTTTTTCATTGGCATAATCTTCTACAAGTGAATCCTCAAATTCTGCTTTCTTCACAAGATTCTTTGATGGAGACTTAAAGCAATACTTTTTCACCATGATGGATATGGTGAGAGAAATGTATGAGGATGGAAGGAAGAGTAGCATACTTAGAGAGTAGTTGAATTCTGTGAAGGAAGAGAAGCAGTTGCTTTCTGACAAATTGCAGGAAATGGAGAGGCAACTTCATATTGCAAATATGAACCTGAAAAGGATGCATGAGTTGGAGACACGGCTCTTTGTTGCCAAAGAAGCCTTAGTCAAGTATCAGCTTGAAGAAGAGGTAAATAGTTCCTGTTTGTATTCAAATTCTTCTAAGAATGCTTATATTGGTTCTTTTGAAAAACATATCAGAGGCATAGGTTCCAAGCTATTGTCGAGGATGGGTATGAAGGAAAAGGCTTGGGTAAGCATGCACAAGGTATTGTTGAGCCAATAATGGTTTAGGAAAGACCTAAGTATTTGGGTCTTGGCTATGGACAGTATTATGGAGGAAGTTCCAAATCTGCCATGAAGGCCATTGAAACAGTTCCAAGAAGGAGTTTCATTTCAAGTCCTCTACCTCAAGAGTGTGAAGATTGTATTCAGGAGGAATGCAATAGCTTGAAACATCATTTGCAGGATGCAGGTGTTCAGAAGCACACACTTAAACCAGAGAGTTGTGGAAACTCTAACAACCTTGAAGAGATTGATGGTGTTCCAAAGGTAGCCACTTCTTCATTTACTTCACCTCCTCATTAAGGCAATAAAGGTGAAAGAGAAAGTTATAAATCTGGTTCTAACCATATTCCTTTTTATTATGTTAAGCATGATAAATTTCCATGTAAGCATTGGAAAAGAATTGCATGTTCCTTTTGTGGTTTGGATAACCATAATGTTTCTAGATGTTGGAAGAGGATAGCCACATACAGGAAACTTTTGAAGGAAAGGAAGCAAGAAGCAAAAGGTCCATTGAACAAGGCTAGTCACGTTGTCAAGAGGATGCACATGCAGTGCACTTACTACCATAAGCAAGGGCATCTTGCTTAAAGATGTTGAACTCTGAATCCAACAATGCTTCCACAAAAGCTGAAGAAGGTGGAAAAAGAAAATGGCAGAAATGGAAAGGAAGTTTCCATGATTGATGTGTTTCAGGATGATTCACATGTTGATGCTGATGTGCAGACAAAGGAAAGACCTTTGAAATGGATTGGTAAGAAATGGTTAGAGTTCTTATCCGATTAAGATTGCATGTCTATTGATGCATCTATTTGCATTTCTTTGTTAATGGAATGCAAGTTGCAGGATTTTACCAAGAAGATGAATGGAAAAACTGAGTAGGAGACTCACTTTATTGCTGCAACATTATATGTTCATTTCAGCTTCGAAAGTGCAGTGTGCTTAAGCGAAAGTTGAAAGGTGAAATGCATGGGAGAGGAATATTCACATGATTCATCATTATATAAACATCTCTATATCCATCCCCGTATCTAGATTGATTGATAGAAATCTAGATATATACAGAGAGAGACAGATGGATAGGTATATATAGACATGGGTATATCGAAATAGATATATGCACATATCGATACGAAGAGATATATTCCATGGATAGAGATATGTATCCATCTATCCAGGTAAATCCGTTCCACCACCGTTCACGACATCCCTTGCTTCTCGCTGCGAGACTCCTATATATATACGGCGGTGGAGTATAAGCGCTGGTCCCCCTCGGTAAAGTGCTTGTGCCTCGACTAATAAGGAGAGGTGTTGGACCATAAGGGAGAGGGAGAGGAGAGGGAGAGGGAGAGGATGCGTAAGCAGGCTTGACTGTTAAGGACATTTAGGTACTCGACCATAAGGGAGAGGAGAGGATGCGGAAGCAGGTTCGACCAATACCCCCCCACCCAATAAGTAAATTGAACCTTTAGGGTGCGTAAGCACGCTCGACTAATAAGGAGAGGTGCTCGACCATAAGGTCCGTCAGGGGCTCAACTATTAAGGACCTCTAGGTGCTCGACCATAAGGACCTTTAGGGTGTGTAAGCACGCTCGACTAATAAGGAGAGGTGCTCGACCGTAAGGGAGAGGGAGAGGAGAGGGAGAGGGAGAGGGCCGCCATCGAGAGGAGAGGATGCAGAGCATAAGCATGATATGCATGAACACAGGGATGTTGATGATTCCCTTGTATTTAAACATGTATGCATGATTAACTTGAAGGGTTGATTGCTTTGTTGTAACATGCATGTAATGTTGACTTGGGAGAACTTAACTTGATCTCCAAGATGGAGATAATGATGAAGTGTTTCATCTTTGAAAAAGAATCCTAGAGGTATTTTTCTACATGCTTGACTTGAAGGGTCATTTGTTTTAAAGGCATGTTTTTTGGGCTTGTTATCTAGTCCATCATTTGTATGCAAATGTAAGACATGGAGGTGTTCACAAGATGTGAAATCTGTTTCTTTTGTTGAAGCAGGAGTTTAGGCCATCCAGTTGTTGTCTGTATTTCTGTTGTTGTTAACAGTTGTTGTTGATAGCTTGTCAAACAGGTACAAATGAAAATTTTTTGGAGCAGATGTACTTCACATTTGTTTGAGCCACCTTGGATCAATGATCAAGGCAGAGAAGTTCAAACTACCTTGCGTGACCATCTTAGTAGGAGTTTTGCATGAAGTCAAGGAGGAAAACAGTTCTTACCCAGGAGGACCAGCACATCCAGGAAGGAGAGTGGTCAAAGGCTTTGGTTCAGAGGCACTATGCAAGGCAAGTGTATGGAGGCTATAAGAAGAGAGTGTTGTTACTCTCATTTACTATTTAGATCAATATATCACTTTTGGAGACCAAAAGTTCTTTTAGTGGGAAGGTGTGATCCAAAATGGATCTTGGATAGACTTCTAAGTCTAAAGTGTTCCTCACAGAGGAAAATTAAAGTCCAAGGATGCTCCTGGAAATAGTCCCATTGTGTATATCCCCTCATTTTGAACCTACTGCAATTTGAATGGGCTAAAATGGACTCCGAACGAAGAAATTATCGCAGAAAGAAGATTGCCTTTGTCCTTTGGAAAAGGAGGCATTTCTTCTAAAAATGGCATAAAAGGCCTTATAAAGGAAATCACATCGCAAAAGAACAAAGGGAAGGACTTAAGGCTAGGTGGAAGGAACCCCTGACTGCAACCTCTGACTTATCACATCGGAGGTAGGCCTTCGCTCGATATCGGAACCCCTGGGCCATAGCGAATACGATATGCCGATTGCGATTTATGATTGGGGCCAATAGCAATGATCAGAGATATTGGCGGTCGGTGGATCAGTGATCAGAGGAGGTTGAGGACCATGCCCCCAGGCCGTTGTGATAGCGATATGCGATATGCCAATGGGGCCGATAGCAATATGTCGATATCGACGGTCGGCGACCGGTAATCCCCAATACCAAAGGGCCAATGCATTGCAATATGCTAATGGCAATATGCAATATCAACCATCCGATCAAGGAGCAGATCAATGGTCCAGATTTAATCAGCGATCCCCGATGCTAGGGACAATGTGATTACGATAGCGATATGTCGATAAGGGCTATACCCGATGGGTTTATAGACCCGATTTCATAAATTTTGAAATCCGGGAAGTCGGGATTTCTGTGTATTCCCGTGTATTGAGGTTTTTAGACCTCCCGCCTAAGAGATTGCGATATTTCGATGGATGGCAGACCCGATAGGGTTATAGGGGCGATCAGATAATATTTGAAGTCCGAATTTTGCGCCCGATAGTGCTTTTCCTGTGTATTTCTATTACAAGCCCGAAATGCGTTATTTCGTGGATTTCACTTGGAAAGAGGCTGTCGGTTCATTTTCCATTGGGAAACAGCCATCATTCCTTGTGCCACGCTATAGGTATGCGTTTCTGTAATAGGGATTCCTTTTGAAGTGCGAAGAGGCAGAGCCAGGAAGAAGAATGATTCCTCATGATCAAAATTGACAGAGGAACGGCTGTGGAAGCCACAGAGTCGAAGAATGCCTTACAAAAACATGGAGGGCATGATTGAATGAAGGTCATTAGCACAGGCAGCTGAGGGAGTCTTTTGGAGTTCCTTGGAAGTCGAGCGAAAAACTAGAGAGAGATGAAGGTTGCCAAGGGAGCTGGAGGACTGAAAGAGGTCACTGGAAGGTTGTTGAAGAATCGCTTGGAGGTCAAGCGAATTACATAGGCATGTAAAGGCCGAGAGAGAGCTCATAGAATCTAGATTCGAAAATCCAAAGCTACAGCTAGAGCCAGAGCCAAAGCCACGTACCAGAGCTAGAGCCAAAGCCGAGAGCCAAAGCCAGAGCCAGAGCCAGAAAGCCTGAGAGCTTTAGAGACAAGGATAAGATGGCATTATAAGCCCATTTTTCTTTGTGTGAACTAGTGGAGTTGAGCGTGGAGCTTGTAAAAGTACTTTGCCATAATCCCAAAGAGCCTAGTCAAGTTGACTAGAGCTCAAGGAGACGTAGCCCAAGAGTTTTGGGTGAACTCCATATTATATTGTTGTTCTATGTATTTGTTTTATTGCTACATGATTTAGTGTTATATGTATTTATATATCAGCATAATCAATAGAACTTAAGGCATTTGGGAAGTTAAAAACAAACGCAAGCATACACCTATATTCAAGCATATTTAATTCCGCAATTGGTTAATCATAATATCTTGGGAATATATAAGCTTTGGGAGTGGGAGAGGTTCTTGTAAGCTCGACAAGAAGCCTTTAGTGCCCCATTTTTAGATAAAAAATACACCAGGAAATATCTAGGGTCATGCTAGATACAAGGTTTGGGTTATAGATAAAAGTCATTCGAACTGATTAGGGTTCCCCACTAGCACCTATTTGTATTTTCCGTGCTAATGAATTAGACTCAAAGGAAAGTTGTTTAGGATGCAGCTTTGATGGCTAGTTCGAAGACAAGTTTCTTTTTGTAACAACCACCATAGCGATAAGAAGCCATTATGTTTAGAGTTTCAGTCATTAGGGCAAGGTGAATAGGGAATCTCTTCTAAGTTTTCATCATGTTCAAAGAGGCCAAAGAAGTTCTTTTAGGGTTTGAGCATGTGCAAATAGGTGTAAGAGCCAATTACAAAACCGAAGGTTTGAAGGGCTCTAGGCTTGCGAAAGCTCATGCAATAATGGCATACAACAAAGAGAAAATATGAGGCTATGTCAACAACAAGTGTGTGTTATGCAAGAAGATGAATGCAGAATGCAATGTATCTGACGGGGCTACAATGAAATGAAATGTTATGTAAATGCAAGGAAGAAATCAGTTAATTGCAATTAAAATACCCATGCAATGCATATTCAGAGATTTCATGAATTCCATGCAGCAATGAGCAGTGCACGAATATGAATGCAAGCTAGAAGCATAATATGGTCTAGCAACTAAACTACCTATAATAAAGAAAACACAACAAAGCATATCTAAACCATAAATCAAATAATAGGAAGCAAACCCTAATTAGCAAACTCGAAAAAGTAAACCTTAATTAGAAAGCCCTAACTAGCCTAAACCTAAAACCCTAATTTACCCAGAGAGGAGGTTGGGTCACGTGAAATAAATATTCCAATGCAATCATCACAACAGTTCTTGGCCTGCAAAAACAAAGAGGTCAAAAATTATAATAAGTATAAATAATTGTGTAAAAATAACAATGCTTACTTATGAAACTTGCACAATAGCAAAAAGGTCACATCCACTTATAGGAAGATATGCCAAAAAATATTATTCAAGCCAAGCTGCAATCCTATCTTAGTAAATAGAATTATAAACTTGAAAACCATGATCATCTAGCCATGACATGCATTCATTCATGCTTAACCCTAAATTCAGTGCAAGTGAGGCAAGATGTTGCTTACTTGCAAAGAATTTTCTAGATAAGATCCTTCAATCCATTCAAAAATCCTATCATGATATTGAGGATGATCAACTTGATGACTCTGAAAATATGGGCATTCACTAGGTGCAACTAAGATACTAAAGGATTCAAGCACAAAAACCCTAATTTTAGAAACCCTAGTTTGAAGTTGTTCATGGATTTCATCAAGGATGTGAGGACCTAACATAACCATCAACAGAAGCTAAAGTGCCTCACCATCCTAACAAATATCTAAACCCTCAAATGGTAGCTCATCAAATATCAATGGTTTCATAAGATCAATAGGTGAATGCATATGGTCATCATTAATTATGATATGACAACCATCAATGAATATATTGTTGATTTGATTAGATGCTCGAACACTGAGAGGTTGGCAATTCAAAAGATTAGATTCTTCATATTCTCAAGAAGGAGGTGAATTGATCGGATGAGCCTTGAGAAAGGGAGGAGTCAGGTGATTTGTTCCCTCACATATAATTGACTGTGAGCCAACACCAGATATTACTTGATCACAATCTACACCAACTAGGCAAGAATTAGAAGGAATTGAAATAATTCTTGGTGTAATTTCTTCAAACAAGTCAAGGTGCAAAAAGTATGACCTATCATAATCCCTTGAAAATGAGCTTTCTTCAAGTCATATAGTTTTGAGATGAGAATCATGTGAGGAAACCCTAATTTTAGAAACCCTAATTTCACCTAGTTCGAGGATCTTGTCAGGATCGTGAGAACCTAACATAACCATCAACAGAAGTTGAAGTGCCTCAACATCTTGATGAGTCTGTGAACCCTCAAAAGTTTTATCGTAAAATATTGATGGCTTAGTGAGATCAACAAATCAAAATGGATAGATATCATCATTAGTATCAATGAAGACATCATTAATTTGGTGACAATTGTCAAATTCATTGATTTGATCAAATGGAATATCTTAAATCTGAGACTCATAAGCGTTAGGACTATATATTGTTCAATCAAATGCCCATACTGAATTTTTCGAGATGTAAGGTCTTGTTCTTTTCCTATTAGATATTGTTGATTGAAAAGATCATGATCCAGTGATTCAATATCCTCATATTCTAATTGTGAAACATCACCCTCATGTACATGATTACAATCAAATCTAGTAGGATAAATATATGAATGATTTGAAGAAACCACTGGTGTATCAGAATCATGAAATAAATCAAGGTACAATGGATGAAAATTTTTAGATGAAGGGGCCTCAGTTTAAACTAAATTTAGTTCAGATCTCAAACTCTGAATATTGATGTCAGTTTGAGAAATCAATGAATTAGCACACATGCTATGCTTCATGGAATTGATTGAGCACCCATTGTCATCTAGTACAAATATTTTTGCTAGGGTTGTGGATGAAGGAGAGTGTAAAGTATCCCTAGAAGAAGCATCACTTTGAACCAAAATTGATCCAAGAATTTGATTTAGCAACAAAAGACCGATTCCTACATCATGCTCTATGGAAAGGGTTATTGATTCAGTATTAACTAAGAGATGGCTTAGGTCATGGCCATCAAATGAAGGAGGGAGAATAATATGAGGAGACTCAGGGACATATTTAGGAACATGATTAATAGACTAAAGTTGAATCTTGTCAACAGGAAGAGGTATTATTTCAACTTGATCCTTGGGTTGTCCAATTTCAACAAGATGTATGAGAGGTTCATAAGTTGGACAACTTTATTCCTTTCCCTACAAACATTATTCATCATCTAAATTGTCTACGACTAGAATTTCATTAATTAATGAATTTTAAGGAGGATCAGAAATTATGGTGTCATTTAAACTCTTGCAAATTCTCATCAAGTTCTCGGCAGTGACCTAGAGTCTAGCCCTGAAAATGTGGCACAGATTTCTCAGTCCCAGGCACAGAGTTGGCTGAAAAATATTGCAATTTCACCCTTGCAGTGGTTATGCATGCAACTAGAAGCCTATAGTCACATGGATGCAAGCTTATGCATGTGATTCGAAGTCTAGATTAGTAAAAGGGCAAGTTAATTCAGGGTTTGGACACCTAGAAGGGTGGTTTAGCCCTTGGGTGTCCAATAGCACCTGAGGAAGGTCAGTAAGGTTGTGTTTTGTTGATTCCACTTCCTTAATGTGATCTAGGAGGTTGAATCATATCATAGTAACTCTTTATCACATATTTACCCCAGTGGACCAGTAAACTTGGGTATGGGAGGAGGGCGTTGCAAGTCCATGAACCACCTCAAAAAAATGGTTATGAATAGTATCTCTCTCACCTACATATACACACACAAAATTGCGAGACAAACATGATTCCATTTTTAAATCCTAAAGTTCACTTTTGAGTGAAAGCCCCTTATGAGTTGATATGATAATACTCTCTCTCATTACTTGCCATTAATTCTTGAAAGTTGGCATTTGAGTGTTAGTCCCTTTCTCTCATGTTCATATATTTTAAAAATTATCTTTTATATTGAATAAATTCATATTTGAAAAAAATGCACCCAATTTATTCACATGTAGACAAACATCATGAATAATATCTCTCTCTCTCACTCACTCACTCTCTCACACACATGGAAAAAAATTGTGAGACAAACATGATTCTCTTTCTAAATCCTAAAGTTTCACTTTTTACTGAAAATCCCTTGTTGAATTGATATGATAATAATCTCTCATTGGTATGACATTAGTGACTAATGCAAATGTGAAATTATAAACATTAATAGTGAGTAAATGTTTTTACACCAAGTGGACTAGTGTGAATGTAAAATTAACCATGTAGGAGCCATATAGATCCAACAATGAAAATGATTGAAAAGAAATTGAGATGGAATTCTGTTGAATTTTCTTCCTTTCACAAGGAACAGATTCAAATCATTGCTTCCTAGGACACACCTAATGCGTTTATGATCCCAGTGAGTATGCACACGAATCTTAGTAAACTAGTTCACTCAAGCCTTCCCTTCCTTGCAGTCACACACATTCAAAGTTCAAGCATCCCATTCTCTGTTTCCCCATTCCCTCGAATGATCCATTCCTTGGCACGGCTTCCTCACATAGAAAAATTATTTATGGATTTTCATATCCATGGCATCCCTCTATCTTGTTCTAACAACACAACACATTATTCATATCATATCTCATGGTGATCAACATATATCACAGGGTTCTAGTGTCACCATAATGGCCTAGTTCCTGAAGTCTTCAACTCCACTATGCTTGCACCAATTTGACATTACTTGTAATGAACATCATATATATTTTCTAGATATTCCATCAACACACTTATATCACAAGCAACAATTCTTATGATATTAATCATAACAAAGTCCAATTCAACTTAAACCAAAATTTCAACAAGTAATTATTTATGCTGATACTTATTTGTATGGTTATTCTTTTCTTCCTTTGTATCCATAGGTAGTAATTCAACTCATCATATTCACTGAACAAACCCTCTCTTGCTCAAATCTTAGTGAGCGTAGCGCATGTTTCTTCTCCCACTAGTTACTCATATTTCCAAGCCTAGGCCCAAGTAACCCCCATTATGGGCAGTCTACTTATCCAAAGGGTTTTCTGAATGGGTCCCCATCAAAAACTCACCCATGAGAGCCCAGGAAACCCCCATTTCAATAATTCTACCTTATCGAGGGTTTTCTTGTATGGGGCAATCATTATAGTCTTATAGGCAAATGTTGTTCTAGCATGCTCTATTATATTGTGCATGGAGTATGATGGCCAAATGTTGGTCTATCATGCTCCACTAAACTACTCATGGAGTCTTATAGTAAAGGTATCAGCTATGAATTGCTCCCATGAGGTAATCAAAGTGTCACAGGGATGCCATATCACCACAATAGTCTTCATCCTCATCTCATTTCTTCATCATTTCTCTTGTGTCACAACAATTGATTCTCATGAGATATACTCAATATTTTCAAATCATAAAATATTTAACTGTCCAATGTGCTTTATTCAAAATCCAAGTCTCATAAACATAAGAATTTTAAGTCATACTGTTGGGATCCCTTGTAGGTGGTGATATTCTATCATGGTAGCTTTTATCTCACATCTAATTCTACCATTCTGCCTACAATATGATCTTTCAAGCAGCCAAATAGATGTTGATACTCATACATACAATGTTTCATTACAAGATTTACAACATCTTCTATTGTATTTTCATAATTATTACACACATAACAATTTTTCACTCTCCACTGAATTGAAATGAAATTATAGTAGCATCATATTTGTGCATCACATTTATTCCAAGCATTTCATAATACAATCAAAGTTTTATTCTAATAGCCCAAAGAGTTTGAATTAAGAGATTTAGTTCTTTATTTTGTTTAGCATGCATTACAAATTCATTGCAATCTTTCATATTGAAGGCTTCTCGCCTTAAACATATTCCTTCCCGGGCATCCATGCAATACATGTATTAAATTTGAAGCAATTGATATCGAATTTAAGTAGAAAGTAATTCCTACCCAATTCCTTTCATTCACCTTTTTAACTTTTCTTACTACTTGGCTCACTTACTTGGATACCATTAACAACACTTTCAACTGAAGCCTTTTAAAGGAGTCCAACTAGCTTGTATCATACATACTGTTGAAATATTTAGCAGTCCCTAAATTCTTTCAACTTCACATATTAGTCATTTCTCTATCAATTCAATTGCATACAAGTTTTAATGAAATTTTCATAAATATATTTGTATTAGGTACCAACTTTACATATTCTAACATTGTCCTATCATTTCTAAAGTCAACTTTCAATCTTTATTATTTCCCATTACTTACATGATCAGGATCATGAGTCCAAGCATATCATATGCACACTAACAGCCATAGTTAATTAGCAATATATCATTCATGCACACTTGTATGATGAATATTCCATGTGACATGGAATCCTATTAGGTGACTTCACTGTATTACCCAAAACATAGAAAGTAGTAATTTTTATTTACATACCATTCACACAATCATCATTTTTTTTCTTTTTATTTTTTTGTATAGATTAAATTAATTATCCTCCTATTATCATGGTTCTCAACAAATTACCTTTCAAATGAAATTGCATAATTATACACTTTTCTTATTTTCTAATTATTCACACGTTCAAAAAGCATAATTTCAGTTAGGGGAAACTCCCTCATATTTTCACATTCATACCATTGTTGTCTAGCTGGTTCATATTAATCCAATTAATATTTCTTGAATGATATTTTATCCTTATCTTCCCTCTAATGAAATTCTACAAGGTAGACTTCTTATCTCATTAGAAATTCATCATATTTAGAAATTACATGAGTAAGAACGGTAATTTCATTAAACATAGAGATAAGTTTTCCTTAAATTTATAGTAGGTTTATGACCCATTTCTCATTCTTATAACAATTATTGGATCCCTTCCTTTATGATCCTATGCATATCAGTTGTTTATAAACACATTAGTTGTTAGTTAATTAATCCATGCATGGGTTATAATATCTCAATTTCACAATAGATCAAACATTCTTTCCAATTCTTGTATTCAACGAATCAATTCATACTAGACATTTGTAACAAACAAAACATTTGATATTTGCTTTAGCATTAGCACTTAACATACTATCACATGCACAAAATTTTATTTTGTCTCTCCCAAGTTATTATAACAACATTATGGTTCCAACAATATTTCTAAATAGTTTGTGGAGACTTTTAAAAATTTTAAAGAGCTTGTGGGAATGCTCCCTCATCTCTCTTATGCATTGTTGGTTGTTGGTTCATGTGTCTATAGTTTACATGAGTTATTATTCCTTTATTGTTTGTTAGGGAGTTCATGAATCATGTATTCTTCTTTGCAACCCCAACATGTCAATGGCCTTTTCTTCTTCCCAACCTTATGAGGCTTCTCTCTAATCTTGTCATTATGATACCCTTCCATATCTTCATAGGTTCGTCCATGTTGCAACAACCCTTACATGTAGGATAGATTTTGTAGAAACATTTTGTTTAACTTTTCCCGTTCTTCTTTTTTCTAAACAGTACTTCATTATTTACTTTTTTACTCTTGAATTCATCTCTCAAGGTCCTAAGGGTATGCGAAATTTCCTCTTCTTTCTCAAGATGGTTTTGTTCCATATTGTGTTGTTCCATTTCATTGTCCATTCCTCGATTTCTTGCTGCAAACTATATCTTCCTATGTGGTGTCACACACACACACACATAATTCCTATTTCTAATAAGCATAAACATGTTAACTTTTTTTCTTGTCATGCCAACACTAAGCATGGTGATCTGAAGTATGCTAAGCTAATGTTGTTCACACATCTAAAACCCATGTTAGCTACATAATTAAAAATATATGTAAGCATTCTATTAAATTTAGCAACCTCGGAGCTAAATAAAGAAATAAATCCAAGGTGTTCTTATAGTCATCTATTTTAGGAGGTTTTGTATTAATTCCATTTGAAAGAGCCTTTATGTAGCATATCTTCACCAAAGTATCCCAACTACCTATTTTCTTGTAAAATAATTCATTGGAAATGGATTATATATAATCTGTTGAAGCTTGTTGTAGCTTCAAAAAGTCTTCGACATAGGCTTGGTGTATTAGCGTGTGGAAGATGATTTATTCGTTGAAAAATGTAGCAAGAAATTCTCAATTTGATTTTGCATTGACTAAATTGAGAAAATTTTAATTTACACGTCAATAGACAACTTGGATGTAGTTAACTTATGTGACATGGCTTGTGTGACCCAATTTACCTAGTAAATTTTATTTGGAGAAGTTAGAGTTTAGTTAAGCATGTGTGATTGGTAATTTGTAGCAATCAAGGTAATTTATCTCAAGTTGTTTTTAGTTCAACTAGTTCCAATTGTTGGAGGAACTAGTGGAAGGTTAGTTGTGTAGTGGGGATTCATTCAAACTAAATAATCATCTAGTTAACTAATCAATCGGCCCAAAATAGCTAGTACATGCAGAGAATTCAAGTTCCCCAATTGTGGTGGAGATTCCAAGGCAATGTAACATTAGTTGTAGACTAGTTTTGAGTGTATAGGTGTTGCATGTAGTTGAATGATCAACCTTGGGAATTGCACAGTCCATTTTGGAGAAATTTCTAAATAATAGGGGCCTAATTTCTCAAGGAATTGCGCAAGGAAATAGGGGCTCAAAAAGAGGCAGAAATTAACTAAGTCTGGGTCAGAGATTCTCATTGAGTAGAAAGATAAGTTATTCACTTTTAGGTTGTGCTTAGTTGAGAAAATAAATGTAATACATATCTATTCATATGATTAATGCAAGAAAGCAAGGGGTTTTTAGCATATTTCTTTCCCTTGGAAAAAAATACAGTGTGCATGTGTGTTATTTCTCATTGCATGTTTGTGATTGATGTTCTAAATTTTGAATTGAATCCCGTGAAGAAAATAGAGTAGGTTTGTGTCTTGTGATTTTGATTAAAAATTCATGATTAGTTGAAAATACACACCATAATTTCTACATGGTATCAGATCAGGATTCACATAGAGTGGGAATTTCGAAGTTGTTTCTTAGGAGGTTCGAATTTGCAGTTCATTGTAGTAGGATCTCTTCAAAGCTGAGAAGACGACCTTCAATGGGTTGAGGCTAGAGTATGCCTTGGAAGGCACCTATAATTTCATCACATGGAAGCATCACATGGAGGCAGTATCTTATGACAATGGATTGCTAGATTGCATCAAGAGAGATGTTGCAAAACTAGTGGAAATTGATGTCCAGAACTTTGCTCAGTAGAAGAAAGATGCATCCAAGGCAAGGAGAATAATATTGGAGGGAGTATGGGACCACATTTTCACCAATTTCCATGGGAAATAAACTCTTTATGCAATGTTACAGGCACTAACAGATCTGTTCGAGAATAGTAGTGACCATAGGAAGCTGGTTCCCAAGGATAAACTTTGAAATATAAAGATGCACAAGAATGACACTATACCGTGGTATCTAAGTAGGTTCACACAAGTTCATGATGAGCTTGCAGGAGTTGGTGTTACTATTTCATATGATGATTTGGTAAGCCTATCCCTTATAGGCCTTCCCAAGAGCTAGCATAGCTACCAAGATTTAGAGAACGGGAGGGAGAAACTACCGAATTGGGAATGCTTATGGTCTGATTTGGTCTAGCAGGAAATAAGGTGGAATACCATAGATGGGACTTCATTCGAGGGAAAGGATGAAGAAAACATTACATTGGTTGGAAAGGGAAAGAATGGAAAAGGGAATAAATATCAAACCAAACCAGAATCCATCTAAGGGGGCAAGAAGAAAGATTTGTCAAAAATAAATGCTTCCATTGTCATGAATTTGGGCGCTATTCCATGAAGTGTCCACACAAAAAGGAAAGCAAGAAGACCTCAGGAGGAGTAGCAAGTGAAGCCTTGGCTTGACAGTTTGATCTTGACTTTACCCTTATCACATGTATGGCCAACACAATGATAGGGAGCATGTGATACTTGGACTCAGGTGCATCGTTCCACATGACAGGGTGTAGAGAGTTTTTCAGTGACCAGGAGGAGAAATATTTGGAGATGCACATAGAGCTAGCAAAAGACAGAAGGTATAGTGCAACCGGGGTTGGTACAATCACCTTTCATAGGGAGTTAGGATCCCCTCTCAGACTCAAGGATGTCATGTTCATTCCAGGCCTAAATAAAAATATCATCTCTGTTTCAGTTTTGAAATACTGTGGTTATGATGTGATCTTCAACAAAGGAAAATAATTCCTAAGACACATAACCATGAGATAGGTGAAGAAGATAGGGGTTCATGTGAAGAACCTATATAATCTAGATGTGGAAGATTTTTTTGCATTAAGCATTATGGCAGAGAAAGTGCAGGGTCACGATGTCAGTGAACTTTTGCATAGAAGACTTGGCCATTTGCATCATGGCGCCTTGAATATTATGTATCAAATACCCACTGGCTTTCCCAAAGGAGAACTTGAGCAACAATATGTATTCAAAGGATGTATTTTGGGTATGTACACAAAATCCACATTCCATGATCAGGATAGCAAAGCACATGTAGTCCTAGAAAGGATCCACTATGATGTCTGTAGACCTTTCTCGACAGCCTCCACTGCCAAACACAAATACTTTTTCATTTTTATTGATGACTTCTCAAGGAAGTGTTGGATCTTCTTCATGCAAAAGAAATATGAGACATTCTCCAAGTTCGGAGAATTCAAGGCACTAGAAGAAAGAAACTGGTAAGAAGGTGAAGGCTCTCAAAAGCGATAATGGAGGTGAGTACGTGTCAAATGAATTTAAAAATTTATGTGCGAAAGAAGGCATTCAATGAGATTTGACAACACCACACAACCCAAAGAAGAATAGGGTGGCTGGGAGAAACAACCATAGCATTGGGGGAGAAACGAGGGCGATGTTGCATGACTAAGGCCTACCTCTGCATTTATGGGATGAAGCATGCAACACATCAGTCTATTTGTAGAACTAGAGTCATCATCGGATTATGGGAATGATTACACCGGAGGAGGATTTCTCAAGGCGAAATTTGGATGTGTCACACTTCAGGATTTTGGGAGCCTCTCCTCTATTTACCGCCATGTCTCCAAATAATCAAGGAAGAGGCTTGAGTTGATAGTAGAATTGGGGATATTTGTAGGTTACACAAAAACTCCCCACAACTACCGTGTGTACTTTCCATCCCTCAGAATGACAGTTTTGCAAAGGGATGTAAAATTTGATGAGGATAAAGCGATGTGGTGCTCTCTTGAGAGGGAGCTTCAGATCCCATCGGAGGAGGAGCTTATAGCTCCAAAGGAGGAGTCTCAAGAATTTGTGGAGTAGCAACAAGTAGAGGAGCAAAAAGTGGAGAAATCCACTCAAGAAGAACCATCTAAAGAATGCAGGAAAAGAACCAGTGAATCTGATAGACTTGTGCAAGATGTAAGGGAGAATATGGGAGCTCCTTCAGATTTTCACATGAAGAGAAGGTCACATGATCGATACACTACCTACATGTCTCTAATGATCGAGATTGTAGAAATTGAGACATCCTCTTTCGAAGAAGCAGTAAAGAAAATTGCAGAGGTTGATTCAATGGTGGAGGAATACGAATCCATTATAAAGAACAGTGTTTGGGAAGTGGTCCCAAGACCAGTAGATAAATCAGTTGTGCGTTTGAGATGGATCTTCAAGGTTAAACATGAAGCAAATGGAAGCATAGAGAACTATAAGGCCATATTTGTGGCCAAGGGGTACTCTCAAGTTGAGGGAATTGACTATGAGGATACATTTTCTCCTATGAGAAGGTACTCATCCATTAGATCAATTCTTGCACTAGCTGCATATATGGGGTGGAATATCTACCAGATGGATGTAAAAACAACATTTCGCAATGGAGTTATTGAGGAGGAGGTGTACATCGAGCAACCAAAAGGTTTTGAGACATTTTATTGGGAGTTTCATGTGTGTAGACTCAAACAATCATTGTACAGTCTCAAACAAGCACCCTGTGCTTGCTACACTAGGATCGATAACTATCTCAGTAGTTTGGGCTTCACCAAAATTGAAGTGGATGCAAACCTCTATCACATCTTGGTAGAAGGTAAATTTCTTATTATTGTCTTATATGTTGATGATTTGATTTTAACTGGTGATGAGTAGTTGATCAAATCTTGCAAGGAGGACATTGCAAGGGAATTTGAAATGAAGGATATGGGTCACATGCACTACTTCATTGGGTTGGAAGTATGGCCAGGCGATGGGTAACTATTTATATCTCAAGGAAAGTATGAAAATGAGATACTATAGAAGTTTTTCATGGAGAGCTGAAAACCCATGGAGACACCTCTAGGACCAACTGGAGGAAGGAGGATGCCACTTTAGGTCGAGAAGTGGATGCTACCATTTATCAACATCTAGTGGGTTCACTGATATATCTTGTGAACACATGACTAGATTTGTGTTGTGCAGTCAACCAGCTGAGCCAAGCTATGGTTATGCCAACCAAATTATTTTAGAAGGCAGTAAAGCATGTTTTATGGTACCTAAGAGGCACTACCTAGTTTGTATTGTGGTACAGATGAATAAAGGGAGTGAAGTTGTGTGTCTTCACAGATGTGGATTGGATGAAGGAGTCCATTAGACCGAAAGAGTACATCAGGTGGAATTTTTAATGTTGGGTCCACGAAAAATTCCTGGTATAGCACGAAGAAAATATATGTGGTGCTCCTCTCAATAGAAGAAGAATACATGGCTACAAGTCAAGCAACATGTGATGTGATCTAGATGATAAATATACTTGTTGGACTGTTTGGTTAAATGATGGATCCAACTATAATCTACTATGATAATCATAGTTTCATCAAGCTCTCTCAGAATCCTATATTTCACAATTGATCAAATCATATAGATATCCAGTATCACCATTTACGAGATTGTACATAGGGGCGGATAATGTTGCTACAATACATTCTGACAGAGGAACAAGATGTTGACATTTTGACAAAGGCCTTGTCAAGAGGGAAGTTTGAGTTCCATAGGTGGAAGATAGGGGTGGTTAATAATCCCTTTCTTGTTGAGAGGGAGCGTTGAAAATTGCAGCAAGAAATTATCAATTTGTTTTTTCCTTGATTAAATTGAAAAATTTTGAATTTCCACATTAGCAGACAACTTGGATGTAGTTAAGTTGTGTGACATAGCTTGTGTCACCCAGTTTACTCAGTAAATTCAAGTTGGAGGAGTTATAGTTCAGTTAAGCATGTGTGATTTCTAATTTGTAGCAATCAAGATCAGTTATCTCAAGCTGTTTTCAGTTAAACTAGTTCCAACTGTTAGAGGAACTAGTGCAAGGTTAGTTGTGCAGTGGGACTTGAGTCAAACTCAGTGATCATCGAGTTAACTAGTCAATCAACCCAAAATAACTAGTGCATGCAGAGAATTTGATTTCTCTAGTCGTGGTGGATATTCTGAGGTAGTGTATCATTAATTGTAGACTAGTCTTGAGCATACAAGTGTTGCATGTAGTAAGATGATCAACCTTGGGAATTGTGCAATCCATTTTGGAAAAATTCCTAAATAATAGGGGTCTGATTTCTCAAAGAATTGTACAAGGAAATATGGGCCTAATGTCTCAAGGAATTTCACAAAGAAATAGGGGTTCAAGCAGAGGCATAAATTGGCTAAGTCTGGGTCATAGCTTCTCAGTGAGTTAAGAGACAGGTTATTCACTTACAGGTTGTGCTTAATTGAGCAAAAAAATTGTAATACATATATAGTCATCAAATTAATGAAAAAATACAAGGGTTTTTAGTAGATTTCTTTCCCCTAGAAAAAATATTGTTTGCATGTGTGTTATTTCTCATTGCATGTTTGGGATTGATGTTCTAAATTGTGAATTGAATTCCACATAGTAGTAGAATAGGTTTGTGTCTTGTGATTTTGATTAATACTACAGGAGCAGTTGCAAATCTAAACCATAATTTCTACGTTATTTCCCCTTTTGGTGCTTTCTTGGTGAAGTAAGTGAATTATGTCTTCTTTTTTAAGTTTGACTTAGGAAAAGTACAATTGTTAAATTTAGTTAATTATTTTGGACTATTAAGTCATTTTCATAGGATAATTAATTTAATTATTTAAGTGAAATAATTTCAACCATTGATCTCCAAGATCTTCTAGAATGTATATTAGTGTTAGGGATTTGGTTTTAATGGATATTATCAAAGAATCCTAATGAAGAGGTGAAGATACAAGAACACAAGAGAGAGAGGCAATTGCAACAATTTTAGGAAAGTGATTTTCTCAGGAAGGAAAGAGTGAATTCTCTGGAGGATGAGGCTCAGCTTGACTAAGGAGAAGGAAGAATAATACATGGATAATTTCAGGGTAATTCCAAGAGGCCAATTTTGTTGGGAATTCGAGAGGCTGAATTGCTAAAGTGAGAAAAAAGTGCACTTGTTGGGGAGGCCAAATTTCCAGGGCCAAGTTGTGAGTGTGTAGAGGTCGAGTGAGAGATAGGTGCAAAGGTCTATTTTCATGTGAGAGGTGGGCCAATTTTCTTAAAGCTGAATTTATTTAAAGGTCAATTTCCAGTTGGTTGATTTTCCTTAAGCTGAATTATTCTAGTGGGGACAAGTTGCAGGTTTCAATCATTGTATTTTTCTTTGTAAATTTTATATGGGTTGAAACCCTAATTTTCTATATTAATAAATGACAAAGAATTGGTGTGGGTGAATTATTTATATTGCAATGTGCGATTAATCTATCCAATTTATTTTCGCTACATATACTTTTAGATGTTAAAATACCGATGATTTTATTTTTCAATAATTCATGATTTATTTTATTAATTAAATGAATTGGTAGGAATAAAAATTGCTATGAGAAAATAAATCTAGGCTGGTATTAGGAGATTTAACATGGCATCATATTTTTCAAGATAACTTTGAGAGAAAGATCCAAAATCATTATGGTTTGCAGTAGTGAGTTTCTCTTTTTTACAGCAACTAAATTATTTTTAAATTTTGTAGCTAGGTTTTGCAGTCGTGGTCAATTTGTGAAGATGGCATCAATGAATAGTTTATGATATGAAGACAAGTTTGATGGGGTTTCTAACTTTAGTCCCTCAAAAGAGAGAATTGTCATGATTTTGAAAATCAATGGTTTGTGGCACCTTTTGAACACATGCATTCAGGTTCCTTCATATCCAAACCTTGCAGCGGAGCACAATCTCAAAGATATGAAAGCAAGGTGTATAATTTTGGATGGTGTGAGGGATCACATAATTCCTCGCATATCTGGAAAGGACACCGAACATCAGATGTGGGTAGTTCTAACCAATATTTATCATAGCACAAATGAAAGTAGGAAAATGGTATTGTACAAGAAATTAAACAACATTAAGATGAACAGTTCTGAGACCATGACATCTTACCTCATGTGGATCCAATAGGCTCATGCTAATCTTGAAAGATTTGGGGAAATTATGGTTGGTTTGAAGTTGATGAAATTTTACCTGAAAGGTTACATTAAGGATTGTACCACCTTTGTGGATGGGATCCTTACTAGGCAATGGCTTCCAGATTGGAGTCAGTTGTGGGATGAATTCATCTAAAAGGATATATGGGAGAACTTACTCTGACTAGATGAAATTGAAAGGGTACTGAGAAGAAATATGAGCTTTCTCTTGCTACAAAAGAAAAAAATGTCAAAGGGAAGGAAAAACATAACCAAACTAGAGGAGGACATTCATGGATTAGAAAGGGGAAAGACATGAGAAAATTCAAATGCTCAGTAGGAAGCAATCTCAATCTCTTTTTCAATGTAGCAATATCATCATCCTTCTTCTTGATAAGGGTCCTCATACCCTTAGGATCCTTAGGATCATGTCCTAAGTCCACAATAGTGTCCTCCAATTTTTCAATTCTATTGTCTTTGGCTGTGGAGGACAGTCTTTCGAAGTCCAACTGAGTGTTAGTATTCTTCAATGATTCCTTCAACTCATGGGCCAATGTGGCCTTCTCTGCAAGGGTGGCATAGACCATTTCCCTTGTTTGCTTATGTAGCTCTATTTGATCCATGGGGTGAATGTCCTTGGCCAGGACATCTAAACTTGTCTTAACAAAATCTGCAGCTGACTGTGGCTGCTGAACCTTGGGCTTGAAGTGGCTGAGAATCACCTTTTCTTATTTGATGTCAAATGTTGCCATCAATCTTTCCTGCTTGGCAGGTGTTGCTTTAAGAAATTGATCATACAGTTGCACTCTAAGTAGCTCATTTTGAGCTTTGATTTCTTTGAAGTTGGCTTTGACGCCAACTGGTCTCTTGCCTTGTTGTGTGGAGGAAGACACCTCCATGCCGTGATGCCTGTCTTGCTCTTGCTGAAAAGAGCTTATAGGTGTATGCAGGCTTGCTTCCCTTCTCGGGCTTTCTACGACGTCGTCATTGACCTCCAACCCGATTGGAGGATCAACTCTTTGCCTCTTAGTTTCAGACCGCTGTGTAGACCCACTAGCAGGTGTGGAGTCTTCTCGATCTCACTTTCTGCCTCTTTCTTCATTTACAGGAGTTTGCAGAGGTGGAACTTGTAGTTTTTCTATTTTTTGAGGAGGGGCTTGCCCTTGAGTTTCTTCCATTGAAGTGACAGGCTGTTTTGTGACCATTTTCTCTGTCCCCATTGTCTCTTTTCCTTTGGCTGTACCTGTTGCTGATGTAGATGCTCCTTGGGAAGCTTGTGAAGCTGCAGCTGTAGATGTGCCCTCTTCAACTTGGTATGGCAGCTTGAAAGTTACCTAGTCAGCAGAATCCAAGTCAAGAGTTTTTTCAAGATCTTTAGCAGTTTGCTCCAAAATTTCCTCTTGAGTGAACTCTTCAACTAAAGTGCCCTGTGCCCATGCATCTTGATTAGCATATTTTTCGATGTGTGGGTTTTTGCAGTGGTCATAGGGTGTCAATCTCTATTTGACCCTTCTGGCGTTAATAAAGCCAAGCGGGTCATAAGGGACCCACCAGAAACTTCTTTTCAACTTGAGTTGATCTTTGAGTATCAGGTCAGCATCTTGCCAACCTTCCTTCTTGTTCATGATGAAAGGCCCTAGGTGGTCTTTGAATTTCAGTTGAGCCTTCTTCTTGGTGCTGTCAAAATGAGTCAAATCTGAGTTTATAATCTGCCTATAGTATTCCAAGGCAAACAGCCTCATTGGTACATATCTTGGGAGCCTGTAAGGACAAAGCTCACAGCCATAAATTCTAATCACAGTGTGGTCCTGATATAGGTACCAATCACCTACTTTGTAGCTCTTATATAGTTGCAGTAACTTCTGCATCTCATAAGTTATTCTGGGAGGGGGAGCTTTCATCAAGAGGCAGGAGACTGGATAAACAAACTGGTCAATGAACTCACAGTACGAATAAGGAGAATGTTGGACTTGATGACCAGAAAACTACAGATCTTCTTTCTCCCTCTGAATTTAACTTTTTAATGGGACACTGGAAGCTTTCAGATTGATAATACATGAACAAATTATAGATGTATGAGGAATAGTTGAAAATTCCTTGCCTATCTAGCTTAATGAGCTAGTCATGGATTTTGTTTGCTATGAACTTGGCATAGTTATACTTGACAGCAGGAGGCTGTCCCTGGCTAAATGAAGACAACAGAACCAACACTGTCTCATCCACATGTTCACTTGTTGTGAAACCCAGCACATAAGATATCATGTCTATAGGTAATTTTCCCACCTCATTGAAATGGCCGTATAGGAATGGAGGTGGCTCCTTAGGTTGGCAATCTGCACTCATAAATATCTTAGCAATTTTCTCAATATTGGGGCCAGGGAGCCAGGAGGCCTCTTCCAACAAGTTGTTCATGGAGAAGGGCAACAGTATTTGAGTTTGTTTGAAATTCAACATCTGGTTGATGGAGTCAGGTGTGATATGAAAAAGTATGCTCCTAGATGGAGACTTAACAGCCCTCTGACTTGGCTCATAATTTGCAGCACACAGGTGAATAATCTTAGGAAAGATATTGACATAAGGGAGGAAATAATGTGGCAGATTGGACTCCCATATGCCATACATGTCAGATTTGTTTATGAAACTATTTCTCAGCTGGCAGTAGGTCTGTAAATGATTTCTGTTTCCAACTAGGTCTTGGATAAGATAGTCAGTATCAGCCAAGGCCATTGACTCAAGTTCTTTGCTTGGTGGATTTATGGGAGTGATGTTCAGAGCAGATGGAGTGGCCATTATGCAACATTTGAATGCTTGAGCTGGAAAGAAAATCAGGGCAACAGCTGGCTAAAAAAATTTATCTGTGAGGACTAACAGAGGAACCCGGGACTGAACTCAAATGCAAATGGTAGCTTGACTACTTGGAAGCTTATGCTGTGCGAGACCAATTTTGTGGAGTTTTGGGTCAATTTCATTTTTTTAGTGAATTCTCTGGAGTTAAAGACTGCGAGGAATGATGCAAAGGGGCAGAGGACAATTACAGTTTCAGTGGACTAATTTAAGTAGTGGAATAAGGTAAAACAAGTCGATGCTAAGGTACTGCGAGATTTTTCCTGGGGGCCGACCTCTAAACGAAACTTGCCAGTGTAATTATAAATGGGCACAAGGTTTATGAGGCTTTTCTTGAAATAAAGAGTTTCCAGTGGGTTTTAATGGAGTTTTATGCGCGGCAGAGCTGCCAATTGGGGAAATTTGCAGGTTTGCAGTATGTGCAGTGGATGAAATGAAGAACAGGAGCGAAAAAGGGGAAGATATGACAAATACCTGGTTCAACAACACCGAGAGTGGACAAGTTGGTGCAAAGGTAGGCTATGAAGCCGAATTTGCAGGCCGCGGCAGCTCAGTTGCTCGATTTCAAGCTTTGGGAATGAGGAAACAAATAAAACAGCGAACTAGAGCCTTCAAATGAACCAATAGAAATGAACTACAACGGTCGTTTGCGCGCTCTTTTTAAGCAAAAATTGACATTTGGGTGCTTTTGGCGCTTTTTCGGGATGACGTCAGCGTGACGTCATTGGCGGGTCCTGGGTACGGATGGATGACGGGGCAGCTAACGGGGCGGTGATGTGGCAATGACACGGTGGCAGGGCACAGGCACGAAAGGGATGAGGTGGCGGCAACGTGGCAGAGCAGCGGAGGCGAGGAGGGTGACGCATGGTGGAACGTGGCGCTGATGTCATGCAGGTGAGAGCGGTTTGCGGTTTCAGGTGCACCGCCTTTGTACTGAAGCGGTTTGGGAGGAGGGGGCTCCGCCACACCCGGGAGGATGATGTGTGGCGGGAGTACGACGGGAAAACCGCCGAACTCCCGGATGCTAACCCTCGACGTGTTGGCATGTGAAAAGACCCGCCCACCGTAGATCTTGGGCGGGCCAGATCTAACGGCCGACGGGATGGGTAAGTCGGTGGAAGGTTAGGGCAGGGACCCGCCCACTATTTTATTTAATTATTCATGTGGCGGGGGGGGGGAACTTTAATAAAGACGAGTTTTGTGGGTTATACGCCAGCGGGAAAAACTTCGGAAACATGGGTTTGTGGGTTAGGCTTAAGCGGGGGAATGAGAATTTAATGTTTAATAAAGCATTTTAAACATTAATTTTGGGAAATGACTGCGAAGGGGAATAAATGGCTATCAATTCAACCAGGGGTTAACTGATCCCAAGGGGCAAACGAGGAAAAGTTAAATATAAGTCCCAGATGGACTTAATATTTCCCCAGTTTTTAGAACATATGGCTATAGTGCCAAGGGGGGGGGGGGGTCATTTAATATTTTTGGGATTTTATATAGTTTTAGTAGTAAGTGGGGATGGGGAATAATTAGGGAGCTATATAGTAGAATCAGGAGTTAATATGATCTGGTAGAGTGGAAATGAAAGGGAACAATGATAAGTCTATGAAGTGATGATAGACATAGAGATTGTGTAGAAGATGAGAACATGACTTTTACACAAGAAATGTGGCTTCTTTTCATGAAGAAAGTCAAAACTTTGACTTAATGTTTCAAAAAAATGAAATGGACTCAGGACTTGTTGGGCAGATCCCAAGGTCCTTTAGGGGTGTTAGTAAGAAACTTTGAGGGGGAGTGAGAGGAAATTAGACATGCTTCTAGAACTCTGCCATTAAAACACTGCTTTGGTACCTCTGCCACTGATGAGATGAGCTTTCTTTGCCAAGGCCAACACTGAAGATGATCTTTCTTCTGCAACCCCAAGCTACCTACCCAACCTAATACACCTAGCATTTTTTGTTACTTCCGGAAGGGTGCACTTGGATTTGCAAACCCTGATTGCTTTTTTTCTTTTTTTAGCTGCCCTCCTATCTAAAAACTACCCTTATTGCTTCCAAGGACCCAGATTAAACAGTTAGGCTCCTTTATTCTCTACCTAGCTACTAACCTGCCAAGCTTAAACTGTTTGGAAAGATTTTCTTTCTCTATCTTCTAAGATAGGCAATTTAAACCTAAGGAAGCCAAGCTTAGACTGTTTGGCTTTCCTTTAACTGAGAAATCTTTCAAAAATGGAACTTTTGCAGCATGAAAAATATGAACATTTTTGGCATTTCCACTGTCAATCATGAAAAATGAAACCTGTTGCAACAGGAGGCTAACAGTGGCTCCACTTGGGGATGGCTTTTCCTTGTTAAAAGCCAAGAACAGTAGGTTAGACTGCCTTGATCTTCAATTATTTGCTGTATTCTAAAAAAATTTCCCTTTGCTGGCTGCTTTATTTATATATATGACAGCGGACTTGAAGAGCTTAGAGCCTTCACTTCGGGCTTCAACTGCATCAAGCTGCTATCCAAAAAAAAACTGAAATCCTACCTACCTACCCTAATCAGCACCTGTTTGTTGGTTAGGTAAAATGAAACAGCCAGTGCAACCACTTAAGCACTTGTAGAAAGAAACAAACTGTTTGGCTAATAGTTGGTGAAATCAGAAACATTGTTTGGTCATGTGCCCCCATAATCAAAATTGTGACATATAAGGGCCACTGCTGAACCACTTAGTCCTCACAGAGAAAATATTTTAAATATTTTGAGTTGAAGAGATCCTCCATGTAATCTGCTATAGGGTCAACAAAAGCATCATGTGGGAGAGTTTCTTCTAGGCCTTCTTTGTCTGATGGAACAACTGCATCCTTAGTATCAAACTCTGCAGCCAATACTTTAGTCTTTGTCTTGAAACCAAGTTTATCCCCAATATGTAAGTCAGAAGGTAGTACAATTTCCTCTGGAGAAGGAAGACTTTGGAGGAATTCTTTAGGATCTTGAAAATCAAAAGGCTAAATTTGAGAATGCACAAGTTCAATCTCATTTTGATGTTCTTCAGCGAGTAAATCAAGAAAACACATTTTGATTTGAGGTTGTTGTATTGCTTTGACCTTTAGCAACACTAATTTAAAAAAAAATTCATCAAGTTCATATTCTGATAACAACTTCTTGAATTCATTTACAGCTTGTTTAACTTCATCTTCCACACACCTGGTCATCCTGTCTGACTATTAACACTTTGAAATGGGATTAGTTGGCTGTAGAACTGCTCAAAAAACTTTGAAAATATCTCTCAGGTTCGCTCACCCAGTGGAGTCTTGATTGTGAAGATGATGTGGAGTCGCCAGGTGGATGATCAACTTTGGAGTGCCTGATCTCTTTCCACCATCATAGATCAGAACTAAACCAGTAAAAATGGTAGTAAAGGAAACGATGACCTTCTCCAGAAACCTAGAAAGAAACTCTTGAAGGTCTGTTTCTTTCCCTGTAGAGAGCTTTCCAACTTGATTTATGTAATTATCTGAGGATTGGTCCCCAGCGGATTCGCCATTATGTTATCACTCAGGTTGTCCTTAAGCTCCTAAAAGGATACAGCCGAGGTAACCACAAACCAATATTTGGATTGCAGGTTCTAGCCCACCTGCAATCACAGAGGGCTCTCTCTTTCTGATTTAGCTTTGTTGATGATGATTTTAGGCTAGCTATTGGGCTCAGGGGTTTTTTTCAAGTTTGGTGGGAAGGATGATGCTTTCAAGTGGAGAGGCAATGCATAGTGTAACAAGTTTCAAACCATTGGGCATGGAGTCATGGAGTAAGACTGCTGGGGCGTTTTCTTGGTCACGAGAGGAATAAGGAGCAAGGTAGCTGCTTATGAAACAACATTAAAGCTTAAAAGGATGGAATGAATGCTAAGAAATGAGAGGCAACAAAGAATCTCTCAATCAGATTAGCAGAAAGAAGCTGAATGAACTCTATCTAGGAGCAGCTAAGAATTCTTAGATAACAGTCATTCATATATGAAATAGGTCAAACATGAGCCATAACGGAATTCATATTTATGCCTAATTTAAGAGGAAAACATTAAGAAGCCACAGAACCTGGGCATAGAGTGCAGCTAAGCAAATTCTAAACCAATCCTTTGTTCTGTGATTTGAGCATATATGAAATTGAAATAACAGAGGTAAGGAAAACTTATTGATTCATATAGCAGCACAAGAATTCCACATTCAATTCTTCAGACTATTAGACACAGAGCAGACAGTCATTTCTCTAAGCTTGTAAGCAGTCTTTGATCATAGAAAAAAGTATCAGACATACAGTGCGAGTCTCTCTTGGAATACATTAGCCGACCAACCCTTTTTACAATGCAGAGGGTGGTATTTATACAAAAATTGGATACAAAAATATCAACATGAGAAGTTAATAGCTCATAACTTCTTTACCAACTCCTAAGGAGTGGTTGATGAGAAAGTAAATGTTGAAATAAAGACAAATGTAACAGCTGCTCTTTCTGTCAGTGAATATTGACTTTTGAGTACAATTGAGTCGGCTGGGGATGTGCTTTCAAAAATTCGTGCTCTTAGGCTTGCCATCTCAGTGCTTTGCTTTGTAACTGATCCAACCTGTCCCGCGCGTTCCTTAATTTCTCTATCCAGTGCTTTCATGCCTTATCCTACATTTGTTGCTGACCTGTAGCTGACCGAGATTTTGAAATAACCAAAAAGGGGCGAAAACTGAAATTACCTGGGAAAAACGGCCAGCATTGCCTGCCACCAATCCTCGGGAGGTAACTGATGCTTTTGTATTTTGACAAGTGTCTCATCGGCCTCTGTATACTTGTAACAATTGGGCAGCATTTCAAACAGGTGGTTGACTTCATGCTCTATGTAAAATAAACTTTCCAGCCTGTCATAGAGGGTTTGTCCTGAAGGCGGCCCTGCCTCTGCTATAGAACTTGATGCGGCAGTAAGCTGATTTGTGACATAATTATTAAGGTTGGTTGCATATTGGTCACGTGTCAATAACTTTCCAGCGCTGGTCAATAGGCTGGGCAGTTCTCTAGTCTATAGTGCTGCAAGCTTTATTTCAAAATTATCCACATCCTTTTGTATTTCTCGGCACCTTGCTTCTAGAGTTTGCACCAAGCTTCTCAATGTGGGCACTCTTTTTACTATTAATATGGCCTCTGTTATGTTCATGATATGCAGCGCTGCCAGCTCTTCCTTAGTCTGATGATTCAAAAAATTGATCATTCTGTTGGCCTGCTCAGGCATGCTTCCTAATGCTGCTTTGGCTCTCTGAGATTCAAACTGAGCAAGGCCAAGTAGTTCTACCTGCTCATACATAGCCTGAATTAACCTCCATTGGCCAGTGATTGAATGATTAATATTGGCCCACAGAATTTTCTTTATTTCAGCCAGGGTCTTGTCCAAAGACAACTCTTTTTCCAAAGTTTTAACTTTGTCCTTTAGGGCCTTAATCTCCCTTGTCTACTCAGCGACTGTCATTTTGGACTTATCATATCTTTCTTCCAGTTTGGCCAGCTTTTGTTTGGCCTCTTTTATCTCTATTGCCTGAAGCTTTAGCTCATTGACAGCTCTTGTCAATTCGTCCATGCTCATGCTTGTTTCGGGTGCTTCTGTTGTTGCCGCTGTAGCATCTGTAGCTACTGTGGTTGCGGAATAGTGGGAGGGGTCACCGCTGCTTGTGCAGGTGGAATAGCAGCAATAGTTGGGACTGTTTGAGGTAGTTGGGAGGTCGACTCTCCCTGCTTTCCTTGTAGTGCACTTTCCAACTCCCCTTCCAAATCAATTACTCTTTGGTTCAATTTTATCATCAAATCCAATTGATCCTCAGCTTCTTTCTCTTTCTAATGTTCTCCTGTTTGAGGGTGCTCAGTAGGAAGCAATCTCAATCTCTTTTTCAATGCAGCAATATCATCATCCTTCTTCTTGATAAGGGCCCTCACACCCTTAGGATCCTTAGGATCATGTCCTAAGTCCACAATAATGTCCTCCAATGTTTTAATTATATTGTCTTTGGCTGTGGAGGACAGTCTTTCGAAGTCCAACTGAGTGTTAGTATTCTTCAATGATTCCTTCAACTCATGGGCCGATGTGGCCTTCTCTACAAGGGTGGCATAGACCATTTCCCCTGTTTGCTTATGTAGCTCTATTTGATCCATGGGGTGAATGTCCTTGGCCAGGACCACTAACCTTGTCTTAACAAAATCTGTAGTTGACTGTGGTTGTTGAATCTTGGGCTTGAAGTGGCTGAGAATCATCTTTTCTTGTTTGATGTCAAATGCTGCCATTAATCTTTCCTGCTTGGCAGGTGTTGCTTTAAGAAATTGATCATACAGTTGCACTCTAAGTAGATAATTTTGAGCTTTTATTTCTTTGAAGCTGGCTTTGACGCCAGCTGGTCTCTTGCCTTGTTGTGTGGAGGAAGACACCTCCATGTCGTGCTGCCTGTCTTGCTCTTGCTGAAAAGAGTTTGTAGGTGTATGCAGGCTTGCTTCCCTTCTCGAGCTTTCTACGACCTCTTCACTGACCTCCTCCTCGATTGGAGGATCAAATCTTTGCCTCTTAGCTTTAGGACACTGTGTAGACCCACTAGAAGGTGTGGAGTCTTCTCGATCTCCCTTTCTGCCTCTTTCTTCATTTACAGGAGTTTGCAGAGGTGGCATTTTCAGTTTTTCTATTTGTTGAAGAGGGGCTTTTCCTTGAGTTTCTTCCATTGAAGTGACAGGTTGTTCTGTGACCATTTGCTCTGTCTCCATTGGCTCTTTTCCTTTGGCTGTACCTGTTGCTGACGTAGATGCTCCTTGGGCAGCTTGTGAAGCTGCAGCTGTAGATGTGCCCTCTTCAACTTGGTATGGCAGCTTGAAAGTTACCTGGTCAGCAGAATCCAAGTCAAGAGTTTTTTCAAGATCTTTAGCAGTTTGCTCCAAAATTTCCTCTTGAGTGAACTCTTCAACTAAAGTGCCCTGTGCCCATGCATCTTGATTAGCATATATTTCGATGTGTGGGTTTTTGCAGTGGTCATAGGGTGTCAATCTATATTTTTCCCTTCTGGCGTTAATAAAGCTAAGCGGGTCATAAGGGACCCACCAGAAACTTCTTTGCAACTTGAGTTGATCTTTGAGTATCATAACAGCATCTTGCCAACCTTCCTTCTTGTTCATGATGAAAGGCCCTAGGTGGTCTTTGAATTTCAATTGAGCCTTCTTCTTGGAGCTGTGAAAATGAGTCAAATTTGAGTTTATAAGCTGCCTGTAGTATTCCAAGGCAAACAGCTTCATTGGTACATATCTTGGGAGCCTGTAAGGACAAATCTCACAGCCATAAATTCTAATCACCATGTGGTCCTAATATAGGTACCAATCCCCTACTTTGTAGCTCTTAGATAGCTGCAGTAACTTCTGCATCTCATAAGTTATTCTGGGAGGGGGAGCTTTCATCAAGAGGCAGGAGACTGGATAAACAAACTGGTCAATGAACTCACAGTACGGATAAGGAGAATGTTGGACTTGATGGAATTTTGATGACCAGAAAACTACAGATCTTCTTTCTCCCTTTGAATCTAACTTTTTAATGGGACACTGGAAGCTTTCAGATTGATAATACATGAACAAATGATAGATGTATGAGGAATATTTGAAAATTCCTTGCCTATCTAGCTTAATGAGCTGGTCATGGATTTTGTTTGCTATGAACTTGGCATAGTTATACTTGACAGCAGGAGGCTGTCCCTGGCTAAATGAAGACAACAGAACCAACACTGTCTCATCCACATGTTCACTTGTTGTGAAACCCAACACATAAGATATCATGTCTATAAGTAACTTGCCCACCTCATTGAAATGGCCGTATAGGAATGGAGGTGGCTCCTTAGGTTGGCAATCTGCCCTCATAAATATCTTAGCAATTTTCTCAATCATGGAGCCAGGGAGCCAGGAGGCCTCTTCTAGCAAGTTGTTCATGGAGAATGGAAACAATATTTGAGTTTGTTTGAAGTTCAACATCTGGTTGACGGAGTCAGGTGTGATATGAAAAAGTATGCTCCCAGATGGAGACTTAACAGCCCTCTGACTTGGCTCATAATTTGCAGCACACAGGTGAATAATCTCAGGAAAAATATTGACAGAAGGGAGGAAATAATGTGGCAGATTGGACTCCCATATGCCATACATGTTAGATTTGTTTATGAAACTGTTTCTCAGCTGGCAGTAGGTCTGTAAATGATTTCTGTTTCCAACTAGGTCTTGGATAAGATAGTCTGTATCAGCCAAGGCCATTGACTCAAGTTCTTTGCTTGGTGGATTTATGGGAGTGATGTTCAGAGCAGATGGAGTGGCCATTATGCAACTTTTGAATGCTTGAGCTGGAAAGAAAATCAGGGCAACAGCTGGCTAAACAAACTTATCTGTGAGGACTAACAGAGGAACCCGGGACTGAACTCAAATGCAAATGGTAGCTTGACTACTTGGAAGCTTATGCTGTGAGAGACCAATTTTGCGGAGTTTTGGGTCAACTTCCCTTCTTTTAGTGAATTCTCTGGAGCTAGAGACTGCGAGGAATAATGCAAAGGGGCAGAGGACAATTACAGTTTCAGTGGATTGATTTAAGCAGTGGAATAAGGTAAAACAAGGCGATGTTGAGGTACTACGAGACTTTTCCTGGGGGCCGAGCTCTAAACAGAACTTGCCAGTGTAATTATAAATGGGCACAAGGTTTATGAGGCTTTTCCTGAAATAAAGAGTTTCCAGTGGGTTTTAATGGAGTTTTATGCGCGGCAGAGCTGCCAATTGGGGAAATTTGCAGTATGTGCAGTGGATGAAATGAAGAACAGGAACCAAAAAGGGGAAGATATGACAAATACCTGGTTCAACAACGCTGACAGTGGACAAGTTGGTGCGAAGGTATGCTACGAAGCCGAATTTGCACGCCGCGGCAGCTCAGTTGCTCGATTTCAAGCTTTGGGAATGAGGAAATAAATAAAACAGTGAACCGGAGCCTTCAAATGAACCAATAGAAATGAACTACAACGGTCATTTGCACGCTCTTTTTAAGCAAAAATTGACATTCGGGTGCTTTTGGCGCTTTTTTAGGATGACGTCAGCGTGACGTCATTGGCGGGTCCCGGGTACGAATGGATGATGGGGTAGCTGACGGGGCAGTGATGTGGCAATGACATGGTGGCAGGGTACGGGCACGAAAGGGATGAGGTGGCGGCAACATGGCAGAGTGGCGGAGGCGAGGAGGGTGACGCGTGGTGGAACGTGGCGCTGATGTCATGCAGGCGAGAGCAGTTTGCGGTTTCGGGCGCACCGCCTTTGTACTGAAGTGGTTTGGGAGGAGGGGGCTCCGCCACACCTGGGAGGATGATGCATGGTTGGAGTACGAC
Source organism: Pinus tabuliformis (assembly GCA_031772625.1). Taxonomy (NCBI): domain Eukaryota; kingdom Viridiplantae; phylum Streptophyta; class Pinopsida; order Pinales; family Pinaceae; genus Pinus; species Pinus tabuliformis. The sequence continues at coordinate 1,117,021,320 of CM062817.1, forward strand.
GGGAAAACTGTCGAACTCCTTGACGCTAACCCTCGGCGTGTTGGCGTGTGAAAAGACCCGCCCACCGTAGATCTTGGGCGGGCTAGATCTAACGGCCGACGGGATGGGTAAGTCGGTGGAAGGTTAGGGCAGGCACCCGCCCGCTATTTTATTTAATTATTCATGTGGTGGGGGGGGGGGGGGGGGAACTTTAATAAAGATGGGTTTTATGGGTTATACGCCAGCGGGAAAAACTTCGGAAACATGGGTTTGTGGGTTAGGCTTAAGCGGGGGAATGAGAATTTAATGTTTAATAAAGCATTTTAAACATTAATTTTGGGAAATGACTGCGAAGGGGAATAAATGGCTATCAGTTCAACCAGGGGTTAACTGATCCCAAGGGACAAATGAGGAAAAGTTAAATATAAGTCCCAGATGGACTTAATATTTCCCCAGTTTTTAGAACATATGGCTATAGTGCCAAGGGGGGGGGTCATTTAATATTTTTGGGATTTTATATAGTTTTAGTAGTAAGTGGGGATGGGGAATAGTTAGGGAGCTATATAGTAGAATCAGGAGTTAATATGATCTGGTAGAGTGGAAATGAAAGGGAACAATGATAAGTCTATGAAGTGATGATAGACATAGAGATTGTGTAGAAGATGAGAACATGACTTTTACACAAGAAATGTGGCTTCTTTTCATGAAGAAAGTCAAAAATTTGACTTAATGTTTCACAAAAATGAAATGGACTCAGGACTTGTTGGGCAGATCCCAAGGTCCTTTAGGGGTGTTAGTAAGAAACTTTGAGGGGGAGTGAGACGAAATTAGACATGCTTCTATAACTTTGCCATTAAAACACTGCTTTGGTACCTCTGCCACTGATGAGATGAGCTTTCTTTGCCAAGGCCAACACTAAAGATGATCTTGCTCCTGCAACCCCAAGCTACCTACCCAACCTAATACACCTAGCATTTTTTGTTACTTCCGGAAGGGTGCACTTGGATTTGCAGACCCTGATTGCTTTTTTTCTTTTTTTAGTTGCCCTCCTATCTAAAAACTACCCGTATTGTTTCCAAGGACCCAGATTAAACAATTGGGCTCCTTTATTCTCTACCTAGCTACTAACCTGCCAAGCTTAAACTGTTTGGACAGATTTTCTTTCTCTATCTTCTAAGACAGGCAATTTAAACCTAAGGAAGCCAAGCTTAGACTGTTTGGCTTTCCTTTAACTGATAAATCTTTCAAAAATGGAACTTTTGTAGCATGAAAAGTATGAACATTTTTGGCATTTCCACTGTCAATCATGAAATATGAAACCTGTTGCAATAGGAGGCTAACAGTGGCTCCACTTGGGGATGGTTTTTCCTTTTGAAAAGCCAAGAACAGCAGGTCAGACTGCCTTGATCTTCAATTATTTGTTGTATTCTAAAAAATTTTCCCTTTGCTGGCTGCTTTATTTATATATATGACAGCGGACTTGAAGAGCTTAGAGCCTTCACTTTAGGCTTCAACTGCATCAAGCTGCTATCCAAACAAAAACTGAAATCCTACCTACCTACCCTAGTCAGCACCTGTTTGCTGGTTAGGTAAAATGAAACAGCCAGTGCAACCACTTAAGCACTTGTAGAAAGAAACAAAGTGTTTGCCTGACAGTTGGTGAAATCAGAAACATTGTTTGGTCATGTGCCCCCATAATCAAAATTGTGACATATAAGGGCCACTGCTGAACCACTTGGTCCTCACAGAGAAAATATTTTAAAGATTTTGAGTTGAAGAGATCCTCCATGTAATCTGCTATAGGGTCAACAAAAGCATCATGTGGGAGAGTTTCTTCTAGGCCTTCTTTATCTGATGGAACAGCTGCATCCTCATTACCAAACTCTGCAGCCAATACTTCCGTCTTTGTCTTGAAACCAAGTTTATCCCCAATCTGTAAGTCAGAAGGTAGTACAATTTCCTCCTGACTTGGAGAAGGAAGACTTTGGAGGAATTCTTTAGGATCTTGAAAATCAAAAGGCTGAATTTGAGAATGCACAAGTTCAATCTCATTTTGATGTTCTTCAGCGAGTAAATCAAGAAAACACATTTTGATTTGAGGCTGCTGTATTGCTTTGACCTTTAGCAACACTAATTTAAAAAAAATTCATCAAGTTCATATTCTGATAACAACTTCTTGAATTCATTTACAGCTTGTTTAACTTCATCTTCCACACACCTGGTCATCCTGTCTGACTATTAACACTTTGAAATGGGATTAGTTGGTTGTAGAACTGCTCAAAAAACTTTGAAAATCTCTCTCAGGTTCACTCACCCAGTGGAGTCTTGATTGTGAAGATGATGTGGAGTCGCCAGGTGGATGATCAACTTTGGAGTGCCTGATCTCTGTCCACCATCATAGATCAGAACTAAACCGGTAAAAATGGTAGTAAAGGAAATGATGACCTTCTCCAGAAACCTAGAAATAAACTCTTGAAGGTCTGTTTCTTTCCCAGTAGAGCTTTCCAACTTGATTTATGAAATTATCTGAGGATTGGTCCCCAGCGGAGTCGCCATTATGTTATCACTCAGATTGTCCTTAAGCTCCTAAAAGGATACGGCCAAGGTAACCACAAACCAATCTTTGGATTGCAGGTTCTAGCCCACTTGCAATCAGAGAGGGCTCTCTCTTTCTGATTTAGCTTTTTTGATGATGATTTTAGGCTAGCTATTGGGTTCAGGGGTTTTTTCCAAGTTTGGTGGGAAGGATGATGCTTTCAAGTGGAGAGGCAATGCATAGTGTAACAAGTTTCAAACCATTGGGCATGGAGTCATGGAGTAAGACTGCTGGGGCGTTTTCTTGGTCATGAGAGGAATAAGGAGCAACGTAGCTGCTTATGAAACAACATTAAAGCTTAAAAGGATGGAACGAATGCTAAGGAATGAGAGGCAACAAAGAATCTCTCAATCAGATTAGCAGAAAGAAGTTGAATGAACTCTATCTAGGAGCAGCTAAGAATTCTTAGATAACAGTCATTCATATATGAAATAGGTCAAACATGAGCCATAACGGAATTCATATTTATGCCTAATTTAAGAGGAAAACATTAAGAAGCCACAAAACCTGGGCATAGAGTGCAGATAAGCAAATTCTAAACCAATCCTTTGTTCTGTGATTTAAGCATATATGAAATTGAAATAACAGAGGTAAGGAAAACTTATTGATTCATATAGCAGCACAAGAATTCCACATTCAATTCTTCAGACCATTAGACACAGAGCAGACAATCATTTCTCCAAGCCTGTAAGCAGTCTTTGATCATAGAAAAAAGTATCAGACATACAGTGCGAGTCTCTCTTGGAATACATTAGCCGACCAACCCTTTTTACAATGCAGAGGGTGGTATTTATACAAAAATTGTACAAAAATATCTAGATGAGAAGTTAATAGCTCATAACTTCTTTACCAACTCCTAAGGAGTGGTTGATGAGAAAGTAAATGCTGAAATAAAGACAAATGTAACAGCTTCTCTTTCTATCAGTGAATATTGACGTTTGAGTACAATTGAGTCGGCTGGGGCTGTGCTTTCAAAAATCCACACTCTTAGGCTTGCCATCTTAGCGCTTTGCTTTGTAACTGATCCAACCTATCCTGCGCATTCCTTAATTTCTCTATCCGGTGCTTTCGTGCCTTATCCTGCGTTTGTTGCTAACCTGTAGCTGACCGAGATTTTGAAATAACCAAAAAGGGGCGAAAACTGAAATTACCTGGGCAAAACGACCAGCATTGCCTGCCACCAATCCTCGGGAGGTAACTGATGCTTTTGTATTTTGACAAGTGTCTCATCGACCTCTGTATACTTGTAATAATTGGGCGGCATTTCAAACAGGTGGTTGACTTCATGCTCTATGTAAAATAAACTTTCCAGCCTGTCATAGAGGGTTTGTCCTGAAGGCGGCCCTGCCTCTGCTGTAGAACTTGATGCGACAGTAAGCTGATTTGTGACATAATTATTAAGCCTGGTTGCATATTGGTCACGTGTCAATAAATTTCCAACGCTTGTCAATAGGCTGGGCAGTCCTCTAGTCTGTAGTGCTGCAAGCTTTATTTCAAAATTATCCACATCCTTTTGTATTTCTCGACACCTTGCTTCCAGAGTTTGCACCAATCTTCTCAATGTGGGCACTCTTTTTACTATTAATATGGCCTCTGTTCTTTTCATGATATGCAGCGCTGCCAACTCTTCCTTAGTCTGATGATTCAGAAAATTGATCATTTTGTTGGCCTACTCAGGCATGCTTCCTAATGCTGCTTTGGCTCTCTGAGTTTCAAACTAAGCAAGGCCAAGTAGTTCTACCTGCTCATAAATTGCCTGAATTTACCTCCATTGGCCAGTGATTGACTTATTAATCTTGGCCCACTAAATTTTCTTCATTTCAACCAGGGTCTTGTCCAAAGACAGCTCTTTTTCTAAAGTTTTAACTTTGTCCTTTAGGGCCTTAATCTCCCTTGTCTGCTCAGCCACTGTCATTTTGGACTTATCATATCTTTCTTCCAGTTTGGCCAGCTTTCCTTTGACCTCTTTTATCTCTGTTGCCTACAGCTTTAGCTCATTGACAGCTCTTGTCAATTTGTCCATGCTCATGCTTGTTTCAGGTGCTTTTGTTGTTGCCGTTGTAGCATCTGTAGCTATTGTGGTTGCCGGAATAATGGGAGGGATCACCGCTGCTTATGCAGGTGGAATAGCAGCAACAGTTGGGACTGTTTGAGGTAGCTGGGAGGTCGACTCTCCTTGCTTTCCTTATAGTGCTCTTTCCAACTCCCCTTCCAAATCAATTACTCTTTGGTTCAATTTCATCATCAAAGCCAATTGATCCTCAGCTTCTTTCTCTTTCTGTGGTTCTCCTATTTGAGGGTGCTCAGTAGGAAGCAATCTCAATCTCTTTTTCAATGCAGCAATATCATCATCCTTCTTCTTGATAAGGGCCCTCACACCCTTATGATCCTTAGGATCATGTCCTAAGTCCACAATAATGTCCTCCAATTTTTTAATTCTGTTGTCTTTGGCTGTGGAGGACAGTCTTTCGAAGTCCAACTGAGTGTTACTATTCTTCAATGATTCCTTCAACTCATGGGCCAATGTGGCCTTCTCTGCAAGGGTGGCATAGACCATTTCCCCTGTTTGCTTATGTAGCTCTATTTGATCCATGGGGTGAATGTCCTTGGCCAGGACCTCTAACCTTGTCTTAACAAAATCTGCAGCTGACTGTGGCTACTGAACCTTGGGCTTGAAGTGGCTGAGAATCATATTTTCTTGTTTGATGTCAAATGCTTCCATCAATCTTTCCTGCTTGGCAGGTGTTGCTTTAAGAAATTGATCATACAGTTGCACTCTAAGTAGCTCATTTTGAGCTTTGATTTCTTTGAAGCTGGCTTTGACGCCAACTGGTCTCTTGCCTTGTTGTGTGGAGGAAGACACCTCCATGTTGTGCTGCCTGTCTTGCTCTTGCTGAAAAGAACTTGTAGGTGTATGGAAGCTTGCTTCCCTTCTCGGGCTTTCTACGACCTCTTCACTAACCTCCTCCTTGATTGGAGGATCAACTCTTTACCTCTTAGTTTTAGGCCGCTGTGTAGACCCACTAGTAGGTGTGGAGTCTTCTCGATCTCGCTTTCTGCCTCTTTCTTCATTTACAGGAGTTTTCAAAGGTGGCACTTGTAGTTTTTCTGTTTGTTGAGGAGGGGCTTGCCCTTGAGTTTCTTCCATTGAAGTGGCAGGCTGTTCTGTGACCATTTGCTCTGTCTCCATTGGCTCTTTTCCTTTGGTTGTACCTGTTGCTGACGTAGATGCTCCTTGGGCAGCTTGTGAAGTTGTAGCTGTAGATGTGCCCTCTTCAACTTGGTATGGCAGCTTGAATGTTACCTGGTCAGCAGAATCCAAGTCAAGAGTTTTTTCAAGATCTTTAACAGTTTGCTCCAAAATTTCCTCTTGAGGGAACTCTTCAACTAAAGTGCCCTGTGCCTATGCATCTTGATTAGCATATTTTTTTATGTGTGGGTTTTTGCAGTGGTCATAGGGTGTCAATCTATATTTGACCCTTCTGGCATTAATAAAGCCAAGTGGGTCATAAGGGACCCACCAGAAACTTCTTTTCAACTTGATTTGATCTTTGAGTATCAGGTCAGCATCTTTCCAACCTTCCTTCTTGTTCATGATGAAAGGCCCTAGGTGGTCTTTGAATTTCAGTTGAGCCTTCTTCTTGGTGCTGTGAAAATGAGTCAAATCTGAGTTTATAAGATGCCTGTAGTATTCCAAGGCAAACAGCCTCATTGGTACATATCTTGGGAGCCTGTAAGGACAAAGCTCACAGCCATAAATTCTAATCACAGTGTGGTCCTGATATAGGTACCAATCACCTACTTTGTAGCTCTTAGATAGCTGCAGTAACTTCTGCATCTCATAAGTTATTCTGGGAGGGGGAGCTTTCATCAAGAGGCAGGAGACTGGATAAACAAACTGGTCAATGAACTCACAGTACGAATAAGGAGAATGTTGGACTTGATGGAATACTGATGACCAGAAAACTACAGATCTTCTTTCTCCCTTTGAATCTAACCTTTTAATGGGACACTGGAAGCTTTCAGATTGATAATACATGAACAAATGATAGATGTATGAGGAATATTTGAAAATTCCTTGCCTATCTAGCTTAATGAGCTGGTCATGGATTTTGTTTGCTATGAACTTGGCATAGTTATACCGGACAACAGGAGGCTGTCCCTGGCTAAATGAAGACAACAGAACCAACATTGTCTCATCCACATGTTCACTTGTTGTGAAACCCAACACATAAGATATCATGTCTATAAGTAACTTTCCCACCTCATTGAAATGGTTGTATAGGAATGGAGGTGGCTCCATAGGTTTGCAATCTTCCCTCATAAATATCTTAGCAATTTTCTCCATCTTGGGGCCAGGGAGTCAGGAGGCCTCTTCCAGCAAGTTGTTCATGGAGAAGGGCAATAGTATCTGAGTTTGTTTGAAATTCAACAACTGGTTGATGGAATCAGGTGTGATATGAAAAAGTATGCTCCCATATGGAGACTTAACAGCCCTCTGACTTGGCTCATAATTTGCAGCACACAGGTGAATAATCTCAGGAAAAATATTAACAGAAGGGAGGAAATAATGTGGTAGATTGGACTCCCATATGCCATACATGTCAGATTTGTTTATGAAACTGTTTCTCAGCTGGCAGTAGGTCTGTAAATGATTTATGTTTCCAACTAGGTCTTGGATAAGATAGTCAGTATCAGCCAAGGCCATTGACTCAAGTTCTTTTCTTGGTGGATTTATGGGAGTGATGTTCAGAGCAGATGGAGTGGCCATTATGTAACTTTTGAATGCTTGAGCTGGAAATAAAATCAAGGCAACAGCTGGCTAAACAAACTTATCTGTGAAGACTAACAGAGGAACCCGGGACTGAACTCAAATGTAAATGGTAGCTTGACTACTTGGAAGCTTATGCTGTGAGAGACCAATTTTGCGGAGTTTTGGGTCAATTTCCCTTTTTTTAGTGAATTCTCTGGAGTTAAAGACTGCGAGGAACAATGCAAAGGGGCATAGGACAATTACAGTTTCAGTGGACTGATTTAAGCAGTGGAATAAGGTAAAACAAGGCGATGCTGAGGTACTACGAGATTTTTCCTGGGGGCCGAGCTCTAAATGGAACTTTCTAGTGTAATTATAAATGGGCACAAGGTTTATGAGGCTTTTCCTGAAATAAAGAGTTTCCAGTGGGTTTTAATGGAGTTTTATGCGCGGCAGAGCTACCAATTGGGGAAATTTGTAGGTTTGCAGTATGTGCAGTGGATGAAATGACGAACAGGAGCAAAAAAGGGGAAGATATGACAAATACCTGGCTCAACAGCGCTGCGAGTGGACAAGTTGGTGCGAAGGTAGGCTACAAAGCTGAATTTGCAGGTCGCGGCACCTCAGTTGCTCGATTTCAAGCTTTGGGAATGAGGAAATAAATAAAACAGGGAACCGGAGCCTTCAAATGAACCAATAGAAATGAACTACAACGGTCGTTTGCGCGCTCTTTTTAAGCAAAAATTGACATTTGGGTGCTTTTGGCACTTTTTCGGGATGACGTTAGCGTGACGTCATTGGCGGGTCTCGGATACGGATGGATGATGGGGCAGTGACGTGGCAATGACACATTGGCAGGGCGCGAGCACGAAAGCGATGAGGTGGCGGCAACGTGGCAGAGCAGTGGAAGTGAGGAGTGTGACGCGTGGTGGAACGTGGCACTGATGTCATGCAGGCGAGAGCGGTTTGCGATTTTGGGCGCACCGCCTTTGTACTAAAGCAGTTTGGGAGGAGGGGGCTCCGCCACATCCGGGAGGATGATGCGTGGCGGGAGTATGACGGGAAAACTGCCGAACTCCCGGACGCTAACCCTCGGCGTGTTGGCATGTGAAAAGACCCGCCCACCGTAGATCTTGGGCGGGCCAAATCTAACGGCCGACGGGACGAGTAAGTCAGTGGAAGGTTAGGGTGGGGACCTGCCCGCTATTTTATTTAATTATTCATGTGGCGGGGGGGGTGGGAGCTTTAATAACGACGGGTTTTATGGGTTATATGCCAGCGGGAAAAACTTCGGAAACATGGGTTTGTGGGTTAGGCTTAAGCGGGGGAATGAGAATTTAATGTTTAATAAAGCATTTTAAACATTAATTTTGGGAAATGACTGCGAAGGGGAATAAATGGCTATCAGTTCAACCTAGGGTTAACTGATCCCAAGGGACAAATGAGGAAAATTTAAATATAAGTCCCAGATGGACTTAATATTTCCCCAGTTTTTAGAACATATGGCTATAGTGCCAAGGGGGGGGGGTTATTTAATATTTTTGGGATTTTATATAGTTTTAGTAGTAAGTGGGGATGGGGAATAGTTAGGGAGCTATATAGTAGAATCAGGAGTTAATATGATCTGGTAGAGTGGAAATGAAAGGGAACAATGATAAGTCTATGAAGTGATGAAAGACATAGAGGTTATGTAGAAGATGAGAACATGACTTTTATACAAGAAATGTGGCTTCTTTTCATGAAGAAAGTCAAAAATTTGACTTAATGTTTCACAAAAATGAAATGGACTCAGGACTTGTTGGGCAGATCCCAAGGTCCTTTAGGGGTGTTAGTAAGAAACTTCGAGGGGGAGTGAGAGGAAATTAGACATGCTTCTAGAACTCTGCCATTAAAACACTGCTTTGGTACCTCTGCCACTGATGAGATGAGCTTTCTTTGCCAAGGCCAACACTGAAGATGATCTTGCTTCTGCAACCCCAAGCTACCTACCCAACCTAATACACCTAGCATTTTTTGTTACTTCCGGAAGGGTGCACTTGGATTTGCAAACCCTGATTGCTTTTTTTCTTTTTTTAGCTGCCCTCCTATCTAGAAACTACCCTTATTGCTTCCAAGGACCCAGATTAAACAGTTGGGCTCCTTTATTCTCTACCCAGCTACTAACCTGCCAAGCTTAAACTGTTTGGACATATTTTCTTTCTCTATCTTCTAAGACAGGAAATTTAAACCTAAGGAAGCCAAGCTTAGACTGTTTGGCTTTCCTTTAACTGAGAAATATTTCAAAAATGGAACTTTTGCAGCATGAAAAATATGAACATTTTTGGCATTTCCACTATCAATCATGAAATATGAAACCTGTTGCAACAGGAGGCTAACACAAGGGACCCACGAGGAAGACTGAAAGGAGGAGAAAGTGGAAGACAGAGGTCAGGGAACAGAGAACAGAACCAAGATGGGGCCCTGTAAACCCAAGACCATAACTAAACCGTGGGTTATATTGAATGATCCAGCTTTGCAAGAGCAAAGGGATCACATGGAAAACTATGTCATTATATGCAAGTTTATGGGAATCTGGTCGTCAGAGAAAGCATTGTACAGTTGGATAAAATACAACTTGAAACCAAAGGGGGAGTTAAATATACATCTTGGATCCAAAGGTTTTTTTACAATGGTGTTCACGAACATGGAGGACAGAGACAGGATTTTTGAAGGAGGACCATACTTCTTTGCAGCTGTTGGTCTCTATATGTGGCCTTGGACGATGAACTTTGTGCCAGAATGAGAAACCTTCACTTTAGTACTGATATGGATTAGACTCTACTCCTTACCTTTAGATCACTGGATGCCAGAGCCTTTAAAAGCTATAGGCAATAAATTAGGTCATTTCTTAAAGATTTCAGAGGCAACTCTACGAGGAAAATATACCTCCTATGCCTGTATCTATGTGGAGATGGACCTATCAGGAGCCCTTACAAATGAGGTCATTCTAGAAGTCTATGATGATGAATGGGTTCAAACAGTTGACTATGAGAATATCTCGTTCAGATGTCACAAATGTCATGAGCATGGGCACCTATCTAGAGATTGTCCTCTTAATAAAAGGGAGGAATACCTAAACACTAGCAAAGGGAAAGATCAGATAGGTTTCACCAAAGTAGGAGGAAAAGAAAAAGGAGGGGAAAGGAAGACCCAAAAGAACGCTACTGAGAATGATAACAAAACAAGAAGTTACAACAGTTTTGACATCTTAGGAGAAAAATAAGTAGATGGAGGTGATCAAAAGAGTACATAGAATCAGGCAACAAGGGGGAAAGGAAAAGAGACCAGCATGGAGTTTACAAAGGAACAGAATGAACACACAATGGATCCTTCGAGTACCATGGAAATAGAAAATGACCATGAAATGACTCAAAGTGAAAGTGGCACAGAGGACCAAGACTTACAGGAGATCCTGGAAAGGGAGAACCTAGAGCTGGAAAAGTTTCTCGAACAAGGAGGAAACCTGGGAATAAACTCCATACCTCAGGAGGATGTTGACAAGGTACAATAGATATTCCTTAACAAGTCACAACAAATAGCTGCAGGAGTCAAAAGAGGACATGATAACCAGGAAAATAAAGGGACTTCCTCAATAGGATTAATAACAGGAAAATTAATAAAAAACCCAGGCAAGAAGAGGGGAAGGAAAAGATAGAAAGAACTGCTGCTGGAGTGTGGAAAACTCATGATTGACTCAGGAAGGATGAAAGACCTTTCCATTTACTCCTTCAAAACCCCACCTCAATGAAAATCACAACCTGGAACATGAGAGGACTAGGGAGTAGAAGAAAACAGAGGAATCTAGGTAATAGGATCAGAGAGGAAAAATATGACATAGTGTTTATTCAGGAAACAAAATGCTCAGTGGAGAAGATCAGAGAAAAACATAGAAAATGGTTAAATAGATATGAATACCTTGAGGTTAAGGAAAATAAATCTGCTGGTGGAATTCTCACTTTATGGGATCCACAAAAATTTGGTGTGGTTGATGCGGAGGTGTCTAGACACCACCTTTCTTTGATTATCCAACCGGTGTGTGACAAGCAATGTTACATGATCACCAATGTCTATGGTCATCAGCCAATGGAGGACAAACTCAGACTCCTCACAACACTGAAGGATATGAAGAAGAGATACCCAGCTCTACCCTGGATTCTAGGAGGTGATTTTAACATGATAAAATCACTCACGGAGAAGAAAGGAGGAACTAGAACACTTGGTAGGGATTCAGTTGCCTTCCAGAACTTCCTCACCAATATGAAACTGGTATATATGGAAACCAACAATGGAATATTCACTTGGAATAACAAAATGGGGGGCTCTACCCAAGTAGCATCAAAATTAGACAGATGTATTATCTTAGAGGAACTTCTTCTCATGGGAAGTAGCCTGATTGTGCTCATCCTACCTTTTGGAGGTTCAGATCACTTGCCCATTCAATTGGAAGCTTCTCTATTTGGTAAACCAAGGAACAACCCCTTCAAGTTTGAAAACGCTTGGCTCACACATTCAGATTTCCTCACAAACATTGAAAAATGGTGGAAGGAAGAGGTACACCTTCAAGGTACAAAGATGTTCCTTCTACATTGTAGACTCAAACACATTAAAGACAAAATCAAAGAGTGGAACAAAAAGGAATTTGGAAATATCTTCAAAGCTAAAGGCGAAGTGGAAAAGAAACTAAAGGAAATAAACCAAATTCTTATCACAGAAGGCTATACAGATGAAAGGAAAGAGATGGCAGAGTCACTTCAGCATGAATGGGAAAATAGATGTCTACAAGAGGAAATATTCTGGAGACAGAAATCTAGAGTACAATGGATTAAGGAAGGGGAGAGAAACACCAAATTCTTTCATAGATCCACCATAGCTCACAGAAACAATAACAGAATTGCGAAAATTACAGATTAGCATGGAATAGAAATAAACACTCATGAAGAGATGGAAGAGGTCCTAGTCCAGCATTTTCAGAGAATTGCTGAGGAAACCACGGTAGATAGATGTCAGTTTATGAAAAGATTTACTCAGTACATTCCTAAATTGGTATCTAGAGAGGACAATTACAATCTCAACAGACTAGTAACAGAGGAAGAGATTGAGGAAGTCATTACAGATATGCACAATGGGAAAGCACCAGGCCCGGATGGCTTCAATGTGGACTTTTTTAGAACATGTTGGAGGATAGTAAAACAAGATATTCTGGAGGTAGTGGAAGACTCTCGAATATTTAAAATAGTCTTGAAGGCGCTCAATGAATCTTTCATAGCCTTAATCCCCAAACAGGAAAAGGCCACCTCTCTAGACAGATTTAGACCTATAGCATTATGCAATGTGGTGTACAAAATAATATCCAAAGTAATTTCCAACCATCTCAAACCACTCCTCCCTACCCTAGTGTCAGAGGAGCAAATAGGCTATGTGGAAGGAAGACAAATTCTTAATAACATAATTCAAGCACATGAAGTGGTTCATTCACTCATTACCAATAAACAGGCAGGAATGATAATTCAACTGGACATAGAAAAGGCCTATGATAAACTTAGTTGGTCGTACATAAGAGCAGTACTCAAAGCCTATGGCTTTGATTACAATTGGATCAAGTGGGTCATGGCGCTAGTTACCACTGCCAGTTGTTCAATTCTTCTCAATGGCTCTCCCTCCAAAACCTTCAAGCCTACTAGAGGTCTCAGGCAAGGTGATCCTCTTTCTCCTTTCCTTTTCATTCTAATGATGGAAGGGTTAGGAAGAGCAATCAGAGCTGCTAAGGAGGAAGGGAGAATTCAGGGTCTAAGACTCACTCAAGGTGGGGACTCGGTGACACATCAACAATTTTTGGATGATACTATGCTTCAAGGAACACCCACAGTCAAGGAAACCAAAGAATTTAAGCAGATTCTGAGTGATTTTGCTATGGAAGCGGGCATAGAGGTAAGTCTTACTAAATCAAAGATTTTCTTTTTCAACATGGATATTTTGATTCAAAGAAATATTTTTAGAATTTTGGGCCTTCAAAGAGAGTCATTTCCCTTGAAGTACCTGGGAGTTTCCCTCACTGACAAACCGTTACACAAGGAAATCTAGGAGCCTGTTCTAAATAAGCTAAGAGATAAGATTAGAAAATGGACAAATAGAGCCCTAAATCTAGAAGGGAGGTTGATTCTAACTAAGGCTATCCTCCAAACCATCCCTATCTATATGCTATCAGCCATTCCAGCACCAACTGGTGTAATTACTAAAATAAGAAACACTCAGAGAGACTTTCTCTGGGGGAAAGGTGAAGAAAAGAAGAAATGGGCCCTAGTGGCATGGGATAGGGTATGCAAACCAAAATCCCATGGTGGCTTGGGTCTTCATGACCCAGGAATTCTTAACAGAGTTCTAGGAGCCAAAGTCTAGTGGAGATGGCTAAAGGAAATACAAGCCCCCTGGGCAAAACTATGGAAGCAAAAGTATGCAAGGGATTGGCAGGAGAAGAACCTCATAAGAATGACAGGACAAGTTAAAGGTTCACCAATTTGGAATAGGGCATGGGAGAACAGGGCCCTAGTCCAAAAACATAGTTTCTGGGAGATCAGAAATGAAAATCTGGCCTGGTTCTAGGAGGATAATTGGCAGCAGGAGGACAATCTCCACAGTGAATAATTAGTAGACATTCACACAAATACCATCAACAAAGTATTAAGGAGGGTAAGTGACTATTGGGATTAATCAAGGAACAATGGGAAATGGTGAATATGGAAATTTCCAGATTACAGTGAAATGGGCATGATGAATACTCAAGCTATAGCCCTTAACGGTCTTTTGGAAAAGAGGAAAATCTTAACCTCAACCTTAGATGATCAATTAAGATGGGGAAAGAACAAGGCAGGTCTCTTCACTCTTAAGGATACCAAAAGGATAGACACAGGGCTTAACTTTCCAAACACTGATAAGACGTGGAAATAACTCTGGGATAATCCTCATTGGATGAAAGTCAAATTGTTCAAGTGGCTGGTTCAACAGGGCAAGATTCTGACATGGGACAACCTAAGAAAAAGAGGCTTTGTTGGCCCCTCAAGATGTCACCTGTGTGGACAACAGGAAGAAACCACTAATCATCTCCTGAATAGATGCTCATTCACTACAACACTATGGAACTGGGTTGGAGATGTCTTCGAGCAGATAGACAGACATGTAAATGACATCATTGCTACACTGAAAAACTGGCAGTTTTTTTTTCGGATAATGAGATAATAAACTCTGCTTGGGCATTGACCCTAGGGTTCTTAATCTGGAATGTTTGGAAGGAGCGCAATAACAAGATTTTCAAGGATAAGGTGAGCCCGGTGAGCAGCATCCTAAAGCTAATCCTTAAGCAACTCAAAGAGACTATTCACATCCTGGGAGGTGTCACTACCGGAAAACTCATAGGACAAAGAGAGGCCAGAATCCTGGAGAAGTTAGAGCTTAAGGTTCATCTCCCATGGTGTTCTATGTATATCAACAAGAATACCTCAGCAGAAAAGGCTTTCTGGCAACCCCCTTCACAAGGTTTTTTAAAATTTAACATAGATGGAGCCTCGAAAGGAAATCCAGGAGAAGCAGGTTATGGAGGGGTCATGAGGGATGAGGAAGGAAACATACAGGTCATCTTCCACAGTTATCTAGGAAAAGCAACCAACAATATGGCTAAGCTCATGGGGATGGACTTATTCTTGGAAATACAAATCAAGTACAACATACATAATGTCATCATAGAGGCTGATTCGGAATTAGTCATTAATTCGGTGAAGAGGATAAACACTGGTGCAGCACCAGAGAAAATCTCAGGACACTGGCAGCTTCTACAAGTCTACCAAAGAATCCAATCACACCTAAGAGTTCTAAGAACTCTTAGGTTGGTGCATGTCCGCAGGGAAGCCAACAAAGTAGCGGACTGGCTGGCTAATGAGGGGGTTCGAAATAAGCATATCGACTTGTGCTGCTAGTGGGAGGAGGTAACAGATGACAGGATGAAGGAGGAATGCTCATCTCAAGCCCTCATCGACAGACAGCAGTATCAGAACAAATCAAGAGACAAAATTTTACTTCATGTCAACGAAGAATAAGATTACATCAGACAGTTTATCAGAGAATATGCATTGTCGGTTCTCTAAGGGTGCTTCTGGAAGCAGGAACAAAGGCAGAAATCGAGACAGGAGATATCTGCTCAAAGGGAGAAGCGATGAGAGAATGTGCTACTGAGACGAACGCCACAGAGTGCCAACACCAATCCTAAGGCATTCCATGCAGGAGGCCACCCTTCCGGATATGTCTTCCTCGTGCAATGCATTGGAGGTCAAAGGAAAAGAAAACCGGGGTCAAAAACTGCTCGAGATATACCACCTGCATCGGGTTCCCTCTGACCCGGGAGTGGTTTTCTCGGAGGACAAGTGATGCCATTTAGCTAGCGACGTGTGGTGGTGGATGAAAAGTGATTACCACCTTCATCGCTAGGTAATCCGCGAGCGGATGTGCGGTCCAATTTGGATTGTGGCCATCAGATCCGGAGGAGGAAGATCAACAACCACCTTTTGGCGTGCTAGTTGGTGGGCCGAAAGGATAAAACTACTAATGGTTTACCACCCTTATCAGGCACCATCCAAACCAAAGATGGTTTTTATGAAAAGCCAATGATTCCACTCAGGAAGCAACACGTGGCAGAGGACGGGAAAAGCAAACCGCCTTCATCGCGCAGTATTCAGCGGGCTTTTAAGCTACGCGATATGGACACCAGCCGTTGGATCAGAAGGAAAAGATCAACGGTCAGCGTTGATCGAGCAACTTAAGGGATTTTCTGCGGGCTTCACCTCCACGTGTGATGATTTTTGACCACCGGATAGGAAGGAGACAGATCAACGGTGGGGTTTTGGGGAGTGGACTTTGGATCCACTTGCCCGCTTTCGGTTCCAGGGCAGTCTAGGCATTGTTTTTGTTTGACTAATGGAGGGTTTTATGGGTACTTTGGGTAATTTCCCTCTCCCTTTGTGGGAGTTTGCACCTATAGTGCATCTGTTGTAACCTGGGTAAATCGTTTTTTTCCTAAGTTAATAGAAGGACCATCTCTTGCTTTAGAAAAAAAAAATAAAGTGGTTAACCCACATTATGTAAGGGGCCACAAGTAGTTAGGGAATAAAGTGATAAGACCATTGTATTAATACATGGTATTGAGAGACCCTTGGTAATTACCCATGGTATTATATGTATGAAGCCTATATAGATGTTAGATACTCTTAATTGAGAGATGTCAAGTATTTTTTATTGACAAACATAGGGCTTGTGGAGCGATCTCCTCCCTTAAGGAGTAGTTGTATGGTGTTACCTACCTCAAGGGTTGTGATATCAATAAAGATGAATTTCTATTTTATATTCTTGGATCTCTCTTGGAATTTTTTTGGGAGTAATTTTAATATTTTTGTAGATACATCACAAGTGGAATTATAACAATTTCTTGGGTAGAGTGGAGAGACTTTTTTTCGTTTTTGCAGGAATTTTTTGGGTGGTGAGTTTGCATATCCGATTTCACACTTTTGGTAAAAATTTTGCAAAAATCAAATAGCAGATATGAATTCTTATGAAAAAATACCCAATTTCAATCAAACAAAAAAATGGTCGAATTAGAGTCCGAATGAGGGAGATATCGTTGATTTAAAATCAATTGTTTTGCAGAAATTTTTCTAATGATAATTCATGGACGATGACTCTCTAATAATTTTTTGCAGTTTTTTGTGTGGAACATTAGAAAAATAATTGCATATCTGAGATCCACTTGAAAAATCACCTAAATTCAAAAAAACAATCTGTCGAATCAAAGTCCAGATGAGGGAGATATCGCTAATTTAAAATCGACTCTTTTCTTATAAATTTTTGTGACACCCAAACAATTGCAGCGCAGATTTTATTTTCTAGAGTGCCCATATTGTGATTTTAATAGAAGATGCAGAGTGTCGTTCCATTTTCGAAAACATGATATAATAAGGATTTTGAGCCATATTGACCATTTTAAATTTTCTTCACAAAGTAGGTAAATGTTTACAAAACCCTCATTCTATTTTAAGGGTTATAGCAAGATTTTTTTTACAGGAAAATATGATGGTCCTACTATTGAAGAATTTATACAATATCGCAAGTCTCAATGCCCACTACTTTGGAGAATCTACATAGGGAATCATTTGGAAGATGAGGCGGCTATATGGTGGAAGTCACTTGACAGTGATTTATCAAAGATACTTCCTCCTAAAGAAATTGAAAAACTCTTTTTGGACAAATGGTCTCATACTGGAAAGGAGGAAAATAAGAAACATAAGGGTTATTTTCTATCAATATCCCCATACTACAGATTCATGGAAGTACTAAAGAAAAGAAGATCATTATTTTCTGTATGCAAGCTTCTGTAATGTCTTTCGGTAGAAATCACATGAGAGATTTTTTTGGCCGACACATTTCGAACCAACAAGTGTGGTTCATCATCAGGACCAAATGAAGAGGCAGAACATGGCAAAGGCTTAAATAGAGAGCAATGTAGAGACATAATTTCAAGTAACGACTATATTTAAACAATAATGTTTAAATTATAATATTAATTTATTAATATATTAAAAACAAATATTATTAAGTAACGGCTATATTAAACAGCTAGTTTTTGAAAAAAATATTTAAATAATGATATTATTTCATTAATTTATTAAAAATATTAATAGGTAACGGCTATATTAAACAGCTAGTTTTTGAATATAATATTTAAATAATGATATTAGTTTATTAATTTATTAAAATATTAATATGTAACGACTATATTAAATGGCTAGTTTTTGAAAAAATATTTAAATAATGATATTATTTCATTAATTTATTAAAAATATTGATAGGTAACAGCTATATTAAATGGTGAGTTTTTGAAAAATAATATTTAAATTAATTTATTAAAACTAAATATTACTAGTTCTTGAAAATCATATTTAAATAATGATATTAGTTTATTGATTTATATTAATATGTAACGACTATATTAAACTGCTAGTTTTTGAAAATTAATATTTAAATTAATTTATTAAAACCAAATATTACTAGTTTTTGAAAAATAATATTTAAACTGTGATATGAGTTTATTAATTTATTAAAAATACATATTAATAAGTAATTGTTATATTAAACAGCTAGTTTTTAAAATAAATAAATAAATAATCAAAGTCAAACTTTAAAGGAGGGGAGTCAAAAATTATAAAAACAAGTGAAGACCCTAATTGAGACAAGATCCTTTGATAAATAAAATAACTAATGGAAATAAAATAAAATAAAATAAAAATAATTAATGGAAAAATAAATAAAATAAAACAAAAATATACACAAGTATATATATATATATATATATATATATATATATATATATATATATCCAAAGGAAAATAATCAATAAATAAAACGGGGTCAACAATAAAATATGGGGCTCAGGCCCATTAAACAAATAACAAAAATATTAAAAGGAGTTAAGAACGAATAGGATGATAAAATACATAAAAAAACACGAAGGATTGAGAAAATAAACTCTAATGAAGAATAAATTAGCAACAAATACTATAAAAAGGATGCAAATACCTACATAGATATAAAAACAAAAACAAAAAAAAACTAGGAGGACAAGATAGGGACCCAACTTCTACTAATATTCCAGCTATCATCTCTATTCAAATTATTGGGTCAAAAAGTTCACTTGAAGATCATTATTGTTATTTTCCCTAGTTGCAAGCATAATCTAATCAATCTCAAATTGGCCAAACGCTTGCAAGTTCCAGCACAACATATTGCAAGCATAGAGGTTGATGGGGCATCTATTCAAATATTTAAGGACTTGAAAGTGACCATGGATAAATATGTATTACATGCGGACTTTTATGCTTTAGACATGGATAAGGAAGATGTTGTTTTGGGTTATCCCTGGATTGAGTCAGAGGGCACCATCAATATTAATGTACAAAAGAAATTCCTGAAGCTATGGTATAAAAGGAACAAAATTATCCTACAGGATATTTCATCTATTCAAATATTTAAGGACTTGAAAGTGACCATAGATAAATATGTATTACATGCGGACTTTTATGCTTTAGACATGGATAAGGAAGATGTTGTTTTGGGTTATACCTGGATTGAGTCAGAGGGCACCATCAATATTAATGTACAAAAGAAATTCCTGAAGCTACGGTATAAAAGGAACAAAATTATCCTACAGGATATTTCCATTAGGAACTAGGCAGATACCATGGAGGCAGAAGAAAAAATATCTAATGATAATGATACATCAGATGATGAACTTTTGATGGTAGACAACAAAACAAAAACATCAAAACAGGTACCATAAAAAGCACCAGACACCACTCAGGCACTAAGAGCATAGGAATTAACGAAATATATACCATCATTTAAAGCTTCAGCATATCACCACCCACATCACCCAACAAGACAACAACCAGCAAGGTGGGAACAAATTAGAAACAAGGACAAAAACCCATGGATGACACACAAAGAGGTGTGACAATCCATCCAAAACACATCAACATATGGGAAATTCCAGAACTAGCTTCCATCTCAAGCGAGTGAGACACTAACGAGATTGAGTGTTCTCATTTCTCTAAGATGGCTAGATGCACGTGCATGGTACTAGTGGACTACTATTTTGAGTATATCTTAATGTGTGTTCTTCTCATGTTTTGGGGACGAAACATGTTAAGGGGGGTGGATTGTAGTATACCTAGGGAGATAATATGGGGTAGAGAGGGAGATGCCCAACGAAATAATGTAATATAATAATAAATGGGTCATAATTAATCAATAAAGTGGTTAACCCACATTATGTAAGGGACCACAAGTAGTTAGGGAATGAAGTGATAAGCCCATTATATTGATGTATGTTATTGAGAGACCCATGGTATTGTATGTATGAAGTCTATATAGAGGTTAGAGATTCTCAACTAAGAGATGTCAAGTATTTTTGTATTGACAATCATATGGATTATGGAGTGATCTCCTCCTTGAAGGAGTAGTTGTATGGTGTTACTGATGAGCCTCGATATTGTAACAAGAATGCTGCAACTCCCAAGGCTACCGACTTTAATTATCAACCCGGGGTTCGTACAAACTTAAGAGGTGTCGACACTATATGTGCAGCATACAATGTGTCCTTCCTTTGATGTCGCGATGTAATGGAGTACGTGTACTGAAGTCAAATCCTAAACTAATTGAAAAAAAATGAAATGTTCGAAATATAACCTTAACCTATTGAGAGAAAGAAAGTACAAGGAAATAGACTGAAATCAAATGCTAAAACACACCATTTTCTAACTAACTGCTAAGAGGCTTTGCTTCAAAATAATTCTAAGTTAACATGTATGCAATCCTATTGTCTTAAGCATGCATATTCAAACCATCAAACCTTCTACTGTTGTGCATGTAAATGAATAAAATAAATATATTTTTCTTTTTGTGTTTTTCTCATGTGAGAGTGTGAAATATAATCTCTTTTGGTGATGTGGCAGGTGGCTTGGAGATGATGGTAGATGGTTGTAAGGCTTGGAAGACCCTTAGGTGACCTTGTGTAGCTTCCTGAGGGTTTTCCCTCATTTCGGCCTCAAAACAAGCCACTACAGGAAAACCTACAAGTGTACTAAAAACCTACAGGATCCCCTGAAAACCTACAAGATACAGCCGAGAGAAAAATGATGGATTTTGAAGGTGATGGAAAGATTAGGGAAGGTGGTTGGTGGATGTAATGAGGCAAGGGAGTGCCTAGGACCACTTTAGAACTCAAAACCAAAGTTGGGAGATGGATGGATTTGCTCAAAAAGCTTGGAGAAGTTTCCTTGTGAAATGATGAAATTGGTGAGGATTTAATGACCAAGCAAATCAAATCCAAATTGGATGGGAAAATTTTTTTTTATTAACTAGGATGTCTTAGGTCCCTATTCCAAGTGGAATCACTCAAAAAGACCTCTGTTAACCCATGCAAAAAAATAAAAAACATTACTAGTCGAAAATCTAGAAATTCGAGAACTAGTGAGCTAGTAAATCTAAAAAATGCCTAACCAAATCAAGTGCAAATGCAATGGGATAATTTTTGTTATGAACTAGAATTTTTTTGTGATCTAATGCAAGTGGAACCAACTCGATTGAAGCTTGTTATCATGCTCTAAAAAATAGCATAAATTTATTGTTCTTTGCTAAAATGGTGGTATAGGTAATTGAGTGGAAGTGGGTAGTTGAGTGGAAGTGACAATTGGGGTTTTGGTTGGCGTGGAGGTGAATGGTAGGGATAACATGGAGTTTGGTATGGAGGATATTTTGGATGGCTCCCATAAGTTCCTTGCCAACCTTGTTGCCAAGATTGGGGTTGAGATGGCCAATGTTTCCAAGGAAAAGGTGTGTTCCAATTACTTTGAGGTGGATATGCATAGCCTTGAAATTGTGAATTAGGATCTTGCATCATATCAAGCTGAATAGGCTTCCATGGTCCTCTTGGAGTTACATAACATTGTTGCATTGGAAATTGACTTGCTCCATTATCCCCTTGGTGAACTTACTTCAACCTTGGTAATGAGGAGAAACATTTAAAATCATGTGATTCTGCATGGACAACACAAACAACTTCTTTTTGCTCATTTTATATTCTTAACATTTCTACTTGTTTGGTTAGATTGCTAAGAATTTTTGTTTTCAAGTCATCAAACAAATTTCCAAGTTTAGCTTGACTTACCGATCTTGATGTTGATTGACTTACTCTTGCCTTTCCTCTTGATATGTGTTTGCATGTTTCAAAAATTTCTTCAAATGATAATTGATATACATCACCTCTACTCATGAGATCAAGAATATCAATCCACTCATCCCTAATTGTTCTAAGTAAGAGGGTTTTTAATGTGTCGGATCCTAAATGATGTAGTTTTCCCATTTTAACATTATACAGGAACCTCTATTAGATCCTCTAGACTCTCATCTTCTCTTTGATTCATTCTAAATATTTCTTCTTTAAGATCATGATCTTTATATTTTTCTATAAATATCTTTTTCATATCATTACCTAATCATATTGAATTAGTCCCTAAACTCATGAACCATTTAAGATCTCTATCCTTAAAATTTTCTGGAAACAATCTCAGTTTTTGAGTTTTTAATAAGTAACCATAAGATCTACAAACAATCTCAAATTCAAAGAGAAAGGTTTCCGGATCCTCTAAACTTAGACCATGAAGTTTTGGAAGAAAATATGGAGGGATGTTCTTCATGTGCACATTAACATCAGTATCTTGAATGGAATGTCCAAGAGGATCCTCGTTATTGTCATCATCTCCATCCATTTCTTCTACATTCTTTGCCATATTCTTATTCTACCTACAAAAGTGAATGGTAATTTGGCTCTTACTATACCACGTGATCAAATGGGGGATGGGTTGGTGCTGGAGATTTTTTTGTTTTTATGATTAAATGAAAACACTAATGCAATGCACTTTTCTATTTTTGAAACGAAATATGCCTAATGAATTTTTTTTTTTTTTTCGAAAAAGTAAAAAGAAATGAATCAACTACGGAAGAAAACAATGCATACTTTGACACCTCCCCGACAATGGTACCAAAAAGTGATGAGCCTTGGTATTTCAACAAGAATGTTGCAACTCCCAAGGCTACCGACTTTAATTATCAACCCGGGGTTCGTACAAACTTAAGAGGTATCGGAACTATATGTGTAGCATACAATGTGTCCTTCCTTTGCTATCATAATTTAATGGAGTGCATGTACTGAAGTCAAATCCTAAACTAATTGCAGAAAATGAAATGTTCGAAATGGAACCTTAACCTATTGAGAGAAAGAAAGTACAAGGAAAGAGATTGAAATCAAATGCTAAAACACACCATTTTCTAACTAACTGTTAAGAGGATTTTCTTCAAAAGAATGTTAAATTAACATGTATGTAATCCTATTGTCCTAAACATGCATATTCAAACCATCAAACCTTCTACTGATGTGCATGTAAATGAATAAAATAAATTTGTTTTTCTTTTTGTCTTTTTTTCATGTGAGAGTGTGAAAGCTAATCTCTTTTGGTGATGTGGCAGATGGCTTGGAGATGATGGTGGATGGTTGGAAATCTTGGAATACCCTTAGGTGACCTTGTGTGTCTTCCTGGAGGTTTTCCCTCAATTCAGCCTCAAAACAAGCCACTACAGGAAAACCTACAAGATGTACTAAAAACCTACAGGATCCCCTGAAAACCTACAAGATACAGCCGAGAGAAAAAGTATGGATGTTGAAGGTGATTTAAATCTTAGGGAAGGTGGTTGGTGGATGGAATGAGACAAGGGAGTGCCTAGGACCACTTCAGAACTCAAAACCAAAGTTGGGAGATGGATGGATTTGCTCAAAAATCCTGGAGAAGTTTCCTTGTGAAATGATGAAATTGGTGAGGGTTTAATGAGCAAGAAAATCAAATCCAAATTGGATGGAACAATTTTTTTATTAACTAAGATATCTTAGGTCCAAATTTCAAGTGGAATCACTCAAAAAGACCTCTATTAACCCATGCAAAAATAAATAAATAAACGTTACTAGTTGAAAATCTAGAAATTCGAGAACAAGTGAGCTAGTAAATCTAAAAATTGCCTAACCAAATCAAGTGAAAATGCAATGGGGTAATTTTTGTTATGAACTATAATGTTTTTGTTATCTAATGCAAGTGGAACCAAATCGATTGAAACTTGTTAGCATGCTCTAAAGAAATAGCAGAAATTTATTGTTCTTTGCTAAAAAGGAGGTTCACCAATCTAGATTTGGGAATAAGAAGACTAATCCAAGTAGCTTAATGATTACTATGAACTTACAAAGATTTTTAAAGGATTAAATAATACTTTTAATCCTGCAAAATAACTTACATCAACCATTTAACTCAATCTTATAACAAGAAATCATTAATACTAAATGCAAAAATAGAAAGAAATAAAAACAAGAGATGCATGTGAATAAGAAGTGAAAAGAAGGAAATAAAATGATACAAAAGGGCTCTGAGGCTCCTAGGATGGCCAAGCCCAAGAAAACTCAGAGACCTATGGATGAGAACAAGATTTAGAAGCTGAACATGACACCAATCTTCATTATTTCCATTAATAGAATTACATCCCTACAAGAAAATACAATGGAGCTGCAAAAATATGAGTTCTCTCCACAAGGAGACTAATGAAAATCCATCCCTAGAGCCAAATTCAACTTGTTACTTATACAAAATGATTAGAAATCATTCCCCATAAATGGAGGAAGCTTTCCCCACCAAAATCCCTTTAGTAGCGGATCTAGTCCCTTGATTAGTGGATCTGGTCCCTTGATTAGTGGAACACATTCCTATATTTTCTCAATCATTGGAGTTCCACAATTTGTGCCATAATTCCATAATATCTTGTTGATTTATTATTTATTATTTATCCTCCTGTAGTAGGGAACAAGTCCATAAATTATCTCCTCCTCCAACTCTTCATAATTTTCCCAATATTCTCCTAATATTTCACAAAAATAAATAATATTAGGCACAAATATCCAATTATTCATAAACCTTCCTAATGAATATACTAAAGTTAAAAATAAATTATATAATGTAGAAAGAGAGGTTTAATGTGCTAAAGGATGGTCATATTCCTTAATTTATGTTTAAATTTAGAGGCACGGGCCTTAATTTATGTGTAATTTAGAGGTCCATTAGTTACCCTACCTCAAGGGTTTTGATATCAATAAAGAAGAATTTGTATTTTATATTCTTGGATCGCTTTTGGAGTAATTTTAGTATTAATTTTAATATTTTTTCATATACATTAGAATAGAGGATCGGGAGTGAGACACTCCTAAGGCTAAGCAAAGACTAGCAACACCAATAGTAGGGACACTATCTGTAGATCTGGAGGATAAGCTAGATATTCCTTTAATCTATACTAGGAGGAGGTCAAGATGGGCCAAACAGACCTTGATGGATGTTTAGGAGCATGTATAGGCTTCTAGTAGTACCTTCAAGAAGAGCCATCAAACATATTTTCCTATTATTTGGAATTGTCGAGTACTGTCAGCAAGTCTGAGCCTTACACTTTGGAGGAGGTTCCAAATGAGCAGGTCATGAGGGATTTCATAGTGGAGGATTATAAATCCATCATGAGGAATTATTTATGAGACATAGTGTCAAGATTAGAGGGAAATTATGTAGTCACATCTCAATAGATCTACAAGATCAAACATGTAGGTGATGGTAGTGTCGAGAAGTACAAAGTAAGGTTTGTTGCAAGAGGTTTATACTAGTAGGAAGGAGTGGATTACAAGGATACATTCACACTTGTCACTAGATATGCATATATTAGAGTAGCTATGTAAATTTCTTAAGAGACGGGGTGGAGGATACATCAGATGGATGTGAAAACTACTTTCATCAAAAGGGTGATTGAGGAGGAGGTGTATATTCAGAATTTTGAGGGAATTGAGGTGCATGGGAAAGAGTCTCATGTATTTAGGTTAAAGAAGAATCTTTATGGGATGAATCAAGATCCACATATATGATACACCAAGATCGATGGATATCTTATTGATTTGGGCTTCACTGAGAGTGATGCATAATCTAACTTGAACTATGCACTTTGTTGAGGGTGAGATGCTCATCTTAGTACTTTATGTGGATAATCTCTTCTTGATAGGTTAGAGAAGATCATAGGGATTTGAAAGGAGGATATTTCTTTGGAGTTAGATATGGACATCGACTTGATGCACTACTTTTTGGGATTGGAGGTGTGGCAACAACCAGGAGAGATTTTCCTTAGATGGGGCAAGTATGTAGTCGAGATCTTGAGGAGGTGTAGGAAGGATGATTGCAAGCCTATGTCTGCATTAATGACCACTAAATTGAATGTTTTAAGTTATTATGAAGGTGAGTTAGTGGATCCAACATTTCTTAGGCAAATGATAGGATCCTTGTTGTATATGGTCAACAGTAGGCCAGATATATGTTTTGATATGAACACACTCAACTAATTCCCGATGGAGTCGCGATAGGTTCATTGGGTGGAAGTGAAGCATGTACTAAGGTAATTGGGAGGTATGACAGACTTTGGACTGAGATATTTCAGAGTTGGAGTGGAATTTTAGGGGTACATAGATTCTAATTGGGAAGGGAATGTTGTGGACAAGAAATCCACGTCAGGATGTTCTTAGCTTTGGATCAGCCATGATCTCATGGTATAGCAGGAAGCAGTAATCAATGGCACTTAGTTCAACATAGGTAGAGTACATGGAAGTGAATATGGTGAGTAGTGAGGCAGTGTGGCTTCACAATATGCTTGTAGGACAATTTGGTTCTAGATATGGGACCAACGGTGGTTCACAATGATCATCAGAGTTGCATTAAGGTCTCTAAGAATCCTATGTTTCATGATTGGTCCAAACACATCAAGAATATATATCACTTCATTAGAAATAAGGTCCAAAGAGGTGCCATCATATTACTGTACATTTCCAAATAGGAGAAGGTGGCAGATATTCTCACTAAACCTCCAGTGAAAGGGAAGTTTATGAAGTACTGAAATAAGTTTTTTTTTTTTTGGGCGGGGGGGGGGGTGATGGAGAATCCCTTCCTTGCTAAGAGGGAGTGTTGAAGCGTGTGGTAGCTTTGTAAGGTCTTCTACAAAGGCTTAGTGTCTTAGTATGTGGAAGGTTATTTATTTCCTTTTAGGTGCTTACTTGTTGGAGTAAGTTATTTATATCTTATTTCCTAAGTCTAACTTATGAAAAGTACAATAATTAAATTCAATTAATTATTGTAGATTGTTAAGTAATTTTCGAAGGATAAATAATTTAATTATTTAAGTGACTTATAAATAATCTAAACCATTGATATCCAAGATATTCTAGAAGGGATATTAGGGTTATGGATTTGGGGTAATAAATATTGTAAAAGATGCCTAACAAAGAGGTGCAGATACAAGAACACAAGAGGGAGAGATTGCTATGGAATTTTTGGGAAAGGGATTTTCTCAACAAGGAGAGAGAAAAATCTCTAAAGTGTGAAGCTCAATTCGACTCAGGAAAAGGAAGAAGATTACAAGGATAATTTCAAGGTGTTTCTAGGAGGTTCATTTGCTGGGAATTAGAGAGGCCAATTTGCTAAAGTGAAAAGGAGGTGCAGTTGTTAGGGAGGTTGATTTTCCAAGGCTGAGTTGTGAGTGCACAAAGGCCAAGTGAAAGTTTGGCACAGAGGTCAATTTACATGTGAGATGTGGGTTAATTTTCTTCAGGCCAAATTTCTTCAGAGGTTAATTTCCATTTGGTTGATTTCTCTTAGGCCGAATTATTCCAATCAGGTCAAGTTGTAGGTTCTAGTCACTGTATTTTTCTTTGTAAATTCTCTATGTGTTGAAATCTTGATTTTCCATATTAATAAATGAGGGAGAATTGTTGTGCGTGAATTATTTCTATTTAAATGTGTAATTGATCTCTTTGATTGATTTCTATTGCATATATTTATAGATGTTAAAATAATAGTGATTTTATTTTTTTGCAATTCAGGGCTTATTTTGTTAATTAAATAAATTGCTGTGAGAAAATAAATTTTAGGTTAGCATCAGGAGATCTAACATAATATAATACCTTACTGAATTTCACAACTAAATTATTCCTTATTCTAGAGTGAGTCTTATTGCATTTGTTAAACAACTATAATTCAAAATATATCTAGAAATGTAATTTGTGAGGGACTCCAAGATATGAAGGGTTAGTAGTAATATCATGTTATGCACCAAACATCCAAATAGCATAAAAATAGAAATACAAGTAACTCCATGGTTTGAGAATGAGAGAGAAGAATGAATGTGAATCATGTTCAAGGGTTAAACCTCTTTTTACAAACAAACAAATGTATAATATGAGATAATTCTTAAAAGTAGGCCTCCTTAGTATATATAGGAGATAAAGGGTATAATTTCACTTAATTGGTCTAGTTGTAGATGCTCATATAACAATAGTAATGTAATAAGTCAATATATAGGGATTAGTACGCCCCTACTCTTTAAACAAGTGTTCCCATTATCACTTGATTATTTGTTGATGTTTCTACATGAAGAGTTCATCTTACCAAGTCATCTCTTCTACTATTAGGTTCATCCACTTGATGAGATACATAGTACTTGCTCGATTCATAACTACTTGATACTTGTTTCAAGGATTGTTTCCAATTCTAGTATTATTTTCCCTCATTTATTAATCTCTAGTAAAATAGTTTGGACTAGGATCATATCATTGATTACTTTCTTTAAGAGAAAAACATGGAAGATTAAATGTACATGTGAAGGTGGAGGCAACTCCAATTTATAAGCCATATATACTTCCAATCCTCTAAAACACCTTATAGGAACCTGTTGTGGTCACCAACAACCCCCCTTCTTTGTTTGATATTAGTAATAACATCAAGCAAAGGGGGACCCTTAACCAAAAAATATTTTTGTTTGAAAAAAATCTTTTGTATCAACTCCCTAAGAGCTATATCGCGTCGCAAAGGAAAAAGGAGCGCTTTCCCAAAGCACACAAACACACCAAGGAAGAGCGACGCGAGAACTCATCGCATCGCGCGCATTAAATGCGCTCAAAAGAGGAGAACCTAAAGAGCAGCCGACGACTGATATGCGATGTCGCACGTCGCAATGTTGCATGAGCAGCACAAAGTGACAAAGCGAAAAACCTTGCGACCTTGCAATATTGCGATATGCGATCTGCGACCATGCAAAGCTGCGACCTGCGATCTATGGTGTGCGACAAATGAGACTATCAATCGCTGCGATGCCACCTATTTACCTCGCAATCTTCGATGCTGCGATGCAAATCGCAGAAGCCAACCGTCGCAGGCATTCCTCGGCATGATCTAGGAGCCTAAAGTTAGGCGCGCACCTTACGGGAAATTAATGATTGTACGCCTGTGTATCCAAGGATGATTATGTTGCATTTTTCGAAGAGTCAAGTCATAATGGGTGACATGATTATGCATTCATTAGAACTTAATTGCTTTCATGTCAATCTTTTCTTCTGTCTCTTTTCATTTACGTGAACTATAAGTCAGCAACTGATATAAATCTATATGCAGGAAACATCCAAGGAAAAGCGCCAGAACTAGAAGAAAAGAGAGGAGATGACGTCGCAGATGGATACCGCATACAGCAGGACCGCGGATCCCAGAGTATCACTCAATAAATGCTGATGGAAATAGGCTATCTAGGACTCAGAGTCAAAGGCGCACAAAAGCAAAGCGTTTATGAAAGATCCTGAGTCCCAAATTGGGTAAAGCAAAAAGAAAAACGCTTAAGGGGAAAGACGTCTCAGAAAAGCCTGGAACAAAGAATGGAAACAAGTTTCAATTGAGAAAATCGTTCAGGCAACAAAATCCCCAGCTCATTGAGTCATTCGCACGGCCGGAAACCGAAATAGCAACAGCACAATCAGTTTGAAAGAAATCTGAGTTGTACTAAGAGTACACGCCGTGAAGACACTCCTCCAGAAGAACACTTTCAAAAATATCTTCTAGTTTGTCAGAAAGAGGTGCCAGCTCTTGTTATTTCTAATTTTCAAGCTTGAACAAAAGGAAAGGACAAGCAGCCGACTCTTTCACGGCGAACAGCGCATCGCTTACAGCACTAAGGAGCAGATACATAAATGGTTAGAAATTAGATTCAGTTTTTAGAAATAAATTTGTTTTAGTAAAAGGGCGGTCATTTGAAGCCATTCCCTAAATTTGTGTAATTAAAATTAGCCGGTTAGTAGTATTTAACCCTTCTCGTTGCATTGGAGAAGGGTCCGGAAATTTGTCAAAAAACCTGTCCTCAGAACATGCACTTCTGCACCCTTGGAGGGGGTTTTTGATGAATGGACGGATCAAGATTTATTTATGTTTGCATTTTAATACCTGCTACTGATGTTGCACTTCTGTACTCTTAGTAGGCATTAGAAGTAAGTAGAAATAGATCGTTATTGCTTCAGGTCTGTGAGTATAAAGTCAGTCATAAATGGTACTTTTATCTCTTGACGAGTTTCTGCTTGCATTCTTAGAGTAATATACAGCTGATGTTGTTTATATGTTAACGTATGAATGAGTAGACTACCATTTGGCACTTTTGTACGGTGGAGTCATTGATTTATGCTTAATACATGAATAACTGATTATGCGATATGCTGTTCACAACCGTTTTGCTTAACTTTTTATGCAGAATTGTTCATCTTAATTGATTTATATTCTCATAATAGCTGAATAATCTTCATTACCAGTTATTGTGTGAAATCTTTCTAGATCGCATAATGGAAAAAGTTCTATCCCGGGTTAGCGTAGATTAGATGTGTTGTTCTTGATAGATTAAAGTAGTATAAAGTTTAGTCTCAGAGTTTAGAACTAGATTAGCTTAGAAATAATTCCATATTTTCATTATCTAATCTTACACACACACACATCACCGAACTCTATACACACACACACACCCCATAGAACGGGAAGCTGGTCCCGTTATCCCCAGTCGGACCCACTATACCAAACGGACACGGAGCCGCCAACCAGGTTCCCGACCGGGTGGGTATCCCCCTTGTTGTTGACCCGATTTCAGGGCCCTCAACAGAACCATAGTAATTGGGTGCTAATTTATTATCCTTCTTTTGTTGCTTTAGGTACATTTTTTTGTATGGTTGTAGCCTTAGAAATACCCAATCTACCACTTCAAATTCCATTTCACTACAATGTTGATCTGATTGTTGCTTCTTCCTATTATGTGTTATAATCTAGTTATTGTTGAATAGCTAGAGAGCCTCTTGTTAGTGTTATATGTGGTCCTCAATTGCTTGAAAATTTGATTTCCCTTTGAAGGGTGATGTGATGAATGGAGGATGATATCGATAAGGTGCCATAAATGAGGACATTTTGATGAAAAATGGAAGGATGTGTTGCACTATCATTCTTCCAAGGGAAACCACTTGACCCATGGTACCTATTTATTAGATGCAAAGAAAAAAAGAAGCCCTTCTAGATATTTATTCACAATCTTAGTTTCCCCCTAAATTGAGGATGGCAAGGGGAGCTATGAACCAATTGAGGACTCAAACAAGGAAGTGCAAAAATTACTAGTGAAAAACATATCTCTATTCATTATGATAACCTTTAGGATTCCATGTAACTTTTGAATTGTTTCCATGAATGTTGTAGCTATTATAATTGTGTTAAAGGGATAATAAAGAGAGATAAAAAGGAATATTTTTAGTCAAACCATCATTACCATGATGACATTATTTCCTTTAGACGTGGGTAGACTTGTAATAAATTCCATTGGAACCTCTTCCCAACATTGA
The DNA here is from genome assembly GCA_031772625.1 of Pinus tabuliformis. Taxonomy (NCBI): domain Eukaryota; kingdom Viridiplantae; phylum Streptophyta; class Pinopsida; order Pinales; family Pinaceae; genus Pinus; species Pinus tabuliformis. Next base: position 1,117,053,081 of record CM062817.1, read on the forward strand.
TTTGGTATGTTTAATGATTGTAGGAGATTAGGGTTCATGATTGTCTCTCACTTATTCTATTGGAAAACTAAACATTCATCAAAAAACTTTTGAACATTACTTTTAATACCTTCTATATTAAATCCTTATTGATCCTATGGTAAGGGTTAGGGTAGGTCATCAGTGCATAATCATAAAATTTATGAGCTATATCTTGGTAATCAAAGCATGTATTTGGAAGGTTTACGTACATGACATATATTTAATTTTCTTGTTCCCTATCTACATAAGGAAAACTTCCTTGAAATATTTAGAGAGATCATTACAAAGACAAACAAATCTTTAAGGCAAGGGTTGAAAAATCACACATAATGATGTGATAATCCTCCAACTAGTGTAGAGATGTGCTAAAAAAAGGATGATGATTGCATGGGAAGGAAAATAAACTCTACTCATAAAAGAATGGAAGTTATACAATCTAGTTTGTGTAGAAAACCCTCTTTCCACTAGGAAAACAAAAACAAAGTATTATTTGCCACAAAATGACCATGGCTAATAAGATTCTCAACATACTACAATAGGAAGAAGACTTTGGTAAATCTCTTAGTGTGCAATAAACACCATATGCAAGGTTCCAAAACCTCTTTGTCCATGTCCCACTGACAAACTCTAGGGTGTGGGGGAAAGGTACCCAACAAGATTTTTTCTTTCGATGCATAATAAGCAATGTCATATTTAGAACCAAGAATCAAAAAAGGTTTCTTGAGTGTTGATATTACCTCATAGTAGACAATAGTGATGAATGAATTTCCTTAGTGCCTCGAGTGGAACCAATATTACCAAACATAGGGTTTGCTATACCAACACTAATACCAGTGGAATCAAAAAATCCACTATCAAGCAAATGGGAAGTCACTTAAAGATTCTCTAATTATGGTATAAAAAATTCCACTATCAAGCAAAGGGGAAGTCACTTAAGGCTTCTCTAATTATGGAATCAAAAAATCCATTATCAAGCCAAGGGGAAGTCACTTAAGGCTTCTCTAATTTTTTTGTGCCAAATACATTAACGAAATTGTGAAAATTATGTTGTAGATTTGCAACTTCTCATGAAGTTTTAATCAAATTCACAAGACACAAACCTACATTACTGCTTTGCAGACATTATTTCACAATTTAGAACAAAAATTTTAGACATGCAATAAGAAATCACACACATGCAACAATCATTTTTTATCTAGGGGAAGAAATCTTCTAAAAACCCTAATGCCACTTGCATTAATAAAATGAATAGAGATGTATTATAATTTCTTTTCTCGATTGAGCTCACCCTACAAGTGCACAATCTATCTCTTTGCTCACTGAGAAGCTTTGACCCAGACTTAGTCAAATTCTATCTCTACTTGAGCCCTTATTTGACTACGCAATTCCTGAGGAAATATGCCCCTATTCATTAGGAATTTCCTCCAAAATTCTTGCGCAATTCCTCACAGTTGATCACCTGACCTCATGCAATAATTGTATAGTCAACTAGTTTACAACTATTGGTTAACTACCTTGGAAACTCCACCACAACTAGGCAACTCGTATTCTTTGCATGCATGAGATAATTATTAGTTGATTGGTTAGTTAACTAGATGATCTTTGAGTTAGATTGATATCCCACTACTTAACTGACCACCAACTAGTTCTATTAACAATTAGAACTAGTTTAAATGATTACAACTAAAATTAACTCAAACTAGGCTCCTAAAATCTAGGAATCACTACATACAACTCAAATTCATGCCCCTAACTCGAATTAACTGAGCTAACTAAGTGATAAGAACCATTTTGCCTCAGTTAACTCCTCCGAGTTATATATTAATGTGGAATTTCAAATTTTCTCAATTTAATCAAGGCAAAATGAAATTGAAAATTTCTTGCTACATTTTTCAACAAATCCACTATCAGGCAAAGGGGAAGTCACTTAAGGATTCTCTAATTATGGTATAAAAATTCCACTACCAAGCAAAAGGGAAGTAACTTAAGGCTTCTCTAATTATGGAATCAAAAAATCCACTATCAAGCAAAGGGGAAGTCACTTAAGGCTTCTCTAATTGTTTTGTGCCAAATAAATTAACCAAATAGGCCCAACATAGGCCACACATTGAGACAAGACATATAATAAATTTGATAGAGATATGGAAGGAAAGCTTGAATTAATTTATGCACCCTAACTATTGTTCCTTTCTTTTAGTGCTCATATCTTTTAGACACTTGCTTATATATTGTAGAAATCAATATTTGAACGAGATGAACCTAATTTATTCACATCACTATATAAACAATGGCTATGAATAGTCTAAGACCCAAGGGTTAGCTCAATTGGTCGAGTTCTCGTGGTTAAATCACCTCGCTATTGAGAGGTCACATAGTCAATTCTCCTTAATTCTCTTAGGGTTAACCTTCATTAATGAGCCTGTGAGAAGTGATCTCCTTTGGTGGATCTACCTGAAACAATGTTTCCATGGATGTAATGTTCATTGATCTATGAAGTCCATGAACCACATAAAAATAAAAATAAAAATGGTTATGAATACTCTCTCTCTCTCTCACCTACACACACAAAATTGTGAGACAAACATTATCCCCTTTTCAAATCCTAAAGTTCACTTTTGAGTGAAAGTCCATTATGAGTTGACATGATAATACTCTCTCTCATTGCTATGCCATTAATTCTATTCATTGCTATGCCATTAAAGAGGGGGATCAACTAACATTTTATCAGACTGGCCTCCAAGGGACTTGCTCGTAGTCTTGCATTTATCTGATTCATCCCTATGGACTTGAATCTTGACCAATTGACCACGAAGGGCATCAATATCATCTCCCTGATGATTCACTTGAGTTTAAATTCTTTACATCTCTTCAAATAGGAACAAAATAGTAGTGGATTGTTGGATAATCTAGCTATGGAAGTCACTATTGTTAGTATGGAGATTGACAAGGGTGAAAGCAGAGGTTGTATGCTCTACTATAGCTAGAGTTCTTAGGGTTATACCCTTGACTCTCCATTGTATCTAGGATGATGAAATAGGAGATGGTTACCAAACAACAATTAGGCTAGAAGAAGGAATTCAAGGGATTGAAATTAAGGACTGCCAAGTATGAAGGGGGGGAAGACTTAACGAAGAGAAAAGGACACCTCAGAAAAGAATAGGAGAATAAAAAATCCCAACATAGCGTTGAAAGCAGGACAAGACAAAGAACAATTTTAAAATTTACTGCTAGACTAATAATTTGGTACCTTCAAAACATGAGCATGCCCAAATTGGTATGAGAATTTTCTCGCAATAAGTTCCATCTAAAAAAATTGAATTTGTATGATGATAGGAGGGTTGAGTATGTACAAAGAGGCAGAGGGGTGAAGAATGAAATTGAGAGGATGGTTGAGAAAATAAGGAGGATATTATAATTTTCCACTAGAACCGCCAGAGTAGCCTTCATTGAGCTAAGGGAAGGAAATTCCCAAATCCACACTAGAAATAAGAAATAATCAATGATGAAATTGTGTAGGAAAGGTCCCAAAACGATGAACCAAAGATTTCTAAACTAGGCACCTTTCACAACACAGAGCAAAAGTCTCCTTTTAGTGCCAAATTTCGCAGGACCTCTAGAGATTGTGAAAACTTGAAGGATATTTTTCCATCTAGACTTGCCATTGATGAAAAATTGTCCTGCCTCTAGAAGACAAGCGTGATTTTCCTGTTCATCAACATCTTGGTTTTTACTTCGAAGGATGTGGTAGAAGGCCTTGCTAGGGAAGGAATCCAATATGCTAAGAATTCATCAAAGAAGAAGACATGTATGGTTATACCTAGTAAAAGAGTTATTGTGTAAATGTTGAATGGTGATAAGGGATTTTCCCAAAATTACTATCTTATAGAGTTCCCTATCTTTGGCCCGTTGAAGACCAAACAAGAGCCCGTACATTTTAGCCAAATTATTCGTCCTCTTTCGAAGACCCTAGGAACACTTTACTTCTTGGTTTTCCTCAGGATTTAAGAGAATCCCTCCCCCTCCTACCACCTCAATTAAAAAATAAAAATAAAACTTATTGAATAAAAGATATTATTCTGATTTATATATTTATATATATGATAATAAATTTTACTTTATGTAAATTTGTATTAATTTAAAATGTATTAAATATTTCCCTCGGGGCATAGAATAGATGGTGATGAGGTGCATTGTTAAGTCACTCCATGATGTGAAGGTCATTGGTTCGAAACTCCGTGGGAAAAATCCGGTCATGTTAAGGGTTGGTGTGGCATAGGATGGGTGTGATCCCTGAGTGATTTTAACAGCTTAGATGCTCCTAGGTCACAGTTTTTCAGGCCACATGTTAAACCTGATGTAATCTTTAGAGAACTCAGACAACTTGACCAAAAAAAATATTAAATATTTAGAGAAAGTTTAAAAAAGATATAATTTTTAATATGATTAAAAAATCTTGAGTTCATATATATATATATATATATATATATATATATATATATATATATATATATATATAATTTAAATGTGAACTGAAATTAAATATAGTCATCACTCATTGTTATTTGTATAAATGTGAATGTGAATTTACTCATCATTATTATGGAAGAAAAACCATCTTATCCAAAATAACTTGGTATGATTTATAAAAGAGGTGAACTTACCATTAAGTTAAAATCAATTTTCTTGATGACCATTACAAACATTATATCTAATAAAATCATATTCTTTTTATATTCTTTTTAATAATATTTAAAATCAGTCTCATATATAAACTTAAATATTATTCTATATTACAATTTAACCTTGTGTCCACATAATATGTTTTATTTATTTTTTATTTTTAAATATTACACATCTTACCATTTATTAAAAAATAAAATGATTATATTAAACAAATGTATTTATACTATCCTAAATCCATCTTAAACCTAGATCTATCAAGCACTAAGAGGGATCAAATCTATCGAGATGCAAACCTCTTTTTTGAGTGCAAAACCTGAGAAAAAGTTTGCACCTCAAGAAATTTGATCCCTCTCGACACTTGATAGATTCAGGGTTAAGATGGATCTAGGTTGGTTTCAGTCGTGCCTGGTCACACAAAATTTGTTGAACATCTAATTATTCTTATCATTTTATATATGTAAAATTTGTCTAAAATTAATCTGGTCATTTTAATTTTAAATTTACTCAGTTACCTCATTTTTTTGAGATGATAGATATTGCTATTAACTTAAATGATAAAATAAAAATTTTGAATTCAAAGTGGAAATGTAACAGTGTTGAATGATAGAAAATGTGAATAATAAGAATGTAGCCAATTACAAATAGTCTTCATTGTAGTCATTCTCAAATTATTTTCATCTAATTTTCTTATTGTCACACTTGTTAGTTTTGTCATCTTTTCATATTGATCATGTGAAAAGGGTAATTGAAATCATAGACGATTCAAATCTTTAACTCGCATTATTATAGTAACTGTCATATCTTGTTCTCTTGCTTTCCAATATTAATAGCATATTTCTCCAATGTTAATCATTGTGACTTATGGAGTGTTAAACCCAAAGTAAGTTTCAATAGTATTTGTTTCTATTACCTCGTTTGAATGCAAAGTGACTAAAAATGTTAACTAATTGAAAAATGAGAATAATAAGAATGTAGTCAATTACAAATAGTTTACAGATTCAAGAAGCAAACATTTTAGGTATGAGAACATTTTATCTAATATGAAAATTCAAGTAGTTTATTTATGGTTGAATTACTGTAACATGGAAATAAATGTATATTGTCAATAATTTTTTGTGGTAAACTAAAATCAATGCATTTAGCGCAAGCAATCAAATAGTATTATAAATCTACATATACACTAAAATCAATGCATCTAGTGCAAGCAACCAAATCTGATTAGAAATCAACATCCATATTGAAATCATTACTTCTAGTGAAATCGATCAAATATGATAAGAAATCAACATCTACACTGAAATCAATGCATCTATTTTAGTGAAAAACCAAAAAATCATGGTTTTCTAAGTCTAACTTCTTTTACCTTTTATAAAAGCCACACTTCCTATTTATCTATGGTTATTAATGTTAAATATTATATAATACTATATAATATATATATTTGTATCTATGTGTCTCTTTCTTCTTCCCTCTTTCTCCCCCTTCCATCTTTGTAGCTATCTACCTCCCTCTCTTATTCTCTCTCTCCCCTTTCTCTCTCTCTCTTTTTCTCTTCCTCCCTCCCTATGTCACTCTTCTTTCCTCTCTTCCCTTTCCATCTATATTTATATCTCCCTCCACCTCTCCTTATTTGTCTCTCTATCTCACCCACCCAAACACACATGCTCTCTTTCTCCATATATATCTACCTCTCCTTCCCTCCCTTTATCTCTCTCTTCTTCTCTCTCTCCTCTTTCTAGCTATATCTATATCTCCTTTTGTCTCTCCTTCCTTTATCTATCTCACCTCCCAAATGCACACACACTCTCTCAATATCTATCTATCTCTTACTCTCTCTCCATTTATATCTATCTCTCTCATCCCTACTCTTCCTCTCCCTCTCTCTCTCTTCCCTCCCGCTCTCCTCTCTCCCTCTCTCTCTCTCCATCTCTCCCTTGTCACCCTCTCTCTCTCCACCTCCCTCTCTTCCCCCCATCCAATTCCATATCTCTCTCCCCCATGTCTCCCTCTCTGTCTCTATTAATTCCTCTCTCTTGTCCTCCACATTTCTCCCTTTCTCCCCCACCTCCTCTCTCTCTCTCTCTCTCTCTCTCTCTCTCTCTCTCTCTTTCTATTTGCCCTCCAACTCTATCAATATCTTCTTCCCTATATCATTCTCTCTCCCCCCTTTTATCCCCCTTCCATATTTGTGTCTCCATCTCTCTCTCTCTCCCTCTCCTCTCCTTCTCTCTCTCTCTTCCCTCCTCTCCTTTATTTCTCACTCTCTCTCTATCTCTCCCTTGTCACTCCCTCTCTCTATCCACCTATATTTCTTTGTCTTTGTTTTTCCTTCTCTCTTTCCCCCTCTAACTCCATATTTCTCTGCCTCCCTCTCTCGTTCACTCTCTCAAGTCCTCTCTCTTCCTTCCTCTCTCTCCCTTCCTCTCCCACCTCCCTATATCTCCCCCCAATCTCTCTCTCTCTCTCTCTCTCTCTCTCTCTCTCTCTCTCTCTCTCTATATATATATATATATATGTATGTATGTATGTATGTATGTATGTATGTATATGTATATGTATTCCCTCCTCTCCTCTCTCCCTCACTCTCTCTCTCCATCACTCCCTTGTCACTCCCTCTCTCTCTACCTCTATTTTTTATGTATTTGTTCTTCCCTCCCTCTCTCTCCCCCTAACTCCATCTCTCTCTCCCTCCCCTCCTCTCTCTATTCCTCTCTCTCTCTCACACACACCTCTCTCTCTCTCTCTCTCACACACACCTCTCTCTCTCTCTCTCTCTCACACACACACACACTCTCTCTCTCTCTCTCTCTCTCTCTCTCTCTCTCTCTCTCTCTCTCTCTCCATCAATATGATCGAGAATTGTCACTCTGTGTAATCAATGATCAATGTAAGGTCTAATATATTTTACATTTTAAGTTTTGATTATGAAATGAGTTATGGTTTTTAGGCATGTGGTATTGATAAACCATGGTGTTTTTCCATGGTAATGTTAAAAATCCTATTTATAAGATAATAATATCCATGGTAAAATGAGGGTGAATATCTATGGTTAAAAATCTTGTTATATTTTATGTTTATTATAAGTATTAAGTTTTTATGTGTTTATTAATTAAATTTAAATATGGTTATGGAATTATTATTAGTCCCTAGACTCTAATCACTATTAATTTAGCATTGACCAATGCAAATTATAATGTTTAAATTTGAAAAACGAGTTGTCTTTAGTGTGACTTTTGGAAGCTTTTCCAGTGGGATTTTCCGGTCCAATTTCTCTAAAATCGGCAAGAATTTATTGAAATCACAAGTTTGATGGGTAACGCTGCACAATCCATGTGCCCTAGGGGTTTTTTAGGGTGTTGAATCGATATATACAATCAAAAAACTAGTTTAAATAACACAAATCAATATTTCACTTCAAACTTTTCCATCGGATTCTAGCACCTTAAAGTCCAAAAAGTCACACTAAAGACAACTCCTTTGAAAAATAAATTGTTATTTTTCAATATTATTAAAAAAACTAATTTTCAAACATTTGATTGGACCATAACTTGAAGTTCTTATTGCATCCTTTACACAATATAATGCCATGTGGATAATTGTCTTACATATTTTATGTCATAATTTACAGATATGGTTGCAATATTCATGCATGATTTTTAGATATTTGTGTAGTGATTTACATCATTTATGCCATGGATATAGTTTCAATATTTGTGTAGTGATTTTTTTATTCTTAAGCCTTGTATGAAAATCATCCAAAAATAAAATCCTTGAAAATAGTATATACTAAAGTAAATAACATATTTACAATCAATTACTATAACATATTTACCATCAATTACTTCCCACCATAATTTAAGCAAATATTTGCATAAAAAATGGATAGGAATAAGATGTAAATAAATATGTTTACCAAGTGTTACTTCCCACCATTATTTATGTATGTTTTAGCACTTGTGTAGGAATACAATTGTAAGTATGTTACTACACCAAAATTTATGCAAGTCAAAGAATTTACTTATCCAATTCACATCTCAATTTATTAGTTCCTAACAAAGCAATATTATAGGATGATTTGTCTATCAACCACTATTAATTTAGTATTGTTCAACATCAATAATAATTATTTATGCAATTTTTCTGAGCATAATTTCTAACTTGAGTTCTACAAAACAAAATTACAATATAACAAATTAAATTTTATTATTTTTATTACTTTTATCTTTTTATTAATTATTAACCAAAGATTTAAATATTTGCACTCATTTAGAGGCACTACCATATCTCCCCCTCTATATTATTTTTAACCTTTTATTATTTGTTTATTGAATCCACGCTCTAAAGTGTCTTTGAGGACAATGAGCTTTCCAAACCACTAACATTATATATTATTCTTTGACTTATCTTAATTAAAAAATGTGTACACCTACACATCCACCATTGTACAAAGATGTAAAGCGCCTTTGGGGACAATGAACTTTCCAAAACACTAAGATTATATATTATGGTTTGAATTATCTTAATTAAAAAATATATCTATTTTTGTCACTCAGGTGTATAATGCACTGAGGTGTGTGGTTGCAAAACTCCTGTGTTTGACAGTTATTTGAAGTTAGTAGTTTGGAACAAGGTAGCATAAAATGGCAAAGGGTATGGGGGATACTAGTTTTAGTGAAAAAAAGAAGGCCATCACATTCAGTTAATGAAAGAATATGCAAGTAAACAATATTTATGGTTCAAAATATAAGATATGAAAATCACATAATAATTGTAGCATGCTAGTTTTCCTCTCAAGACTAAAAAACTTACAAAAATAAGGGGCTAGACAACAAGGATTCATATGCAACTTTAAAACAAGATATTTATGCATACTCTTAACAAGAATAAGTTCTTTTAGAGGGAGATTTAAATGTTAGAACAACAAATCAACAAGCTAGTATTATTTGTTGCAAAGAGGATCACAATCCTATTTAGCTCACGAAAAAGGAGAATACCCAATGGGTGAGATTGCAATAGCCCTGGTGAAAAATCCATGTAATAAAAATTAATAAAGGAAAATTAATAACCACGATTGATGGGACACTTATTCCAACATGAATGTTGGGAAAAATCATACTGATGGGGGTCACTTGTGGTTGATTAATAGCTAAGGAAATTGGCAAAGGCAATGGCTAAGGCTTTGGAAAGGTGAAATGGAATATTTGGCACTTATTCATGAAAATAATGGAAATTAGGAGAAAAGGAAGGTGAAAGGTCATAGGTTGCATGTGAGGAGGAAAATGAAGGAAAATTATGGAAAATGCATAAAATAGAGGCCTCATTAATAAAAAAATCTTTTGAGGATCAATTCACAGACTTTTGTCAGTTCATTTTTGGAGCTCTCTCTCCATTCTCTCTCTCATACTCTTGGACACTTAGAGTTTTCTTGGAGCACTCTTGGAGGGTGTGGCATACTTGGATTTTTGGAGCAAGAAGGAAAAGGAACAGTAGGAAAGCACAAGAGGACATTGGGATCAACAGCTATAGCAAGTTTTCCTTGCAAGTACCAAGTTGCATGTATATTTTCCTCACTACTTTCGGCATGCATGACATATGCATGTGGTTTATTGGGCATGATCTATCACTGGCATGGAGGATTGCCTGGATTGACTGTGTATTTTCCTAGCCTTGCCATTTCCTGGATAGTCATGGTGTTGTGGGTTTATTTCTTTGTTTTTATGGTTGGTTCTAATGTTTCCTTTAGCTTGGGTTGAGTTACTAGTTCTTGGAAGCCCTGGTTGGAAAAACGCTCTGGAAGCCCTATAACAACTTGGGTTTAGTTACTAATCCTAGAAGCCTTGGTTGGAAAAATGCTCTGGAAGCCCTTGGTGGGTTGAGATACTAGTCCTGGAAGCCTTAGTTGGAAAAACACTCTAGAAGCTTGGATAAGCTGTGGGTTGAGTTACTAGACTTTGAACCCTTGGTTGGAACAAAAACTATGGAGCCCTAGAAGAATTAGGTAGAGACCAATCTAATGATGGTTTTTTGATGTCCGATGATGAGGTGGAATCATTATTTTGTTGAGGTGGTTGGCCTCTAGAAGCGTTGGATGGTTTTGGATTGATGTGTTCTATGAGATCCCACATTCGTGCTTGGAATATGGCATGGGGGTGAATGGTTGAAGAGAGATTTGGCTCAACCATTCTACAATTGGGTGGAACATGGTAATCCCATCCCAGATTTGGATTTTGCATCATCAATATGAGGTTATTTATCCTTGTATTTCTATGAGTATTATACTAGTTTATATGTGGATCATATGGATGTGATTTCCTTGGTATTTTTGTTGCTATTATGTTGGGTATGTATGTTTTATGACAATAGCTACATATGTATCTAATCATGTTTTTACTTGTAAATGAATGAGTAATGTATCTATTAACTAATGGATGAAATTACAGTTAATGTGTTGAGGCATCAATGTTTCTTGGTGATTCTCAGATGAGTATGAGACCCGTATGCTTAGATCTATTTTTTACACCTGTAGATTACATATTTGTGATATGTTTGACAAAATGCCTACAATGGCTAGTAGGGGTCCAGTCAAGGGCTTGTTCAAGTATTTTCATTTGCATCATTGTTTCCTTGTTATCTTTTTGTTCTGAAGGTGTCATTCAATTTTGGGCAGTGACCTGGGCTTTGAGCCTAAAAAAGTGGCTCAAATCTCGAGGACACTAGCACACCACTGAGAAAATAGTCCCTGGACACTAGCAAGCATTGTCATGAGAGTGTCCAGAGCCTCCTGGACATTGTCATTCCCATGGCATGGGAGCATCCAAAGGTCAAGTGGTCTAAAACCTTAGTGGGACCCAGGGGTTGGTTACCCGAAATGTTGGGATGGTTCTTAGGGGTCATGTAGCTGATGTGGAAGGTATTTATGATGTGTTTTCATCGATTCCATTTCCTTAAGATCACCTAGGAATTCGAATCCAATCATAGTAGCCTCTCGTCACATGTTTACCCAAGTTGGCCAGTTACTTGGGTGGATGCAGGAGGAGGGTGTTACAAAGTGGTCTCAGAGCATAGTTCACCCCTTGGACTAGATGGGTTGTGTGTTGGTCATGCATACATGTTGATTGCATGTGTGTCTCTTATGTTGTAGGACTATTTGCTTTTTGCATTTGTATGGTGTGATTCATGGTTGTAGTGATGTTTCCATGGAAAGTTGATGGTGTTGTTGTCAAGTGTGCCGTTATGAGTGTGTGGTTGATTACACATTTCTTATGCGTGTTAATGTTCATGTGTGGTGAAGTGTACACTAATGTAGTGGTTGTTGTCATGGAAGAGGTTATGGTATGTGTAGTTGACATGGTCATGCATTGATGGCTAGACTCCAGCTAGAATGATGGTTGTATGGTTATATGCTTATGTGTTATATTTCTATATGTTGTCATGATTATGTTATACATGTATCACATTTATTTGTTGATCTTGAAAACGAGATATCCTCCTGGGAATATACTAAGGTACATTGGTTTATTGTGATTTGGTTCAGCTGATATGATATAACTTGTAGGAAGAATATCAAGGATGACTATTAAGATGGTAGACTGCAATTCTCAAGACTCTCCCTATGGATCAGATGAGCAACATGGTGTTGGGAACTCTTCTAATTTGGTAGATTCACTAATAATATTAAAGGAAGAAATAAGGAGTTGTAAGGAAAACAATGAACGAATCGTACAAGCATAGGAGAAACTAGCAGAGGTAAATGCAGCGATACTTCAGAGTTTTTTAGAATTGCAGCAACAGGGACCACTTCAAATCATCCACGAGCAGGAGGAAAAAACTAATGGGGCATATGGCAATAGGTCGCATGGTGGTCCTAGGTTAGATAGAGATGACACAGTTAGAGATGCCATATTGCTAGATATTATGGATAGGAGAGGTGATAGACACGTGTACTATTATAGTTCTAGTTCTGACAGACATGATGATAGACATCGTTATCATCCTTATAGGAGGAGCGATAGGGAGTATTTTCCATATGAGTTTAAGAAATCAAAGCCACCTACATTTGATGGAGAGATGAAGAAATCATAGGACGCATAGGCATGGTTACTTTGCATGAGGAATTTCTTCAGGTTGCATGACTATTCAGAGAACATGAAAGCCAGAATAGCCACATTTAGCCTCAAAGGTAAAACAGACATTTGGTGGGAAGATGTGAAGAATGTTAGAGATATACATGAGGAGGACTTGACTTGGAATGTGTTCGAGTAGCTATTGAAGAAGAAGTACCTATCAGAGAGATACTTTGATAACAGGGAAAAATAATTCTATGAGCTAAAGATGGGATCAATGACAGATGAGGAGTACACTAGCAAGTTCATGGAGCTACTGAGGTATGTTCCTTACCTCAAGAAGGAGAAGGCCATGATTCAAAGATTCGATAATAGGTTACCAATGGAATTCAAAGACAATATTGAATTTGATGATCCTAGATCATTGGAGGAGGCCATTTGGAAGCTAAAGCACTGCTATGAGCAATCAAAGTGCATATCTGAGACTAAGCTGGATTGGAAAGGTAATGCAAAGAAAAAAAGGAAAATGGGAAAAGAAACGAGCAAGGCCTCAAGATTTAGGTAATAAAGAAAATGTAGCACCATCTAAGAAGTTCAATGCATCTGACAAAGGACAGGGATATCGATCTGAGGAGAAGAAGAAGGATGCAGGTTAGAATCCTATAGAGTGTTGTACTTGTGGCAAATATCATTGTAGGAGAGATTGTCTGTAGAATCAGGGTGGTAGGCCTCATATATATAGTGCACAGAAGGCACATACTATTCGGGATGTTGGTCAGAGCATTCCTCGTATCTATGCAGCTGTTTGGATAACAAACATGCATACCATCAGGCATCTATCATTGACATGGATGGTAAGCTTCGTGATCAAGTCATTTCTATTTTAATTTACCCTGGATATAATTATAGTTGTGTTAGTCCTAAATTGTTGGATAAGTTTGGTTTGAATAAAAAAATGCATGAAAAATCTTAGTTAGTGCAGTTGGTTACAGGTACAAAGAAGCGAGTTCATCATTGGGTAATAGCTTATGCATTTCATTTGAATGGTATTCCTACCGCAACACATTTGAATGTATTACCAATGGGATCATATAGTATGTTTTTGGGCATGGATTGGTTGTACCTTCATAGAACCATGGTGGATTGTTATTACAAAGCCATTGAGTGTATGGATGACAATGGGGAACAAAGAGTCTTACAGGGAAAGAAGAAAGCCACATCAGTTAGGATGGTGAGAACTATGCAGGCAACGCGTATTTGTAGGAAAGGGTGTGTGTTATTTGTAGTGCACATTTCTAGTGACAAAGGTAAGGAGGTTGATGATGAAAATGTTTTGAGCAGGTACCTAGTTCTACAACAATTCCAGGATGTATTTCCTGAGGATATTATATTTTCCACCTCATAGGGAGGTACAATTTTCTATTAATTTGGTGCCAGGGGCAACTCCCACATCAAACGCACCTTACAGGATGAGTACACCTCAATTGGTAGAGTTGAAGTTGCAGTTGAAGGAAATGTTGGATAAGGGATACATTAGGCCAAGTGTATCACCATGGGGCGCACCAATACTGTATGTGAAGAAGAAGGATGGTACTCTCAGATTATGCAATGATTATAGGTAGTTGAACAAAGTGACCATCAAGAATAGGTATCCATTACCGAGGATTGATGACTTGTTTGATTAGTTAACGGGAGTAGCAGTTTTCTCAAAGATCGGCTTGAGATAAAGATACCACCATGTTGGAAAATACTGAGAGGGGGGGCGAATCAGTATTCCTTAGTATTTAGCACTTTTAAATCTTTTTAGAGTATTACTTAATCTTCAATTATTATTAACGTTTTTGAAGTAATAACAGTAAATAAAAGAACACAGGAGGCACAAAGATTTTAGGTGGAAAACCCCCTCTAGGTCAAAAACCACCGAACGCTTTTCTAATAAATTCTTTAATCTTTAGCCCCAAATGAAATGAAAGCAACAACTTCCTAGAATTCTAGAAAATCATTCTTCTCCAGCTCCCACTGGATGGATGCTCCAATGCCCGAGATTCTTCAGTAGTCAATGGAACGGATGCCCCAACACCCAATAAGCTACAACTCACCCTAGCACCACCCTACCACCCTGAAGTTTTCACAGGCTTGAACCTATTGGTGACTTCATGCACCAACCTAGCACCACACTATAGAAGAATAAAATAAGAATGGACTCCTATAGCAGGGATAATGGTCCACTTTACAATGATATAGAATGATGTATAAGAATAAGACACACTAGACCATAACCCCAACTATGACACAACCACCTAATGATGATCCTAGACCTCCCGACACTGTCTCTTCAACTCTTGGTGGATAGACACTTGTACAACTTTTACAAAGATGCTTTACAATGACTCTGTACAATGGTACATTTACAATGATTGTATGCAGTGCTTCCCACTTGAAGACTTCATGTGGTGAACTTCTTGCTATTGTTTTGCACCTTGATCGATGCTCTTATCATGCTACACTTTCTCACTCTTTAGAACATTAGATTATGCATTAATTCTTCTCTTGATGAATATATAGTACCTGTAAAAAGTCTTCAAGGAAATACCCATGACATGATAACAACAAAACTTACTTCATCTTGCAGAGCATATGTCAATGCTAAACAAAAACAAAAAAGTAGAATACAATGAACCTAATGCAACAAAGAGATGAACATGCATATATTGAAGAAACTTAGTTGTATCTTACCTCTGTTGCATAATTTTTCTACACCTTTCTCTTCGCTGCCCTAGAAAGTCTGGTCTTTTGCACCCCTTGACAACACTTGATCTCATTTTTTCTTGCCTTCTAGGAGCACGATATTTAATCCGATGTCTCTCTATGATTTCAAATCCCCAGTATGTGATATTTAGTTTTGTAGTAGACTTTTGAGTCTTCTTTCCAATGCCACAGGTCTGACCCAATTTGGACTCCTCAAGCCAAAGTTATGCCCAATCTCTCACAATGACCTAATTATGGACTACTTCAGTAGAGCGAACTTGTACGGCGTGCCATGTGTCACCGTTTCCTCCTTAATCTCTGAAATTGATAAATAGAAAAGTAAAATCCGTGCAATATCTACCACTTTTTACAAAATTCCAATCCTCTTCTCAAAGAGAGAGTTATGTCAATTTTCCCAAGGTCACTTCTTTGAGATGAAATTCGGGATCCTGCAAAAACCCTAACTTCCACAAATCATATGTCTGAAAATATAGCGAACCAAGATCTAAAATTTAGTCACGAGGTTCATCAGGATTGCAAATAAATTTGGTTTTCATTTCCGAATCTAAGACTTTACAAAAATGACGTTATAGTGAAAATGCCACGATCACTGATTTTGGAGGATATATGAGATTTCTTTTTATAGAGTTGAGAGGGGCTTCTATAGAGAATGTTGGAGGGATTTTAGGAGCTTAAAAAATTATTAATTATTGACTATTCAATGATCAAAACCAATTATGAGCGCCATGCCACAACCCCATAGGGTTTTAGCCCACTAACTAGGGTTACTAACTTCAAACATGAATATATCTCCAACCGTGAAGAATTAATTGGCGTGCCATATATCAACAGAAACATCTCGATGAGTAGAATCCATATAGAGGATCCTTGACTCAAAATAGAGTAATTTGTCAAGTAAAAATTTCCTTGCAAGATCAGGGTATCCCCTGGTGCGGCTTGGGTTGACATCAATGACAACCTCAGATCATCTTTAGATCAACAATCTCCCCCTTTGGCATTGATGGCAACACAAGTACTCCCCTTGCGATCGGGGCACCACTTCCTACTGTGTTCTCTCCCCTTTGAAATCAGTGGCAAAGGGTAACACCCCCTAACACACAACCATCCTGCGGACCTATACACACTTCCACTCCCCCTTTATTTTATGAATAAGGAAAATCTAATGAGAACTTGGGAGAATCCCAAGCTTCTAGTGAAGATATTCAAATGCTTCACGAGGTAAAGGTTTAGTGAATATATCAATGATTTTTTATTTTGTACCAACATATTCAAGCTTGAAATTAATCTTCAGTGACCTGCTCTAACAAAATGATATTTAATCGGAATGTGCTTTGTTTTGGAATGCATCACAGGATTCTTGGAGATATTGATGGCGCTAGTGTTATCGCAAAATATGGTAACAGGCTCATCAAACTTGACCTGAAGATCTTGAAAATTTTTCTTCATCCAGAGAACTTGAGTACAACAAGATGCTACCACGATATATTCTACTTCTGCTATGGATAACGAGGTTGAGGTTTGCTTTTTTCTCAACCATGATACGAGACAACCACCTAGATAGAATGTTGCTCCACTAGTACTCTTACAATCATCAACGCTTCCTTCCCAATCTACATCTATAAAGGCTTGAATAATGAGATTGTTTCCCTTGGGATACCACAAGCCATATTCTGTTGTGCCCTTTAGATATCGAAGAATTCTTTTGACAGCAATAATATGTGATTCTTTTGGTGTTGCTTGGAATCTTGCTACTTGTCCAACTGCTTGCATAACATCTGGTTGAGAGGCTATTACATATAGAATACTACCAATCATAGATTTGTACAACCTCTGATCCACATCCTTAGATGTGTCGTCTATGCTCAATTTGCAACTTGTTACCATCGGAGTAAGGACGGGTTTGAAATCTTCCATTTTGAATTTCTTGAGCATTTCCTTGATGTACTTGGCTTGACATATAAATATTCCTTTCTCTTTTCTAAGATATTTGAAGCCCTAAGAAGTATGTCAACTCACCAAGTAAAGACATCTCGAACTCACTTTGCATCTTCATAGAAAAGTTCTTACTTAGTTGATCATCATTGCTACCAAAGATTATATCATCCACATATACCTCAACGATTGTTAGATTATCTTTATCTATTTGTATGTAAAGATTGCTATCAGCAGTACCTTTCTTGAACCCTCATTAACATAGATATCCATCAAGACGAGCATACCATGCTCTGGGAGCCTGCTTGAGACCATATAGAGCCTTGTTTAACTTCTTTTCCTGATAGTAGAAAACCTTTAGGTTGTTCGACGTAAACTTCTTCTTCTAATTTTCCATTCAGAAATGTTGACTTAGCATCCATTTGGTAGACTTTTATTTTTCTTAAACGTGTATAGGCGAGAATCATCCAGATGGATTCCATTCTGGCAACTTGTGCAAATGTTTCATCAAAATCAATTCCTTCCACTTTTGCGTATCCTTTGCAGACTAATCTTGTCTTATTCTTGTTAACATGTAATCCTTCAACTATTTTTCTCCCCCTTAACCTTTAATGAAACTACCATCTTGTTCAAACTACCTTCCTATCAATCGTAGACTTGTGCCATATACTATTGCATAGACTCCTCTATTTCCTTTTCCAGACCTTCTTATTCCTGCAATATCGAGCCATGTGCTCATAGTTGTGACACTTGAAGCATTCAATGTTGTCCATAGGTGATTCCATCTAATATATGCAACCACGATCACATTGGCCATAGTTATGGCATTTGAAACATTCAATATTCGGCCCATCTAGCATGTATTCTCTTCTGAAAAAATCATCGTGGAACCTGTCTCGTGATCCTGCAAACTTTCTTCTAGGGTTTTGCAGATAATGATTGTACCTATCAAAAACTTCACAATCCCTACCCATACGTCCATAGTTAGCACATAAAAAGAAATAACCATTAAATAAATGAACATACGTAGAATATCTTTCATTCTTCTTTGGAGGCAGTGTTGTAGTTTCTTGTGGTCCTTTCTTCTTGATTGCTTTGGTCTTGTTCTTTGGAGTTGCAACATTCTTCTTTGGCTTTTCACTTTGATCAACTTCCTTCTTAGAATCATCCTGCGAAGCTTCGAACTTGTACCTTCATCAACTCGAGCTTTAACATCTTTAATTGCCTTCATTTTCGCTTCTTCATTTGTCTTATCTTTTAAGTATTTTTTTTTGCGATCCCTTTAGTTTGTTGATCTCATCACAAGTTGCATCAAGTTCTTCTTGCTTTTGAGCAAGATCTTCTTGAAACCATATTTTCAAGATCTTCCTTCTTTTTTCTACCTCGTCAACCTATAGCTTGAGAAGAGTGGTATTCTCTACTTCTCTGTTGAGAACCTATATCTATTCCTTTCGCTTCTCATTTTCAATCCTGAGCCTGCTTATTTCTATTGAAGATGTTTCTCATTCCTTCTTCTTTTGGTCAATAGCGGATACGTAGCTTTGATCAGATTCCTTCCTTTCAATTTCTACTTCCTGCATCTATTGTGTGATCCTGCTAATCTCTGCAAATGCTATTTCAAGTTCTTGTTGCTTCTGTTGGACTTCTCCCTTGAGGTCTTGTGTTTTTGTGTTATTGATTTCTTCCAACTTCTTTTGAAGTGACTCTTCAATACATTTGTGTTCTTCAACTTCAATTTTGAGACCTTGAACTTGTTCTTCAAGAGTATTGGAATGGATCTTCTCAGCCTTGAGCTCTTTTATAAGCTTGATTTCCTCAGAAAATTCTTCTATGGTCAACCCTTCTTCATCATACTCAGAAGGATATGAATTTTCAATAACATCTTGACCTGATTTCTTTGTTGAATAGAGATTATGAAGCTTTTCCCAAAGAGCTTTATCTATTGAGCATTGACCAACTTTTGTTTTCACAGAATTTGGCAGAACATTCAAACTGACATTCATGGCCTTTGAATTGTACCTTTTAGCTTTATCGGTAGATGTGTCTCCAGAAACAATTGATTCCCATACTCCATGTTCCTGCAAAGATACTTCCATCATGGATTCCCATATCCAGTAATTATCTGCATCAAAATCAGGGGTTGGTACACAATACTCACTTTCTTGAGATTTTGTTGTACCTGTACCTTCCTTTGAATTCCTTGTAAGCCACTTCTTTGACTTTCCCATCTCTATGCTCTGAAAAATGACTTCCAACAGTTAAGATGTTACTGAAGGAACCAAGCTTTGATTCCAATTATTGGAAAATACTTGGGGTGGTGAATCAATATTCCTTATCAATTATCACTTTTAAATATTTTCATAGCATTAGTTAATCTTTAATTATTATTAACATTTATACAGTAATAATAGTAAATAAAAAACACAGGAGGCACAAATATTTTAGGTGGAAAACCCCCTCCGAGTCAAAAACCACCGAACATTTTTGTAATAAATTCTTTAATCTTCAGCCCCAACAGAAATGAAAGCAAAAACTTCATAGAATTCTAGAAAATCATTCTTCTCCAACTCTCACTGGGTGGATGCTCCAACGCCCGAGATTCTTCGGTATTCAAATAAATGAATGCCCCAACACCCAATGAGATACAACTCACTCTAGAACCACCCTACCACCTTATAGAAGAATAAAATAAGAATGGACTCCCATACCACGGATAATGGTCCACTTTACAATGATATAGAATGATGTATAAGAAGAAGACACACTAGACCATAACCCCAACTATGACACAACCACCTAATGATGATCGTAGACCTCCCGACACTGCCTCTTCAACTCTTGGAAGATATACACTTGTACAAATTTTACAAATCTTTTACAATGACTCTGTATAATGATACTTTTACAATGATTGTATGTGGTGCTTCCCTCTTGAAGACTTCATGTGGTGAACTTCTTGTTGTTGTTTTTCACCTTGATTTCTGCTCTTGTCATGCTACCCTTTCTCACTCTTCAAAACATTATATTATGCATTGAGTCTTCTCTTGATGAATATATAATACCTGAAAAAATTCTTCAAGGAATTACCCATGGCATGATAATAGAAAAACTTACCTCATCCTGCAAAGCATATGTCAGTGCTAAACAAAAAGAACAAATTAGAATACAATGAACCTAATGCAATTAAGAGATGAACATGCATATACAGAATATACTTACCTGTATCTTACCTCTACTACATCATTTTTCTGCACCTTTCTCTTTGCTGCCCTAGAAAGTCTGGTCCTTGGCACCCCTTGACAACACTTGATCTAGTTTTTTCTTGCCTTCTAGGAGCATGATATTTAATCTAATGTATCTCTATGATTTCAAATCCCCAATATGTGATATTCAATTTTGCAGTAGCCCTCTGAGTCTTATTTCCAATGCCACAGGTCTGACCCGATTTGGACTCTTCAAGGCAAAGTTATGCCCAATCTCTCACAATGACCTAATTATGGACTAGTTCAGTAGAGCGAACTTGTACAGCATGCCACGTGTCACTATTTCCTCCTTCAAAACTGAAATTGATACACGAAAAACTAAAGTCTGTGCACTATCCACCACTTTTTACAGAATTCCACTCCTCTTCTCAGAGAGAGAGTTATAACGATTTTCCTAAGGTCATTTCTTTGAGATGAAATTCGGGAGCCTGCAAAAACCCTAACTTCCACAAATCGTATCGCCGAAAATATAGCGAACCAAGATCTGAAATTTGGTCACGACATTAATTAGGATTGAAGATCCAATGGGTTTTAATTTCAAAATATAAGACTTTGTAGAAATGAAGTTATAGCAAAAATGCCACGATCACTGATTTTGGAGGATATATGAGATTTCTTTTTAAAGAGTTGAGAGGGGATTCTATAGAGAATGTTGGAGGGATTTTAGGAGCTTAAAAAATTATTAATTATTGACTATTCAATGACCAAAACCAATTATGAGTGCCATGCCACAACCCCATAGGGTTTTATCCTACTAACTGGGGTTACTAACTTCAAACATGAATATCTCTCAAACCGTGAAGAATTACTTAGTGTGCCATATATCAACGGAAACATCTCGACGAGTAGAATCCATATAGAAGATCCTTGACTCAAAATATAGTAATTTGTCAAGTCAAAATTCCCTTGAAAGATCAGGATAGCCTATGGTGCTGCTTGGGTTGACATCAATGACAACCTCAGATCATCTTTAGATCAACACACCATGTACACATCAAAGCGGAGGACATTTACAAGACAACTTTCCGAACCAGGTATGGTCATTATGAGTTTGTTGTAGTTCCATTCGGTTTGACTAATTCTCTAGCTACATTTATGTGTTTGATGAATAGTGTGTTGCATCTGTATTTGGATAAGTTGGTTATTATGTTCATTAATGCCATATTGGTATATTATAAAAATGAGGAAGAGCATGTCAAGCATTTAGCGACAGTGTTGAGGTTGTTGAGAGAGCATCAGTTGTATGCTAAGCTCAGCAAGTGTAGTTTCTTCCAAACTGAGGTACATTAATAGGGACATTTGTCTCCAAGGAGGGCATTGCAGTAGATCCAAAAAAGA
The DNA here is from genome assembly GCA_031772625.1 of Pinus tabuliformis. Taxonomy (NCBI): domain Eukaryota; kingdom Viridiplantae; phylum Streptophyta; class Pinopsida; order Pinales; family Pinaceae; genus Pinus; species Pinus tabuliformis. The sequence continues at coordinate 1,117,075,150 of CM062817.1, forward strand.
TAAGGGACATCATGGAGTGGGTAGCTCCTGGAAATGTAGATGAGGTGAGATCCTTCATGGGATTGGCAGGTTATTACCGTAGGTTCATCATGAAATTCTCACAGATTACTTATCCTATCACATCATTGAAAAGAAAAGGTAAGAAGTTTGAATGGAAAGAGGAGTGTGAGGCTAGTTTTGAGAAGCTCAAGCAGTTTTTGACACATGCACTAGTGTTAAAGATTGCAGACCCAGAAAAAGAGTTTGCAGCATGCACAGATGCTTGTAAGAGAGGACATGGTGGAGTCCTTATGCAGGATAGACAGGTGATATGCTATCAGTCACTAAAACTAAATGAGCATGAGCAAAACTACCCAACACATGATCTTGAGCTGGAATCGATCGTACATGCATTGAATATGTGGAGGCACTATCTTCTGGGCAGGAGGTTTATGTTGATGAGTGATCACAGTGGTTTGTGGTATCTATTTGACCAACCAAACCTGAATGGTAGGCAAGCACGGTGGTTGGCCACGATCAATGAGTTCAATTTTGAGATCAAGTATATCAAAGGTAAGGAGAACAGGGTGGTAGATGGTCTTAGTAGACAGATACAGGTAAATCACTTAGCATGTATGAGCTCCTATGGGATAGACTTACATGATAGGATCTTATAGGTAGGGCAGTAGGATGTCAAGTATATGGATATTATGCACAAGTTGTAGCAAAGTATAGTTATAGGTACAAGTGGTGGTACAAGTGCAGGAAGAGATACAAGTGCACGGGATGTGGACTATCACCTCATGGCATACAGACTAGTTAGCTTCAGAGACAATATATATGTGCCATATAGTAGTGAGCTCAAGAAGGTGATCTTGAGGGTGTTTCATGTTAAACCATATTCAGTTCAACCAGGATATCATAAGACACTGACAACAATGAAGAAATTATATTATTGGTTGAATTTGAAGAAGGTTGTTAGTAGAGTTTGTGGCTAGGTGTTTCGATTGTCATCATGTGAAGGCAAAGTGTAAGGGTCCAAGTGGATTGCAACAACCAATTTCAATTCCTAAATGGAAATGGGAAGTCATTTTCATGGACTTTATCACAGGTTTGTCGAGGATAGTGAGACAGCATGATTCCATCATGGTTGTTGTAGACAGGTTGACAAAGGTTGTGCACTTCATTCCATTGATGTCTACATTCTCAGCTAGCGATGCAGCATAGGTATTCATTAGAGACATGCTCAGATTGCATGGAGTTCCAAAGAATATTGTGTCATACAGGCATAAAAATTTTACTTCCAAGTTTTGGAAGGAGTTGTTTGCAGGTTTGGGCACGGAGTTTGCCTTTAATACAGCTTATCATCTACAGACAGATGGATAGACTGAGAGGGCCAACAAGATATTAGACAACATTTTGAGGATGTACATGATGCATTAGCAACGAAAGTGAGAAGAGTATCTTCCATTGGTAGAGTTCGCTTATGACAATGGGTACCAAGAGTCACTGAGGATGAGTCTGTTTAAGGCATTGTATGGGTGAAGTTGTAATACTCCCATCAGTTGGAGTGATCAAGTTAACAGGGTGTTGATTGGACCAAACAGTTTGGTGGGCATGGAACAGGAAATGCAGGTTATAAATAAAATGTTGGCATTATGTTTTCTGGTATGACTGTATGTTACAGATGTTGTACTTGATGGCAACTCCAGTGGCAAGGCTCTCAGTTTGTTGAAAATTAAGAAGGACGCAGGAAACCAGTTCAGGAGGTGCGTACCCGCAGGTACACCATGCAGGGTCCGCGTCCAGCGACGCTGGCCAGCCGTTCAAGGGGTGCGTCCACCCAGTGCACACATTTCAAGGCAGAGAAAAAGCACGTGGGGGTTTCTTGTGTGGTATCTAGCCGACGGTTTTGTGTTTCTATGGTGTCGGCTCGTGGTATTGTTCCATGTTTTGGGGAGGAGCTTGCCTATATAAAGCAAAGGAGTTCATTTGGATTGAGCAATGTCTTTGGTTGAATATCTTATTTGGTGAGATCTATTCCAGATCTAAGAGGGCGAATCTTCTAATGGACTGTGATCTCTATGGCGCATGATCAGATCTGTAGATCTGACTGTTTGGGTTAGTTCTGAAGTCTTCATATCATTTATATCTGAAGGGACGCAGGTTCAGTGAAAGGAAAGCGCGCCGGGACGCAGTGCAGAGTCTGGAGATCTGCGTGGGGACGCAGGGCGATCAAAGTTCAGGTGCGTCTCTGAAGCAAAAGACGCGGCGCGATAGTGTGTTCAGGTGCGTCTCTGAAGCAAAAGACGCGGCGCGATAGTGTGTTCAGGTGCGTCTCTGTAGCAAAAGACGCGGCGCGATAGTATCTTTGGGTGCGTCCCTGAAGCAACAGAATGCAGAGCAGTTAAAGGAACAGTGCGTCGGCACGCAGCGCAGCAGAAGGATATCTGCGTGTGGACGCAGAGTAGCAGAAGGTTTACTGCGTCTGGTCGCAGGCCACAGAAGGAAAAACTGCGTCTCTGTTTTAAGATGTTCTGTTGATTGAATTTCTCTGTTGATAAGGTGTTCTGGGTTAGTTCTGTTATTGCTGATCTGATATCTGTAGTGGTATATATCTGTTATGTACTTGTTGATCATCTGATGCTTTATGAAAAGAAGTAGGGGGTTGTAGCTCCCTTCCAGGAGTAGACTGGAAAACGAGAAAGAGAGAGAGTTGTAGCTCTCTGCAGGTTGCAGCCTGCGTACTGGTAAAGGACTGCACCAGTACAAAATCATTGTAAAAGAAGTTTCTAAATTAAAAGAAGATAGAGACATATTGTAGCAGGTGGTTTTCTCCCACATTGGGTTTCCACCTTACATCTTGTGTTCTTTGGTGTGACTGTCTATTTTCTTTGTTCGTGCTCATTATTTTATGGTACTGATATGCAAGAATAATTCAAAAGATCAAATAAGGAAGATTTGTTAAATTGCTAGATAATACTGATTCACCCCCCCTCTCAGTATTATTTCCAACATAAAAATCTAAAGGCATCACAGGATAGGAAAAAGAGCTATGAAGACCGGAACAAGTTGTTCAAAGAGTTCCAGTTTGGGAAACAAGTGTACTTGCAGATCAACCCAAAGAAGAAATCCTTACCACGTTTTACAGAATTCCACTCCTCTTCTCAAAGAGAGAGTTATAACGATTTTCCTAAGGTCATTTCTTTGAGATGAAATTCGGGAGCCTGCAAAAACCCTAACTTCCACAAATCATATCGCCGAAAATATAGCGAACCAAGATCTAAAATTTGGTCACGACGTTAATTAGGATTGAAAATCCGATGGGTTTTAATTTCAGAATCTAATACTTTGCAGAAATGAAGTTATAGAAAAAATGCCACGATCACTGATTTTGGAGGATATATGAGATTTCTTTTTAAAGAGTTGAGAGGGGATTCTATAGAGAATGTTGGAGGGATTTTAGGAGCTTAAAAAATTATTAATTATTGACTATTCAATGACCAAAACCAATTATGAGTGCCATGCCACAAACCCATAGGGTTTTAGCCTACTAACTGGGGTTACTAACTTCAAACATGAATATCTCTCAAACCGTGAAGAATTACTTAGTGTGCCATATATCAACGGAAACATCTCGACGATTAGAATCCATCTAGAAGATCCTTGACTCAAAATATAGTAATTTGTCAAGTCAAAATTCCCTTGAAAGATCAGGATAGCCTATGGTGCTGCTTGGGTTGACATCAATGACAACCTCAGATCATCTTTAGATCAACACACCATGTACACATCAAAGCGGAGGACATTTACAAGACAACTTTCCGAACCAGGTATGGTCATTATGAGTTTGTTGCAGTTCCATTCGGTTTGACTAATTCTCTAGCTACATTTATGTGCTTGATGAATAGTGTGTTGCATCTGTATTTGGATAAGTTGGTTATTATGTTCATTAATGCCATATTGGTATATTATAAAAATGAGGAAGAGCATGTCAAGCATTTAGCGACAGTGTTGAGGTTGTTGAGAGAGCATCAGTTGTATGCTAAGCTCAGCAAGTGTAGTTTCTTCCAAATTGAGGTACATTAATAGGGACATTTGTCTCCAAGGAGGGCATTGCAGTAGATCCAAAAAAGATAAGGGACATCATGGAGTGGGTAGCTCCTGGAAATGTAGATGAGGTGAGATCCTTCATGGGATTGGCAGGTTATTACCGTAGGTTCATCATGAAATTCTCATAGATTACTTATCCTATCACATCATTGAAAAGAAAAGGTAAGAAGTTTGAATGGAAAGAGGAGTGTGAGGCTAGTTTTGAGAAGCTCAAGCAGTTTTTGACACATGCACTAGTGTTAAAGATTGCAGACCCAGAAAAAGAGTTTGTAGCATGCACAGATGCTTGTAAGAGAGGACATGGTGGAGTCCTTATGCAGGATAGACAGGTGATATGCTATCAGTCACTAAAACTAAATGAGCATGAGCAAAACTACCCAACACATGATCTTGAGCTGGAATCGATCATACATGCATTGAATATGTGGAGGCACTATCTTCTGGGCAGGAGGTTTATGTTGATGAGTGATCACAGTGGTTTGTGGTATCTATTTGACCAACCAAACCTGAATGGTAGGCAAGCACGGTGGTTGGCCATGATCAATGAGTTCAATTTTGAGATCAAGTATATCAAAGGTAAGGAGAACAGGGTGGTAGATGGTCTTAGTAGACGGATACAGGTAAATCACTTAGCATGTATGAGCTCCTATGGGATAGACTTACATGATAGGATCTTATAGGTAGGGCAGTAGGATGTCAAGTATATGGATATTATGCACAAGTTGTAGCAAAGTACAGTTATAGGTACAAGTGGTGGTACAAGTGCAAGAAGAGATACAAGTGCACGGGATGTGGACTATCACCTCATGGCATACAGACTAGTTAGCTTCAGAGACAATATATATGTGCCATATAGTAGTGAGCTCAAGAAGGTGATCTTGAGGGTGTTTCATGTTAAACCATATTCAGTTCAACCAGGATATCATAAGACACTGACAACAATGAGGAAATTATATTATTGGTTGAATTTGAAGAAGGTTGTTAGTAGAGTTTGTGGCTAGGTGTTTCAATTGTCATCATGTGAAGGCAAAGTGTAAGGGTCCAAGTGGACTGCAACAACCAATTTCAATTCCTAAATGGAAATGGGAAGTCATTTTCATGGACTTTATCACAGGTTTGTCGAGGATAGTGAGACAGCATGATTCCATCATGGTTGTTGTAGACAGGTTGACAAAGGTTGTGCACTTCATTCCATTGAAGTCTACATTCTTAGCTAGCGATGCAGCATAGGTATTCATTAGAGACATGCTCAGATTGCATGGAGTTCCAAAGAATATTGTGTCATACAGGAATAAAAATTTTACTTCCAAGTTTTGGAAGGAGTTGTTTGCAGGTTTGGGCACGGAGTTTGCCTTTAATACAGCTTATCATCTGCAGACAGATGGATAGACTGAGAGGGCCAACAAGATATTAGACAACATTTTGAGGATGTACATGATGCATTAGCAACGAAAGTGAGAAGAGTATCTTCCATTGGTAGATTTCGCTTATGACAATGGGTACCAAGAGTCACTGAGGATGAGTCTGTTTAAGGCATTGTATGGGTGAAGTTGTAATACTCCCATCAGTTGGAGTGATCAAGTTAACAGGGTGTTGATTTGACCAAACATTTTGGTGGGCATGGAATAGGAAATGCAGGTTATAAATAAAAATCTAAAGGCATCACAGGATAGGAAAAAGAGCTATGAAGACCGGAACAAGTTGTTCAAAGAGTTCCAGTTTGGGAAACAAGTGTACTTTCACATCAACCCAAAGAAGAAATCCTTACCACTTTTTACAGAATTCCACTCCTCTTCTCAGAGAGAGAGTTATAACGATTTTCCTAAGGTCATTTCTTTGAGATGAAATTCGGGAGCCTGCAAAAACCCTAACTTCCACAAATCATATCGCCGAAAATATAGCGAACCAAGATCTAAAATTTGGTCACGACGTTAATTAGGATTGAAAATCCAATGGGTTTTAATTTCAGAATCTAAGACTTTGCAGAAATGAAGTTATAGCAAAAATGCCACGATCACTGATTTTGGAGGATATATGAGATTTCTTTTTAAAGAGTTGAGAGGGGATTCTATAGAGAATGTTGGAGGGATTTTAGGAGCTTAAAAAATTATTAATTATTGACTATTCAATGACCAAAACCAATTATGAGTGCCATGCCACAACCCCATAGGGTTTTAGCCTACTAACTAGGGTTACTAACTTCAAACATGAATATCTCTCAAACCGTGAAGAATTACTTAGTGTGCCATATATCAACGGAAACATCTCGACGAGTAGAATCCATCTAGAAGATCCTTGACTCAAAATATAGTAATTTGTCAAGTCAAAATTCCCTTGAAAGATTAGGATAGCTTGTGGTGCTGCTTGGGTTGACATCAATGACAACCTCAGATCATCTTTAGATCAACACACCATGTACACATCAAAGCGGAGGACATTTACAAGACAATTTTCCGAACCAGGTATGGTCATTATGAGTTTGTTGTAGTTCCATTCGGTTTGACTAATTCTCTAGCTACATTTATGTGCTTGATGAATAGTGTGTTGCATCTGTATTTGGATAAGTTGGTTATTATGTTCATTAATGCCATATTGGTATATTATAAAAATGAGGAAGAGCATGTCAAGCATTTAGCGACAGTGTTGAGGTTGTTGAGAGAGCATCAGTTGTATGCTAAGCTCAGCAAGTGTAGTTTCTTCCAAACTGAGGTACATTAATAGGGACATTTGTCTCCAAGGAGGGCATTGCAGTAGATCCAAAAAAGATAAGGGACATCATGGAGTGGGTAGCTCCTGGAAATGTAGATGAGGTGAGATCCTTCATGGGATTGGCAGGTTATTACCGTAGGTTCATCATGAAATTCTCACAGATTACTTATCCTATCACATCATTGAAAAGAAAAGGTAAGAAGTTTGAATGGAAAGAGGAGTGTGAGGCTAGTTTTGAGAAGCTCAAGCAGTTTTTGAAACATGCACTAGTGTTAAAGATTGCAGACCCAGAATAAGAGTTTGTAGCATGCACAGATGCTTGTAAGAGAGGACATGGTGGAGTCCTTATGCAGGATAGACAGGTGATATGCTATCAGTCACTAAAACTAAATGAGCATGAGCAAAACTACCCAACACATGATCTTGAGCTGGAATCGATATACATCCATTGAATATGTGGAGGCACTATCTTCTGGGCAGGAGGTTTATGTTGATGAGTGATCACAGTGGTTTGTGGTATCTATTTGACCAACCAAACCTGAATGGTAGGCAAGCATGGTGGTTGGCCATGATAAATGAGTTCAATTTTGAGATCAAGTATATCAAAGGTAAGGAGAACAGGGTGGTAGATGGTCTTAGTAGACAGATATAGGTAAATCACTTAGCATGTATGAGCCCCTGTGGGATAGACTTACATGATAGGATCTTATAGGTAGGGTAGTAGGATGTCAAGTATATGGATATTATGCACAAGTTGTAGCAAAGTACAGTTATAGGTACAAGTGGTGGTACAAGTGCAGGAAGAGATACAAGTGCACGGGATGTGGACAATCACCTCATGGCATACAGACTAGTTAGCTTCAGAGACAATATATATGTGCCATATAGTAGTGAGCTCAAGAAGGTGATCTTGAGGGTGTTTCATGTCAAACCATATTCAGTTCAACCAGGATATCATAAGACACTGACAACAATGAAGAAATTATATTATTGGTTGAATTTGAAGAAGGTTGTTAGTATAGTTTGTGGCTAGGTGTTTCGATTGTCATCATGTGAAGGCAAAGTGTAAGGGTCCAAGTGGATTGCAACAACCAATTTCAATTCCTAAATGGAAATGGGAAGTCATTTTCATGGACTTTATCACAGGTTTGTCGAGGATAGTGAGACAGCATGATTCCATCATGGTTGTTGTAGACAGGTTGACAAAGGTTGTGCACTTCATTCCATTGAAGTCTACATTCTCAGCTAGCGATGCATCATAGGTATTCATTAGAGACATGCTCAGATTGCATTGAGTTCCAAAGAATATTGTGTCATACAGGCATAAAAATTTTACTTCCAAGTTTTGGAAGGAGTTGTTTGCAGGTTTGGGCACGGAGTTTGCCTTTAATACAGCTTATCATCTGCAGACAGAGGGATAGACTGAGAGGGCAAACAAGATATTAGACAACATTTTGAGGATGTACATGATGCATTAGCGATGAAAGTGAGAAGAGTACCTTCCATTGGTAGAGTTCGCTTATGACAATGGGTACCAAGAGTCACTGAGGATGAGTCTGTTTAAGGCATTGTATGGGTGAAGTTGTATTACTCCCATCAGTTGGAGTGATCAAGTTAACAGGGTGTTGATTGGACCAAACATTTTGGTGGGCATGGAACAGGAAATGCAGGTTATAAATAAAAATCTAAAGGCATCACAGGATAGGAAAAAGAGCTATGAAGACTGGAACAAGTTGTTCAAAGAGTTCCAATTTGGGAAACAAGTGTACTTGCACATCAACCCAAAGAAGAAATCCTTACAGATTGGATCATGTGCCAAGGTGGCACCACATTTTTGTGGACCCTTTAGTGTAGCTTATCGACTCGCACTTCCTCCAATAGTCAAAGTCCTCATTACTTAAGAAGTATGTTAAAGATGTTGATCATGTGATTGACTGGTCTATATTGTAGGTGGAACCAGATGGAGAATTCCAGTCGAAGCCTTAGCGTATATTGCAAAAAAAGATGTTCAAGCTCTGGAACCAAGAAATCGAGCAGGTTAAAGTATAATGGAAGCACATTGGACCCCATGAAGCTACATGGGAGATGGCAGATCAGATGTGGGCTATGTATCCTTCATTTCTTTCTGGTTGAGGCAAAGAAGTTTTAGTATATGTATTTGGTATATGGTTTGGTACTTGTTTGGTGATATGTTGGTATATATACATATGTATATGGATGTAAATACCGACATGAGCTATGTTATAAAGCTCCAGTAAGCAGTATGGGTGTCATTTCATTATGATGTTATACTTGTTATTTTTTCATGTTGTTTTGCTTCTCAGCGAGTTCATCTTGTAAACACTGCAATGAGCTAAGTTATAAAGCACCATCGACAATATGTTTTTCTTACAGTAGTCTTGTGGTTATAGGTGTTGTTGAACACTGAGGATGGTATTCCCCATGGGGGAGTTATGTAATAGCCCTGGAGAAAATTCCATGTAATAAGATTTAATAAAGGAAAAATAATAACCAAAGTTGATGAGACACTTATTCCAAGCTGAATGTTGGGCAAAATCATATTGATGGGGATCACTTGTGGTTGAATAATGGCTAAGGAAATTGAAAAAGGAAATGGCTAAGGCTTTAGAAAGGAAAAATCACATTTTTGGCACATTTATTCATGAAAATAATGGAAATTAGGAGAAAAGGAAGGTGAAAGGTCACAGATTGCAAGTTGTTAGTTCCAGTCTTCGCACCCTGTCACTAGGGATCAACATGAGCTCTTACTACGTTTGGTTTTGTTAGATTTTTTGCACATTATATTCAGGTAAAAACATGTCATAAGTGTGTCTATCAAAAACAACTCGAAAAGAGCTTTCCAACGGTATATCACACTCCAAAAATAGGCTTCTGGATCAAAAGATATGACCAAATGAATGATCAAATCAAAGATCTTCCCATGCAGCTGTTTATGTGTTTTATGATCCAGAGGAAACTAGGAGATGTTTGTGTCTAGATTGTGATAGAGAAGGAGAGAACATAGCATTTGAAGGCCTATTACTATACTGTTAATCTTCATCTCAACATATGGCGAGCTCGTTCTGCTTTGATTGAAAGAGATATCCATGAATCTGTACAGAGGACACCGTACATTGTTGACAGTGATATTGTTGGTGAATGGTTGATTTACAGTTGCTGGTCTCATGGTCCTTGAGAGGAATTACTTGAAGATTTATATATTTTCATTCAGTGTTTGCTGTCATCCTTACTTACATCTCTTCCAAGATTTTTAATTCATCAGCCTGTGTCTATTTGCCTACCTAAAATGTATCAGAAAAATAGCTTTTATTTGAGCAACACGATCTGGAGTGTGGCCCTATGCGCAGCACTTACACCTGGGGAAAAAACAAAACAACCGTATGAAGGAGTTGCAGCAGAAGATGGTCGAAAGCCAAGCATCTTTGACACTTTCACTCACAGGGAAGGGACTACTCCGGATGGAAGTAATGGAGATGTAGCTGTTGATCAATACCATCGTTACAAGGAGGATATTGATCTAATGTCTACGATGGGAGTAGATGCCTATAGATTTTCAATCTCATGGCCCAAGCTTATTCCTGATGGTGAAGGACCCATCAATCCAAAGGGTGTTGAGTACTATAATAACCTCATAAATGAGCTTTTGTCCCATGGCATTCAACCACATGTTACATTTTACCACTTTGATCTGCCCCAAGATCTGGAAGATTCCTATGGAGGTCTCTTAAATCCACAGATTGTGGAGGATTTTAAAGGTTATGCAGATGTGTGTTTCAAAGAGTTTGGTGATCGAGTAAAATATTGGTCCACTTTCAATGAGCCTAATATATTTTCCACTGCAGGATATGAACAAGGCTTTTCCCACCTCAACGATGCTCCCAACCATTTGGAAATTGTATTGTTGGAAACTCAACTATTGAGCCTTATATTGTTGGTCACCATGTTTTTCTATCACATATAGTTGTTGTGGAGCTGTACAGGAAAACCTATTAGGAAAAGCAAAAGGGACGGATTGGATTAGTAATTTTAGTAAATTGGATGATACCTCTTAATAATAAATCCACATATGTGGCTGCTACTCAAAGAGAAAATGATTTTATGGTGAGATGGCTTTTAGACTCATTTGTTTCTGGAGACTATCCAGGGAGCATGAGGAATATAGTGGGTTCTCGGTTACCTTCATTTACAAAATAACAGGCTCAAAAGTTACAAGGGTCATTGGACTTCATTGGTGTCAATCACTATGTTACCATGTATTGTTTTGATGTTCCAAGAAAAGTTGAACTTATATCAAGAGACTATGCTCAAGATATTTCCATTGGAATTGTAGTGGAATGAGATGGAATTCCCCTCAGCGGAAATGGATCATTTTTTGGTATGCCAGTTGTACCACAAAGCATGCAGGCAGTGCTTGAATATATTGAGGACCGTTCCCATAATATTCCTATTATTGTGCATGAAAATGGATTTTCAGAGCCTAATAATTCTTCTATTCCCCTTTCTGAGGCCTTGAATGACCAATTCAGGATGAATCTTCATCAAGATGTCCTTCAATATGTGCTGGTAGCAATAAGGAAAGGGTGGTGGCGGTGGTCATGATCCATTTGATCTATTCTAGTCATTCTTCAGTGGAAAACCTTTTGGAGGTGGTAGCAACAGGGGAGCCCAAAGGAAAAGGAGAGGTGAAGAGGTTGTTTACCCCTTGAAAGTATCATTGGAGGACCTTTACAATTGGATATTAAAGAAGTTGTCGCCATCTCAAAATGTTCTATGCCCACAATGCAAGGGTGAAAAAGTCTTATCCGATAATAAAATGCTCGAGGTCACAGTTGAGAAGGGAATGAAAAATGGTCAGAGGATCACTTTCCAAGGGGAAGCAGATGAAGAGCCTGACACAGTTACTGGTGACATTGTATTTGTAGTTCAACAAAGGGAGCATCCCAAATTCAAGAGAAAGGGAGACGATCTTTTCGTTGAGCATACTTTATCATTGACAGAGGCATTGTGTGGGTTTCAGTTTATATTGACCCATCTGGATGGTCGGCAACTGCTTATTAAATCTAGTCCCGGTGAAGTTGTTAAGTCAGGTCAGTTCAAGGCTATTAATGATGAAGGAATGCCTGTTTACCAGTGGCCATTCATGAAGGGTAATCTGTACATTCATTTCTCTGTAGAGTTCCCAGATTCTTTAACTCCTGAACAGTGCAAGGATTTGGAAGTAGTTTTGCCTCCTCGAACTGCAAGCTAGCTAACAGATAAAGGCCCAGCGCAACGCCCCTACATCAACAACACACACAAGTCAAAATTTGAAGTCAAGTTAAAATAAAATTGAAAGTCATGCTAATTTGGCTATGGCGCCGCGCTTCTGGGAGTGTGGCACTACATGTAGCACTGTGGTGCTACACTCCTGGGTTTAGCGCTTCACGTAGAGGAATGCCAAAAGACATGGACTGCTATGCCTATGGGTGGAGATGGCCCGTGTCATTGTGTCTTCAAAGTATTGTATCCTGGTGATAAGGAAGAGAAGAAAGGGGTTGTTGAGTATGTGGATTTTGATGGCCGCTCATGAGATATTTACAGCAAAGTTTTCAGGCACTTTCAATAGGCGGTAAATTTCCCAAGGCTGCAAAGTGCTCTTTATTATTGACACCATTTATAAGCTTGTACGTGAGGAAAGATCTTTGTCAGCTATTGTAACTTCGGCTGTTAACTTTATACCTCAGAAATTTCTATTTGAGAAGCGCGCTATCATAGATGAAGACAGTGGAAATTTTTTGAATGACGCTTTCACTCAATGCACATGTGGTTAATGCTTATCGAAGAAGGGGAGTTTTAAATTGAGTTTACAGAAATCAGAGTATTTAACTCAACAACCAGCAACGAAAACTATCATAGCGCCTGGTTATCACTTTACCTCTAACAATTTTGGGCTGTAAGATAAATGGTGATGATAAACAGGTAATAATCTCACAAGTTCTATGGTAACCAAAGATCAATGTGAATGGCAGTGAAGTTGAAGAGTAGAAGCATAATTCCTTTGTGGAGGCTTGGCCACATGTGACCTCAGTGGTGACCATAGCTACTGGAGTGCTTATTTTGTTATAATTTAATTTATGTACTTTGACTGCATAAAAACATATTTAGGTTTTTGTTTGGTTTTTCTATTTTAATTATTTTGATTCCTATTTTTAGGAATCAATAATTAATATGTAATATTATAAATAGGATTAGTTTAAAGATGTAAGGGTTGGATTTTGGTAGCAAAAAGGCTGCTTGGCACTGTATAAAATTTTCCTAAATATCATTTTAATAAAGCAGTTTTCTGCCCTTTGGACCTGGGATTCATCACGGTGCTTAAATCTCCAGTATGTTTTTCTCATAAATTCATTTACACATTATGTTTTTCTACCTTGTTACAGCATTATCTAAGTGATATGTTAGGAATCCATCCCCTATGGTGCTCCCTTAATGATGATTTTGCTATTAGATGTAGTGGTTGTCTTTGTAGAATTCATCCTTGGTTAGATGCTTTGTTAAGAAACCCTGTTTTTCTCGTTCATCTAAAGTTGCTCCTGGAGATCCATCCCTGTTTGATGCCTGCAGGGCATTGGGCTTTCTCCCCTATTCTTCTCACTACAATCTTTATCTGGTTGAACATGGTACTTACTTTGCCCCAAGTTTGCCGACAGAAACTGACATTGAATCCATAGCCCAATCATCCTTTCTCTTGTTGTTTCGACCCAAAACTTTTCAAACAAATTCCCATACTCCATAGCTATCATAAAATTTCATTTATTGCAGCCACATCTTGTTGGAAAAGAGAGAGCCCTCTCTGGTCCAGCAAGGCTAGATGCCAGACCTAAAGCTTGGTCTATGGTTACCTCAGAGTTGCCTTTTCTAAGCCTTGAGGTTAATTCTGAGTGATAACATATGGGCGCCATGCTGGGGACGAGATGACAGATCTTCTCCAGGAAAGATCATTCAAGTTGCAGATCTAGTTGCTGATGGTGGACAGCAGTCAGACACATATGAAGGCTGAAACATCCACCTAGTGACTCCACTGTTCAATTTCCTGAGTTTAAAAGTGTTGATGGTGGCTCCATTGGCTAAATGAAGGACTCAGATGTTGCTTCTATTTGTTCAAGGTATTCATGTATTGATTTTTCTAATCTTCCTGGTTTTCCTAATCAATTACCAAAGGATACATACATTTTGAGTAATGGCCCTAAATTCAATGGGGAAGATCTAACTTTGACTCTAGAACATATAGAAAAATTTAAAACATTTGTGGAAATTCTTAGAGTTAAAAAGGAAGATGTCTTCATCAGATTGTTCTTTGATTCGTTCCAAGGCAAATGTAGAAGATGGATTGAAGGTTTTCCTATCAGATCTATTAAGTCCTTAGCATATTTTTGGCATATCTTTCTTGAAACATGGATGGAGAAAGAGGAAGAATTCAAAATAGAGGTTCCCTCTATTCAAAGATTTAGAGAATGGGAAGATATGTGCATGGATGATGAGGTAGAGGTGAACTTTGCTTCATCTCTTCCTTCTTATCTGAAATCCTGTCGATGTAGCCATGAAGTTAAGCTCAATTTTTTGCAAGTGTTTGCCCTCAAAATTGAAGGAGATCTAACTGAATTGGAGACCCAAATACAGTCCCAGGATCTAGACTGTTGAGTCCCATTCTTTGGGGACCTTTTTCAGCAGAAGGAAGAGAAAGTAAGGCTGCCCGTGGATGTTTGCATTGAAAATTTGCAGTTGGAGGTCTGTGTTGAGGAGTTAGGGAAGTAAACAATGTCTAGTTTCTTTGATCCTGTTGTAGCATACATGGAAAAAATTTCAGTTTGAAGGATAAATCAGATTGTATTTCACACAGCCAAATCCAGTTAGTGCATGGATGGTTGTTAGCATTTCCAATTGTGTCCTGGTTCGAGCACTTCCAAGCAGCATCCATGTCACAGTTACTTGATTGGTTGATATGGCATTAAAACATCACTTAATCTATTGATTTTGCATCAAAGTAGGGTAGATTTGTAAATAAATAAGCTACACAAGGCAGCAGTTCAATTTCCAGTATTTATTTATGTACAAGTTGCAGTATGTATATGTTTTTGGATTGGTATAAGTTGTTTTGGGTTTGTAGCTGTTTGACCGTATTTCCCAATGGATGAGGCAATAATCTACAAGTTCCCAAAGATCTATGGTTCTTGGCACCTCCAAGGAGCTGCCATCCCCAATAAGGCTGATGTTAGTTTCAATCTTCACAGCCTGTCACCTGGGATCAACATGAGCTCTTACTACGTTTGGTTTTGTTAGATGTTTTGCACATGATCTTCAAGGAAAAACATGTCATAAGTTTTTCCATCAGAAAGAGCTCAGAAATAGCTTTCCAACAGTATATCACACTCCAAAAACAGGCTCCCAGATCAAAAGATATGACCAAATGAATGATCAAATCAAAGATCTTCCCGTGCAACTGTTTATGTGTTTTATGATCTAGAGGAAAATAGGAGATGTTTGTGGCTGGATTGTGATAGAGAAGGAGAGAACATAGCATTTGAAGGCCTATTACCCTACTACTAATCTTCATCTCAACATATGGCGAGCTCGTTCTGCTTTGATTGAAAGAGATATCCATGAATCTGTGCAAAGGGCACCGTACATTGTTGATAGTGATATTGCTAGTGAAAGGTTGATTTACAGCCATTGGTCTCATGGTCCTAGAGAGGAATGACTTGAAGATTTGTAGATGTTCATTCAGTATTTGCTGTCATCCTTACTTACATCTCTTCCAAGCTTTTCAATTCATCAGCATATGTCTATTTGCCTACTTAAAATGCTTCAGCAAAAGAGTATTTATTTGAGCAACATGATCTGGAGTGTGGCCCTACACTGAGCACTTACACCTAGGAAACAAACAGAACAACTGTATGAAGGATCTGTAGCAGAAGATGGTCGGAAGCCAAGCATCTTTGACACTTTCACTCACAGGGAAGGGACTACTCCAGATGGAAGTAATGGAGATGTAGTTGTTGATCAATACCATCATTACAAGGAGGATATTGATCTAATGTCTGCGATGGGAGTAGATGCCTATAGCTTTTCAATCTCATGGCCTAGGCTTATTCCTTATGGTGAAGGACCCATCAATCCAAAGGGCATTGAGTACTATAATAACCTCATAAATGAGCTTTTGTCCCATGGCATTCAACCACATGTTACATTGTACCACTTTGATCTGCCCCAAGCTCTGGAAGATTCCTATGGAGGTTTCTTAAATCCACAGATTGTGGAGGATTTTAAAGGTTATGCAGATGTGTGTTTTAGAGAGTTTGGCGATCAAGTAAAATATTGGTCCACTTTCAATGAGCCCAATATATTTGCCACTACAGGATATGATCAAGGCTTTTTCCCACCTCAACGATGCTCCCAACCATTTGGAAATTGTACTACTGGAAACTCAACTATTGAGCCTTATATTGTTGGTCATCATGTTTTGCTATCACATATAGTTGTTGTGGAGCTGTACAGGAAAACCTATCAGGCAAAGTAGAAGGGATGGATTGGATTAGTAATTTTAGTAAATTGGATGATACCTCTTACTAATAAATCCACAGATGTGGCTGCTACTCAAAGAGCAAATGATTTTATGGTGAGCTAGCTTTTAGACTCATTTGTTTTTGGAGACTATCCAGGGAGCATGAGGAATGTAGTGGGTTCTCGGTTACCTTCATTTACAAAAGAACAGGCTCAAAAGTTACAAGGGTCATTGGACTTCATTGGTGTCAATCACTATGTTACCATGTATTGTTTTGATGTTCCAAGAAAAGGTGAACTTATATCAAGAGACTATGCTCAAGATATTTCCATTGGAATTGTAGTGGAATGAGATGGAATTCCCCTGAGAGACAATGGATCACTTTTTTGGTATGCCAGTTGTACCACAAAGCATGCATGCAATGCTTGAATATATTGAGGACCGTTCCCATAATATTCCTATTATTGTGCATGAAAATGGATTTTCAGAGCCTAATAATTCTTCTATTCCCCTTTCTGAGGCTTTGAATGACCAATTCAGGATGGATCTCCATCAAGATGTCCTTCAGTATGTGCTGGCAACAATAAGGAAAGGGTGGTGGCGGTGGTCATGATCCATTTGATATATTCCAGTCGTTCTTCGGTGGAAATCCTTTTGGAGGTGGTAGCAGCAGGGGAACCCGAAGGCAAAGGAGAGGTGAAGAGGTTGTTCACCCCTTGAAAGTATCATTGGAGGACCTTTACAATTGGATATTAAAGAAGTTGTCACCATCTCGAAATGTTCTGTGCCCACAATGCAAGGGTGAAAAAGTCTTACCTGATAAGAAAATATTCGAGGTCACAGTTGAGAAGGGAATGCAAAATGGTTAGAGGATCACTTTCCAAGGGGAAGCAGATGAAGCACTTGACACAGTTACTGGTGACATTGTATTTGTAGTTCAAAAAACGGAGCATCCCAAATTTAAGAGAAAGGGAGACGATCTTTTCGTTGAGCATACTTTATCATTGACATAGGCATTGTGTGGGCTTCAGTTTATATTGACCGATCTGGATGGTCAGCAACTGCTTATTAAATCTATTCCTAGTGAAGTTGTTAAGTCAGGTCAGTTCAAGGCTATTAATGATGAAGGAATGCCTATTTACCAGTGGCCATTCTTGAAGGGTAATATGTACATTCATTTCTATGTAGAGTTCCCAGATTCTTTAACTCTTAAACAGTGCAAGGATTTAGAAGTAGTTTTGCCTCCTCGAACTATGAGCCAGCTAACAGAAAAAGGCCCACCTCAATGCCCCTGCATCAACAACACACACAAGTCAAAATTTGAAGTCAAGTTAAATTAAAATTGAAAGTCAAGCTAATCTAACTGTGGTGTTGTGCTTCTGGGAATGTGGCACTGCATGTAGCACTATGGCACTACTCTTCTGGGTTTAGCGCTGTGCGTAGAGGAATTCCAAAAGACATGGACTACTATGCCTATGGGTGGAGATGGCCCGTGTCATTGTGTCTTCAAAGCACTATATCCTGGTGATAAGGAAGAGAAGAAAGGGGTTGTTGAGTATGTGGATTTTGATGGCCACTCATGAGATATTTACAGGAAAGGTTTCAAGCACTTTCAACAGGCGGTAAATTGCCTAAGGCCGCAAAGTGCTCTTTATTATTGACACCATTTATAAGCTTGTACGCAAGGAAAGATCATTGTCAGCTATTGTAACTTCGGCTATTAACTTTATACCTCAAAAATTTCTATTTGAGAAGCGCGCTATCATAGATGAAGACAGTGGAAAGTTTTTGAATGATGCTTTCACTCAACACACCTGTGGTTAATGCTTCTCGAAGAAGGAGAGTTTGAAATTGAGTTTACAGAAATCGGAGTGTTTAACTCAACAACCAACAATGAAAACTATCATAGCGCCTGGTTATCACTTTACCTATAACACTTCCGAGCTAACAGATAAATGGTAATGATAAACAGGTAATAATCTCACAAGTTCTATGGTAACCAGAGATCAATGTGAATGGCAGTGAAGTTGAAGAGTAGAAGCATAATTCCTTTGTGGAGGCTTGGCCACATGTGACCTCAGTGGTGACCATAGCTACTCGAGCACTTTGATGGACATAAACATCGCTTGACACTGAAACTGTTTACTACAAGTGATGAGCAATTCTTCATCTGTTTTTCCATCTCTCACCGCTCATCAAACACCAATCATTTTATTGATGGTTACAATCACCCCATCCATGCAGTCCCACAAATGAACACATATTACAGAGGGAAAGTGTCCCAGCCATGAAATCAGCAGCGCTAAATTTTTCAAAGGAGAGGTGGCAGTATTCAAATCATTCAACAAATAGATGGTAAAGATTTTTGGGCATCCAAGCCATCTACAGGGTGCAAGTGGAGGATGAGTTGATCAGCATCCCAGATTATCCCTAATTTCCAGCAATGTTCCACAACATACTTTGACAATTCGACTCGTGGGAGAAAATTAATTGTTCCTTTTTATTTTTGAGATTTAATTAGGTTATTTTGTTATAATTTAATTTATGTAATTTGACCGCATAAAAACATATTTAGGTTTTTGTTTGTTTTTTCTATTTTAATTATTTTGATTCCTATGTTTAGGAATCAATAATTAATATGTAATATTTTAAATAGGATTAGTTTGAAGATGTAAGGGTTGGATTTTGGCAACAAAAAGGCTGCTTGGCACCGTATAAAGTTTTCCTGAATATCATTTTAACAAAGCAATTTTCTGCCCTTTAGACCTGGGATTCATCACGATGCTTAAATTTCCAGTATGTTTTTCTCACAAATTCATTTACACATTATGTTTTTCTGCCTTGTTACAACATTATCTAAGTGATATGTTAGGAATCCATCCCCTATGATGCTCCTTTCATGGTGATTTTGCTATTAGATGTAGTGGTTGTCTTTGTAGAATTCATCCTTGGTTAGATGCTCTGTTGAGCAACCATGTTTTTCCCATTCATCTAAATCTACTCCTGGAGATCCATCCCTGTTTGATGCCTGCAGGGCAGCGGGCTTTCTCCCCTATTCTTCTCACATTCACAATCTTTATCTGGCTGAACATGGCACTTACTTTGCCCCAAGTTTTCTGGCAGAAACTGGCATCGACTCCATAGTCCAATCATCCTTTCTCTTGTTGTTTCGACCCAAAAATTTTCAAAAAAATTCCCATACTCCATAGCTAGCCTAAAATTTCATTTATTGCAGCCACATCTTGTTGGCAAAGAGAGAGCCCTCTCTGGTCTGGCAGGGCTAGATTCCAGACCTAAAGCATGGGCCGTGGTTACCTCAAAGTTGCCTTTTCTCAGCCTTGAGGTTAATTCTGAGTGATAACACAAGTGAGGAGAAAAATGAAGGAAAATAATGGAAAATGAAGAAAATAGGGCCTCGATAATAAAAGGTTTCAAAGGATTAGTTCACTAATTTTTTCCAGTTCATTTTTGGATCTCTCTTTCTATTCTCTCTCTCATACTCTTGGACACTTAGAGTTGTATTGGAGCACTCTTGGAAGGTGTGGCATACTTAGAGTTTTGGAGTAAGAAGACAAAGGAAGAGCATGAAATCGCAAGAGGACATCGGGATCAGCAACTACATTGGGTTTTTCTTGTAGGTACCAAGTTGCATGTATGTTTTCCTCACTAGTTGGGGCATGCATAGCATATGCATGTGGTTTATTGGTCATGATCTATCACTTTCATGGAGGATTTCCTAGATTGATAGTGTATTTTCCTAGGCTTTCCATTTCCTGGATAGTGATGGTGTTGTGGGTTTATTTCTTTGTTTTTTTGGTTGGTTCTCATATTTCCTTTAGCTTGGGTTGATTTACTAGTTCCTCAAATCCCTGGTTGGAAAAACATTCTAGAAGCCCTATAATAGCTTGGGTTGATTTACTAGTCCTTGAATCCTTGGTTGGAAAAATGCTTTGGAAGCCCTTGGTAGGTTGAGTTACTAGTCCTCAAAGCCTTGGTTGTATAAACACTTTGGAAGCTTGAATAATTTGTGGGTTGAGTTACTAGTCCTGCAAGCCTTGGTTGGAACAAAAACTCTAGAGCCCTAGAAGGCTTGGGTAGAGACCAATCTAATGATGGTTTTGTGATTTCTGACCATGAGGTGGAATCATCGTTTGATGGGTTGAGGTGGTTGGCCTCTAGAAGCCCTGGATGGTTTTGGATTGATGTGTTCTATGAGATTCCACATTCATGCTTGGAATATGGCATGGGGGTGAATGGCTGAAGAGAGATTTGGCTCAGCTATTCTACGGTTGGGTGGAACGTGGTAGTCCCATCCTGGGTTTGGATTTTGCATCATCAATATGAGGTTATTTCTCCTTATATTTGTATGAGTATTATACTGGCTTATATGTGGATCAAATGGTTTTGATTTCCTTGGTATTTTTATTTCTATTATGTTGGTTATGTATATGTTTTATGACAATAGCTATGTATGGCTCTCATCATGTTTCTACTTCTAAATTAATGAACAATGTATCTATGACCTAATGGATGAAATTGCAGTTAATGTGTTGAGGCAACAATGCTTCTTAGCAATTGTCAGATGAGTATGAGACCCCTATGCTTAGATATGTTGTTTACACCTGTAGATTACATATTTGTGATATGTTTGACAAAATTCTTGTCATGGCTAGTAGGGGTTGATTCAAGGGCTTATTCAAGTATTTGCATTTGCATCATTTTTTCCTTGTTATATTTATGTTATGAAGGTGTCATTTAATTCTGGGAAGTGACCTAGGATTTGAGCCTGAAAAATTGGCTCAAATCTTGGGGACGTTGGCACAACACTGAGCAAAATAGTCCCTAGACATTGGTAGGCCTTTTCATGAGAACGTCCAGAGCCTCCTGGATGTTGTAAGGCCATAGCATGGGAGCGTCCAGAGGTCAAGTGGTCTAAAACCTCAGTGGGACTGAGGGGATGGTTACCAGAAATGTTGGGATGGTTCTTAAGGGTCCTGTAGCTGATGTGGAAGGTCTGTATGATGTGTTTTTGTTGATTCCATTTCCTTAAGGTCACCTAGGAGGTTGAATCCAATCATAGTATCCTCTCGTCACATGTTTACCCCGGTTGGCTGGTTACTTGGGTAGATGTGGGAGGATGGTGATACAGATATGATTAGAAGATGACAAAGTTAGCAATCATTTTGGAGAGAAGTTTCTTCCACTATATGGTGCTTTTTGAGCCCTGAACTTGCATCTTTCCTATACACCTTCCTAGACTTTTTCTATTTACCTGGACCTCCTAAGCTATCAACATCATTGTATATTAATCATAAAATAGCACTTAAAGTGGTTTTTAACTATGTTTTGTGTCTGTTGTTTGAATTAGATTTTTTCTCATTGAGCTGTGGAATCTTGTCACTTTCCACAGCTGCTTCAACTTTCCGCAGCCATTTTTGTTAAAGTCCATATTGCAGGTGTCTTCAGGAAAATCAAGCCACATGGGCAAGTTGAAAAGGACATGGACATGGACTGAGTCCTATTGGCTCAGTCGGATTCATCAGAGGAGGCCATGGTCAACGGTGGTCAAGCGGTAGTCAAATAAAAGAGTCCTATGGCAACAAGACTCTGTTTCCTAGCACGTGAAAGATTTTCGTGGCCATTTCTAGATTTCTGGAGGCACGCTGACACCTGTAGGATACCCACGATGTAAATCCAATAAGCCGCTTTCAATAGATTGCATCATCTCGACAGCCATGATGCTAGATCCATGGACGTTGTCGTTCACATGTCCTCTTTCAGCACAGTTTTTAGGAAATCAGTTATGTAGCCTTTTGTTATAAATAATGTGTTTCTATATACATAGTAGTTAGTCTTTTGGAATGTAATTTTACTGTTAAAAAGGCCACTGTGCCATGACACTCGTTTCATTATTGTCACTGCGTTCTGAATATATGAGAAGACTATGTTTCTGAGCATAATTCTTGATTTATAGTTGTTTCCCGAGGTTGTGCAAAGGGCCCCTACACATGTCGAGGTTTTGTTTCTTATTGCTGTACAGTTTCATGCTATGTTTCTTTATGTTTATTATGCCATAGTTATTCACTTTTTATATTGCATTTCCTATGGTACTAACGTTTCATTTTTGTTCATAATTTTACATGCTTTACATTGTTGTTAACGTTGATCAGTGTGTATGTTCCAAATTACAGTAGGCAACCCAGGCATTTACATATAGTTTTCACAATGACTAATGACATGGAATCAGTCTCTCTGCTGACTTACTTTTCTTAGCTTTTAATTTCAGTTCTACTTTGTTTATTTCAATTTTGTTCATTAGCTTTATTAGTTAGCTTAGATATTAAATTTCTCATATCATTGTCAGTTACCTCCGAAAGCCATAGTGAGACTAATGGCGAGGGATTGAAGTATGAGTGTGTAATTTGATATTAGTTTTACTTTTCTGCAAATTAGATATTAGATTGCTCAAGTTTTTGATGATTACCTCCGAAAGCCATAGCGAGACTAACTAGCGATGGGTCAGACTATGAATTGATGTGATTTGATTTTAAGTTTACTTTTCTGCAAATTAGATATCAGATTGCTCAAGTTGTTGATGATTACCTCCGGAATCCATAGCAAGACTAACTGGCGAGGGGTCAGACTATGAATTGATGTGATTTGATTTTAAGTTTACTTTTCTGCAAATTAGATATCAGATTGCTCAAGTTGTTGATGATTACCTCCGAAAGCCATAGCGAGACTAACTGGCGAGGGGTCAGAATATGAATTGATGTAATCTGATTTTAGCTTTACTTTACTTACAATTTTTGGATTTCTTTGAGTACAGTATCTTAATTCATTTCTTCTGTATTTAGGCAGTAGCAGGGATAATGGTTTCATGATCAATAGTTCACTGTTTGTTTGATTAGAATAGTGGCACATTTTCATTTTCTTTTAGGAATTAATTTCATCATTAGCATGTCCTAAGACCTTCTGAAGTTTGAAGTTTTGGAAAACATTATAAAGGAGATAATTGCCTTGAAAATTTATATCCATACTTGTCTTTTATAATTTCCATTTTACATTAGGAGATAAACGAACATAAAAACCCCCAAAACAAAATAAAAAGAAATCAAAAACGACAAAAAGTAAGAAATAGGTTATCTTGCACACTGGCGAGGGGTCAGAATATGAATTGATGTAATCTGATTTTAGCTTTACTTTACTTGCAATTTTTGGATTTATTTGAGTACAATAGCTTAATTCATTTCTTTTGTATTTAGGCAGCAGCAGGGATAATGGTTTCATGATCAATAGTTCACTGTTTGTTTGATTAGAATAGTGGCACATTTTCATTTTCTTTTAGGAATTAATTTCATCATTAGCATGTTCTAAGACCTTCTGAAGTTTGAAGTTTTGGAAACCATTATAAAGGACATAATTGCCTTGAAAATTTATATCCATACTTGTCTTTTAGGATTTCCATTTCACGTTAGGAGATAAACGAAGATAAAAACCCCCAAAACAAAATAAAAAGAAATCAAAAACGACAAAAAGTAAGAAATAGGTTATCTTGCAGATATAGTGCGCCACACTTCAACAGTTTACGACTCTCGGATTGACAATTAATATAGCAATTTAAGACACTCTAAATTGACTAAATAGTGCTTTCAACTTAATTATTTGCAATGGTCTTGATAGATGGAAAAGGTATGGGAACTTCACTTGCAACACATACATTGGGGCAAGTGTCGTTGACTATTTGATTTGTTCAGAAAGCTTGATAGAAAATATAGATGAACTTAAGATTGGAGAGCATATTTGGGACTTAAAATCAGACCATAACCCAATTTATAGAAAGTTGTCATGGTTAGAAGAAAGGCAACATATGAGGAAAACCCAATGCTCTTGGAAATCACTATCAAAGGGCAAAATTCTTCTAACACAAGAAAATTGTATTATCTTCAAGACAATGATAGAGAGATTAATTCATAAGGAGAAAATTGGTTTTCAAAGCTTCAACAACCATGAGTTAACAAATATAATTCAAGGTGCACTTGAGAAGTGCAAAAGAGAAAAAATTAGGAAATCATAATCAAATTTATTTCCTGTAAATGCTTGGTTTGATGAGGAATGCAAAATGGAAAGGAGGACCTTGGAAAAGGAAAGAAAGGAAAAGATGAATGTAAAGTTATATAAGCAGACACTAAAAAGGAAAAAAGATTAGTTCATGCAAACAAAGCGAGAAGAGTTAATATATCTAGGCAAGAATAACCCAAAGCATTTATGGCAGAAACTTCAACCAAGGAAGAATCAAATCGAAAATAATATTACAGCCAATCAATGGTTTGAATATGCAGACAACTCTATGAGAAAGAATCAAAGGTTGAACCTCCCCCCAAGATCAACACAACTACAAATCTCTTCACGTTACAAGATATGGAGCTTGGAATTAAGAAGCTAAAAATAGGAGAGGCAAAGGACTTGGTTGAACTTCAAGCAGAGTATCTAAAATGGTGAATGAACACTCTTGTACCACACATCATGGAAATATTCAACAACATCATTCAACAAGGATTCCTAAGAGACTGGACAACTAACCTAACAATACCCCTTTTTAAAAGTGGAGACATTAATAATCCTTCCAATTATAGAATGATCATGATCAATCCTTTGTTTGCAAATCTTTTCTGCAACATGGTAGAAAATAGAATCAGTAAGTGGGCAGAAGTAAAAGAAAAGAGTGAAAAAGTGTTGAGAAATCCAGGGCATCAAGTTGTTAGGTGATTTCTCTTCCATTAGTAACTACTTGTGACTGATTTTTAAAATTTTAGATTCTTTTCTTTAGTTATTACTGTTCTTCTTCATCAAACAGCTACCAATGCATGAACATAAATAGACAAGAGGCACAAAATGTAGGATATGAGCCAGGGCCAAAACCTCTCACTCTTTGAGAGGAAAATCCACAAAATTTCTTCTTATAGATATTCCAGTTGATTAATACCAAGACCATGACCCCTGACCTATTAGCAACTCAGACCAAGACACTAGTTCCCTTGACTATCTTCTCTTTTCTTCTTTTTGACTCCTCTTTCACTTTGACCTTCTTAGCTCTAAGACATGGAATTAAAAATGAACTGAAATCAACTCTTATCTTAGCATAACAAATAATTGTAGATACACTTGAGATGGCACTGAAACACATCATTGTAATGTCACCGAAATGTGATCAATGTAGTAGCACCAAAGCTAAGATAGCATCGAATCTGTGAGATTGAGATAGCATTGAATCACTGTGATATATAGTTTCTTCATAGCACCGAACTGTGGTCTATATACCCTTGTCTGAATTGTATTCTTCTGAAGTAGCACCGAAACCCTCTCTCAGAAATCCAAACTTTTGTATCTGTGATAAGACCTAAAGGATCCAAGTTCCTTCTGCACTTTGACATCTGAACTTGTCTCTTTTCTTGTCGTTGTAACTATGATCTGAATTTCAGAGAGATCCAAGCTTGTTGACTGTGGAAAATACAAATACCCTACACACATATATGTATAGTGGTTGTCCCATGTAAATGAACTGACATATGAATTCAAATAGTTGTGTATCCATTAGGTGAATCTGACACAGGTTCTCCACTTTATCTTGAGGTCAACTTGAAGAGGAGTAACAAGTGCTTTTCTTGGAGGGCTTCTTGATAATTCTATAGATTCATATACATTTGTAACATGCCCAAGAAGGGTTATTTATAAATTACATTGACTCTATTTGACTTTTATGACAAATCCTAAAGGCTCTTAATGGGAGACATCTAAAAAATAAAATCTCTTGCTCATGAAACCCATGAAGCAAGCATACAATCATTTTATTTTTCTTCTTTACATTAATTACATAAAAATCATAATTACACAAGTCATTATGAAGACCAAACCTAGTTACACTTTTCAAAACTCCCTCTTAATTAGGGAGGTATTCATAATGGTACTTTGTCATTCTCAATCTGAAGAATTTCTCATAAGAAGAATCGGATTGGTAACCCATCTGTATAGCATCATATAAACTAGGATTATCACATAGCAAGGCCTTGACTAATAGCTATATCTCTCCATAATATTTGAGCTCAATGTCGGTGAGATCAATGATTTATAGACACTCTCATCATTGTCTCTCCTGGAACATACCCCACCTGGGTTTTCAGGGTGTGCTCCATCAGGACTACTCTTATCTTGGATTCCCAATCCTCAAAGAATATCGGTCCTCTACGACTACTCTTATCTTGGATGCCCTATCTCATCCTCAAAGAGCATAGGATGCCAGATGTTTACCCAATCCTCCATTCTTTCTTCCCAATGAAGACAAGAATGATGTGTTTATCTCTCCCTCTTAATTAGGGAGGACATATCTATTCCAATAAAGTAATGTACTCATTCCTATGGAAGGAGTATACCTAAGCTCCCTCTTGGCTTAGGAGTTTCCAAGTTTCCTCCGAGTAAGAAACTTGCTTCCAGTCTCCCTCTTAATAAGGGACCTACAACAACTCCTCAAGTGGATATGTAAAGACAACCAACTACATGAAGAGCTCTTGCCTTCGATGTCATGAATTTATTCTTTGTCACAGAGTCTTCATCTATTGGGACTTCTTCATAGGGCACAAACCATCCATCACTTTCATCCAAGAGTCATTGGTTTCATCATTCCTTTCATCAGAAAGTGATCCATTAGTCTATATCTAGCCTTGCTTCATGTCATGTTGCCTTCTTCATGTTGTCTTCGTCAGAAGGATCTTACGTCCTTCTCCATGGTCCTCTTGGAAGACATCCAGAATTCTTCCCTTGGCAGCCCTTCATAAGCCCATCCATATATTTGTTCAAAATTATAAAATGAACAATTAAACCAAAATTATCGTTGTGATGGTATTTCATCATGACATCTTCCTTGATCCAGATCTTGGGGGGGGGGGGGGTCCCCAAGATCTAAAACAATTGAAATGGATCTTGGGGGGGGGTCCGCAAGATCTAAAAAAATTGAAATGGATCTTGGGGGGAGAGGCCCCCAAGATCTGAAAAACTTAAATGCCAAAAGAAAAGAGGACAATACACAATAACAAAACCACAAGAAACATTTTTATTAAAATAGATAATAAATACAAAGGCTACATTGTGGTGGACAATTTGTCCTTTTACAAAATATGACTTGTAACTTATAGCATTTTTTTGTTACAATACCACAAGTAAATTCCAGGGGTGGGTAAGTACAATGGGTTGATGTCACATACAATACCATGGGTAGATACCATGTGTGAATGAATACCATGGGTGGATGCCACTTACAATACCATGGGTAGATGCCATTTTCCATTCGGATCATTCCTCTCTCCTTAAGAAGCAATGGTCCCCATTGTGTGAATTTCCCTCCTGAGAAGCATTTGTTGAATATGAAGAGCCACTAAAGAGAATGGTTTTGTGTGGTTAACCCATAACTGTGATGAACAAAGATCTGAATATAGAGATACCCTGTAATGTTTGTGACCAGCTGTGATATTGAAAGTGTGTCGCCTAGCAAATGGAAGTTGATGAAGTGTGGGTTTGTGGGTGACCCATAACCATGACAAACAAAGATCTGAGGATAAAGATACCCTGTAATGCTTGTGACCAACTGTGATATTGACAATGTGCAGTCTAGCAAATGGACTTCGACGAGTTGTGGATTTTTGGATGACTCATAACCATGAAAAACGAAGATCTAAGGATAGAGATACCATGTAATGCTTGTGACCAACTGTGATACTGATAATGTGCGGCCTAGAAAATGGGCTTTGATGACAAGGATTTTGTATGGTTGACCCATAACCATGATGTTGATTGTTGATGAAGTAGCAGGTGCCTACATAGCCTGGGATGGGAAGACACATCTCCAAAGAACCCAAGTCGAATGTTGCTATGATAAAACTAATGAATGTGAAGTAGGTGTCTACTAAAGTGGGGTGGCAGGGTACATCTCCAAAGGGAACCCGCTCAAAATGTTGATCCAAATTTAAAATGGACATAACTCATTCAATATAACTTAGAATATTTATTATAACCTGTTTTTGGAAACATAATTAGCATTATGCATCTTCCCATGTGTTTTAAATTCCTATTTGGAAACTCTAGAAACTCAAATTCACGTTATAACTGTTTTGTCGTCACAAAAGTTCTGAAAAAAATAGTTGATTTTAAATCAGCGATATCTTCCTCATTTGAACTCTGATTCGACCAATTGTTTTTTTGAAATTGGGTGATTTTTAAAGGGGAGCTTAGATATGCAAACAATTTTCTAAAATTCTGCACAAAAAACTGCTAAAAATGATAGGAGAGCCGTCATCCACGAATTGCCATCAGAAAAATTTCTGCAACACAATTGATTTTAAATCAACAATATCTCCCTCATCGAAACTCTGGTTCGACCCTTTTTTTTAATTTGGGTATTTTTTGCAAGAAATCCAAATTGGTTTTTTTTTTCTAAATTTTTCACTAAAAATTTCAGATCTGATTTGTGAATTCGCCACCTAAAAAATGCATGAAGATGGTTGAATATTTCTACAAAGATTTGAAACTAAAATATGCATCAAACCCTCATTCCCATGGAGTCGTAACTTGGCTCTGATACCTCTGATCTGGATCTTAGGGGGAGACCCCCAAGATCTAAAAAAATTGAAATGGATCTTGGGAGGAGAGGCCCCCAAGATCTGAAAAACTAAAATGGCAGAAGAAAAGAGGAGAATACACAATAACAAAACCACAAAGAATTTTTTTAGTAAAACAGATAATAACTACAAAGGCTATATTATGGTGGAAAATCTATCCTTTTACAAAATTTGACTTGTTACTTATAGCATTTTTTGTTACAATATGACAGGTAAATTCCATAGGTGTGTAAATACAATGGGTGAATTAATACCATGGGTTGATGTCACATACAATACCATGGGAAAATACCATGAGTGAATAAATACCATGGGTGGATGACACTTACAATACCATTGGTGGATTAATACCATAGGTAGATTTCAGTTTCCATTTATATCTCGCTAATCTATATCTTGGGGGGAGACCCCCAAGATCTAAAAAATTGAAATTGATCTTAGAGGAGTAGGCCCCCAAGATTTGAAAATTTGAAAGAAGAAAATAACAGAATAAACAATATCAAACCACAAAGAAAATTTTTATTAAAAAAGATAATAACTATAAAGGCTACATTGTGGTGGACAATCTATCCTTTTAAAAAATGTGACTTGTTACTTATAGCATTTTTTTGTTACAATACCATAGGTAAATTCCATGGGTGGGTAAATACCATCGGTGAATGAATACCATGGGTTGATGTCACATATAATACCATGGGAAAATACCATGGGTGGATGCCACTTATAATACCACTGATCTGGATCTTTGGGGGAGGCCCCCTAGATCTAAAAGATTGAAATGGATCTTGGGGGGGAGGCCCCCAGGATATAAAAAAAATTGAATGTCCAAAAGAGAATAGGAGAGCACACAATAACAAAAACACAAAGAAACTTTTTTTTTAATTAAAACTGATAATAATGTAAAGGCTACATTGTGGTGGAAAATCTTTCCTCTTACAAAATGTGACTTGTTACTTATAGCCTTTTTTTGTTACAATACCACAGGTAAATTCCTTGGGCAGGTAAATACCATGAGTGAATGAATACCATGGGTTGATGTTGTTGGGTTGTGTTATTCTTTCCACAACTAGCCCACGTAGTGAACTAGGGGGTTAGAAGGGGGCTGGAGCCCCCCCTTCGTTGCGCCGATTGCGCAGCGGGGGGGTCACATGGGGGAAGGTAGCCCCCCCTGTCCAGGGGGTTTGAGGGGGGCGGATAGCCCCCCTCTATAGGGTCAGGGGCTGCGCCCCAGAAAAAAAATAAAAATTTAGACCCTATATTAGGTTGGGCGGACCTACCTATGGTTTTGTGCATGATTTTCGTACATGGTTTTGGACGCGATAGTTTTCAGTCCATGGTATTGGATGCTTCGGCATGTATAAATGTGTATTGTAACATTGAAATAAACATAATGAAAAATCAAGCTGGTAGTCCCGGTTTTGGGATCCGGGGAAAATCTGTGTGTGTGTGTGTGTGTTTTATGTGTTATGCTCTCACATTTTTTATTTTCTTTGTTTTATAATTCGTATGAAGGTAATTTTTGTATGGGGTTAAAACCTACATTTGGTATCAAAGTTGTTTTGGCTTCAATGGGATGCCTTTATTGCTGACAGGTTTTACTCGGGCCTGTGGCAGACCATGTTCAGTGGGAGATCTGCGAGATCGATTCTAGTGGTGAAAGAAGATGGCGAGCAGTGGAAAGATAGAGATCGAGAAATTTAATGGTCAGAGTTTTGAGTTGTGGAAACTCAATATGGAGGATTTGTCGGTGGATAAAGATCAGTGGATCACAGTAGATATGGGTACTAAACCAACAAGAGCGTCTGATGAAGAATGGAAGAAGTTGGATTGGAAGGCAAAGAGCACTATACAATTGTGTGTTTTAGATTCAGTATTTTTGAATGTATCAGGGGAAGCTACAGCGAAGGCTTTGTGGGACAAGTTAGGTACTTTGTACCAATCTAAATCTCTAGTGAATAAATTGTTCCTACGGAAAAAGGCGTATAACCTGAGGATGAAAGATGGAGACTTAGTGACAGAGCATTTGAATGCATTTAATATTGTGGTAAGTCAGTTATCGTCTATTGATATCAAAATTTCAAATGAAGATAAGTGCATTAGTTTTTTGTGTTCTCTACCATATTCGTGGGATAATCTGGTTATTGTAATAGGTAGCAATGTAACTGCCTTGCAGTTTGATGAAATAGTCTCATCCTTGCTGACGGAGGAGATGGGACGAAAAAATATGGAGAGCTAGAATGGTGATGCCTTGTGTGTAAAAGGACGGTCCCAGAACAGAAAAAAAATAAGTCATCGAGTGGGAGATCTAAATCTAGAGGGAGATCTGAATCTCCAGGAAAACATCTAAAGGTGGTGTGTGGGAAATGCAGAAAGGAAGGGCACTACAAAAGGGACTATAAATCTAAATCTCCTGACAAAGGAAATGGATCTGATGATGATCCTTCTGCAGAGGCGAAAACCACCTCAGATGAAGGTGGGGATGTGTACTTGGCTTCTTCAAGTACACATGTAGATCATGAGGCATGGTTGATTGACTTAGGTGCATCCTTTCACTTCATTCCCCATAAAGAGTGGTTCTGCGAGTATGAGAAATACAATGGTGGTGATGTCTTCTTAGGCGATGATAGGAAGGCTAGAATCATTGGTCGCGGAAAAGTAAAGTTGAAGTTGCAAGGTGGAAGGGTTAAAACACTTACGGGTGTTCTACATATTCCTACATTGGCCAGAAATCTGATTTCTGTAAGAAAGCTGGATGATGCAGGTGTAAAAATAGTGTTTGATAAGGATACCTACAAGATGGTTTGGGGATCACTAGTATTGATGAGGGGAGTTCGGATTGGAACTCTGTACAAGCTGCAAGGTAGCACTGTTGTTGATGGGTGCAATAGTTTTGTGGTTCCTGAAAGTGGAGCAGAAAATCTAGTGGTCTCTGGAGAGAAGACCATGTTGTGGCATCAAAGGCTTGGACATATTAGAGAGAAGGGCCTTAGAATACTTCATGGTAAAGGTATGGTAGAAAGTATGAGTAATAGCTCTCTGGAATTTGATTTCTATGAAAATTGTGTATATGGGAAGCAGAATTGGGTAAGTTTCCCCTCTGGTGGTAAGAGGGAGAAACAAATATTAGAGCTTGTGCACAGTGATGTGTTTGGACCTATGAAGGTTCCATCACTAGGTAAGTCTGTGTACTATGTATCATTTATAGATGACTTCTCAAGGAATACATGGATATATTTCCTTAAGAAGAAATATGAAGCCTTTGACAAGTTTAAACATGAAGTCCAACCAAAGGAATCTGAGAAGACAGAGTTTGAGCTAAAGGAGGAAGAATCAAACTCTACAACAAAGGAGGAATCAGAAGATGAAGAGCCACAAACTCTGGGTGTGAGAAGATCAATTCAAAAAAGAAGGTAGCCATAAAGGTATAGTCCATCTGTTTTCTGTTCAAATTTTTCTTTATCTATTACTGATGATGATCCCAGAACTGTGAAGGAAACTGTAGATTCAGAGGATGGAAAACTCTGGAAAGAGGCCATGGTTGATGAAATGGCATCTTTGCAAAAAAATGAGGCTTGGGATCTGGTGGAGTTGCTGGCTGGAAGGAAACCTATTGGCAACAATTGGGTGTTCAAGAAGAAGACAAATGTAGAAGGAAAGGTGGAGAAACACAAAGCTCGGTTGGTAGCAAAAGGTTATTCCCAGGTGTCGGGAATTGATTTTGGTGATATTTTTTCTCCTGTTGCCAAGGTAGCTTCTATTAGATTACTTTTATCTATTGCTACTACTTTTTATTTTCAGGTAGAACAGATGGATGTGAAGACATCATTTCTTCACGGGGATCTGAAAGAGGAGATATACATGAAGGAACCTAAAGGCTTTGCGGTGAAGGGTAAGAAAGAACTGGTATGCAAGTTAAAGAAGTCTCTGTATGGGTTAAAATAGTCACCAAGGATGTGGTATCAGAAATTTGATATATTTATACGGGGACTTGGCTTCACCAGAAGCAAAGAAGATCACTATGTGTATTTTAAATTAATTGGTGACCGTGTTATTTATCTACTCTTGTATGTGAATGATATGCTGTTGGTTGGAAATGACAAAGAAATTATCTAAGATTTGAAGACCCAATTGTCCTCCAAATTCGACATGAAATATCTTAGTGCTGCAAACTATATTTTGGGCATGGAAATTAAAAGAGATCGGGCAAAGAGGAAGCTCTGGTTAAACTAGAGGAAGTATGTCGAGACAATATTGCAGAGGTTTAATATGCAGGACAGTAAACCAGTGAAGGTTCCTCTTCTTGTAGGTGTAAATTTATCTGCTGAACAGTGTCCCAAGACACAAGAAGAGGAAGAGGATATGTCCCGTGTTCCATATGCAAGTGCAGTCGGTAACCTGATGTATGTGATGGTCTGTACTAGACCAAACATTACACAGGCAGTAGGAGTATTGAGTAGGTTTATGTCAAAACCAGGGAAGGAGCATTGGATAGCAGTGAAGTGGGTTTTCAAGTATTTGCGTGGCACTAGTGATTATGGTTTGTGCTACCAAGGAAGACTAGGATTGGACAGAGTTTTGGATATCCGTGGCTTTGTTGATGCAGACTGGGCTAGAGATCTAGATCAAAGAAGATCTACAAGTGGGTATGTGTTTAACCTATTTGGAGGTGCAGTCAGTTGTATGAGTAAGAAACATTCTATAGTGGCACTATCAACTACAGAGGCAGAGTACATGGCAGCCACTCATGCAAGCAAGGAAGCAATTTGGTTGCAGAGATTGTGTTCAAGTATGGGGTTAGTACAGGGAGTTATAAGGATAGATTGTGACATCCAAAGTGCAATTTTCTTGGCAAAGAACCCTGCTTACCATTCAAAGACAAAGCACATTGATGTTTAGTATCACTTTGTGAGGGATATGATAGAAGACAAAAATGTGTTGTTGGTAAAGGTGGAAACTTTGAAGAATATTGCAGATGCATTAACAAAATCTGTGAGCTCTAAGAAGTTCTCTTGGTGTAGAGAAACAATTGGCTTTGCAAGACTGGATAAATGACTAAGCTCTCTTGTGGCCCCCTGTGGAAAGAAAACAACAAGTGGGAGAATGTTGGGTTTTGTTATTCTTTCCACGACTTGTCGACATAGTTTACCGGGGGGGTAGAGGGGGGGGGCAGAGCCCCTCCTTCGTTGCATCGATTATGCAACGAGGGGGTCACAGGGGGGGCAGCAGCCCCCCTTGTCCAAGGGGTTTGAGGGGGGCAGGTAGCCCCCCTCTACGGGGCCCGGGGCGACGCCCTGGGAAAAAAAATTTGGACCCTATATTAGGTTGGGCGGACCTACCTATGGTTTTGTGCATGAGTTTCGCACATGGTTTTGGATGCGATGGTTTTCAGTCCATGGTTTTGGACGCGATGGTTTTTGGTCCATGGTATTGGATGCTTTGGCATGTATAAATATGTATTGTAACATTGAAAGGAACATAATGAAAAATCAAGCTGGTAGTCTCGGTTTTGGTATCCAGGGGAAAATCTCTATGTGTATGTGTTTTATGTGTTATCCTCTCGCATTGTTTATTTTCTATGTTTTAGAATTCGTATGTAGGTAATTTATGTACGGGGTTAAAACCTACAGATGTCACATGTAATACCATGGGTGAACGAATACCATGGTTGGATGCCACTTACAATACCATGGGTAAATTCCATGGGTAGATGAATACCATGGGTAGATTCCATTTCCCATTCGGATCATTCCTCTCCATTGTGTGAATTTCCGTCCTGAGAAGCATGTGTTGAATATGAAGAGCCACTAAAGAGAAGGGTTGTGTGTGGTTAACCCATAACCGTGATGAACGAATATACAAGGATAGAGATACCCTGTAATTCTTGTGACCAACTATGATACTAACATTGTGTGACCTAGCAAATGGACTTTGATGAAGTGTGGGTTTATGGATGACCCATAACCATGACAAATGAAGATCCGATGATAGAGATACCCTGTAATTCTTGTGACCAACTGTGATACTAACAGTTTGCAGCCTAGCAAATGGAATTCGATGAAGTGTGGGTTTGTGGATGACCCATAACCATGAAAAATGAAGATCTGAGGATAAAGATACCCTGTAATCCTTGTGACCAACTATGATACTAACAATGTGTAGCCTAGCAAATGGACTTCGATGACAAGGATTTTGTGCAGTTGATCCATAATCGTAATGATGACTGTTGATGAAGTAGCTGATGCCTACATAGCATGGGGTGGGAGGGCACGTGTCCAAAAAACCCAAGTCAAATGCTTCTATGCTGAAACTGATGAATGTGAAGTAGGTGCCTATTAAAGCGAGGTGGGAGGGCACATCTCCAAAGGGAACCTGCTCTTAATGCTTCTCCTGATTTAAAATGGACATAACTCAGTCAATATAACTCAAAATATTTATTATAACCTATTTTTGGAAATAGAATGACCATTCTGCATCTTCCCATGTGATTGAAATCCCTACATGGACAATCTGGAAACTAAGATTCACATTGCAGCTATCTTGCTATCACAAAAGTTCTAAAAAAATAGTTGCTTTTAAATCAGCAATATCTCCCTCATCCGAACTCCGATTCGACCAATTGTTTTTTTGAAATTAGGTGATTTTTTTAGAGGAGCTCAGATCTATAATAATTTTTCTGAACTTAAGCATATAAACTACAAAAATTATAGGAGAGTCGTC
Source organism: Pinus tabuliformis (assembly GCA_031772625.1). Classification (NCBI taxonomy): domain Eukaryota; kingdom Viridiplantae; phylum Streptophyta; class Pinopsida; order Pinales; family Pinaceae; genus Pinus; species Pinus tabuliformis. Next base: position 1,117,110,898 of record CM062817.1, read on the forward strand.
ATCTACGAATTGTCATCAAAATCTTTTTTTGTAATATAGTTGATTTCAAATCAGCAATATCTCCCTCATCCGAACTCTGATTCGGCAGATTTGTTTTTTGAATTTGGGTATTTTTTCACAAGGAATCTAGTTATGTTATTTATTTTTGTAAATTTTACACCAAAAGTTTCAGATCTGATCTGCAAACTCACCACCCAAAAGAATTCCTGCAAAAAAATGAAAAAAAGAAAAATTATTCCCTCTTTACCCAAGAAAGTGCCCTGTGGAGGTTATAACACGTGCCTAAATTTTGTTGAATATTGCTACAAAAGTTGAAAATGATATAACCATAAATACTAAGATGTAGCAAAAATAACACTTCATTTCATTAATATCAAATATTGAAATATTCTTACAAATAGAATGGAAATAAGACTAGCTCAAGCGATGGTAGTTTATCTCTAAGAAGAGATGTGGCAGCTGCATGCCTCTGAACTATGTTACAATGAGGCTCAAAGACCTATTTATTATTTATAAATAATGAAAAACCCTAAAAATCCAAAAACCTAACCCTAGGAAATGAAGCGCCAAACTATGGGCCCCTTTTGGGTAAATTGGTACATCAACTTCCCAGGGTCGTAACTTTCGCATATAATCTCTGTTTGATGTGCACAATACCACGGGTAAATTTCATGGGTAGATGCAATTTTCCCTTTGGATCATTCCTGTAGGTATCAGTATCCTACATACATGTTGACAAATCTCCCAAATATATATATATATATATATATATATATATATATATATAGTCAAGGGTCTCCATCTTTTCTAGACTTCCATGAGAGTCTTCATATCTTTCTGGGAGATATCATAGTCAAATCTTTCAGTTCTTGGATGTTGAATGCCTTCTTCCATGGTTGCATAGTCTACAATCTCTTCCTTTTTTTCTTCACACATGAAATTCCCAAGAATTTCCAATCAGAGTTCTTCCAATTACTTTCAATCACCTCATATTCCATATGAGAGCATATTATGTTGATTTGATCTAGTGTGACACGTTCCTTCTTGCATCCTTTCATAGGAGGAGATTCTTTTCCTTTGATCATGCTTCTCAAGATACAACAATGATCCATGTTACCTACAACCATATGACATGACTATATAGTATTAAATACAAGCATACATACCTCATTTACCTTTAGGTCGTCAGGCTTCTTTCAGCAGCTTCCTTGATTGAAAAGAGCTTTAACCCCTTGATTTGCTTCATCTTATGTCATCATAACATCATCCCATGAATTCCACAAGTTGGAGTTCCTAAGTAAACACTTTCTTCCTCTCTAGATCGATGAAACTTCCAATGAGGATTCTATTGGAGAATCTTGAGGATCTTGTGTATCCCTATCCAGCAAATGCTTCCTTTTGACTGATGTATGATGGGACTTTTCCTGGATGACTTCTTCCTTTTATCCCATAAGTGTCACTTGAGCTTTTAAAGAGGTCAACAAGAGCTAATCCTTCATAGTTGATTGTCATAGATTTTTTTCCAAACATCCTTCATGTTTCCTATGGTGATGTCACAAGCTCTTACTTCTAATGATTTTCCTCTTTTTTGGACTTCCTTCACTTCTTTGGTGATATGGGCTTCTTCTCTATCTTTCTTGTTATTTCCCTTCTTGAGCTTAGGAAAATATTTCATGTAATTCTCATAACATAGAATCTTAACTATGTTCTTCCTTCATTTCTAAGGACCAAATTTTCCAAACTTCCCTTTCCTTATTGCAAATGTTTGAATCCTTTCATTTGATACTTCAACACATTTTTCCTTCAACCTATCATCTCCTATCATGCATAGAAACCACAAGTTGTTAATTTGGATAGATTTATTATCCTCATAGACATTTATTACATTGTTCATCAATTAGTGCATTTAGAACAATCGGGATTATATCCTTAGCTGATATCATCTCTCTCGAATCTTGCAGTTGATATATTATGAAGATATCCCTTCATCCTTTGATACCTTCAATTTGTGTATATCAAATCCAAGAGATATGACCTTTCTTATCGCATCTTTAGAGAATATTTCTACCATATTATCATATATCTCTTTTGATCTCTCCAATCCTGCTTTATAGGGAATGGAGGGACCTTTGGTTGACTTCATAAGAATCCCTTGAGCCCTTTGATCCCTTTCCATGTATTCAGACAATGCTTGACCTCCAGATGGTTTGGATACTTTTCCTTTGATATGATCAATGACTTCAATTTCTTCGAGGACTATGTTTGTCCTCCTTTTCCATGCAAGGAAGTTTGATGACCCAACCATATTATAGATCTCCTTGCAAAACAAAGTCATTTTACTATATTATATTATAGAATAAAAGATACTTAATTGACAAGTGAAGATTAAATATTCAACTCGATCCCTTTGATGGTGGTTGACGAAGATTTATTAGTGCCCTTTTGGATGATCTTCTTTGAAATGAATACCTTCTTCAATAAAAGGAGATTGCCCCTTTAATGATGACAACACCTTTTGATTTAGCTCCCTTTGTTGATGATGATTAATGAGGATGTCTTGATGCTTCCTTGGATGATCTTATTTAAGGATAAGGGGGGATCCTTGCTTCAATGAGAGGGAACTTTCCTTATATCCTTTTGAATATGATGACAATGTCTTTAGCCTTCTTTGGATAACTAGATTTCAATATACTTCGACTTCTTTGGTGGTGAATGAGTGCAAATATAGAAATTCTTATAGGTTTCGACTTTCTCCAGGATGATGTGATCTTTTTCCTTGAAGTGCTTCTATTGGATGTCTATACTTTTGGTTACCTTTCTTTGTAGATCTTTTCAACTTGATGAGGGTCTTTGTGGTCTTTTGATGATGACTAGAGGATCAAAAGGTTTTGTTGGTGTAGACTTCTTCTTCAATCTAGGGTTTGATACTTCAATGTAGATCTCAACTTCACTTTGATATCCTTCAACTTGATTTGAGGCCTTTCTTGAAACTCTATCCTTGAGTGTCTCTTTGGTTAGATGCCCTTTTCTTGACTTTGTCAGCTTAGCACTGATACCATGTTGAGAAATCTAGGGCATCAAGTTGTTAGGTGATTTCTCTTCCATTAGTAATTTCTTATGAGTGATTTTTAAAACTTTAGATTAGGATCTTCTTTTCTTTATTTATTAGTGTTCTTCTTCATTAAGCAACTACCAATGCATGAACATATATAGACAAGAGACACAAGATGTAGGCTATGAGCCAGGGTCAAAACATCTCACTCTTTGAGAGGAAAAACCACACAAATTCTTCTTATATAGATTCCAATTGACGAATACCAAGACCAAGACCCCTAACCTATTAGCCACTCCAAGACCAAGACACTAGTTCTCTTGACTATCTTCTACTCTTTTCTTCTTCTTGACTCCTCTTCCGCTTTGGCTTTCTTAGCTTTGAGACATAGCATTAAAAATGAATTGAAATCATCTCTTATATGAGCATAGCAATGAACTATAGATACACTTGAGATGGCACCGAAACAAATCGTTGTAATGTCACCGAAATGTGATCATTGTAGTAGCACTGAAGCTAAGATAGCACTGAATCTATGAGACTGAGATAGCATCGAATCACTATGATATGTAGTTTCTTCATAGCATTGAACTATGGTCTATAATATATATGCCCTTGTCTGAACTATATTCTTTTATTGTAGCACCAAAACTCTCTCTAAGAAATCTGAACTTATGTTTCTGTGATAAGCCCTAAAAGATCCTCTTTGTCCCCTCATCACCTATCTAAGTTCCTTCTGCACTTTGAAATCCGAACTTGTCTCTTTTCTTGTCGTTTTAACTATTATATGAATTTCAGAGAGATATGAGCTTGTTGATTGTGGAAAAATTGAATACCCTACACACACATATACAGTGGTTGTCCCGTGTAAATGAGCCGACATATGAATTTGAAAAATTCTGTCTCCATTAGGTGAATTCGACATAGGTTCTTCACTTTATCTTGAGGCTGAGTTGAAGAGGAGTAATGAGTGTTTGTCTTGGAGGACTTATTGATAATTCTATAGACTCATATACATTTGTAACATTCCCAGGAAAGGTTCTTTATACATGACATTCACTCTATTTGACTTTTATGACAAATCCTAAAGGCTCTCAATAGGAGCCATCTAAAAAAGAAAATATATTGCGCATGAAACCCATGAAGCAAGCATACAATCATTTTATTTTATTCTTTACATTCATTACATAGAAATCGCAATTACACAAGTCCTTATGAAGACCGAACCTAGTTATACTTTTCAACGAAAAGGACAAGCAGGTTTTAGGCCGAAGAATTCTACAGTGGATCATGGTATCATGTTGAAACACATTATTGAAAAGGTTTGGGGGGGACAAATAAGAAGTATTTTATTTCTTTGTTGACTTCAAAAAGACATTTGACACAGTCCCTAGAGATAAGTTGTGTTGTAGAATGGAAGAACTTGAATTCCTTTGCATTATAGAGTTGTTGTCCATAGACTTTATGAAGAGGTGAAAGTCAAAGGTAAAACCTCAATAGTAATTCATAAAGTTTTAGAAGTGACATTTGAAGTGAAGAAAGGTTTCTCTCTAAACCCTACTCTTTTTTGTTTATATATTGAAAAACTCTTAGAGTGGCTAAATATGCAAGGTGGAGATGGTGTTAGGTTGTTGGAGTTTGCGATAAAGATTCTTTTATATGCTGGTGATCTTGTATTGATTGCTAAATCAGACCATGGATTGCAGATGCACTTATATTCCCTTGAGAATTTTTGTAGAGCAGTGGGGATGCAAGTCAATACTAGCAAGACTAAAATAATGATTTTCTCTAATAAAGGGAAGTAGAGCCAGCATACATTATTCTTTGAAGGTATCATTCTTGAAGAAGTAAATGAGTACAAGTACCTCAGGATTTGTTTCAACAACAAACTTAATTAATGGACTACAGAAAGAAGAGAATTTTAGGAGCATAGAAAGCATTATATGCTCTTCAAAACAGATGTAGATAGGTAGAGTTATGGGGTTGTAAAACGATTCAATTTCTTTTTGGACTCCTAGTTTTTCAAATGTTGTTATATGAGTGTGAATTGTGGGCTAGCAACACCCCCATCTCAAAATGGAAAAAAATTGAGAAAATCCAAAAACGTTTGATCATGAACAAGTTCAAAATAAAAAGTTCGGTACCTTATGAGATAATGTTAAGTGAAACAAGAGCAACTCATATCATAGCAATTGCTATGATGCGGCTCACAAGATATCTAAAAAGAATTGAGCAAATGGAGTGGGTATGTAACAACCCTGGTGAAAATTCCATGTAATAAAAGTTAATAAAGGCAAAAATAATAACCACGGTTAATGGGACACTTATTCCAAGTTCAATTTGGGAAAACAATCCTAGTGGGTGTTAATTTTGGTTATTATGGCTAAGGAAATTGGCAAAGGCAATGGAAAAGGATTTGGAAAGGCAAAATGGCATTTTTGGTACATTTATTTATGAAAATAATGGAATAGGACAAAAGGAAGGTGAAAGGTCACAGGCTGCATATGAGGAGGAAATGAAGGAAAATAATGGAAAATGAAGAAAACAAAGGCCTCATTAATAAAAAGGATTTTGAGGATCAGTTGGTACCTTTTGTCATTGTTACCTTTTGTCAATTCACTTTTTGAGCTCTCTCATTATTCTCTCTCACTCTCTCACTCTTGGACACTTAGAGTTTTGCTTGGATCACTTTGGCATTGGATCAAGAAAGGAAAAGAAGGCAAGAGGAAGGAAGAAGAAAGCAAGGAAGAGTAGGAGCAAGCAGCTACAACTGGATTCTTTGTAGGTATCGATTTTCATGTGTGTTTTCCTTGCTAGATTTGGCATGCATGGTATTGCATGTGGTTCATTTGTTGTTATGGCATGGATTTTTCTAGGTGTGATAGCGTTTTCATCCTAGCCTTGTCATTTCCAGATAGCCATGGTGTGATGGGGTTCTCATGTTTTGGTTGAGATGGATTGCCAGATGGATTCGAAGTTGAGTGAGGTGGATCTCTAAATAATGGAACACATGGCCTAGTAACCCTTGAACCAGATTGTGGGTTGCGTTAAACCTGAATTTTGTGTTGCCTCAGTGGGCCTAGGAATCCTCAACCAATGAATGGTGAGATATACGGTAAATCCTAGAGGTGGGTGATATTTGTCAGGCCTAGTAATCCCAGGATGGGATATGCAGTAAAGCTTGAAGAGTGGGTCTCGGTGTAGGTCCTAGTGATCCAGTGTGGATTGCAATAAATCCTGAGAGACTAGGAGACACGAAAATTCCTCATGGTGTAGGTCGAGAAATATGGTGGAATCCATGCTTTTTTTGGCCTAGTGATTTGGTGGAGATCATGGTAAAGCCTACTATTACATGTTTATTATGTTGGCCTAGTGATCCAGGATGGATTATGGTAAAGCCTAGTTTCTATTGATGAGGGTGAGGTGGTTTAGCCTCGAGATTCCCTGGTTGGTTCTTTTGGTTTGAGTCCCACATTCATGGTTGGAATATGGCACAAAGGTGAATGGTCTACATGGTGTGTTTTGTCAGTTCCACTTCCTATATGGATGCATGCATGACCATATCAAGGGAGTGTCTGGGGATAAATTGGTCTAAAAACTTAGTGGGACCTAGGGGCTAGTTACACAAGAGGTTGGGATGGTTCCTGGGAGTCCTTTTGTTGATGTTGAAGGTCTACATGGTGTGTTTTGTCAGTTCCACTTCCTTAAGGTGACTTAGGAGGTCGAATCATATCATAGTAACTTCTCATCACATCTTTACCCTGGTTGGCTAGTTGCTTAGTTAGATGTGGGATGAGGGTGTTACATAGTGGTATCAGGGCATGGTTCACCCCTCAAACTGGATGGGTTGTGTGTTGGTCATGCATTCATGTCGATTGCATGTGTGTTAATCATCCTGTGGTATATATGTTTGTTGCATATGCATGGTGTCAATCATGGTTGTAGTGATGTCGCCATGTGAAAGAGGATTTTGATGTTGTGAAGCATGTCATTGTGAGTGTATGATTGGTTACATATTTTTTATGCTTGCATATTGTTAGTGTACATTGGTGTGGTTGTTATTGTCATGCATGAGGTCATGATATGTTTAGTTGATATGATCATGCATTGATGGTTGGAATCTAGCTGTAATGATGGTTATATGCTTATATGCTTATGTGTTAATTTTCTATATATTGTCATGATTATGTTGTACATGTATTACACTGGTCGGTTGATATTGCAGATGAGATATCCTCCCTGAATTTTACCAAGGTATGTTGGTTTATTGTGATTTAGTTTAACTAACATAGTATGCCTTGTAGGAAAGAGATCAAAATGACTAGCAAGATGGTAGACTACAAATATTCTCCCTATGAATCAGATGAGCAGCGTGATGTTGGGTACTCTTATAATTTAGCAGACACATTGAGAAGCTTGAAGGAATAAATAAGGATTTGTAAGGCTGACAATGACAAAAGCATGTAGGCACAACAGAAATAAGTAGGGGTTAATGCAATACTCCTTTAGAGTTTGTCAGAATTGTAGCAACAAGGGCCACTTCGGATCAACCATGGACAAGATGACATAACTAATGGGGCATATGGCAGTAGGTCTCGTGGTGGTCACAGGTCAGATAGAGATGGCATGATTAAAGATGGAAGGTTGTTGGATACTCCAGATAGGAGAGGTGATGGAAACAGGTACTACTTTAGTTCTGGTTCTAATAGGCATTATGATCGTCATCATTACCATCTTTATAGGAGGATTGATAGGGGATACTTTCTAGATGAATTTAAGAAAGAAAAGCCAACTACTTTTGATGGAGATGTGAAGAAGATGGAGGATGCAAAGGCTTGGATACGTGGGGTGAAGAATTTCTTTGAGTTGCATAATTACATAAATAATATGAAGGCTAGAGTAGTTATCTTCAACCTGAGAGGTAATGAAAATATCTAGTGGGAAGATGTGAAGCGGGCAAGAGACATCAGGACAGAGGATTTGAGTTGGCATGGGTTCAAGAGGCCTTTCAGGAAGAAGTACTTGTCAGAAAGGTACTACGATAGTAAGGCCAAAGAATTCTATGAGCTAAAGATGGGATCAATGACAGATGAAGAGTATACGACCAAGTTCCTAGAGCTATTGAGATAGGTACCATATCTTGAAGGTGAGAAGTCTAACGTTTAGTGGTTTTTCAATGGTTTTCCATTAACATTTAGAGATCAGAATGAGTATGATGAGCCTTGGTCACTTGAGGAAGTTATTGGTAAATTGAAGCATTGCTATGAACAATCAAAGCGTAAGAATGAATCTCGACAATGATGGAAATGGAAGGATAAGGATATAGGTCAAGGTAAATGGAAGCCAAAAAGAACAAGACCTCAGAATGCATAAGAGAAAGAAAATGTGGCACCACAAAAGAAGTTCAATGCAGCTAGACAAGGACATGGGTCACAACAGCAACATAGAGGTGATGGTACTCGATGGTTGGAGTGTTGGACATGCGGTAAGGAAAACCTTAAGAGATATTTCCCATAGAATCAGTATGGTAGGCCGCATATCTATAGTGCATAAGAGGCATAGATTGTTGGGGATGTTGGTTAGAGAATTCTTTGTATCTATGCAGCACTGGATAACAGATAGGTAGACCATCAAGCATCTATCATTGAGATGGACGGTAAGCTTTGTGATCAAGTTGTTTGAATAAAGAAGTGCATGCAAAATCTTGGTTAGTGCGGTTGGCTACAGGTACAAAGAAGCAAGTCATCATTGGGTAAGATCTTGTGCATTTGATTTGAGTGGTATGCCTACCATAACACATTTGAATGTATTACCATTGAGATCATACAATATGTTTTTGGGCATGTATTGGTTGTACCTTCATAGGACCAAGGTGGATTGTTATGACAAATCCATTAAGTGATTGAATGACAATGGGGAACCAATATTCTTATAGGGAAAGAAGAAAGCCACATCAGTTAGGATGGTGACAACTATGTAGGAAAAGTGCAGTCACAGAAAAGGGTGTGTGTTATTTGCAGTACATATCTCTAATGACAAAGGTAAGGAAGTTGAGGATGCAGATGTTTTGATCAGGCACCCAGTGCTACAATAGTTTCAGGATGTGTTTCCCACAAATATTTCAGAGTTTCCACCTCACAGGGAAGTAGACCTTTCTATTGAGTTGGTGCCAGGGACAGCTCCAACATCAAAAGCACCTTACATGATGAGTACACTTGAGTTGGTAGAGTTAAAGTTGCAACTGAAAGAGATGATTGACAAGGGATACATTAGGCCAAGTGTATCGCCATGGTGCACACCAGTATTTTTTGTGAAGAAGAAGGATGGTACTCTTAGATTTGCATTGACTGTAGGTAGTTGAACAAGGTGACCATCAAGAACAAGTATTCGTTGCCAAGGATTGATGACTTATTTGATCAGTTGAAGGGAGTAGTGTTCTCGAATATTTATCTGTGAACTAGATATCATCAAGTACACATTAAAGAGGAGGACATTTACATGACAAATTTCTGGACCCGATATGTGCATTATGAGCTTATTGTAGTTCCATTTGGTTTGACTAATGCTCTAGCTACATTTATGTGCTTGATGAATAGTGTGTTGCATCCCTATTTAGATAAGTTCATAATTTTTTTCATTGATGACATATTGGTATATTCTAAAAATGAGGAAGAGCATGCCAAGCATTTAGCAGTAGTGTTGAGATTGTTGAGAGAGCATCAGTTGTATGCTAAGCTCAACATGTGTAGTTTCTTTCAGACCGAGGTACATTACTTGGGGCATGTTGTCTCCAAGGAGGGCATAACAATGGATCCAGAGAAGATAAGAGCTATCATGGAGTGGGAAGCTCCTAGAAATGTAGATGAGGTAAGATCCTTCATGGGATTAGTAGATTATTACATGAGGTTCATCAATAAATTCTCATAGACTTATTATCATATTACATCATTGCAGATGAAAGATAAGAAGTTTGAATGGACAAAAGAGTGTGAGGTGAGTTTTTGAGCAGCGTAAGCAATAGTTGACACATGGACTAGTGTTAAAGATTTCAGATCCGGACAAAGAATTTGTAGTATGTACAAACGCTTGCAAGAGAGGACTTGGTGGAGTCCTTATGTAGGATGGATAGGTGGTATGTTATGAGTCATGGAAACTGATTGAGCACAAGTGGAACTATCTGACACATGATCTTGAGCTAGTAGCAATCATACATGCATTGAAGATTTTGAGACACTATCTTCTTGGTAGGAGGTTTGTACTGATGAGTGATCACAATGGGTTGAGATACTTGTTTGACTAGCTGAATCTGAATGGAAGGTAAGCTAAATGGTTGGCCATGATTAGTGAGTTTGATTTTGAGATCAAATACATCAAAGGAAAGGAGAACAGGGTCACAGATGCTCTTAGCAGGAAAATATAGGTAAATCATATAGCAGCTATGAGCTCTTAATGGAAAGACTTACAGAATAGGATCTTACAGGTAAGTCAGTAGGATGTCAGGTATATGGAGATTGTGCATAGGTTGCATCTGAGTACAGGTACAAGTACAGATAGTAGTACAAGTGCAACTACAGGTACAAGTGCACAAAATGTGTACTATTGTCTTACAGCAAATGGATTGGTCAGGTTTAGAGATAGGATATATGTGCTAGATAGTAGTGAGCTCAAGAAGGTGATCTTGAGGGATTTTCATGTGAAACCATATTCAGGTCACCCAGGTTATCAGAAGACATTGACTGCAGTTAAGAAGTTTTATTATTGGCCAAATCTGAAGAAGGATGTAGCAAAGTTTATGGCTAGGTGTTTTGATTTTCAGCAGGTGAAGGAAGAGTGTGAGCATCCAAGTGGACTGCTACAGCCAATTGCAATTCCAGAATGGAAATGGGAGGTAATTTCCATGGACTTTGTCATAAGATTGCCGAGGATAGTGAGGCAACATGACTCCATCATTATTGTTGTGGATAGGTTGACAAAGGTTGTGCACTTCATTCCAATGAAGTCTAAATTCTCAGTTAGTGAGGTAGCACAAGTTTCATTAGAGATATGGTCAGATTGCATGGAGTTCAAAAGAAGATTGTGTGAAGAAGGATTCAAAGTTCACTTCCAAGTTTTGGAAGGAGTTGTTTGCAGATTTGGGCATAGAGTTGGCATTTAGTACATCTTATCATCTACAGGAAAATGGATAGACAGAGAGGGTCAACAGGATATTGGAGGACATGTTGAGGATGTATGTGATGCATCAACAACGAAAGTGGGAAAAGTATCTTCCATTGGTAGAGTTCGCTTACAACAATGGGTATTAGGAATCTTTGAATATGAGTCTGTTTGAGGCATTGTATGGGCGAAGTTGCAATACTTCCATCAGTTGGAGTGATCCGATTAATAGAGTGTTGATTGGACCAGACATGTTGTCACACATGGAGTGGGAAATGCAAATAATCAAGAAGAATTTGAAAGCAGCATAGGGTAGGCAAAAGATATATGCAGATCAGAATAGGTTGTTCAAGGAGTTCTAAGTTGGTGAACAGGTTTATTTGCGCATCAAACCGAAGAAGAGCCCCTTGCAAATTGGATCATGTGCCAAGTTGGCACCACAGTTTTGTGGACCTTCTAGGATCATTGAGAGGATTGGGCCAGTAGTTATCTACTTACACTACCTCCAACAGTGAAAGACCATGATGTTTTCCATGTGTCATTGATTAAGTATGTTAAAGATGTTGATCATGTGATTGACCGATCTATATTGCAGGTGGAGCCAAATAGAGAATTCCAGCCGAAGCCTCGGTGTATATTGCAGAGAAAGGTGTTCATGCTCCGAAATCGAGCAATCAAGCAAATTAAAGTGTAGTGGAAGCACTTTGGGCCTGATGAAGCTACATGGGAGATGGCGGATCAAATGCAGGCTATGTATCCTTCACTATTTGCTGGTTGATGCAAAGAAGTTTTTCTATGATGTTTGGTATATGTTTTGGCATATGTTTTGGTGATGTTTGGAATATGTACATATGTATATGGATGTAAATGCCACCATGAGCTAAGTTATAAAGCTACAATAAGCGGTATGAGTGTCATGTCATTATGATGTTATGCTTGTTATGTTGTCATGTTGGTTTGCTTTTCAACACGGTGATCATTGTAAATACTGCATTAAGTTGTGTTATAAAGCTCCATTGGAAGTATGTTTTCTTTTTAGCGGTTTCACTAACATATAGGTGTGGTTGAATACCAAAGATGGTGTCCCCCAAGGGGGAGGGTTTTATAACATCCCTGGTGAAAATCCCATGTAATAAAAGTTAATAAAGGCAAAAAATAATAACCATAGTTGATGGGCCACTTATTCCAAGTTGAATGTTGGGAAAAACATCCTAGTGGGTGTTCATTTCGATTATTATAGCTAAGGAAATTTGCAAAGGCAATGGCAAAAGCTTTGGAAAGGCAAAATGGCATTTTTGGCACATTTATTAGATGAAAATAAAGGAAATTATGAGAAAATTAAGGTGAAAGGTCACAGGTTGCATGTGAGGAGGAAATGAAGGAAAATAATGGAAAATGAAGAAAATAGAGGCCCCATTAATAAAAAGGCTTATGAGGATCAGTTGCTACCTTTTTTCATTGTTATCTTTTTTTAGTTCAGTTTTAGAGCTCTCTCATTATTCTCTCTCTCTCACTTACTCTTGGACATGTAGAGTTTTTCTTAGAGCACTTTGGCATTGAATCAAGAAAGGAAAAGAAGGCAAGAGGAAGGAAGGAACAAGCAAGGAAAAGTAGGATCAAGGAGCTACAACAAGATTCTTTGTAGGTATCGATTTGCATGCGTGTTTTCCTTGCTAGATTTGGCATTCATGGTATTGCATGTGGTTATTTTATTATTATGGCATGGGGTTTTCCAGGTGTGATAGTGTTTTTAGCCTAGCCTTGCCATTTTTGGATAGCCATAGTGTGATGGGGTTCTCGTGTTTTGGTTGAGATGGATTTCCAGATGGATTCGAAGCTGAGTGTGGTGGATCTCTAAAAAATAGAACACATGGCCTGGTAACCCCTGAATCAGACTGTGGGTGCGGTAAAGCTAGATTTTGTGTTGCCTCAGTGAGCATAGGAATCCTCGACCGGTGAATGGAGGGATATATGGTAAAGCCTAGAAGTGGGTGCTCTTCATCAGGCCTTGTAATCTCGGTATGGGATATGTGGTAAATCTTGGAGAGTGGGTCTCAGTTTAGGGCCCAATGATCTGGTGTGGATTGTGGTAAAGCCCGAGAGACAAGGAGATATGAAAATTCCTCATGGTATAGGTGGAGAAATTTGGTGGCATCCATGCTTGTTTTGGCCTAGTGATATGGTGGAGATCATGGTAAAGCCTGTTATTACATGTTTATTGTGTTGGCCTAGTGATACGGGATGGATGATGGTAAAGCATGGTTTCTATTAATGAGGGTGAGGTGGTTTAGACTCGAGATGCGTTGGTTGGTTCTTTTGGTTTGAGTCCTGTTACCCACCATTTTGTGGGTAATATACCCAAGAGAAATTTTTTTCTCCAAGATGGTCCTCATCCGGTAGCCAACAACCCCTTGCATCCACCAACTAGATCATTGTGCCATTTCTCTACCACCTGAGCCAGCCATGTGGTCCCTCACCCATCTACCATGATCATATGTTTGAAGGTGGGCCTCCCGAATCTAAAGGTATGCCTTGTCTTTCAGAAATTGAGTATTGTAGTTTGCTTATCGTAAACACTTCTAGGCATGGATTAATGGGGTGATTCGGCAGAAATAATGGGCTAGATCTGTGCTTTTGTCCCCTAGAACCATTTTAGAAATTAACCTTGGATTCTAGTCCCGTGGGATCTCTTTTACTGACCATTTTGGTTCTAGGGATGGTATTTCACGGGAAACCTCGATTTTTGTTGCATAGTCCCGCTCCCTTATCTACCTATCTTACCCTCTTTACATTCATTATCACCCCATTCATCATTTCTCCCGCCTAGGTCCATATTCCTCCATTGGGTCCATACAGGGTGTCATGTCCCCATTTTTATTCTTCTTCATAGTACACCCAGGGTGGATTTCTGAGGCATGGGATGGCTAGGTCAGTGGAGCAGGTTTATGTCATTAGGGGTTCCGATGGAGTTTGAAGGAGCTTTTATGGGGTCTGATGGAATTCACTCGGCATTATTCATCATTATGAGCAATTCTGCACATCTTGTTTTTGGTTCTGTGACTTTTTGATCATTTATGTACAATGGGGTTATTATTGGCATAACTTAATTAATTATGCTCGAGGTGGCATTCTGGGGAGATTAATTAATGGAACACCTCAGTGTAATATCTCATTGGAACCGAAACGAGAAGATCTACAGGATGGGATGCTGATAAGTGACTTCGAGTGGTCGAAGACAGTATGGTGGATGATTTACCATTTTCCTTAGTTAAAAATGACTTTAATTAGTCATTTAATTAAGGAAAAATAATTAATTAGAGGAAATGGGCCAAAAGTGACTTAAGTAAAATAAAATAAAATAAAAAGGGGTCACTTAAGATAAAGTTAATGGAGGAGCTTCTAGAATAATATTAAAATAATATGCTTCTAGAGGCTTGGAGATTTATCCATCATATCTATAAAAGGAGAAGGAGAAGATCATTTGGGACATCTTGGTTTTGACATTGTTTCTTGTATGTGAGGTTGAGAACCCAGTTCTCTACTCCAACAGTGGCCCTAGTGTTAGGATATTCCAACACATAGGAAATAGTTAAGTACAACTTGGTCTAGTGTAGAGTTAGGTATAGAGTTAGGTAAAGTGTGTTTCTTTACCATTGTACATTTTGTAACTTACAATCCGACGGTCACGATATGTAGTGATCCGACGGTTCATTCTCTCCTCGGTATTACCGACACTTGATCCGTGGCTTGACACCCGATTGGTCCATGAATTCTATTTAAAGCGCATGGAGGGTCATTTGTAGGGTAATCCGTGCATGAGAGAAGCTTATGTAAATTTTCATTCTTTTATTAATAAATTGCCTGAAGTGGCCGCGTTGGCTCAGGCTGTGGACTGTTTCCCTCTTTGAGGGTTTTAACCACGTCAAAAATACTGGTGTATTGATCTGTGATCTGGTTGTAAGCGGTGTCCTTTTGGTGTTCTTTCTGAGGAACTTACCCTGTAAATTCCTACATGGTATCAGAGCTATTTGAGGGCCACGTCCGTTGGTGATCCAAATCTGAAGCCGGTAGAACTGCATCCGACTGTCGTTTCCTAGATCTGCTGTTTCTGACTGCTTTCGGGCCGAGAGGACTGCTCTGTTGTGTTCGGAGCATCTGTTCCAGTGAGGAACCCCTTTCGTTTCACGCGAAAAGGTTTCTGGTAGCCCTAGCTATGTCATTTTTAAAGATCTGGAGGTATACAGTCTTTGTTTGCAGTTTACTGTTATTTTCTCTCTGATTATTTCGGTTTCGGTTTATTTAGCTTTTTTTTTAACCGGATCTATACCTTTCATTTCTGCGTATGCTCTTTGCCCTGCGACTCTGTGCGATCTGGGCAAATCAGAAACAGAAAGGAAGGATTTTTCTCATGCGTATGCTCTTTTCCCTGCACCTTAGTGTGATCTCGGAAAATCATAAACATTGAGAAAAATATTTGGTTTTTCGGCTAAAGCTAACTTTGAGCCGCAAGGTTCAATTTTTGAAAATATTTAGTTTTTTTGGGTAAAGCTAACTTCGAGCCATAAGGTTCGATTTCTTTGCATGTCCGTGTTGGGTTTTGTGTTTTTTGTTTTGTAGGGAAAAAGAGCTTTCTCAAAGCAAGCACGCAACCCAAGGCCCCCCCCTCTCTCTCTCTCTCTCTCTCTCTCTCTCTCTCTCTCCCCCTCAAATTTTTTGTATAGATCAATTGGTTCAAAGCTATTTTAAGAGAGTAGAGGTCTTGGGTTCAAGTCTCCATTTTGTGGGGGCAGATTTTTCATTTCCGCACATTCCCGCACTTCGTCGGCAACTTCAACAACTTTTTTTCAAAAAGCCATAACTTCTTCATCCGGAAGCCTTTTTCAGAGCCGTTTTTTTTAAACCAGCCTAATTTTTCAAGATCTATCCATTGGAACACTTACTTTCAGCATCTTCAGCTTCAGTTTCTGTTGAAATGGAAAGTCAATACCAAGTTACCCTTGACACCACCAACTACTTCCAATGGTTGTCCTACATGGAGGATTTACTTAGAAGTAAAGGTCTCTACAGAATAGCCACAGGCCAAGAGAAGAAACCGAAGGATGAAGATAAGGCTGCTAAATGGGAAAACAGACAAGATCAAGCACGTGGTTTGATAGGGATGTCTATCTCTCCTGATCTTAGATTCCATATTGCAGAACTTGAAACTCCTCATGAAGCAATGGAACAAATCAATAAAGTTTTTGGGATTAAAAATGAAATTAGAGCCCATCAACTTAAAAATGAGTTGCTTACATTGGACCCTAATAATTTTTCTTACATTGAAGATTTCTTGTCTAAGTTCAAGACCCTTAGATATCTTTTGGAAGGTGTTAAGGTTAAGAAAGAAGATAGTAACCTTATTTATTCCATCCTTACTAAGTTGGGACCAGCCTACTCTGTATTTGTTTCCACCTTCCATTCTACAAGATAAGTCTTCATTTCTCAAGGAAAAGACTACAAGCACCTTTCCTTTGACTCTTTTTGTGATTCTTTAATAAGAGAACAAGAAACACTCTTACACCTTGGTCTTCTTAATCTTGGAAACTCTTTCAAGAAAGCATTAGCCGCCCAGCAGCAACCAAATTCAAAGAATCCTAAGAAGTCATATCCTAAAAAGAATGGTCCTAAACCAAACAAGGGTCCTAAGCAATTTCAGCCCCAAAAAGAAAAATCATTTCAACAATATGATAAGACAAATAAAAACAAAGGGAAGAAGACTGATAGACATTGTAATTTTTGTAATCGAGATGGCCACTTAGAATCAAAATGCTTTAAAAAGATGGAAGCCTTAGAAGCAACAATGAAGAAGCATAACATCCATTTGGGACAATCTTCAACTTCAACTTCATCTTCAGGAATGGCACTTTCTGCATGTGGTTGTCAAGCATCTCGGTCTGGCTATGCATTAAATGTATCTTCTTCTTCTCATTCTCATGAGTGGCTCATTGATTCTGGAGCTTCTTATCACATGGCCAAAAACAAAGCCATGTTTTCTTCTTTAAATGATTGTAACACCAAAAATATCTATGTTGGTGATGATAGATCTCTTAATGTTGTAGGGACTGGAACTGTTCATCTAGACAATGGTCAGTTTAATGATGTATTATGTGTTCCAACCTTATCCTGCAACCTTCTATCTGTATATCAAATAACTCATTCAGGTGAAGGTAAAATCGTTGAATTTTCACCTCATGATGTTGTAATCAAGGACTTAAAAGATCCTAAACAGATTTTGGCTACTGGCATTGCTGATGACTCTACAAGGTTGTATAAGTTTCACAGCTTTGGGTCATCAAATCTTCCCTCAGTATTTGTTGCTCATAAAGATGAAGTGAGCAAACTTTGGCATGAGCGATTCGGTCACTTAAACTATCACTCCCTTCAGCATCTATGTAAAGAAAATATGGTGACAGGTCTTCCTATGGTATCTTGCAGAGATGGTGTTTGTTCCGGATGTGTACTCGGAAAACATCATCGGGATAGTTTTGAAAAACGTGCCTCTTGGCACGCCTCAGCCCCTTTACAACTTGTGCATAGTGATTTATGTGGTCCACTTCCAGTTGTGTCATTCTCTGGTTGCAAGTATTTCTTAACTTTCATTGATGATTTCTCCAGACGCACTTGGGTATACTTCTTAAAACTCAAGAGTGAAGTATTTAACACTTTTTTGGCCTTCAAGGCCTTTGTTGAAAAACAATCTGGACATCAAATTCTTAAGTTAAGATCTGATAATGGCGGAGAATATGTTAAAAACACATTCATCAACTATTGCACTGAGAATGGAATTCAAATACAACATACAGTTCCATATACTCCACAACAAAATGGTGTAGCTGAAAGGAAGAATCGCACCTTAAAGGAAATGGCTAATTGTATGCTACAATCTAAAGGACTTGGTCTTAGTTTTTGGGCAGAAGCAATTAACTGTGCAAATTACATAATAGATCGCACTCCTACTAAGGCTTTAAAGAATATCACTCCAGAAGAAGCATGGAGCTCAATCAAACCAGATGTAAGTCACTTTCGTGTTTTTGGAAGTGAAGCGTGGGCCCATATTCCAGATGAAAAGCATAAAGCTTTAGAACCTAAAAGTGAAAAATGTACTTTTGTTGGATATTCTGAAGATGTCAAAGGCTATAGACTTATTCCATTTAAGTCCAAAAACGTAATCATTAGAAGAGATGTAAAATTTGATGAAAATATATCGGCCTGCGAGCCTAGTCTGGCGGATGTGCCACCTCTCCCTATCTCTTCTACCTTTGAAAACATTTCTTCTTCAGATGATGAAAGTGAGGATGATAATCCTCCCCCTCCATCTCAGGATCCTCCTTCAGCTCCTGAGCTTCCAAAATGGGTTCGTGCTACCCGAGGTGAAGCAGGTGATCTTGCCGGTGATCCTACAGATCAGCGACGCACACGTTCTCAGTTCGAGAGAGCCTCTTCTTTACTGGCTCAAGCTCCAGTAAATTATGATACTGACACCTTTGCAGAAGCTTCAGGCCATCCAGATTGGGAAGCAGCTATGAATGAAGAATATCATTCATTATTGGAAAATGATACATGGGATCTTGTTCCTTTACCAAAGGGACGAAAACTTGTTAGATGCAAATGGGTTTACAGAACCAAGTATCGACCAGATGGGAAAGTTGATAAACATAAAGCTCGTCTTGTTGCTAAGGGCTTTTCACAGGTTGAAGGCATTGACTACACTGAAACCCTCTCCCATGTTGCCAAAATGAACTCTATCTGCCTTGTTCTTTCCCTTGCTGCCTCTTTCAAATGGGAAGTCCATCAGATGGATGTTAAATCTGCCTTCTTGCATGGGGACTTGCATGAAGAAATCTATATGGAACAACCCATTGGCTTCATACAAACAGACTCCAGCCTTGTTTGTCGACTTAAGAAATCCCTTTATGGTCTCAAGCAAGCTCCTCGGGCTTGGTATGCCAAAATGGATAGCTTTCTTTTAGAGTCTGGCTTTTCTAGGTGTCATTCTGACAATACTGTCTACACCAAGAAAGTGGGCAACTCTCTTATCATCCTTGTTCTTTATTTTGATGATCTTATCCTTACTGGTAGTGATCCCAACCTTATAAACCATGTGAAGTCTAGCCTCAAAAGGAAATTTGAAATGATAGACTTAGGACACTTACACTATTTTCTCGGTCTTCAAGTCTTGCAATCCAAGGAGGGTATTTCCCTTTCCCAGTCCAAGTATGCTTGTGATATTCTACGTCATTTTCACATGGAAGACTGTAAGCCAGCCCCTTCTCCCTTTCAGTCTGGAGTCAAACTCTCAATCACTTGTACTTTTCCTGAAGTTGATGCTACCTTATACCGTCAACTTGTAGGAAAACTCTTGTATTTAACCCATACTCGTCCTGACCTTTCCTTTGTTGTTGGCCTTGTTGCTCGTTTTATGCAAAACCCCCGTGAAAGTCATTGGAAAGCAGCTAAAAGAATACTTCGTTATGTTCGAGGTACAGTACAGTTTGGGATTCATTACAGTGCCAAAGCAGCTCCTCTATTAGTCGGTTTCACTGATTCTGATTGGGCTGGTGACCCTGATGATCGGAAGTCTACTGCCGGTTATGTCTTCACTCTTGGTTCAGGACCTATTACATGGGCTTGTAAGAAACAGGCTGCCATTTCTCTTTCGTCAAAAGAAGCAGAGTATCGTGGTGCCGTGGAATCTAGTAAGGAAGCCTTGTGGCTTCGTCAGATCCTATCAGAGTTTGGCTTTGAGCAGCAGCATCCAACCACACTTTGGTGTGATAATCAAAGTGCCATTCAGCTATGCAAAGATCCAGTCCAACATCAGCGCAGCAAACACATTGAACTGCACATGCACTTCATCAGAAAGCTCATTCACGACCATGTTCTTGAAGTGCAATATTGTTCAACAGATGATCAAGTTGCAGACATCTTCACAAAGGCTCTCACAGAGGCGAAGTTCACTAAACTTCGATTTATGGTTGGAGTTCAGGAAGTTGTCACTAAGGGGGGATAGGCTCTAGTGCCTCCTTCCTTCTCCTATTGTGTCATATTTGTAAATCCTTCAATCCTATCCCAAGTTGTTCTTAAGGGGGGATGTTAGGATATTCCGACACGTAGGAAATAGTTAAGTACAACTTGGTCTAGTGTAGAGTTAGGTATAGAGTTAGGTAAAGTGTGTTTCTTTACCGTTGTACATTTTGTAACTTACAATCCGACGGTCACGATATGTAGTGATCCGACGGTTCATTCTCTCCTCGGTATTACCGACACTTGATCCGTGGCTTGACACCCAATTGGTCCATGAATTCTATTTAAAGCGCATGGAGGGTCATTTGTAGGGTAATCCGTGCATGAGAGAAGCTTATGTAAATTTTCATTCTTTGATTAATAAATTGCCTGAAGTGGCCGCGTTGGCTCAGGCTGTGGACTGTTTCCCTCTTTGAGGGTTTTAACCACGTCAAAAATATTGGTGTATTGATCTGTGATCTAGTTGTGAGCGGTGTCCTTTTGGTGTTCTTTCTGAGGAACTTACCCTGTAAATTCCTACACCTAGTACATAAACCCTCGGGTGATTTAGAGAGATTGGATGAGCACCCATCTCCCCTTGGTGGGTTCATTTAGAATTCATAGGTGTAGTGATTGTTTTCTATTTCAGTTTGGAGACTGGAGGGTCATTCCCAACTATTGTATTGGCATCTATCTATATATAATAAAGCTGGATTTGGTTGTTGCATTTCTTATTGTTCCTCATGTTGTGATTTTTAATGAGATTTTATGTAATTTGTGAGTTTATGGTTTGGGTCAAATTTCTGGTGTTTGGGTTTCCATGATGATTTCCTGTTAAGTGCTAGATAATTTGATTTGAAGAGTCTGTTCAAAATTTCCTGTGTTTGGGAAATTATAGTGTTATCAGAGCCTTGGTCTTGGCTCAACCTGCAATTTTTCAGTTTTTCAACTCTAGCTATTATTGAAGGGGTTTCATAGAGAAATCGAAAACCCACCTTCTGCAACAAAAAGAGAATTTGTTAAAAGGAGCTCGATAATTTTATTTGTGAATATGCGACAAATTGACAAATTTTTGCATGCAGAATAAAAATTCAATGAAAGTGCGCCATGAAATATCATCAAAGTTTGAAGAACCAAATCATTCTGATTTATTTAAAAGAGGCTGAGAATCAAATTGAAAGTGGGGCCAAATTAATATTGGTCTAATTTCTCCATGTGGGTCGTATTTCTGAATTGGGGTCGTGAGTGGGGTCGTGAAGATATAGAAGGGTAGACAATGTTATTATGTGAAAGCCAAGCATAATGAAAAGTAATTTGACGGTAAATTCCATTATGCCAACCTCATCGATTATTTGGGGGCTCTCATGTATACCAAATTATTTATTGTTGCAGCCGCGCAATATAACAAATCTTAACCGGAGTTCATTTTCGAGCTAGAGAAAGGGATCAATTGCAGGGAAAATAGAGGCCAAGTCTTCTTGCCTAGGAAAAAGCCGTAAGCTCCGAAACCGATCGCTCCAATTTTTGGACATGATCTTTCTCCAGTGGGACCGAGGGTGGATTACCATACCACCACAATTTGATCAAGGGTCAAAACCATCATTCATTCAAGAGGCCGACATTATTTCAGTAGCCTGAATTTGTGTTTTAAGGATCTGCTCACATCTGGTGTCTAGTTGTAAGAGTTAGTGGCCCGATTTACATTGTAAATGAGTAGCTCCAACTTCCAAACAAGACCAATCTGAAGTCTCAGTCGAATCAACACCAACACAAAATTTCCATATGCCAAGAAGACAAGTTGTGAGCCTAATATCACCAGTGAAGTTGGGTTCTCTCTGATGAATCGAATTCTGGAGAAGTTATTGAGGATGATGTAGTTCTTCTGGGGCAATTGTACCACGCCATAAAAGTCATGTTCCAAGTTTCGGTGGAGTTATCACTGACTGGAGTTGATTTTCTCAGGTGGCATCATTGACACTCGTTGACTGGAGTTGTTGAGTCTACTGGGCCTGGTGACAGAGATACTATTTTTTGGGGGAGAAATTTAATATGCTTGTGACCGCATGACTGTTTGTCTAGAGAAAGTGGCCAACATAAAGATTTAGTGGCCACTTATGAAGGGAAAGATAATACACCTATAGCAGACGTTTCATCCTTGTTAATTCAATTTTAAAGAAGGGCTGATTTGGGGTCTTTCCTTGAAGGCACTTGCTAAGTCTATTAACTAAAAGTAAACAAGAAGTCACGCCAAATTCTACAGAAGTATATATTTCCATTTGGATGCTTGCTCAAAGTGGTCACATTTGATAGGTCATCGACACCTTGAATGCAAATACATTTTCAATAGTCAAAAGCCATTTCTCATATTTAATTTACATCTGGAAAGTGTTATCATCCCAAGAGGATAGGACTCATAAGGGTCCAATCTATATCTTCATCAGAGGGTGAGAACCAATGAGGACTATGTGCCAAATAAAAGGAGGGTGAGCTTTCAGCCTTCAAGCCTGAATATTACGCTATGGGATCTCTCATTACAAATTCTGGATGCTGAAGTGTGCATAATGGTTTTGTTCAAGGTTCTTCTACCTCTATACCTAGTTCATGAAATATTTGTTTGTTTAAAGTCCTTTTCTATGCAGACTTGTGTCAATATTGTGTAAATTCTGGGCATGAGATTTGTAATATTCAGAGTATTTGTAGTGTCAACTTGAAGCACATATTCAAACATCAAAATTACCGCTACAACAAAACCCTCCACACTTATCACTTAAAATTCCATTAAACTCAGATTTGAAGTGAGGTTCAGGGGTTATCCACTTCTGTCATGTTTTTGAGTCTTTTAAAGTCAGCGTCATTATCAATTGAGTGCATTATGACACTGGTCAAGGTATTGAGAGTAGCTTGATGCATTGTCCATTGTAGTATGGTTGCTAGTTTATATGTTGCAGAAACCTGAGTGTGATGTCGTATGAGTGATGTATGTTGCCCTGTGTTAATCAGAGTTGATATGCAGAATTGTTATATTCCATAGCCTTGTATATGTTGTGAAATGATGGAGTTTTTGAAACACCTCATGAACCAACAAAGTAATACCTCCATGGGCTGCAAGATAGAACAAAAAGAAAATCTAACTAACAAGCCTTTCTCAAAAGAGATCCATGGCATTCTTACCCATGAGCAGCCAAGAGATTTGCAGAAGGAGCCAGAGATTGGACACAAGATCCTTGCGCTTGGGACACATTTGAAGTGCATGAGGGTCACATGGAAAGTTCTTTTCAAACTGGATGAACTAGATGCACTCCTTGCTGAAGTGAAACTTAGAAGGGAGAAAATTGATTTGGGCGCTAAAACTAGCTATGCTTGCTCTCATACAACCCAAGTTCTTGGGGGAACCTTGTGAAGGGGTTAAACCTCTAGTTGCATATTGTCTTAGTCACATTATGAGACTAACCACCCCTAGAGCTCCTTACAATCATGATGTTATGAGGAGATTTTTCAAGCTGATAGTGGATACTTTTCAAGACTTAGACAACAGTAAAAGTCCTACCTTTGGGAAGAAGCTTGAGATTTTAGGAGTTATGGCCATGACTAGGGCTTATGAAATCATGTTTGATCTTGAGTACAATGGTTTGATCTTGTAGATGTTCCAATGCTTCTTCAGCATTAGGAAACATCATTCTGACACAATCATAGTGCACATGCAATCCATCTTATCACCATGTATGAGAGGTCGTGATGCCATATGTCGGGAGTTTCAGTCTCGATTGTTGTCTATTTGGAGGAGAGAGCACTTGGTCTCACCTCTTACTTATGGTGTAGCTGAGAGGTTGGTTGAGCAGAACATTGGGCCGCTCAGGAGACAATTGACCAGGGAGGAGTAGCTCAGGTTTGGGGGCTCATGCAGCAAGAATGAGATGAGGAGGAAGGGACTTTGCTTCATCTACAAGGGACCACGGGGACCTGACCACTCATGCTTGAGTGACATTGAGAAGATGGTTGCAGTACATCAAGGAGATATTATTTATGTCTGTCAAGATGAGGACTCTTCATTAGACGAGTCCATGGGTTCATATGATGATACCTTAGAGGAGTGTGAGAAGTCATATGGAGTCAATGATAGTAGCCCAGATATGCAACCATGTGTGGTAGAGGGGTACGTGGAGTAGTTGATTGTTCCCATGTGAAAAATATATCAGGGAGTAGATGAGCGGATGATGATTCAACATAGAGAGCACATAGAGGAGCATGAGTCATGGCAGGTCATTGACATCAGGCCATATTCATATGATGAGCAGTCTGTGGGTCCTAGGATAGACATTCAGGATGGTTTGTCACCAGTGATGAGCAACCATGAGCAGCATATGATGGAGTGTGAGTCAGCTGAGGAGGATGGGGCACACAATATGCATGATGAGCCTTTTCGAGAGATCTAGTTAGAGGTTCATATTGAACCCATGATGATGGAGGATGAGCATCCACCCTTGGGGTTAGTTTTTAATGAGGAGCAGACAAATGTACAGACAGCTGGTAGGGTGATGATGTCCACTGACACTTGTCCTCAGGAGATGCTGGTGTATGACAGGATAGTTTGGCAGGAGATTAGTGGATTGGAAGAGCGTGGAGTTTCCTATCAAGCGAGGGAGATGGCAATACATCCATCTTTAGGTCTACTAATTGATGGTGTGCAAACAGGTGTAGTGGCAAGTAGCTGAGCTGCAACATTTTTAGGTAGCAACCCTCTCCAGGAGTACATAGGTAGGGCTTGCAACACAAGTTTGCTACTTGTACCCATTACAGGGAGAAAGGCAGGAATTTCTCGATGGATATTGCTGACCAACGAGATAGGGTGGCATGAGTTGAGCATGGACCAGCATCAACATAGTAGACTTGTTCCTTACGTAGGAGTCCATGACTTAGATTGGTAGGAGATCATGAGTTGGTATCCTATTGATGGAGTATCATTCTTAGTCAAGAGATGTGTGCTACAGGAGCCCTTAGAGGTGGGGGATATTACATGCTCCAATCGGTAGCAAAATGTGGTTTGGCCACTCATCAGTATCTTAGCACAACATTAGTCTGGTGAGATTGACCTTGGGGTATGCCAAGGATTTAATTGGAGAGAGGTGATGAGTTGGTACACAGTTGGTAGGGCAACATTCACAGCCGAAGCTACATCACAATGGGAGACATGTAGCATTAACGCTCCTTCTTGGTGGCATTGGGATCCAAGTGGATCTACTGGTAGTAGGTTGAGTCAGAGATGGACATGGGATCCAGGTATTGGAGGATCCAGTCATGTTTCGATAGCTTGGAGACGTGACGTAGACCAGTGATTCGTATGGGATCCAAGCATTGGGTCTCAGTGGTGTTGGGCCACCAGATTAGTGCACAGATTTGGATTTCTTGAGGGAAAGCAATCTTGGGCTGGAAGGACTATCATGTCCCCATTTTTATTATTCTTCATAGTACAACCAGGGTGGATTTCCAAGGTAGGGGATGGTCAGGTCAGCGGAGCAGCTTTATGTCATCAGGTGTTATGATAGAGTTTTGAGGAGTTTTTATGGGGTCTGATGAAATTCACTCGACATATTCATCATTATGAGAATTCCACACATCTTGTTTTTAGTTCCGTGACTTTCTTATAATTCATGTAAAACGGGGTCAGTATTGGCATAACTTAATTAATTATGCTCGAGGTGGAATTCTAGGGAGATTAATTTATGGAACACCTCAGTGTAATATCTCGTTGGAACCGGAATAATAAGATCTACAAGATGGGATGATGAGAAGTGACTTCCAATGGCCAAAGAGAGTATGGTGGACGATTTACCATTTTCCTTAGTTAAAATGACTTTAATTAGTCATTTAATTAAGAAAAAATTACTAATTAGAGGAAATGGGCCAAAAGTGAATTAAGTAAAACAAAATAAAAAGGGGTCACTTAAGATAAAGTCAATGGAGGAGCTTCTAGAATAATAATAAAATAATAAAATAAGATGCTTCTAGAGGCTTGGAGATCTATAAAAGGAGAAGGAGAAGGTCATTTGGGACATCTTGTTTTGACATTGTTTCTTGCATGTGAGGTTAGAACCCAGTTCTCTACTCCAGCAGTAGCCCCAAGATGGAAACCCTCGGGTGGTTTAGAGAGATTGGGAGAGCACCCATCTCCCCTTGGTGGGTTCATTCAGAATCCACAAGTATAGTGATTGTTTGTTTGTTTCAGTTTGGAGACTAGAGGGTCATTCCTAGATATTGTATTGGCATCTATCTATATATAATAAAGCTAGATTTTGGTTGCTACATTTCTCATTGTTCCTCATGTTGTGATTTTTAATGAGATTTTATGCAATTTGTGGGTTTATGGTTTCAGTCAAATTTATGGTGTTTGTGTTTCCATGGCAATTTCCTGTTAAGTGCTAGATAATTTGATTTGAAGAGTTTGTTCTAAATTTCTTGCATTTGGGACATTAAATAGGGTTATCTTACCCCTTCCCCTTGCCCACATCTTGGGTCATGGCCTGGAATGAAGCCCGAAGGTTGATGCAACTGAAAATAAAAATAAAAGCATATATGGCCACATTCAACATGAAATTATACCACAAAATGCAAAAGATGACATAGACAAATACATTTAACAAGTGGGAAAAAGCTAATACATGAGCTCTACCACATCATCATGTCCATCACCCTGGTTCCTAGAGGTTCTATGAACCTCCTTCATCATATAAGAACCCATGATTGTCCCAACCACTAGTGGGAAATGAACCACCCCACCTTAAAGGAAGTTGTTCACTGCTATATCTTATACATCATGCTCTTACCCTTGATTTCTCCCTCCCATACATTATAAACCTAGGTGTGGGCTTCCCTCTTCCACGCTTGTACCCCAGCATGTGACCCAAGGTTACCCCTTCTCATTCCCTACTTCATTCAACTATCTGTCACATGCCACCACCTTTTGACAGATGTATCTTGACTATATTATCCCCTTTAGAAGTAGAAACCACCTAATAGGGTACTTAGTTAACCCCATTTAAATTTTAGAGACATTGGCACATCTTGAAGCCCAATATGGAAGGGAAAGCTATTACAAAGTCCCCACTTATGGTCCATGATTTTGTAAGCTCATTTAATCGATTTCTGTAATGACTTGTTGTACTAGAAGGCTAGGGGACGCATTGGATCTTATGCAGGATTACAGATGGTTTTCATCTTAGTTTTGGTTTCTCTATATGGGGTCATAATCATCTAGAGGGCTACATTAGCACATGTAGGGTGAGTGTTTAGGGCCATGGGCCTCTGCAACAAAAAATTGCACTCCATGGATCCCCACAATCATTCGGAGATTGCTCATGGTTCACCTATTGGACGAGGAGGATGCACCTGATCCATCATGCCCAACTGGCCCCAGATCTACACCATACACTTTAGAAATGATCCAGGACTTGCACGATGATGTGACATCACGGACACCATCATCCTAGCCCTTGCAAGCGATCTAAAAACATCTTTGATTTGTTTGGAGACCCATGAGGACACTTGTGTGCCCCCACATGTCATTTAGAGTACCACGAGTTATTACAAGGGGCCAACCCCTTGTCCAATGCTTTTGAGGGTCCTATTCTTCATTGTGGCACCCATGGACCTCATTAGGCCTCTTTGAGGGCCCTACGACATGCATATATTATTATTTGACCTCTTGAGAGACTTACTTTTCATTTATTAGCTAGTTTGGTGGGATGGTCACCAAAAGTTGAATTATTAGAATATTATTTTATTTTTTGGGGCTTATGTAGTCCAATGAGGCTAATTAGAACTCCTAAGTTGTGTATAAATACAAATGAGATGAACTCATTTTCTCATTATCACTTTGGTTTTGATCACTTCTTTCCCTTGATATTTTCACACTTTTTATAGAGGATGAATTGGAGTTTTATGGATGAATTTTGATGTGTGGATATTATTCTATATTCTCTTGGAGTTTCTCACTTGTTAATTGTGAATGGTTGGATATACTATCTTACATGTAAGTACATGGTTTTTAATGTTATTCTTATTTACTTTTGTCATATATGTTGGACTGGGATTTTCACTGTTCTAGGGTTAATTGTTGCATGCATTTACCACTTAAAATTGTGGAATTTGTCTCTATTATAACATCTCTCAATGTATGGGCCATGTAATACGAATGAAATCTCCTAGGGGTAATTATATCAAATAATTTGACCTTGATAAGACATTTCCTATGCACATCAAAGTATAAAAGCAGCAAGGTTGCTTCTCCTTGACCTAGAAGGCTAGCGAAGTGATCTTGAGGCCTCCTTGACTGGGAATCAAGAAATACTACTCATATTCATCATAGAGTCCATCCTTCCAAAGATTAAGGCATTGATCTACCAAGGGTGGTCACTAAAAATCACATTCTTTCACCTCCTTTCAAGTGTAGCCAAGTTGGGGTACCTAGGGCATGATTTTTCTGACAAGCTAGCCCTCCAAAAAGTTTGATCTTATATGGTCTCCTACACTAGTGTTTCCTCAAGCTCTCCTCCAATTTTGAGGCCATACTGAGAGTGGAGTTGGGAGAAAAACCAAACCCTAGCTCTGGGATCAAAATTTTCCCTAGCATCCCCAAGGCTAGTACCTCATAGCATCAAACCAAAACCTTCAAGTGAAAATTCTTTCTTTGATCATTTCCTCCACCTTGTCTAGGGTAAGAATATGATAAATTGCTATATTCCTTCCTCATACCCTAGTATGGGTCCACTTGGTCCCGTGTGGTCCCGTTCCTTTGAAAAGATAATTCTTCAAGAACCATCCAAGATAACAATTGCAACAAGGATTTTAGGGATTGGGAAACTCCTTCACAAGTCATATCCCATAAACCTAACCATCAAATCCTCCCTTATTTTCCCTAGAAATATACATACTACCTTTCTTATAAAGCAAGCAAGCTCCATTCTTCAAGTTCTTCTCGGAAAGGGATTAGTTGGGTCACTCATATTTATTCATTGACTTATCCTTCATTTTTGACTCCTTACATATTGGGTCTCCTCCCATCGGTGAAATTCCATAAATAGAAGGGAGCCTTAGCTGAGATGAGAGTGGGCTAGGTCTCCATTTATTGCCCTTAGCCAAGCATTTTCCCTTTAAGGATCCCCTTTTAGGCTCCTTTCTAGTTTGAGTGGTAACATTTTGGCGTCATTCCCGGGGACATGAAACATGTGCTTTGTTCCCCACACAACACATTGACATATCATTCTTGGCAACTACATTGGAAGAACAAAGCCCTAGTTCTTCATTGAACTTTAAAGTCGATGCTTGGAGGGTGAAGCAAACATTTTTCTAAGCATCTTTAATTTCACCCTCGCGACTCCTACATATGTTTCATGTATACCTCAAACAAGTGGTCATTTTTTGTAAATTTCACGCTTTTGACATTGCTATCATCCCTGGACATCCTAATCATGTCGCGAGAAGGATGGTATGTGGGGTGCCCGTGTTTAATGGTGATCCACTCTGTGCAATTGACCACGTAGAAATATTTAATGCACATGATTCAAGAGATAAGGTTTTTCACCAAGATGTACTTATGTTAATGTTTATGGGATCTTTCGGTGGTTATAACTCATGGATGCATGATCATGAACCTAGGAGTATCTCATCCACTGAAGAGTTCGTTGATGGCTTTCTTATACATTTTCAAGTACACCCTGCATTAAGCATCCAAGAGGAGGCCTTTATCAACCATCATCAAGACATTAAGAATCTAGGTAATGAGCAAGAAGATGAGTCCTCCTTAGGTCCACATGATGAAAATGATGATTTTGAGGACACGTATGTTGGGAAGGATGAGTTTATGGAAAGTGAAATTGAGACCAACCCTACCTTTCTCAAGGATGTTATTCCAGATGAATCCTATTTTGAAAACCCTGAGAAAGATTATCCCATTAGCCCCTTGGAAGATGACATTGAAGACTATTTCCACATTGAAAAGGAGAAATGGGAAATTATTGGTCCTCAATTTGATTGTACTCCCATTTACGACATCGACAAGGAGGATGATGATACGATTGGTCTTCCCTTCCCCTCAGGCACTATTATGATGACATACCCATTGATACCCTTGGGAAGGAGAATCTTAATTTTCCTTTGCATAAAGAGAGGCAGTTGGAAGTGACCAATTTTTCTTTTAGGTGAGACCTAATCTTTGATACTAAGGAAATTGATAAGGCTTCCACTTCTCCTGAGTATGATTCTATGTTCAAATCACTTGAGCCTTTAGATTATGATTTTGAGAAATCACAACCCGTTGAATGCAATATTACTTTCTCCCTTTTTCCTATTGGTCATCATCTTGGGTCTTCATCAAGTGATTCCCTCACCCCTAGTCATATGACGTCAAGTAATTGTGAGCCCTTCCCCCCACCCAAGTATAGTGTCGAGGAAAAGCCCTTCATCGATTATACTTTTCCTCCTTAGACGCACCCTCAGGATTTTGATCGCTCCATAGCCTCCCCTCTCTAGTGTAATCATCATGTGCAACTTACTTATGTTTCTCCATCTTGTTGACCTCCCTTTCCCACTAATCATAACCCAATGAAGGCCATAATCCATGACATAAATAATAAGGACAATGGTGGAAGTGATATGCCAGAGGTTGCCATATATCAAAAGTTTATGAGCTTGGTTGTTGACATCTCTATATTTTGGTTGCAAGAGGAGATCTCATAAACTAGATCACATCCTTTTCTCACCTCTTCTCACATAATCATCCATGTGTGGGCATCATATTTTCCCACCCCCGCCCAAAACATCCTCCATGTGTTTGGGTTTGCATTCGCTTTGGGATTTGCTACATGAGTAGTCATACTGGAAGGCATATGTATATTGATATGATGATATATTGGTTGCATTGGATTTATGATTACACTTAACATTATCATTATCACATGCATGTGAGGGTAGGATGCATTGCATTCTGATTTCCACATTAGAAATAACATCATATGATATTTCTCATCGTAGATAGGTGCATATTTGCATATCATTTATTTCTTGTTGATTTTATGGCCTAAAGTATAGCATGTGTGACCATGAGACACCGGGAAACCATACTGCTTCGTGTTTTTCCATCTATTATATGTGCAGGTGAAAGGTCTACAATAACCAAGAGATTTTTGGAGTTCTCATGACCTCTCATTCGAGTAGCCTTGCCCACTTCTTCAAGAGATCACGTCCCAGTTGGAGCCATATGTTACCCACCATTTTGCGGGTAATATCCCTAGGATAAAAATTTTCTCCAATATTTCGTCAACCGGCAGCCAGCAACCCCTTGAACTGTGCTATTTCTCCACCACATGAGCTAGCCTTGTGGTCCCACACCCATCTACCATGATCGTATGTTTGAAGGTGTGCCTCTTGAATCTAGAGGTATGCCTTGTCATTTGGAAATTAAGTATTGTAATTTGCTTATCATGGACACTTCTGGGCATGGATTGATGGGGGGAT
Organism: Pinus tabuliformis; assembly: GCA_031772625.1. Classification (NCBI taxonomy): domain Eukaryota; kingdom Viridiplantae; phylum Streptophyta; class Pinopsida; order Pinales; family Pinaceae; genus Pinus; species Pinus tabuliformis. Next base: position 1,117,142,654 of record CM062817.1, read on the forward strand.
TCGGTGGAAAGAATGGGCTAGCTCTGTGCTTTTGTCCCCTAGACCCCTTTTAAAAATTAACCTTGGATTCTAGTCTCATGGGATCTCTTTTACTGATCATTTTGGTTCCAGGGATAGTATTTCACGGGAAACCTCGATTTTGGTTGTGTGGTCAGACTCACTCCCTTATCTACTTATATTACCCTCTTTCAATTCATTATTACCCCATTCATCATTTCTCCCACTTGGGTCCACATAGGGTTAGCTTGCCCCTTCCCCTTGCCCACATCTTGGGTCACGGCTTGGAATGAAGCCCAGAGGTTGATGCAGCTGAAAAGAAATATAAAAGCACATATGGCCACATTCAACAGGAATTGTAACACAAAATGAAAAAGATGGTTGGGACAAATACATTTAGCATGTGGGGAAAAGGAAATACATGAGTTCTACCCCATCATCATGGCCATCACACTAGTTCCTATAGGTTCTATGAACCTCCTTTATCATATAGGAACCCATGATTATCCCAACCCCTAGTGGGCAATGAACCGCCCTACCTTAAAGGGGGCTATTCACTGCTATATCTTATACATCATGCTCTTACCCTTGAGCCTCAAGCAGTTAATCAAAGAAAATCATAAAAAGGAAAAATATATATAATAAAGGGTAGAAAAATCAAGACTGAGGCACCTCATGTATCACGATTTATCCCTCTCATACATTATAAACCTAAGTGTGGGTTTCCCTCCTATTAGCTACCCTTGTACCCTAGCATGTGACCTAGGCCTGACCCTACTTCATTCACCTATCTGTCACATGCCACCACCTTTTGATGAATGTACCTTGACTATATTATCCCCTTTAGAAGTAGAAACCACCTAATAGGGTACTTGGTTAACCCCATTTGGAGTTTATGAGACATTGACACATCCCGCAGCCCGTTATGGAAGGATAGGTCATTATGAAGTCCCCACCTATGGTCCTTGATTTGGTAAGCTCATTTACTTGATTTCTCTAATGACTTGTTGTACTGGAAGGCTAGGGGACGCGTTGAATCTTATGCAAGATTGCAGATGGTTTCCATCTTGGTTTTGGTCTCCCTATATGGGGTCCTAATCCTCCAGAGAGCTACATTGGCACACATAGGGTGAGCGTTGAGAGCCATGGGCCTCCGCAGCTGTAGATTGCACTCCATGGATGCCCACAACCATTTAGATATTTCTCGTGGTTCACCTATTGGACGAGGAGGGTGCACTTGATCCATCATGCCCAACTGGCCCTAGATCTACACCATACACTTGACAGATGATCTAGGACTTGCATGATGATGGGACATCACTTACACCATCATCTTTGCCCTTGCACGCAGTTTGCATGCATCTTTGATGGATACCCATAACGACACTTGTGTGTCCCCCATATGTCATTTGGAGCACCACGAGTTATTACAAAGGGCCAACCCCTTGTCCACTACTTTTGAGGGTCTTATTCTTCATTGTGGCACCCATGGACCTCATTAAGCCTCTTTGAGGGTCCTACAACACACATAGATTATTATTTGACCTCTTGAGAGGCTTACTTTTTTATTTATTAGCTAGTTTGGTGGGTTTGTCACCAAAAGTTGAATTATTAGATCATTGTTTTATTTTTGGGGCTTATGTAGGCCAAAGAGGCTAATTCTAACTCCTATGTTGTGTATAAATACAAATGAGATGAGCTTATTTTCTCATCATCACTTTAGTTTTGATGACTTCTCTCCGTTGATATTTTCACACTTTTTCTAGAGGATGAATTGGAGCTTTATGGATGAATTTTGACGTGTGGATATTGGACTATCTTCTCTTGGAGCTTCTATTTTGTCAATTGTGAATGGTTGGATATACTTTGTTACATATAAGTACATGCTTTTTAATGTTATTATTGTTTACTTTTGTCATATACGTTGGATTGAGATTTTCGTTGTTCTAGGGCTAATTGTTGCATGCATTTACTGCTTAAAATTGTGGAATTTGTCTCTATTATAACATCTCTCAATGTATGGGCCATGTAATATGAGCGAAATCTCCTAGGGGTAATTCTATCAAAGAATTTGACCTTGATAAGCCATTTCCTTTGCACATCGAAGTATAAAAGCAACAAGGTTGCTTCTTGTTGACCTAAGCAAAGTGATCTTGAGGCCTCCTTGACTGGGAATCAAGAAATCCTACTCATATTCATCATAGATTCCATTCTCCCAAAGATTAATGCACTGATCCACCAAGGGTGGTCACTAAAAATCACATTCTTTCACCTCCTCCCAAGTCTAGTCATGTTGGGGTACCTAGGGCATCAATTTCCCAACAACTTATTAGGAGAATTTTGAGGTCTAAAATGAGCTTCCTAAGGAAATTATAAAATACTAGTTGAAATAATAAAACAAGATTAGATTACATCATCAAATTTTAGAGGGACAAAAGAAAAAACTACTTTTTCAACTCATAAATTAAACTTATCTCCATATGGATTTACTCAAATTTTGAGTGGGAACACTCGTTGGATGCATAATTTGATTCCTCATCCAAGGAGTGCCAATGTTGCATACTTTTGATGGACCCTACTACACGAAAAATGAGAAATACATGAAAAACGTGAGTGCAATCACGTTTTTTCATGTATTTCTCATTTTCCGTGTAGTAGAGTCCATCAAAAGTATCCAACATGGGTACTCTTTGGATGACGGATTAAATTTTGCATCCAACGAAAACTCCCGCTTGAAATTTGAGTAAAACATTAGAGAGATAAGCTGAAAATACGAGTTGAAAAAATGGTTTTATTATTTTTTTATATTTTTACTTTTATACTCCAAAAATGGTGAATTATCCCCATGGTTGACATCATCATCTTGAATCCTATTGGTTCTTATAAAGTTTGTTTTGGTTGTACATTTTTCTCAGGAGACTCATTTTAGACCTCAAAAGTCCCCAAATGGTTAGCCCTCCAAAAAGTTCTATTTTCTAGGGTTTCTTGCACTGGTGTTTCCTCAAGCTCTCCTCCAATTTTGAAGTCATTCTAATAGTGGAGTTGGGAGAAAAATCAAGCCCTAGCTCTGGGATCAAACTTTGCCCTAACATCCCTAAGGCTAGTACCTCATAGGATTAAACCAACACCCTCAAGAGAAAATTCTTTCTTTGATCATTTCCCCCACCTTGTCTAGGGTAAGAATATCATCGGTTGCTATATTCTTTCCTCATGCCCTTGACTTTGTCCACTTGGTCCTGTGTGGTCCCGTTCCTTTGAAAAGACAATTCTTCAAGAACCATCCGAGATGCCAATTGCAACAAGGATTTTAGAGATTGAGAAACTCCTTCACAAGTTATATCCCATAAACCTAACCATCAAATCCTCCCTTCCTTTACCTAGAATACATAGTACCTTGCTTAGAAAGCAATCAAACTCCATTCTTCAAGTTCTTCCGGGAAAGGGATTAGTTGGGTCACTTATATCCATTCATTGACTTATCCTTCATTGGTGACTCACATATCGGGTCTCCTCCCATTGGTGAAAGTCCATAAATAGAAGATAGCTTTAGCTAAGGCGATAGTGGGTTAAGTATCCATTTGTTGCCCTTGGCCTAATATTTTCCCTTCAAGGATCCCCTTTTAGGTCCCCTGCTAGTTTGAGTGGTCACAAGTCCCACATTCATGCTTGCAATATGGCACGAGGGTGAATGGCTGAAGAGATGATTGACTTAGCCATTGTATGACTGGGTGGAACGTGGTAATCTCGTCCCTGGTTTACTTTTGCAATAATTAATAAGAGGTTCTTTCCTTGATATCTTATGTGTAAATGTACTTGTTTATATTTGGATTCTATGGCTGATGTATCCTTGATATTTCTGTTGTTATTATGTTGGTTATAAGCATGATTTATGACAATGATGATGCATGTCTCTCCTTATGTTTTGATTTGTAAATGAATGGGTTATGTATCTATGACCTAATAGATGATAATACAACTAATGCTATGAGGGAACAATGCTTCTTAGCGATTGTCAAATAAGTATGAAACTCCTATGCTCATATTTGTGATTTAAACCTATAGATTACGTATTTGTGACATGTTTGACGAAATCCCTATCATAGCTAATAGGGGTCCAGTCAAGCCCTTGTTCAAGTAATTGCATTTGTATCATCATTTCATTGTCATCTTTTTGTTTTGTAAGTGTCATTTAATTCTAGGCAGTGACCTGGGCTTTAAGCCTGAAAAAGTGACACAAATCCCAAGGATGTAGGCACAACACTGAGCAAAAAAGTCCCTGGACACTAGCATACCATGTTGTGGGAGCGTCCAAAGCCTTCTAGATGCATGCATGCCCATATCAAGGGAGCGTCCATGGGTTAATTGGTCTAAAATCGCAGTGGGACCAAGGGGCTGGTTCCCTGAGAGGTTGGGATGGTTCATTAGAGACTTCTTGTTGATGTGGAAAGTCTGTATGGTGTGTTTCTGTCGGTTCCACTTCCTTAAGGTGACTTAGGGGGTTGAATCATATCATAGTAACTTCTTGTCACATGTTTACCCTGTTTGGTCGGTTGCTTGGGTAGATGTGGGATGAAGGTGTTACAAAGTAGATGACCTAATATTATCTTCAATGAAGGCATAAGTGAAAGAAAGAAAACATGGATGCAAAAACGGAATATCCATCTTGATGGTTGTCCCACAAATAGCAAGGAGCTAAAGAATGTTGTTATGGAGAAGTTTCGTAAACGGGAATGGCGAAAAGCGTTGGGTAGAAAAAAGAAGTACTACATTGAGAAATTCAACCCTACATGTGATCTCCAACAAAAAGAGTACATTGGAGCTAGCATTTCATGGAGGGCAAAAATTCTTATTGCTCAATTAAGAACCAACTCGCATCAAATTCAATGTGAAACATGATGGTGGAAAAGGCCTAAAGAAACTTGGGAAGAACGGGTGTGTACATTTTGCACGTCTGGGATAGTGGAATCGGAAAAATACTTCATTTTGCAATATGGTGCGTTCAAAGACATTAGAGAAAATTATGAGAATATGTTAGCATCGATTTCTTGACATTCTCTTTCAGCGAAAAAATTATAACTAAGAACTCATTGGTCACTATTTTCAATCTCATCATTCTGTAAAATGCACTTCCTTAGGAAACTTTCATACTCATGTAACCAATGCCCTCTATCATCTCGCTCTTTGACCAATTGCATTCACATAATTGCCGGGGTTTTTACAGTAAAGCCAACCTGCCCAAACAGCATTGTTCTATTGTTCTTTGTAATGGAAAGTCGATAAAATCCATCTCAAATGACTCGGCTGGAAGCATGAATCAGCAGATCAACAACTACTACTTCCGGCTTGCAACTGTTGCGAAGTCATCTGCAACAATAAGAGCAGCACAGCCCTCTCACCCTCGCGCTCATACGAAAAGTACTTTGATTTTGTATGAGATTTCCATGTCGGTATCCCTCTCTCAATTGTAGGTGGTATATGTGTAATGGTTTCGTCAAGTCCAGAAGCTCAATCACCGTTCAACAGAACCGGAAGACGGTGGAACAATGCCTAGATATTATGCATTTATTTTATCGGATGATGCAGCGAGGGGGTACTGAAGCAGAAGTCAATACAAATACATATGCTGGACTCTTGCAGGTATGTGTGAACAGGAAAGCCCTCAAAGAAGGCAGAAGGGTTCATGGGCACCTCATTAAAAATGGATTTGAAATGGACAGATTCATGCAAAACCACGTTGCCAACATGTATGCTAAATGCAGTGGTATAGATGATGCGCGGCAAGTGTTTGACAATATGTCTGAACGAAATCTGGTGTCATGGTCTACAATGATTACAGGATATGCCCAAAATGGGTGTGGTGAGGAAGCGATGAAACTCTTCCGCGAAATGCAGCGAGAGGGGATCGAACCCAATCAGTTCACTTATGCGAGTCTTAGTACCGCATGTGCCTGTCGCCAAAGTGTAGAAGAGGGCTATGAAATCCACGCCCAGTCAATAAAAAGTGGATATGCCGTGGATATTTTCGTGGGAAGTGCGCTTGTTGACATGTATGCCAAATGTGGCGTCATGGAGGATGCGCGGAAGTTGTTTGATAGAATGCCTGAAAGAAACGTGGTTTCATGGACTGGAATGATTGCGGGATATGTTCAGGATGGAGATGGGGAAGAGGTGTTGAGACTATTTTGGCAAATGCAGCAGGCAGGTTTAAAGCCAAACCAGTTTACAACTTCTTGTGTTCTAAGCGCATGTTCTGATATTGAAGCTGTGGTTCAGGGCAAACAGATTCACACGCATGTTATAAAGACTGAACTTGAGGCAGATAATTTTGTAGGGAATGCCCTTATTGACATGTATTCCAAATGTGGGAGGCTAGAGGATGCACGCCGAGTGTTTGAAATTTTGCCGGAACGAGATACTGTTTCATGGAATATTCTGATTGCCGGCTATTCCCAGAACAACCAGGGGGAGGAGGCCATAAAACTCTTTACGAAAATGCAATGGGCAGACGTAAAGCCAAACCGAGTCAGGTTTTCTGGTGTTCTGGGAGCATGTGCTAGTTTAGCAATTTTGGAACAGGGCAAGCAAATCCACTCCCTCGTTATTAAAAGTGGTTTCGAAAACGATGTATATGCAGGCAATGCCCTTGTTGACATGTATGCCAAATGTGGGAGCATAGAAGGGTCTTTCCAAGTGTTTGATGCAATGAAAGAACGTGATGTGGTTTCATGGAATGCGGCCATTTCAGGATGTGCACAGCACGGGCATGGGAAGAATGCCCTCCAACTTTTTGAGAAAATGCAAGAAACAGGCATGAATCCAAACCATGTTTCCTTTATCTGTGTGATTTCTGCATGTAATCATGCAGGCCTAGTGGACGAAGGACGTCATTATTTTGTTTCCATGTGCCTACATTATGACATTACACCTAGAGCAGAGCATTATGCATGCATGGTGGATCTTCTTGGCCGAGCAGGGCACTTGGATGAAGCATACAAACTTATAGACTCGATGCCATTTGAACCCGATGCTCGTGTATGGGGTGCTTTAGTTGGGGCTTGTAGAATCCATGGAAATATTGAACTTGGAAAACTGGCTGCAGAATGCCTTCTAAAACTGGAACCATCAAATGCTGGGATATGTGTATTGCTTTCAAACATCTATGCTCAAGCTGGCAGATGGGATGATGTGGCAAGAGTGAGGAAAATGATGAAAGAAAACGGGGTGATAAAGGAACCGGGTCAGAGTTGGATTGAACTCAAGGACTCAATTCATGTATTTCATGCAGAAGATAAATCACACCCACAAACGGAAAATATATATGCAATGCTGGACAGATTGACTAAGAAGATGAAAAACGAAGGATATATTCCAGACACCAGCCTTGTGTTACATGAACTAACAGAGGGTAAGAAAGAACAACGTATCCGTCACCATAGTGAGAGGCTGGCCATTGCTTTTGGCCTTATCACTATGCCTCCTGGGATACCTATAAGGATAATTAAGAACCTTCGAGTGTGTGGTGACTGCCACACTGCTATCAAATTCATCTGCAAGATTGTTGAAAGAACAATAATTGTGAGGGATACTAACCGTTTCCATCACTTCAAGGATGGGCAGTGTTCTTGTGGAGATTATTGGTGATGCTGATGGAAATAAGCCAGAAATGTAATATCTTATTGTTATCTTAATGCCACAATTAGGCTTTCTCATGTGTCATCCTTCTCTCAGAGGTTATTGTACATCCAAGTCTGTAACCTCTAGTAAGTATAATGGCTTTATAAGTGATATAACTGGATACCTCCATGATATAGGGAAAGAGGAAGAAATTGGTTGGCAGTTTCTTAAGTTTTCGGCAATCTTGCCTATCTAATTCTTCTTTTGATATTTGTATAAATTGGAGGTTACTGATTATTCACGCTTCCAAATTTACCTGAATCTTCAGTTTCAATTCCTGTTTTCTTTTAAATTGCTCCAAGTATTAGGATTTAAATTTCTGTACTTCATTTTACAGAATTTAAAATATAAAACTAAATAAAAATTACAAACCCCTAAAATGAATCTGACTGGTGCGAAGGTCCGCTAATTAAAGGTGGGATTCATGCTTAGAAAGAATTTATCCCAGCGGAGGAGGGTTAAAAGCCAGCGTCAATAGGGCAACATAGCTTACTCAATAAGACAGGACAAACCATAAATGAGACAGAGAGGGAAGGAAATCTCAAATCGACTCATGCACCCTCATTATGAAAACCTCTCTGACCCTTTTCTTTTAGCGCCTATATCTTTTAGACGCATGCTTGTATGTTAATAAATAAAAAATTGAATAAGGTGAACCCAATTTATTCACATTGCTATACAGAGTAAGGTCATGACTAGTTTGGCTCTCTTATGATTCGTTTTCACAATCGTTTTCGAGTGCAAACCCCTCTTCCTCTTGTTTTTGTTGGCCTGTTAAGTGCAAGTCACTTGATTGATATGATGGCACACCTCTCTCATTGTGGAGCCTTTTAAATGCAAGTCACTTGATTGATATCATAGTACTCTCTCTCATAGTGGATACATTAATAACTAGACGTTGGCTTCTGAGTGCAAGTCCCATTCTCATTGCCTTGACATTGCATCGTTGTATTTTATAAATGCTTATGAAGGTTGGCTTTTGAGCGTGATTTCATCTCTGGCATGCCTATGAAAATTGGCTTTCGAGTGCAGGTCCCTCTCTTGTTATGGTGACATTAGTACCTAAAAGTTGGCTTTCAAATGCAAGTACACCCTCTCTCATTATTATGATATTTCTACCACTGTGCCTTATAATTTAGAAGTGCTTATGAAAGGTGCCTTTTGTTTCTTGTTGTCCTAAGAATAGGAGATGTTTGTAGATACATTAATCTAAGTTCCTTAGGTTGCCATTGTTGCCTTATATAACTGGAGGAGCTTTTATAATCTTATAAAAACATTTCTGAGGGATGCATCACAGGCCATCTCCATGGAAATAATGTTCATGGCTTTCATGGATGTATGGATTTTACATCTTAGGAACTAGTCCCACGAACTAAGTGAAATACACTCTTTTAGATCAATATTAATTTTAAGATTTATCAAGCATTGAAAAGATATTCTCAATTTATATTTTATCCTTCTGAATGTCTAAAAGATCCCGAGTTAACAAAAATATATGCTGATATGTGTGTATAATTTATTTACTTTATTTCACATTATAATTTTTTAAATATTTTGAATGTTACATCCTATCTTATTCATATTGAACTTTTTTTTATTCTTTTATTTTTATTTTGAAATGTTATATTAGACTGACTTATACTGAACATCACATTAATATGGGACATATATTACCTATCTTCCTCGTGCTGCACTCTAAAATGCTCCTGGCTTTCTCTCGGTACAAGAAGGGAAGGCACATCTGAATTTTATTCACACATGTAACCACATCACACAGCCCAAAGAGAAATGGTCAAGCATAGGGCACTTACATCATACAGTGAATCTTGCTATGTGTTAGTATGAAAAGCCGCTGCCACTCTCAACCAATTCCATCCACGTTCATTTCAACGGTCTTATACCAAATAAGACTTGCCCAAATGGCAATTGTTCTCTGTAATTTAAAGTCAATAAATTCCCATCTCAAATGAATCAGCTGGAAGCATGAATCTGCAGATCAACAATTGCTTCTTCATACTTACAACTGTTGTAAAGTCATCTACAACATTACAACCATGTCACCCTTACACTCACACACTTTAATTTTGAATGAGATTTCCATGTTGGTATCCATCGCTCAAATTGCACGCAGTATATGTGCAATGGCTATCACCTCCAAAAGCTCAATCTCCATCAAGAAAACCCAAAGATGGGCTGATAATGCATAAGATATTATGTATTTATTGTGTCGGATTATGCAGCGAGGAGGAGAGACTGAGGCATAAGCCAATACAAACATATGCTAGACTCATGCTGGTACATGTGAATAGGAAAGCCCTAAAAGAAGGCATAAGGTGTTGATATTTGAAACAGATATTCAAAATATCAACGAGCTGAACACTCTTGAAGAGCCCGTCAAACGACCACTCATTGAAGAGCCGGTCAAGAGGAAAAGGGGAATGGAATCTATGATGTTGCAAGTCTTAAACCAATTTACCTGGCTTAAAATGATTTGTTATGATGTTAGTGGAGCTTTTTTGCTCACAAGTATTAGGTATGTTTCGTATTTTTCGAGTTTATTTTGAAATGGCCTCTATGTTAAAGATGTGTGTGTTCAAAATCAATCTGATAGTCATTAAAAATGGATGATGTGTTTGTTTAAAATCAATCTGATAGTCATTAAAAATGGATGAAAAGTTGACGACCACCTGCTAAAATGAATTAGGAATTTGACTAGCAAGTAACTATCTGAAAATGAAGTCTGAAAATGAAGCCAATCTACAAGACATTCGTTAAAATAAAAGTGAAATTATAGCTGTTAACATGCATCTACAAGCTGAACTATAAGTTGCTGAAATAGGTAGGCCTAAGCTACAATACAGTTAGCTGAAAACGAAGTTAGTCTATAATATAATAGATGAAATAATGCTTTATTACAGCTATTACTATACCATAAATTGTTTTATTACAGTTATTAGTGTACTAAAATGTCAAAGTCAAAGTTGTATGAAAGAGAACGATGATGTAAATAAATCAAATAGAGCAGTCATATTAAAAATATATACCAAGGAAATAGAAGTGATATTGGCTTCCTGCTCTGGTTTCCCCGTGGGCTGTTGGTGTTGCTCACGTCCTACTTACAGGCAGTTATGGTCGTATTCTCTACTCTAGGTTTGTATTCATTCCCTATGTTCTGGAGAAGTAGGTTTGGTCTCTACATTCAAGTTCTACAAGGCTTAAGTGCCACCCTATCTACCTATTGCACCCATTGGTCTTTGTGTTTGTTTTGAGCCTCTCTATGCCCTATTATCCTCTACAATGTTCCAGGTTGAGGAGGAGATCGAAAGAGGTAACCTCAAACCACTTTCAGTTCAGTTGCTAGCCCTACTGAACCAGAGAGGGATCTCTCTAAGGATTTGTCAATGAATAACTAAAAAAAAAAGGTTTTAGGCTAGATATACAAGTCTTGTTTGAGTATTTGTGAATTTAGGGTTTTTGGTTTGTTGGACTAGGGATTAGAGCAGGTAATTAGGTCAAGGCTTCAAGTATGTAGTGACAAGTATAAAAAGGATTTAGATATCAGTGTGTTATGGTGAACTTAAATGTTGTCAATGTAGTATAGGTCTGAGAGTTTTAAAAAACATAATGAGCATGTAAAAGCATGAATTCATTAGTTTTAGAAAAAAAGAAACACAAGCATGATTTCCAGACAGAGCTTAAACCTAAGATTTCTATCTATATAACTGCAAGGAAATTCATATGAAGAAGATAAAGCATGAAAAGATAGATGATTTATCCATTAGAAACTGATAGAAAAATGAAACAACACCATAGATTTACTGAACAAGAATTCTTGAAATATCGCTGCAACTGCTCTTGTATTAGCTGTAAGAGAACATAAGGTATAAGCTTCTCCATAAAAGTCCAACCCCTCTCTCTGAATGAGAAATGATACATATAGACTGAATCAAACAACTTCTCCACCTTCAGGAGTCAAATTCCTAGGTGGTGGAACTATTTCCAATATTCTCTCAACCAACAGGTGAGAGTGAGAAGATCAAATACAAACTTTTCTCTTAGACTTTTTTTGAATTTTTCTTCCTTTATGAGGCCTAATTAACCATAAAAACAACCTATGATGTCTATTTATTCATGATTACATCATTTAACTTCGAACTACTGCAATTACATCATGAGTTCTGACTTTGACCAAGTCAAACTGAAAAACTAGGAAATTACACAGTGAAATTTTAAATAAAAACTCATAAATTTGCAAAAGTGCAATGCCAACTTTGAGCCCACTTTTAGGAGCCTTCTTGAAGTACAAATTGATATCTGAGAGAACGGTCAACTAGCCTTGCCTGTCTAGTTTCCAGAACACCTTGAATTTTGGAAAATGACCCATGGGAAGGCTTTCAAAATCTCATTCTCCCAAGGTGTCTCCAGAAGCGCATCACCTGTCAAAAAGAGTGGTAGAATAATGATTTTTGACCCCTTATTCTCATTTTTCTCAAAATCTGAGCCTTGTATGAGAAATCCGACGAAATGGGTTTTGAGAGGAGGTCATAAGCTTTCCAAAAATATAAGCCACTTGTCATTTGGAGTCCTGAGGAAAAAGCGCAATGCCAAGGTGCAACATTTCTGTGACTAGCCCAATTTCTGATTTTGGCACCAAAATTCTCAAAAAACGAAAACTACTCAGAAAACCTTCAAAATTGGTCATGAAGTGCAAAATGAGGCATGTCATGCCCTCATAGATGTTTCAACAAGAATCTCCAAGTTATCCCTCTCATTTTTGTCCTTTAGGGTTTCCTTTAGTCTATTTTTCAACTGCTTGAGCTTAATGTTACATATCATGTTTCTGGTTTGATAATGATGTGCCATGTGCCTCAATAGCTGATTATCCCTGTTGGCTTTGTCAAAAAGCTATTCTAAGTGGTCATTTACCTTACTTAGCCAATAATCTCTATCCCCATTGATCTCCAAGTCAATTATGTCATCCATGTCTAGGTCTTCATCTAGCAGATTATGTCCTTACTCCCCCTTCAATGCCTTTTTGAGCCCCTTGGTCCTTGGCCTCTTTTTCCTAACTTGTTTTTCAGTTTCCTCATGTTCACTAGGCTCCAACACTACTTTGCCTTTGCCTCCTTGCTGCAACACCTTAGACTGATCTTTCTCCATCATGAGCTGTTTAGCCTTAAGCTGTCTGTCTTCTTACTCAAGGAAGGAGATGAGGAATTGAGGGAGTTAGGGAAGGGAGATGATGATATGGGAATTTTGGAGATGGATAGGGGTGGTAGAAAAATTAGGAAGTTTGAATGGAGTGAAATGAGAGAGAGAGATGAGTAGGAGAATTTAAAAACACTGATACTAGGAAATTATCCAAAATGATAGGTATGAGCTAGGGTTTGTGTAAAGGTGAGGTAGACTAAAGGTAAATGGGTTGATTAGTGGATGCCAGGGTGATTTATATATGTATAGAGGTATGAGATGACAAATTTTAAAGTTTTCAATGTCATAACTAACAAAATCCATCATTTGCACTAGCTTTGAAGCATGAATTTTCACATAAACCCTAGATGAACACAACTCACCATTTTCACTTTCTTTGCCAAAGGAAAAGAGTGAGTAAGATGATGGTACTTACTTGTTGATCAGCTTATAAGAGTAAGGAATAGGAATTCAATCTTAAATTTGAAGTTTGGGTGAGTTTTGCAAAGTTTTGGGCTACTTTGTCCCAAGCACAGCGCCACCTCCAGAAGCGCAACGCAGTTCACAGAAGCACAACACCATCTTACATCCAGATTTTGGAGGCCTTAAACTACTCCAAATTGTGAACTTGATAGCTCGTTGGAAATCTCTTGAAGTCTGCTACAAGATGGACTCATCAAGAATGTAATTTGGACACTCCAGCAGGGAGAAAATTTGATTTTCCCAAGGTCGCTCCAAAAACCCAGCATGCCTTTGACAAAAGCGTAGTGCCAACTTGCAGAGCACTTTTGGATGCCTTCCACTCATCCAAATCACTATTTGAAGGTACCATTGGAAAGCTTAGTATGTCTGATACACAATAGAGTCCTTAAGCACTGCCAACACTTGCTCCAAATACCTGAAAATCTATCTTGAAGTCAAACTGTCCAGAAGTGTAACAACTCTCCCATTGCAAGTGTAGTTTGGGCATTTCTCTCAAATCATAATACCTGTACATAAACTGAAGGAGGTTTTTGTTCCTTGGACTATCATTGACAAAAACCTCTTTCACTTTTGTAAACTTATTCTCCATTTGGTCATAAACATATTTTGAAGAAAAAATGGTCCTATGAGAAATGATGAGACGAGGTAGTGTACTACAACATTGTCTTATTTGAAATAAAACATTACCTTTACCTTTATTTTTCTTTCCCTAAGCTGCTAACTCCCTTTACTCACTAAATTACATGATGAACATGTTTTTGTTTTGACCTATGGTATCATGATGATACATGGAGTGAAAGCCTAGACCATGACCTAAAATGAAGAATTTGACCAATTCATGACCCAAGACACTTAAATGAAGATATGATACATTGAAGAAGATAATGACCATGACGAGTGATGAGAACCATGAGTAAGTGAAGGGAGTAGCAGTGACCTAGACATAACAACCGATGACCAAATTTTTATTTGAAGACTCACTGAAATGACAAAAATTTGGCTTGACACCATAACAACACGTTGTAAGAGCATATTTGATCACTGGTGACAGGCTAAACTGATTGACACTAACATGCCCTATCCCAAGTACTTTTGCCACCTTCTACACTATGTTGGCACTTTTGTTTTCATGGCTGGTAACAATAAGTCAAGTAAGATGCCTCCAATCAGAGAGGTCATAGGTCTTCTCACTAAGGTGTCTCTTGGCACTCTCAAGGAACTAGGGCTAACAGGTATGCCTAAGTAGAGGTATCTACAATCTACCTCCCCTATCACTCGAGCAATTGTTGGTGATTTGGTTGACTTCGTCAAACATAAATGCCAAAATGCCTCAACTCACCAAATTGTGGTTGGATTCCAAGGTTGGGTGGAGGACACATGCTTCCCGAGGATTAGAGATACTAAGGTGTTTTGTGCCATGGAACTCTATTGGATGGAAAAGGCTCTTGTTGTTTTTCCAATAGAGAAGCAAGGGAATTTATGTTCTTGAATCCATCCCTAAATCTATTCACTGGCTTAGGAGGCTTGAGGCCAAGTTCATTGTTCTTTGTAAGGTGGTTTTTGGTCTTAGCTTCAAAGTTTACAGTGGTGTGTTTAGGAAAGAGGAGAGAAGGTGCAGAGCCGAGATGTTGGTGAATTATGGCATAAAAGACTTAGCCATTTGCATCATGGAACTTTTAAGATCATGCAACAGATTTCTATGGGTGGAGGACACATGCTTCCCGAGGATTAGAGATACTAAGGTGTTTTGTGCCATGGAACTCTATTGGATGGAAAAGGCTCTTGTTGTTTCTCCACTAGAGAAGCAAGGGAATTTATGTTCTTGAATCCATTCCTAAATCCATTCATTGGCTTAGGAGGCTTGAGGCCAATTTCATTGTTCTTTGTAAGGTGCTTTTTGGTCTTGGCTTCAAAGTTTACAATGATGTGTTTAGGAAAGAGGAGAGAAGGTGCAACGCTAAGATGTCGGTGAATTATGGCATAGAATACTTGGCCATTTGTATCATGGAATTTTTAAGATCATGCAACAGATTTCTATAGGCCTCCCTAATGGAGCACTAGAGAAGTGGGATACATGCAAAGGGCGTACCTTGGGGAAGCACACAAAATCTACCTTCAACGATCGGGACAGGGGGGCACATGAAATCCTTGAAAGGATCCACTCTTATGTATGTAGACCTTTCTCGAAAACCTCCACTTCCAAGCACACGTATTATGTTATATTTGTAGATGATTTCTCACGGAAGTGATGGATCTACTTTATGCAGAAGAAAGACCATACATTCTCCAAATTTGTTGAGTTTAAAACACTTGTTGAGAAAGAGACTAACAGGAAAGTGAAGGCTCTTAGGAGCGATAACAATGTTGAGTATGTGTCAAATGAGTTTAAAAATTTCTGTGCTAAGGAAGACATTCAATGGGAGTTGACAACACTTCATAAACCACAACAAAATGAGGTGGTTGAGAGGAAGAACAAAAGTATTGTGGGAGAATCACGGGCAATGTTGCATGACCAAAGCCCACCTCTACACTTGTGGGATGAATCATGCAACATAATGGTCTATTTGCAGAACAGAAGTCCTCACAGGATTATTGGCACGAGTACACTAGAGGAAGATTTTTCAAGGAAGAAACTAGACGTGTCACACTCCAGGATCTTTGGATCATTAGTTTACTGTCATGTTTCCAAGGAAGCAAGGAAAAATATAGATAAGACAATAGAGTTGGGCATATTTTTTGGGTACATTGATACACCTCACAACTATCGGGTGTACTTGCAATCTTTTAGGATGCCAATGGCCAAAAGAGATGTGAAGTTTGACGAGGAGAAGGCAATGAGCTATTCTCTTAAAAGAGAGCTTCGGTTGCAGCTTGATCAGGAGCTTTTGGCTCCAAAGGAAGAACCTTAGGAAGTTGTGGAGCATCCACACGTAGAGGATGAGAGAGTGGAGACATCAACTCAAGCAGAGACATCTAGAGAAGGAAGGAAGCAAACTGGGGAAGTTGACAAACTATTGTAGGATGTTAGAGAAAATGTGGGAGCACCTACATCATAGCGTAGACAGAGGGGGTCACCACATTGGTACATTGGGTCCATGGTTATGATGAGTGAGATAGTTGAGAAAAAACCGTCCTCATTCAAGGAAGAAATGCAAAAACCAGTTGGGTTGATGCCATTGTAGAAGAATATAATTCCATAGTTAGAAAAAATGTTTGGGAAGTGGTCCCAAGACCAACAGACAAATCAGTGGCTGGTTCGAGATGGCTTTACAAGGTAAAGCATGCAGTAGACGGAAGCATAGAGAAACACAAGCCAAGATTTGTGGCCAAGGTGTTGTGGGGAAAAATGCCTATGCAGGACGATCCTATCCACCTAAGGTGTGACAGTGCCTTAGCAACAAACAGAGACAGCTATTCTAGTATTCTTCCTTTATGAATTAAGAATGAAGAGAGATAGATGGACTAACCGGTGTCTTCCGTTTGTCCCTCGATCCGGTCTCTCTTCTCTTTGAGGGTTCCCAGCTACTTGCCTTCTCGCTCGCCCAACTTCAAGAGGTTTCTGCAAGATCACAAGAAGAGAACACTACACAAGACATGGATTCATATTCATAACTAGTTCAGGATTAGAAATAAACTAAACATACTAATGCAATCATACATCAAAGATAAATCAGTATATAGGAGAAACCAAGATAGCTTTATTGATGAATAACAAGGTTCAGGAAGAGATACAACCCAGAGGGCTCCAATCCAGTATCTCCTTCCCAGCAAATGGAATTCCTATCTTCACCCCCTTCAAAGCATTAAGCACCCAATGATTCCAATCTCAAACCAACAACAATTCTTTGCAATAACAAAATTCCAGCCTCCAGATCTCATGGAGGAGAGATCCATATATAGATGTTTGGAGAGAGGATGAGTCAGCTTGAGATCTTACTAGTGTCCTCTCCCTCTGTCAGTTCTTGATTCCACTTGGAGGTTCTTGCTTCCACTTGGAGATTAGGAACCTCCTACTCATCACCAGTCGAATTCACTGAGGCAAGTGTCATTGAGGAAGATTCTGGAAGCTTCCTGGGTCTTGACACCTCTTGGAATGAACTTGCCATTTGTCAAATCTCGCTCAACGCACCCTGGTAGTGCTTCTACCTGCGTTGCAGTGCAGGTAGCCAGTGTTGGCTTTGACATTCAGCGCAGACAGCTAGTGGAGCCACTGAATTGATCCTGAATTGACTTGTTTTTGAGCAGTTTCTGGTGGAGAACTTCTGTGAATTGCTGTGGTTTGTTAGCCTTGTTCCTCTAGGGGTAGGAACAACATGTTTAGGGACTTTGGATCCCTTAGATTATGGACATTTCATGCTTATAGCTGTAAGGCACAAAAATGTCTATAACAGTTGCCCCCTAAAGTATGAGGCCGTTTATCGGGTGAAATGCTTTATCAGGAGGATCCGAAGTTCATCCAATGCTGGGAGGAGACCTGTAATAAGATACAATACATTATTTTTCATACTGCTTTCATGATCTAGCTGAGGCGGGCATTCCCATGCTCAGCTTTATAAATTCATTTTTCTGTACATAGAACAGACAATCGTCTGATGGTAGACTGATAATTTTGATGAAATTATCATCCTTTGGATAGGATGATTATCTGTTGCAATGATGTACATGTCAATGTCTTTATCTTTCCTGAATATATATCGCAGCCCGGATGGATGAAACTAGATCCGGGGTCTTCAAACTTGTTCGATCTTCACTCTAAGTACAAGTCGATCCATGTGAGAAATGTTCTGAAGTCGAACATGGAAAGACATCGCTTGATTACCGGTCAATGAGGTAAACCGTTAACAAGCGCGAGAGGAATCACCGATAATGATAATGACCCTCAAGGTACTGCAGTACAATTCACGTGGTGTGAATAAAGGACTTGGCGTCGAACACCACGCAAAATCTTTCGGTCGAAGGTCATTGATGTATACCTGTCGCTGGAAGTGAGAAACTTGCCATTGAGGCATGCAAGCTTCAAAGTACTGAAGGGGTTGTTCCTAGATCAACTTCTTGGATAATGATCTGATGTCGACAAGAAGTGATCCGTCAAAGAAGGGCCTTAATGAATCCCACATCAATGACACGGAACGGAGCTAATGATTTTGATGGAGGTGAAAACGATCTGTGACATATGATTCAGGGTGGCGGTCATGAAAGGATGAAGGATAATGTACAACAGTGGATGGGACACGGTTGACTTTTCTAAACGACTTCTCTTGAACATATGGCGACACTGATGCGATGGATTGGTAGCATTACCCCAAATATGGATGGTATGGCGAGACCATGGATGTGACCGGTGAATGAAACAACCCAACCCGATTGTGGTACGAAGGAAAAGTGTCATGTTCAAGAACGACTTGCTACCATCAAAGTTTTCTTGAGTTTCTCCCAATTTTTCCCCAGTCATTGCTGATCAGTACCTCTTTATTTTTGTCAAGCTTGACGAGGATAACATATGCTTGTTCTATAACCTACCCTTCGGGCAAGCCCATCGCTATGTTTTAACGAGCCTAGCAATAGTGAAACTCGTTCTCATCTAAAGACAAGTTTGTCGCTATTTAATGCTTTTAACGAGTCTAACGACAAAGATAACTCGGTCCTTTTCATTTTTAGAGAGTCTGAAAAGGTACATAAAGTTAACTCCAAAAGTCCTTTTTCGTCATCTAATCCCTTAGGTCCGAAAAAGTATAAAACAATACAGAAGGGATGAGTTTTCGATAGTTTTAACGAGCCGAATAAAACAAGCGCTCAATCTTTTTGTGCAATAATCCCTCGGGTCCAAAAAGATTAAAATCTAGAGGAGGGATAGCACTTCCTGTCCCTTTAACGAGCTGGAAGGCCAAGGACTCGACAATCTTTTCATATTTTACGAGTCAGATGAAAAGAGCTTAAAGAAGACTCGTCTTTTGAGGAACGAGTGATGAAACATGTTAGCAGCTGATTCCAGGTACAGGTTGGAATTTTCCAATCACGGCAGTGTCACAAGGATGGCTAGTGAAATCACTCTTCGCAGCTGTTCCTCAAAATGGGTAAACAAACATATGGAGGTGAACGATCGGCCAAGGGAAAAGTGGAGGTGATGGGCAAACACGACCAAGGCTTTAATGGCTGATGATATTACATTCACAGTGGTTATTTACTGCGATAGTTCATTTTTTAACGAGCTTAAACGCAGGTGGAAACATTTGCTCGATCTTATGTTTATTTTTTAACGAGCATGAACTATGTGCTAAAACTGTTCGGATCTTGCGTTTATTTTTTAACGAGCATGAACTGTGTGCTAAAACTGCTCGATTACCCAGTCATATGATAAGAATGTCTCATTAAGATTCTATTTTTTATGGAGCTTCATCTTATAAAGCTATGCCCCGCATCCTTTCATTATGCAAGTTCGGAAACGACTAATCCTACGAGTTTAAAGGGTTAGACCTACAGGTTTAAAGGGAGGACCTAAAAATTAAAAAAAATAAATAGCCGCCCCTTGCTTGCACTCCGAAAGGTTTGCATGCCCCCAGGTATAAAACAGAGTTTCAAGGTTACCCCTACTTTAGTCCGGCAAAACAATTGTTTTACCGAGAGAGGCCTACCTCTTTCAGGTTACCCAAAGATTGTCTCGTTAATCTTTCAAACAAAACACTTCTTCGGCGATATCTACCGAAATAGACAAAGGTGAGAGACTCCGTCTGTCAACTCACATAACTTTGACAAAAGAATCTTATTCTAGAATAACCCTCTTCCAGCATGGGCGGGGTACAGACTAGTCATATTCTCCCGCGGAAACCTACCCTATACCCAAAGTTTTCCTGCCGAAGCAGACCAGGACGCATGCCCCCTGGGTTCCAGTCATATCCTCCCGGATTACTCGCGCTCATCAGGAGGACGGACCGTGGGTTGAGACATTTCTTGCGTGAAGAGACCATTTAGGGATGGTATATGACTATTTGCGATGCGTGATCCGGGAAATGAAAGTTGGTCCACGAGCTTGACCACTCTTCCTTCATGCGGAAAACACATTACTCTAAAGAGTGAGGAGACGATGGCTCCCATGCAATATATATAGTCTCGTCCAAGGAGTAGGTTATAATCCAAGGGTTCTTGAACGACCATCACGTTCATTTGAACGGTCTTCCCTTTCAATGTTATGGGCACATTGGGGAGGATCCCTAAAGGTCGACTGGTTCCTTTATCAAAACCTGATAGATTTCTCATTTCAGGCAAAAGTGCTGGCGAACCAAGCGATTTCCAAGCAATAGAGGAAAGGATACTCACAGATGCCCCCTCATCAATGATAGTGCCAGCCATTACCATTCTGTATATTTGAACGATAATTCTGAATGGTATGCTTGCTGGCAAACGGGGTCTGCCTAGTTGGTTCCAGTTGAAGGACACAACCAGGTTGCTTGGTGGTGGGACCGAATAGATGGCCGGGTATGACTCTGACGAAGTTCCTTCTTGCGATAAAGGAATGGGAAAATTGCCCCCTTGTTCGTCGGAGTCTGTGTTGATGAAGAGAATTTGGACGGTGTCGTCTTTATTCTCTTCTGTGATGATATCATTCGAGGATAGAGCCTCTGAAGGCAAAACCGGGTCAACTGCCGCCTCAACCTTTTGACTTTCGTCAGGTATGGATTCAGACGGTTCATCCTCAATGATAGGTGCTTCAGCTGACCACCTGGGTGGGCCAGCCGGGTTCTCAACTAGTGAAGGACTTGGCAGGAGTTTTTGATATCTAGGAGGAAGTTGCGCTCGTAAAATCGAGCGATCTTCCAAAACTCTTTTAGCCTCGTCTAAAAAGGGACAACGGTGGATGGCATGGTCGCCTTCACACAGTTTGCAGGGAAATCTAGCTTTTCCTCTCTGTCTTGGGACTTCACTTTCACTAGTTGACGGTGAGCTGTCAACATGGCTATCAGAGGTTGACGCCACCAAATTGTGCAAACGGGGAGACCAGTCCCTTAGTATCCGAGGGATGCAGGGGCAATCTCTGTGGAAGTGGTCTCCCTTGCATATGACACATGGCGATTTAGGCCTAGTCAGTGCTGTGTGTGGATTTTTGTCAGATGCCACTTGTTTGTCCCCAGTCTCTTTTGGCTCCTTCTTCTTCTTCTCTTTCTTCTTCTTTTCCTTCTTCTCCTTAGGAACTTAGTTTTTGGTTTTACCAGTTCCGTCAAGCGAAGAGGAAGGAGGAGAGGAAGAATTAGATGAAGTAGAAGGCTGGTGGGAAACTCTGGTCTGGTCTGACTGTTGATTCGACTGTTCAGAAATAGTGGTGGTCTGAACGACATTGGTTGAGAAGAGCCAGACCGGCAAGCCAATTGTCAGTCCTGGAAGCGATAATGTGGCCATATGAGGCGCACCAACATCTCCCCAAGAGGAGAAGGGACTAGGATTTCCACCAAGGGGAATTCCTTGGTTGGTGTGCTCCATTTTCTCAACCTAAAGATCAATGCAGGAATAGGGGTGATTGTTCCGTTTAAAATAAATTTTAACGATGCTTTAGACACAACTTGCTTTTTCACTTTTAAAGAGTCGAGAAAAAGCTAAAGATGACTCTAGTCTCCTTCGATGTTTTAACGAGCCCGAAGTGACAAATGCTTGGATGGACTTTTTCCGTTATAGAGTCTGAAAAAGGCTAAAAGGAACTGCTCTGGAGTTCTAGGCAGAGGGTGTGCCAAACTTTTCGCAAAACCGCAGAATACTTTTTAGGGTACGGGCAGTGGATCTTCCTGAATGCTGTGTTCAGTGCATTGCGATCAGTAGGGCGGCCGACACTGCTTCCTAAGGATAAAGGTTTTATGCCTATAGGGGTCTCCCCATATATACGTGACGGTACGTGGGAGCACAATCCGTACTGGCGCTATCGTCCCTCAAGAGGAATCACCCACCATCAACGAGATCGACAGTCACCAGGCTTTACGATGCCGGAACACGTCTCTAGCCTAGACCTCTATGTTGTGCGTTATGTTGCAAAGCGTTGTTAAGTTCATTCAATTTATTTTAGGTTGATATTTTTAGAAGTTTGCCTTTTGAGGTTCACCACGAGATGTATGATACAATTTCTAAATGCAGTCTAAAGATGATAAGCAAGCTTTATATCTTTTCAACTTATGAAAATCCTAGCTACTAAGGGAAAAGAAAGACACCATCTTTTCTCAAAGAGCAATCAGCACACTCTAATGCACTTTTCCTAAATCAAACATGCAAACTATCAAGATGCAAATGCACAATGCAGGTGTTTGTTTTCCGCTTTCTTAGTATTGATGCCTACAAAGAAAGCTTTTTGTACAACTTTGAATTTGCTTTTAAATGACGGATACAAACAAGTTTACTTTTTCCAAATCAGAAAGGGTAGAAGATATTACAACACTTAACGATTTTCGAAATGAATACATGTTTTGACACTTAAA
This sequence comes from Pinus tabuliformis, assembly GCA_031772625.1. Classification (NCBI taxonomy): domain Eukaryota; kingdom Viridiplantae; phylum Streptophyta; class Pinopsida; order Pinales; family Pinaceae; genus Pinus; species Pinus tabuliformis. The sequence goes on from CM062817.1 coordinate 1,117,165,450, forward strand.
AGAGACAAACTCAAACCAAAAGCAAAAGTAAATGTATAATCAACTATAAATAGCCAATGAACTCTCTCCTAAGATCACAATCAACAGATCTGAATCAAGGGCTACAGGATGATTATTTCACTCATGCAAAGGAAAACTGTAAATGACGCCACAAACACATAAAAACACTCACAGTCTTTTTGTACAAAAGGAGGTGGAATTTAAGCAGAGAAAAGGAGTTATCAGACTGTTACCTATGCTGGTTACAGGCTGCAAAAATCAGAGATCAAAACAAGGCAAAACAGAGCAGAGAACCTCAGTTGCACAAGGCCTAACTGGATCAGCGCAACCTCAACACAGGGGTTTTGACATTCAGCGCAAGTAGCCTTCACGGGACCTGCGTTGAAATGCAGAACCTCTTCACAGGGGTCGCGCTGAAGGAGAAACGAGAGTTTCTCACTGGGTTCTGGGTTACAGATTGCTGATTAATCTACTGTTTCAGGCCAAATAAAAGCAACAAGCAAGGTGCAATCAAAGGGATGCTTTGAGGGAGTACTAAGATCTATCACAAAGGATCATCAAATCATTTGTGAGTCCATTTTCCAGATCATAGACAAGTCCAGTTGTTGGATCAAAGCAGCAACTGTCTACTTTGCATCTGGGAATAGCAGATGCAGTTCGATTGTTGCTGTCGAGTCTATGAAACAAACAATGATAGAAACACAAATAAAATGACTAAACAGATCTCCCCAGTGGAGTCGCCAATTTGTTGTGGGGAAAAATGCCTATGCAAGACGATCCTATCCATCTAAGGTATGACAGTGCCTTAGCAAAAAACAGAGACAGCTATTCTAGTATTCTTCCTTTATGAATTAAGAATGAAGAGAGATAGATGGACTAACCGGTGTCTTCCGTTTGTCCCTCGATCCGGTCTCTCTTCTCTTTGAGGGTTCCCAGCTACTTGCCTTCTCGCTCGCCCAGCTTCAAGAGGTTTCTGCAAGATCACAAGAAGATAACACTACACAAGACATGGATTCATATTCATAACTAGTTCAGGATTAGAAATAAACTAAACACACTAATGCAATCATACATCAAAGATACATCAGTATATAGGAGAAACCAAGATAGCTTTATAGATGAATAACAAGGTTCAGGAAGAGATACAACCCAGAGGGCTCCAATCCAACATCTCCTTCCCAGCAAATGGAATTCCTATCTTCACCCCCTTCAAAGCATTAAGCACCCAATGATTCCAATCTCAAAACAACAGCAATTCTTTGCAACAACAAAATTCCAGCCTCCAGATCTCATGGAGGAGAGATCCATATATAGATGTTTGGAGAGAGGATGAGTCAGCTTGAGATCTGACTAGTGTCCTCTCCCTCTGTCAGTTCTTGATTCCACTTGGAGGTTCTTGCTTCCACTTGGAGATTAGGAACCTCTTACTCATCACCAGTCGAATTCACTGAGGCAAGTGTCATTGAGGAAGATTCTGGAAGCTTCCTGGGTCTTGACACCTCTTGGAATGAACTTGCCATTTGTCAAATCTCGCTCAACGCACCCTGGTAGTGCTTCTACCTACGTTGCAGTGCAGGTAGCCAGTGTTGGCTTTGACATTCAACGCAGACAGCTAGTGGAGCCACTGAATTGATCCTGAATTGACTTGTTTTTGAGCAGTTTCTGGTGGAGAACTTCTGTGAATTGCGGTGGTTTGTTAGCCTTGTTCCTCTAGGGGTAGGAACAACATGTTTAGGGACTTTGGATCCCTTAGATTATGGACATTTCATGCTTATAGCTGTAAGGCACAAAAATGTCTATAACACAAGGGGTTCTCTCAAGTGGAGGGAATTGACTATGAGGATACCTTTGCTCCAGTAGCAAGGTACACATCCATTAATTCAATTCTAGCACTGTCAATGCATATGGGGTGGAAGATCCACTAGATGGATGTGAAGGCAACAATTCTCATTACAGTTATTGAGGAGGTGTATATTGAGAAGCTCGAGGGGTTTGAGACCTTTGATAGAGAGTCGCATGTGTGCATACTCAAGCGAGCATTGTATGGACTCAAGCAAGCACTTTGTGCTTGGTCTATTAGGATCGATAACTATCTCACTGGCTTGGGCTTCACCAAAAGTGAAGTAGATGCAAGCCTTTATCACATTGTGGTAGAAGGTAAATTATTGATTATTGCAGTATATGTCGATGACTTGATCCTTACTGGTGATGAGCAGTTAATCATATCTTGCAAAGAGGACCTTGAAAGAGAGTTTGATATGAAGGACATGGGACTCATGCAATATTTACTCGGTTTGGAAGTATTACAAGGAGATGGGGAACTATTTGTCTCTCACGGAAAGTATGCCAATGAGATACTGAAGAAGTTCTGCATGGAGAGTAACAAACCCATGGACACTCCTCTAGCAAGTAACTAGTAGAAAGAGGATGCCACTTCAAGTGAGGAAGTGGAGGCTACCATTTACAAGCAGCTTGTGGGTTCACTCATGTATTTGGTGAACACACGACTGAACATGTGTTATGCAGTTAGCCAACTTAGTCAAGCCACGGTTAAGCCAACCAAACTATATTGGAAGGCAAAAAAACATGTGTTGATATACCTTAGAGGCACTACTCAGTTTGGTATTTGGTACAAACGAATAGAGGGAGTGAAGCTTCAAGGCTTCATATATGCATATTGGGCAGGGAGTCCATTGGATAGGAAGAGCACTTCAGGAGGAATTTTTAGTATTGGGTTAGCAATAGTTTCTTGGTACAACATGAAGCATAGATCTGTGGCACTTAGCTCAGTGGAAGCATAATACATGGACGCAAGTCAAGAAACATGTGAGGCTATCTGGATGAGAAAGTTTCTTGTTAGGTTATTTGGTTAGAAGATGGATACTACAGTGATATATTATTACAATCAAAGTTGTATCAAACTCTTTGAGAATCCATTATCTCATGATCGATCCAAGCATATCGACATCCGATATCACCATCTACGAGATTGTGTGCAGAGGTAGATTATGTTGTTGATCCAGGTGGCTCTAGAAAGACACAAAGGACAAAGAGGGTTTATGAACGCTTGAAAATCAAGGTGTTCAGAATGATGTCGACCAAGGACCAGAGCGTAGATTTCGTTGTCCTGATTCAAACAGTGCAAATGGAACTTCGATTCGAGTCCAAATGATGAAGTTATCGCGAAAAGAGTTTGCCTTGGTTCCTTTGAAAAATGAGGCATTTGCTCTAAAAATGGGTCTAAAATCCTTATAAGGCAAATCGCAATCGGAGGATTCCAAAGGGCAGACATAAGGCCGAGCCTTTAGAACCCCCGATCGGCGATCTCTGATATATCAGGTCGGAGGAGGAGTAGGCATGCAATATCGGTACCCGGGTTAGCCAATTTGCGATTGCGATATCGACGATCGAAATGATTGGTCGATCGGTGATCGGCGTATGACAAGAGAAGAACCCCCAGACTATAGTGATTGCCGATATCAGCATCGGCAGATGCCAAAGGCAGGACCACTGGGCCGTAGCGATGTGATATGCTGATTGCGACGTGCAATCTCAGCCGTCGGATCGGAAACAGATCAATGGACATGACTAAATCGGCGGTCGGGAGATCAACGATCCTAAATACCACGGGGTAATGCGATAGCGATATGTGATGCATTCTGGACCATCTGATCAAGGAACAGATCAATGGTACAGATCTAATCGGCGTATCGGTGATCGACGAATAGACATATCGGCGATCCCCCGATATACGGGGCCATTGACAAAGTGATTTGCAATTTGCGATAAAGCACGGGCCCGATAGGAAAATAGGGCCAATTTCATGAAATTTGAAGTCTGGTTTTTTCGTATTTTTCATTGTTTTTGTGTATTTTGATTTGAACGAGAAAAATGCCATTTTTGGGGTTTTTTGCACCAGCCGAACCTTCTGTTCAAACGATTGCTATTCTAAACCAACAGACTCCATGTTTTAAGCAGCCTTGTCACAAAAACGTGTTATAAAACACGATGAATGCCGAGAGACGAGGCTAGAGGGCATGAGAGATTGAGTGCCATAGAGCCAGAGGGAAGGTTGTGCCAGACGAAGAAGTAGAGCTAGACAGAGCTATAGAGCCATAGAGCAAGAGGGCCAGACAGAGCCCAAGGAGTTACTCAGAGTAGCGTAAAAGCCCGAGAGCCTGAAAACTAGAGCGCCGCAGAGCCACAAAGCTTGATTGAGGTAGTGCAAGAAGGTGAGCCAAAGAACTCGAGGGTCAGGCAAAGTCGCAAAGCTGCAGCGACATAGCTAGAGCGCTACAAAGCCAGGTAGCCAGAGAGCTATAGAGCCCTAGAGTCCAAAGCAGTCCGCTTCTTACGATCGATGCTGTGAGATCGATGGTTCAACAAGCGTCAGCACTTTGACAACTTCTGTTTCAGATTGCCCCTGATCGTGACAAGCCAGAAAACTATCGATGCAAGGGGAGCCAAAGTCTAGATTGGTAATGGGCCCTGCCTGTGCATCGACAATGTGAACAACGCTATTCACTATGGACTGTTCATCATAATATGAACATCAAGCTTCAGATGGCCCTTTGTTGTGAGATATATGATGTGTTCATGTACTTCTTCTTTCTGCATTATGATGCACAGATCCTTGATTGATGTTGATGCAGGATCTTGTTTATTACATGTCATGATTCCTTGCTTGATTTGATGCAGAATCTTTTATGAGATGTACTTGTTGTCATAACTCATCAAGTTATGTTTCGAGATCCCTTGTTGTATGTTGTTGGGATGCTCTTGTTGTCGTCATGCATGCTTGTTTTTGAGATCCCTTTTATGCCATGTTGGGGGATGCTCATCATGCATGTTTTTGTGTCATACTGATAGGAGTCTTTTGATTGAGAATTCCAGTAGTGGAATATCTCTTAGAGCCACTCCTGCATGAGGGCATTTTTCCTTGTATGATAGAGACATCATCTCTGTGTATGTCACCATTATTGACAGCACTTAATGCAACGGCCTACACCATATTGACACCGAGGCCCGGAGACGTAGTCCCTCCTAGACGAACTCTGTTATCAACGGCTTATGTTTTCATGTTTTGATGATTGTCTTGTTCCTCTTCTTTACAGCATGCACATGTATTCCTTTATTCTCTTTTAAAATGCAATTTAACACATCACGAAAGTAAAAGGTCTTGGAAGGGTCCTTCGTCACACCCGGACCTGGATCAGTTGTTGTAGTACATTCCGTTAAAGGAACAAGATGCAAATATTTTGACAAAGGATTTGTCAAGAGGAAAATTTGAGTTCCATAGAATCAAGATTGGGGTATATGATAATCTCTTTCTTGCTGAGAGGGAGTGTTGAAAATGAAGCATTAAATTCCTAATTTATTTTTTCCTTGATTAAATTAGGAGAAATTTGAATTTCAATGTTAGTAGAATACTTGGAGGTAGTTAATTGAGGTGGCATGGGTCTTGTCACTTAGTTAAATTAGTAAATTCGAGTTGGATACACTTGAGTTCAGTTCTACATGATTGATTTCTAATTCGTAGCAATCTATTTCAGTTAATTTGAGTTATTGTCAATGTGACTAGTTCTCACTGCCAGTGGAATTAGTGTAGGTCTAGTTAAAGGTGTGTAAATTTTTTCACACTAAGTGATCATCTAGTTAACTGATAAATTAAACCAAAATAATTGGTGCATGTAGAAAATTTGAGTTACCTAGTTGATATTGGAGTTCAAGGGTAGTGTACTATCAGTTGTAGAATTTTCCAAGTTGTACAAGTGGTGCATGCAGTCAAAGAAACCTAAAGGAATTACACAATTCTCAATGAGTAATTTCCCTAATTAATAGGGGGCTAATTCCTCATCAAAAAATGCAAGGAAATATGAAAATTCCTACTCCCCAAGAAACCCCTACTACAACAAATATCAATCTACTTCACCTACTTGATTTTAATATACATTATCAAGTTATTCTCTGAACACTGAAGGAAATTACTTCTGCAACCTACAGTTCTTTAATATTTGAATACATGAAACAAAAAACTGAGCAAAGAACAAGATACATAGGACACAATTATTTTTGGACAAAATATTCCCCGGAAAAACCCAATGCGGAAGACCGGTGCAACAACTCTAAGGGTTTTTTATTATTAAGAAGTAATTCCAAATACAAATTCTGTTTTCCCTCCCGGTAATCCAGTGACAGAGAAAATACAATGGCTGAAAATTTGAGTGAGTTTTACCTCACTTCACCTGGCATATCCAACTGATCTGGTAGCAAGACTAGCTAACCTCGGGTACCTTTGCGCTGGCCTTGCGTAGGCCCTTCATTAGCTTTCCAGGCTTTGCGTCAACCCTGCACTGTCTCTTCTGCCCACTGTGTCAACCTTCCTGGTTGTTTCGGTAGTTCCCTGATAATTCCAGCTTTCTATGTGGAGGGCATATTTCTGCTTCTGTGCTGGCCCTTGTTGCTCTGTGTCAGGCCTGCATGGGCCCAGATTGGCCCAGTGCTAGTCCTCCTAGCTGCTATGCTGCCTCCACAAGATTCTCTCTGTCTCTCTGTCAGTATTCCCGAACTATCCCTGCCCCTCTGCTGCAACTGATCACTCAATTCAAATTCTTAGTTTCCTAGCCCTAGAAATCGAATTCCAGATCAATTTTTTCTCTGAGCGTGTGTTTCTATATGAACCCCAAGCCTCCTTCTTATACTTTTCTCGTTGTGACTTCAACGACCGAGATTAAGTCTCTAATCAATGGCTAAGATTAAAACTTGACTTGATCTGCCTTCTAGATCATTCTCACCCATATTTTGATTAATACCCATTAATATTTTAATTTTCCTAAGTTTAGAATTAGGAGCCCCATTAAAAATATTAATTATTTTAATAAAATACAATCTCGGTGGAATTTCACCAAACAGTTTCTGGTTTCTTTAGAAATCATGTGCCTTAGCCTCTCCACCAATTTTCATGGCTAGAGTACATTTGATGCTACCAAAAACTAACAGGAAATAGGAGCATAGTAGGTTGAGAAATTGTCTAAGTATTGGCCCGAATCTGTGTGTGAAGTAGTGAGATAGATTATACTAGTGCAAGGGTTGCTCAGGCTTGAGAAAGCATTGTATTTCTTCTCTATTTTTTGATTATTGCAATACAGATAGTAAGGGATTTTGAGCAGTTGCTTTCCCCTAGATAAATCTCTGTGTATATGTGTTGAATCTTGATGCATGCTAATGATTTGTATTCTCAATCGTGAATTTTCTTCCTTAGATGAGTAGAGTAGCTTCCAGTCTTGTGATTTAGAAAATTTCATGAGCAATTTAGAATCTACACATTAATTTCTACAAATTTCACTCTATATTTGGCTTCCATTGGCTTCCATTTTCTTTCCACATGCTTGCACATAAATACTTGGAATTAAAACTTTTAGATTACTTCAAATCCAAATTACTCTTTATAAAACCTATAACTAAGTACTGAAAATAAAAATCTTCTTTGTGCTTTTATGCTTTGAAGGCTTACATAAATACATGGAGAAGACCCTAATTGTCTCTTTAGTCTCTACTAACTATTGGAATAGATTCACTCTAAATAAATGACTTTGACTAAATCTTGCTTCTAGTTGCTTATTTACTTAATTACGCGGATCTTGTCGTGTTACAATACTTTGACCTTGAGGGTCTCATTACAAGGTTTTGAATTTGGAAGAGGTGCTCCTCACCAAACTCCTTCGGTACAGAAATTTCATGGCCTTCTGGTCATATGTCTTCTATTTGTTGAAGTCCATTAGGATCCCACACATTATGTTGTTGTCATCTATTTGTTTAGCTATACAATTTTTTTTTTTATGTTTGTGATCTTCCAAGATCCCATACTTTTCTTAAACTTTTTACTGCTTTGCTTTCAAAAACACCTTAAATATCCAATTATTCTTTGTTGATGATCTTCTCTTTCATATCTTTGCATTTCAACTTGGATTTCTTCATCACATATTTAGTTCCTATAGTTCAATGTATAGCTCTGCTTTTTGTTGGTGTATTCTACTATCATTCATTTGTTGCTTTAGATCTACATATAAAATTGGTATGGAATTTAATATTGTCTCTCCATCATTTCCCTTGCTCCAAATTTCTATCATGTTACAACTTGTACTATCTTCAAATTCTTGAGGATAATCTTCATCTATCCAACCACTCTAACAATGCATAATGGGCTTCCTTTCCTTTAGTGTTATCTCATCAAAGTCCAATTTTTGGAGAGTCATAATAACTTTTTCTCTTTTTTCTTCATAATTTTCTTTCCAAATCCTTAGGGAATCTAAGTGCCTCGTCCAATCCCCCTACTCCTTTGTTGAGGATTTCCTACTCCCATCTTCATAACTTATATCTCTCTCTACACCTTCATTATTTTTTTCTCTATTACAAGGTTGTCCTTCAATTCCAATTTTTGGAATCTAGAACTCTCTCATGTCCATCCTTTTCCATGTTTTCACAAGATAATGTTGCAACCTTTGTATAGTTCTTATTAAATTTAGGCTTAGTTAGCCAATCTTTTAGAATTTTTAACTCTTTACCATAATATGTTAGATATTGGTCAAAATCTACAAGTAATTTATAAATGAGTTATAGAATCACCAAGGAGATGTTCAAGAGGAAGTTTTTTCATTTAAAAGGTTAGTAATTTTTTTTTTCAATTTTTACAAGTTACAAAGCAATTTAAGTAAAACTTGTAAATTGTATTAGATTTTTTATTTTTTCTAGGAAAAAACCAACCCTTTGTTTATTATTTTTGTATATTTGAAAAACAAAATCACCAAAATTTACAATATTTTAGGGAAAAAAGCACAAACAAAAACCTATATTTTTAGAACATTGAAAGGGGAACAACAAATAAAAATGTTATTTTTTAGTACCTTTGAAGGAAAAGGAATCAAAATATTAAAAATAGATATTTTAAGATATTTATTAAAAAGATGATCGTTTAATTATTATTATCATTTTTTTGCTTTAAACAAAAAAATCAATTTTAAAAGATTAATTATGCTTTAAAAAGGGGAAAAACAACATTACAAGTGTGTGTGTGTGTGTATATACACACAAAAAAAAATTTAAACATAATTTTTTTAATGAAAATAACCTTAAAAAGGAAAATATACATCATAATGGAAAAAATAAAAACAATTAAAGTTGATATTAAAATTCATCACCCCAATGAACTATGGAGAAGGCCTTACCCTGATGAGTTGCATATAGAGTCGCAGTTGTGCAATTTGACAATTGCCCCGCTAACAATTTATTCAATATTAAGCATCTCATTAGGATATTGAAGTTGATCTGTAAACTACCTTGGATATTCCACTGGACAGTTTGTCACAATAGATCTAATAATATTATATTAAAACTCTGAAAATTCTACACTATTACCTTTTATTAAACTTCAATATCTATGGATTTAACTTTAGTTAGTACATGCATGTGAATGAAAATTATAAATAAAAGTATAGAATGACAAAATATGCCAACACACACATACAAGACACAAGATATGCTCTAAGGGAAACCCTTTCGGGAGAAAACTCAGCTGGAAAGTGAGGTCGTTTAACTCTCTTTCTCTATCTGGAAATATGGCTGCTGGTACAAAGAAGTAATTTCTGTGGCCCGTGGGTTGCTACAATGCACAAATCCTCTTTGTGTGATCTACCTCATATCTCTCTTGGCTATCTTTTCTCAGCTATGGAACAAAATACTCTCGAAAGAATGGAATGCGTCTTCCTCCTAGTGGCCCAGTTATAACACAACTCGATAGCATACTAGTGGTTAAGTTTGACTACATCAACTCTCAACTAGAGTTACAAAATAGACTATTCTAGAGTCTTTTTCATCGAAAACACATGGCTAGCCCCTTTTTGCATGAATAATGGGGACTGATGCGACATCCTCTCGAACTATAGGTGTGAAAACATGAAGGTCAACTTTTGAGTGGCATAAATTTTGCATATAGAATTTGATTGACTTGCTTCTTGCGCTATTGGAAAGGTCTATTTTTGTAGAATAGCATGAAAATGTGCTATTCGAAAGTGGTAAAATTTTACCCCAAAAAACTGTCGTTTGATTCCTCAAAACGCTCCTGGAAGGTTTCAGACCCCGTTTTGCTAAACTATGCTCAGATTGGTAAAAACAATCTCGTGAGTTGATTCCTCTGCTTTTTCCACTCCAAATGCATCAAGATGGATGAAAAAAATATAATGATCCAATTCGGATTACACCTCCACATTTTGGGAGGTTTTTGGTCCCCAAAAGATTTTACTGAATGAGGTGAGGAAATGTTTCCTCCACCTTCTCTTTGGTGTAGCACTTAACTTTGCCTGGAAGTTGTCCCTTCAACCCAATATGCCAAAGGTCATGCTACCTCTATATTATAGTTCTATACCTCTTCTGTAAAACTGTATCTTCTGTCAACTCTACCTGAGCATCTGGTGCCAAATCCTCCATAGAAGGTAGGACTTGTTCCTCTTCCTGATCTTGCATGGAAGTCTCATAGAGTTTCAAATTCTCTACATTCACAACTAAGTAAATGTGCATATACGGTGGTAAACTGAGTTGATAGGAATTATCACCCACCTTTTCCAGTATCTCAAAGGGACCATACTTTAGAGCCTTGATTTTCTTACTATAGATTAACTTGATATTGCAAGATACCAAAGCAAAATACTATAACCTACTTCTACTATCAATTTGCGGAAGCTTAAAGATTGAGAAAGATCGAGTTGAACACATATAACTAGAAGAGTCAATGCACATGAAACACAGAAGAATACTCAGGGGAAAGCCTTAGCTAAAAACCCCACTATCTGTATTATCATACAAGGTGGAAATACATCAAGATTACACAAAGCCTTAGCTCTCACAGCTAGCCAACTCTCAGTACAATCCTCCTGGATGCTCACAAGCAAACAAAATTTCTCACAAGCCTTCTCCTCTACCCTCCAAGCTTCCTATTTCCTTGTGCAATTTCTCTTGGGTGATCCTACTATTACCAAGTGTAACACTGATCACTCACACTGATCTCACACCCTGTAAAACTGTGCAATCCTCAAGGAACCTTGTTCCTTCTGCATGGATGAGTTTCCTTTATAGGAAAATTCCTCCAACTGATAGTACAATGTCCCTGTCTTTAATCTCAACTGGGTCTTTCTCTGAATAGACATGCATGAGTTATTTATGAGAGAATCTTTAGTTATCTGGAGTACACTAGTTGGATGCATGCATGCATTAACTGAATGAACTCACAATTAGTTCCTCAAACTATTTGGAACTAATTTAACTGGACATAACTTAGTTAACTGAACTAACTAATTACAACTCAAATATAACTCATCCTTATCTCCTTAATTAAGGGATAACTTCCTCAATCAAAGGGATAACTGTTGCATGACTTCACAAAAACTTCTAGCTTGAATTTCTCCAACTAATTAACTCAAGATGAATTGATTAATTGTTTTTCAAGTAGCTGGTGAGACTAAATTTGAATTTGAATTCTCAATTTTAATTCAAGGACAAATCAAAATTGGAATATTCTAAATGCTATTTTTAACATTTATTGTAGCTATTTTCAACACAATATGCCAAAGGTCATGCTGCCTCAATATTACAGTTCTGGACCTCTTCTGTAAAAATGTATCTTCTGTCAACTCTACCTGAGCATCTGGTGCCAAATCCTCCATAGAAGGTAGGAATTGTTCCTCTTCCTGATCTTTCATGGAAGGCTCTTAGAGTTTCAAATTCTCTACATTCACAACTAAGTAAATGCGCATATACGGTGGTAAACTGAGTCGATAGGCATTATCACCCACCTTTTCCAGTATCTCAAAGGGGTCATACTTTAGAGCCTTGATTTTCTTACCAGACCCCTACAACCTCTCCTTGTTCAACTATAGCCATACTCTGTCTCCCACCTTGAATGATTTCTTCATTCTGTGCTGATTATGCCTAGCCTTATACTTCTCCTAAGACTTCTGCAATGTTCCTTGTACTTGTAGATCGATCTTCTTGATCTTCTCTATAAATTTTTCAGCCCTCAAAGCATCTCCTATAAGATCTTCCCTCACTCCTCCTTGCTTCCCATATGCAATATGCAATGGTGAAGTTGGCAAATATCCAAAACAAGTCTCAAATGGGGATTTTCTTGTATAAGTGTGGACTGATCTATTATAAGAATGTTGTATATATACCAAGTTTTCATCCTAGGTCTTCGGATGCTTATGGTTTTATCCCCCTCAAAAGCTACACCAAAGTCATATTGACTACTTCTATCTTCCCATTTGTCTGCAACTTAGTGTCCATCTTCTCCCACAATGTACTCCAGAATGCACTGAGAAATATTGTGTCCTTGTTTGAAATGATGCTCCTTGGTATCCCAAAGTGCACCCAAACCTGTCCAAAGAAAAAGTTTGCCGCTACTTGTCCACTAATGGTATTTTTATAGAGAATCAGAACACACATCCTCTTGAACAAGTCAACTACCACGAATAGGTAATCATGCACCTTCCTGGTTGTCAGTAAACCTCCCACAAATTCCATGGAAATTCTTTCCCAAGGATGAGTAAGTACACGTAAGGGATGATATAGACCTTGCTTTCTGTTGCTTGGCTTGCTGGTACAACAAAGCATGCATCCTCTTATGAACCTATGTACCTACTCTTGTATCTTGGGCCAATAAACATACCTCTACAAGTTAGCCATGGTCTTCCCTACACCAAAGTTCCCTGCAACCTTGGAGGTGTGAGCCTCTCCTTAATCCCATCTCCCCAATCTAAATGATCTAGTGTGGGACATTGAATTGGGCTTAGACCGAGATGTTTTGTCTCTTTATGAAAACAAGTCATGGAATTTAAAGTTTGTAAGTTTTGGGGGGGCATTTTGGAAAGCATATACTTTCTAGTGGTCTAGTATATGCAATACATATAACTCGCTTTTTTAAACTACAGTTTTGATAAAAGTCTATTTCTTTATCAACCAACCATTGACCATGCATTATCATGATGTCCCTGTTGTACTTCTTGTTGTGCTCCAAATGAAAATTTTATCAATATAAACTATCCTTTTAGTGATAAAAAGAAAAAAAATTAAATAACCTTCTTCAATGATTTAAAAAATATTTAAAACAAAATTTGAAAAAAACACATTAAATGATAAATAAATTAAACATAAATAAATAAGTAAAATCTTTACCCAAAAAAAATTAATTAAATCATAAATTTAAAAAACTAATAATAATAATAATAACCTAAGTTAAAAAATAAAATAATAAACCCATTGGAATAGGGTCATTTTGAATTGCTCACGTGGGCAAAGAAGCATTGTCGAGAATCACCCTCCCCCTTGCTCCAACAAGGGGAGCATCAAGCATTGCCCTTTTCCCTACTGGTCATAAAAAAATCATCGCTATGATGCCTACAACGAAGGATTTTGACACCTATCAACGTGTGAGGGCACCTTGCATCACCCCTCTACCCTCATGAATAAGAAAAGTGTATACTATGCTATTTTTTTTTCTTTCTAGTTTTCAATTTTTTTTTTTTTTTTTTTTTTTTCATTTTGAATTTTTTAAAATTTTGAAATTTGTTTAATTATTTTTTATATTTTTGTTTATGATTTTAAATTGTTTAAAGTTTTTAAAATATCTTTATATTTAGTAAATTGTTATTAAAAAAATTAATGCTTTTAATTGTTATAAATTTTTTTTATTTTTAAACTTCATTAAATGTTTGTAATGTTAAAAAAAAAAATTCCATTAATTTTATTGTAAATGTTGGATATATTTTAATTTTTAATTACATTTATTTTCTAATATGTTTATTTAAAAATCTTTATTTTTAACTTATTAATATATTTGCAATATCTATTTATAGCAAAATTTTCCTCATCCTCATTAATGCATTTGAAATTTTCTTTTGGAAGAAATCTAACATCTCCATAAGTGCCCTTGAAATAATCACTTGGAGGAAACCCACCATCCTCATCAACACCTTTGAAATTATTGCTTGGAAGAAATCTATCAAACCTTATCAATGTCTTTGAAATCCTCTCAAAGGAAATCCATCATCCTCATCTATGCTTTTGAAATCTTCACTTGAAGAAAATTCTTCATCATCCTCTTTTCAGTCCTTTCAAATCCTCGCTTAAAGAAAATTCTTCATTATCTTCACTAGTGCCTTTAAAATCCTTATTTGGAGGAAATTCTTTGTCATCCTCATCAATGCCTTTAAAATCCTCACTTGGAGGAAATTCTTCATCCCTGCCTTCGTTAGTGGTGCCTTCGAAGTCCTTAGAATTGAGACTTTCTTGATCAGCATCCTCAATAGCATTATTTGCACTATCATCAAACTCTTTAGTAGGTGAAATTTATAACTCTTTATTCACAGTGTTAACATTTCCATTATATTCATCAATATATATAGAAATGGTGTACTAACAAAGTATCGATATTGCATAAGTAGAGACTTCACTATCAAATGAATCCATGACCTTTCATGAAAAATATAAAATGATACTGATGTTCATTCTCCTAATGACAATCCTATAATTCATAGAATAAAAATTTCCCTCCAAACATTCCCCTGTAAATTTGACCTATTCTTTTTTTCAAAATTCCCCCCAACTTTCTCAAATTCTTCGCTGAAATTTTCCCATCAATATCTCCCTTCAAAAATCAAATAAAGCATTTATTTTAATTAAGGTAATTAATTTATTTTCACTTTTCACCTTTTATCTTTTACTTTTTATCCCACATTCATTAAACTTTAAAATTATCCACATAGTATTCACTCTATGTGTGTAACACCCTCCTCCCACATTTACCTAAGTTCACGAGTCTATTGGGGTAAACATGTGATGAAGAGTTACTATGATATGAATCAACCTCTTAGGTACAGTTAAGGAAGTGGAATCGATGAACCCAAACCAAACTGACCTTATTCAGGAGCTACAAGACCTCTAGGAGCTAACCAACCACTCCAAGTGCCCAACCCTTGAGCTAACTTTCTTTTTCATTGACCTGGGCTCTTAGTCACTCCCATGACAAGTAAATTCAATGAATGTAAGCCTTGAGTCACTCCCATAAGATTGCTTCCCAGTGAATGTAGACTAATTGACTCAATTCTATACCAACAACCCTGAGATATGAGTCACTTTTTTAAGGCTAGGACCCATGCATCTGCCAAAAACTTAATGAAACTTTAAAAATGATAAATATACAGAGACAAAGCCTTTAATTAAAAAATTATACAAGTACTTAACCTGACCCATCCTAACCATGATAGACATTTCGTTAAACACATAATGAACTTGTAATGTACAGGTCATAAATACACATCGTAACATAGGGGCCTCATACTTATCTGAGAATCATCAAGAAGGTATGATGCCCTCTCACAATAGCCAAAATATCATATATTAGATCATTCATTCATTAACACTTCATTTACTAATCAAAACATGATGAGAGCCATAACTCAAGTCTGTCACAAAACCATGCTTGTAACCAACATATAGCTAGAATAATAACAATAATAGAACAACCATCAAAACCACATAATAATAAGTATAATTACCAATGAAAATGCAAGAGGAAAATACACTTATTAACATATGGAAATCCAACCAAATCAGGGACTTCCATGTACCACCTGACCATAAATTCGGCTAAACCAAATCTTTCTTTCATCCAATCACCCCCACGCCTGCATATTCCAAGCATGAATATAGGATCTCCTAGAATAAACCAACCAAAACCAAACCATGGTTTCCAAAGGAAAAACCACCTCAACCCTCAACCAATGATTCCACCTCACAGTCAAACATCACTAACCATCACCAGATCGGTCTCTAACCAAGTTGTCTAGGGCTCCAAAGCATTTGTTCCAACCTGGCTCCAAGACTAGTAACTCAACCCAAAGCTGCCACAGGGCTTCAGAGCATTTGTCCAACCAAGGCTCCAGGACTAGTAACTCAACCCACTAAGAGCTCCAGAGAATTTGTCCAACCAAGTCTTCTAGGACTAGTTACTCAACCCAAGTTGTTCCAGGGCTTCCAAAGCATTTGCCTAACCAAGGATCTAGGAACTAACAACTCAAGCCACATCTATAAGGAACATGAGAACCAATCAGAAAAATAAAAAGGGAAAACCCCCAACACCGTTTCCATCCAGGAAATGGAAAGGCTAGGAAAATCACTATCAATCTAGGCAATCCTCCATGCCAATGACAGATCATAACCAAATAATCACATGCATACACCATGCATACCAAAACTAGCAAGGAAATCATATATGTAACTTAGTACCTGCAAAGGAAACCTATTGTAGCTATTGATCCCACTATTCTGTTGCACTTTCTTTCTTTTCCTTTGTCTTCTTGCTCCAAATCCAATTGTGCACAAAATCCTCCAAGAGTGCTCCAAGAGAACTCTGTGTGTGCAAGAGTACGAGAGAGAGAGAGAATAAAGAGAGAGCTCCGAGCTAAAACTGACAAAAGATGTGAATTGATCCTCATAAACCTTTTTATCATTGAGGCCTTTATTTTCTTCATTTTCCTCTATTTTTCCTTCAATTTTCCTCTCATGCAATTTTGTGACCTTTCACCTTCCTTTTCTCCTATTTTCCATTATTTTAATGTCAATTGATGCCACTTTTCCTTTTCCATTTCCTTTTCCAATTTCCATAGCCATTAATTAAGCACAAGTGATCCCCATCACTATGTTTTGCCCAAAATTCATCTTGAAATACGTGTCCCATGACCTTGGTCTTATTTTTTACTCTATTGACTTTATTACATGGATTTTTTAACCAAGGCTATTACAATACCCTCCCCCTTGGGGGAACACCATCCTTGGTGTTCAATGACACTTACAAACTAGCAAAAAAATATGTTTCCCATGGAGCTTTATAACACAGCTCGATGCAACATTTACATCATATCCATCTGCTAAAAACATAACTAACATATCATGAAAACCATACCACTTATTGAAGCTTTATAACACAAATCGATGCAGTATTTACATACATATGCATATATAAACATAATCAAACATGACATCAAACATATACCAAAAGACATCTACTCAACCAGTGAATAGAGAAGCATATATATCCTGCATATGATAAACCATCTCGTATGTAGATTCATCGAGCCCAAAGTGCTTCCATTGCACTTTAACTTGCTCAATTGATCAATTCTATAGCATGAGCATCTTTCGCTGCAAAATGCACTGAGGTTCCGACTGAAATTCTCCATCTATTTCCACTTGCAATACAGACTAGCCAATCACATGATAAACATATTTCACATACTTCTTAAGCAATGACACATGGAAAACATCATGGACTTTCACTATCGAATGCAATGCAAGTCGATAAGATTTTGGTCTAATCCTCTCAAGAATATTGAAAGGCCCGCAATACTAAGGTGCTAGCTTGGCACATGATCCAATCCTTAAGGAAATTTTATTGGGTTTGATGCATAAGTATTGTTACCCAACTTGAAACTCCATAAATACCTTGTGCTCATCTACATAGCTCTTCTGTCTATCCAGTATTTCCTTTTGATTCTTCTTTATTACCTGCATTTCCTATTCCATATGTACTAACATGTTCGGTCTAATCAATACCCTGTTCACTATGTCACTCCAACTAATAGGAGTATTACAATTCTACCTGTAAAGTGCCTCAAACTAAGTCATCTTGAAATATTCTTGATACCCATTGTTCTAAGAAAACTCCACCAATGGAAGATACTCTTCCCACTTTCACTGTTGCTGCATAACATACATCCTCAACATGTCCTCCAAAATCCTGTTAACCCTCTTTGTGTGTCCATCTGTCCACGGATGATAAGATGTGTTGAAAGCCAACTTTGTCCCTAAACCTGCAAACAATTCTTTCCAGAACCTATAAGTGAACTTAACATCCCCGTCTGATACATTATTCTTTGGTACACCATGCAACCTCACTATATCTCTGATGAAGACATGTGCTACCTCACTATCAGAATCCGTATACTTTACCGACTTAAAGTGTGCTACCTTTGTCAACCTATCAACCATAACGATAATAAAACCATGTTGTATATATGTCCTCAGCATAACTGTAATGGAACCCAAGGAAATTACCTCCCAATTCCACTATGGAATTGGAATTGGCTGTAGTAGACCAATTGAATGCATGCACTCTACTTTTACTTATTGATAATCCAAACATCTAGCCACACAATTTACCATCTCTTTCTTCAAATTCGACCAATGGTATAAATTATCCACAACTGTCAATGTCTTTTGATATCCCAGGTGAATTGAATATGGATTAGCATGAAATTCCCTCAAGATAAGATTCTTGAGCTCGCTTTTGTCCGACACATATATCCTGTCCCTAAATCTAACCAAATCATCTGCTATGAGATGATAATCCACATCCTGTTCACCTGTACCCTACTGTAACCTGTGCCTAAGTTCCTTATACCTGTCATCCTGTTGTCTTGCCTGCAAGATCCAATCCTGTAAGTCTGTCCCATATGAAATCATAACTGCTATGTGATTTACCTTTATTATCCTGCTAAGAGCATCTGTAACCATGTTCTCTTTTCTATTAATGTATCTCATCTTGAAGTCAAACTCATTGCTCATGGCCAACCATCTAGTTTGCCTCACATTCAGATTCAGTTGGTCAAATAGGTACCTCAACCCACTGTGATTGCTCATTGATACAAACCTCCTGCCAAGAAGATAATGTCTCCACATCTTCAATGTATGGATGATTGCTGCCAACTCAAGGTCACACGTCACATAATTCTACTAATGCTCATTCAATTTCCTTGATTCATAGCATACTACCTCTCCTTCCTGCATCAAAACCCCACCAAGTAATTTCTTACAAGCATCTCTACATACCACAAACTCTTTTTCTGGATCTGTGATCTTTAGAACTAGAGAATTTGTAAGCAACTGTTTCAGCTGCTCAAAACTAGAAGCACATTCTTCTATCTATTCAAATTTATTACCTTTTCGATGCAAGGATGTAATAGGATAGGTAGTCCATGAGAAGTTCTTGATGAACCTATTGTAATAGCTTACTATTCCCATGAATGATCTAACCTGATCGACGTTCCTAGGAGTTGCCCACTCCATGATAGCTCTTATCTTTTCTGGATCCACTGTTATGCCTTCCTTGGAAACCACATGTCCCAAGTAATGTAGGTATGTCTAAAAGAAACTGGACTTACTAATCTTGGAATGCAACTGATGCTCTCTTAGAAATCTCAATACTACTGCTAAGTGTGCGGCATGTTCTTCCTCATTCTTAAAATTTATCAGTATGTCATCAATGAATATAATCACTAACTTGTATAGATAAGGACACAATACAATATTCATCAAGCACATAAAAGTAGCTGTAGAATTAGTCATATCGAAAAGAAATATAGCAAACTCATAATGCCAATAACTAGTCTGGAAATAAGTCTTGTATATGTCCTCTTATTTGATGCGTACCTGATGGTATCCTAATCTCAAATCGATCTTTGAGAACACTGTTAATCCCTTCAACTAGTCAAAAAAGTCATCAATCCTCCGCAAAGGGTACCTGTTCTTGATCGTCACCTTGTTCAGATACCTGTAATCACTACACAACTTGAGAGTGCCATCCTTCTTCACAAAAAACATTGGTGCATCCTAAGGTGACACACTTGGTCTTATGTATCCCTTGCCAAGAATTTCCTTCAACTACAACTTCAGTTCCACTAACTCTAGTGGGCTCATCCTGTATGGTGCCTTTGATATTGCTACTGCCCCTGGTACCAACTCAATCGAAAAGGCCGCTTCCCTGTGAGGTGGAAACTCTAAAATATCTGTTGGGAACACATCTTGAAAATACTGCAAAAATGGGTACCTCTCCAAGACATCTGCATCCTCAACTTCCTTACCTTTATCACTAGAAATATGCACTGCAAACAATACACATCCTTTCCTGCGACTATGCTTGACCTACATAGTTGTAGCCATCCTAACTGATGTTTCCTTATTCTTACCTTGCAATATTCTTTATTCCCCATTATCATCCAATATCTCAATATCCTTATCATAGCAATCTACTTTGGTCCTATGGAGGTACAACAAATCCATACCCATAAGCATACTATATGATCCCAATGAAATCACATCTAGAGACACTGATTTAGGCATACCATTCAACTCAAATGCACAAGCTCTTACCCCATGATGAACTCTTTTCCTAGTACTTATATCCAATTGCACCAACCAAGACTCTGCATGCATTTCCTTATTCAAACCACACTTATCCACTAGGTTAGGATTAACATAACTATAATTAGATCTAGGTTCAATCAAAATAGAAACAACTTGATCACAAAGCTTATCATCCATCTCAATAATATATTCTTGATGATCTACCTACCTATTATTCAGTGTTGCATAAATTTGAGGAATACTTTGTTCAACATCCCCCATAGTTTGTGCCTCCTGCGCACTATAGATCTGTGGTTTTCCACCCTAATGTTGTGGACAATCTCTCATGCTATGATCCTTACCAAAAATCTAACACTGTAAAGACTTCCTGGCATCACCCTTATTATGCTCCTCAGACTAAAATCCTTGTCCTTTGTCAGATGCATTGAACTTCTTGTGCAGTGCTGCATTCTCCTTGTTACATGTTCCCTAAGGTAGTGTTCACTTCTTATCCCATTTTGTTTTAGTCTTGTCACTAACCTTCAAATTAATAATTAGTCTTAGATCTACACTTAGATTTCTCATAATAATTCTTCAACTTTCTGATGGCTTCCTCCAACAATATAGGCTCATCGAACTTGATCTGGTCTTTGAATGATAATAGAAACCCACTAATAAATCTATGAATATTCACTTTCTCCTCCTTAATATAAGGCACATATCTCAACAACTCCAAGAATTTGCTAGTATACTCCTCATCGGTCATAAATCCCATCTTCAACTCATATAAATCATTTTCCCTATCATCATAGTATCTCTGAGATAGATACTTCTTCCTGAAAAGTCTCTCAAACTCGATCCAAGTCAACTTCTCTTCCTGAATACCTTTGACATTCTTTACATATTCCCACCAAAAGTATACTTTACCTTTAAGACTGAATGTAGCTATTTTGGCCTTCATGTTCTTTGAGTAATCATGCAATCTAAAGAACTTATTCATCCCAAGCAACCAAGCTTTTGCATCCCATGACTTCATCATTTCTCCATCAAATGTAGGTGGCTTGGCTTTCTTGAACTCATCCAAAAAATATCCCTTATCACTCCTCCTATAAGGATGATAACGATGATGACCATGATACTTATTTGAACCATAACTAGATTAAATACCATGTACAATGCCTTGTCTGTTAGGTGTCTCCAAGAGCCTGCCATCTCTAATGGTATCATATCTATCTGACCCGTGCCCACCATAAGACTTGCTACCATATGCTCCATTAGTCCTATCCTTTTATCCGTGAATGATCCTAAGTTGTCCCTGTCTCTGCAAGTATGGAAAACTATGAAGAATAACTACATTGACCTCTTCTTGTTTCTCTCATGCCTTAGCAAGTATCTCTTGTGACTGAATGATTATGTCATTATTTGCTTTACAACTTCTTATTTTTTCCTTCAAACTCCTCATAATATCTTCTATGTGAGGGGAGTAACCATCAACATGCTTCTCTGTAGGGAGAGTCACGTGAAATGTAGTCCACCATTTTACTTGTCATATTTAATATTCTTCCCACAAGTATATCATGTCAGTTAAACCAGCATATAAACATAATCAACATACCTCAGTGAAGTTCAGGGGAGGCTATCTCGTCTGCAAGATCAATCCATATTAGCATAATATATATATACACACACACACACAATGAAATCTTCATATTCATCATCTCAACATCAACATATGCACGACAACACATCTGCAACAATGACCATCACCATGCATACTTAACACACACATAGACCACAAACATAATGAACAAATATGAAATAGACATGCATTGATGAAAAGCACATCGAAAAAACAACATCATCAACTTATACATGACAACAAAACTACAAAAATGACCACCATCATGCATACACACAACTTCACCGGTCTACCAGGGTAAACATGTGACGAAGAGTTACTATGATATGAATCAACCTTCTAGGTATAGTTAAGGAAGTGGAATCAAGGAACCTAAACCAAATTAACCTTCCTCAGGAGCTACAGGATCCCCGGGAGCTAACGAGCCACTCCAAGTGCCCAACCCCTGAGTTAGCTTGATTTTTGACTAACCTAAGCTCTTATTCACTCCCATGACAAGGAAATATATTGATTGTAAGCCTCCAGTCACTCCCATAAGATTTCTTCCCAACGACTGTAGACTAATTGACTCAGTTTCGTGCCAGCGAACTTAAGATCTAAGCCACATTTTCAGGGCTAGGAACCAAGCCTCTACCCAAAACTTAATGAAACTCTTAGAAATGATAAATAACACAAAGACAAAGCCTTTAATTCAAAACTTAATCAAGGACTTAACCTGACCCATCCTAACCATGACAGACATTTCGTCAAACACATCATGAACATGTAATGTACAAGTCATAATTACACATTTGAACATAGGTTTCTTATACTTATTTGATAGTTGTTAAGAACGAGTGATGCCCTCTCAAAATAGCTGCAATATCATCTATTAGGTAATACATTCATTAACAATTAATTTACTAATCAAAACATGATGAGAGCCATACCTCAAGTCTGTCATAAAATCATGCTTGTAACTAGCATATAACTAGAATAATAACAATAATAGAACAACTTTCAAAACCACATAATAACATGTACAATTACCCATGAAAATGCGAGAGAAAAATATCTCTTAGTAACATATGCAAGTACAACCAAACGAGGGACTTCCACGTACCACCTGACCATATATTGGGTTGAACCAAATATCTCTTTTAGCCAATCACCCCTGCACCATATTCCAAGCATGAATGTGGGATCTCATGGAATGAACCAACCAAAACCAAACCAGGGCTTCCAGAGGTCAAACCACCTCAACCAGTGATTCCACCTCATGGTTAGACATCACTAACTATCACCAGATTGGTCTCTAACCAAGCTGTCTAGGGCTAAAGAGTGTTTGTTCCAACTTGGCTCCAAGACTAGTAACTCAATCCACAACTACAACATGTCTCTAGAGCGTTTGTCCAACCAAGGCTCTAGGACTAGTAACTGAACCCCCAAGGGCTCTAGAGCATTTGTCCAACCAAGGATTCTAGGCCTAGTAACTCAACCCAAGCTATTCTAGGGCTTCCCGAGCATTTGTCCAACCAAGGATCCAGGAACTAATAAGTCAACCCACAAACATAAGGAACATGAGCACCAATTAGAAAACCAAAAAGGGAAAACCCCCAACACCATGGCCATCCAAGAAATGGAAAGGCTAGGCAAACCACTCTCAATCTAGGCAATCCTCCATGCTAATGATATATCATAACCAAATAATCACATGCATACACCATGCATGCCAAAACTAGCAAGGAAATTATACATGCAACTTGCTACCTACAAAGTAAACCCATTACAGCTGGTTATCCTGTTGTTCCGTTGCACTTTCCTGCTTTTCCTTCGTCTTCTTGTTTCAAATCCAAGTGTGCCCAAAATCCTTCAAGAGTGCTCTAAGAAAACTCTAAGTGTGCAAGAGTGTGAGAGAGAGAGAGCTCCAAGCTATGACTAACAAAAGGTTGTACCGACAAAAGATGTGAAATGCTCCTTAGAAGCCTTTTTTACGTTGAGGCCTCTATTCTCTTCATTTTCCTTTATTTTTCCTTCAATTTTCCTCTAATGCAATTTTGTGACCTTTTAACTTCCTTTTCTCCTATTTTCCATTATTTTCATAAATAAAATGCCAATTAATGCCACTTTGCCTTTGCCAATTTCCATAGCCTTTAATCAATCACAAGTGATCCCCATCACTATGTTTTTCCCAACATTCAACTTGGAATATGTGTCCCATGACCTTGGTATTATTTTTCCTTAATTAACTTTATTACATGGATTTTTTTAACCAGGGTTGTTACAATGTGTGTGTGTCAAAGGATCGTATCTCAAAGTGGTTTGATGAACAATTTGTTTTCCTAGTTGTGTGGGTTCAAGTCTTAGGAGACATAATATAACTAGCTTGTTTATGTTTTTTATGAAATACTTGCATCTGGTGCAATAACATATACTTGTACTTGGATATATATATATATATATATATATATATATATATATATATATATATATATATATATATATATATATATTCTTAGTTATATATATTATTCTTGTTTCGAATACCTATATCACATAATTATAAATTTTAAAGTGAAAAGAGATTTGATCACTCTCGGCGCTTGGTAGATATGAAGTTAAGATGAATTTTAGCATATTTGAAGAGGAAAAAAATCAAATATTAAAAATAGTTATTTTAATTATTTGTTAAAATTTTTTTTGGACATTTAAATATTTTCTCTCTTTTACTTTAAAAAATATATATTTAAAAAAGAAGAAGAAAATAATGATTAGTTACACTTGTTTAGAAAGAACAATTTTTTTTTTTTTGTTTTAAAAATATAAATTTAAAAGATTAAAAAATATTATTATTATTATTTTTTAAAAATTAGCACTATAAAAATATTAGATATATATGGAAAATAAACCAAATTTTAAAATAACTCCAAAAAATATATATATATATATATATATATATATATATATATATATATATATATATATATATATAAAATAATCAAGTTAAAATTATTATTGAAAAATTAAAGAAAATAAAATAAAGTTTTTTCAACAATTTTAAAAAATAAGACAAATTAAAAAAAAACCTTGTGAACAAAATTAAAATTAACAAAAATAATAATAAAATCATAAATTATTAAAATATTAAAAAAACATTAATAAAAACATAAATTAAAGAAAATTTGTTTTTTGGTTAATTAGTTTTCTTCCATTAAATTATAAATTAGGCATAAAAAACATATTAGGTTGCATTCTTATTTTAGTGACTTGCCATATGGGAAACTAGACGAATGATAATAACGATATTGTATTGATCTTTTGTTTATTAAAATGAGTTAAAATAAACCTATTGTCTGAGTATCACAACATCAAGACATATGTTTGGCACTGTTATAAAAAGTCTTACATATAATCAACTATGTAATGTTGGCAAGCCACAACTATAAACCATGTAAGAAAAAAAATAGAGTTCCTTAAATATAAACATAAAGACAAGAGACCAATGCATCCTGTGCTTGGGCCTATTGGAGAGTGTTGCCTAGACTGAGTATGCCTATCAATGTGGGCCAGTCGAGCATCCAGGTTGACCAAACAAGAAAATTATGATTTCATTGTGATCCTTATGTTTCTCTTTAATGACGCAACATAGTGTTTTCATTTTCCAGTGTAGGGTGATGGAATGAAAATATTGGTTCCTATGACCCCTAGTGTGGCAAGGGTTTAAGACCCAATCAAAGACTTCCACTTGAATTTTTGAATATGAATGGGCCTAACGATTTGTTGCTACATGTGCTTCAAATTGGTGGATTTCTTCTTGGACATCACGAGGGGTGAAAAATAAAATATATTTCAGCAGTTGAGTAAGCTCGAGACTGGGCTCTAGATTTTCCTGAGGAGCCTCGACCCCTAGAACCATGACTTGGGCACATTATTTTCCTCGACATAACATTGAGTGTGGGTAAAAACCCAACACTTGGGAATTCAGGGGATGGTTGTGAAACAATGGATGACTTAGAGGGAGGTCAAAACAAAGTATGCTTGAGTGTAAGGAATAGAGACCATGCAAACTATAAGAGTGGGATCAATAGAAACAAAACTATGGAAGGTAGTGAGAGGGAGTTCTTGGTATAGGGTAGAGCCAAAAGGATAAGGATGACGAGAATAACAACACTTTGCTCAGCCTCAACAATGCCACCTAGAAACCTAGAACATAGTATTAGAAACACATAATTGAATAGATAATACCAACTAGAGGTGGTGGCTAATGGAGAATCTACCAACATGCTAAAGGCATGCTCATTCAAATCATTTTATGCTAAGTCATGGTGTTGAACCCTTCAATGAAGTTTGATCAAGCTTGTCGCATGCACCTATGCTATTGTGAATAGGCAACAAAGTGTCCAATTATCAATGTGATGAAAGCTACGGAGGTCCAGGCCAGGAAGGCCCGAGCCTTCTTTGACTGGAGCATCAAATAATCAAACGCTAAGGTGGTGAATGCCACCTGCATCCTAGAATCACAAAGATATCATAAAATGGAGGAATAGTTCCAAGCTTGATAAGAAGACATTGAGGTCATTAGGGTTTCCATGTTAATTAGTTGGATCCTCATTACTCATAACATGTGTGTGTGTGCATGGAGGGATTTGGCCATGTTATCCCCCTCTTTGATGTCTTAGGAAACAATAGGGCAACGAGCCTTCTTCCCTCTCTATGAGCTCTATTTCCAACACTCTAGTGGGGTAATATAATTATATATAAAAATGAGAAAAAAAAATGTTGATAATATTTTTTTTTTAATAACCTTTTCATGTTTTTTTATTTTTATTTTATGAGGGTTTGTTTTAATTTATGTTTTATCTTAAAAAAATGTTAGTTTTTAGTGTTTTTTTTTTTTTTTTTTTTTTTTTTTTTTCTAATTAAAAAAACTTAATATAAGATTTTTTTTCCCATACATACATATATATTAATTTATATTAATTTTAGAAAAATGGTTTTTAAATTAAAAAAAATTAATAATTTTCCCTAATATATATTTTATAGATTGTTATATTATCTTTATTTTTATAATTTTTTTTAATATTTTAATTTTTAAAGTATATTTTCTCATTTTAATTATTATTTCAATTTTGAAATTATTTGGGTATATTTTAGACTTTTAAATGTAAAAATTATTATTATTCTTTTTATTATTAATATTTTGTGAAGGGAAAATGAGTTTTTTTTTTGTTTTTGTTTTTTTAATAAAAAGATAGTTTTTTTTTTCAAATTGATTTTTTACCTTTAAAAAAATATTTATTCACAATATTTTATTCAGATTAATTTTTAATGTAAATTAATAAAAATTAATCTATTAAAAAAAACATGTAATACCACATTTTATATTAATAATCAATTTTTATTTTATTTTATTTCGAGAGTACCTTTGGTCAAGACTATAATGTCAATTAGTTTAAAATTTTAACATAAAAAATTAAATAAGATTAAAAAACACTTTAAAAAATAATTTAAAAAAATTAAAAATAAGAAAAGTAGTTAAACTTTAGGCATTGATTTATAGGGTATTTTGTTGTCATGATATTTTTTCTTTAATGCTACGGTTGAAAATGTTTGAATTTGAACCCTAAAAGAGTAGGTGACGTTGCATCACCACTTTTACATTATGGCTTCTTTTTCATGTATTTCACAATCATGGTATTTGTTCATTATTGCCATGACTGAAAAATGTTTTTAATTTTAACCCTAAAAAAAGAGTTAATGTTGCATTGCCATTTTTTCATTTTAGTTTGACTTTTCATGTCTTTCGTAATCATGATATTTGGTTTTTAATGCCATAGTTGAAAAATGTTGGAATTTTAACCTTAAAATGAAAAAAGGATGATGTTGCATCACCACTTGTCAAAATTAGCATGAAAATGTTGATTTGATGTGACCTCTTAAAAAATGAGAGCTTTGTAAAGTTCTCGTTAAGTTGGTACCATTGTTGACAATGTTTAGTGCTAGATGCAAATATTATTTATGCGCTTTTAAAACAAGCCAAGATGTATAGAAAAATTAGATATTGTTTCAAACAGAGCAATTATAACTTGGAAGAAGATTTTATAGAAATATGTGCATATGTTGTACAAGACATTGCGAGAGAAAATGTAAGTTTGTTTATTCATATTCATGTACTATTATGTATTATTGTGTATATCATTATTATTTTAAACTTATTTATCATTGGAATATTATATTTTATTTGTATATAATGTTGTTATACAACTTTTAAATATGTAGGAGGGGATTTACTCCGAAGGAAGATATCGTGGAAGTCATTAGTGTCTTTCATACTGATAAGGTGGAATAAATAAGAAAAAAGAAATGAAGAGCATCAAAATTTGAAACTACAAGACTAGATACACACGATCAAGAAAGAGGAAATAAAGCCATAATCTAATAAAGTTAGAAATGTGGCATTTCAACATGTGGAAATTTAAAATAAACATGATGTTGTTATTGGTAATAATGAGGTTATCATTCTTGTTCAAAAGAAAAAGAAGCAATGGAAAAAAATAATAAAATAAACATGATGTTGTTATTGGTAATAATGAGGTTATCATTCTGGTTCAAAAGAAAAAGTAACAATGGAAAAAATTAAAATAAGTATGCCCAAGGATGATTCCATGGCTATTAATTATGAAAAAAATGTTGATTTTGAAGAAATTCCTTTGAATGATAAGAGGAGGAAATCAAGTATTATTGATCATTATGAACAAACTATAATTAGCTCTAAATATCATTGTGAAATCTATGAAGGAAGTATGGAAATCATGACACTAGGTGTTTATCTAGAGGATGATAACTTATTGATACAAAAAAAAGGAATGCACCATTATATATAGTAATAAATTTTGATAGAAAGGTATGATAGTATGGCTAAAATTGGTTGTACCATAAAAAAAATATAAGAATGAATGTCATCTTTTTTAATTAGCTCAAACTCATCGGTCTTCTTACAACTTGTCTTGAACACATCACAATTTCGACAATATATCCATACCGTCGTAAGAGTGACAATATTTGACAATCATCACAATACTGATGAAAATCCTTTTTCTCTATCATTGTGCCTTTAATGAAACATTGTGTTACTTTTTGACTAGTCAACTTTGATTTGGTCAACTATCGTCATAATTCCTACGATAAATAAATTTATAGATATGTTTCTTTTAAGAGGTGTTGTGATATTTTCACTATAACTACAATCATTCTAAAAGGTTATAAGGCCTTCTTGTTGAACGAATTTGTTTTATTCTTATATGTATCCATTGCATTACAAAATATAATATGTCTAGTATGCTACTCAATTTTATAACATAATCATTGCATAATTTTTTTGTGGGGAAAAAATTCAACAAACATTAGTTGGGGGGGAAATCAAGGGGATGATGCAAGATGTTATTACCCCTGTGCTAAATTTGGGGGCTTACGTATCGTAAGAGTTTTAAGAGAAAAAGCTAAAATACATTGTAGGAAACATGGGCACATTGAAGGGGGGATGAAGGATTATTGTCCCTTGGTAGGTTATATATTCATTATCTACTGTGTTTATACTAATTATATTTGTAAAATTTTATATTTTATAATATTTTTTATGCAGGTTAATTTTAATTTTCATGATTGTTTCTAATTATAAATTCAAGTTGGCACCGTAGTAAGTGTTTGAATGCCCCAAGTAGGAGTAGAAGTGTTGTACAAGCTAAGGAACATGGAGAAAATATTGAAGATCATGTTAATGATCCTATGGAAGAAGATGAAAATAATAACATAGTTCAAGATGATGGGGCAAATGAATTGATCCAAGACTTGTTTGCTCGACCCATCAATGATGAGGATGAGAACAATGATGATAATATTCTTGATGAAACTTTGCTAGAAAAGGAAACAACATCACTTTATGAAGGTTCAAAAACAAATATTCTCTTTGCTACATTATTGTTGGTGAATTTAAAGGTTTTGAATGGTTTGGCAAACACTTGATGACACAAATCCTAAGGTATGTAATTTGTTTCATCACATATTATAATACATAAAGGTTTATTTTCCCCCTGCTTTTGTGTTAATTAATGTGTAAAATAAAAATGGAATATTTATAATTAATATTCTTTACACTATCGGGGGAGGCAGGAGTGGGAGAGGTAATTTATTGCCTCAAAGAAGAAATAGAGATCAAATTTGCATGGGGGTTGGGGAAATCCTCCAATAGTTAGGCATAAGTAATAACACTTTGGCAAGGCCTGAAGTTAGTTCTAGCAAGAGTCAGTCACTAAATAATTGTAATGGGTGATTGAATGTTAATCATTCAAAATTTTCACAAAGCCAAAGACCTGAGTGAGAAATATTTGCTTCCCTTGGATACTCAAATTAGGAGACAAATTTAAAAAATTGATTCCATATCCTTTTTCCACATTAAAAGAGAGAATAAAAAAATTGTAGACGAGCAAGCTAATAAAGGGGCATGTCTTGAACAAAGTGTTCGTGTCCTGGATCGAGGAGATCCATCATTTCATTACATTACATTAATCCTCAAGTTAAGGTGTAATGATCGGGTCCCGAGGCTTGTCATGGTATTAAATAATAATATAATTGATCCATCAATGGTAGTCTTGGAGTGACGACTCTCGATATCAATAACATGAACAAAATACCCCTCCAGGTGGTTAACGAAGAAGGACCTCATCACTTCCAAGTATAATTGTTGTCATACAACATACGAATTCACCTTGGGATATAAAAGCTTATAGCCTAATACCTTATTCCCTTCTTTGTGGAGTAAATGCGAAATGCCTAAACATTGGGTGAAGGGTATGTTGCAGGACATAGGTGATTTTAGTAGCCAAATGCAGTTTAGAGACATTCAATGAAAAACAATGATAGTGAGGAAAGGAAATTGAACCATTCTCATCTATAAATGGTGAGTGACAGGGATGGAGCTACTCATAATTTCAGTGAAATTTTGTTTGTCAACAAGCATGGCCTCTCCAAATGTTAAATGTGGTAAAAAATTCAAGTTGGTCTAGGATATGGTCATGCTGGAGGACAACCTTGCCAAACTGGATAGTGTTAGGGAGCATATTATAGTGGAAGCATGGTCACATGTTTCTCTAGTAATGCAAGAGGTGGAGGCATTGAGGGAGTATATGGAGCGATTCTGGTTAATAGAGGTATAGGTGTGGTTGAACATCAAGGATGACATCCCACAAGGGGGAGGGTTATGTAACATCCCTGGTGAAAGTTCCATGTAATAAAATTTAAAATAATAACCATGGTTGATGGGACACTTATTCCAAGTTGAATGTTGGGCAAGACATCTTAGTGTGGGTGTTCATTGGTTTCATGGCTAAGGAAATTGGAAAAGGCAATGGATAAGGATTTGGAAAGGAAAAATGGAAATTTTCGCATATTTATTTATGAAAATAATGGAAACTAGGAGAAAAGGGAGGTGAAAGTTCACAAGGTGCATGTGAGGAGGAAAATGAAGAAAATAAAGTCCTCATTTATAAAAATGCTTTTGAGGATTAGTTGGTAACCTGTTGTTAGTTCAATTTTGGAGCTATCCCATTATTCTCTCTCTCTCTCTCTCTCTCACTCTTGGACACTTAGTCTTCTTGAAGCATTGTGTCATTGGAGAAAGAAATGAAAAGAAGACAAGAGGAAGTGAAGATCAAGTAGGGAAAGGAAGGATCAAGCAGCTACAATAGGATTCTTTGTAGGTATTGATTTGCATGTATATTTTCCTAGCTATATTTGAAATGCATGGTATTGCATGTGGCTCTTTTGTTGTTATGGCATGGGTTTTTCGAGGTGCAACAATGTTTCTAGCCTAGCCTTGCCATTTCCAGATAGCCATGGTGTGATGGGGTTCTCATATTTTGGTTGAGATGGATTGTCAGATGGACCCAAAGCTGAGTGAGGTGCATCTCCAAATAATAGAGCACATGGCCTAATGGTCTATGAACCAGAATATGGATCAGGGTAAAACCACTGGCCCAGTGATCCATGAAACAAACTGTGGGTTGTGGTAAAGCCAGGATTGTGTTGCCTTGGTGGGCCTAAGAATCCTTGCCAGTGAATGACAGGATATATAGTAAAGCCAATAGGCAGTTTCTATCTGTTGGGCCTAGTAATCCTTGGTTTGGGATATGTGGTAAATCCTGGAGAGTGGATCTCCGTTTAGGGCCTAGTGATCCAGGATTGGATTGCAGTAAAGCTTGAGAGACTAGGAGACAGGAAAATTCCTCACGGTGTAGGTGGAGAAATACGGTGGCATCCATTCTTGTTTGGCCTAGTGATCAAGTGGAGATCAAGGTAAAGCATGTTGTGACATGTTTATTGTGTTGGCCTAGTGATCCAAGATGGATGATGGTAAAGCTTGGTTTCTATTGATGAGGGTGAGGTGATTTATCCTTGGTATGCCCTCGTTGGTTCTTTTGATTTGAATCCTGTTGTAAAATTATTTATTTTTGATAAGTTAGTATATTAGTCAAAATATTTTAAAATGTTAAGTTAGGATATGGATGCAAAATGAAAGAAAAGTTAAAATGTTAGGAAAAATTTAATGTTTTATAGGCATCCATATTAATAAAATGTTAGGTCATAGCTGCCCTAAATAAAGAAGGCAAAGGAAAATAAAATTCTAGGGAAGCAAAAAGAAAAGAAAGGCTTCATTTTATGCTTTCATAAATGCACAGGCTGCTAGTCTAAAGGCACCACAAGTGAATTACCAAACGATATTTTCATGTGCAGAAGAAAAAGTCGGAAGAGTAAAGGTTTATGCTGGGTCAAGAAAAGGGTATGTTTTCTCTTTATAAATAGCTTTATTCAATATTTATCCCTACATGATTATCTCTGTTTATGGATTGAACAAAGGAAATAACAACTAAAGTTGGATAAAAGTACTTGGTAACAAATTAGATAAATCTAGCACGAGAAACTGAATTTTTACTATCCTTGTGTGTAGAAGACGTGGATTGGTCAATAGCCATTTAATCGACAGAGCAACGCCAGGTCGTAAAAGGAAAAGACAGTGTCTGAGGCAAGCAAGGTAGCGAGAGACAAGGAAGACCGATGCTATTTAATGAAAATATCAGTATAGAGAAATCCTCAGGATCCCCTGATCCTGAGGATTTACTTTTATTTAGTTTACTCTTTTAATGTTATATATAAGGTCGAATGGAAAATGAGAAAGGAATTCAAACTTTCGTAATTTGTAATTATTCTTTTTGAGACATATAATACTATTATCTCAATGATGTTGTAATCTTGTTACTTATATTAATGAAGAAAGACTGCGTTTGATCCATACTTATATTCTGAGTATTTCTTAGTGGAGACTTTTGGCGACTCTGGGCCCGGTCAAGAGAAGTTATACTGCTTTCTTGTGTTATAATATTTCTACTTAGTCTTTATTCGTTGTTAATGATCAGTTAATATTATTTCGCTTATTGTGAAGATTGACAATTCTGATTCAAACAACTGTTCATTTAGATTCAGACTTAGCCGTGTGACATATCTGAGTAATGCTTTGATTGGACTAGTTATGTTAGTTTCAGATCTTAGAGATATCATTAATCGATTTCCATATTTTCTTACATAGATCAATCGTTGTTTAGAGATCATTTATCATTATATGCTTGCTTGTTGTTCAATTATCATTTTCCGTTCAATTGAGATCACTGTTCAATTAGGATTTGCTGTTCAATTTGGATTTGCTATAGATTATCATTGTTGTTTAGTTGTTATTGTTCTCTTTCTTGATTGAGTGAGTTAGTATTAATTCTATTTGAGGGTTACCAAGCGTGATTCTTTGCATTCGCATTCAAATTCATTTGATTTCAGAATAAGTTAAATAGAATTATAGAGTGTGTTAAGAGTTCTTTCAGAGTTCTTTATTCCTTAGTTATTTCTTTCAGAATTGTGTGGATTGAGTTGAAGAGATAGTTATTAGTGATTGCAACAATTTATCATTATATAACCTCTAAATTCACTGCATATATTGTGCTGACACTCTTGAGATAAAAAGTCTTACCTTGGGTTGACAATTAATGTAGGAATTAAGATTGCCTGTAAAAAAGACATCTTAGTGCACAAACATTTTGGCACTGTTGCTGGCGAGAGTGTTTCAAAGTGATTTCATTTTTATCTTGCTATGAAAGAATTGGGCTTTAAAAACGGAAGGTAAGAACCTCATACTTAGCAAGTAAAGTGCTTGCTTACTAGCCCGCTTTTATGAATTGGTTTTTATAGGAATTGGTTTTTATGCATGACTAGGAATATAAAGGTAAAAAAAGAGTAGAACCCCCCACCTAAATCCAAAAAACCCAAAGGATTGGTGAACCTTGGGAGAATGACCTTTATAGACAAAATTGTGAGAAAAGCAGAGTCTCAAGCATCAATAGGATTTTAGCCAGTAACTAGAAAAACTCCTACTGTAATCCCTCAAGCAACAGGCTCACCATCTGCAACTTACGCTGAGATTCAAAGCCAAGTTGGAGGATCTAAATAGAGTCTTCAAGCTAAAACAAGTTTACATTCTGATCCTCTACAAGAGGGAAAATATTGTAACTTCAGAGAAGGAGAGGGAGAAACCAGTGGGACTGCTAAGGTAGAACCACAATTGTCTGAACAGGGGTCTCCTATGATCCCAGATCTAGGTAGTGCTGCAAAGCCAACCTGGGTTGCTAATCCTTCGCTTACTCAAAAAGCACCCCTTGAAATCCTTGAAGGTTATTGGCACATCTTTGACCAAATGGAAAACCGGCCACCTCAAGGTCAAACCTTGACATTAGAGTATCTCATAGTTGACCAAGTGGAAAATGCCCCCATGAAGGCTATTCCTCTGCAGAGCATCCCAACTTTTCATGGGATGATCACAGAGGATCCCGATGCTTTCCTGTTTGAGTTTGATGTCCTCTGCAGAGGGTATGACTACATCACTGACCTCCAAAATCTAAATTTGTTATCTTCTACTATGAAAGGAGTAGCCTTAAGATGGTTCATGGGTTTGGGTGGACGAACTATTAATTCTTGGGACGATATGAAAACCTCCTTCCTCACAAGATACCAGGACTTTTGCAAGACTTTTGCAAGAACGATTTAATTATAATTTGTAGAGGTCTCCACACACCACCTTACCTAAAGAAGTCCTAAGATCTATCTTAATTAAAGGAATGAAAGGGGAATGGTTAGAAACTATAAATTTAATGGGTAAAGGAGATATTACTCAAGAAGATTATGATGAAATCATTCGCTTGTGTATCAGGTGTTCATGAGGAAGCACATGCACAAGAGTAGGAAGCCGAGATCCCATGAGTAGGGGATGCAAACCACACAGTGGAGGCGTAACACAGATGGAAATCGATAACCTCTCTGAAGATTTCAAGATGGACATCCTGGGCACTCTCATGACACAGCTGGATGTCTTACAGGATAAACAAAAGAAAGCCTTAGCATAACAAAACTTGGCCATCTTCTATCCATGTTGTCGAAAGAATCACAACCAATGGGAATGCCCATTAGACATGGTGTAGACGTGCACTATCTGTACTAAAGATCACGCCACTGAACAATGTCCATCATTTTTGGGGTTGAAAGCAGTATTCAAGGAAGCAAAAGAAGAAACAGAGCTAATATATCTGATGAACCAGCATCGACAATGGCAGGCTAAACCTACAGGTATGTCACAAGGCACATCCCAGTTCTTTCCTTCTTCATAGTTTAATCAACAACAAAACCTTGCGGCAGCATGGTAAGGCCAATCACCTTACCCAAATTAGAAAACCCAGTCGTTCCCTATGAAATCCTGGCCAACACAATCCTTTTCGGGTAATGGCTGGCGAAATTCTCCTTTGACTCCTGTTTGGCAAGGCAATCACTATCGATCCCAATGGCCTACCTCCACCTCTCAAAATCTGAGCTGGTCTCCAAATTGGCAGCGAATGTTGGGGATATCCAATATACCTATGGGGACATGTCCTCAGCCTCAAATTGCACTATCAGCTCCATATACATTAGAGAAAAATCCTCAACCTCTTCTGCATCCTCAATTGCCAGCTCAACTGAATCCAAATCCTAATAATAGACCAGTCTAGTTGGTGCAGATCATCGAAAGCTCAGATTATGAGATTGAGCAGAAAGAATGTAATGAACTTAGATTGAGGTCAGGACATATCATCACCCCTGAGGAAAAACGGACCAACCTTCAATCAAAATTGAAAACCCACCTGTACATACGCCACCACCTATAATTAATATCGAACCAAAGCAAGGAGAAGAGACAGATCAGCATGAAGACCTTAAAAAACTTATAGTCACTTCTCCCCCATTCCATGAAATGTTAATGATGCCCAAACCTCCTGTTTACCCAAATTTAGATCTTGCAGGGGAAATAAAAAATCTTTGTATTGAAATTCCTCTCCTCCAGGCTATTCAAGACATTCCCATCTATGCTAAAACAATTAAAGAGCTATGTGTAAAGAATCTTGTGATGAAATCAAAAACCTCACCCACCATTCACGTTGTAGGAACCTTATCTGATTTACTCTTGGGAGGGGAAACTCCAATAAAGTATGAAGATCCTGGAAATCCCATAGTGATAGTTCAGATATATGGCCCCTCTTTTCCCAATGCACTAGTTGATCTAGGTGAAACCATTAATATTTTAACAGTAGAAACCTGTCAAGCACTTGGTATTACAACCCTAGAACCAACCACCACTTTATTATAACTTGTTGATCATTCGGTGGTAAGGTCAGAAGGAACCTTACAGGACATTATAGTTTCTATTGATTTGTGGGAATATCTAGTAGATTTTCTTGTTATAAACCCAAAGAGTCGATTGGATAGGCACCCTCTGATTCTAGGCTGACCTTGGCTGGTGACAGCTGATGCTTATATTGACTGCCGAGAAGGAAGCATGACTATTGCAAAGGGGGATGCTGTAAAAAATCTTGTGTTATATCCTCCTTCCAAGCCAAGTCTTCCCATTGTAAAAATATGCAAACAACCACCAGCGTGCCTAGAGGAAGGCATCCGTTCACCACTCACAATAGTGGAGGCACTGGAATTTAAAGATCATACTGAAGATGATGTTATCAATAATTTAATCAGCCGGTTGTTGTGAGCAATGTAAAGTGTAAAATTTTGAAAGCAATTCTTGATAATGAAGCCATGGAGGATCCTCTGAAGGGTATCGATGGCTAGAATATTCAGATGACTGCTGTTCATAACAACAAACCTGTTGAGATTGAACCAGGCAAAATTCTAAATATTAATGATAGTTTGGATAGCGATCAGTAGCAAAAGCTCATACAGGTCTTGCAAAATTATAAAGGGGCTTTTGCCTGGGATTATCTTGATATGAAAGGAATAGACCCACAACTATGTACACACCACATCTATACGGAGAAGGATGCTTGACCCATTTGGCAGCCTCAACGGAGATTGAATCCACATCTCAAGGACATTGTGAAAGAAGAGTTACAAAATCTATTGGATGTAAACTTCATTTATCCTATCTCAGATAGTAAATGGGTCTTTCCATTGGTGGTCATCCCTAAGAAGAATGGAAAGTGGCGTACCTATGTAGACTACCAGGAGTTGAACAAGGCGATATAGAAAGATCACTCCCCCCTCCCATTCATCGACCAGGTCCTTGATAATTTGGAAGGGAAGTAGTTCTTTTCCTTAGATGGTTTCAATGGCTACATTCAGATTGAGATCGCCCCTGAAGACCAGGACAAAACAACCTTCACCTGTTCCTGGGGTACATTCGTGTACAGAGTATGACCGTTTGGCTTGTGTAATTCCCCAGCTACATTTTAGAGAGCTATACTCATCATTTTTGCTGATTTAATAAATGAAGGACTTGAGGTGTATATGGATGACTTTACTCCATATGGGGATGACTTTGACCAAGCATTGCAAACATTAGAAAAGGTCTTAGAACGATGCATTGCTACTAGGTTATGTTTAAGCAATGTCAAGTGTCACATGATGATGACCAAGGGAGTAATATTGGGACATTATATCTTTGTAGCAGGGATACAGGTAGATATAACAAAAATTCAGATAGTTCTTTTACTGCTTACCCCCTGCACTCACATAGAGGTATGTAGCTTCCTGGGATATGCAGGTTATTATCGTAGGTTTATTAAAAACTTTTCACAAATTGTTGCACCTCTATATGCTTTAACTGGAAATGTTGATTTCAATTGGTCTGACAAATGTGACACAACTTTTACAGGTTTAAAGAAACTAGTCTCAACAACACTAGTATTATGGGGACCAAACTGGGAGTTGCCTTTTCACATATCCACAGATGCATCAGATGTAGCTATAGGCGTTGTCCTTGGCCAGGAGGAGGATAGGAAATCTTATGCTATATATTATACTAGAAAAAATATCACTTCTGCAAAACTTAATTATATAGTGAAAAAAAAGAATTCTTCGCTGTTATTTATGCAATAAACAAATTTAGACACTACATAACTAGCTACCAACTCTTTCTATACACTAATCACTCTGCCATTTTGTATCTAGCTAATTAACCTATCACAAATGGTCGAGTAACACAGTGGCTATTGATTTTACAGGAGTTTGACATTACTATTAGGGATCGTCTAGGGAAGGAAATCCCATTTTCTGATTTTCTATCTCGAACCCTGAAGGTGAATGATCCACTGACGGTAGACGACCAATTTCCGGGTGAACATCTATTTTCTGTGGCAGTCAAGATGCCATGGTACACAGATGTGGCAAATTATCTGGTAGTAGGGAAGCTACCTAGGCATTTGACGATAAGAGAGAGGAAATTGATCATTCAACACAGGGCCCGATTCTCTTGGATAAGTGATATCTTTTTCACATAGGGGCCGACATGTGTATATGTAGATGCATCCGCCAGGATGATATTTATGACATCCTAAAGGCTTGCCATGATGAGCCTTGTGGGGGACATTTCGCAGATCGAAGGACAAAGCATAAGGTATTACAGATGGGCTATTATTGGCCCATTATTTTTAAGGATGCTAAGAAATATGCCCAGGCTTGTGATAGCTACCAAAGGATGGGATGACCCGGCCAATTTGATGAAATGCCTCTACAACCCCAACTATTCATAGAACCCTTTGAGCGTTGGGCATTGGACTTTGTGGGTTCATTCCATTAGCAATCCAATCAGAAGGCCTATAGATAGGTTGCGATGGATTATGTGACAAAATGGGTGGAAATAGTAGATTTACCAAGAGCCACAGAGGAAGCTTTGATTAACTTCCTTTTTGGGCTATTTGTGCGGTATGGTTTACCGCGAGAAGTGATCACAGATGGGGGAGGGAAATTTGTAGGAAACAAGATTATTATCACTCTTAGAAATCATCATATTACGCACATGATCACTTCCCCGTATCACCCATAGGCGAATGGGCAGGTCGAAAACAGCAATAAGGTCATTGAAGCGATTCTGACCAAGATAGTCTCAACACACCAGTGAGACTAGGCTGTTAGACTGCCATAGGCCTTGTGGGCCTACCGCACGACTTGGAGGAATACTACTGGATACTATCCATACCAGCTCGTGTTCAGTAAAGAACCTATTTTTTCGATTGAATGTGAAATAAAGACTCTAAGAATGGCTATGTAAGTGGGGCCGGTTCTAACAGAAGCCAAGACCAAGCGACTCCAGCAGATC
Source organism: Pinus tabuliformis (assembly GCA_031772625.1). Taxonomy (NCBI): domain Eukaryota; kingdom Viridiplantae; phylum Streptophyta; class Pinopsida; order Pinales; family Pinaceae; genus Pinus; species Pinus tabuliformis. Next base: position 1,117,205,022 of record CM062817.1, read on the forward strand.
AACGAACTAGATGAGGCTCGACTGCTTGCTTTGCAACAGAATGCAATTATTCAGCAACAAAGGGAAAAATGGCATGACAACCTTATCAAGAAGAAAACATTTCAAAAAGGGGATTGGGCACTCCTTTATGACTCTAGATTCCAGGATTTCTCGGGCAAGTTGCAAACAAGATGGCTTGACCCTTATGAGATTTAAGAAGTGCATAGAAATGGTACTCTTACCTTGACTACCATTGATAGATCTGGCCATTCTTTTAAGGTGAACGAGCACCGAGTGTGCCTCTATCACAAACCACTCACCAAGGAGTCTTTCTGCGAGCAGGTATGTGAGGACCCCTCCATGCAAATCTTAGCTACAGGGAGTGATGACCCAACAACTTTTCTTTCAAAAAATTAAGATCTCTTTAAAATTGTAAATAATGTATATATTCTTGTTGATTGATTGCAATTAAGAATAGGCATTACCATGTAAATATGAGATTTTTTTTTGTTTTGTGTGGTTGATAAGTGTTATTCAATCGATTGAACGATTGTTGTCTAATCGATTAAACATCACTTCCATGTCTTTTGATTTTTTGCTGTTCAAATGATTGAATGATTGTTGTTCAATCGATTGAACAACACTTACATTTTGTTTCTTTTACTGTTCAAAAGATTGAACGATTGTTGTTCAATTGATTGAAAAACACTTTTACGTTTTTTTGATTTTTGCTATTCAAACGATTGAATGGTTTCTGTTCAATCGATTGAACAACACTTTTATGTTTTTATTTTTTATTTTTTCCATTCAAATGATTAAACAATTACTGTTCAATCGATTTAACAACACTTTTGCACCTCTTGATTTTGCTATTCAAATGATTGAATGATTGATGTTCAATCGATTGAACAACACATTTTTGTTTTATTGATTTCGTTGTTCAAACTATTGAACGATTGTCGTTCAATCAATTGAACAACACTTTTGTTTTTTGGTTTTCACTGTTCAAATTATTGAACGATTGCTATTCAATTAATTGAACAACACTTTTTCGTTTTTGTTTCTTTGGTTGTTCGAATGATTGAACGATCGATGTTTAATCGATTGAACAACAATTTTGTGGTTTTTGTTTTGCTGTTCAAATGATTGAACGATTGTTGTTCAATCAATTGAACAACACTTTTAAATTTTTGCAATTTTTGGCTGTTCAAACGATTGAACGATTGTTGTTCAATCGATTGAACAACCCTTTTATGTTTGCATTTTTTTTTGGTTCAAACGATTGAACAACAACTTTATGATTGCGATTTTTTCTATTCAAACAATTGAACGATTGCTGTTCAATCGATTGAACAACACTTTTTGTTTGTGATTTTTGTTGTTCAAATGATTGAACAATCACTGTTCAATCAACTGAACAACACTCTTTGTTTGCGATTTTTGCTATTCAAATGATTGAACGATTGTTGTTCAATCGATTGAACAACACTTTTACGTTTGTGATTTTCGTTGTGCAAACAATTGAACGATTTCCCTTCAATCGATTGAACAACACTTGTGCATGTTTTTCTTCTTCTTTTGTTTTAATTTCTATTGTTCGATCTATTGAACAACACTTTTTATCTTTTTAAATAGGATAAACTATGAATTCTTTGATTGAAAGTCATTATGCCATCTTCTTTTTTTCTTTTGTATTATGAATAAACACCATTTGAATGGATTTGTGCCTAATATAAGGAAAAACAACAATGACAATAGCATTATGACCTATGAAGCCTTTTGATGGTTATCTTTATTCAAAAGCTGATACGGTGTATATTTATAATGACTGGCTGAACATCTCTTCTTTGGGCACATCATAAAATGATTCATTATTTTCAAACCATGCTGGCTTATGTTTACACTTTCAAATGGATAAATCTCCTTGACATGATGATATGGGGATAAGAGTATAAAATTTCATTGGCATCTTTGTACTTCTTACACCATCCCTGAATCTTAAGGAGAAAATGAGCCTCCCTCTTTTTACAATAAGAAAAAAAATGGAAAATAATGGGATATGAAAATGCATCCAACATTGTCTTAAAGAGGATAGGGGGTCTCATCTTGAGCCAGCCTACCATGATCATACAGATGTAACTGGTGACATTCCAATTTGGACACCAAACCAAGGTAATGGCCTTCTTGATGCTTAAAACTGTCAGAAGGACAGGGGGTCTTATCATGAGCCAGCCTGATCACTTTGTTATATCCTAGTGAATGGCACTATGGTCATTTGGTCACCATGCCAGCATAGTGGTCTCTTGATGAAAATAAAAGAAGAATCATCTACATACTAAAAGGAGGACTCTGGCTCATTTGTGGGGTTAAAAAGAAACCTTGTTGAGGCTATGAATGCCTTCTGGTAGTAGCGGCTCTGCTTGTGGTATTGGAGTATCATCTTACACTGCCAAATGTTCTCTAGATCTTACTATCTATGGTTGTTTCTAAAGGGAATTTTCCATTTGAACATCACTCTTTCAAGCCGACCTGCATGGTAATTTATGTTATATATTAATTATATTCTAATTGTCCAATCATCTTACCGCAGTCATTAATACATACTGCCAATTATGCCTTTGTTATTAATACCAACTTACAGTGAAAATATTTTTCCATAATGAATTAAAATATCTGTTTTATTTTTTTTTCGGCCATTTCACATCCGATGACGTGTATTGCTTTAATTTCCTTATTGATTAGCACGCTGTTTTTCAGATTGGTTGCCGACATTTATGGATTGTCAATGCTTTCGCTTGATTTTCACATGCTTAAAGGAAGTGGATACCCTTTTCTCGTCAGAGGGGAGATGGCCTACGTATGCACGACATGTGTGACAGTTATGGATAAGTGTGTGATAATCATTTGAATTAACTTCCAGGTAAGCACTGCATGATGATTATGAATGCGTAATAATTAGAAAGTATTTCTAATTAGGGAAAGGACGACAACCATTATGGCTAGCATGTAGACTCATGATCCTGCGTTAAGTGTGGTTGATGATATAAATGACTTAACTAAATATGATATTAATTCTCAAAACATTGTCATTTCTATGTTAATTACTGTAATGTTCTCTGTTGCTGTTCTAAATTGTAGAAGTGTAAAACAATTGCATACAAGTGAACCAGTCATAGGTACAATAGCCATGGGAGGAAGAAATATCCGAAATGAACCTTAAGTGCTTATTGTATCAGATCAAGGTCGTGCAATTATTGAGCGCGCAGGATGGTTGCAATATCTGAATAGATTGCAGGGATTTCATGAGGAGCTAATGTTGGAATTTCTGCAGAATTTACAGAACAACAACACAGCGGTAAGAGGCAGAAGTATAACAGTCTTTGAAGCATTTATAGCCGAGGTCATTGGAATTCCAGCAGAGGGGACGAAATGGATAGAAAAACACGTCCTTTTGTACAATGTGGTTGAAGTATTCCAGGATCCCGGTTAGCAACTAGTGTAGATAGGAAAAGGGACTCATCCTTTGGTGTTAAGGCAGCTGTGGAAAGAATTAGACATCATCGTGCAAAGATACATTACTTGTGACGGTCTAGACGACGTGGTAAAGCCCCGCCAACTGAAACTTCTAGCTATTTTAAAAAAGAAAATTTTAGTTAATCTATCGTTTTATTTGAATTCCCTATTACATGATGTCACACACCAAGTTAGGAAAGCTAAGGACCCACAAAAAGTAATCAATCATCATGGGTTGATTAAATTAATTATCATGAATGGACTGGCCCAACAACAGTTAACTTGGGACAATGTTATTGAATTGAGACTTCTGTGATCCATATCAAATTTTTGAAGAATTCTTCGGCGAAAATCACATGGAGAAATTTTTGTCGACGCGTTTCAAACCAACCAGTGTGGTTCATTGTTAGGACAAGTTGAATGAGCAGATCTGGCTATGCACTTTAAATATATAGGGTAGAATATCCACTGACTCAGATTTCAGTTAAAAAGACAATAGCTAGATTTGACCTGATAACGGTTAGTTTGACCATGATAAGGGGTATTATATTAATTTACATTATTTATTTATTTTATTTATATAAAAGAAATTTCAGTTATTAATATAATAAGTAAATCATAAAATAAATTAATTACAAATCAATTAATTTTAAATATATTAATAAACCTAAATTAGTTTAAAAATTGTTAGAAATGTATACTAGAATAGGTAAAATTAGTAAATCATTAAATAATACTAATAAATAAATAAATAATTTCAAATATATTAATTAACAAGAATAAGAATAAAATTAATTTTGAAATTATTCTTATTCTTGTTAATTACTATATTTGAAATTATTTATTTATTTATTAGTATTATTTAATGATTTACTAATTTTACCTATTCTAGTATACATTTCTAACAAATTTTAAATTAATTTAGGTTTATTAATATATTTAAAATTAATTGATTTGTAATTAATTGATTTTATGACTTACTTATTATATTAATAACTGAAATTTCTTTTATATAAATAAAATAAATAAATAATATAAATTAATATAATACCCCTTATCATGGTCAAACTAGCCGTTATCAGGTCAAATCTAGCTGTTGTCTTTTTAACTGAAATCTGAGTCAGTGGATATTCTGCCCTATCTATTTAAAGTGCATAGCCAGATCTGCTCATTCAACTTGTCCTGACGATGAACTACACTGGTTGGTTTGAAACGTGTCGACAAAAATTTCTCCATGTCATTTTCGCCGAAGAATTCTTCAAAAATTGGGACAATGTTGTAAATCCCACTTTGGCTCCACCCCCAGAAAACACAGTAATAGAGCAACTAGGGCCAAGAACCCCAGGCCCGAGGAGGACACTAAAAAGAAAGAATCCCTTTGTGCCCCTGAACCCAGCAAAACGTAGGCACTCTGTGCGAGTGAGAGCCTAGCAGTGTATCCTAAGTCAAACAGAAGAGGCTGGACCATCCCGCACACCACTTCCAAGTCTGCAAAATTCCCCTTTGCAAGACTATGAGGAGGAAATGGCCAGGGTATTGGAAAACATGGGAATATTTGGCGAGGGTAGAGAAAAATCCGAGAATGTTGAATAGAACTGTACCCCCAACTAGTCTTCCCCTGTTGATAGCCCAGGTCGTGAGCAAACCTTGCCATTCACTAATTCCGCAGAGGAACAGAGGGAACCAATCCCTTCTGTGGAAAAACCCATTTAGGCAGAGGTACATGAAGAGGAAGTCATTAGAGAAGAAAATCAAACAGCAGACATCGGTCCAGTGGACCCCCCAGCTGAAAAAGATCCTGTAGATGAAACCCTGGGAGATGTAAATCAAACAGGTAGTACTATTGTTTCTAAGTCCCCTGAGGATGAGGCCTACCAAGAAGAAAATCTAGAGAATAACAATTAGTTAGGAGACACCATTATATTGGGATCTCTTGAAAGAGAAATCCATGACAAAGAGGAGCTAGAAGGTGAAGCTCCATTGGGAGATATAGTTCCAGTTGGAACCCTCGCTGATGCTGACACAATACCACCTGTATAGGAGCTAGAGGATAGTGCAGTCAACCCACCACCAGTTGGAAGTCCTGTAATAAAGAAGTCCTACAAGGATAGGCTCAAAAAAATGCTTAAGAAGTATAGAAAAAAAAAGTGAATAATTGGGCAGCTAAGGAAGTGGTTAAACGAAGCCATTAGAGCCAAGAATTTAAAAGTAGAAAAAGAGACCATAGGCACACAGATAGAACATTGTTTTGGAAAGGATGTTGAAACCCAAACTAAGGATCTTTTGGCCTGTCCAAAAGAAACTCAGACAGAGCCATGTCTTGTAAAAGACACTGAAATGCAAACTGAAGACCCCTGTTTTTTCTCACAGGAGACCCAAATGGACTACCCCACCGTGGATATTGTTGTTCAAATAGATTCTAAATAGGACATTCAAATTGGTCATTTCATGATTCAAGAGATAACCGAAGCTGCTGTTCAAACTGATCCCATGGAGACCCAGGATGGAGAAACCCAAACAGAGGAGACACCTGCTTATATTCCCCTAGTAAGGGAGGCGTTTATTAGCTGATTGCAGAATGAACTACTGAAGGTTCAATAGGAATTAGCCTAGTACAAATAAAAGGTAGTGCCCCTGCATGAACATCAAGAGTTGAGGAAGAAATTTGAGGCACTAACCATAACTGAAGATGAGACCTTTGCTCAGTACAAGGCTGAATAGAAAAAGGTTGAGAAGCACGAGAAAAATTATGGAAGGCTAAAGAGAAATTGGACATTGTCTTCTCTCTTTATTCAGACACCCTGTCATGCAGAGCCCCTGCTACAAATTATGCCCTATTCCTCATGGAAAGGTTCCTCCTGTTGAAAATCGAAGCTGCTAAGGCTGGAAAGCCTATGGAAATAAAAAATACCCCAAACTTTGTCAAATGCTTTAGAGAACAGGATAAACAGGTACAACGCCTCCTCTGTGAACTTTATATGCACAATTTCTTTCTGGAAGAAGAAAGGGACAACAACCCTGGGCCCTTTATAGGGGTTGTACATCTCCAGGCATTTCTCTCTTTTGCTACTAATCAACTCAAGTGGGCCAAGGCTCACAATATTTTTAGGAGGCGTGAAGAAGGGATTGACCTATGGGTGAGAGGGGAACCAACCAAACCCCTGCATCTCTCGGTCAGGCACAAGCAGTTCATGAAGCAAGACGGTGTAGTGGGCCAACTGGGGCCATTTCACACGGATATTATACAAGTTGGAAAGGAGTACTTCCAAGAGATTAACGAGGAAGTCTTGTCTACAGCCAGACAAAGGTGGGAAGTCTCCAACATTATTGTTAGAAATCGAGAACCATTTGGATACCATAACTTTACAGCTGCCTCCTCTCGTTTCTACAAGTATAGTAAAATGGTCTTAACCATGGGGCATGAATGGATAGGATGTCAGTACAGGACTCCAATCATATGGTATCCTCCAGATAAGTATCGTTGTGACTACACCTTGAAGGATCAAGATGTTACCTAGGCTTTCACTATACTAAAGAAGAAAAATGGCTTTTGAAATTATAAGGTGGAGCTATATCCTTCCTACTCCCTAACTTAGTTACACATCATTTATTTAATTGCATGAGGACATGCAACAAGGTAAGCCGAGGAGTATGTTGGGTCAAGAAAAAGGCATGTTTTCTCTTTATAAATAGCTTTATTTAGCATTTATCCTTACACGATTATCTTTGTTTATGGACTGAAACAAAGTAAATAACAACTAAAGTTAGATAAAAATACTTGCTAACAAATTAGATAAATCTAGCACAAGAAACTAACTTTTTACTATCCTTGTGTGTAGAAGATGTGGATTGGTCAATAGCCATTCAATAAACAGAGCAGCACCAAGCTGTAAAACGAAAATACAGCATCTGAGGCAGGCAAGGCAGCGAGAGACCAGGCACACTGATGTTATTTCATGACAAGATCAAATTATGTATAGCGAAATCCACAGGATCCTCTGATCCATAGGATTCACTTTTATCTAGTTTACTCTTTTAATGTTATATATAAGGCTGAAAGGAAAATGGGAAAGGAGTTCAGACTTTCATAATTTGTAATTATTATTTTTGAGACATATAATAATGTTATCTCTGTGATGTTGTAATATTGTTACTTATTAATGAAGAAAGATTGCGTTTGATCCATACTTATATTCTGAGTATTTCTTAGCAAAGACTTCTGGCGACTCTGGCCCGGTCAAGAGAAGTTCTACTGCTTTCTTGTGTTATAATATTTCTACTTAGTCTTTATTGGTTGTTAATGATTAGTTAATATTATTTAGCTTATTGTGAAGATTGACGATTCCGATGCATACTGTTGTTCATTTAGATTCAAACTTAGTCGTGTGACATATCTGAGTAATGCTTTGATTGGATTGGTTATGTTAATTTCAGTAGTAGATTTCTGTTCAATTTGAGTGATGTTATCATAGATCATAGAGATAGCATTAATCAATTTCCATAATTTTCTTACATAGATCAATTTCTGTTTAGAGATCATTTATCGTTATATGCTTTCTTGTTGTTCAATTATCATTTTCTGTTCAATTGGATTTATTGTTCAATTCAGATTTGCTATAGATTATCATTGTTGTTTAGTTGTTATAGTTCTCTTTCTTGATTGAGTGAGTTAGTATTAATTCTATTTGAAGGTTTCCAAGCATGATTCTTTGCATTCGCATTCAGATTCATTTGATTTCAGAATAAGTTAAACAGAATTGCAGAGTGTGTTAAGAGTTATTTTAGAGTTATTTCTTTCAGAATTGTGTGGATTGAGTTGAAGAGATAGTTATTAGTGATTGCAATGATTTATCATTAGATAACCTTTGAATTCACTGCATATATTGTGCTGACACTCTTGAGATAAAAAGACTTACCTTGGGCTGATAATTAATGTAGGAATTAAGATTGCCTGTAAAAAAGACATCTTAGTGCACCAAAAGTTTACTCTAAGGTTTATATATTAATTTTGGGTATTAGTAATATCCCTACGTTTTAAATCCCATATTACCCCTCTGCTCATTCTTCCCTTCACTTTCATATCCCTAAGTCATTACACCCCCTCATACATTATAAATAATCCATATTATGCGGTTATTAATCTTCCCAACCCCACCAAACAATCCTGTCACATCATGATTAATTCCCCACCGTGTTACACTTCATCTCCACCCCATATTTCTACATATGACGACGTGCATGCGATTTCAGCCCCCTTAACCATCTAAGCTTTACCGTCGGGGGGGGGGGGGGGGGGGGGGGGTTCGAAATGGTTGGTATACCAAACCATGCTCGCCCCTACGTGTTATCTCCTCAGCATTTCAGACCCCCCTTGAGTGAAACCACTAACCACTCTCCCCCCCTCTGAAAAGCTGATTCTATTGCTCCCGATATCGCTTACCTATCCGTTGCGTTTCCACCATTCACTCTCTGCCACCTCATCTGTCCGTTAAACTCCATCAAATCACATTCATTCCCTCCAGAATTAGCCCGTTAAGCATTCAATTGGCTTAGCCGTTAATTCAACGGACCCACGCCACCAACAAAAAACCAAAATTGCTATATAAACCTCCTTCCCATTTGTGAACAGGTTACTGAATTCTTGTTTTATTACTATTAACTGATTTGATTACAGGTTGCTCGCCAAATCCTAACATTGTCAACTCGCCAGTGACACTCTCTGTCCGATCATTTCCAGATTATTCCTTCTATTCCTGTCTCCGAAGTCTGACTTCTGTCTGTGAATTGTCTCCTCCCAATCCATTTTTCACTCCTGCTCTTAGCCATAGCCAAAATGCCTCCAAAGGACAAAGGGCCAGAGGAAATTGTCAATCCTTTGATCCATCCTCCTATAGACCTTCATCACATTCCTATGGCTGACCGAGATTACAAAATCCACGAGACACTCTATGAACTCGACCTCTTCAAGATGTACTACTAGCTCAAAGAAAAGTATATAGATAAATCAGATGATATCCAGCTGTGGGAATAAAATTTACCTCACTACATCTTTCCTCATACCCATAGCACCCCAAATTTTATTAGAAAATGTCATGCATCCTATTTTCCAAGCCAAAGGGCCATAGTCACTCCCATTTGAGAAATTCTGTTTACCATAACCCCTCAGGCTATTGATTAGATGATGCAAGCCCCCTCAGTAGAGAATGCTACCCCATTTTCCTATGATGCACTGATTGAACTATACTAGAAACTAGGATTTCCCAAGAGAGTCAAAGCTCTTGAGTTGTTTTTGACATAAGATGCTTCATTACTAAAGAAATTCCTCCTTATCCCTCCTCCATATTCCCTGAGAGAGCCAAGCATATTATCACTATTGTTTCCTACCTTCTTGGCTACTACTCTAATCAATGGGTAGATGAGGCCATAATGGGATTTTTGTCCATCTTCTCTGCTGATTCTAAGCCCTCAATTGTGTTTAATTTCAACCATTTTATTGCAGAGTCCATTCATCAACAACTTGATAAATTTCCAATTGAGGAGGTATTAAAATATGCCTCTGTGTTATTCTACATGTTTATATACCTTCAGGGGGACAACATTAACCTTTCTTTTCAAAAACTGAATGAGAAGGGAAACCAATGGTCAGTCATTTTCTGGACTACTCTGGTCATGAAAGAGAAAAAATAGTACAATTATAAACAATTTACAGAGATGTTTTTTCACCCAACAATAGGTCTCATGAACAACATAATAGAACCGAGGATTAGTGAAGAAATTGAAAGGGTGTTGTAGCTGTCTGATCAAGTTCATACAGGGGATTGGTACCTTTATGAAAATTATACAGAAATAAGAATATTTGTATGCGATTTCCCACCTTATAAGTTGCCAAAATTCCTCCCAATGAGGATTTTTTCCTTGAAGTACATAAGGAAGATGATAAACATGGATGAAACCCACTTTTTTGATGCCAAGAAGAAATCCTAATTTAAAATAAAACACAGGTTGGCCCTTTCATTTGCAATAGTAGGGCAATAGGGGAAGAGGTAGATAAGATCCGAAGGGAAATGCAGTCTAGCCTCAGTTTTACCTATACCTATGATCCATTAGGGATCATTTCTAGATTAAGGGTAGAAACCAAGTCTACTCCTTACTTTCACACAGCCAGGCTAGAAATAGAAAAGTACAAGAATCAGTTAGAGTGGGTTGAGAACACCTTACAGGAGGTAGAAGAACAACATGTATCATCATCTACAGTGTAGACTCCCACCATGCAGGAGAAGATAGCCAAAAGGAGCAGAGAGGAAGAGTCCCCTTTAGGGACTGACATCTTCAGTGAAGGGTTTAAAATAATGTATAGAAAGAAGGCCAAGCTTAGTTCCAGACTAAGCCTTAGCAAAGATTCAGAGCAGCATACCATTATCACCACTAATGAGCCACTTGTTTCCTCATTAGTGGGTGATCAATCCACACAGTCTCCTACCACCTCCACAACTTCACAAGAGTAGCAACAAATAATGCAGATAGGTACATCTACTTTAGGTGAGTCAGAGAAGAGCATAATGGACATCTTCAAGGAGATAAAAGTCAGAAATGAAGCCTTGAAGATTAACACTTACAACCAGTTCTAGAAACAGACTTCTGGTGCCCAAAGAAGGCTGCTGTCAGCCTTTGACTTAGAAAATGGGAAAATGAAAATGGCATTCTTCCGAGCACAATCTCCCCAGCCCAAGGGAACATTAGACTACAAAAAGACAACTTTTGAGTTTGATGTAAAGGATATACATCCCATTGACCAAATGGAGATGCATAAGAAGACTGGGGAAATGATTTTCTCTACTGTCACTAACACTACCATGAATTTGTCCAAATTACAAGTTACATTAGCAAATGTCCAGTCACAACTAAAGATGGAGAAGGTCTCTGCACTTGTCAAAGACACCAGGATTAAAACCCTGGAGGATTTGGTAATCAAACTAGGTTATGATCAAGCAAACATCAATGCTACAAAGGAACTTGTCAAGAAGAAGAATTTGGATATAGTAGCATTGAGGAAGCAGTTAAAACTGCCAGCTACTGAAGATCCTCTGGCTAAGGATATTACAGAGACAGAGACTCAAAAAGCAGATATGATGAAGCTCATCATGGAGTAGACTACAGAGATCAAGCAAATGGGGAAAAAGATGGAGAAGCTAATTAAGGAAAAGGAAAAAGCCGCTAAAAAGACTGCCCCTTTGGAAGCACTCCCTATCATAGTCATTCCTACAACCATACCAGCTACGACAAGTACAGGAGATGCTGCAGACTACTTGGCCAATGAAGTCCAAAACATGTCTCTTCAAACTGAGGAAATCAAGAAGTTGTAGGATCAAGTGAAACTTCTAGAGGATCATCACCAGAAATTTAAGAGTTTTCATGTAGCGAGCTTCAAAGAGCTCAAAATCAAATAGAAGTATGGAAGAAGTCAACAAATGAGTCTTCTAGTGGCCACACTCTGGATAATGTCAAGGAAATCATATGGAACAACATCATTGAGGAGATAGATGAAATCTGGCCATGTATCCAGATTATTTTTTAGCAGAAGGAGTTGATGGAAAAGGAAAAGTAGACCATTGCCAATATAAATGCTCAACTAGGAGAGATGCCTGCTACAACCAACAACATTATAAAGTTCCTCAACTCCAAGAATAGATATGAATTGGATGATCTAGGAGTGGATGACAGGACTGAAACCATCTTGGAGGTGAAGAAAGTTCTGACCAAGAAGAACTTAGTTGTACAGTTGACAGAGAAGTGTCACACTCTTGAAGTAGCAGTCAACAGGTTTTTCACAAGAATTGATGCATTGAACAAGAAGGGTTTGCCTTCACTGTTTGTAATTAATGATAAATTAATGACCAAAGAAGACTATATGAAGAAGCTTCAGGACATTTCCAGGGACACAGCCAAGTCCTCCAACATCAAAGGTTCCATGACAAGAAGGGCCTTTTACGAGGACATCAACAATATATGGTTTATTCAACATGAGATAAAACATATTTTCACTGTAAAACCCACTTTTTCCCAGTATAATGAGGTAGATGAAATCTACTGTAAGGTAACAAAGATAACAATTCCAGATGAAGAACGGTGGGAAAATTTGTGGGAATTTCAAGATTAGAAGATAGATCAGCTTCACTAGCGCATCCCTCGAATAGTGGCTACTCAACAAAAAAGTTCCTTCAAAACATGGCCAGATGTTTAGATTCATTCTTTTTGATCGAATTACTTATGTTTCCATTAATTTTAAGTAATAATAGAATGTTGTGTCACTCATGCATTTATTTTAATATTTTGTAATTTTGTTTAAATACTTCAGCCTATCAAAGTATTGAGGGTTGCACCCTTGAACCCATTATCACAAAGATTTGTACTAAGCTAGAGCATTTTTGATATAATAAAATATTCTGGATTTACTTCATATGGCTTGTCTCTCAGTGAGTTGTTTTCATCATGTTTTTCATTATGTATTCTTCATATAATTCAATTCTTTTATAGTCATTTGATTGAAAATTTAATTGAATGTCAATTTCATTTTGAATCCAATGTGAAGTTGCATTTAAATAAGAGATTAATTTACAAGGCTATATGTTATTGTAAATTCCTCTTTTCACTTAAATTGCACTAGATTTCTGTAATAGTTTTATTATATTCTGTTGATCTAGGAAACACTGTTTTCTTGATTTCTGCTTATAAATGGTTAGATATTTAGTCTGAATATTAAATCACTTATACTTCTCTATATTATACTTTTCCATCCCACTTAAATCAAGATAACCATATGTATTTAAAGAAAAAGCTTTTATTTTATTAAGGATCTTTCTAAGTTTAAAGCACCTGTTTTTAAACAATTCATTGGTCATCCAAACCATTAAAATAAGCAAAACATTTTAGATGCTTTCGCATAGCTGATTGACCTTAGGTTATCTCAAAGGACAACATCAGACTGGCATCGTTGCTGGGGAGCGAAGAATTGAAAGTTAAATTTTCCCTAGGGCAATGATTTTCCCTTTCCTTTAAGGTGAATAAAGGATAAGGTTATAGGTAGAAATCTTTCACTCGGTGATTCCACTGATCCAAGATGGCTCCATATAAGCATACAAGATCACGTTCTGATTCTGAGATTGTTAACCCTCTACTAGACCTAGAAAGACTCATCAGGGGAGCCTCTTCAAGGAGAAGACATAGAACACCTTCTTCTTCTTCAACTTTACACCCTGAAGACATTCCATCTATAGATCCCTTTTCATTTATACCAACCCATCCTGATTGGACTGAACTACCTCCTAGGGTTTCTGATCTTATTTCCAGAGGAGTAGACCTTCCATCAGCCTTTTTAATACAGTCACTTGAATCATATCAAGTTCCATCCATTCCTATTAAATCACCTTCATCTGAGGAAGAATTGGGTTTACATTTACCTGAATTCAAACCTCAAGATTTCATTACTCCAACTCCTTATTCTATTCCATCATCCTCAACTAATCTTGAAGAGACATTTTCTGTCTATTCGAATCCTTTGTTTGAAAATAAGGAAGACTTCCCACCAGGAGTTCAGAAATTGGTTATCAAAACCCCTTTCAAATCCTTAAAGAGGTCTCCTCCCTCTCCTCCACATATTAATACACCTACTGACTCATCTTCATCTCCTTCATCTTCATCTTCATCATCTTCCTCTTCCTCATCAACATCCACTCAGACACCCCATACTCCTCCTGCTGTTATGGCTTTTCGACCCATTGTGCAAGCTAGGTATGCTGCTCTAGTTCTCCCTGCAAACTTGGGAAATTTTCCTGATGGTTATCTAAAACATCTGCCAAGATTCAATGGAGAAACAGGTCCCTCAGCAGAGGATCATGTATCAACCTTCCTAGATTTTGCTGACAATATGAACATAGAAGAGGAAAATGTTTATATGAGATTATTTGTACAATATTTAGAAGGAAATGTTAGGATCTGGTTTAGGCAGCTCAAAGTTGACTCTATCAAAACTTGGAATGAGCTCATAACAATATTCAAAAATCAATGGGGGGTAAAGAAATATCCTATTTACTTCCTTACTGAATTTGAAGAATTAAAGAGAAGCACTAGTGAACTAGTTGCCGAATTCATCAAAATATTTAACAAACTCTATCATAAAATGCCTGCTGATTGTAAACCACCAGTAGCAGCTGCAAAGGTTAGATTTTCCAAAGAATTTGATGATGAATTTGCAGTCATGCTAAGGGAAAGAGTTTCTAATACATTAGAAGACATGCAGACAAATGCTATAGAGGTAGAAGCCAATAGGTTAGCTTCTGGCAAACTCAAAGCTAAAGCAAAAAAAGAAGAAAGAAAACTAAAAGCTAAGATTGATGATTCATCCTCCTCCAAATCTAAACTTGAAGATCAGAAAATTGATGAAATTACATCTTTGCTTAGGAACCTTTCTAACAAAATTTCCAAAATTGAAACACAACCTAGAACTGTTCACCAAGCTACTGTCAAACCTCAAACTCAAATTCAATTTAGAAGAACTCCTCAAATGAAAATTCTTCAGAGACTAGCTTTTGAACAAAACATTCAACCACCTTTGATGATTGATGATCAACAGTCACAGGATACAGGTCCTTTAATCACTGAAGATATCAATAATATTGATTCATCAGCAATACAAATGGAAGAAAAAAGATGAAAAGGGTTTTTTAACAGTTGTGATAGAAAATACACTAAAGGTCATAAGTGCGTTGATAAGAAATTAATTTACATAGATTGTGAAGAGGAGGAAGAAAAGGAACAAGAAATGTCAAAAGAAGAGGATATACACCAGGAACAAACCCTAGAGAAAGAAGAAATGAATCCGACCATATCTTGTAATGCATTGGCCAGAATTACCACTCCTCAAAATATCAAGATAAAAGGACATATCAAGAAGAAAAAGGTAATAGTGTTGATTGATTTGGGATGTACCCATAATTTTATTCATTGTAAGATAGCCAAGGAATTGAATTGATTCCTATATCCAACACCAAAGTGTCAAGTTATGGTTGCAAGTGGAGGAAACATAAATTACTCTAGAAAGTGCCATAATATCAAGCTATCCATGGGAGAATATGTATTGAATAGCCCAATGCTTTCCATTCCAATGGGTGGTGCTGATGTTGTACTAGGAGTCCAATGGCTAGAATCCTTGGGTATAATAGCTTTTAATTTTCAAGAACTTTTCATGAAATTTTCTTCGGAAGGAAAGGAAGTTGAATTAAGGGGTATCACAGGGAAACCGGGAAATATAATCAGCTCTAACTGAATGAAAAAGATTCTAAAGAAAGAACAAAGAGGCATAATTGCAAAATTATGCTCGCTAGAGGTTCCCACATCGAAATCATCTATTTCTCCAGATCTCCAAAACTTCTTGGACAATCATTCCAAGGTATTTGAGACTCCCAAAGGCCTCCCACCTATTCGTGATCATGATCATGCTATTCATTTAATTCCAGGAACTGTTCCTCCAAAAATCAGGCCTTATAGATATCCATATACCCAAAGGAGTGAAATGTAATGTATGGTTGCAGCAATTCTAGAGGTTGGTATAATTATCCAACCAAATTCAATAAACAAAGCAAGGGATGAATGGAAGAATGACGAAGCAGGGTGAGAACTCATTTAAAAGTTGTAGAAGATCCCAGTTCAAACAATATTTCCAAAACTTGACAAGGAAGGAAAAATCATATTGGAACTTGAAGCAGTCATAGAACCGAGAAATTGATAGCTATGAAATAGATCAATTTTAGAGTATCTCATCAAGTGGAAGAACTTACCCGCTGAAGATTCCACATGGATGGATGATAATTTTATACAGAAGCATCCAGAACTACTCAAGCATTGAGGACAACACTTTTTGAAGGAGAGGGGCATGTTAGGTCACTATACTACTAGTGTAACCCCTATTGTTATTAGTGCAACCCCTTTATATTGTTGTGCCCATGTAGTCTCCATATTGTTATCACTGTGCCCCATAGAAGCCCACTATTGTTATTATTGTGCCCTTACATTATTATTGTTATGTCGGCTCTGATTATATTATGACCCCTTAGACTCCTATATATAGAAAGGGGGTCTTGTCATTTGAATCATCCAAGAATTGTTCATTTGTGTAATGTAAAGGAGGTTTCCCCCTAAAATAGGAAAATTTTTAAGTCGTTGATCTATCTTTTCAATCTTTTTGTGGGCTAGTTTCATAACACTTTTCTTCTTGGTCTTGAGTTAGCTAGAAGTTTAAAGGTTCAAAACTTGAGTGTCTTTCTTATTCTGAGCTTATAGTGAACCAGGTTAGAAATATGTGTCAGGCTAAACACCCAAGGTTTAGGTCATACAAAAATGAAGCTTGGGATACAATTGAAAATTTCTTCCAAGGTTTTAACATAACTACTATTCCCAGAGATGAAAACATGCATGCTGATTCACTAGCTGTCTCAACAAGCTCTTTCAAAATCCCTGAGCCAGTATCATTAGAATACCAAATCCAAGTCAAGTATCGGCCATCAATTCCTGATAACCTTAAACACTGGTAGATTTTTGAAGATGATGAACAGTTGAAATCTTTCCTTCAAGTTATTGATGAATTCTCAAATATGCAAATTGAAGGAGATCAAAACGATATTCCAGAAATAAATCAGCAAAATCTAGAAACTTCATTCAGTCCTAAAATTCTTGATCATGATATTATCCAATTATCTAATAATTTTATTCTTAAAGGATTAGTCCCATTGGAAAAAATATTTGATAATAATGATGTCTCTAAACATCCCTTCTTTCACTCACTTGAAGAAGAAATCGAAGAATGCAATATTGGGACTGTGGATGATGTGAGAAATATCAAATTGTCATCAACCTTACCTTCGGATGTAAAAACCAAATACTTGAATCTTCTTAAAAACTACAAAGATGTTTTTTCCTAGTCTTATAATGAGTTAAAAAATTATGACACATATTTGATTGAGCATAAGATTCCTTTGGAACCAGAAGCAAAATCCTTTCAGCAAAAGCTAAGAAGAATTAATCCCTTACTACTGCCCACCATTGAGGAAGAACTTAAAAATCTTCTTGATGCTCATCTCATTGTGCCCTTAAGGTATTCTAATTGGGTAGCCAACCTAGTTCCTGTCAGAAAGAAAAATAGTGAGATTAGGCTATGTGTAGATTTCTGAAATCCAAATAAATCATCTTTAAAGGATAACTAACCATTGCCTAAAATGGACCATCTAGTTCAGAAAGTTTCAGGGGATAATAGGATTTCTATGCTAGATGGATTTTCTAGTTATAACCAGATCATGGTAAGTGAAGCTAACCAAGATAAAACTGCCTTCACCACTCGGGATAAATTCATGTATGCCATAATGCCATTCATGTTAACCAATGTAAGAGCCACTTTCCAGAGAGCCATGGACCTCACATTTGTAGGTAAAACATCTAAATTTACTATCATTTATTTAGATGATTTAACTGTTTTCTCTGATTCTGATGAAAGCCATTTAAAACACTTGAGCAAGGTTTTTGACAGGTGCAGGAAATTTGGAATATCCATCAATCTGAAGAAATATTTGTTTTCTGTGAAGGAAGGGAAATTACTAGGGAATATAATCTCCAAGGAGGGAGTTATAATTGACCCAAAGAGAGTTTCAGCTATTCAGGCCCTGTCTCTGCCAAGGAATAAGAAAGAGATACAAACCTTCTTTAGAAAGATCAATTTTCTTAGAAGGTTCATCCCAAATTATGTTGAGATAGTTAAAGATATAACAGATATGCTTAAGAAAAATAATGAAGTGAAATGGACATTCCCAACTAGATATGCTTTTGATCAGATAAAAAATGCCATATTTGAGGCCCCCACATTAGCTAGCCCTGACTATTCTTCACCTTTTAGCATATTTTATTTTGCATCCGAGACAAACTTAGCTGCTGTACTTTTACAAAAAAATACAAACGGTGATGACCAACCAATATCCTTCTTTTCAAAAGTTATGAGGGATGTTGAAATTAGGTATGATAATATTGAAAACAAGCTTATGCCTTAATTCAAGCCCTCAAAGCCTTTAGAACCTATATCTTGCATTCACACATTACAACTTATGTCCCTAATCATGTTGTCAAAACTATTTTGACTCAGCCTGATACTGATGGAAGAAGAGGGAGATGGATTGCTAAAATCCTTGAATTTGACCTTGAAATTAAAACCACAAAGCTAGTAAAAGGCCAAGGCCTGACCAAATTGTTAGCTGAATCCAACTGCAAAGTATTGGGGATTAATCTGGTTTTTGAAATGTCATAAGGAGAGAATCCACAAGAACCTTCCTTGATATCAGAGGAAAATGCACAAGAACCTCCTCCTCTTAGAGAAGGGGAGAATCCACAAGAACCTATTTCTTCAAATCAAGCCATTCTTTTTCACATAGATCAGAAATATCTACTCTCTGATTGGTATTATGATATTGTGCATTTTCTTTGAGATTTTCAATGTCCAGCTGATCTTAATTTGAAGCAGTGCAAAGCTATGAAGCTTAAAGTAGTGAAATATTACATTACCAATGATCATCTATACTGGAAAGACCCACTTAATATCCTTTTTCTGTGCTTAACTAAAAATGAAACAGAGGGAATTATAGATCAGTTCCATGTAGGGTTTTGTGGTGGACACTATGCCTAGAGTGCAACAACCTACAAAATTTTAAAAGCAGGTTTCTACTGGCCCACACATTTTAAAGAAGTTGGAGAAAGATTAAGAAGTTGCAAACCATGCCAATTATTTGCAGGAAAATAGAAACTATCAGCACTTCCTTTGGTCCCAGTATCTGTCCATGCTCCTTTTCTACAATGGGGGTTGGACTTTATAGGGGAAATTCATCCACATTCCAGTAATCAACACAGATGGATTTTAATTGCTACAGACTATTTCACCAAGTGGGTAGAAGCCATACTGGTTAAAAATGTAACTGATACTATTGTGATAAAATTTCTTGAATAAAACATCCTATCAATATTTGGATGTCCTCAATAGATTGTTACAGATAATGCAACAACTCTTAGCAGTGTTAAAATGATTGATTTCTATCAAAAATATTGATGCAGGAGCATTCAGCTCATCATTATCATTGTATTTTAGTAGACATAGGGGGTCTTGTATTTTAAGACATTTGGTTTCCTAAGTGTTGAATTAATGTAATTACTTAGGTTTTGAATGATTTTAATGAAAATAGGAATTAATTAAGTATTGTGAAGCATATTGTAAATGTTCTCTAATGTAGGAGAATATGAGAGAATCACGATAGTTGAGAGATTGAGAGATTTGAGAATTAATGAAAATATTTTATTAGGAGTTAGTTCATGGTTTTGTGAACTAGAGAGGATCGTTAGAGATAAGGATGATATTTTAGGATTTTGTTGGGAAGGTTATTGATCTAAACCAGGAATTGGTTGTAGAATCCTTTTGTATAAATGTCAGCTTAAAAGGAATAGTAAGGGGTTAGCTGGTTAGCTAGTTAGTTAGGAATTAGAGTGTGAAGAGTTTGATTGTAAGCCTATGGGAAAATTGTGAAACAAAGGCCACTGATATTGGAAATAAGGCTGCAGAGAAGAAATTGTGTAAATACCTGTTTATTAATACAAACAACTCGATTCTGAGTTTATGTGCGTGTATGGAGTAATTTAGTTATAATCTATGTGTGAACTAGAGTAGTTCTATATAACAGAAGTTGCATGGGAAGAATCAGAGGCGAAATACAAAGAAGAGTGACAGAGAGGTGTTATGGCTTTGTACACACCAACAGTACAGGAGGAAGCCTTTAACATTACAATGGAGGTGAAGGAAGCATAAAGGTGCGAGCAGAGTTAAGGAGGAAGTTGTGATGCAGAAGAGTTAAAGACTAGAACCCTGGAAGAAGCTTGAAACCACAGGAACACTAAGAAACGACCTAAACGCGAAGTAGGAAAAACAGAATGAGAGCCATCAGATCTTTTAGATCAATGGATATGAATGGTGGAAGCAGAATGGTGAAGGACTAGACTGCGTGGAAGTTCTTAATTGAGGTTGAAGGCTCGCAATCGACCTTAGCTGTCGATCGCAAATTCAAAAACTTATGTGAAGTGAACTACGGGGGCTTTAAGTTGTTGATAACCATGTGTGAGTCGAAGGGCCGCAGGCTGTTGGATCATTGCTAATATTGACCATTGGATTGATATTGCATCGCATCATTCATGAGTGAATGAGTTGTAGCTTAAGAAATTGCGATATGCAGTGTGCGATGATCTGGGTGATTAAGTGTCATGCAAGTTTGTCATGTGATATCATTAATGACAATTAGATAAAGCGTGCCTTGATCAAATGGTTGAGGATCAGGGATTAGTTTTGTTGATTGAGTGAAACATCGATCGTTGGATTAATGTGGAAAGCCAACGTGGGAGAAATCACTGTTCAATAGGGCACTGTTCAATTGCAAGTGTTGTTCAATTGTTGTTCAATCGGGCACTGTTCAATTTTTGTTCAATTGGTGTTATTCAATTGTTGTTCAATCGGTGTTGTTCAATCCTGTGTCATCTTGCGTCATTTTTAGGTGAGCCTCGGGAAAGGTGCCAAAGCATGGAAAAAGTGGAAAGGTAAAGTTAAATGCGATTTATGTAAATTTCTATAATAAAGTGGATTAAGGGAAATTAAACATGGTATGATTAGTTTTGAGTAAATCCGAGACCAGAGTAAGAGGGTATGATTAATATGCATGAGTTTAAGAATTAACAAAAGTTTATGAGGTTGAACAAGATTGCACTGGAGAGGTTAATTATGAATTATACTATTGAATATTCTTCGAAACATTTCTTCATGAGAATTTATTCACAGCCCTTAAACTGTAATTCATGAAGGTTTGACCAGGTAGGTCATTGAAATTCCTGGGATGAATGAAATTATGCATTTTATCTATGGGTATTGTCGGCTTAGCCATCATCATTTTGGTATCAGAGCAGAATTGTGGTTGAGACAGATGGTAAAGCAGCACAAAGAAATCCTATGTGAAAATTTCTTTGTGAAAATTTAGAACGGATTTATGTGTTAAGATGTGTATGAAAACAAGAGGAGATCAGATTCTAATCTGACAAACAATAGGCGGGTAGAGATAAAGTATATCAGAATATTGGTAGAACTTGCAGATGCAAGGAAATAGAGGACAATCGATTCAAAGTGCAGGTGAATGGTAGAACAAGATCGTGCAGAGGTATTGTTGCAGCTCACAGAGGAAATTCCACAGAGGATGTGGGTAGAATTTATAAGGGATAAAAGAAGCGGGTAAAAGTTTCTGACTGAAAGAAAAATGTGGTAGAACCTTCAGGAATTTCAATAGAGGTTGGATAAAGAGGACATTTTTGTTCTTATAAGATGCAAATGAGTTGAAGCCTAGAAGGAGCAGAGAGAAGTGCTCAAAGGCGGTTCCAGAGATAGCGAACTAAAATCTTGCCAAAAGACCAAGTATAGAGGAAAGCTTGGTGAGGTAAGTGGCAGCAGGTAGGACTTGCTCTTGTAGAGGCTTTAATGCAACTCATAGTGAATGAGTGAGGAACTCATAAGGATGGAGAAAACGATGACTACTGATAGTCATAGTGGAGGTTCTGAGGAAGACCACAGTAGAAGAAAAGTGAAGAAGGAGAATGCTAAGGCAAATGGCAAGAGGATGAGTCAAGCAGAGTTTGACAAGGACATGGCTATGATAAGAGAAGAACTCGATGTGTTAACAATGCTGCTAGAGGAAAGCCAAAGACTAGGTTGGGTGTTAAGGAAGAATCCAATGAAGTGGCATAAGTTACAGAGAAGGCTACGATAGAAGCAAGTAAAGTGGCTGATGGAAAAACTCAGAGAAGCTGAGTTGGAAATGGAAGTGTCCATTTGTGAACCAGAGTAGGGTGAAGTTCTAGGTGAAGATGAAGATGAAGACTTGAAGACTGAAACTTCAAGTGAGACCAAAGGGTCACATGATTTTAAATCTAATAATTTGTGTATGTTTGCAGATGAAACATGTGAAGAAGGACAATTTTCTGATATTGTTGTAAAAGAGGAAGAAGACAGGCAAAATCTAAATTCTGTTATGAAAGAAGAAGTAGAGAAGGATATCAAGCAATCAAGTGAAGGACTTGATGAGATTGAAGAGAAGACCATTGAAATATTTCTGAGTCATGTAGAGGACTTGGAACGATAGGAGGACTTGGTGATTGAATCATCAAATGAGATCATGAGGTCTTGTGGTTTTACAACTGACAAGTTGTGTGTGAATGCAGGTATTGCAGAAGACAAACCATCTTATGGAACTATCTTGAATGAAGCTAAAATTTTCCAAGTAAAGTATGATGATGTCTGTCTTTGAAATAAAGATCAAGTTGAGTTATTACAGCAGAAGGAGTTCATAAATTCCTTGTTTAGTGGAAAAAATATCTTCAGTGGAGATGAGACAGTTATGTCTTATGATAGAATTTGCTATTGATGAGGACAAAGAGGAATTTATTTTCTTAAATGGCCAAAGGGAGAGTGATGGAAAAACATCTAGAACTATCACAGAGATGGAGGATCAAAATTTTATTATAATCAAGAATGAATAAGTAGTGTTAATAAGAAGTTATACTTGTGACAAAGAAGAAGATAGTGAGGATTGTACAGAGCTTTTAGGGGAAATTCCAAGTGAAATGGAAAATTTATGGCATGAGTTAAGTATTTTGGAGAAAAGGCTATAGAACCAAAAATTAAGTGTTCAGGTTGTAAAATCAGAACTGAATGAGAATGAAAAAGTTCACTACAACAGACAAGGACATGACTACATTATTAAAATAGATGGTGTGGAGGAGAGACTAGCTGACAATCTCATGAATTCTGTTGAGAATTCAAATCAGCATACTGATGTGTTGATAGAGGAGGAAGAATCATAGCAGAATATTGATGTGTTGCCAAAGGAAGAAAAGGCACATAAGCCTTATGATTTTTATTTTTATAATTGTTTGGTGAGTGCAAGTTTAGTTGCAAATGTTGGAGAAAATTTGGCACAAATGAGTAGCCAAATAAGAATGAAAGAGGAAGATTCTGTGGAAGTATTTAATCCATGGAATAGAGATGTTAAATTGTTGGAGAGAATGCTGGAAAGTTAGGATTCAATACAGAAAGAGATAATCATGAAAGAGGGTAAGGATGAAAGGGAGGCAGAACTAGTAAGAATGGTAGAACAAGTAAAAATAAGAGAAGAAGAAGTAAGAATAGGAGAAAGAGTAAGTGATAGAATTCGACAACTTCAAGGTGAAGAATAGAAGTTTGAAGAGTTAATAGACAATAGCAAAAACCTGAAACAAAGAAAAAGAGGTAATAGTAAGTGGCAAAGTATGGACCAACCCAAGGATGTGCTGGAAATGGAAATTGAAAAATTATGGCAGTTGATGATGAAACAATCCACATGGAGAAGATTGATAGCAGTAGGAAGGGTGATCAATCGGAACTTGAAACTGATTGACAAGGAGAGGAAAATAAAAAAGAAGACAGTGGACATACAGTAGCAGCAAAGGCACAGAGCATTCAAACAACTACAAACTAAATTTTGGGACCCTGAAGGTTTTCTATCAACATATGAAGACACACGATCAGGAGATCATGAACATTTTTGTTGGGCATGGAATCTCCCCGAGGCATGTTTTGGGGCTCAAAGCCCATGTTTTGATCGAATAATGTTGTAAATCCTCGCGAATTGCGGGTGTGGAAGTATGTTAGAGTCATAGGGTTGTCTGCCCTAGTTTGTAATGTAATGTCGGCCTACCCATGGTCCGCGAACCATGGGATTGTATAAATAGAGCGAGGCTCTAACTATAAAATTAGTGAAGTAGAGGATAAAGAACAAGTCTAAGGGATCAAGTCATAAGTGTCTAAGTGTTTCTTTGGGTCGAAGAGTAGGAGAAGGCTTTGTAGCTGAGTGCGCAGAGGCCTAGTTGTCTGTAGCTGAGTGCACAGACCCCTGCAGCTGAGTGCGTAGGGTGGAGTCGAGTCAGTAACCGAAGAAGAGAATAATAAAAGAGAAGTTTTATCCAAATTTTGTGTAATCTATTCTTGATTTATTACATGTTTGATATCAATTGCAAATATACTATTTATTTATTACATGCACTTGTATGAATGATTTATATTGCTAAGTATACTTTACACTTGCAAGTAAGCTAAGTTAATCAACTAATGATGGAATACTAGTAAGGACTTGGGTAAGTGCGTGGAGTGACGTGCGCATAGGGTTGAACCACAGACCACTTGAACTCATCAGACATCTCCAGGGTGCGGAAACCTGGTTCTAGCACCTTCCCATACTACTTCGGGTGAGACCTCAGGTCGTGCTCCGCAGACTGTTGCCGAAAGGGCCAGTAATACCGGGATTTGTTTGGCTAAATCACCTATGAACCTAGGTCAGGCCCCAACAAGCCAACAAATGGTTCTGTTGCTGGGACCGGGATCTACATAAGAGATTTCTAATGTCGTGTCACTAGAATCCGATGAAGAAAGAAATTGAAGGGTGGTTGGACAGAAAGATTCACGAGTTCAGGGCACAAGAAAATAGGAATCCGCAAGTATCGAAGGAAAAATGGCTAGAGTGCTACTTATATACAGAGATCCACAAAATTTTCTTTGCATCCTTTCCCTCTGAGTTGTACGAGTGGA
This sequence comes from Pinus tabuliformis, assembly GCA_031772625.1. Lineage (NCBI taxonomy): Eukaryota > Viridiplantae > Streptophyta > Pinopsida > Pinales > Pinaceae > Pinus > Pinus tabuliformis. Next base: position 1,117,230,244 of record CM062817.1, read on the forward strand.
TTGTGAAGCTAGTAGACATTCAGGGAAGGTGTAGGTTCAACAAACCGATTGTGTGGACTCCAGAGTTGGTGCGCAGACTAGAGGCCTCAGAAGATAAGATCGTGCTCGCTATGGACCATTGGCTCAATCAAATTATAGGAGGGTTTATCACCAAATTCATGGTAGATACTTTAGTCAGCTACAAGGAGGTGGAATGATGCTTCCTCAAAGGACTACGAGGTAAGTACATTAAATCTTTGAACACTTAGATTAAAATTCTATTGTGTGAAAAGTGGGTTACGTGAATAAATTAATGTTTGGGGCTACGCAAAGTGGGAGGATCTATAGAAACGAAGGTAGCGCAGAGATGGAAACTAGCTCCTTGATTTCACCTCGGCAAGAAAGTGAGGAAGAGCTCGCGAAAGTGTCACCAAGAAGTGCGATTAGTCTGATAAGCCAGCAAATCTGTGCATACCACCTCCACCTACACCACCACTAGTTTCACCATCTTCACCCCCATCTCTGCCCACACCACCTCCGCCACCACCACAGTTCAATATGGCGAGCGCGATAAAATTGTTGATGTTCAAAGGAGTAGGGAACGAATATCCAGACCAATTTTGGTTCATGGTAAAGGCTATATGGGAAACGCAAGGAGTCACGGATGACAACATCAAGAAGGAAACACTAGTAAGCACGTTGCAGGATCGCACACTGACATGGTACATTAAACACTCTAATGTCAATCCAAACACGGGGATCACAGATATCTAAGTTGCACGGAACAGGGAATTTAGTAGGCCAAAATTGGAGACACAATCGATTATTGGGTTTAAGGAAATTGCGATGCTTCCAGGCGAGACCCCCTGGGAACTGGATCAGAGACTGAAGGGCATGATTTGCGAAGCCAACATGACCTTGACATATGGGTAGCACCATGCATGATTTGTAGCGTCAATAACCCCGCATCTAAGGATGACACTGTCGCAACAGAAGTTATCCACCCAGGCCGAAGCTTTGGAGATTGCAATGAGACTACACGAGACCCCAATACAAGATCTTGGCCTAAGAGTCCAACAAATCCACAAGCAACTGAAAAACCTGTGTCTGGAGATGAAGAGTTTGAAACAAGACAGGACAACTCACCCAGAGGTGCGCGAGGAGGTATGGTGCATAAAATGCAAAGGCTAGGGACATGACAAGGACCATTGTCCAGTCTTTGTGAACTACTTGGAAGGAGGAGGGCCAATGCCATTAATACCAGAGGCACAAGAAGGACCAAGCGTTGCGCCCGCATTATGGTGCACGATTTGTCAGATAGGAGGGAAGCACGCTATAGATAACTATCATCTGTTACAGAAATATACACAGACGTCCCAACAATTATTCTGTAGTTTTTGCAGGTCAGTAGGCCATGATGAGCGTACCTATAGAAGTTATGAACTATTGATGGATTGGACTCCTACGTATAGAGTTCAGGCCAAAACATGAGCCCTCGATCAAAATGCAGGGATGGCACACATTGGATTTCAGAGGTGCCGACGAGGTCAAGGTGGAATGGGACCAAGAAGGGGTCACAGACAACTGATTTGTTACAATTGCGGAGGACCAGGGAATTATGCTCGTAATTGTACAAATTCGACGAGAGCATCATGTTTATATTGTGCTCATTTTGATCATGAGACAGGGGACTACCCTACACTGATAGTGAGGTTGCGCGATAAAGGAATACTCCAGCCTCCCTTGACTCAAAACCTACAAATGATGAGGTTTGAGCCACGCAAAGAGGACCTGAATGTAAACATCGTGCTTCGAAGTGGTATCACAATAGGAGATGATAAGGGCAAGTAACCCAAAGAGAGTGCTTAGGTTCACAAGGTTCCTACAAAGGAACCAGAGTTCAATTTGGAGCGCGCAAAGGAGACATTCATGGAAGCTAAGAAGAGCTTCACGGAGGCCTCCACTTCAGGTAGTAAAGATAAACTAGAATTGGAGATGGACCCATCAATGCTTACTACCTTTTTGGAGACATGCATGAAGCTGTTGCGCAATAGCAAGGCTGTAAAGGGACTGCAGGAACTCATCACTAGGTGCGTTGGGTGAGGAGAACCACATGTAATCCGGAAGCTTGGGAAGCACACAACGTGAACAGGAAGGGAGATGAGATTGACTGCACAAATCGAGGAATATGAAATGGATCAAGTGATTCTGGATTTAGGACCAGACGTGAACGTACTACCAAAACTGACATGGGAGCACATGGGTAGGTCCACGTTGCAATGGTCTCCTATTCAATTGCAAATGGCCAACCAGCAGAAGATCCTACCGATGGGAAGATTGCAGGGAATAACGGTAGATATTGAAGGTGTGAGCATGCTTGCAGATTTTGAAGTGATATAGATTATTGATGAAAAAATCCCTATACCATGATACTGGGAATAGATTGGGCCACTGATATGAATGGGGTGATAAATCTGAAGAAGTGCAAAATGATTTTTGAGAAAAAGTCATTGCGCATAGTGGTACCTTTAGACCCTGTGGAAGGATCACGCTACACAGAGCCATTGCGCGATGACGAGAGCGATGGTGATCGAGATTGTATCTACAAGATAAAATCTCAGGATCAGGATTGGGTGAATCCTACAACGTATGGCAGGATTTCATGGGATTGCAAAAGCTCCTGCACATTAGATTCGGACGACGAAATAGAACGATGACAAAACCAATTACATGAGGTAACCACACTCAATTGCAACATGATGGTAAGATCACTGCATTGCGTGACAACAGAGGTAAGGGATCTGCCTATGTATGATGGGTTGACAATGGTGGATGAATTCCTGAACAAATTTGAAAGCGAAGTGCCAGAACAACAGCGGTTCGATGCTCTGAAATGGGCACTGTGTGCTAAGCCTGCAAGATGGTGGGGTACATGCCAACAACATTTGAGGATTGGCGCGCATGTAGAAGGGTGATGCTTATATGGTTTGGAAAGCCTACACTGCGGATGAAAGCCAGGTATGATGGATGAAATAGCCTGCACACCCACCTCTCCAAATGGGTACAGGCATATGGTACGCAACCTGCATGAACGCACACTGTCCTCATGAGAGTAAACATGAACAACAAGCAGGAGCGAGCAATACGAGGGCGCGAATGACAAAGTATGATAAGACTAAGCGCTCCAAAGACTATACACAGGGAAGCCTTTGAAAAGGTTCGTGAAGTGTTGAACACGGTCCACCATGTGAAATGCACTGACTAGGACCTGCGCGTACCAGCGATTCTATGGGCTTATAGGACCATGTGCAAAACCTGACCATGCAAGCACTTTCGAAGTTGAAGTATGAAGTGGAGGCTATAATCCCTATGGAGCACACGAAACCTAGTCCACACATAGATGTAGCCGTAGATACGATGGTTTACGAAGCCTAGAATGAAGGAATCACACAGCCGCAGGAGACAGTACACATGAGACTTAAGAAAGAAATCCAAGAGGGAAATCTTAGACTCCGTGAACTTGAAAATGAAAGGGTACGGTTAAAAGAGAAAAGTGCATTGATGGATGCAGAGGTCAAGAAGCTGGAAGACGAGATAAAGGAAGAGTTTCTCGCTGAAAAAACTAGAATGGTAAGGCAAGGTGCATGCGATCATGCTGACAAGTTTAAGCACTATTGTTGTGAATTGGTTAGTCTGTTGCCTTGGCTTAGACCACATATCACCAAACGTAGTGACCAGGGTAGCACGTTGCAAGTAGTAAAGTGCACGATGTTGACCACAACAATGGAAGGTGGGGATTCTCTACAAACCATGGTGGAGGACAGGATGGACCTCCATATGGGTGGTGTGACCACCTGACTAGCCATAGGAAGGACAGTCTTAGTGCTCTAGGCAGTTGAAAGGAAGCGTGGGACTATAAACTATTTTGCCCGGGAGCTGTGCGATATTGGGGATGTGCGTAGAAGCAGAGTGCCATAAGGTTTGTGACCATGCACGGAGGGCTGCGTTGCCACATGGGTTGGCCGGAAAGTGACCGTTGGAGTCACTATTCACGATGGGATGCTCGATTTGAGGCCAAATGGAGCGAGCGACGGGCATTAAAGATTTTATTTATGGGCAAGATGTGGGAAAATTTGCCACCAAGAAAGCATTAATGGACTGAAATTGGGGGGAACGGTTGAATTCGAATTCAAAAGGCACTATAAAACACAAAGGGCTGGCCAGCAAACAACACTTGGTCATTTGAGAATTTAGCGTTTGAGCAGAGCACTAAGCATTCCAAGCCGAGTGATAATTGAGCCCCTAAGTTTGCGAGTGACAGAATACAGCCTAGATACAATGACAGCAACCAAGGATTGTTTGGGAATTGAAGACGTAACTACCGGTGAGGCCATGTAAACCTCAATGGTGGAGGATGGTTCCAGAAGGTGCCTGGGTTGTAACAGAGATCCCAAAATCACTGCGTATGCCAAGAGCCAAGAAGGATAAATAGGAAATGGCTCCAGTACGCGTGTCCCTGAGGAACTCGCTATGTAGCAAGCTATCAATGGCAGGAAAAGGGAAAGTTGTCTTGATCAACACATATGAGGAAGAAGAAGATATGCAGGACCTGACCGTCATGGCCAACGAAGATGAAGATATGGAGGAGAATATTCAACCTACACACTCTGCAACAAAAATTCCCACATATGTCCCTCCGTGGAAAGGGAAGAACAAAGTGCCCAAGGACCTAGATGAAACTAAGAGTTCACTCCAGATCCCGCTCCTCCTAGGCAACATTGTGTTTGAAGGCACGCACCTGGGCCGTGTGCCAACCATGAAGTTTGAGGATTGGGACCTAGCTGATTGCGAGAAGTTCCCTCACCTAGAGACAGGGAACCTCATGAAGCAAAACACTGAGGGGGTTGTGACAACGTTAGAGCTGCAGAAGTGGCTTGTGTGGTGTGGAAAAGGCTAGGTTGTTGCACTTACTATGGATACCACATTTCCACAGCGCACCCATCACCATTTTCATCATCAAGTAGCTGCTCTGCCTAGTGCATGATGGGTATCTATGGATGGAGGAGCCTATTCCCATCACGACAGACCTCATTCACCACATTTCTTGGCTCCCCTACAAAGGAAAGGACCCCACAACCATAGCCGAAGGAAAGGGCAGTGATTTGGCCCTTGCAGAAGCCATGAAGACAAAATACAAGCTAGAGAAGAAGAAGAGGGGCTATGCCATCTCCAGCATCAAGGACAAAGGGGTACGCATAGCAACCCAACTCCTGGACAGAAAAGTTATGAGGAAGTGCCATGCTGATGAGGTACCGATGCTGGTGGTTGCACTGGCCGAGTAGTGCGCAGAGGGGGTCTAGTTCAACTAGTCCGAATTCCTCTGGGAGGAATTTTTGAAGAATGTCATGAAGCCCAAGAGAAGGGTAAAACCTTCCACTACGCGTGGTTATTGTTATCCATAATGCTCATAGTGGGGGAACTGCCGAAGGACAGTCAATTCAACAGCATTGACAGAGAATTACCAGAGGCCGTGAAGTACGCTTCGCTCTCAGCCACAAAGGATTCGAAATGGATACGCGATGCGAAAAAAATTTCAGTGCTCATGGAGATGAGCATCCGGATATGGATCAATCGGAGGTCGCACCTGTCGCCCACAATGTACAACAGTATACATAGCTTTGTAGACTTTAAAGCTTATATGCACAACATTTTTATCAGGGAGCGTAAGGATCCTGCGAAGCAGTGGACGAAGCTACCTTTTGTAGCCACTAATGATGCAATTTTTATTGTATTGGAGACATGGCCTCCGGAATAGTGTGTCCCATATCTGGTAGAACTTGAAAAGGCGACAACACAGAAGAAGAAGGACGATGCCAAGTTGCGCGTCACATAATTGGTTGAGCAAAGGCGGAAGGAAACAATAGCAACTATGGAAAGGGCAACGTGGGAAGCAACATAGAAAGTCATAGAGCAGAAAATGGCTGCAGAAGCAGCATCAGTAGTGCAGGTGGCAGAAGAAGCAACAACAAAGATGGATGAGGACCAAGCAACATCCTCACAGGGGCATGACGTAGAGGAATCAGAAACAACAAAAGGGAGTGTGGACCTAGGGACCGCATCCACACAACTGAAGCGCCTACACACGATAGAGAGAGCAGGACCGAGGAAGAAGGTCAAGGCCTCAAAGTTGGCCATTGACCCAATCACCTTAACCGAAGGTGACCTCCATGACATCAGCGAGACAGTTCGCGATGTCACTAATGAGGCCCTTCAAGATTTTATGCAGGAGCACTAAACTGTGTTGGGGGCCCTCAGGGCACAACTACAGGAGTTATAGGTGGGGCCCCCTCAGGTGGGTGCCCTTTCCACCCACCTCATAGCATGATCCTCGGCAGCAGAGCAGATGCTTCACACACAGATGGAAAAAAAAATAGTGTTACTGGAAGGGGCCCTAGTAGCAGTGAATGCGACCGAAAAATTTGCAGCTAACATGATCAAAGGCCTTGGCCTTAATTTGGCTACCCTTCCATGAGAGACATTGTATCTGCTGTAGGATGGGATAATGACAGAGCTACGCGCTAGGGAGAGCCACGCGATCCAAGTTCTCATCGAACAAAAGATAAACATGGAACAGCTCAGTCTGCAACGTGACGAATTGGTGTCACAGAACCAACAGTTGGTGCAGGTCGTAGACGATGCTTGCTGACACGTCCTAGAGCTAGCCATCCCAGTAGATCTACCAGTAGAGGTGCAGATCCACAGGTTGGAAACTGGAGTCCCCGAGGCTAGAGAAGAAATGACCAAGGTTCAGTTGGAGCTGAATCTTCATATTTCCGAGTTGCGGCTAAAGGCACAGCCTTCCACTTCCCCGAAGGTCTGAGAACAATGCGCTAGTGCTATCGCAACAGGATTGGAAGAAATTGGAGGTGCAATGAAAGAATGTACCATTTTGTTGGAGCAAGCACTTGAGGTCCTCATAACTCTACAGGAGGACCCCAACATCCAGCACCTGGAGATAGAGGCACGAGAACTTCAGCAGCAATACGATAGTGCCAGAGGAACTTAGTAGACAATAGGCCTCACTTAGTGGCTTGTGAGGATGCAACAAGCAAAGGCACTGAAGGAGTAGGTGGATGCGGCATGACATAAGGAGGTAGTTCCCAAAGCGCGTGAGCAACCGTGGATCGATGAGGCTTTCACTATCACAACAAACATCAAAAGAAATCTCACACACATACAAGGGAGACACACATTAATGCAGAGAAGCACCGCAGACACGGAGGTCTCAGAACAGAGGATGCAACAGATTCAGCAAGCAATGGCTTAGTGCACTGTCGACATCAGCACAGTTCGAGGATAGCTGGAGGAACTCCATGCCAAGATCACTGCACCAATAGAGTGACTCGAGGGCGAGTCATGATGTTTGTATTGGGGGCCTGTTGGGCATGGAATCCCCTTGAGGCATGTTTTGGGGCTCAAAGCCCATGTTTTGACCAAATAATGTTGTAAAGCCCCGTGAATTGTGGGCGCGAATGTATGTTAGAGTCATAGGGTTGTCCGCCCTAGTTTGTAATGTAATGTCAACCTACCCGTGGTCCATGGACCATGGGATTGTATAAATAGAGCGAGGCTCTAAGTGTAAAAGTAGTGAAGTAGAGGATAGAGAACAATTCTAAGGGATTGAGTCATAAGTGTCTAAGTGTGTCTTTGGTCGAAGAGTAGGAGAAGGCTCTGCAGCTAAGTGCGTAGAGGCATAGTTGTTCATATCTGAGTGCGTGGACCCCTACAGCTGAGTGCGTAGGACGGAGTCGAGTCTATAATCGAAGAAGAGAATAATAAGAGAGAAGTTTTATCCAAATTCTGTGTAATCTATTCTTGAGTTATTACATGTTTGATATCAATTGCAAATACACTGTTTATTTACTGTGCGCACTTGTATGAATTATCTATATTGCTAAGTATACTTTACACTTGCAAGTAAGCTAAGTTAATCAACTAACGGTGGAATACTAGTAAGGACTTGGGTAGTAACAATGTTCGGCCCCCAAGTAGGGCTGCGCGAAGGTAGCATCTTAGGCTGCGAGGTATCGGTAGGTATGGGTAAGTGCACATAGTGACGTGCACACAGGGTCGAACCGTGGACCACTTGAACTCATCAAACATCTCCAGGGTGTGGAAACCTAGTTCTAGTACCTTCCATACTACTTCAAGTGAGACCTCAGTCCATGCTCCACGGAGTATTGATGAAAGGGCTAGTAGTACCGGGATTTGTTTGGCTAAATCACCTCTGAACCTGGGTCAGTCCCCAACAAGCCAAAAATTTTCTACTTTGGGAGTCTTATGCAGGAGCATTTAGCTCAACAATATCATTGTATTTTAGTAGACATAGGGGGTCTTGTATTTTAAGGCATTTGGTTTCATAAGTGTTGAATTAATGTAACTACTTAGGTTTTGAGTGATTTTAATGAAAATTGTAAATGTTCTCGAATGTAGGAGATTATGAGAGAATCAGGAGAGTTGAGAGATTGAGAGATTTGAGAATTAATGAAAATCTTAGATTAGGAGTTAGTTCATGATTTTGTGGATTAGAGAGGATCCTTAGAGATAAGGAAGAGATTTTAGGATTTTTTTTTAGAAGGCTATGGATCTAAACCAGGAATTGGTTGTAGAATCCTTTTATATAAATGTAAGCCTAAAAGGCATAGTAAGGGGTTAGCTGGTTAGCTAGTTAGTTAGGAATTAGAGTGTGAAGAGTTTGATTGTAAGCCTATGGGCAGATTGTGAAACAGAGGCCACTGATATTGGAAATCAGGCCGCAGAGAAGAAATTGCATAAATACATGTTTATTAATACAAACAACTTGATTCTAAGTTTATGTGTGTGTATGGAGTAATTTAGTTATAATCTGTGTGAACTAGAGTAGTTCTATGTAACAGAAGTTGCATGGGCAGAATCAGAGGCGAAATATAGAGAAGAGTGACAGAGAGGTGTTACAACTTTGTACACACCAACAGTACAGGAGGAAGCCTTTAACATTACAGTGGATGTGAAGGAAGCATAACGGTGCGAGCGAAGTTAAGGAGGAAGTTGTGATGCAGAACCGTTAAAGACTAGAACCCTGGAAGAAACCTGAAACCATAGGAACATTAAGAAACGACCTAAACGCAAAGTAGGTAGAAAAGAATGAGAACCATAAGATTTTTTAGATCAACGTATATGAATGGTGGAAGTAGAATGGTGGAGGACTAGACTGTGGGGATAGGAGAGCGCGGAAGTTCTTAATTGAGGTTGAAGGCCCGTAATCGACCTTATCTGTCAATCACAAATTCAAACACTTATGTGAAGTCAACTATAGGGGGTTTAAGTTGTTGGTAACCGTGTGTTAGTCGAAGGGCCGTAGACCATTGGATCATTGCTAATATTGACCATTGGATTGATATCGCATCGCATCATTCATGATTGAATGAATTGTGGCTTAAGAAATTGCGATATACGGTGTGTGATGATCGGGGTGATTAAGTGTCATGTAAGTTTGTTGTCCGATATCGTTAATGCTTGTTAGATCAAGCATGCCTTGATCAAATGGTGGAGGATCAATGATTAGTTTCATTGATCGGGTGAAACATCGACCGTCAGATTAATGTGGAAAGTCAACATGGGGGCAATTGCTGTTCAATAGGGCATTGTTCAATTGCAAGTGCTGTTCAATTACTGTTCAATCGGGCGCTGTTCAATTTTTGTTCAATCGAGCACTATTCAGTTGCTATTCAATTGCAAGTGTTGTTCAATTGTTGTTCAATTGGTGCTGTTCAATTGTTGTTCAATTGGTGTTGTTCATCTACTTTTCAATCTTGCGTCATCTTGCGTCATTTTTAGGTGAGCCTCGGGAAAGGTGCCAAAGCATGGAAAAAGTGGAAAGGTAAAGTTAAATGTGATTTATGTATATTTCTATAATAAAGAGGATTAAGGTAAATTAGCCATGGTATGATTAGTGTTGAGTAAATCCAAGACTAGAGTAAGAGGGTATGGTTAATATGAGCGAGTTTAATAATTAACTAAAGTTTATGAGGTTGAACAAGATTCCACTGGAGAGGTTAATTAAGAAATAGACTATTGAATAGCCTTCGAAATATTTCTACATGAGAATTTATTCAGGGCCCTTAAACTGTAATTCATGAAGGTTTGACCAAGAAGGTCATTGAAATTCCTGGGATGAATGAAATTATGCATTTTATATGCATACTGTGGGTATTGTCTGCTTAGCTAGCATCAAATATTAAGTCCTTTTACACCATTCTACACCATACTATTGACAAGGCAATGGGCTAGCAGAGTCCTCCAACAAGAGCTTAGTCAAGGTTATTAAGAAGACTCTTGAAGACCATAAAAAGAGGTGGGACAACCATCTTATTCATGCTATATGGGAAAACAAAGTTTCTCCTAAGAGATCAACATGCAAGTCTCCTTTCCAATTGGTTTATGGTAAGGAAGCAATTTTTCCTACTATTTGGATTCCTGTTATGAGGTTCCTCTAGGAATCCTATGAAGAAAAAGATAATTTCTCAAGAAGGATTAATCAAATTATTGATTTGAATGAAGACATGGATGAAATTTAGTACAAGCTAAGGAAATACCAGAATAAGATGAAAGAAATGTTTGATAGAAAGGCTAGAGAAAGATATTTCAAGAAGGGTGACCTAGTGCTCAGATGGGATACAAGGAGAGAAGATAAAGGCCAACATGCAAAATTTGACAACCTCTAGTTTGGTCCATTTAGCATTGCAAAAGTCAAAGGGAACAATACATTCATCCTGCAAAATTTGGAAGGAGAGTATTCCTCATTGCCAGTCAATGGGAGATACTTAAAACATTACATTCAATATTGATTTTTCATTCATCCATCATCTGTAAATATTCAGAGAGTTTACTTTATTTTTGAAAATTGCAAGTGAGTATCTGTTTTAGCAAAGACTCCATAGCCCAAGGAGAAGGCACTTGGATCTGCTTGTTCTCTGCATCCCACAGGGGGAAGTAGTCCCTAGCTGGAGCCGATGTTGTAACATTATTTATTTTTGATAAGTTAGTATATTAGTCAAAATAATTTTAAAATGTTAAGTTAGGATATGGATGAAAAAAGAAAGAAAAGTTAAAATGTTAGGAAAAATTTGATGTTTTATAGGCATCCATATCAATAAAATGTTAGGTGGTAGCTGCCCTAAATAAAGAAGGCAAAGGAAAATAAAATGCTAGGGAAGCAAAAAGAAAAGAAAGGCTTCATTTTATGCTTTCATAAATGCATAGGCTGCTAGTCTAAATGCACCACAAGTCAATTATCAAATGATATTTTCATGTGCAGAAGAAAAAGACAGAAGAGTAAAGGTTTACTCTAAGGTTTATATATTAATTTTGGGTATTAATACTATCCCTAAGTTTTAAATCCCATATCCTAAGTTTTAAATCCCATATTACCCCTCCGCTCATTCTTCCCTTCACTTTCATATCCCTAAGTCATTACACCCCCTCATACATTATAAATAATCCATATTATGTGGTTATTAATCTTCCCGACCCCACCAAACAATCCCGTCACATCATGATTAATTCCCCGCCATGTTACACTTCATCTCTGCCCCATCTTCCTACATCTGATGGACCGTATGTGATTTCAGCCCCCCCTCACCATCTGAGATTTACTGTCAGGGGGAGGGGGGTCCGAAGTGGGTGGTATACCAAACCACGCCCACCCCTACATGTCAACTCCTCAGCGTTTCAAACCCTCCTTGAGTGAAACCACTAACCAATCTCCCCCCCCCCTCCGAAAATATGATTCTATTGCTCCCGATACCACTTACCTAACCATTGTGTTTCTGCCATTCACTCTCTGCCACTTCATCCATCTGTTAAACTCCATCAAATCACATTCACTCCCTCCAGAATTAGCCCGTTAAGCATTCAATTGGCTTAGCCATTAATTCAATAGACTGACGCTACCAATGGAAAACCAAAATTGCTATATAAACCTCCTTCCCATTTGTGAACATGTTACTAAATTCTTGTTTTATTACTGTTAACTAATTTGATTATAGGTTTCTCACCAAATCCTGACATTGCCAACTCGCTAGTGACACTCTCTGTCTAATCATTTCTAGATTATTACTTCTGTTCCTATCTCCAAAGTCTAACTTCTGTCTGTGAATTGTCTCCTCCCAATCCATTTTTCACTCGTGCTCTTAGCCATAGCCAAAATGCCTCCAAATGACAAACGGCCATAGGAAATTGTTAATCCTCTGATCCATCCTCCTATAGACCTTCATCACATTCCTATGGTTGACCGAGATTAAAAAATCCATGAGACACTCTGTGAACTCGACCTCTTTGAGATGTACTACTAGCTCGAAGACAAGTATATAGATAAATCAGATGATATCCAGTTGTGGGAATCAAATTTACCTCACTACATCTTTCCTCGTACCCACAGCACCCCAGATTTTATTAGAAAATGTCATGCATCCTATTTTCCAAGCCAAAGGGCCATAGTCACTCCCACTGGAGAAATTATGTTTACCATAACCCCTCAGGCCATTGATCAGATGATGCAAGCCCCCTTAGTAGAGAATGCTACCCCATTTTCCTATGAAGCACTGATTGAACTATACCAGAAACTAGACTTTGCCAAGAGAGCCCAAACTCTTGAGTTGTTTTTGACACAAGATGCTTCATTACCAAAGAAAAATCCTCCTTATCCCTCCTCCATATTCCCTGAGAGAGCCAAGTAGATTATCATTGTTTTTTCCTACCTTCTTGGCTACTACTTTAATCAATGGGTAGATGAGGCCATTATAGGATTTTTGTCCATCTTCTCTGCTGATTCTAAGCCCTCAATTGTGTTTAATTTCAGCCATTTTCTTGTAGAGTCCATTCATCAGAAACTTGTTAAATTTCCAACTGAGGAGGTATTCAAATATGCCTCTGTGTTAGTGTACATGTTTCTATACTTTCAGGGGGACAACATTAACCTTTCTTTGCAAAAACTGGATGAGAAGGGAAACCAGTAGTCAGTCATTTTCTGGACTACTCTGGTCATGAAAGAGCAAAAAGAGTACAATTATAAATAATTTACAGATATGTTTTTTCACCCAACAATAGGTCTCATGAATATCATAATAGAACCGACGATTAGTGAATAAATTAAAAGGGTGTTGCAGCCGCAAGACAAAGTTCAGACAGGGGACTGGTACCTTTATAAAAATTGAACAGAAATAAGAATATTTGGATGCGAGCTCCCACCTTATCAGCTTCCAAATTTCCTCCCAATGAGGATTTTTGCCTTGGAGTACATAAGGCAGATGATCAACATGGATGAAATCCACTTTGTGTTGGAGAGATGCACAGCTAAATTAAATAAACACACATCAGAATAAATCAAGCACATAAACACAAGAATTTAACGTGGTTCACCCAACCAATCTAGGCTACGTCCACCAAACTAAGGCATCGGCAATTCTCATTAATCAAACAGGAGATTACATCAATTAAACTCTCACACTCACACCCATCTATCCATATGACCACCTATTTTATAGCAGAGAGAATCTAACTGCCTCTCACATCAAATTTAGGATGCATTAATTCTCTCCCAACAACCTGGAGATAATCCAGCAACAGATTTTCTATTGTTGTCACACACTGGGATTTTGCCTATTTTGACTAAAACAGAAAAATCTCAACAATCTCCACCTTGACAACAATTAGCCTGATGCCCAGTTTGTTTATTATTTCTATCTTTTCTGCAAGCCAAGAGAATCCAAACACCAACGTAGCTTCTCTAACAAAACTGGTTTCGTGAACATGTCTGCACAGTTTTCCTTTGTATGCACCTTTTCAAGAGAAACTCCCCTTTCAGTGATAACCTGTCTTACAAAATGATACTTGATTGGAATATGCTTTGATTTACTATGATAGGCTGGATTCTTAGCCAAATGTATTGCACTTTGACTGTCACAAAATAACCTGATGTTGCCCTGTAACCTACCAAACTCACCAAGCAATCCTTTCAACCAAACCGCCTCTTTGCAAGCATGTGAAGCAGCAATGTATTCTGCTTCAGTAGTGGATAAAGCAACAATGTTTTGTAGCTTTGACATCCAGCTAATAGCTCCATCTGCAAGAGTAAAGACATATCCTGAAGTTGACCTTCTCTTATCCAAATCACCTGCAAAATCAGAATCAACATATCCGCAAACAGATTCACTACTCTTATTGTAAGTAATACAATAACTACTTGTGCCTCTCATATACCGAAGCACCCATTTCACTGCTGACCAGTGCTCTTTACCCGGATTTGCCATGTACCTGCTGACGACCCCAACGGCATGTGAAATATCTGGTCGCGTACACACCATCGCATACATCAAACATCCTACTACATTGGCATACGGAATTCGAGACATATAATCCTTTTCTTCATCTGTATTAGGACATAAACTGGAAGAAAGCTTAAAATGGGAAGCTAAAGGGATTGATACAGGCTTCACATTGTTCATACCAAACCTCACAATTATTTTCTCAACATACTTCTGTTGTGAAAGCCACAGCTTACCATTACTCCTGTCTTTGAAAATCTCCATGCCCAAAATCTGTCTTGCCACTCTCAGATCTTTCATATCAAACGTCCTTGCCATCTGAGTCTTCAACCTGTTGATTTCTTCAATGCTTTTGCTTGCTAAAAGCATATCATCAACATACAACACTAAGATAATGAACATGCCATTATTGAACTGCTTAAAGTAAACACAATGATCATATTCACTTCTTACATATTTCTGACTCAACATGAAAGAATCAAACTTCTTATACCACTGCCAAGGCGACTGCTTCAGGCCATATAATGACTTCTTGAGCCCGCAGACAAATTTCTCATTGCGATGGTGAACAAACCCTTCCAGTTGTTCCATATATATTTCCTCATCTAAGTCACCATGTAGAAATGCAGTTTTAACATCTAACTGCTGCAACTCTAAATCAAGCAAAGCCACTAATGCTAACACAATTCTAATTGAAACAATTTTAACCACTGGTGAAAAAATCTCATGAAAATCAATACCGGCTTTCTGAGAAAAACCTTTTGCAACCAGTCTCGCTTTGTACCTGTCTTCCGTATCATTCACACCTCGTTTCACCTTGAACACCCACTTACATCCAACAGTTTTCTTGCCTTTGGGAAGTTCAACCAGATCCCATGTGCCATTCTTACCTAAGGCCATCATTTCTTCCTTCATGGCTGCTTTCCATTTGTCACATTTTGAACCTTCCACAGCTTCCTGATAACACAAAGGTTCATCATCATTAGCGGTCAAAGCAACTGAAGTAACATAATCATCATACCTTCTCGGAGGACGTTTGATCCTTGTAGACCTCCTTAAGGTTGATTCTGGTGCTTCCACAATTGGCTGTCTACCCTCTGTAGGAACTTCTTCATGATCGCCATCTGATACCTGTTCATGACCTCCATCTGAACCCTGTTCATAATCTGACTCTGAAACCTGTTCATGACTAGAATCTAAACTATGATCATCATGACTATCAAAAGAAGTGTTGTCAAACTGAATGTGCTGAAAATCAGATACATCATCCTGTTTCAATTTATTATCTACATCTAACTGTACAAGAGAGGATTCATCAAACTTTACATCTCTGTTGATGATGATTTTGCGGGTAGTAGGATCCCACAATCTAAATCCCTTTGTTCCATCAGCATACCCAACAAAGACATACCTTTTCGATTTTGGATCTAATTTAGTTCGCTGATGTTTAGGCACTAGAGCATATGCATCACAACCAAACACTCTGAGTTTAGAATAGTCACAAGGGTGTCCTTTCCATACCTCTTGCGGAATCTTGCAGCCTATCACCGTCGATGGAGATCGGTTTATCACATAACAAGCTGTTGCCATTGCTTCCATCCACAACTCCTTCTGCAACCCGGTGTTACTCAGCATACACCTTGCTCTCTCTAGAAGAGTCCTGTTCATGCGTTCAACAACTCCATTTTGTTGAGGAGTATAAACCGTGGTCTTATGTCTCTCGATCCCTGCATCCTTGCAATAGCTATCAAACTCCTTGGAAGTAAACTCACCACCATTGTCAGTTCTTAAACATTTTATAGTTCTACCAGGGTTGTTTTCTACCAATGCTCTAAACTGCTTGAAAACTGTAAAAACATCAGACTTCTTTTTCAACATGTAGACCCATACTTTCCGAGAAAAGTCATCAATAAACGACACAAAATATGACGAGCCACCATACGACGCTGTAGGGGCTGGACCCCAAACATCTGAATGAATATAATCAAGTATCCCTTTACTAGTATGTTTTCCTGTTTTAAACTTTTGTTTACTTTGTTTTCCAAACAAGCAATGTTTACAGAAATCTAACTTTCCAGATCTTAGATTAGGAAGTAACTTGCGGTCAGCCAAAATTTTCAACCCTCGTTCGCTCATATGGCCCAACCTTTGATGCCACAGGCGAATGGAACTACTGTCCTGTTCAGACACCGACACATGATCTGACCCAGTTCTACCTTCTAATTGAAAAAGATTTCCTACCTTCTTAGCCTTCATCACTAGTAAGATACCTTTATAAATTTTCATAACTCCACCTTGAATTACAGTTTTATATCCATTCGTATCCAGTGCTCCTAATGAAATTAGATTTTTTCTTAGATCTGGTACATGTCTCACATCAGTTAACATTTTGGTTGTGCCATCAAACATTTGTAGTTGTACACTTCCTATTCCAATAATACTGCAAGTGACATCATTACCCATGTACACGACTCCATCATCAACTGATCTATATGTTTTAAACCAATCTTTATGAATACACATGTGGTTAGATGCCCCGGAATCTAACAACCAATGTTGATCATGTTTCGACATATTAACAGACAATACCTCATCACTCATACCTGAACCAGATACTGAACCTGTATCTGTGGTGTTGGCTTCCTTCTTTTCTGTCGACGAGCCTTCTTTAGCAACCTGCTTACGCTTCCAGCAATCCTTTTTCAGATGTCCAGCCTTGCCACAATGCCAGCACTTCACCTTTGTCTTCTTTCCTTTGGACTTTGAACGAGAGTCGCTATGCTTGCCCCCGGAGTGTCTCTCTCTTGAGCGACCTCTGGCCATCATTACCTCTGATGTAGAGGTTTCTGCATTCGACCTCTTCCTTGTCTCCTCAGCCAACAAGGCTCCAACAACATCGTCAAACTCAAGGATGTCTATTGTACTAAAGCTTATGGAAGTAACAAAATGATCCCAGGATTTGGGCAATGAACACAATAGAGTTATTGCCTTATCCTTTGAATCAAATTTCACATCTAGACTGTCTAATTGCACCAGTAAGGTATTAAAAACATTCAGGTGATCAGTAATTGAGGTACCTTCTTTCATCCACAAACCATAAAGCTATCATTTCAGGAGAATCCGATTTGTCAAAGATTTCGTCATATAGAGCTTCTCAAGCTTCGACCACAGGCCTGCTGCGGTTTTCTCTGACACAATGTTGAACAGAACATCATCCGCCAGACATAACCGAATTGCGCTCAGAGCTCTATCGTCCATCTCATCCCATTCATCCTCCGTCATGGAAGGAGGCCTTTTGTTTTTCCCCAACAGTGCTTTCGCCACACCTTGTTGAACCAGCAGATCGTGCATCTTTACCTTCCATATCTCGAAATTATTTTTCCCATTAAATTTCTCTATTTCAAAACGGGCACTCTGAGTTTTGGCCATCTCGTCTAACACAAACAATCTCCAATTCCAATTTTAAAACAAAAACTTAAACTCAATAAATGCCTATGCCTCAGTTTACATTTAATCTCATTTAAAATATAGTGTAAATAAAATTGGCGCTTGCGTATTCTACTCATATGCGCACCTATTAGCTCATTGGCGCATTGGCGCACTTAAATAATGTGTTTCCGCGCTAATTCAGGTGGTTGGCGCTACTGTTTTTGGATAATCCGCGCCAATGCCCAAAAAAACTCAGAATAAAATTTTTCCGTAAATTCGTTTCTAAACAAATTCATTCAGGTTTCTTAAGACTGATAAGATATATATCGAACAGCGCTATGATCCGTGGCGAACAGCGCTATGAAACATACACACAACAAAAAAATATACCAACACGCGCAGTTACCTCCACCAGCAATCTCAGCGTTCTCCACGCAGGCAGACAAGATACCTTCACGCAATTAACCAGGTAGAAATCTCTGCATAATTTGCAACGCCTCCAGCCATGCACAATGCCAGGTAACCAGCCTGCAACGCCTGCACGCAGGTTCACACGGCTCCAGCAATGGTCAACGCAGCAAACAAAAAACAAACTTAAGATATCCACGCCATTTTGAATATATATCCACGCTGTGTGTAATATAGCCATGCTGTTTTAAACAACCATATCCACGCTGTTTGTAAACATAACCACGCATTTTTTAATGTAAAACCATATCCACGATGTTTGTAAACATATCCACGCAGATTTCAATGTAAAACCACTTAACTTATACCTCCTTTTCACAGGAAACATATACCTCCTTTTCGATGGTAGCTTTCACCACACAGTAATCCTCAGCAGTGCTTCGCTCCACGCACCAGATTACTTACACGCACACAGCGCCTCTAGGCAGCAAATAAACGACCTCAGCTCCACCTCCAGTATGCAAGTCCAATCTTGCCTCCAACATGCTCTGATACCAATTGTTGGAGAGATGCACAGCTAAATTAAATAAACACACAGCAGAATAAATCAAGCACATAAACACAAGAATTTAACGTGGTTCACCCAACCAATCTGGGCTACGTCCACCAAACTAAGGCATCGGCAATTCTCATTAATCAAACAGGAGATTACATCAATTAAACTCTCACACTCACACCCAGCTATCCGTATGACCACCTATTTTATAGCAGAGAGAATCTAAATGCCTCTCACATCAAATTTAGGATGCATTAATTCTCTCCCAACAACCTGGAGATAATCCAGCAACAGATTTTCTATTGTTGTCACACACTGGGATTTTGCCTATTTTGACTAAAACAGAAAAATCTCAACACTTTGTTGCTGCCAAGAAGAAATCCTAGTTTAAAATAATAACACAGGTTGGCCCTTTCATTTGCAACAACAGGGAAGCAGGGGAAGAGGTAGATAAGATCTTGAGGGAAATGCAATCTGGCCTTAGTTTTACTTGGACCTATGATCCATTAGGGATCATTTATAGATTAAGGGTAGAAACCAAGTCTACTCCTTACTTTCACATAGCCAGGCCAAAAATAGAAAAGTATAAGAATCAGTTAGAGTGGGTTGAGAACACCTTACATGAGGTAGAAGAACAACATGTATCATCATCTATAGTGCAGACTCCCACTACGTAGGAGAAGACAGCCAAAAGGAGAAGAGAGGAAGATTCCCCTTTAGGGACTAACATCTTTAGTGAAGGGTTTAAAATAATGTACAGAAAGAAGGCCAAGCTTAGTTCCAGACTAAGCCTTAGCAAATATTCAGAGCAATAGACCATTATCACCACTAATGAGCCACTTGTTTCCTCATTAGTGGGTGATCAGTCCACACAAGCTCCTACCACCTCCATAACTTCACAAGAGTAGCAGAAAATAATGCAGACAGGTACATCTACTTCAGGCGAGTCAGAGAAGATAATAATGGAAATATTCAAGGAGATAAAAGCAAGTAATGAAGCCTTGAAGATTAACACTTACAACCAGTTCTAGAAACAGAATTTTGGTGACCAAAGTAGGCTGCTATCAACCTTTGACTTAGAAAATGGGAAAATGCAAATGGCATTCCTCCAAGCACAAGTTCCCCAGCCCAAGGGAACATCAGACTACAAAAAGACAACTTTTGAGTTTGATGTAAAGGATATACATCCCATTGACCAAATGGAGATGCATAAGTAGACTGGGGAAATGATTTTCTCTACTGTCACTAACACTGCCATGACTTTGTCAAAATTACAAGTTACATTAGCAAATGTCCAGTCATAAGTAAAGATGGAGAAGGTCTCTGCACTTGCCAAAGACACTAAGATTAAAACCCTAGAGGATTTGGTAATCAAACTGGGTTATGATCCTGCAAAAATCAATGCAATAGAGGAACTTGTTAAGAAGAAGAATTTGGATATAGTAGCATTCAGGAAGCAGTTTAAACTGCCAGCTACTGAAGATACTCTGGTTAAGGATATTACAAGGACAGAGACTCAAAAAGAAGATATGATGAAGCTCATCATGGAGCAGACTGCACAGCTCAAGCAAATGGAGACAGAGATGGAGAAGCTAATTAAGGAAAAGGAAAAAGCTGCTAAAAAGACTGCCCCTTGGAAGCACTCCCCGTCATAGTCATTCCTATGGCCATCCTAGCTATGACAATTACAGGAGATGTTGCAGACCAATTGGCCAATGCAGTCCAAAATATGTCTCTTCAGACTGAGGAAATCAAGAAGTTGCAGGATCAAGTGAAACTTCTAGAGGATCATTGCCAGAAATTTAAGATTTTTCATGCAGCAGAGCTTCAAAGAGCTCAAAATCAGATAGAAGTATGGAAGAAGTCAGCAGCTAAGTCTTCTATTGGCCACACTCTGGGTAATGTCAAGGAAATCATATGGAACAACATCATTGAGGAGATAGATGAAATCTGGCCATGTATCTAGATTATTTTTGAGTAGAAAGAGTTGATGGAAAATGAAAAGTAGACCATTGCCAATATAAATGCTCAACTAGGAGAGATGCCTACTACAACCAACAATATAATAAAGTTCCTCAACTCCAAGAAAAGATATGAACTGGATGATCTAGGAGTGAATGACAGGATTGAAACCATCCCAGAGGTGAAGAAAGTTCTGACCAAGAAGAACTTAGTTGTATAGTTGACAAAGAAGTGTCACACTCCTAAAGTAGCAGTCAATGAGTTTTTCACAAGAACTGATGCATTGAGAAAGAAGGGTCTTCCTTCATTGTTTGTAATTAATGATAAATTAATGACCAAGAAGACTATATGAATAAGATTTAGGAGATTTCCAAGGACACAACCAAGTCCTCCAACATCAAAGGTTCCATGACAGGCAGGGTGTTTTACAAGGCCATCAACAATATATGTTTTATTCAACATGAGATAAAACATATCTTCACTGTAAAACCCACTTTTTCCCGGTATACAGAGTTAGATGAAATCTACTGTAAGGTAACCAAGATATAAATCCCAGATGAAGAACGGTGGGAAAAGTTGTGTGAATTTTAGGATTAGAAGATAGATAAACTTCACCAGTGCAACACCTAAATAGTGGCCACTCAACAAAAATTTTCCTTCAAAATAGGGCCAGATGTTTAGATTCATTCTTTTTGATCGAATTACTTCTGTTTCCGTTAATTTTAAGTAATAATAGAATGTCGTGTCACTCAGGAATTTATTGTCATATTTTGTAATTTTGTTTAAATACTTCAGCTTGTCGAAGTATTGAGGGTTGAACCCTTGAACCAGTTATCACATAGATTTTTACTAAGATGGATCATTTTTGACATAATAAAAGGTTATGTATTTACTTCATATCGCTTGTCTCTCCGTGAGTTGTTTTCATCATGTTTTTCATTATGTATTCTTCATATAATTCAATTCTTTTACAGTCATTCGATTGAAAATTTAATTGAATCTTAGTTTCATTTTGAATCTGCTATGAAGTTGCATTTAAATAAGAGATTAATTTACAAGACTATTTGTTATTATAAATTCCTCTTTGAACTTAAATTGCACCATATTTATGTAATAGTTTTATTATATTCTGTTGATCTAGGAAACACTATTTTCTTGATTTCTGCTTATAAATGGTTAGATATTCAGTCTGAATATTAAATCACTTATACTTCTCTATATTCTACTTATCCATCCCACTTAAATCAAAATAACCATATGCATTTAAAGAACAACCTTTTGTTTTATTAAGGATCTTTCTAAATTTAAAGCATCTGTTTTTAAACAGTTCACTGGTCATCCAAACCATTAAAATCAACAAAACATTTTAGATGCTTTAGCATATCCAATTGACCTTAGGTTATCTCAAAGGACAACAAGTCCCATATTCATGCTTGAAATATGGCATGGGGGTGAATGGCTAAGGAGATATTTGGCTGAGCCATTCTATGGTTGGGTGGAATGTTGAAGTCCCATCCTAGATTTGAATTTTTCATCATTAATGAAAGGTTATTTCTCCTTGTATTTCTATGAGTATTATCTGGTTTATATGTGGATCATATGGCTGTGATTTCATCATTATTTCTACTGCTATTATGTTGGTTATATATGTGCTTTACGACGGTGGCTATGTATGGCTCTCATCATGTTTTTAGTTGTAAATGAATGAAAAATGTATTTATGACCTAATAGATGATAATGCAACAAATGAGATGAGGGAACAATCATTCTTAGCGATTCTCAGATAAGTATGAGATCCATATTCTTAAATCTATTGTTTACACCTATATATTACATATTCATGATATGTTTGACGAAATTCCTGTCATGACTAGTAGAGGTCTGGTTAAGGGACTGTTCAAGTATTTTCTTTAGCATCATTATTTCCCTATTATTTTACTATTCTGGAGATGTCATACAAGTCTGGGCAGCGACCTGGCCTCTGAGCTTGAAAAAGTGGCTTAAATCCCAGGGACGCTTTCACAAAATTGGACAAAATGGTCCTTGGACATTGGCTTGCAGGCTTGTGAGAGCATCCAGAGGTCCCTGGACACTGGCATACCCATAGCATGAGAGCGACTAGAGGTCAAGTGATCAAAATATTTGGTGGGGCCTAGGGGAAAGCTGCCTGTAGTGTTGACATGGTTCTTAGGGGTCCTGTAGCTGATGTGGAAGGTCTGTTTGTGTTTCCATTGACTCCATTTCCTTAAGGTCACATAGGAGGTTGAATCCAATCATAGTAGCCTCTCATTGCATGTTTACCGTGGTTATCTAGTTACTTGGGTAGATGTGGGAGGAGAGTTTTACAGAGTGGTATCAAAGCATGGTTCACCCCTCGGACTGGATGGGTTGTGTGTTGGTCATGCATGCATGTCAGTTGCATGTGTGTCTCTTACACTTTCATTCCATGCACTTGTTGCATTTGTATGATGTTGATCATGGTTGTAGTGATGTCATCATTGTGGAGTGCATCGTCATGAGTGTATCTGCGGTTACATGTTATGATATGTCACTTACATGTATCATTATTGTATACTTAGTTACATTCTTGTACATTTGGTTACATTCTTGTATGCTTGGTTGTATGTATCATTCTTGTAGGTTTGATTTCAAGTATTGTTTGTTTATGCTTGATCATACGTGTTTATGCATATGTGTGTATGGTTATGAATCACTTATGCATGTTCATGTTTGCGTGTGGTCAAGTGTAGAGTGGTGTAATGGTTTTCATCATGCATGAGGTCATAGTCTGTGTTGTTGATAAGGTCATGCATTGATGAATGGACCCTAGCTAGAATGAAGGTTGCATGGTTATATGCTTATGTGTTATGTTTCTATATGTTGTCATGTTTATTTTATACATGTATCACTTTGGTTTTTTGATCTTGTAGACAAGGTATGCTCCCTAAGCTATGTTAAGGTATGTTGGTTTATGTTATGAAACTAGCTCACAAAAAGATAGAAAAGATAGATCAACGCCCTAGAATTTAGCCTCTTCGAGGGGGAAACCTCCTTTACATTACATAAATGAACAATTCTTCAATGATTCAAATGACAAAACCTCCTTTCTATATGTAGGAGTCTAAGGAGTCACAATATAACCCAACCGACCTAACAATAATAAAATAAAGCCACAAAAATAACAATAGAGGGATTCTATGGGGCACAGAAATAACAATATGGGCACAATAGGGGCACAACAATATTAATAAGGGATACAACTACAATAGTAATGGGGTAATCACTGGTATTATAGGGACCTAACATGCCCCTCTCCTTCAAAAAAGTGTTGTCCTCAATGCTTGAGTAGTTCTGGATGCTTCTGTATAAAATTCTCATCCTCCCATGTGGAATCTTCAGTGGATAAGTTCCTCCACTTGATGAGATACTCCGAAATTGAATGATTTCGTAGCTATCAAGTTCTTGTTTCTGTGACTACTTCCGATTCCAATATAATTTTTCCTTCCTCATCAATTTCTGGCAATATTGTTTGAATTGGGAGCTTGTCACCTATAACCTTCTTTAAACATGAAACTTGGAAAACTGGGTGCACTCAAGAAGCTACAAGAAGCTCCAATTTGTATGCCATAGTACCAATATTTTGCAACACCTTGTATGGACCATAATACTTTGGTGATAATTTATTATCCTTCTTAGCTTGCTTGAGGGACATTTGTTTATATGGTTGTAGCTGTAGGAATACCTAATCACCTACATCAAAACTTCTTTCACTGCGATGTTGATCTGCCTGTTGTTTCATTCAATTCTGTGCCAACACGAGGTTATCCTTAAGAGTTGGAGGACTTGTTGTTGATGTTCGATGTGATGTTCCCTACTTGAACCTTAGAATTTCCTCTTAAATATGACGTGATGGATGGTGGCTGATATCCATAAAGTGCCATAAATGGGGTCATTTTTGTTGATGTATGGAAGGAAGTGTTATACCACCATTCAGCTAGAGGTAACCATTTGACCCATTGTGTATGTTTATTAGATACAAAGCAACGAAGATATCCTTCCAAACATTTGTTTACTATCTCAGTTTTCCCATCAGATTGAGGATGATAAGATGAGCTATGAGCTAACTAAGTACCAAGACAAGAAAATAATTCTGTCCAAAAATTTCTAGTGAAAATGGGATCTCTGTCACTTACAATAATCTTTGGGTTTCCATGTAGCTTTTGAATTGTTTCCATAAATGCAGTAGAAACTGTACTGGATTTAAATGGATGTGATAATGCACAAAAGTGTGCATACTTGGTAAATCTGTCAACTACCACCATGATGACACTCTTTCCCTTAGACTTGGGTAAACCTGTGATAAAATCCATTGAAACCTCCTCCCAACGTTGGCTTGGAATGGATAAAGGTTGTAATAGACCTGGGGTATTAATTTTTTCAACTTTATTTTGTTGGCAAACCAAACATTTTTCCACAAACTTTTGAATATCCAATTTAAGGCCATCCCAAAAAAATTCCTTCTTAACCCTATGGTAAGTTTTTAAAAATCCTGAGTGCCCTCCTAAGGGAGAAGTGTGCAATTCCATAAGAATATTTTGTTTGAGTTGGGAATTCTTACAGATGTATAAGTGATCTTTGTACCATAACGAATCATTTTGCCAGCTAAATGTATCAGATGTACTAGAATCTTGTTGTAACTTTCGAATAAGTGCCCACACTTCTTCATCATTCTTCTGTTCCTCCCTTGCTTCGTTTATCCGATCTGGTTGGATAATAGAAATGGCACACAACAATGCTTCCACATCCTCATCCTTTCTTGAGAGTGCATTTGCCACCACATTTTGCTTCCCTTTTTTGTAGATGATTTCAAAGTCATAACCCAACATCTTTGTGACCCAGTTTTGTTGCTCTTGAGAGGATAATCTTTGTTCTAAAAAGTATTTAAGGCTATCATGATCCATTTTTACCATGAAGTGTCTTCCCATTAGGTAGGGTTGCCATTTCTTAAGTGCATGTAGTATTTCCAACATTTCCTTCTCATAAATAGCTTTGTGTAAAAACTTTCCCTTGATTGGATGACTTTCAAAAGCAATGGGTCTTTCATCTTGCATTAAAACAACACCAATTCCATTTCCTAAAGCATCACATTCCACAATAAAGGTTTTTTGTGAAGTCTGGTGTAGCTAAGATCGGTGCTTGGCACATTGCCTCTTTAAGATGTTCGAAGGCCTTTGTTGCTTCTGAAGTCCATGAAAATGCATCTTTCTTCAATAATGTTGTTAAAGGTGCTGCTAACAAACTTGCGATAATACCCTGTCAACCCGAGAAATCCTCGCAGATGCTTTATGGATGTGGGGATTTTCCATTCGTTAATGGATTTAATTTTGCTAGGGTATACCTTAACTCCTTCATGAGATACAATATGACCTAGATATTCCACCTCTTGTACTGCAAAGAAACATTTGGATCTTTTTACATATAATAGTTTCTATTCCAATAGTTGTAGTACCTTGTCAACATGTTCAACGTGATCCTTCCAAGACTTGCTGTAGATTAGTATATCATCAAAAATTACTAACACAAATTTCTAAGGAAGGGTTTGAAAATGGAATTCATCAAACCTTGAAATGTAGAAGGTGCATTGGTAAGGCCAAAAAGCATGACCAAAAATTCATAATGACCCTCATGAGTTCTAAATGTTGTTTTTGGAATGTCTTCAGTCTTCATTCTGATTTGATGATATCCTGAACGAAGATCCAACTTGGTGAAGTAAATTGATCCATGCAATTCATCCAGTAATTCATCAATGACCAGAATGGGAAACTTATCTTTAATAGTGAGCTTGTTGAGCTCCCTATAATCCGGACACATGCGCCATGATCCATCCTTCTTGTGCACCAATACTACTAGAGCAAAGAAAGAACTTTGATTAGGTTAAATCATACCAGCTTCTAGCATTTCTGCAACCATATGTTCAATTTCACTCTTTTAGGCATAGGGATATCTGTACGGCCTGATGTTTGGAGGAACACTTCCTGGAATCCGATGAATAGCATGATCATGATCACGAATAGGTGAGAGACCTTTGGGAGTCTCAAATACCTTGGAATGATTGTCCAAGACTTTTTGGAGATCTGGAGAAATAGATGATTCCAATGTGGAAACATCTAGTGAACATAATTGTGCAATTACACCTCTTTGTTCCTTTTTTAGAAGCTTTGTCATACCGTTAGAGCTGATTATCTTTCTCGGTTTCCCTGCAATACCCCTTAATTCAACTTCCTTTCTTTCCGCAGAAAATTTCATGAAAATTTCTTGAAAATTAAAAGCTATTGTACCCAAGGATTGTAGCCATTGGACTCCTAGTACAACATTAGCACCTTCCATTGGAATGGAAAGCATTGGGCTAGTCAATACATATTCTCCCATGGATAGCTTGATATTATGGCACTTTCCAGAGAAATTTATCGTTCCTCCATTTGCAACAATCACTTGACACTCTGGTGCTGGATATAGGAAGCAATTCAATTCTTTTGCTATCTTGCAATGAATAAAATTGTGGGTACTTCCTGAATCAATCAACACTATTACCTTTTTCTTCTTGATTTGTCTTTCTATCTTGATGGTTTGAGGAGTGGTAATTCCAGCCAATGCATTACAATATATGATCAGATTCATTTCTTCTTTATCTAGGCTTTGTTCCTGGAGTATATCCTCTTCTTTTGACCTTTCTTGCTCCTTTTCTTCTTCCTCTTCACAATCTGTAGAATAATTTCTTCTCAACACACTTATGACCTTTAGTGTATTTGCTATCACAACTGTAACAAAGCCCTTTTTATCTTTTTTCTTCCAATTGTTGTGGTGTCAACCTTATAGGTTGTGGAAGACTAGGGGCAACAACACTTCCATCTTTATAGTTGTGAGTGGTATGCTTCCTGGTTGCCATAATTTTGCTTTCCATTTTTCTTGCTAGCCTGAGTGCCTTCTCTAATGAATCAGGTTCCCAAAGGTGAACATCATGTTGGATATTATCCTTTAAAGTCCCTATGAACACAACAATCCTATGCTCCTCTGGAATATTTTTTACCCTTATGTTCAATTTTTGGAACTCCTGAATGTGCTCCATTATTGAACCCTTTTGTTTGAGACTTATCAATTTGCTAAAAAAAATGTTGCTTTTTGATCCTCATAATGTGCTGTCAATTCTTCTATAAAAATTGCCCAAGTGATAATTTGTTTACAACAGCAAAGCCATTGATACCATGCAAACTGATTTGGTTCCAAATATAAAGTTGCAATACGTATCTTTTGTGTGTTTTGCACATTATTGAAATCGAAAAATTGCTCCATCTGTAATATCCATGTTGTGGGATCCTTGCCATCAAACTTCCTCATATTGATTTTTGGAATATGTGGGTCTTTGGTCCAACATTAGAGTCTATGAAATCATGATTAACATTTCTTTTGTTCTCGTCATGAGTTTCCTTTACTACCCTTTCACCATTAGTAAGCATTTCTTGTAGAAACTTTGTCAAATTTGCATTCAAATCTTCCATGCCTGTCTTTAAATCTTCCGTGCCTGTTTTCAAATTAGCTTCCACATCATTCATCTTAGCTTCTATGCCTTTGTTTAAACAATCCATCTTATCTTCTACACCGTTCTTTAAACCATCCATCTTAGCTTCCACATCTTTCTTTAAACCATCCATCTTAGATTCTGTTACTTTTTGTGCAAGTGACACTTGTTGCATTTTCTCTCGTAATTTTGATATATCATGTTGCATTTCTTCCTCTTCTTCATGAGTCATGCTAGATATTTCAGGTTGCTTACTAGGTATTTGCATTTTCTTTCCTCGGGGCATCAATTACCAATAATAATGCTTTACTATGCCCTTTGAATTCCTTCAAACTAATTTTTCAAACCAAGGTTATGCAAAAATTTAAAAAAACTACACAACTGTTCCCACTTTGTAGGAGCTTGATATTGAATCTGATGTATCTTTGTAATTTCGGATCATCTAGTTCCGAAATTACGACCTGCAGTAGCCCTCTGTGTCCTCTTTCCAATGCCACCAGTCTGATCCAAATTGGATTCTCCAGGGAAGAGTTATGCCAAATATCCCACAGTGACCTGATTATAGACTAGTTCAGTAGAGAAAAATTGTACAACGTGCCACGAGCCACTGTTTCGACCTTTGGCTCTGAAAAATATATACAAGAAACTGCAGTCTGTTCTCTTTCTGTAGCTTCTTATGAAATTTCAATCCGATGCTCAGAGAGAAAGTTATGACGATTTTCCCCAGGCCACCTCTTTGGAATGTAATTTAGGAGTCTGCAAAAAGACCAACTTCCTCAGATCATATCTCTGAAAATATAGTGCGAAAAGCTCTGAAATTCGGACTCTAGGTTCAGTGAAATTTCGTCTCAAATGGTTTTTTTTTTAGCTTCTGAAATGTTGCAGAAAAAAGTTATAGTGAAAATGCCACGATGACCTATTTGGAGTAGCAAAACCCTAAAATCAAAAGCTCTGATACCAAATGTTATGAAACCAGCTCACAAAAAGATAGAAAAGATAGATCAACACCTTATAATTCAGCCTCTTCAAGGAGGAAACCTCCTTTACATTACATAAATGAACAATTCTTCGATGATTCAAATGAAAAAACCTCTTTTCTATATATAAGAGTCTAAGGAGTCACAATATAACCCAACTGACCTAACAATAATAATATAAAGCCACAAAAATAACAATAGAGGGATTCTATGGGGCACAATTATAACAATATGGGCATAATAGGGGCACAATAATATTAATAAGGGATACAACTACAATAGTAATGGAGTAATCACTAGTATTATAGGGACTTAATAGTTTATTGTGATTTGGTTTAGCTGACAAATATGCCTTGCAGGAAAGAGATCAAATGGATAGCAAGATGGTAAACTACAAAGACTCTCCCTATGAATTAGATGAGCAATGTCGTGTTGGGCACTCTTGCAATTTGGCAGATACATTGAGAAGCTTGAAGGAAGAAATAAGGAGTTGTAAGGTAGACAATGATAGGATCATCCAGGAACAAGAGAAACAAGTAGAGGTAAATGCTATACTTCTTTAGAGTTTGTCAGAATTGTAACGACAAGGGCCACTTCGAATCAACCATGCAAACGAGGACAAAACTAATGGGTCATATGGAAGTAGGTCTCATAGTGGTCACATTCTACATAGAGATGACACTATTAGATATGTAAGGTTGTTGGATACTCCAAATAAGAGAGGTGATGGATACAGGTACTATTCTAGTTCTAGTTCTGATAGACATCATGATCATCATTGTTATCATCCTTACAAGAGGGTGATAAGGGATACTTGCCAAATGAATTTAAGAAAGAAAAGCTACCTACTTAAGATGGATATGTGAAGAAGCCGAAAGATGCAGAGGCTTGGATACTTGGGATGAACAAATTATTTGAATTGCATAATTACACAGATAACATGAATGCCAGAGTAGCGATCTACAGATTGAAAGGTAAAGCAAACATTTGGAGGGAATGTGTGAAGTAGGTCAGAGACATTAGAACAAATGACTTGAGTTGGCATGAGTTTGTTGTAGTTCCATTCGGTTTGACTAATTCTCCAACTACATTTATGTGTTTGATGAATAGTGTGTTGTGTCCATATTTGGATAAGTTTTTTATTGTGTTCATTAATGACATACTGGTATATTCTAAAAATGAGGAATAACATGCCGATAATTTAGTAGCAGTGTTGAGATTGTTGAGAGAGCATTAGTTATATGCTAAGATCAGTAAGTGTAGTTTCTTGCATACTGAGGTACATTACTTGGGACATGTTGTCTCCAAGGAGGGCATTGCAGTAGATATAGAAAATATAAGGGCCACCATGCAGTGGGTAGCTCCTAAGAATGTGGATGAGGTGAGATCTTTCATGGGGTTGGCAGGCTATTATAGGATGTTCATCAGGAACTTCTCACATATTTCTTATCATGTCACATCATTTCAGAGGAAAGATAAGAAGTTTGAATGTGTTATGTTCCTATACCAATAAATGTCATAATTTATGATTGACTTAGTTTATCTTTGTAATATGTACATACCTTTCCTTTCTGAAAATGTTTTCCATATTCAAAAATTCAAAAAAAATAAAATGTAAAGAGGGTATATCCTAAAATAAAATCAAAGGATAAAAAGACTAAAAGAGAAAAGGTCTAAAAAGATGAAAAATGAACGTCAAGAAAAAGAAGACCATGAAAGTGTGCAAGTCCAAATGCCACTACTATTTATTTTGATAAAAAATAAAAGGTTGTGTGCAACTTGTCACTTATGCCACAATCCATGAATGGTCAAATAGTGTAAACTTGGCTATTTCATGTTTTCAATTTCCATGTCTATAGATAGAAAATAAAATCTGACCAAACAGTGTAATCTTGGCAGATAATTAGATTAGGCAGAGTGAATAAAAGGAGCTCAATTGTTTAATCTAAGCCCTTGGATGTAATAAGGTTAGGTTTAGATAGATTTCTATTGTAAAAGAAAAGAAAAGTTTGATAAGGATTTGCCAATTTAAGTGCACCCTAATAAAAAGTAGAAAAAATGGTAGGATGTGTAGGTGGGTAAGTAGATGAATGATTGTAGAATGGTTTATGATGAATGGTTAGTTAAAGCTCATATCATTTACTTTCATCATCATATTACTTTAAAAGTATGGATAACTATGAGACATCTACAAAGTCAAGTTATTAATTTCCTCATTCCTTTTACCCCTAATTTCACTAATTTCCCACAAATAACAATCTAAGTGCCTAAAACCTTAAGTCAAAGGGGCTCAGAGCATTTCTTTGACTTTTGGAGGGACCAAATCCTCAGCCCAATGAATTACAGGTTCCAAGTGCTAAAACCCCCTCATCAACATTAACCCCCTTCACCATTCACTCATTTCCCCTAAAAAGCCCTTTTCCTCGAGTAAAATCACTATTTTCTTTGGAAAAGTAATTATCCTCATACAAAACTCCTCACAAAAAACCCACAAAATGCACCTAAGCCTAAGTTATAATGTTTAAATGTGAAAATGTGAATATATTTCAAAACATTTTACTTAGCGCATTCTTATCCCCGTTTCTATTTCATATTAACAGTAATTTATTATAGTTAACTCCCGGAAAATACACCCTGTCCCCGTATATATTATTAAAATCCCTTATATTAATATCCCACACCGGTTTGAAATACAAACCTTAATCTATCTATGATCAATTAAGACCTATAACCCTCTGTTGCATTAAAAAGGAATTACTTAATCAACCTGTGATTAATTAAGAGCCTTCCTCCAATCACGTCGCCCTCGACGTCATTAATCTCCCTAAATCCACAATTATTATCCTGTCGGGCCCCTCCATTAAATCTTGAGCAAGTCCCTTGTCGACCACCATATGATCTGAACTTTACTCGCCCGATGTGAGCGGTTTTATTGTACACCCTATCGCTACATGTCGCACGATGAATTGCATCGGGTGAACCTCTCCCAATACCGCCATACCCTCATAAGCGGTGCGATAGATTCCACTTACTGCCTCCACTTACCACCTTCGCTAAATGACAAAACATCACTTCCATCAATTGGCGCCAACTGTCACTTTCCAGCGCCAACTATCGCATTTCCATTATACATGCCAAAAGCATTGACTTTGCCAATAAACCCAAAAATATTCATTATTTTTGTTTTACCAAGAAAAGAACCTTCTGTTCTCCATGCACACTCAGAGTACGTTCGAGCCATCACCCTGCTTCCAACCGTCAACCTCTAGAAGCCGCTGAACTCCAGATTGCCATTGTAGACTTGTGCGCTCCATGCAAATAGTGCACCAGAGCCATTTGTCTCTCCATGCAACCATAACCAGGTATTTACCTCGTTTCAACTAAGAAACCCTGTTTTCCATACTGAACCTGAACTAAATTACTGTAAGAATTAAGTAATTTAGTGAAATTAAGCCATTTGACAGTCTTGACACTCTCTGAGATGACCCATTTTTCCATAATTCCCCAAAAATTCCCTGCCCTCATCCTTGAATCCACAAGAACCAAGGATGGATGCCCCAGTCGCCTTAAATTTCATGCCAGTTACCACTCCTCACAGAGATTTAGACCATCTTCCCCTGGCCGACAAAGACTTCCAGATAAAAGACCTCACCTTTGACGAAACCCCTTTGAAATTGCATTGCAAATACCGAGATATCTACTTGAACCATGAAAATAAGATAGGTCTCTGGGAATCAAACTTGCCCAAGTATCAATTCCCCAGTGTTCATGTCTTCCCAGAAATTATTCATTATTGCCATGCAAACTATGACCCTATTATGAAAGCTATAATGTCCCCATACCAGAAAATCCTATTTACCATTACAGCTGAGTCCATAAAAGAGATGTTACAGTTGCAGCCTGGTGAAGACCTCAACCCCCCTATCGATTTATGATTTGATTGAAAGATTCTCTAAGCTGTCTGGTTCCAGAAGTACTCAAATCCTCCTTACTTTCATTTTTGAAGAAAAACACATGCCAAAGGACCCTCCTCCTTACATGTTAGCCTTCTTTTCTGATCTAGGCAAAGATATCACAACAATGCTATCATGCATTTTAGGTTCTACCACTAATGAGTATGTAGATGAGACTATTTTTGCTGGCATGTCTATTTTTACCCTTGGTCAACCTCCTGCAGTCAAGTTTGATTATGCAAAATTCATCACAGATAAAATGCATGATCAGTTTATGAGACTTGAAAATGAGAGGGTGTTCAAGTATTCATTAGTCCTGTATCATTTGTTTCTCTACTACCAAACTGATAAGTTTCCCTTCTTTGTCCAAAATCTTGATACTAGAGGGAATCCTAGATTTGTCATCTTCTGGACTACTTTATTCCACAGGTCTTGTTATTCTCACCATCCATACATAGATTTTATTGACCTATTTGTACATCCAATGACTACAATGTTATTAGGAAGTCCCCCTCCCAGAATTAGTGCAGACATTAAGAGGGTTCTCCAGTTGTCCAAACAATACAAAGTAGGGGATTGGTACTTGTACCAAAACCATACTGAAATCAGAATTTATGGGTGTGAGCTTCCTCCTTACAAGTTACCTAGATATCTCCCCATGTGATTATTTGCTCTGGAGTACTACAGGAAAATGATCAATTCTGATGAGATTCACTTTGTCAAAACCAAGAAGAAGGCCCAGCTAAGAATAAAGGATCATCTAGGCCCATTTATTTGCAATAACAGAGAAGCAGGAAAGGAGGCAAATGAAATCCTCCAAAGATTGAAGTTAAAACAAAGTTTCATATGGGCCTATGACCCCCATGGATTCATTTGTAACAGAAGGTAGAAACATAAGCTATCTCCTTATATCCACCATAGGATCCCAGAAATTGAACAATATGCCAATCAATCAGAATGGGTGGAAGGCACTTTGATATATCAAGATAGCACACAAGTTGAATTTGACAATGTAATGGTGGAATTATAAAGAAGGTTTGATGAAGATTCATTTGTACAGGTGTTTGGAGAAACTTCATCACGAAAGTAGTCACAGGAACACAATACATAGCTATCAGAGAAACAAGGAACCTCATGTTGGGTAGCAGAGGTCTCGTGTAACGGTTTTGGGGTAGAAATCCAAAAAAGTAGGATTAAATTATTGTAAGAACTCCGAAATATGTGGAGCGCAAATTGTAATAGGTTGAGTCAAAGGGTAGTCTGCCCGAAAATAATATAAAGAAATGTAAATAGGGTCGGCCCACACAGGGGTCGTGAGCCAAGGAAGGGTATAAATAGAGCGCAGCTTTATGAGGGAAAGGCAGTTCTGGAGAGTATGAAATGTAATGGGTACTTGAAGTAGAGAAATTGAAAGTGTCTGTAAGTCCGAGTCGAGGGATAAGGGTAGCAGGTAGAGGCTTTGTAGCTGTGTGCGTAGAGGCCTGGAAATTCCGCAACTGTGTGCGTGGACCCCTGCAGTTGAGTGCGTAGGGCAGATTTGGATGTATTAAGGATAAAGTGAAAATAAAGATAAGTTTCTTCTGAGCTGTCATAATATCTGTTTGATTAAATCTATTTATGGTTCAAATGAATGTAAATATGGGTACACTTTTATGCGCGAATCAGCTGTGTTGATTAAATGTTTTCTTAAATACCTTGGTAATTGGTAACTACTCCATCTAATAAGAGAAGCGCATTAAGAAGAAAGAGATAATCGAGCTGGATTTGTGTGGAAATCGAGCAGCGCAGAGTTGTAAAACCAGTGTGCAAAACCTCTAGACCACACCTAGACATCCCTAGGGTGCGGAAACCTGGTTCCAACGACCTCCTCTACTACCTCGGGTGAGACCTCGGTTCGTGCTCCGCGGGTTCTTGCCGAAAGGGCCGGTAGTTGCGGGATTTGTTGGGCTAAATAATTCTTTTGAACCTAGGTCAGGCCCATATAAGCCAACAAATGGTTCCGTTGCCGTGACCGGGATCTACATAAGGGGCGTCTGGTGTGAAGTGTGGGGATTTGATAAAAGGGAGTGTGGGAAAATCTAAAGGATCAGGGACGAACAAGGGTAACTATGGTGAACACAATTCAGCTACCAGTGTTCAAAGGAGCAGGAGGCGAAGACTCGGAAAAATTTTGGTTTGTACTAACATTAGTATGGAATGTGCAACAGGTCGCAGATGATAATATCAAGAAAGCGATATTAGTCAGCGCATTGCAGGATCGCGCGCTAACATGGTACATGAAGTATTCAAGCATCAACCCAACGGCAGCGATAGCGAACATCCATACTGAATTAGAAAAGGAGTTTAGCCGGCCTAAGTCAGAAGCACAGTCAGTTGTGGGATTCAAAGAAATCATGATGATGCCTGGTGAGACCCTGTGGGATTTGGATCAAAGGTTGAAAAGAACTATTCACAAGGCCAACATGACCCTGATGGATGCACAACACCGCACTTGGTTCATCGCATCACTAACGCCATATCTGAAGTCGGCCTTGTCACAATAGAAGATCTCAACCCAAGCAGAAGCGCTGGAGGCAACAATGCAGCTGTACGAAACCCTGGTATAGGACCCAAGGTTGGGAGTTCAGGAAATCCAAGCATAGGTCCAAAATCTATGTTTAGAAATAAAGAATCTAAAACAAGACCAGACACAGTGCCCAAAAGTCCAGGAAGAAGTATGGTGTATAAAGTGTAGGGGCCAAGGACACGATAAAGACCACTATCCGGTCTCAGTGAATTTTGTGGTAACAGGAAGGCCAACACCCTTGCGACCAAAGGTACAGGTAGGACCGAGTGCAATTGCCCCACTCTGGTGCGCAATCTATCAGGTAGGAGGGAAGCACAACACTGATAATTGTCATCTATTGCCAAGATATAACCAGACCCCCCAGTAGCTCTTTTGCAACTTTTGTAGATCGGTGGGTCACGAAGAAAGAGATTGTCATAGCTATTGAATGTTGATGGACCAGACACCAGCCTATAGAATGTAGACTGAGGGGTGAAGTCAGGATTCAACCACAGCGTTTGCGGGCGGTGGGTTCTGTCATGCGGAAATAGTCGATAATGCGGACAAAACCGACCTCCCTAGAAGCAAAGGCTTTCTAGTGACAAACAAGACAAATAAACACTACCTTTCTCTAAACATGCATTTAGAATACAAGTAATCAGGTGATTTTAACATACCTTTAGTCCAACGCTTTGTAGTAGTCCAGCCTCTCCGATCCGGATGAGCTCCTCCTTCTCTTCGAAACCTGCATTCACTAACAAGCCAAAAGATTAAATAGCACCTGATAAACTCATAAAACAATACATATCCATCACACAGACCAAGGAGTATATGAAACAAATCATGAATAACAATCTGTTGAAAAAAATGAGTTCATTTGTATTAAGCGGAAACAAAAGAAACCATTACAACCTGAGCCTTGGTGTTGTGCAGGTCCCTCCTAGGGTCCAGCAAGAGTTTTCCTTTACTTTGATCAGCTCACCCACTCTCCAATAAGGCTAGGAAAGGATGGGAATCTCTCCTCTCAAGCTTTACAAGGGAGTCCTAATTCCAGCAGCATCTACCCTTAGGAATGTTCAGCTTTCAACCTCTCCTCCCTCTGGCCCAATGCCTGTATTTATAGTGCTCTAGAGGAAGTTATTCAAGTCCACCATCAATGGGATAAGCCCCTCTTTGGATGGGATAGCTCCCCTCTTGATGGTATAAGTTCCTCTTTGATAGGGATACATGAACCATCTGGAGGCACTCCATACACGTCAAACAAGCTTCTAGAATGCTCTAGAAATGATTACAAGTAACTTTTTTAGAGTGAAACTTGCGCCTTTTGACCTTTACAGGAGTACGCACCCTCCCCTTTACAGACAGAGCATACAAGTACGCAGGTATTGTGAACTTGGGGTGCGTACACGCAGGTAAGGCTAAGAGAAACTGCGTACCCAGAGATATATAGATTTTTAAAGACTTTCTCTCTTTCTTGGAGTTTGACATGGAGAGCAGAGGTATAAGACTTGCCAAGGAGGATAGTATGACAGTTGATGGAGCCATACTAACTGCAAATAGTCATGGTGACAAATTTTAGTGTAACAGATTGCCCCCTAAAGTGCGAAGCCTATAGTAGATAAGGGTTTCATATCATCTAGGAAGGGTGAAGTACTTTATCATTTCAAGGATTATCTTGTGGAGAGCCCAGTCGGAACCTGCAAGTATTCAACACAAAATACATATATAAGATCATATCATCGC
This sequence comes from Pinus tabuliformis, assembly GCA_031772625.1. Taxonomy (NCBI): domain Eukaryota; kingdom Viridiplantae; phylum Streptophyta; class Pinopsida; order Pinales; family Pinaceae; genus Pinus; species Pinus tabuliformis. The sequence continues at coordinate 1,117,267,735 of CM062817.1, forward strand.
TGAGGTAGGCATTCCCATACTCAGATTGAAAACTTTAACTAATTAACTAACTACTGCTCTGATATAAGAATGATTTCGCAGTACATCATAATCATAGACTTTTTAAACACAGTATGGACGCAGCCATCTGTTTATGATTAGTCTACTGTATAATGAATACAAAACTCCTCGCAACCTGGATGGTGGAAACTAGATCCAGGGTCTTCATTTCTACTTCCCGAAAAAGTACGATTCTATCCATGCGAATAAATGAGTTGATGTCGAACATGATAGAAACCACTTGATTACCAGTCAATGATGTAAACTGTTAACAAGCATGAGAGAGACCACTAGTGATGTCAATGGTTCTCAAAGTACTCAGTACAATCCATGAGATGTGAATGAATGAGTTGATGTCGAACATTTCACGGAATCCTTCGATTGAAAGTCAATGATGTAAACCGTCATCAAAGGTGAGAAACCTGCCATTGATGCATGCAGACTTCAAGGTACTGACGATTCCTAGGTCATCTTTCTAGATAATGTGCTGATGTTGATAGAAAGCGACCTGTTGCAGGCAAGCCCACAACACGAAATCATAGATCAAGTTGAAGAAATGTAACTGTAAGGACTGACTCAGGGATGGTCAAGATGGATGACGGGTATTTTGCAGATGAATGGTTATTTGCAGAGACCTCTTGAACACATAACGACACAACAGATGGCTTGGTGACATTTGACCCAAAGTTAATACCCGGCTGAAGACTTTCAATGTGGTTTGATCAACTGTGAGGCAAAGGATTTCCCAACCCAGGTGAATGCAAAGTGTCGTGTTCAAGAGTGGTAATAAGGCTTCTTCTGAGACAAAGGATAACAAATAGGCTCATTTTTCTCTCTTTTCCCCCACCATTTCTGGCAAGTACCTCTTTATTTTTTTACAAGCTTGAGGAGGATAACATATGCTTGATTATAAGCTCATCCTTAGGATGAGTCCAACTTAGTTTTAATTCGAACCCTAAGAAGGAGTGGTCCGTTCCTGTTTGTAATCGAACAGGTCCTTTACTGTGAAATTTTAACGAGTCCAGTATAGGAGAAACTCGGTGTTTTTCATTTTTAGAGAGTCTGAAAAAACTTAAGAAGACTCCAGGTTGAACTTTTTCGTAAAGTTGTGTCTCCCAAGCCCGAAAAAGTATAAAATAATACTTGAGAGAACCGCTTGATCTTGCGACCAAGGAGTACTTTCATGATTAGTGTCTTTGACCTGAAAAGTAAAAAGCGATCAAGGACACGTCGTTTTATTTCCAATATCGAATTTGAAACGACAAAAATCCGGCAATCTTTTCCTATTTTTACGGTCAGAAAAAGGGCTATAAGGGGATCGTCTTTTAATTCCGTTTTAACGAGTGTAAAAGAAACGCTCGGCAATCTTTTCATGTTTTAGGAGTCAGAAAAGGGCTTAAAAGATGACTCTGATGTTTTTGTATGTGAAAAATGACAATTTTCCCTGGAAATCCTTCTATCCTGCACAAAAACCAACACATTACTCATACCTGTTTAATATAGATAAAAATACTTTGAAAAATACCTTTTCATGGTGGAAAATAAACAAATTTAACATTCATTTACTCAAAAAACCTATAAAAAGGGCTTTTACCATTTCATTTTTACCATTTCACTGTTGAGGAGAGAAAAAGGGCTTTTGGCAAGAAACTTCCCATGGACATTGCGGAGAATCCGACCGTCGAAACCGAACGCTGTCTCATCAGGTATTCTACAACATCCTCCCTTGCATTTCCATCCGTTTAGAATTCATTTTTAGGCTTTAGTTTTATTTTTTGGAGGCCTTGGGGGTTTCAAGGTCCACTTTTCGGGGTACGCAGGTGCCCCATGGGTGACCTACATACCCCGACATTTTCTCCATTGGGAAAATGCCGGGTGTACGCAGCTTGCCTTAAGAGAAGGTGCGTACATACGCCCTGTCTCTAAAGGGCTGGCTGCGTACACCGCGGAGTGGATTTTTAAACTCCAAATTCTCCAAAATGAACCAAAAACTTTCATTTTTATGGACTCTAACAGATGTTTTATGGTGTGTAGATTTCCCACCATGCTTGATTGGTGCGAGAGAGAGCACGAAGATGTTGATTTGGCCGCGATTAATCATCAACCTTCCATTGATGCTTTGAAGGCATGCGGTCTTTACAAATACTGGGCCATACCTGGCATGAGTGCCCAGGTGCCCTTTCTAGAGTGGCTGGTCGAAAGGTGGAACATTCAGGATCAGTGCTTTTACATTGGAGGGCACCAGCTTGAGATAGAGCCCTCTGATATTTACTTCCTCACTGGTTTTCCCAAGAGGGGCGAACAATTGACTCTGTCCAGGACTAGGCCGGGTGGCCAGTCCATTGCTAGCCTCCGGCTAGAGTGGTGTAACAACCAAAACCAGGATAAGGGGATAGAAATCAAAAAGATATCCCTACCTGAACTTATGGTAATTGCCTTTACAGTTACCAGACTTTGCGGCGCTGCCGCTTTGCATATTTCCACCGGGTCCCAAATTCGGATGGCGATTGACTGCTATCGGGGCACCATTTTCAACTGGTGCGATGCTGTGTTGGCCAACTTAAAGGGACAACTGACTAGGACTAAAAACAGACAGCTGAAGACTTTTGGTTATGGGCCTTTAGTTGTGAGTTTTGCCCTGGAGAGGGTTCCGATGCTGATCCCACAGCATCTCACTGTTGAGGTTGGGCCTCCCCGAGAGCCTAAGTTGATGCGATGGGTTGCGGTGATGGCCCGTCATCCTGACGAGGGCACGGAGGTTGTTCGATTTAGACCAGAGTATTTTCACTGGTTGGAGAACCAGGTCTTCTCGATTTAGGATTTTCCGTATGCCGGAGTTGATTTTCGCGGAGATTCGGACATGATTCTTCCAGCGGGAGAATAGTGGGACGACACAGGTACATCATTTTCTACAAGTTTTTTTTAAATTATTTACCTTTTTTTTTGTTTTTATATCGTCTCAAAACTGACAGTGACAATTTTCAAAATGCAGATGTAGGTCCACAGTGTCCGGCCAATCTCCGGCCTTTCGAGAGGAGAGTACCAGTTGCACCAGCACCGGCCCCATAGGATTCGGCCGCAGAGACCTTAGCCGAGTTGGAACAGGACCTAGAGTGTCTTACGGCGGACATACCAGAGACAACTATAGATGATATCCCTATCAAACTTCAGCGCTATGTGGTCGCAGTCCCAAGACCTTTTAGGAGGTTCTTATGTAGGGCAGCGCGTGCAGTGGTGTCGTATAGAGAGCACCACCAGTGATTGGCTAGTCACTTTTTGTAGACACATGTGATATTTTGGTTTTTTGTACTTATCATTTTTTCCGATCATAAGGTGTTTTTCAACCTATGATCGAAGACGATGTATATTTTGACACACTCCTATCTATATATATCATTATTACCGGCTTATCTTGTTAAACATGTGTGATGAAATGTTTTTTAAATTTACATGTATGATTATTGCAAATGTCTGTCCAACATTCGAGAAGCAATTGCATCTGCTAATGTATTTAATGACCTTGGAATATGCTGATATTCAATGTAATCAAATTCACGTTCCAAGAGGCGCACTCTCAAAAATAACCTTAATAACACTGGATTTCTAATGGCATAAACTCTATTAAGCTGTAATACAACGAGTTCAGAATCTAACCTCACTATCAAACTCCGAATCCCAAACGAAATAGATTCAGATAATAACTCAATCACTGCACTGTATTCTGCAATGTTGTTTGTTTTTTGACCGAGGCTCACCCCATGCATAGAAACTAACTCGTCAGAGGGCGAATAGATAACCCAAGCTGCAGAAGAGATATTCCGTGTACTACGACAAGCACCATCAGCGAATCCAATGTACGTTTGGAGAGGCGTCGACATCTGCAATATCAAGAGTAAAACCAAGATAAGCCAGAATAACGACGAAAAACACACTCTCTAAGCTAAGCACACTGTCTATACTAACAAACACACTAGCTAGAAAGAAAAACTAACCTAACTAAATCTCCATACCCATCATTTAAGCATAATACCTCTTTAGGTAAAGTCCATTTCTGGGCTTACCCAAAGAGTCCCCATCAAAATCTACCAGCTCATAGGCCCCTTTTGCTAGCTTTCGCTTGACAATGTAGGGCCCATGCCACATAGGAACGAATTTTCCAGCACCTAATTTATCGTTAGCTTGATCATATAATAGCACTAGGTCTCCTTCCGAAAAATTTCGAGGGGTCACGTTACGATCATACTGAGCTTTCATCCGTTTTGCGTGAGTCTCGATTGCCAATGCAGCATCACGTCGAGTCTCATCTAATTGAGCTAAGTATAATAGATGCTTCTCCTCTTCAGAAGTAGCTGGAAGTAATTCGACAGCCATTTGAAGTGACGGGATTTCGTATTCAATGGGCAACACTAATTCCAAACCATAAACTAGTTGGAAAGGAGTGAACCCTGTTGATGTTTTCACTGAGGTTCGATACGCCCAAAGCGCGGAAAATAACATGTTGTGCCAATTCGACCAATGAACACCAATGATTCATCGGATCATGATAACTAAAACTTTGTTGATAGACTCAACCAGGCCATTGGCTTACAGATAATAAGGAGTTGAGCTATCATGACGCAAACCAAGCTGGCCTGTAAGTTCTGTCATCATAACGTTTCGAAAATGGCACCCATGGTCAGTGATTATCGCTTGTGGGACACCAAACCTAGCAATAATGTGATTGAATACGAAAATCGCAGCTGTCTTGCCATCTGCCTCGAATGTAGGCATCGCCTCGGCCCACTTAGTAAAATAATCAACCGCAAGGATGATATACGCATGCCCCCCGACCGAGTGAGGGTTACATGTAATAAAATCGATACCCCATTTAGCAAAAGGACCAACGGCAATTATAGGGTGGAGAGGAGCAGGTGGTGCGCGCATCTTGCGATCAAACACTTGACAGTTGTGGCATTTCCGGACCGCAATAATACAGTCTTTAAACAAGGACGGCCAGAAGTAGCCAGCGTGCAATATCTTTTGGGCTGTGGCATACCCAGACATATGACCGCCACACGCTCTAGAGTGACAGTCATTCAAAACCCTTTCAGCTTCCTCATGAGTTAAGCAATGACGAAAAACCAAGTCCGCCCCACGGCGGTAAAGAGTATCTCCAATGATTTTGTATTGTTGGGACTGGAATCGAATTTTCCGACGTTCCGACTTTGAAAGTTCGGGTCGAAAGGATTGGGTTTGGAGATAGACAATTATATCCCCATACCACGGATCTAAAGTGCTGATGACAAACAGAGATTCGTCCGCAATGGGTTCCTCTGCCACAGTTTCCGTGTCAGCACGCGGGAAATCACACATCAATTCCGCAAAAACTAAAGATTTCTTAGACTTAGACTTTTCAAATTCCAAGTCGAACTCCTGCAGGATAACGATCCATTTAGAGTACTTGCCCCCTAGCAATTGTTTAGTCAAAATGTAGATCATAGGGTTGCAATCCGAAATGACTGTAGTTTTACGGAGAAGAATGTAGTGACGAAAACGTTGGACAGCTTGAACAGCTGCCAAGGCCAATTTCTCCACATGTGAATATTTGAGCTCAGTGGGATTTAACGTCCGACTAAGATAATAGATCACATGTTCCGTTCCGAATTCATCTTCCTGGACTAAGACCATTCCAATGGTGGAATGAGCGGCGGCGAGGTACAAAAAGTAATCCTGGTTGTAGTTGGGAGGATGCAGCAATGGTGCATGGGTCAACGCGTGCTTTAGCGCATCAAAAGATTTCTGAGCTATCTCATCCCAAGAGAATTGAGCATTTAGTTTCAACAACCGGGTAAAACCCTTGGTAATCTCGGCATAGTTAGGAATGAATCGGCGTAAAAAGTTTGCTTTCCCCTGCAAACTTTGGAGTTGGCGAAGACTCGAAGGAGGAGGCAATTTGATGATAGCTTTTACCTTCGAGGGATCGACGCGAATGCCGGCTTTTGAAACTACAAATCCCAACAATCGTCCCACTTCTATGCAGAAGACACATTTGTGTGGGTTCAACCGTATACAATAATGCCTACACCTCATAAAAATTGCTCGTAAATGGACAAGGTGATCAGCTCGATGTAAGGAGTGAGGAGGTAAATCATCGAGATACGGTTGCACAATGTTCTTGATGTCATGAAATGCGTAAGACATCGCCCTTTGAAAAGTGGCTCCGGCATTCTTAAGCCCAAAAGGTAATTTGCAATAATCAAATGTCCCCCATGGACAAATGAAAGCCGTTTTTGGTTGATCGGCAGGTAGAATATTGATTTGGTTGTAACCGGAAAAACCGTCCATAAAGGAAAATATTTCACTGCCGGCACAATCATCAATTATTTGATCGATATAGGGTGTTGGATAGTTGTCCTTGGGACAACCACGATTGATATCCCTATAGTCGATACATATTCTTATTGTCCCCTGTTTTTTGTTAACCGGAACAATATTCGATACCCAATCCGTTAACGGGATCGGATAAATGAAACCTGCTTTCAACAGCTTCTCAACTTCTGCTTTAATCGCAGCCGCTTTTTGTGGGTGAATCTGATGCAAATGTTGCCGGACGGGTTTAGCGTCCGGGTAAGTCTTGATTTCATGGACAATAATGGCGGGATCAATTCCTGGCATTTCCTCGTAAGACCAGGCAAACACGTCGCGGAATTCTTGAAATAGGGCCTTGTATGTTTGAATTTCGTCATCTGAACACGAGGCACCTATATGAATGTGTTCAACAATTCCGGGTTTCACTGAAATGTTAATGGGAATAGTGCGAGAAATGTTTCCCAAATTCAGCTCTGAATTAGGATGTTTCATTGGACTCTGAGCGTCTTTGACATATTCAGCTGTAAAGATTGATGAGAAATCGTTTTCAAAACGATCATCCTCAGGTAAAAACGAAGATCTATGATGGAGATCTGCCCATGGTAAATCGTCTACACATAGGACTTCACAAAGTTGTTCGTCAAATGACACAACTTCGGGAAACCTTATTAATTCTGAGGTTGACGCGAAAAGGGATTCCTCACGGACCACATTCATTTGGTCGATTTTGGTTGAACTTGGGTCGGTAAAAGACTGCACGGCTTCATAGGCTATTTCATATGGACTCAAAGGCATTGCATCACCAAATAAGTCTATCTCAGATTCAGAAGGAATGATCCAAGGATCATCATAAATAATAGTGTCTGAAGTAATCATATGAATAGATGAAAACGAAGACACGGCGTTGATTGGAGGAAAAGGAAAAGTTCCCAGTAAACCGGCATCTTTAACTAATCCTACGCCAACATCCTTGTAAGGGATAGTCGTTTTACCAACATGCTGGATACTCTCTGAAGAGGCTGGGTCGGATGAAAAGTAAGCCAGCTGGTCTATGGTTACGATCTTGCCATTGTGTGGAAATTTTTTTACGCTGAAGACCGATGAAACGACCGTTGTCATAGCGTAAGACCAACTTTGACCCAAAAGAAGGTTGTAGTCTAGAGGGGCATCAACCACCTCCACATCTAGACTAACGGTTTTTCCTTCAACCCCTATAGGCAAATCCTGTAGAATGCCAAACGGATGGAACCCACGGCCATCAAAGGCCTTAAGAATTGTCGGGGATTGATTTAGTGAAGGAGAACCAAGCGATCTCCAACATTGTATCGACATAATACACGTAGAAGCTCCCTCATCAATTACAGTCCGATGAATAGGCCTGTTTTTTACTATCACTGGGATCTGGAAAGCCATCTGATGAGGCCAACGTGGTGTACTATTTTCTAGATCAAAGATTATTAGGTTCGGGTCCTCAACATCAACAGCTCCTATAGCCGACAAAAGTAATTTTCGTTGTGCTGGGCATGATTGCAGCACTTCTAAATCCGACATTGTTGAGGGTGAAACAACTAAATCCTCAACAATGTTGTAATTCTGGGCTGCTCTCGCATGTGGATTGAAAGCAGACCTTCGAAGTACACCCTTGGCGGGCGGTTTAATTACTAAGTCAGGGTTAGGTTTCTCGATCTGTAGTGGATCGGAACCGGGAGCTGAGGTTGATGGATTTGAATGAGAAGATTCTGCTTCTTTCAATCCATCAACAGGACTTTTACTACCATAATCTTGTGATCGAGTCGCAATCCTTACATGAGACATCATCAATATGGGTTCTTCGGTGGCACCCAAGGAAGAACCTATCATCTTACTCTCCTGCTTTGGAAATGGATCTTTCAAAACGGCAGGAGTTGAGGAACCTTTGACGATTTTCACAACCTCGGCCCGATGGGGGCAATCTCTTGTAAAATGATCCTCTTCACAAATAAGACAAGGATATCGAGGTTTGCGCTTTTCGTCATTGGTTTCTGACTTTTCTGTTTTCTCCTTTGGAGTCTTGTCTGCTTTACTCTTCTTTTTACCTTTCTTCTTTCCACCGTTTTTTGATTTAGCCGTAGATGACTCTACAGCGTGAATATCAGCGGAAATTTCAGGAGAAGACTCTCCTGTCGGGGAATCTGGTAAGGTTATAATGGGCGAAGAATTATTTGAAGACTTCTTCTTGATTTTAGTATTTACCGTACCAATCATGCCATCAGCGGCATGAGATCCCGAAGGAGCAGCAGCGATTTGATTTGACTTTGGAAGATCTAGGATCTTTTCGTGTAACGTACCTGACTGAGTGTAAACTAAGTCAAGGTAATGCGCTTGAGCAATTACTTGCTCCTCAGTAACTACTCCGGCCTTAGCTACATCTTCAGTAATCTTCGGTAATAATGATTTAACCCATTCAGCTAAGATTTGGTCCGGGATAAAAACTTTCACCAATCGTCGTCGACGTCTCCATTCATGTATATGATCGGAAATATAAGTGGACTTCGACTGTTTTAGTGAAGTTAGTAGCTCTGTGCCATTATCATATCTGACCGACAACTGAAAATGAGTTAGGAACGAGGTAGCTAACTGACTAAAATTGTAAAAAGAGGCCCGTGGTAACTCAATGTACCACTAGGCCGCGAGACCAATGAGCGTACACTGGAAAATACGTAAGCGGATCAAATCATCCGAGATGGAATTTGAAGCACACCAGAGGTGGTAAGTCATCACATGATTTGACGGATCCTCTCCAGACTTACCTTCGAACTTGGGTATATCACTCGGCAACTTATTTGGCATTGGCGACCAGAACGGAAGATAATTTATTGGATCGTTCGTTAGGCACGACAAGTCTGGTAAATCCAAAGTTGCGATAAACGGTAACTACCGATTAGGATCCCTAAAACTCTGGGTCACAAGACCAGTCCCAGGAGGAGGATATCCAGTATAACTTGGAATAGGTATCGCATTCGGGATATTGTATCCTCATGGAAAACCAGGATTAACCGGACCGTACTGGGGTTGCTAAGGTTGTTGATAAGTGTACCTAGGATACGGTTGATACTGGTAAACTGGCTGTTGGACAACTGGCCCGTATTGGTACTGTCCCTGGTACGGTTGATAAGCGAATTGGGGTTGACTAGTGACAACCGTACTTAAACCAGGTTGTCCTACAGGCATCTGAACCATAGTTTGAATCGTAGATCCAGACAATGGTAAAGATGTCTGAGGAGTAGTTGCAGAGACAGTAGAAACCAGAGCTGTTGATACTCCAGAAGCAAGTGTGGTGGAAGGAACAGATATTGTGGTAGTTGCAGCAGTCATTTGAAATGGAGTACTAGGTGCAATTGGCGACTGAGTAACTACCGAAGGTACAGAAGTTTGAACATTAGACTGGACTGGTTGCTGGGATGAACCAGCAACTAAGGGTTTTCCAGCTTGAGATGACAACTGTACGCTTGGCTGCAATATCTATTGGACTTGCGATGGATCCCACACTATGTTCATTCCGGGGTATTCCGGGGTTGAGGATATTGAGATCCATAACCGGATTGAGGGTAGGATTGATAATTGAAAGGTACATTTCCCGTACCTTGAACATAAGATTGACCTTGAGGTGGTTGATAACCTTGACTCGAGTATTGACCTTGAGGTTGATAACCTTGAGGTAAATAATGATACTGGGGTTGACCTTGAGCTATAAATTGATACTGAGGTTGACCTTGGGGTACATATTGAGGCTGGGGTTGACCTTGAGGAATGTATTGTACTATGGGTACATACTGTCCTTGAGGTTGCCCCCCAGACGCAATTTGTGTACCTTGAGGTTGCCCCCCAGGCGTTAATTGAGGCTGCCCCCCAGGCGGTAATTGGCCACCTTGAGGTTGAGAACCGGGAACTGAACCTGACATCATGTAAATGTCTCCTACACCCAACAGTTTATTACCATTGTTTCCAGCTAATAACCCATGTTCAATGGGTTGAGGAGATGCTCCCGAAAAAGTACCAGAAAGTGATTGATACCCGGAGGGAACAGAAGGACCACCGTACAAGAAAGATTCAGGAGATTGAGTGAACACGGACGACTGACCAGACATATTTACAGGAGTATAAATACCTCCAGGTGGAAAAGGAGTACGAGGTGGAGAAAAACTTATCCCTGAGTTGTCTAAATAATTGGTTAACGAAAGGTACCAAGTAGTACTTCTAGGAGGACTGTAAAAGATAGATTCACGCTCCCTTAGATCAATGGTAGGTTGATCTTCAAGGATAGAAACGCCAAATTCTTCCTCTGGAGCAAGTTCTTCAATAGCTATCAAACCAGCAGGAAGATTTTCAGTGATAACTCTTTCTACCCTAGGTGAATCAGGTGCACTAGAAGTTGGAGTAACAGGCTCAGATATTTCAGGTTCTTCGCCTATATCACTAGTAGATGAAAAACTACCAGCAAGCTCGGAATTCTACGGGACTTCCTCAACAAATCGGCCACGGTAACAATCTCAGGAGACTTGCCCCGAAGTCTACGGGACTGTCTCGGTAATTCAGCCATAGTTAAAAACTTTTAACTACCGCACACGCAAACAAAGTAAAATCTCAAAGCAAACCACCTAAAGTCTCTAAAGAACCAAACAAATTCGAATCACACGCCTAAAGAATCTAGGGCGTCAAACCATACACAAATAGTAGCCTTCCGGACCGAAAACACTAGTTGGAGATGAAACCCAACATCGCCGAATTCAGTACAGAAGTGGTGGGTGGAACAGTTACCCCGGCAACCTGCTTAATGAATAGACCGGCACAAGTTCCTCCACTTTAACCGTCTCGAGTGAAGTGAACCCCCCGGAAAATCCAAGTGAGTCTAGCCGACGTCTGCTCCAGGTACAGTGGGATCTTCCCTCCACCGTCACCTCGGTAGAATCCTAAAGATAATGGTCACTAAGGTTACCAACAGCAACAAATATACCTGGGGGAACAGTCTACGACCCGATAGCACGCAAGGGCAAAGTAACAAGCTCAATCCCCTTGTCGGCTCCTTGAGAATAATCCAAGGTTTACCGACAAGTGACCCCAGGCTCCTCGACAATAATCTAAGGTTTATCATTTGTAGTACGTGCGTATCTGGCGTCTTTCCCAATGAAGGAGGATTGATCCCCTCACTGGTTCGGACACGGTCTCATGCTTCTCCTTTAAGAGGAGCTTTCCCAGAGTACAAATGAAACAGTTGGATTTATCCTACCACAAGATGAGCTACTTGTTTGGTTTTACTGTCTTGGAGAGTTAATTACTCTCCTACTCCAAGACACTAGCCTGATCTATATTGGTGTTTCAGAGCCCTAGTAAATAAAAAGTTACTAAGTTGATTTTACTTTAAGAATTAATTTTTTATGGCTTTTCTTTAAGACAAAAGGTAGTGGAGATGAAACTGATGGTGTGTAGACTCAACCGAAATCCACTAAAAAGATGCACTTAGGATGATTTATACTAATTTTCTTTTTCAATGAATTCCCTAGCTAAGAGAGTTGGAGAATGCAAAATTGATATAAAGACAACTTTCTTGGCAATGAAAATCAAAGAAACAAACTCTTTATCTTTTCCAAAGCATACAACACATGACCACTAATTACTTCACGAAAATTCATTTTCCTTTCAAAGACTCAAATGCTACCAAAGCAAACCTTCCTTCAAAAGATATTTTTGTATTTTTTCCTAATTAATAAAGCATGTAAAACTTACTTTAATAGAAATCAAAGTTAAAAAATCTATGGCAATCAAATCAACTCAATTTCACTCAAAAGCAAATCTAAGAGAAAATTCACCTAAAAGTAAATCTAACGAGGCAAAAGCCTACTAAAGATGATTCCTGGATGTTTTACTTAGTCAAAATGTAACTAAGGACTAGTTAATGCAAAACCAAAAACCAGTCAAAAACAAAAACCAAAATCTTTTGTTCTTTTTATCAAGAATAAAATTCAAAGTTCAATCAACAAACTTTTTCGAGATTTGCAAAGAGAAGACACAAAGGTGGGTTTCTCACAAGGGTGGATTCTATGAAAGGCCCGACTCCTAAGAGGACTGAACAAAACCAGGGAGATCCAAAGTTTGACAACCTCTAAAGCCAAAGTCACTACAGGACCAGTGCAAAAATCAAACCCTAGGGCATAATCTCTATGAATTTCACTAAAACTCTCGACATTGACGAAACAAGCTTAGGTGAAGATTGATGGCAGAAAACCAGTGGATCTGGGCAGAAAAAACAAATTAAAAACAAAATGTAAAAGGCAAAAAAGGAGAAAATTGAAATTTTCTCAATTTTGACAGGGTACGCAGGCGACCTGTTTGCATAGGTGTGTGTACGCTTTGTGCACAAAGCTGCAGTGCATACAGGTACGCACTGTGCTCAACACAGAGGCTGCGTACCTCTAGCAAAACAAAGAAAAACTAAAATCTAATTTAACCCTAAGCTAGCCCACCCAAAAACACAGTCAAACAGCCAAAAACCAGAAAACAAACGACTTTTCTCAGATCAAAATTTCATACAAAGGAAAAATCATTCACATCAATGGATTCCCCAGCGGAGTCGCCATTTTGTCATGCGGAAAGAGTCGATAATGCGGACAAAACCGACCTCCCTAGAAGCAAAGGCTTTCTAGTGACAAACAAGACAAATAAACACTACCTTTCTCTAAACATGCATTTAGAATACAAGTAATCAGGTGATTTTAACATACCTTTAGTCCAACGCTTTGTAGTAGTCCAGCCTCGCCGATCCAGATGAGCTCCTCCTTCTCTTCGAAACCTGCATTCACTAACAAGCCAAAAGATTAAATAGCACCTGATAAACTCATAAAACAATACATATCCATCATACAGACCAAGGAGTATATGAAACAAATCATGAATAACAATCTGTTGAGAAAAATGAGTTCATTTGTATTAAGCGGAAACAAAAGAAACCATTACAACCTGAGCCTTGGTGTTGTGCAGGTCCCTCCTAGGGTCCAGCAAGAGTTTTCCTTTAGTTTGATCAGCTCACCCACTCTCCAATAAGGCTAGGAAAGGATGGGAATCTCTCCTCTCAAGCTTTACAAGGGAGTCCTAATTCCAGCAGCATCTACCCTTAGGAATGTTCAGCTTTCAACCTCTCCTCCCTCTGGCCCAATGCCTGTATTTATAGTGCTCTAGAGGAAGTTATTCAGGTCCACCATCAATGGGATAAGCCCCTCTTTGGATGGGATAGCTCCCCTCTTGATGGGATAAGTTCCTCTTTGATAGGGATACATGAACCATCTGGAGGCGCTCCATACACGTCAAACAAGCTTCTAGAATGCTCTAGAAATGACTACAAGTAACTTTTTTAGAGTGAAACTTGCGCAATTTGACCTTTACAGGAGTACGCACCCTCCCCTTTATAGACAGAGCGTACAAGTACGCAGGTATTGTGAACTTGGGGTGCGTACACGCAGGTAAGGCTAAGAGAAACTGCGTACCCAGAGATATATAGATTTTTAAAGACTTTCTCTCTTTCTTGGAGTTTGACATGGAGAGCAGAGGTATAAGACTTGCCAAGGAGGATAGTATGACAGTTGATGGAGCCATACTAACTGCAAATAGTCATCGTGACAAATTTTAGTGTAACAGGTTCCCAGGACGCGGTCGAGGACGGGGCGGAATGGGACTAGGAAGGGGTCGCGGGTAGCTAATCTATTACAACTGTGGGGCACCAGGACATTACGCGTGGGATTGTACCAATCCAACCTACGTGTCATGCCATTATTGTGAGAAATTCGACCATGAGCTGCTAGATTTCCCCATGTCGATAGCATAGATTTGCGACAAAAAGGCAACACCTCCTACAACAACGCAAAACATGCAGATGATGAGATCCGAACCACGCAACAACGAACCCAAGGTAAACATGGTATTACGGAGCAGTGCAGCCATAGGAGAGGTCAATGGGGTGACCAATATGGAAGCTAGGGAAAGCTTCACAGGTGTCTCTACCCAAGGTAGTAGGGATCGGCATGAGTCGGATAGGGATTCCTCAATGCTGACTACCTTCTTAGAGACATGCATAAAACTGCTTCGCGAAAACAGGACAATTAGAGGGTTACAAGAAGTGATTAATAGGTGCATAGGGTGGGGTGAACCTCACATGGTACAAAAACTAAGAAGACATGCATCGTGAATGGGACAGGAGATGCGATTAACGGTGCAGATTAGCGACTATGAGATGGATCAGGTCATTCTAGACCTGGGTTCGGATGCAAATGTATTACCTAAAGAGACATGGGAGTGCATGGGTAAGCCTACACTACAATGGTTGCCTATTCTATTGCAGATGGCCAATCAATAGAAGATCTTGCCCATGGGAAGGTTGCAAGGAATTATAGTAGATGTTGATGGCGCAAGTACTTGGACAGATTTCAAAGTTATTGAAATCATGGATGAAAGTAGCCTGTATCGTGCGTTTTTAGGGATAGACTGGGCCACTAACATGAATGGGGTTATTGACCTCAAATAGAGGAAGATGATATTTGAGAAGAAGTTGCTTCGGGTAGTCATTTCGCTAGATCCCACGAAAGGACCATGCTACACAGAACCTGTGCGCAACGACGAGAGGGACAATGCATTGGATTGTATCTACCAAGTTGCTGTATAGGGGAAAAAGGAGGAGAAGAGACCCTTGTGGGATTATGCCAGCTCATGCACTAGTGATTCAGACGAAGAAGACGAGCGATGGCGAAATAGGGTGAACGGGGTGACCATGCTACACTGTAATATGATGACGAAATCCCTGTATTGCATTAAAGCTCAGAATCACGAACTGCCAATATATGATGGCTTGACAGAAGTGGATGAATTCCTGGTTGAATTCGAAAGCACAGTACCAGAGTACCAATGGTTTGATGCGCTCAAATGGGCATTGCATGCGACATTGACGCGATGATGGGGTACCCATGAAGGAACCTTCAAAGATTGGTGGAGTTGTAAGCACATGATGCAGATAAGATTTGGGAAGCCAACGCTCCAAATAACGGAGAAATATGATGGACGAGAGAATCTGCGCATACACCTGGGAAAATGGACCAAAGATTATGGTGCGGAGCCTCAACCAGAATGGGTGCACTTATTTTATCATACCCTAGATGTCATTCCAAGGAACTGGTATATGGAAACAGAGCTCCGACATGGCACCAGCGAGTGGGATATCCTGCGCGAAGGGTTTCTAACGACATTTCTCTTTGAAGATCAATGGATGGATACTGTGGATGACGCATTACAGTTGGTAAAAGCTGCCATCTTCAGAACACCACCGGAACCAGAAGAAGTCGTGTCGTCCGACTGGTCGTGACAGCTGAGCCAGGCCTTAGCATGTTACAATGTACAAATAGAAGATGATGAGGATGACCCGTGTAACATCAATATACCAGAATCCGAAGGGAGTTGAGAGGTGCGTGGTCTCGAGGTAGAAGATCCAGACATCATGGCCCCATTAAAAACAAAGCAGGTAAATATTAGAACAGAGGAAGAGCCCAAATATGCCACGCTTGGGGACTATTAGGACGATGCCACGGTGGAAAAAGTCGTCGAATTGCTCCGTGAATAACGATATTTATTCCCTACAAAGATTATGGAGCTGAAAGGGATTTGAGGGGACCTAGGAATGACGAAAATAACTTTGAAGCCAGATGTAAAGCCAGTGAAACAACGACCCTACTGACTCAATCCAAAATACAAAGCCAAGGTCTACGAAGAACTAGACAAGATGCTGGAAGAAAGAATAATTGAACTAGTAGAGCAGTCCAATTGGGTAAGTCCTATGGTTGTGTAGGAGAAGAAGCAGAATGGTGAGATTCGCATCTGTGTAGATCTGTGGAAACTCAATGATGCTTGTGTTAACGATCTGTTTCCAACACCTTTTACGGATGTGGTACTAGAAAATATGGGTGGGCAGGAAGCATACTCCTTCACGGACGGGTTCCCTGGGTACCATCAGATCAAGATTGCACCAAAGGATCAAAGCAAGACAATGATTGCTATTGAATGGGGTTGTTTTTAGTATACGGTAATTTCCTCTGGGCTGAAGAATGTGCTAGCAATATTTTCCCGTATTGCGGTAGCCGCGTTCAAATAATTTATCCACAAGTTCTTAGAAGTCTACTTGAATGACTGGACCGTATTTGGATTGGTTAAGAAACATGTTGTGAGCTTACAATTGATGTTGGATACCTACCTCCAGCACCAGATTACACTCAACCTAAAGAAGTGTACTTTCCTCATCCCTTTTGGGAACTTGCTAGGCCATGTGGTTTGTAAGTAAGGACTAATGGTGGATCTGGCAAAGATCGTTGTCATACTCAATCTGCAAGCACTGCAAAGTGTAAAGCAGCTACGCGCTACATTGGGAAACGCGGGCTACTATCAGAAGTTTATAGGAAATTACACCCAGATCACGGCTCCAATGCAACGATTATTAAAGAAGGATGCTAGGTATTGTTGGAATAAGGAATGAAACAAAAACCTGGAAACGCTAAAGGAAAAGATGGCATCTACCCATATCTTGGTTTATCCAAAGTGGGATGTTGAATTTCATGTACATGTCGATGCATCGTGTATCGTGTTGGGTGGGGTACTCACTCAAGAAGGCGCAAAAGGAATTGATCATCCGATTGTGTTTGCAAGTCGTAGGTTGTCCAAAGTAGAAAATAATTACTCTACTACTGAGCGAGAGGGATTGGCGATGGTATACACGCTCCAAAAGTTCCATCATTATCTGCTTGGAGGACATTTTAAGATGTACATTGATCACTCTGTGCTCAAATACCTAGTGAATAAGCCTGTGTTGGGGGGGCGCATCTACCGATGGTTGCTACTGTTCCAAGAATATGACTTTGAGGTTGTTGTAAAGCCAAGACGTCTGAATGTAGGACCAAATCACCTGTCCCGAATTGAAACTGGCGAGGAACCAACAAGCCTAGAGGAGGGGATCCTGGATGCCCAGTTATATGTGTGCGCATTGCAGATGGCCACTTTGAAGACATTGTCCACTTTTTAACCATGGGCACTACACTGCAGGGGTATTCTATCCAACAAAATAAGGAATTAGTGATACGCACAACAGACTTTACTGTAATTGTAGGCCACCTCTACAAGATGGGAAATGACAAGATATTGCATCGATATGTACTGGAATTCGAGTGTAGATAGATCTTGGCCGAAGCACATGGAGGGGTTGCTGGTGGACATTATGCGGGCTGTGCCATAGCCCAGAATATTCTTCGCACTAGATTATGGTGGCCCACCCTACATCAAGATTCGAAAGCATACTGTCGGGCCTGTGATGTATGTCAGCGAACGGGCAAACAGTCGTGGAGGGATGAAATGCCACTTCAGCCAAAGATAACGCTATAGCCATTTGAGAAATGGGTGATCAACTTTTTCGGGCCTATTGAACTGCAAGGAAAGACAGGCACACGTTATATCATCACTGCGACCGAATATTTGACCTGATGGGCCGAGGCACAGCCAGTTAAGGATTGCATGGTTGCGATAGCAGCAAAATTTTTGTTCGAGAACATCCTGACCAGGTTTGGCTGCCCCAAAATTCTCATGAGTGATAGGGGAATGCATTTTCTGAATGAAACAATTAGCGCACTCACTGAGGAATTTCAGATATATCACCAGCAAAGCACGCCCTACCATCTGCAAGAAAATGGGACCGTTGAGGCCTTCAACAAAATTTTGGAAAACACATTGACTAAGGTCTGTAATGCGCGATGCAACGACTGGGATTTGCGCATCCATGCTGTGCTATGGGCATACCGAATGACGTGCAAGAAGCTGACTGGCCAGACACCATTTCGCTTAGTCTATGGCAAGGAGGCCGTTATGCCTATGGAATATATTGTGCCTAGTCTGCGGATCGTGGAAATCACTGGTATGGTAGACTGCAAGGCATTGGAAGAGAGGCTCGTATAACTCGAAGAATTAGAGGAAGATCGACTTTTGGTTGGCTTCCATCAGTAGGTACAAAAACAACACAAGAAAGCGTGACATGATCGGCATATCAAGCTGTGCACCTTCAAGGAGAACAATCTAGTATTGCTTTATGACAGTAAGTTCGAAAAATTCCCAGGTAAACTCCGCATGCACTGGTTGGGACCCTATGTCGTCAAAGAAGTTACCGATGGGGGCACGGTTCAGCTGGCTAAACTCAATGGAGACCCCTTCCCAGGAAGAGTGAATGGTAGTCACCTAAAGCTCTACACGGGTGGGTCAACTGCCTGACTGGCCATTCAGAAGTTAGTCTCACCGCTCCATCCAGTTGAAAGAGAGTGTGGGACGATAAAGCAGCTTGGAGGATAGATGCGCGCATACTACTGTGCGCGTACATTTGACCAAACACAAGGATCGTGGTTGCACAGAAGGAATCCCATGGATGCGCTAATCAAAGGAATAATGACCGTTGATATCACTATTCATGACATGATGTCTGCATTATGGCAAAAGGGAGCAGGCGGCAGATAATTATGAGCAACAGTATGAACAAGTTATGGAACAAGATGCCACAGGTTTTACACGAGCAGGTTACACGAATTGAAACAGGCGGAAACCAGTGCATTTGAAATTCTCATGGCTTATAAATCACTGAAGGGACTCTCCTGCGTAACCTATGCTTTGGCAACACAGATGGAACTGATCATTACCATTGCACAAGGCATGTGCTCGAAGATAGTAAGCTGGCCAATGGAAAGGCAGGGCTCTCTAAGGAGTATGGGGGTGACCGCTGCAGGCATTCCACAGCCTGCAGCCTCACCAGTAGGCGATGACTCAGCAAAGAGGGAACATGAAGCAGAATTGGTCTGGAGGCCGTTGCCTTACCCAAGGGCAGGTCGACAAAACAACGAAAGGATGGACAAACGGTGACCACGGGTAGAAATGCAGTTACTAAGTCATTTTTGATGTCCCTCGAGGATTGGGATCTTGTGAATAGTAACCAGGGTCTTGCAAAATTGCAACACAAGCTGCGACAGACAGTGTGAAGAGAAGATACGAAGGTTGGAAGTAGCTGTGGTGGTACCAGGAGGTTTCGTATACGGCTTCCCCGCTCGTACTAAAATCCTATGGGGGGGTGTTCTGTGTTAATCGAGCATAGTAGAATGGCATCATCGGTTGCGAGATGGGGTAGACACACTGAAGCAGGAGCCAGATGAAGTATTCTAGAAGACAATGAAGGAGCAGCAGGACAACGAGCACCACTCAGAGGGAGGCGAACCGTGAAGCCAAGGTAGAGCGGCTAGCCGTACCAGCGAGTGACTCGGGACGAGTCATGATGATGGTGTTGGGGGACTATTAGGTAGCAGAGGTCCCGCATAATGGTTTTGGGGTAGAAAGCCCAAAAAGTAGGATTAAATTATTGTAAAAAATCCGAAATATGCAGAGCGCGAATTGTAATAGGTTGACTCAAAGGATAGTCCGCTTGAAAATAATATAAAGAAATGTAAATAGGGTCGGCCTGTGCAGGGGTCGCAAGCCAAGGAAGGGTATAAATAGAGCACGAACCTATGAGGGAAAGGTAGTTCTGGAGAGTATGAAATTTAATGGGTACTTGAAGTAGAGAAATTGAAAGTGTCTGTAAGTCCGAGTCGAGAGATAAGGGTAGTAGGTAGAGGCTCTGTAGCTCTGTGAACAGAGGCCTGGAAAGTCCACAGCTATGTGTGTAGACCCCTGCAGCTGAGTGTGCAGGGTGGATCCGGATGTATTAAGGATAAAGTGGAAATAAAGATAAGTTTCTACTGAAATTCTATGTTTCTTCTGAGCTGTCATAATATCTGTTTGATTAAATCTATTTATGGTTCAAATGAATGTAAATTTGGGTTCACTTTTATGTGCGAATCAACTGTGTTGATTAAATGTTTTCTTAAAGACCTTGGTAATTGGTAACTACTTCATCTAATAAGAGAAGCACACTAATAAGAAGAAGATAATTGAGCTGGATCTATGTGAAAGCCGAGCAGGTGGAGCTATAGAACCAGTGCGTGAAACCTCCAGACCACACCTAGACATCCTTAGGGTGTGGAAACCTGGTTCCAGCACCCTCCCCTGCTACCTTGGGTGAGACCTTAGTCCGCGCTTCGAGGGATGTTGCCGAAAGGGCTGGTAGCTGTTGGATTTGTTGGGCTAAATAATTCTTCCGAACTTGGGTTAGGCCAATATAAGCCAACACCTCAGAATAGGAAGAAGATTCAGAACAACAAGAAGAGACCGAGCAGCCTGAAATCTCAGAGGAGCTTGCTCAACCTGAACAAATCATGAGCAAACCTCCTATTTTGCAGACTCCTCTAAATGAGGAGAAAAATTTAAAGAGAAGCCGAGATGAAGCCACTCCTTCTACTATGCCTATTGATCAAACTTTTGTTAAAAGGAAAAGGTTAAACCCATATGTAGAAGAAGAGTATACTGAGGAGACCACAGGCAACACAGTGGCAGAAAGGATAGATAGTATGCAGACTATTCCAACTGGTGGGACACCATCCACTTCACAGATACAAGCATTGGAAAGGCAGCAAAGCATAGAGGTATCTTCTTTCAAGGCTCCCTCTGAACAGAGCCTGGACATTAAAGGAAAGTATAAAGAAATTAAAGTGAGGAATGAGAAACTAAAAGCTCAAACCTATGCTCACTACCTCAAAATGGCTCCAACTAACCAAACCAGGCTTATGTCAACTTTTGACATAAAGGAAGGAAAAATGCAGATGAGCTTCCTCAAGCCAACTGTGCAATAACCAAGATCCATGGCTGATTATTTAAAGACTGACTTTGAAGTTTTGGCAAAGGATATCCATCCTATTGACCAAATAGAACTGCACAAGTAGACTGGTGAAATGGTCTATTATACATTGACTAATAAGGCCATCACAACACACTAATTGAAAAATTCATTGCACAACACCATAGCATAGCTACAACTGGAAAAGGCCTCCTCTCAGGCTAAAGACACCAGGATAAAAACTCTAGAAGACTTGGTGATAGAATTGGGACATGATCCCAAAGATGTCAAAGCAGCAGAACAACTGATTAAAAAGAAAAATGATGATATAGCTACACTGAAGAAGCAGCTTAAGATCCCTACTCTCCACCATCCTCAAATTGCAGAAGTCATAGAGAAACAAAAGGAGGAAGAACTTATGGACCTAGTCCTTAAGTTAAATGATTAGTTGAAAGAAACTGAAAAGGAATTGGAAAAAGAAATATAGTCTAAGCAGAGTGAGCTAGCCACCGCTCCTCAGACTATCATACCCATAGTTTCTACAGCAGTTTCGTCCACTCTGCAGTTTCTTTGGCACCAACACTTCCACCAGTGACAACATTGCCAATAACAGAGACTATTCCAACTACAGGTACATCAATCAGTGCAGGGACAACAACAGAAAAAACAGATGAAGTGATCAAAGCCATGGAACAAATTAGTATCCAGGCTACAGAACTGAAAAAGCTCAAGGAAAAAATGTCAAGTTTGGAAACAAACTATGAGCTAGCACAGATTCATAATAAAGAAGAAGAAATAGAAAAACAAAAGGATAGAGGAAAGAATCGGAGTCCTGGAGAAGGACTTGACATTAGAAAAACCACTAGGAGACATAAGAAATATATTGTGGGCCAATATCATTGATTCCATCAACGATATTTGGCCTTATATCCAGGTAATTTTTGAATAGACTAAATTAATAAAAATAGTCATAGATGCTATATAGAAGCTAAAGAAGAACTGGGAGATAAACCCAAAGAGGTGAATCGGTTAATTGATTTTTTGAACAGCAGGAACAGGTACCAACTAGATGAGTTGGAGATTGAAGACAGAACAACTACTATCATTGAAATAAAGAAAGTCCTTACTAAAAGGAACTTGATGCTTAACTTAGAGAAAAGGTGTCAGAGTATTCAGGCAGATATAGATAGCTTCATGTTGAAGTATGGAATTTTGAGAGAGAAAGGCCTTCCTGGTCCACTGGTTATACATGATAAATTAATGACACAAGAAGATTATATTGAAAGGCTAAATAAATAGGCCAGGAGTCAAGCAAGTTCTTCAGGAGTAAAAGAATTACCTAGAGGAAAGGTACTTTATGATGGCTTGGAGAATCTATTTTACATAGAACATGAAGTAAAAAATCTATTTACCAGCAAACCCAATTTTTGTAAGTATACAGAAGCTGATGAAGTCTATAGGAAGATGATAAGGATAAAATTACCAGATAATGAATGGTGGACCAATGTGACTGATTTACTATAAAGTTAGCATAGTAAATCTATGAAGTAAAAAATATTTACCATGGCAATTTTGGTAATACAGGATGAAAGGATGAAACAGTATAGGTAAAGAGTATGAGCACAGGTAAAGAGTATCAGTAGGTGAAGATAAGAGTGAAATCCAGCACATAACTACCAAGGCAACTGCAAGAGGCAAATCCGAGTTCTAGTATCCAACACATTCATAAATAAAGGGACAGCAAACAATCTGTTTTCCATCTATCTCTATCTTCGTGTGGAAGATAACTTTTGTTTCCTAGAAAAAATCTCATATAGTTATGAGATATTTTGTAATAGTTTTTGTATAAATACTTCACAAAATGAAGTAATTAGGGTGGATTAAAAAGAATTTTTGTAGACTTTTGTTTTGAGCTAAAGGAGCTACTGTAATCAAGGTTGGACTGGTTTACTGGATTAAATAAATTTGAGGACATTTCACTCGATTCATGTGCACTGTAGGAAACAAATAAGTATCATTTCTCTGAGTTTGAATATTATTTTCCTTTTTGTTATGAAATATCATATGTGTTTTCTTGTAATTCTTAAAAGAAAACGAGGAATATCATTAGAATTAGCTTAAGTGATCTTTGTTTTAACTGTTTGCTTATTTAATGTTTTCTACTAAATTGCTTAAGTATGGGAATTCTTAATTGCTCCCTCACTTCTATAATCCATTTCTTCTATTAGCCCTTAGTATAGGATTCTTAATTGCCCTTGCTATTTTCCAAACTTCCCTTCTTCATCTTCATCCCTGCTAAGGATTCTTCATTGTCCTTGGCCTTGGTTAAGATTTCCATTCATTAAGACTTTCAGATTTGTCCTTGCTGTGTTAGCTTGCCTTGTGAACTCTTACCTCAATGATTAATCAAATCCCGTTAGAATTTTTCAACTTGACTCCATAGCCCAATGGCTTGAATACCTACTCTACCCATCTGTTTCCTTAATTCCACGAAACAAATCAAAACAAATCCCTTAAGCATTAATATCTAGCCTAATATCATATCAAAACAATGCTAAATCATAAAGAGAGAGCCCCCTATGAGTGTAGATTGGCTAGGATCTATACTTAAAAGATTGGTTTGTAGTTACCTTCAATCCTTTCCTTCTTTCAAATAACTTCTAAGGAAAATCTGAGTGATAACAGAATGGACAGAGGAGTGTGAAGCTAGTTTTGAGCAACTTAAGCAGTTGCTGACACATGCACCAATATTAAAGTTTACAGATCCATACAAAGAGTTTGTAGTATGCATAAATTCTTGCAAGAAAGGACTTGGTGGAGTCTTTATGCAGGATGGACAAGTGGTATGCTATGAGTCACAAAAACTAAACAAGCACAAGCATAACTACCTGACACATGATTTGGAGTTAGCAGGGATTATACATGCATTAAAGATGTGGAGGCACTATCTTCTTTACAGGAGGATTGTACTGATGAGTTATCATATTTAGTTGAGGTATTTGTTTGACCAACTGAATCTAAATGCTCAACATGCTAGATGGTTGGCCATGATCAATGAGATTGATGTTGAGATTAGGTACATCAAAGGTAAAGAGAACAGGGTGGCATATTCTCTCAATAGGCAGATACAAGTAAATCACTTAGCAACTATGAGCTCCTATGGGATAGACTTACATGATAGATCTTGCAGGAAGGTTAGTGGGATGTTAGGTATATGGATATTGTGCATAGGTTACAGTAGAGTACTGGTACAAGTACATGTGATAGTACATGTATAGGTACAAGTGGTAGTACAGGTGCAGCTGCAAAAGATATGGATTATTGTCTTACATCATATGGATTGTTCAGATTCAGAGACAGGATATATGTGCCATATAACAGTAAGCTCAAGAAGGTGATCTTGAGGGAGTTTCATGTGAAACCTTATTTAGGTATGTTACACAGCAATTTGTCACCGTTTGTCACCGTCCCTGTTACCCCTTACCCGCACACTGGAGGACTCATTCTGGGACCTGTGAGAAGTAACATGACCTGAAACCACTTGCATCTTATTCCTCTAAGTATGAGCTTCATTTGCCCTGAAGACATCTCCTGCAAAATATCCATGAAAACAGCTCTTTTTGCATTAGCACGGGTCCACAGTTCACTGCCCGCGCCAATGAAGGAAATCCTCTAAAAAGGGCGCGCCATTGGCGCTCTGTCTCAGAGTCGCACTCGTGCCAACCGAATTGAGTAAAGTTTTTAACCAACAAACTCCAGAAGGTTCTCTTCAACCCATTCACCAACTGAATCTATGTTGAGCTAGGATGGTTTGGCTTCGAATCTCCATAGAAGGGAAAGTGGTTTGCCACCTTTCATGGAAGTTTCCAAGTGATAAAGCCAATCCCATGAATAATGTGGTTGATCCTATCTCTTTCTTCTCTATCTATAAAAGCTTGCCTCTATTCCTTGAGCAAGCTAGTCACAATAGTCAATAGTTCCAGCATAGTGATAGATAGTTTGAAGCTGCAAGATCCTTCTTTGCACCCATAAGGTCAAATCTAAGTAAGGAGATTCTTGTCACCCAAAGAGAGAGAGGCTTGTTCCTATCCCAACAAGCTTTGCAAGACTTTTGTAGCTGACTACCCAGCCAAAGGAGGATTTGACGTCAGAACAATGGTTGTATTCTTCTTTGTTGTTTATCAATAAAAGATGACTATCATTATGGTTCCACTCTCATTGTCCTTTGTAATGATTGATGTTGAGTTATATCTTTTCTGACTGATATATAATTGCATCTACTAGATTTTATGCTTGTATTCATGTTGTTCTTTGCATGTGCAGGTGTCCAATCACGGGGATCGTGGGGATCGTGACCGGCCGAGGCAAAGGAACGAGGGTGACATCTCTTCTACGAACACTAGCGTTGGAATCCAAGTAGGTTCTCACCATCCACTTTTATTTGCAATTAGGAACTTGTGTGATCGCATTGTATGATTGTTGCTAGACCCGGTCTGGGCTTGTAGGGATCATCTCTGTCCGCAGAGATGATTGACCTCCACAACAATTTGGCGACTCCACTGGGGAGTTAACTTGTTGTTTGATTTGTAAACTTTAGACGGAGCCTGAAGTATGGCCAGATAGCCTTTGAAACGCTATTGCTTTGCATTAACGAAGTAGATCAACGCCACTTCAGTCAATCTCCGGTTTGGTTTACGGACTAAACAACTTGGAGTTTGTCTTGTCTCTTTGGTTTCTCGTTTGATTGCTTAGATAGCTTTCTGGGTTGGATTTCTTGTTGTTTCTTGCTTCCTGGTTTGCCTAGATACTGTTCTCAAGCCCTGGGTTGCTTGCTTTTGTTTTTGATTTAGCAAACTTGATTAGCACGCTTTTTAGCCTTACAGTCGCGCTATTGGCGCAAGTTTCTCAAAGACAACCCATGCCAATCCTATAAAAGCGCAAGTTGCAGCCTGACAGTCGCGCCAGGCCTGTCAAGTTTTCCAGTTTGCTTGTCTTCAAGCCCTCTGAGCTTGGATTTGTATCTTGCTGCGTCTTTTTCAATTACTGGAGTGTGTTTGATCCTTGTTTGACTGGTTTTAGACCTTCATCCTTCGGGTGTTTGCCTCTTTCTATCGATTTCACATTTTAGCCCTAGGGCATCTAGTGGCTTTGTGCGTCGAGCCTCCCATAGGTGTTTTGTGTTCTTTGATCGTCTGATCAACTTTGTGATTATTCTTTTGCATTTGCTTAGTAGTTGTCAAAGTTTTTTCCTGATATTCAAGTGATTTGCTTATTTTTCGCTTGGGTTTCGCTTGGCTTCGTTTGGGCTTAGATCACATAGCTCATAGAGGTCTTTGTGCTTTCTTCTTGGTTTGAAGGACTGTTTTGGGGATTCGATTGTGTTTTCATTGAGTGAAATTGGTCTTTTTTTGCTCGGTGTTACTATCTCTCAAAATTTGTTTAGTGCACTTTGCCATTGAAAAGAAAACGAACAATCTCTTTTGCGTTGAATTAGTTAATTGAAATTAGAAGCTTTTCATTGATTAAGCGATTTAAAACAAAGAAAAGTTTCGTTTATTTTTCATTAGCTGCATTAGAGTAGCTCTTGTTTGTTTGTGGTCATTTTGTTTGAAAAATCCTTAACTCTCTCGTAGTTAGTATTCATCGAACGAAATGATATTCTTTGGCATATAGTTTGCATTCAGGAAATTGTGAGAGATTACATACGGTAGGACCTGGAAATTGAAACTTAACTAAAGATCAACCATAAAATGAACTGAATGAACTTAAAAACGCATTGGAACATAACGCTCACTGATTAGAGGTCTAGGCTAGAGACGTGCTCTGGCGTCGTTAAACCTAGTCACTGTTGTTTCACACTATGGTTGGGTGATTCCTCCTTTTTTGACTCGATAGTGGTCTAGCACGGACTTGAGCTCCCACGTACCGTCGCGTATATAGGGGAGACCCCACTAGGTTATCATCTTTTATCCACAGGAAGCCGTGTCTGCCGCCTTACAAGCCGTAACGCACCGAACACAGCATTCGGGCAGATTGACTGCCGTACGGGAAGTCCTTGGTTTTCATATGACTGCCAAGGTGTATATGCAGTTTTACGGATTTGTTTGGTAAACCCTTTGCCTAGTCTCTCCAGAGTAGTCATTTTTGATCCTTTTCAGACTCCTTAAAAGAAAAGGCTCACTTGAGCAGTTTGTCACTTCGGGCTCAAAAAACATTCGAAGGCGACTAGAGTCACCTTTTTGTCCTTTTCTCGACTCTTAAAACATGAAAAGGTCAAGTTGTGTCCTTGCGTCTTAAAATTTATTTGGCAGCGATAAACATTACCTAGTTATATCTTGTGTGCGTTAGTTTGAGTAGGGCCCTTTATCGTTAGATTCCCCTAGGTTTGTTTTAAGTTTGTCATCCTGGCTGAACCGTCGACTCCCGTTCCAAGTGATCAAGGCTCTCCGTCTTCCGCTGCTCCTGAGGTACCGGTTGTAAGTGATACTCTTCCTGTTATCCCGAGTATCCAACCGATCAACTCTCACGCTCTGGACAACGAAGGTTATGAAATTCATTGGAACCCCATCTGGGGGCCTGAAGAGGACGATATTCCTTTTACCCCCCTAGTGTTTCGTCTCCAATGTCTACCTCTCACATGGATGAGACATCTCCTAGAGTGAGTGAGACACCTGTTTTGTTGAATATCAACACTCCCATCCCAGCTACTTCTCCGCTCCCCCCACGCTACTAGTCGTTGAGGGATAGGGTAAGTGCCAGGATCCCTGCTTCGACTATGTGGGACCCCCATCTCACTCCCACCACGGGATCTTTTGTGTCACAAGTCCACACTACGCCTGTCACTTCAGTTCCGACAAATCCAACTATTTGTGTAGCACATTCAACTCCGGTTTTTAGTGCCGTTATAGCGACTTCAGCCTTGAACACTGGTGCTGGTCCCCCTCACGGTCAAGTGAGTAGCGGCCAGCCGGCACACTCACCTAAAGTTGTCCACCCTACACAAAGTGCTCCAACCTCTTCTGGTCCCGTCCCAGGAGGGGGGCCATATGATGCCTATGGACAAGCTGTTTAGGATTCGAATGCGCAAGGTCCATTCTTTTATTACGATTCTACTGGTCAATACCTTCAGCTTTCTCAACCCTTGCCTACTCAACCTTTTGTTGAGGTTTCGGTACCATTATCCGTTGCTTGGAATGCCACCACCTTCCATGGGGGCCAAGCAATGCCTGCACAGCTTCAGGGACCGCCTAACCAAGCCCAGCCATCTTATGTGCAAACCCCCCAAGGGTAGCAATATTATGGCCAGTCTTACCTAGGACAACCCTATCAGGGACAACCTTCGGCCGCTGGTGGTCCATCTTTTACTTATCTGACTCAACCTTCTGGTTATTCGGGGCAACCTGGTACCCAGCAAGGTTACCCGTCTGGACAACCAGGACAACCTTACATCCAACAAGGCCAACCTGGTATTCAGCAGGGTTATCCCTCTGGACAAACTGGACAAACTTATATTCCACAAGGTCAACCGACAGTCCAACAGGGGTATCCTTCTGGGCAAGGGGGGCAGCCTTACGTACAGCAGGGCCAACCCACTGCTCAGCCTAGTCATCCTTCTGGGCAAGCGGGTCAGCTTTCTGCACAGCAAGGCCAACCCACTGCCCAGCTTAGTCATCCTTCTAGACAGGCTGGCCAACCTCAAGGTCAACCGGCCGTCCAACTCGCTCAACCATCTGTTCCGCAAGGACAACCCTTGGTTGCTCAAGGACAACCTGGTACCCAGCAAGCACATCCTTCTGGGCAAACGGGTCCGTCCCAAACCCAACCAGGCCAACCCTCTGGCCAGATGGTACAAACTCAACCTGTTCAAGGACATCCTTCTGGGCCCCAGACTCAAATTGGTTATCAAATGCAAGGTGGGCCACGACCCCAACTTTCCTACCAAGCGCAGCCTTCTTATCAGGCTCACTATGGAGCTCAACAAACGTATGGATACTAGCAACCCGAGGGGAAAACTCAATTTATCCCTTATCAAAATTATCAACAAACGCAGGTCACCCCTTATCAAAATTATTAGCAACAGTACGTTGCACCTACAGGTCAAGTTGCTAATCCATGGGGTGTTGGGGGGTAGACCGAGGGTCAACTGTCTGCTTATGGACAGAACCCCTATGGGAAAAATCCCTATGGGCAGAACCCTTATGGGCCAGGCCCATTCGGACAAAGTCCATGGGGGCAACCACCACCTGGTTGGAACCTTGGTACTACCTCTCTTCCACAGCCACAAATGTCCTTTAATCCTCAGTTGCCTTTCTTAGCGACGTTGGAACTTCCAGATGTGTCCAAGTTGACGAATGATCCCATTCTTCATAATCCATATTGGCCACCAGTTCCAACTAAGATACCCGGTGATTGCCCGAAATTCGATGGCAAAGCTGGCGAGGACCCTCAAGCCCACGTCATGACCTATCACCTTTGGTGTTCATCCAACTCATGGCTTGATGATTCCATCCGGCTCCGCCTCTTCCAAAGGACTCTCACCGGCTCGGCCGCTAAGTGGTATATTGAGTTGAATCGCGGAACATTTCAAGATTTCAACTCGCTGGCTATGGCATTCCTAACTCATTTTCAGTTACCCATTCGGTATGAGACAGGGACACATCTCCTTACGTCTCTCAAACAGGACACGGCCACGCATATATCTGATCATATACATGAATGGAGACGGCATCGTCGCTTGATCAAATTTTGGATTCCTAATCAGCTCCTGACCGATTGGTTCACGACTTCCTTTGTCCCTGCGATCGCGTGAGACATCGCCATGGGAGCTTGTGTAACTGAAGAGCAAGCTATCGCGTGTGCTCAGTACCTCGACTTAGTATAGTCTCAGTCGGCTACTTTTTATGATTATTTTCCAGACGCCCCGAGACCCGGAACATCCAAAGCTCTGCCAAAACCATCTGTTGACGGAGTTATTGGCTCTGTAAACGCATCTTCAAAGAAGTCATCCGCGAACCCTGGGAAGCAAAAATAGAATGCTTCTAATGGGAACACTTCTTAGGGTCAATCTAATTCTGGAAGTACCTCTGAGGTTAACGTCGTTCAGTCCACCACGGCAGATAAATCCTCGAAAGGGAAAGCTAACAATAAAACTGAACAGCCCAAACAGGACTCCCCTAAACCTCCACCCGAGGAAGGAGCCAAACGTAAACCTAAGTATCCTTGTCTTATCTGTGATGAGGATCACTACACTAAAGACTGCCCTAGGCAGTCTGAAGTTAGTCGATTGTTGAAAGGTGCTCCTGGGACTCCTGCTGTGCTTAAATAACCTTTCCCTTCTCAGCAAACTCAAATGGTGGCAGATCCATCACAACCCTCTTCTTCATTTGGCTCTCAAGTATTTATGGCTAGGACAATTTCCATCCATGTCACTACTCGAGAAAAAGAGTATCCATCTCACGCCGGGAAAGAGCAGGAGGTCCCCTCCAGCGCTCCTTCGTCCAGTTCTGGTCCAATCCACATCGAACGACCTAGCACTGAGACGACTATCTGACCCCCTCCAAAAGGTGTACTCCGGAAGTCTTCTTACAACCCTAATGCTCGTGCTGCCCAGCACTACTGCATCGTTGAGGACTTAGCTCAGGCTCCGTCTGCTATGTCCACTCTAGAAGTCCTCCAGAGTTGCCCCTCCCAGAGGAAGTCCTTGCTATCGGCCATTGGTGGCATAGACCCGGCTGACTCGGATCTGATTTCTTTTGATCTCGAGGGTTATACGCCGAGACTGCCTCACCAAATCGCTTTCCTTATACAGGTCATCATCAATGGTAAAACGATTCATTGTACAGTCATTGATGAGGGTGCCTCAACTTGCATCATGTCTGTTGCTTGCTGGAAAGCTATTAGTTCTCCAACATTGAGCCAGTCTCCTACGACATTAGAAGCCTTTGAAGAAAGAGAGTCCCATCCTTACGGTATCCTCCAACACTTGCCCATTTCCTTGGAAGGGAAGACGGTAGAAGTGGAGGTCAAAGTTGACGACGCTAATCTTACCTACAACCTCCTCCTCGGACGTAGCTAGACATACGCCATGCAAGTCGTTGCCTCCTCCCTCTTCCGTGTCATTCATTTCCCCCATCAAGGGAAGATTGTCACGATGGACCAACTCTCCTTCTTCACCTCCTCTTCTGAAGGAAATGTGCCTTTCGTGGAGCATACCTCCAAATCATTCGAGAGTGTGGGAGCTGGGCTCTTCAAGGATCCCGCCCTGATGGGCGTCTTTCCACTCCCACCTCCGAATCTCGCCCCTATTAACATGATTTCCGTACGTTCTAATCCGTGGGTCCTTCCTCCCGCTAATCAGATAGAATCCTGGGGCGATATGATGCCGTTGAGTCCTACCGAGCTCAACTACGTCGAAATCATTGTTGCATTGGTACCCCCTCCCGAACCTGCTCTTCCAAGCGGTGTTCCCGACTCATATGTTCATTTCCCTTGGCTTGGAGATGATGCTACTTCGGATCCATTAAAGGAAATATTTCCTTCCGATGAAGCCATCATAGAGATCATGTCTCTTGAGGAGCCCCCTTGGTCAGATCATCACCACCGTTCCTCGTTCCTCCCTGCCCATCAGGAAATGATCGCATGTCTCGAACGGTTTGCTTCGTGTATCCCATTCCAACCCCTTCAAGCACCTATTCAGATTTACCAAGTATCTTCTGAGGGCAATATGGGAAACATTACGCAGACCCAACCCATCAACATCTCTGTGAAACCAGGGAGCACATTCACATTGGAGTCACTTGCACTCCAGAGGAAGTTCAACTTTACACCGATCTATTTCGCGAATTTCGTGATGTTTTCGCTTGGTCCTACGAAGAGATGCCCGGCATCGACCCTAGCATGGTGGTGCACAAGATACCTACGTATCCAGGTGCTAAGCCTGTTCATCAACGCCTACGCCTTGTGCACCCCCGAAAGGCTGCAGCCATTAAAACAAAAGTTGAAAAGCTTCTCAAGGTTGGTTTCATTTACCCCATTCCACTCACGGATTGGGTTTCTAATATAGTCCCTGTGAACAAAAAGCAAGGTACTATTCGAGTCTGTGTTGATTATCGTGACATTAACCATGCCTGTCCTAAGGATAACTTCCCCACACCTTTCATCGATCAGCTTATTGATGAGTGTGCAGGAAGCGAAATCTACTCATTTATGGACGGTTTTTCTGGATATAACCAGATCAATATCGTGCCCGCTGATCAACATAAGACCGCTTTTATCTGTCCTTGGGGCACTTTTGCCTATAAGAAGGTCCCTTTCGGTTTAAAGAATGTCGGTGCTACCTTCCAACGTGCCATGTCCTATGCCTTTCATGACATTCGTCACATTGTACAGCCGTATCTGGATGATCTTCCAGCTCATTCAGCTAAGCGTCAAGACCATCCCTCCCATCTTCGCGAAATTTTTCTCCACTGTCGACACTACCGTATCAGGCTCAATCCTCATAAATGTGTCTTCTGCGTTGAATCAGGCCGACTGCTCGGGTTTATCGTCTCCCGAGAGGGCATCCGTTTGGACCCCCTCAAAGTCGAAGCTATTTTGAACCTTCCTCCCCCTGCTTCTTTGCAGCAGTTGCAGAGCCTGCAAGGTAAAGCGAATTTCTTAAGATGATTCATTCCGAACTATGTCGAGGTGGCTAAGGGTTTCACACGGTTGTTGAAGCGAGACACACCCTTCCATTGGGATGCTATCTCTCAGGAGTCTTTCGAGCGACTCAAGGGCCTCCTTGTATCTGCTCCATTATTGCAACCTCTGAACTACCACCGTGATTATACTCTGTATCTAGCTGCCACCGATACTACTATCGGCATGGTTCTCGTGCAAGACGATGATGATGGCAATGAGCACGTCATATATTATCTCAGCCGCAACCTCTTGGATACGGAAACTCGATACGCTTACGTCGAGAAGTTGGCATTGGCCGCTGTTTGTACCGTCCAATGTTTCCGGCATTATATCCTGTTGCGCACCACGACCGTGATTTCTGACTGCAACCCGATGAAGTACATTTTGTCACGTCAGTTGCTAGGGGGCAAATACTCAAAATGGATCGTAATCCTCCAAGAGTTTGACTTGGAATTTACTGCTGCCAAGTCTAAGAAGTCTCTGGTCTTTGCTAAGTTACTCTGTTCGTTGCCGTCTCCTTTTGCGCCCTCTGTTTCCGAAGATCATATCCCGGACAAAACTCTTTTTCTGATCAGCACCCTCGATCCCTGGTACGGGGATATTATTGTTTATTTACAAACGTCCTCTTTCCGCCCCGCTGTATCCAAAGATGCCCAGCGGCGGATCTGCCATCAATCTCAACCCTATCGCATCATAGGGGACACCCTGTACCATCTCGGCATTGACTCCGTTCTCTGCCGATGTCTTACCCTCGAGGAAGCTAAGAGAGTCCTGAATGATTGCCACTCTGGTGCCTGTGGTGGTCACATGTCCGGATACGCCACAGCTCAAAAAATCCTTCGCGCTGGTTATTTCTGGCCCTCCATTTTTAAGGATTACATTCTTACTGTCTGCTCATGTCATGCATGCCAGATATACCAGCGGAAGATGCGTGCGCCATCAGCCCCGCTGCACCCTGTAGTGACCATAGGCCCTTTTGCAAAATGGGGCATTGATTATACAACCTGTAAGCCTCGCTCAGCCGGGGGGCATGGGTTTATTATCGTTTCTGTCGATTACTTTACAAAATGGGCCGAGGCGATGCCCACATTAAATGAAGACGGTCATACAGCGGCGCAGTTTTTGTTCAATCATGTTATTACGCAATTCGGAGTTCCACAGGCCATCGTCACAGATCACGGAAAATATTTCCGTAATCACATGTTGACCGAGTTGACAACCCAACTAGGCTTACGGCACGATAGTTCAACCCCGTACTATCCTCAGCCTAACGGCTAGGTTGAAGTCGTTAACAAGATTTTGGTTATGATGCTTCAATGTACTGTTGACATGCATAAGTCTAATGGGCATCTGATGTTGTTTCCCGCCTTGTGGGCCTACCAAACCTCTGTGAAGGATGCCACCGGTTTCACTCCATTTCAACTAGTTTACGGACTGGAGGCTACCCTTCCCATAGAATGTGAAATTCCTTCGTTGAAAATAGCCGTCGAGTTGCTTCCCAACACTACTTCGGTAGAGGAACAGCTTCTTTATCTAGAACGGTTAGACGAGACCCATCGCTTAGCCTCTCTAGCCATCAAAGCTCAAAAGAAGAGAGTCAAAACTCATTTTGACCATACCATTCATCCTCGTTCCTTTGTTGAGGGAGATCTAGTCCTGCTATACGACCAAGCAAATGACAAGCTGGGGGTGGGCAAACTCGAGCCCATGTGGCCAGGCCCTTACATTGTAAAGAGAGTGTTGCAAAAAGGGGTGTACGAGCTAGTTGACTACGAAGGTAATCCTCTTGATAAGCCCCGCAATGGGCTGTACTTGAAAAAGTACTATGCATGATTCATGCGCTTCGATTTGTACATGCGTGTGTGTGTGTGTGTGAGTTTTCATGTTTTCGGTTTGGTGTGAAAGCGTGATTGTCCCTTATTGTGTCTTTTTGCTTCTTGTGCAGATGTCGGGTGCACCTTACATTGGTTTCGCTGATGGTGCCTGCCGCAGCACTCGTAATTTGTCCTCTGCGGCGTGGGTGATCTACAATCCTCACGGTGAGTTGATAGATCTTCAAGGTGTCTGTTTAGGCTGTACTACAAACAATGTTGCTGAATATAGCGCTGTTATTGAATTACTAGCCGAGGCGATTAATCTCGGTATTCGTACATTGCTTGTTAACCTAGACTCTCAACTTGTCGTCCATCAGCTCAATGGGCGATATTCCGTCAGAGACCGTCACATTTTAAGGTTGTACTTACGTGTTAAATTGTTAGAAAGGAATTTTGATTTTATCACATATCAGCATATTCCAAGACGATTAAACACATTATCTGATGCATTGGCTAATCATGTATTAGATAGACATTTGCATAATTTATAATCAAAACATTATACAAGCAAGCACATAAAAGCACAATAATAAACCATAGGCATATGTATATATATATGTGTGTCACAAAGTTTTGCACCGCGTGCATTACATAAGTCCAAAAAATAATACATGTTCATCCTGATACATCCTCGGACAACATGTCCCTCAAAAAATATGCATGAAAGAAGCCTAGAAGTCTATTCATGGTGGTGCTCATGATAGCACGTCACCGCACGCACCAAGCGTCTCAACAGACGATGGATGCGGCTCGGCACCCCCACTGTGTGCCTCTGGTATGCAAAAGGCACGTCCGCCAATCTCGCGTAACCCGGAATCCCTTGGGTAAGTCCCTCGAGATTCTGCACCAGCTCTTCCCCCACGGCACCCCTTGCCTGAGGATCAGCTACAGGTTGGCCCCTCTGCGCTATAGGAGACAAGCCAGCTGGTCGCTCTGGGCCCACGTCTGCATATATATATAACTGTCATCAGAACATGCATGTATTGACAAAAATAATAAAAATACATAAAAACATCAAAAAGAGAAGATCATACCTAACTCCTCTTCCCATTCCTCTCCCTCTGGTAGTGGGAGGTCTGGATCCCCCATGAAGTTGGTTCCTGTGTATCGCCAGTCCTCTACCACGATCAGCTGGCAGTGAAGCCATATGAAGAACTTGGGCCGCCAAGACATCTGCTGGCCCCCTCCTCCTCTGGGCATCAATGCTGCCCAGCGAGCCATCCTAGGCTCTCGTGGTAATGGATCCGCTACTACAGCTCCCTGGTACTGGAATAGGGGTAATCGTTCCAAGAAGAATGACACCAAAATCGAGCCATACCCGAACTATTTCACTCCCCCGCGCTTACACTTTGTAAGCTGCCTTTTGATATTTGTAGTCACCGTTGTAGCCTAGTCAAAAATGGTGGGGCTGAGACATTCTGTCACCAGTAACAGATGATTCTTGCTTGCCTCATGGGGCGCCTATACCCCAGCTGCACGTGTGATGGTGAACAGTATCACCTTAAGAACCAAATCATGGATGGTGGCGATATCCACCTTGGCACTGTTTTTCCCAAATTGTGCCTCTGGACACACTCGAGCCTTCACTTCACCTATTTTCTCTCCGGAAGGTCTGCTTCCGGTAAAAATGGGGCTCGCCCCTCTCCGTGACAGCCCAGTAATGAAGTACACATCAGATACATCCAGCTCTAAGGTCTGATCCCGTAACCGAAATACTTGGTCATCAACATCCCAAGCATCCACTATGAACTGTAATAGCTCCGGTTGAGCTCGCAGATAAGAGGTGAGGAAGAATTTCTTGAGACCACAGTCTCTCAGAGCATTCATACATCCCTCATCCGCTATGGCCAAGGCATCTACGGCATCATGCTCCCATTCTTTCCATTCCACCACCATTTTTGCTTGTTTCTTGCACCCACAAGGATGAACGGATCATTACTGAAACCCTGGTAGGCTTACAAACCAGAAAAATTTCGAAAATGATGGGAAAATTT
Source organism: Pinus tabuliformis (assembly GCA_031772625.1). Taxonomy (NCBI): domain Eukaryota; kingdom Viridiplantae; phylum Streptophyta; class Pinopsida; order Pinales; family Pinaceae; genus Pinus; species Pinus tabuliformis. The sequence goes on from CM062817.1 coordinate 1,117,304,469, forward strand.
AAGTAAAAAGTTAGGTCGCACGGTTGGCGCGACTGTTTCTAAAATAGTCGTGCCAATGGTGCGGCACCTTTGGGAAAACCACCCCATTGGCGCGGACCCATACCCGCGCCAATGGGGCGCAACCCTAAAATTTAAAATCCCCCTTGCGGAGGCTCAATTAAGGAATAAAATGCATAAAACAAGTATGGAAATGGAGCTAAAGGAAGCGCCTCTTACCTGGAACTGGCGGAATCTCAAATGGTTGCCCGGATTGGCAGTAATCGTTGCTCGAAGTTTGCACCCCAAATGGACCACTACCACTATGCAAGAGGTAAAAAGTAAAAGTAATTTTATTTTTTACATTTTCCCCATATTTATAGACTTTTTGACTTGTAATTGGGTTTAAAAAGTTGTTTTTTGAATATTTTAAATATACTTTTGGTCGAAAATGGATTTTACGCTTGTTTTTGGTGCTATGACAGGTCCTTTTTGCAACTTCGATGGTGAAACGAGTTGTATTTTATACTTTTTCGAACTCGGTAAATACACGAAAAAGTCACTATGGAGTCATCTTTCAGCTCTTTTCTGACTCGCTAAAAATGAAAAGATCACCGAGTTACCCCTCTTGACTCGTTAAAAGTAAATAAGAGGTGGTCGTCTTTAAACCCTTTTCCGACCGTGTAAAAACGAAAAGATCGTCGGACCCTTGTCGTTTCCGGTTCGTTAATGGTTACGAAACGACGTGATGTTGACCACTTTTCTACTTTTTTGGATCGATATCACTATAAATGAAAAGTACTCCTCAATCGTAATGGTCGGGCGGTTCTTTCGAGCATTGTTTTATACTTTTTCGGGCTCACGAGACACAACTTTACGAAAAAGGACACCCCTGGAGTTTCCTTTTCTGCTTTCTTTTCAGACTCTCTAAATAGGAAAAGACGTCGAGTTCTTCCTTTGTCAGACTCGTTAAAACTTAATGACATCGGATTCTGTCATAATGATGCCTTACAAGCATATGCTATCCCCGTCAAGCTTGTTAAAAATAACTGGGGTACTCGCCAGAAATGGTGGGGAAAATGGACTCATAATTATTGTCATGTCGGCAGTATGTCGCTCTTGAACACGGCACTAGTCTGCATTCGTGTCGGGGTGGGGACATCTCATCTTGTTTTACACTAGCCTCCGTGGGTTTGGGTTATCTTATCTGACCTCTCATCTGCTCACTACCTTGTCACCATGACCTCTACTCATTTGATGTCAAATACTGCCAAATCCACTGTCGTGCCGCCGATATGTTCAAGAGAAGTTGACCACTGCAGCAGTACAACCTCGTCTGATACCTCACATAATTTTGATTCACCACAACATTTTTCCTCTGTCTCGTTTCACTGATGTGGGAAACACTATGGCCCACCTTTGATCAAGGTCACTTCCTGTCGACTTCAGCTCATTATCCAGGAAGTTGATCTAGAGACTCCCTTTCGGTGCCTTGGGGCCTGCATGCCTCAATGGCAGGTTCTTCATGTTCGACGAGAGGATTTCATCATTGGCCTCCGATCGAATGATTCTACGGGTGTTCGACGCCAGCTCATTTATTCGTGCGCCGTATATTGTACCTATAGTACCTTGAGGGCCATTGTCATTATTGGTGGTACCTCTCGCGTCTGTTAACAGTTTTCATTATTGACTGGTAATCAGACGATGTTCATGCATGTTCGACTCCAACTCATGTATTCGCATGCCTGAACTTGTACTCTGTTCGGGTCGAGATAGAGCGCAAGACCCTGGATTTTGTCTGTTGGAATCTAGGTTGCGATTTGTGGATCATTATGTTCATTACATGACTCATTCACTGGATGGCTGCGACCATGCCTGAGTCTATTTATCGATCCTCTCTGGATGGCTGCGCCCATACCTTGGATCTAGATTATTATGTACTCTATTATGGATGGTTGCGCCCATACCACATATATAATGTATTTTAGATATCAGTTGTACTTCTTTACGCAGGTTCTCCGACGGCCGTGTTTTCAGTCACGCATGTTCTTGTAAAGAATTTCACCCCTCTCTCTCTCGGGCCTCATGCTTTAGGGGGCATCTATTACACAGCAATTTGTCACCATTTGTCACCGTCCCTGTTACCCCTTACCCACACACTGGAGGACTCATTCTGGGACCTGTGAGAAGTGACATGACCTAAAACCACTTGCATCTTATTCCTCTAAGTATGAGCTTCATTTGCCTTGAAGACATCTCCTACAAAATATCCATGAAAACAACTCTTTTTGCATTAGCGCGGGTCCATAGTTCACTTCCCGCGCCAATGAGGGAAATCCTCTAAAAAGGGCGCGCCATTGGCGCTCTGTCTCAGAGTCGCACTCGCGCCAACCGAATTGAGTAAAGTTTTTAACCAACAAACTCCCGAAGGTTCTCTTCAACCCATTCGCCAACTGAATCTATGTTGAGCTAGGATGGTTTGGCTTCGAATCTCCATAGAAGGGAAAGTGGTTTGCCACCTTTCATGGAAGTTTCCAAGTGATAAAGCCAATCCCATGAATAATGTGGTTGATCCTATCTCTTTCTTCTCTATCTATAAAAGCTTGCCTCTATTCCTTGAGCAAGCTAGTCACAATAGTCAGTAGTTCCAGCATAGTGATAGAGAGTTTGAAGCTGCAAGAGCCTTCTTTGCACCCATAAGGTCAAATCTAAGTAAGGAGATTCTTGTCACCCAAAGAGAGAGAGGCTTGTTCCTATCCCAACAAGCTTTGCAAGAATTGTGTAGCTGACTACCCAACCAAAGGAGGATTTGATGTCAGAACAATGGTTGTATTCTTCTTTGTTGTTTATCAATAATAGATGACTATCATTATGGTTCCACTCTCATTGTCCTTTGTAATGATTGATGTTGAGCTATATCTTTTCTGACTGATATATAATTGCATCTACTAGATTTTATGCTTGTATTCGTGTTGTTCTTTGCATGTGCAGGTGTCCAATCACGGGGATCGTGGGGATCGTGACCGGCCGAGGCAAAGGAACGAGGGCGACATCTCTTCTACGAACACTAGCGTTGGAATCCAAGTAGGTTCTCACCATACACTTTTATTTGCAATTAGGAACTTGTGTGATAGCATTGTATGATTGTTGCTAGACCCGGTCTGGGCTAGTAGGGATCGTCTCTGTCCGCAGAGAGGATTTACCTCCACAACAAGGTCATCCAGCTTATCACAATACACTGAAAGTAGTGCATATATTTTATTATTGGCTGAATATGAAGAGGGATGTACCAGAGTTTGCGGCTAGGAGTTTTTATTATCAGTGTGTGAAAGCATAATGTAATAATCTAGGTGGACCATTATAGCTGACTACGATTCCCGAATGGAAATGGGAGGTCATTTCCATGGACTTCATCATAGGTTTTCCGAGGACAATGAGACATCATGATTCCATCATGGTTATTGTGGATAGGTTGACAAAGGTTGCATATTTCATTCCAGTGAAGTCTACATTCTCATCAAAGATGTGGTTAGATTGCATGATGATCCAAATAATATTGTGTCAGAAAGGGATGCAAAGTTCACTTCCAAGTTTTGGAAGGAGTTATTTGCAGGTTTTGGCATAGAGTTGGCCTTCAGTACAACTTATCATCCACAAATAGATGGACATACATAGAGGGTCAACAGGATATTGGAGGACATGTTGAGGATGTATGTGATGCATTAACACGAAAGTGGGTATAGTACCTTCCACTGGTAGAGTTCGCTTACAACAATGGGTATCAGGAATATTTGAGGAAGAGTCTGTTTGAGGCATTATATGGGCGAGGTTGCAATAATCCTATCAGTTGGAATGATCTAGTTAACAAGGTGTTGATTGGACTAGACATGTTGGCAGAGATGGAATAGGAAATGCAAGTGATCAATAAGAATCTAAAGGCAGCACAGGATAGGCATAAGAGCTATACATATTAGAATAAGTTTCTCAATGAGTTCTACGTTGATGAACATGTGTACTTGCACATCAAACCGAAGAAGAGATCCTTAGAGATTGGATCATGTGCGAAGCTAGAACCATGGTTTTGTGGAACCTTCAGTATTATTGAGAGGATTGGGCCAGTACCCTGTCGACTTGCACTACCTCTGACAGTGAAAGTCCATGATGTTTTCCATGTGTCATTACTTAAGAAGTATGTTAGAGATGTTGATCATGTGATTTATTGGTCTGTATTGCAGGTGGAACTAGACGGATAATTCTAGCCGGAGCCTCAGTGTATATTGCAGAAAAAGGTACTCATTCTCTGAAATTGAGCAATCGAGAAAGTTAAGTTGCAATGGAAACACTTTGGGCCCGATGAAGCTACATGGGAGATGGAGGATTAGATGTGGGCCATGTATCCTTCCTTGTTTGCTGGTTGAGGCAAAGAAGTTCTGATATGGTGTTTTGGTATATGTTTTGGTGATTTTGGCATATGTACATATGTATATGGATGTAAATACCATGATGAGCTATGTTATAAAGCTCTAATAACTGGTATGGGTCTCATGTCATTATGTGGTCATGTTGTTATGTTTTCATGTTGGTTTTCTTTTTAGCAGGGTGATCATTGCAAATACTGCATCGAGCTATGTTGTAAATCTCCATGGGCAGTATGTTTGTGTTTCAGTGATTTTTCTGAGGTATAGGTGTGGTTGAGCACCGAGTATGGTGTCCCCCAAGGGGGAGGGTTCTATAACAGTCCTAGTGAAAATTCCATGTAATAAAATTTAAAATAATAACCATGGTTGATGGGACACTTATTCCAAGCTGAATGTTGGGTGAGACATCCTAGTGTGGGTGTTCATCGGTTTAATGGATAAGGAAATTAGAAAAGGAAATGGCTAAGGATTTGGAAAGGAAAAATGGTATTTTTCACACAATTATTTATGAAAATAATGGAAATTAGGAGAAAAGGGAGTTGAAAGGTAACAATTTGCATGTGAAGAGGAAAATGAAGAAAAGAGGCCTCATTAATAAAAAGGCTTTTGAGGATCAGTTGGTAACCTTTTGTCAGTTCAGCTTTGGAGCTCTCTCATTATTCTCCTCTCTCTCTCTCTCTCACTCTTGAATGTATAGATTTTTCTTGGAGCATTGTTCCATTGGAGCAAGAAAGGCAAAGAAGGCAAGAGGAAGCAAAGATCAAGTAAGGAAAGGTAGGATCAAGCAACTACAACATGATTCTTTGCAGGTATCGATTTGCATGTGTATTTTCCTTGCTAGATTTGGCATGCATGGTATTGCATGTGGTTCTTTTTTTGTTATGGCATGGGTTTTTCTAGGTGTAACAATGTTTTCAGCCTAGCCTTTCCATTTCCGGATAGCCATGGTGTGATGGGGTTCTCATGTTTTGGTTGAGCTAGATTGCCGGATGGATTCAAATCTGAGTGAGATGGATCTCTGAATAATAGAGCACATGACCTAGTGGTCCTTGAACTTGAATGCAGATCATGATAAAGCCACTGGCCTAGTGACCCATGAGCCAGACTATGGGTTACAATAAATCCAAGATTGTGTTGCCTCTGTGGGCCTAGGAATCCTTGTTGGTGATTGGTGGGATATACGGTAAATCCATGAGGTGGTTTTCTCTTCATTGGGCCTAATAATCCTAGGTTCGAGATATGAAGTAAATACTGGAGAGTGGGTCTCGGTTTAGGGCCTAGTGATTTTGGATTGGATGGCGGTAAATAATGAGAGACTAGGAGACATGAAAATTCCTCATGGTGTAGGTGGAGAGATCTGGTGGCATCCATGCTTGTTTGGCCTAGTGATCTTTTGGAGATCATGGTAAAGAATGTTGTGACATGTTTATTATGTTGGCCTAGTGATCCGAGATGGATGATGGTAAAGCCTGGGTTCTATTGATGAGGATGAGGTGGTTTAGCGTCGATATGCCCTGCTTGGTTCTTTTAATTTGAGTCCCACATTCATGCTTGGAATATGGAACAGGGGTGAATGGCTGAAGAGATATTTGGCTCAGCCATTCTATGGTCAGGTGGAACGTTGAAGTCCAACATGGGTTTGGATTTTTCATCATTAATTAAAGGTTATTTCTCCTTGTATTTCTATGAGTATTATATTGGTTTATATGTGGATCATATGGCTATGATTTCATCGATATTTCTATTGCTATTATGCTAGTTATATATGTGTTTTATGATAGTGGCTATGTATGGGTCTCATCATGTTTTTACTTGTAAATGAATGGACAATGTATCTATGACCTAATAGATGATAATGCAACAAATGATATGAGGGAACAATGGCTCTTAGCGAATCTCAGATAAGTATGAGATCCCTATGCTTAAATCTATTGTTTACACTTGTAGATTACATATTTGTGATATGTTTGAAGAAATGCCTATCATGGCTAGTAGGGGTTTGGTTAAGGGCTTGTTCAAGTATTTGATTTACCATCATTGTTTCCCTGTTATTTTACTATTATGGAGATGTCATACAATTCTGGGCTATGGGCCTAAAAAAGTGGCTTAAATCTTGGGGATGCTAGCACAAAATTGGACAAAATGTTCACTGGACACTAGCTTGCAGGCCTGTGAGAGCATCCATAGATCCCTGGACACTGGATTTCCCATAACATGAGAGTGTCCAGAGGTCAAGTGATAAAAAAATTCAATGGGACCTAGGGTCAAGCTGCATGAAGTGTTGGAATGGTTCTCAAGTGTCCTGTAGCTGATGTGGAAGGTCTGTATGTTGTGTTTCCATTGATTCCATTTCCTTAAGGTCACATATGAGGTTAAATCCAATCATAGTAGCCTCTCATCACATGTTTACCCCGGTTGGTTGGTTACTTGGGTAGATGTGTGAGGAGGGTGTTACAATATGAGCTCGAAGGTAGATGGAATAGAGGTGATGGTTGAATTAGTTGTTATAAGCATCCTCAAGGAGGACTTCGGAGTACAGGATCCTCCCTCTCCTAGAATAGATCTTCCAGGCAATTCTGAGGAGCAGATGAATACATAAATTCTAATGCAGTTAGTGGATGAAAATTCCAATGCGTCAGTAAACAATGGGCCACTAGGAATGTAGATCTTAGTTAGAAACTTTATTTTTAATAAATTTTATGTGAATCGTAATATATAGTGGCATATTTTGGAGATTATATAATATAAGTCATCTCAGAGGAATAATTGGGCATAGGAAGGGTAGCATTAGACTTCTTTTTGAACAATTTTGGAATATAATAAATGATGAACAATCCATGTAAGTAAGGGTACTGACCCATTTACCAGATTGATCAATACAAGCTACCTGTTTCTTTTACTCTCTCTCTCTCTCTCTCTCTCTCTCTCTCTCTCTCTCTCTCTATATATATATATATATATATATATATATATATATATATATATATATATATATATATATATATATATATATATATATATATATATATATATATATAGATATAGATATATATATTATTTACACTAACTAGTGAATTTTTATGTTGTAGATTGTTGGGTGAAATTCGGTTATCATTGTCAAATATTTTACCTCACACATATCAAGATTTATATGTGATTATGAAAGAATGGGGAATGGAATATCAATCTATAGATGAATTTCCTAATGATCATGTTATATATTATGGATAAGATGCATCGGATTTTCTTTTACTACAATGTTAGAGCAGTAGATATCAAACCAATAAAATAACAAAAAAGGTGCCCCAAACTTGTTCTTTGTCATATTCCCATAATTCCACATTTATAGTGATTATACAAATAAGAAAGAATAGAATAGTTAATGGATTACAATGCGTGGAAGAGAAATGGATATGGTGTTCTTTAAATTCCTATAGATGGTTATGCATTCAGAGAAATTGAGGAAAAATGGTTGCATTTTAAGAATGAACATTGTGATGTTGGGCTTTCATGGGTAGTTGATGGTGCTAATTCACTTGGACAACTCATGTCTATTTACCTAGTGTGGCCAATTTTTGTTATCAACAATAACCTTCCTCCTTGAATGTCAATAAAGAGGGAGAACGTAACATTGAAAATGATTGTTCCAAGAATTTTTTTACATTAATTTTTCAAATGTAACATTTTCATTTTTCTTGTTTGTTGCATAATATATTATATTTTTTTATTTACTTATATACATATATATCATGGTATTAATTATGTGTAATTTCAAACAATTACTAGGTAAGTACCAAGTTAAAGATATGAATGTATATATCGAGCCTCTTATCGATGAGTTACTAAATTTATGGGTTGACATCATTATGTATGACATTTGTAAACGAATAAGGAAGAGGCAATTTCAATTCCAAGGAATATTTGTATGGAAAATTCATTATGCCCTAGGACTAACACATTTTTGTGGTATGTAACGTTTGTTGGGTTGTGTTATATTCTTTCCATGACTAGCTCCCCTAGTTAACTGGGGGGTTAGAGGGGGAATGGATCCCCCCCTTCATTGTGTCGATTGTGCAGTGGGGGGATCACAAGGGGTTTGAGGGGGGTGGTTAGGCCCCCTCTACAGGGTCCGGGGCAGTGCCCCAGGGAATTTGTTTTTTTGGACCTTATATTAGGTGGGCGAACCTACCTATGGTTTTGTGCATGGTTTTCGGCGCAATGGTTTTCGGTCCATGGTATTGTATGCTTCGGCATGTATATATATGTATTGTAACATTGAAATGAACATAATGAAAAATCAAGTTGGTAGTCCCAGTTTTGGGATCTAGGGGAAAATCTCTGTGTATATTTGTTCTATGTGTTATTCTCTCACTATTGTTTATTTTCTATGTTTTAGAATTCATATGCAGGTAATTTCTATACGAGGTTAAAACCTATGTTTGGTTTCAGAGTTGTTTTGGCTTCAAGGGACACCTTTTTTGCTGAGGGGTTTCACTCGGGCCTGTGGTAGACGCTGTTCAATGGGAGATCTATGGAATCAATTATGGTGGTGAAAGAAGATGGCGAGTAGTGGAAAGATGAGATCGAGAAATTTAATGGTCAGAGTTTTGAATTATGGAAACTCAAGATGGAGGATCTATTGGTAGATAAAGATCAGGGATCGCGGTAGATCCAGGTACTAAACCAACAGGAGTGTCCAATGAAGAATGGAAGAAGTTGGATCAGAAGGCAATGAACACAATACGATTGCGTGTCTCACATTTAGTATTGTTGAATGTATCAGGGGAAGATACGGCTAAGTATTTATGGGACAAGATAGGGACTTTGTACCAATCTAAGTCTTTAGTGAATAAATTGTTCCTACGGAAAAAGCTGTATAACCTAAGGATGAAAGATGGAGACTCGGTGACAGAGCATCTGAACACATTTAATACTGTAGTAAGTCAGTTATTATCTTTTGATATTAAAATTTTAGATGAAGATAAGTGCATCGGTTTGTTGTGTTCTCTACCAGATTCGTGGGATAGTCTAGTTATTGCAATAGGTAGCAATGCAATTGCCTTGCAGTTTGATGAAATAGTCTCATCCTTCCTGACGGAGGAGATGAGACAGATTAATATGGAGAGCTAGAATGGTGATGCCTTGTTTGTATGAGGATGGTCCCAGAATAGAAACAAAAATAAGTGATCAAGTGGGAGATCTAAATCTCTAGGAAAACCTGTAAAGGTGTGCTGGAAATGCAGAAAGGGAGGGCACTACAAAAGGGAATGTAAATCTAAATCTCCCGACAAAGGAAAGGGATCTGATGATGCTCCTTCTATAGAGGCAAGAACGACCTCAGATGAAGGTGGGGATGTGTACTTGGCTTCTTCAAGTATACATGTAGATCATGAGGCATGGTTGATTGAATCAGGTGCATCCTTTCAATTCACTCCCCATAGAGAGTGGTTCTGCGAGTATGAGAAATATGATGGTGGTGATGTCTTCTTGGGGGATGATAGGAAGGCTAAAATTGTTGGTTGTGGAAAATTCAAGTTGAAGTTGAAAGGTGGAAGGATTAGAACACTTCCCGGTGTTCTGCATATTCCTACATTAGCCAGAAATTTGATTTCTGTAAGCAAGCTGTATGATGCAAGTGTAAAAAAAGTGTTCGAGAAGGATACCTGAAAGATGGTTTGGGGAGCACTGATATTGATGCAAGGAGTTCAGATTGGAACTTTGTATAAGCTTCAAGGTAGCGTTGTTGTTGATGGGTGCAACAGTTCTGTGGTTGCTGAAAGTGGAGTAGAAAATCTAGTGGTATCTGGAGAAAAGACCATGCTATGGTAAAAGACTTGGACATATTGGAGAGAAGGGCCTTCGAATACTTCATGGAAAAGGTATGGTAGAAGGTATGAATAATAGCTCTCTAGATTTTGATTTTTGTGAATATTTTATATATGGGAAGCATAATCAGGTGAGTTTCCCCTCTGGTGGTAAGAGGGAAAACAGATATTAGAGCTTGTGCACAGTGATGTGTTTGGACCTGTGAAGCTTCCATCACTAGGTAAGTCTGTGTACTATGTATCATTTATAGATGACTTCTCAAGGAATACATGGATATATTTCCTCAAGAAGAAATCTGAAGTCTTTGACAAGTTTAAAGAATTTAAGGCTCTGGTGGAAAACCAGACAGAGAAGAAGATAAAGGTGTTGAGGACAGATAACGATGGAGAGTTTTGCAAGAAGGAATTTGAAGAATTCTGTAAGAAGTGTGGTATAGCACGACAGAAGACTACTCCATACACACCTGAGAAAAATGGAGTTGCAGAAAGAATGAATAGGACATTGATGGAAGGAGAAAGAAGCATGCTCAGTGGTGTCGGGTTAGGATAGGAATTCTGGGCAGAGGCAGTGGAGACTGCATGTTACCTGGTCAACATATCACCTTCATCAGCGTTGGAGGATAATGCTATACAAGAGGTATGGATTGGTAAGAAACCCTCTCTTTCACATCTGAGGGTATTTGGATGTGATGCATATGTACATGTTCTAAAGGAGAAAAGAACCAAGTTGGATAGTAAATCTAAAAAGTGCATCTTTATTAGGTATAAGGATGGTTTAAAGGGTTATAAGCTTTGGAACCTAGTAACAAGGAAGGTTGTGTACAACCAAGATGTGGTGTTCAAAGATGTGAAAGATGTTATTAAACATGAAATCCCATCAAAGGAACCTGAAAAGATAGAGTTTGAGATAAAGGAGGAAGAATCAGACTCTACAACAGAAGAGGAATTAGAATATGAAGAGCCACAAACTCTGGGTGTGATAAGATCAGTTCGAGAAAGAAGGAAGCCAGGAAGGTATAGTCCATCTGCTTTCTGTTCAAATTTTGCTTTATCTATTACTGATGATGATCCCAGAACTATGAAGGAAGCAGTGGATTCAGAAGATGGAATACTCTGGAAAGAGGCCATGGCTGATGAAATGGCATCTTTTCACAAAAATGAGGCTTGGGATCTGGTGGAGTTGCCAGTTGGAATGAAACCCATTAGCAGCAAATGGGTGTTCAATAAGAAGACAAATGCAGAAGGAAAGGTGGAGAAATGCAAAGCTCAATTGGTAGAAAAAGGTTATTCCCAGGCGTCGAGAATTGATTTTGGTGATATTTTTTCTCCTACTACCAAGGTAGCTTATATTAGATTACTTTTATCTATTGCTGCTACTTTTGATTTTGAGGTAGAACAGATGGATGTGAAGACAACATTTCTTCACAGGGATCTGGAAGAAGAGATTTACATGAAGCAACCTGAAGGCTTTGCAGTGAAGGGTAAGAAAGAACTGGTATGCAAGTTAAAGAAGTCTCTGTATGGGTTAAAATAGTCACCAAGGATGTGGTATCAGAAATTTGATACATTTATATAGGGACTTGGCTTCACTAGAAGCAAAGAAAATCACTGTGTATTTTAAATTAATTGGTGACCGTTCTATTTATCTGGTCTTGTATGTGGATGATATGTTGTTGTTTGGAAATGAAAAAGAAATTATCTAGGATTTGAAGACCCAATTGTCCTCCAAGTTCGACATGAAAGATCTTGGTGTTGCAAACTATATTTTGGGCATGGAAATTAAAAGAGATTGGGAAAAGAGGAAGCTCTGGTTAAACCAGAGGAATTACATCAAGACAATACTACAGAGTTTTAATATGTAGGATAGTAAACCAATGAAAGTTCCTATTCCTGTAGGTGTGAATTTATTTGCTAAATAGTGTCCCAAGACAAAATAAGAGGAAGAGGACATGTCCCATGTTCCATATGCAAGTGCAGTCGGTAGCCTGATGTATGCGATGGTCTATACTAGAACAGACATTGCACATGGAGTGGGAGTATTGAGCAGGTTTATGTTAAAACCAAGGAAGGAGGATTGGACAACAGTGAAGTGGGTTTTCAGGTATTTGTGTGGCACTAATGATTATGATTTGTGCTACCAAGGAAGACCAGGGTTGGACAGACTGTTGGATATCTGTGGCTTTGTTGATGAAGAATGGGTTGGAGATCTGGATTAGAGAAGATCTACAAGTGGGTATGTGTTTCACCTATTTGGAGGTGCAGTTAGTTGGATGAGTAAGAAATAATCTGTAGTGGCACTATCAACTACAGAGGCAGAATACATGGAAACCACTTATGCAAGCAAGGAAGTAGTTTGGTTGCAAATATTGTGTTCAAGTATGGGGTTATGTTGTACTATGAAACAACCCCCTGTGGTGAAGTAAAATTATAAGTGCGAACATGAATGAATTCCTCTAGCCTGATAATGGATCTAGCCACAACATATACATTCTATGGAAGATTTATTTAGATTAGAATCAATCAAGAGGGCCTACCTCTTGGTCACTTATCCTTCTTGATGATGTCCTTGCTTGCTCGCTCCAGCAATCTCTCACTTCCTTCTTCAAGCTCCTATAACAAGTAAACAACAACAACATACAAACATAATAATAGACAAATTGAAATTCAACCTACTTAACGAGTCAAGAAGCATTAAGAAATGGATATGTAATATTGCAAAACATGTAGGAAATCAAGCGTTATTTCCATATATTAATATCAAAGAGAGATTAGCACCATTCGTCTTGACGTCGCAGTCTTCCTTTAACAAGACTAGGTTCCCACACACTTCTGCTAGCATTCCATGATGGCTTCAAACAACAATAGTTTAAAGGCTCTTCCCTTTAGGCTTCACTCCAAACAAAAAAAAATTCTCCCTCACACAACTAGATGGCTACAACTAATAATAGCTTGCTTGTCTAATCCAAAATAGTATACTCACACTCAACCAAAACTGTAACTAGCTTGTGCTTAGGAAGAAGGGAGGTTTATATAGGAAATATGGATGGGAGATGAATCCTCTTCTAATGGGAGAAGAACTTATCCCTTGAGTTAGTTCCATCGTTATAGGGGAAAGGAGCCCAAACTATCATACTCGACCCCATCTGGCCAAACCATTTACCAGACTTCCGTTACGGAGCTTCTAGAGTTGGAAGCTTTGACTCTAATTTAAAAAAAATTCCATAACATGACCGACATGAGTGGAACACAGCTCAGTCACTCTGGTTGGCGTGAGGAGTAGTGCTAATATCTGCACATTGGCGTAGGGGAGACAAAGGCCATTAGTGCCAGTCTTGTAAACTGGGAAAAACAGAAGTTTCAGAGGAAATGGTGCAAAAGGGAAATGATCTGCTCATGAAGAGGGACACAATGGGAGTTTCTTCATGAAGGCAAAGCATGCGGGGTTCATTTTAGAGGTCCTCCAGGATCAACGAATGGGGAGTACATCAACAGTGATAAAATGTTGTGTAACAGATGCCCCCTAAAGCGTGAAGGTTGAGCAAGAGTGAGGGATGAAATGATTTATAAATCAGTACTGGGAAATTATCTACTATCGTAAAACCTGTAAGCAAGTACAAATACATATACATAAACTAAGACCTTTGTCAAACGATACATGAATCGTGGCATGGATGCAGCCATCTAGAGAATGATCATGTAAATGGATCTAAGTATGGGTGCAATTGCAACCATACAACATTGAGAAGGATCACATATGATAACTCATGGTCTAGTCGCAACCAGCAATCTAATAGAGACATGCATATTAGCATAACCATGTCACATCATTTCGCAACCTGGATGCTTGTGATCTGAGTCTAGGGTCTTGTGCTCCAACACGACCCGATCAAAGTACAGATCCTAGCATGCAAATAGATGTGTTGAAGTTGAACAGGCTAGAAAGTCACTTGATTATCAGTCAAAGATTTTTCGGCATGGAATCCCCCCCACAACATGTTTTTGGGCTCAAAGCCCAGGTTTTGAGATGATATTGTTGTAAAGCTCTGCGAATTGCGGGCGCGAAATGTATGTTAGATTCATAGGGCTATTCGCCCTAGTTTTGAATATAATGTCAGCCTACCCATGGTCTGTGGACCATGGGATTGTATAAATAGAGTGAAGCTCTAAGTGTAAAAGTAGTAAGTAAGTAAGAGCGAAGTATGAGATAGAAGTAGAGAGCAAGTGTTTCAGTGTATCTTGGGTCGTAGAGTAGGAGAAGGCTCTGCAGCTAAGTGTGCAGAGGCCTAGTTGTCTGCAGTAAGTGTGTGGACCCCTGCAGCTAAGTGCGTAGGGCAGAATAGAGTTTGTAACTAAAGGAAGAGAATAATAAAGAGAAGTTTTATCTGAATTCCGTGTATCTGTTCTTGGGTTATTACATGTTTGATATCAATTGCTAATGTACTGTTTATTTACTATGCACACTTATATGAATGATTTATATTGCTAAGTAGACTTTACACATGCAAGTAAGCTATGTTAATCAACTAATATCAGATTACTAGTAAGGTCTTGGGTACTAACATTGTTCGGTCCCCGAGTAGGGCTGCGTGAAGGTAGCATCACAGGCTGTGAGGTACGGGCAAGTGTGCATAGCGACGTGCGCAACCGTGGACCACTTGAAACAATCAGACATATCTAAGGTTTGGAAACCTGGTTCCAGCACCCTCCCATACTACTTTGGGTGAGACATCAGTCCGCGCTTCGTGCACTATTGCCGAAAGGGCCAGTAGTACCGTGATTTTTTTGGCTAAATCACCTCTGAACCTGCGTCAGGCCCACCAGCCAACAATGATGTAAATTGTTAAAAAGCATGAGAGAAACCACCAATAATGACAATGGTCCTCAAGGTACCATCAACACAATTCAAGGAATGTGAATACAGGAACTATCGAACAACTGAGAAATCACTCGATCGAAAGCCAATGATGTGAACTTGTCGTCGAGTGCAAAGAACTTTCCATTAGGGCATGCAAGCTCTAAGGTACTAGAAGTGAGTCTCTCGGTCAACTTCCTGAATAATGAGTTGAAGTCGACAGGAAACAATCATGTCGAAGGAGGGCCATAATGAATCCCATATCATTGACGCAAGATGAGAGGATGCAAAATGATTTTGGATGATATAGAGAATCAGAGGTAAGTGTAACTGTAGAAGGGAAACTCTTGAACATATCGGCGACACAACTAGAAGTTTGGAAACTTTTGGATCCATGGGATCAGTGGTCATGGTGACGTAGCAGGGATCAAATGGAAGGCAAAAATGAATGGCCCAACCCAGGAAGGTCAACGATAGAGAGGAGGATGTACCAACCCGACATGAAGCAGAAAGTGTCATGTTCAAAAGTGAGCTTCCAACACGACTAATAGATTTCCAAATTTCCCTCCACCATTTCTGGCGAGTACCCCAATTATTTTTTAAGCGCAAGATTGAAGGGGATAACATATGCTTGCACTGTAAGTTCATCCTTAGGATGAATCTGACCTAGTAAGTTTAACGAGCCATAGGAAGGAGAAGCTCATATTCGTCATGGTGATGAATCCGATGTCATTTAATATTTTAATGAGTTTGAAAAAGGTGCAAGTCGGCATCTTTTTCATGTTTAGAGAGTTTGTTTAAGACACGTAAAAGAAAAATCCACATGGTCCCTTTTCGTACGTTTGTGTCTCTCAAGCCCGAAAAGGTAGAAAATAATACTTGAGAGAACCGCTTGACCATTTCAGTCAAGGAGTACTTTTTTCGTAAATAGTGCATCGCAGCCCAAAAAAGGGGTAAACTTATACTAGGCGCACGATGTTTCACATCCATTAACGAGTTCGAAACAATAAGGGCTTGACCATCTTTTTGCTTTTAAAAGGTCGGAAAAGAGCTTAAAGTAGACCCCCCATTTTTATTCTCTTTAACAAGTCAAAAATGGAAAAAATACTCGAAAATATTTTCATATGAGTTTAATGAGTCGAGAAAAGAGCTGAAATGTGACTCGTCATCATCGTTGAACACCCATCACCTGTTGCTGCATAAGTAAGGCAAAGTGTATTATCGAGTCTTTCAGGTAAAATAGGTCAAAAATATTTACAAAACCTGATATTTTCATGAAACAATGAATAAAAAGGGAAAAAGTAAATATATTTTTACCATTTACCATTGTACCTTTGCAGTGAAGACTTTTTACCCACTTTTTCCCTAATTGTTTTGGAGCAGATTGCAGGTGATCTAGGAGGTCAATTGACGAGCCGTCAGTTCCAAGTAACAGCCAAAGCCCTGAGCTCCATTTTCATGCTATTTATTTATGTTTTAGCCATTTTTTTGGATTTTTAGGGAGGTTTTTAAGAAAAATTTTCGCCCTCGGTCGGTGCGATTTCTGGTCATGGGATCCCATTGACCGAGGATGATTTGCATGACTATCCACACTGATTGGAACAACTGTATTTGAAACAGGTTCGCTAGCACCGTGGATAGGGAAAAAACCATTTTTCTCAAAAACTGACCGTTTAAACTTGAATTTTATATGCCAATTATGATTATTGACTTAAATTAATGGCCTTTTCAGGAGATAAATCACCGAAAGTGGTGGATTGGAAGGAAAGAGAACATGAAGATGTTGACACCCAGGCACTGAATGATCCAAATTGCTTGGAGGCTTTGAGGGCTTGCGGGCTCCTCACATTATTCCTTACACCAGGGATGTGGGCCCAACCCAAGTTGCTTCGATACTTGATAAGCCTTTGGGACATTAATCATGATATTTTTTTCATTGGGGACCAAGAGCTAGAGTTGACAACTTTAGATATCTACTTCATTACTGGACTGTCTCGGA
This sequence comes from Pinus tabuliformis, assembly GCA_031772625.1. Lineage (NCBI taxonomy): Eukaryota > Viridiplantae > Streptophyta > Pinopsida > Pinales > Pinaceae > Pinus > Pinus tabuliformis. The sequence continues at coordinate 1,117,321,539 of CM062817.1, forward strand.
GAGGTGAGCCAGTGAACTTGTATGGGTCATGTCTGGTTGGGGCAAGCATATCTTCCCTACTTGCCGAACACTGCCCTGAGGCCCTGAAATCCAAAAGTGGGAAGATAGAGATTTCCAGTGTGCGGGATTTGACACTGATGGTGCTCCTGTTGACTACCAATAGAGTGGCATGGTCCTAGGTGGAACATGAGACTAACAACTCGAATTTTTTTTATGTTATTGACTGCACAACTCCTATGATCTTCACCTGGGAAGAGGCCATGAAGATGAACATCAAGCGCTAGTTTTCCAAGGCTAAGGTGGGGAATCTGATGCAATTTGACTTTGGAGCAGTACTTGTGACCTTTTCCCTAGAACCATTGCCACTATTCTAGTATCAGTTGGTTGAGGTCGATCCTCCTGTGCCACGTGATCCGCAGATGGCCCGCTGGAGTCGTTTGATGCCCAGGATCACTGGGGGTCAACATTTGTCATACCGAACTGCATTATTCTCATGGCTATGATGATAGAAGATCATCATGGAGGACTGGACATACAACAACATTGATTTTCGTGGAGATCCAGATATTCCCTTACCGGATGGAGAGGACTCCAATGACAACGGTAAAAAACCGAAATTTTTTAATTTTAATATTTTTAAATTGTTTTTGGTATATGCATTCTTACACCATTTATCTTGTTTATGCAGATGTTGGATGAGAGCGGCGAGTCAAGATGTCCCCGATAGCCAGGCACATCCCCCATCCCATTAATGTTGTTTCCCCTTATCAAGAAGGGAGTGACAATGAGGAGGAGATCGTGAGGAATCTCGAGGGGTTAACTCATGGTATCCGAGAGTATGCTCAGATAGCAGACATGCCCTATCGGTACCAGAGGCACACAGTGGGAGTCTCAGGTCGGATCCACTGACTGCTGAGTCATGTTGCATGAGCTGTCTCGTGCTACCATGACCACCATGCTGAGTAGTTCCTAGGTCCAGTAATTACATATTTTTTGAGGCTTGTGTGTCATGGATGTATGAGGCCTGTGATCCGTTGATGTTATTATAGACAAACATATTATTTTTTGGGGTTCAAATGTATCAAACATTCTCTCACACACACACACACACACACACACATATATATATATATATATATATGTATATATATGTGTATATATGTGTATATATGTATATATATATATATATATATACATATATATACATACATATATACATATACATATACATATACATATACATATACATATACATATACATATACATATACATATACATATACATATATATATATATATATATATATGTATGTATATATAGATATAGATATGTTGTACTTTCCTGTCTATTATGGTACAAATGGTTTGTCTTATCTTTTACATGTTTCGTAAATGTCTATCCAACACGTAATTAGCTAATGCATCTATCAATGTATTCATGCGTCTAAGAATATGATGATGTGTAATATAATCAAAATTTCTTTGCAATAGACAGATATGGAGATACATTGGTAATATTCGAGGGTTCCTGACAGAATATTGCCCGTTGAGTTGAAGGACGAAAGGATGTGAATCCAGGTTGCAACCAATTTCCTAATGCCCAAAGTGATGGCTTCTGACAATAGTTCGATGACAGCACTATATTCAACAATGTTGTTGGTTGTACGACCTAGACGGATACCTTGAAGGTCAATCAACTCACTGTTAGGTTCATAGATAGCCCACGCCATGGATGATAGGTTTCATGTACTACAGCAAGCACCATCGGCGAAACCAACATGAGGAGTTGTAGACATCTGCAAAGCAAGAAAAGCATAGTAAACAGGAAAGATGTTTGAATACTATCACATAAACCCATGCTATACAAAAATGAATCACACACTAATGTACATAAGTAACCATGAAAGATGACCTAAGCATAGTACTTTTTGAGGTAAAGCCCGTTTTGGGGCTTATCGAGAATATTTCCTTCATAATCAATAAACTAACAGGCTCTTTTCTACAAAACAAGTTTTACAATATAGGGCCCATGCCACATAGGTTCGAACTTACCTGCCCCCAGCTTATCATTATCTTGGTCGTATAGCAGGACCAGATCACCCTCAGAGAAAGCACGAGGAGAGACCGATTGATCGAAATGGGATTTGACATGTTTCTTTTGTGCTTCGATGACCAAGGCAGTGAGACAATGAGTCTCGTCCAGTTGTTCTATATATAAGAGGCGTTCCTCTTGAGGTGATGTTTTGAGGAGGAGTTCAACAGCTAATTTGAGTGAAGGAATCTCGCATTCAATCGGCAATGTTGCTTCCAAACCGTAGACTAGCTGGAATGTTGTGAAACCAATTGCATCTTTGGTTGAAGTTAGGTAGGCCCATAGAGTTGAAAAGAGCATGAGATGCCAATTTGACTTGTGCATCCCAATATTATGCTAAAGCATGGTGACCAAAACCTTGTTCATGGCTTCAACTTGGCCATTGCACTGAGGGTAATATGTGGTCGAGGCATCGTGGCACAAGCCCAATCCAGATGTCAGTTTTTCCATCATGTAATATATGAAATGGGAGCCATGGTCTATGACAATGGTTTGGTGGATGTCGAACCTAGAAATAACATGGTTAAAAAGGAATTTAGTTGTCGTCTTACCATCTGCAGAATATGTAGGCATTGCTTCGGCCCATTTGTTGAAGTAATCCATAGTGACGATAATATAGCCATGCCCCTCAACCGAACGAGGGTTACATGTCATATAATCAATGCCCCATTTGGAAAAGTGACCAATGGTAATGATGAGGTGTAGGTGAGTGGGTGGAGAACGCATCTTATGCTAGTAAATTTGGCATTCGTGGCACTTACGAACAACAAGAATGCAGTCTTTGAAGATAGACTCTTAGAAGTAACCAGTGTGAAGGATTTTATGAGCTGTAGTGTAACTAAACATATGACCACCATATGTCGCGGAGTGGAAATCATTGAGAGCTCTTTCAGCTTCCTCGATCATGAGGCATCGTTGAAGAACATAATTGACACCAACACAGTATAAAGTATTGCCAATAATACAGTAGGGTTGGGAATGATGCCGAATCATTCAACGATCATCCTTGGTCAATGTGGACTGAAACATGGAGGTTTGGAGATACACGATGATATCACCGTACCATGGATCAAGGGTGCTAATCAGGAAAAGGGTCTCATCTGGAAGCTGTTAATCTACACTAGTAGGGAGAGATTTGGAGGGAAGAGAACAAATCAATTCAACGAAAACAAGTGACTTCTTAGATTTTGCCGTAGTGAAGACCAAATCGAATTCTTGCAGGATAACAATCCATTTAAAATACTTGCCCCTAGAAACTGATGAGTTAGGATATAGGTCATAGGGTTGCATTCAAAAATCACTGTAGTCGTACGTAAAAGGATATAGTGCTGAAAGTGTTGAACAACCTGAACGACAGCCAAAGCCAACTTCGCGACATGTGCATAACGTGTTTCAGTGTTGAGGAGATTCTGACTAAGGTAGTAGATCACATGTTCACCACCTTCATCATCGTCTTGGAACAAAACCATAGCAATGGTGCTAGGGGCCGTGGCTAGGTAAAGGAAGTAATCTTGATAATAGTCCGGTGGATGCTATTAGTGTCAGTATTTGCATCCTGCCATCAATCATCAAAAATACTCTTTTCATATCATTTTAAGGGTCTGATTTAGCAATTTTTTATCATTCAACTAGGTCATGCAAAAAATTAGTCACTGATGGTAGTCCTAGTCCAAAAAAATCACTCTTCCCTAAATGTGATTACTTGCTGGCATAGTTTCATATCTTGTTGACTGTACATCATCCATAAAGTTATTTTTATCATGCCATTTGTATCAGTCATGAGGTCATTATGTCATCTTGAAATTCAGTCCTTCAAGGTCTCATTAGGTCTTTAGGGTTTTTCAAGGTTTCATTAGGTCATTAGGGTTGCCAAGGTTCCATTCCATTGCATAAGACCAGCAAGTAAAGGGTGATCAAATAACATCCCTTCACCATGTGAAGATGATTTGTAAAGAGAAATGCTTATTTCATTATGTAATTTTATGTCTTTCAAATGTAATAATTTCACCATCCCAAGCTGTTAACTCAGTGTTCCAAAGATGGCATACCATCAAAAGATCAAATTTTCAAAGGAAATATTCAAGTGAAAGGGTAAAGTTTCAAAGGGTTAAGTGCATGCCAAAGGGAGTTGTTTTTTCCAAGGGTGTCCAAATCATCATTTTCCAGAAGCACTAAACCCTAATTTCCTCACCCATTGAGCTAGGTTTGGCTATGAAATCAGAGACATCTGAGTATATGAGGCATAATGGAGGTCATTTTAGTGAGTATGAGGCCATTCCAATGCATACACATCATGTCTCCATCATTTTTCAATAAGTCATTCCAAGGGACAAATCATTTGCCACACATAGGGCTAGTTATTTTTCAAACTATGTTTTATACCAAACAGGGAAGCATTTGGGAAATGTGAGAGAGGTTTTTGTCCAAAATAGATCAAAGAAGAAAAACCCCCTTCATGTTTTACACAGGTGTCATTATTTTATAGAAATTTCAAAAATACAGTTGCCTCAGGAGAGTTGATGCACTTCTGGAGTGACCTTGGGAAAGTCAATATTTCTCCTAGCTCGAGTGACCAAATGACTTTCTTGATGAGTCAAAAGATAAAAGAAATAGAGGGACTTCAAATGAGCTATCATGAGCTCAATTTTGAGTTGAGTAAGACCTCCAATATTTGACTGACACAACACTCTGCATTTTGGCAATCTCATTCTGCACATTTTGACTAGTCTTGGGAGATTGGGCTTTAGACTAGGAAAATGAGCTCCAAATTGAAAAATTAAAGATGTTATGGAAATTAGACTCGATAATATTTCCAACGCACTATCCCTCACCCAATTTGGACATAGGGAAGGAATTGAAAAGTGGACTTGAAGTAGAACTGCGCTTTTGGGAGGGTGGCGCTGCACTTTTCGCAGTGGCACTACGCTTTTGGTAGGAGAACTTAAAAACCCTCAGAATCTCAAGGAAACTATAAATTTATCTCTCCTTCCATCATTACAAGTGATTTTCCATCCGTCACTTTAGTTTTGGTTTGCAAATCCAATCTATAAGCATCGTTTTCCATGTTTAATATGAAACCCTAAAATCTATCTAATGATGCTTAAACCCTAAATCTTCACTGTTCATCCTATCACCTATCCCTACAGCTCTAAATTCACATATCCCTATTCCCCTATCACCTTGTCCATTTTTCCCTTTACCCCTATTCCATATCATTCCCATTCCCTTTGTCCCTCTTCCCCAAGAGCAAATTCTCAAGCAAACAAGTTGCCCCTCTCATTTCCTACTCCTTCATTCATTTCCTAGTCACAAGCTCCTCTCCCATCTCCTAATTCCTAAAAAAAAATCAGTCATTCCCTTCATACACCTCAACCTTGCAAACATGGACCAAGAAGACCGAGACTATGAGGAGGAGGAAAACAGTGGCCGTGAAAGCTAGGTTAAGGCAGGCTCTAAAGGGAAAAAAGGAGGAGGATAGACTTAGGATGTTGTCTGAAGCTTGCTTGGCTCATCAGAGCACTTGATGATGGTGCTTCTCACCAATTTTGGGAAAATTTGGAGCAAATTTTTTCATTTGCAAATTTTGGATTTCAATACACAGGAAAACTGCCTAAAAGCGCAGTGCCACTGGTGTTGTGCTTTTCCTAGGGGCACCCATTGAATAAATGGTTTCATTTTTGGATTCACAGTGATTAGGACATGCACCCTATAAGGTTTAAAAGTTTTTGGGCAGAAATGGTCCACCAAAAGGTCAAAAAACACCCTAAAAATGACCTTTCTGCCACTTTTTGGACACACAAAAGCAGTCTTGGGAGCATCAAGTTTTGAGGGTCAAATGAGCTTAAAATGAAGAAATTATAGGTGTTTTGGAAAGTAGAATTGAATACATTTCCAATGAGCTATCATGGGCTCCATTTGGATGCCAGGAAGGCCTCCAAAAGGGACCTGAAAGTGGTGCTGCGCTTTTGGCAGTTTTGCTCAGGGTTGCTATTTTTCCAATTTTTGACTGTAATCATGGATTCTCTCACATGGTGGATGATTTACCATTGTAAATGATGAATTGGCATGTAATTATGATATATAAATAGTAATAGAGGGTAGATTCATTGCTTTAGAAGTTAGTTTGAGCTCAAATGAATCAGTTTTTCACTTTTAGAGGCAAGTTGTTGAGATGCCTATATTCTTGTTTCTTGTTCAGTATTAGTTAGATTAGCTCCTCATCTTAGGGATTCGACCCCTAAGTATGGGAGGAGGTTGAATTCATGCCTATATCTTCTTCTTTTTTCTCATTGTAAAGGGTTGGACTCAGTTGGATGCTCAAACCTTGATTGTACATCTTTGTAAGCATTTTGGCAGGAGATTAATAGGAATTGCAACTATTTTTATGGGATCCATGTGGTATGAGTTTTAGTATAGTTTCTTCTTATGTGATCATATTTTAATGAGTTTTATGTATTCCATTCATCATTTCTAGTTGAATTTTTTCAAGTTGATAGGTAGAAACCATTATATCAATGCTCTGCCTTGGGAAACCATTCATCATTTCATGTTTTCTGCAGTCTAGGAAGGATCCATGGTTTTCACATGCCCTTCTTAGCTTCTCACTAGTATAAAACATCTCACCCCATCAAGCCCTTGAGTGCTAAAGCCTATGCCTACCTTTCCCCATTGAAAACACTACAGTTCTGACCTAGTTTCCTAGATCTAAACTGTCCATCTCCTCCTAATCCAGAAAAAACCCTTCAAAAATCCAATCAAAAATTTCGTGCTACTATACCTAGCCTAATATCCTTTACCTGATCCAGTCATCTTGGTTGTGATCCTTATGGAGAGAGCCCACTCCTGGCCTAGCAGGTCTATATACTTGGCTAAGCGTGGTTTGTGGTTACCCTGGCATTGGCTTCCTTTAGCCTGAGGTTCAATCCAGGTGATAACATAGTGGTGACCATATTGGGGAACATAGTTTTATGTTCATCAACAAAATGTATCAAGTTTAGATCTTATTGTTGATGGTGGACAATGATCAGATACAGGAAGGCTGAAATCATTCACCTGGTGACTCCAAATCAGTTTCGAGATCATATCCAAGGACTCCACTGGAGGATGAACTCGACCAACAGAAACATGAAAGGAAAATATGGAAAGATTAGGTATTCAAGTTGGAATTTCATCCAAGAAATAATGTTATTTGTTATAAATTATTTCTTCTCTTTTCCCAAAAATGTCAAGAAGGCTTTACAAAGTATATTGTATTTGAGAAAAGATCTTAGACCTACATTTGATTCTTTCCCTTTGAAGATTGTGAATACAAAATGTTCACATGCCTTTGATATTGATCAAGACCCTTCTTCCGAATCATATGATGACCATATTCAAACTGATGAGCCTCAAGAGATCAAGAATAATTATATAGCTTTTGTATATATTCCTATACCTTGTAAAATTCCAAATAGATACAAGCCTCTGATTTTATCTCCTATATCCCATGCTTTCCCTAAAAATCATTACCTATATCTACCAATATTTGATGGTGAATGTGAAAACTTCACTGCTGAGAGACATGTACTAAATTTTGAGTCTTTTCTTGAACTTTTTGAAGTTGATGAAGAGGATGTTAGTATTAGGCGTTTTTCTCTTTCTTTGAAAGGAAAAGTCAAGAGTTGGTTCAAAACCCTGCCTGATGTGAACATCTCATATTTCCAGCAGTTCGTCAAAGTTTTCCTCGATAAGGGGGTGGTCAAACAAAACCATTTCTTGATTCTAGAAGAGTATAACCAGCTAAAAAGATAGCTAGGGGAGACAGTACAATAAGTTTCTGCTAGATTTAACCAAGTTTATTATTTGATGCCTATTAATATAAGACCTCCTCCTAGATCCACTCTCTTACACTACCTGGAAGCCTTTGATCCAGAAATGGAGTGTTAGCTGAGAGAAAGGAACCTTACAACACTTGAAGAGATGTAGAACAGTGTAGTAGATGTAGAGGCTAATTTGCTGATCAAAAGGGCAAAGTTGAAGGAAGAAGAGATGAAGGACATAGGTCCAGAGGAATCGACATCTTTATAGGTAAAGCTCGACATTTTGGTAAGTGCAGTGGAAGAGATGATGCAAAATACCCCCACAAGGAATGAGTATGACGTTCAAGACCATGGCTCGCTAATTGAAGAAGAACAAGTGGCTGATCCAAACCATTTCCTTTCTTATCCCAGTTGTCATAGATTTGATAATGATTGTTTTATAGATCAGCTTGTAGAAGAGAGATCTGTTGATCTGACATGTATGCTTGATGATGTGTTTTATACTGATGATTTGCCTAAGTTTGATCAGTATGATGATGATTATGTTCTCCAAATAGAAGCTAGTCTTGCAGACAAATCAACAGCTGGTTGGTGGAAGGAGGATGTTCACTTTCAGCAGCTCGGTGATTAGCCAATGCATATCAGCTATGGAAGTGAGGAGGAAAGTGTAGCAAATTTTGAAGTAACTGAAGGATCTTTACCTATTTGTTTTACTTCGTTTCAATTCATCAGAGACAACTTTGGTGCAATCAAAAATCAATTGTCGATAAGTTTTGATCTTGACCATCTAGAGGGAAATGAAATCCTTGTTCAAGACATCCCATATCTAGATTTGTAGCCTCCGAATGCCATTGAATGTCAGGTTGCAGATGAAGACTCAGAAGCTGGAACATATGATCAAATGATGCAAGATGATTCTATACCATTATGCTTTGAATCATTTCAGTTTTTGAAGAGAATTTTGCATAACATATCTTCAAATGAGAAGCCTGTAGAAAATCATGAAATCTCATTGGAACCAATAGAAAATCGGTTGCAACAATATTTTCAAGTTTTTCACGATCCAATAGCTGATGTGTTGGATGATTTCTGTAGTCAAAGTCCTTATCCATTAGCTAACTTTGATCTTGAAAAAGGTATTGATACAGACTTGATCCAACAACTGGTTTCTTTGTCATTTTCAGTAGCAGTCTCGTCATAATGATCAGATGAAGGTTTGCATTCATGGTATGAGAAGAAGCAAAGTAATCCATTGGATGAGTTAAGTCCTAGTGCACATGAATTTCAAGATCCTTATGCAGTATTTTTGGAGTCATACAGAGCATCCATATTATTCAATTTGGGAAGATTTGGATTTGTTTACAAGTTTTCATGGGAGTTGCATTTCAGTATTTCTCTCTTCTTTCTCATAAACAAGCACTTCCGGAGAATTCAAACAACAACCAGAATGCTTACTTGGTTGCATTGGTTGTTTCATTTCACTTGATCAGGTGATGAATGGAACAGTTAGAGTAGGTTTTATTGAACAAGCTCCATTTTGAGCATTTTTTCCAATTTTTCAGTTGTGTTTTAATGTTGAGTCAGTTTTTCAGCTGAGTAAAAGTCAGTTTGTGTCATCAAGTCGTCAGTTTTCAATCATGCATTTCAATTTGAGTTTTTGACTGTATTGGCCCACATGGTTAGGCACTTTGTCTACGGTGTTCTTGACACCTCCAATGAATTGCCATCCCAAATAAGGCCGATGTTAGTGTCAGTATTTTCATCCTGCCATCAGTCATAAAAAATCCTCTTTTCATATCATTTTAAGTGTCTGATTCAGCAATTTTTTATCATTCCACTAGGTCATGCAAAAATTTAGTCACTGATGGCAGTCCTAGTCCAAAAACATCACTCTTCCTAAATGTGATTACTTGCTGGCATAGTTTCATATCTTGTTGACTGTACATCATCCATAAAGTTATTTTTATCATGCCATGTGTATCACTCATGAGGCCATTACGTCATCTTGAAAATTCAGTCCTTCAAGGTCTCATTAGGTCTTTAGGGTTTTTCAAGGTTTCATTAGGTCATTAGGGTTGCCAAGGTTCCATTCCATTACATAAGACCAGCAAGTAAAGGGTGATCAAATAACATCCCTTCACCATGTGAAGATGATTTGTTATGAAACCAGCTCAAGAAAAGATAGAAAAGAAAGATCCTTGCCTTAGAATTCAGCCTCTTCGAGGGGCAACCTCCTTTACATTACATAAATGAACGATTCTTGGATGATACAAATGACAAAACCTCCTTTCTATATATAGGAGTCTAAGGAGTCACAATATAATCCAGCCGACCTAACAATAATAATATAAAGCCACAAAAATAACAATAGAGGGATTCTATGGGGCACAGAAATAACAATATGGGGGTAATAGGGGCACAACAATATAAATAAGGGGTATAACTACAATAGTAATGGGGTAATCACTAGTATTATAGGGACCCAACATGCCCCTCTCCTTCAAAAAATTGTTGTCCTCAACACTTGAGCAGTTCTGGATACTTCTGCATAAAATTCTCATCCTCCCATGTGGAATCTTCAGCGGATAAGTTCTTCCACTTGATAAGATACTCTGAAATTGATCGATTTCGTAGCTGTCGAGTTCTTTTTTCTATGACTGCTTCCGGTTCCAATATAATTTTTCCTTCCTCGTCAAGTTCTGTCAATATTGTTTGAACTGGGAGCTTGTCGCCTATAACCTTCTTTAAACATGAAACATGGAAAACTGGGTGCAATCGAGAAGCTGCAGGAAGCTCCAATTTGTATGCCATAGTACCAATCTTTTCCAACACCTTGTACGGACCATAATACTTTGGTGATAATTTATTATCCTTCTTAGCTTGCTTTAGGGACATTTTCTTATATGGTTGTAGCCGTAGGAATACCCAATCACCTACATCAAAACTTCTTTCACTGCGATGTTGATCTGCCTGTTGTTTCATTCTATTTTGTGCCAACACGAGGTTATCCTTTAAGAGTTGGAGGACTTGTTGTTGATGTTCGATGTGATGTTCCACTGCCTGAACCTTAGAATTTTCTCTTAAATATGATGTGATTGATGGTGGTTGGTACCCATAAAGTGCCATAAATGGGGTCATTTTTGTTGCTGTATGGAAGGAAGTGTTATACCACCATTCAGCCAGAGGCAACCATTTGACCCATTGTGTCTGTTTATCAGATACAAAGCAACGAAGATATCCTTTCAAACATTTGTTTACTATCTCAGTTTGCCCATCAGATTGAGGATGATAAGATGAGCTATGAGCTAACTGAGTACCAAGACAAGAAAATAATTCTGTCCAAAAATTTCCAGTGAAAATGGGATCTCTGTCACTTACAATAATCTTTGGGTTTCCATGTAGTTTTTGAATTGTTTCCATAAATGCAGTAGAAACTGTACTGGCTTTAAATGGATGTGATAATGCACAAAAGTGTGCATACTTGGTAAGTCTGTCAACTACCACCATGATGACACTCTTTCCCTCAGACTTGGGTAAACCTGTGATAAAATCCATTGAAACCTCCTCCCAACGTTGGCTTGGAATGGATAAAGGTTGTAATAGACCCAGTGTCTTAATTGTTTCAACTTTATTTTGTTGGCAAACCAAACATTCCACCACAAACTTTTGAATATCTGATTTAAGGCCATCCCAAAAAAATTCCTTCTTAACCCTGTGGTAAGTTTTTAAAAATCCTGAGTGCCCTCCTAAGGGAGAAGTGTGCAATTCCATAAGAATCTTTTGTTTTAGCTGGGAATTCTTACAGAGGTATAAGCGATCTTTGTACCATAATGAATCATTTTGCCAGCTAAATGTATCAGAAGTACTGGAATCTTGTTGTAGCTTTCGAATAAGTGCCCACACTTCTTCGTCATTCTTCCATTCCTCCTTTGCTTCGTTTATCCAATCTGGTTGGATAATAGAAATGGCACACAACAATGCTTCCATATCCTCATCCTTTCTTGAGAGTGCATCTGCCACCACATTTTGCTTCCCTTTTTTGTAGATGATTTCAAAGTCATAACCCAACATCTTTGTGACCCACTTTTGTTGCTCTTCAGAGGATAATCTTTGTTCTAAAAAGTATTTAAGGCTATCATGATCCGTTTTTACCTTGAAGTGTCTTCCCATTAGGTAGGGTCGCCATTTCTTAAGTGCATGGAGTATTGCCAACATTTCCTTCCGTTTTTACCTTGAAGTGTCTTCCCATTAGGTAGGGTCACCATTTCTTAAGTGCATGGAGTATTGCCAACATTTCCTTCTCATAAATAGATTTGCTTAAAAACTTTCCCTTGATTGGACGACTTTCAAAAGCAATGGGTCTTTCATCTTGCATTAGAACAGCACCAATTCCATTTCCTGAAGCATCACATTCCACAATAAAGTTTTTTGTGAAGTCCGGTGTAGCTAAGACCGGTGCTTGGCACATTGCCTCTTTAAGATGTTTAAAGGCCTTTGTTGCTTCTGGAGTCCATGAAAATGAATCTTTCTTCAATAATGTTGTTAGAGGTGCTGCTATTCTCCCATAATTCTTAAAGAACTTGCGATAATACCCTGTCAACCCAAGAAATCCTCGCAGATGCTTTATGGATGTGGGGATTTTCCATTCCTTAATGGCTTTAATTTTGCTAGGGTCTACCTTAACTCCTTCATGAGATACAATATGACCCAAATATTCCACCTCCTGGACTCCAAAGAAACATTTGGATCTTTTTGCATATAATTGTTTCTCCTCCAATAGTTGTAGCACCTTGTCAACATGTTCAACATGATCCTTCCAAGACTTGTTGTAGATTAGTATATCATCAAAAAATACTAACACAAATTTTCTAAGGAATGGTTTGAAAATTGAATTCATCAAACCTTGAAATGTTGAAGGTGCATTGGTAAGGCCAAAAGGCATGACCAAAAATTCATAATGACCCTCATGAGTTCTAAATGTCGTTTTCAGAATGTCTTCAATCTTCATTCTGATTTGATGATATCCCGAACGAAGATCCAACTTGGTGAAGTAAATTGATCCATGCAATTCATCCAGTAATTCATCAATGACAGGAATGGGGAACTTATCTTTAATAGTGAGCTTGTTGAGCTCCCTATAATCTGGACACATGCGCCATGATCCATCCTTCTTGTGCACCAATACTACTGGAGCTGAGAAAGAACTTTGACTCGGTTGAATTATACCAGCCTCTAGCATTTCTGCAACCATACGTTCAATTTCACTTTTTTGGACATATGGATATCTGTACGGCCTGATGTTTGGAGGAACACTTCCTGGAATCAGATGAATAGCATGATCATGATCACGCATAGGTGGGAGACCTTTGGGAGTCTCAAATACCTTGGAATGATTGTCCAGGACTTTTTGGAGATCTGGAGAAATAGATGATTCCAATGTGGAAACATCTAGCGAACATAATTGTGCAATTACACCTCTTTGCTCCTTTTTTAGAAGCTTTGTCATGCCATTAGAGCTGATTATCTTTCCTGGTTTCCCTGCAATACCCCTTAATTCAACTTCCTTTCCTTCCACAGAAAATTTCATGAAAAGTTCTTGAAAATTAAAAGCTATTGTACCCAAGGATTGTAGCCATTGGACTCCTAGTACAACATCAGCACCTCCCATTGGAATGGAAAGCATTGGGCTAGTCAATACATATTCTCCCATGGATAGCTTGATATTATGGCACTTTCCAGAATAATTTATTGTTCCTCCATTTGCAATCATCACTTGACACTCTGGTGCTGGATATAGGAAGCAATTCAATTCTTTTGCTACCCTACAATGAATAAAATTGTGGGTGCTTCCTGAATCAATCAACACTATTACCTTTTTCTTCTTGATTTGTCCTTCTATCTTGATGGTTTGAGGAGTGGTAATTCCCGCCAATGCATTACAAGATATGGTCGGATTTATTTGTTCTTCATCTAGGCTTTGTTCCTGGAATATATCCTCTTCTTTTGACCTTTCTTGCTCCTTTTCTTCTTCCTCTTCACAATCTATGTAGAATAATTTCTTCTCAGCACACTTATGACCTTTTGTGTATTTGCTATCACAATTGTAACAAAGCCCTTTTGCTCTTTTTTCTTCCAATTGTTGTGGTGTCAACCTTGTAGGTTGTGGAAGACTATGGGCAACAACACTTCCGTCTTTATAGTTGTGAATGGTATGCTTCCTAGTTGCCATAATTTTGCTTTCCATTTTTCTTGCTAACCTGAATGCCTTCTCTAATGAATCAGGTTCCCAAAGGCGCACATCATGTTGGATATTATCCTTTAAAGACCCTATGAACACATCAATCCTATGCTCCTCTGGAATATATTTTACCCTTATGTTCAATTTTTGGAACTCCTCAATGTGCTCCATTATTGAACCTTTTTGTTTGAGACTTATCAATTGGCTAAAAAAAGTGTTGCTTTTTGTATCCTCATAATGTGCTATCAATTCTTCCGTAAAAATTGCCCAAGTGATAAACTGTTTACGAGAACAAAGCCATTGATACCATACAAACTGATTTGGTTCCAAATATAAAGTTTCCATACGTACCTTTTGTGTGTTTTGCACATTATTGAGATCGAAGAATTGCTCCATCTGTAATATCCATGTGGCGGGATCCTTGCCATCAAACTTCCTCATATCGATTTTTGGAACATGGTGAGTCTTCGATCCAACATTAGAGTCTATGGAATCATGATTAACATTTCTTTTGTTCTCATCATGAGTTTCCTTTAGTACTCTTTCACCCTTAGTGACCATTTCTTGTAGCAACTTATTCATATTTATCTTCAATTCTTCCATCTTATCATCCATGCCATCAATTTTAGCGTCCATGCCATTCACCTTAGCTTCCATGCCATCCATCTTAGCTTCTACGCCTTTCTTTAAACAGTCCATCTTAGCTTCTACACCTTTCTTTAAAATGTCCATCTTAGCTTCTACATCTTTCTTTAAACCATCCATCTTAGATTTTGTTCCTTTTTGTGCAAGGGATAGTTGTTGCACTTGGTCTTGTAATTTTGATATATCATGTTTCATTTCTTCCTCTTCTTCATGATTCATGCTAGAGCTTTCAGGTTCCTTACTAGGTGTTTGCATTTTCTTTCCTCGGGGCATCAGTTACCGATAATAATGCTCTATTATGCCCTTTGAATTCCTTCAAAATAAATTTTCAAACCAAGCTTAAGCAAAAATTTAAAAAAATCTACACACCTTTTTTCACTTTGTAGGAGCTTGATATTGCCTCTGATGTATCTCTGTACTTTCCAATCATCAAATTCTGAAATTGTGACCTGTAGTATCTCTCTGTGTCCTCTTTCCAATGCCACCAGTCTGATCCAATTTGGATTCTCCAAGAAGGAGTTATGCACAATCTCCCAAGATGACCTGATTATAGACCTTTCCAGAAGAGTGAACTTGTATGAAGTGCCACGTGTACAATTTTCGACCTTTGGTTCTGAAAAAGATATACAAGAAACTACATTCCGTCCTATTTCTGTAACTTCTTACGAAATTTCAATCCGATCCCCAGAGAAAAAGTAATGACGATTTTCCCTAGGTCACCTGTTTTGAATGTAATTCAAGAGTCTGTAAAAAGACCAACTTCCTCAGAGCATATCTCCGTAAATATCACGCGAAAAGTTTTGAAATTCGGACCCAAGGTTCAGCGCGATTTCTTCTCAAATGGGTTTTTTTTGCGAATTTTGAAATGTCACAAAACAAAAGTTATAGCGAAAATTCCACGATGACCTGTTTGGAGCAGCGAAACCCTAGAATCCAAAGCTCTGATACCAAATGTTATGAAACCACCTCAAGAAAAGATAGAAAAGAAAGATCAACGCCTTATAATTCAGCCTCTTCGAGGGGGCAACCTCCTTTACATTACATAAATGAACAATTCTTGGATGATACAAATGACAAAACCTCCTTTCTATATATAGGAGTCTAAGGAGTCACAATATAATCCAGCCGACCTAACAATCATAATATAAAGCCACAAAAATAACAATAGAGGGATTCTATGGGGAACAGAAATAACAATATGGGGGTAATAGGGGCACAACAATATAAATAAGGGGTATAACTACAATAGTAATGGGGTAATCACTAGTATTATAGGGACCCAACAGATTTGTAAAGAGAAATGCTTATTTCATTATGTAATTTTATGTCTTTCAAATGTAATAATTTCACCATCCCAAGCTGTTAACTCAGTGTTTCAAAGATTCCAAACCATCAAAAGATCAATTTTTCAAAGGAAACAGTCAAGTGAAAGGGTAAATTTTTAAAGGGTTAAGTGCATTCCAAAGGGAGTTATTTTTTCCAAGGGTGTCCAAATCATCATTTTGCACAAGCACTAAACCCTAATTTCCTCACCCATTGAGCTAGGGTTGGCTATGAAATCAGAGACATATAAGTATATGAGGCATAATAGAGGTCATTTCAGTGATTATAAGGCCATTCCAACTCATACACATCAAGTCTCCATCATTTTTCAATAAGTCATTCCAAGGGACAAATCATTTTCCACACATAGGGCCGATTTTTCTTCAAACTATGTTTTAGACCAAATATGGAATAATTTGAAACAAGTGAGAGAGGTTTTTGTCCAAAATAGGCCAAATAAGACAAAACTCGTTCACTTTTTATACATGTGTCATGATTTTAGAGAAATGTCAAAAATACATTTGCCTCAGGAGAGTTGATGCACTTTTGGAGTGACCTTGGGAAAATCAATATTTCTCCTAGCTTGAGTGACCAAATGACTTACTTGATGAGTCAAATGCTCACTAGACATAGAGGGCTTTCCAATGAGCTATAATGAGTTATATTTGGAGTTTAGTAAGACCTCGAAAAGTTGACTGAAACAACACTTTTCATTTTGGCAGCCTCATTTTGTACATTTTGACCAGTCTTGGGAGATTGGGCTTTATACTGGGTAAATGAGCTCCAAATTGAAAAATTCAAGATGTTCTGGAAATTAGACTCAACATGATTTCCAATGTGCTATCCCATGCCCAATGTGGACATCGGGAAGGCAGTCCAAAGTGGATTTGAGGTGGCACTGCGCTTTTGGCAAGGTGGCGCTGCACTTTTGGTCGTGGCGCTGCGCTTTTGGCAGGGTGGCACTGCGCTTTTGACAATGGCGCTATGCTCTTGGTAGGAGAGCTTAAAAACCATAAAACACTAAAGGAAACTCTAAATTTCCCTCTCCTTCCATCATTACAAGTAAGTGGCCATCCCTCACTTTACTTTTGGTTTGCAAATGAAGTCTATAAGCGTCGTTTTCCATGTTTAATATGAAATCCTAAAATCTCTATAATGATGCTTAAACCCTAAATATTCATTGTTCATCCTATCACCTATCCCTACAGATCCAAATTCACATATCCCTATTCCCCTATCACCTTGTCCCTTTTTCCCTTTACCCCTATTCCATATCATTCTCGTTCCCTTTGTCCCTCTTCCCCAAGAGAAAAATCTCAAGAAAACAAGCCGACCCTCTCATTTCCTCCTCCTCCATTCATTTCCTAGTCATAAGCTCATCTCCCATCCCCTCATCCATAAAAAAACTTTCAGTCATTCCCTTCATACACCTCAACCTTGCAAACATGGACCAAGAAGACCGAGACTACGAGGAGGAGGAAAATTGTGGCAGTGAAAGCTAGGCTAAGGCGGGCTCTAAAGGGAAAAAAGGAGGAGGATAGACTTAGGATGCTGGTTGAAGCTTCCTTGGCTCATAATAGCACTTGATGATGGTGCTTCTCAGCAATTTTGGGCAAATTTGGAGCAAATTTTGTCATTTGCAAATTTTGGATTTCAATACACAGGAAAACTGCCTAAAAGCGTAGCGCCACCCGGGCTGCGCTTTTCCTAGGGGCACCCATTGAAGAAATGGTTTCATTTTTGGATTTAGAGTGATTAGGACATGCACCCTAGAAATTTTCAAAGTTTTTGGGGCAGGACTGGTCCACCAAAAGGTCTAAAACACCTTAAAAATGACATTTCTGCCACTTTTTGGACACACAGAAGCAGTCTTTGGATAATCAAGTTTTTAGGGGTCAAATGAGCTTAAAATGAAGAAATTATAGGCTTCTTGGAAAGTAGACTTGAAGACATTTCCAATGAGCTATCATGGTCTCTATTTGGATGCCAAGAAGGCCTCCAAAAGGGACTTGAAAGTAGCGTTGTGCTTTTGGCAATTTTGCTCAGGGTTGCTATTTTTCCAATTTTTTATTGTAATCATGGATTCTCTCACATGGTGGATGATTTACCATTGTAAATGATGACTTGGAATGTAATTATGATAGATAAATAGTAATATAGGGTAGATTCATTGCTTTAGAAGTTAGTTTGAGCTCAAATGAATGAGTTTTTCACTTTTAGATGCAAGTTTTTGAGATGCCTATACTCCTGTTTCTTGTTCATTATTAGTTAGATTAGCTCCTCATCTTAGGGATTCGACTCTTGAAGATGGGAGGAGGTTGAATTCATTCCTATATCTTCTTCTTCTTTCTCATTGTAAAGGGTTGGACTCAGTTGGATCCTCAGACCTTGATTGTACATCTTTGTAAGTAGTTTGGTAGGAGATTAATAGGAATTGCAACTATTTTTATGGGATCCATGTGGTATACGTTTTAGTACAGCTTCTTCTTATGTGATCATATGTTAATGAGTTTTATTTATTC
Organism: Pinus tabuliformis; assembly: GCA_031772625.1. NCBI lineage: Eukaryota > Viridiplantae > Streptophyta > Pinopsida > Pinales > Pinaceae > Pinus > Pinus tabuliformis. The sequence goes on from CM062817.1 coordinate 1,117,340,157, forward strand.
CATTAATCATTTCTAGTTGAATGTTTTCAAGTTGATAGGTAGAATTCATTATATCAGTGCTCTGCCTTGGGAAACCATTCATCATTTCATGTTTTCTACAGTCTAGGATGGATCCATGGTTTTCACGTGCCCTTATTAGCTTCTCACAAGTCTAAAACATCTCACCTCATCAAGCTCTTGAGTGCTAAAGCCTATGCCTACCTTTCCCCATTGAACACCCTACAATTATGACCTAGTTTCCTAGACCTAAACTGTCCATCTCCTCCTAATCCAGGAAACCCCCTTCAAAAATCCAATCAAAACTTTCATGCTACTATACCTAGCCTAATATCCTTTACCTGATCCAGTCATCTTGGCTATGATCCTTATGGAGAGAGCCATCTCCCGGTCTGGTAGGGCTAGCTACTTGGCTAAGTGTGGTTTGTGGTTACCCTGGCATTGCCTTCCTTCAGCCTGAGGTTCAATCTATGTGATAACAGATGCAACAGAGGAGAATTTATGAGGATGGCCTTAAGATCATCAAAATATTTTTGGGCCACCTCGTCCCATGCAAAGGGCATTCCTTGTTTCAGCAACCGGGTAAATCCTGTGGCTAGCCCGACATAGTTGGGTATAAAATGATGGAGAAAGTTGGCCTTTCATTTTAGGCTTTTGAGTTGGTGTAGTGAAGATGGAGGGGGTAAATTTACAATGGCCTCGACTTTTAGTGGATCTAGATGAATACTATGCTTGGAAATGATGAAGCTGAGGAGTCGTCTTGATTCCACATAGAAAACACATTTGTGCGGGTTCAACCGAATGTTATAGTGTCTGCAGCATAGAAAAATCTACCGAAGATGGTCTGGGTGATCTTGGCGCTTATGAGAATGGGCAGGAAGGTCATCCAAGTAAGGTTGGACAATGTTGCGAATATCATGAAACACATAGGACATTGCTCGTTGAAACATGGCTCCAACATTTTTGAGGCCGAAAGGGAGCTTCTTGTACGTGAACGTACCCCATGGGTAGATAAAGGTTGTCTTCTCTTGGTCGGCCGGTGCGATATTAATTTGGTTATATCTAGAAAAACCATCCATAAAGGAAAAGCTCTCGCTCCCGACAAATTCATTAATGATTTGATCAATGAAGGGAGTAGGGTAGTTTTCTTTAGGACAGGCATGATTAAGATCTCGATAATCCACACAAACACAGATCGTGCCTTGTTGTTTAGTCACCACGACAATATTGGACACCCAGTCTGTAAAGGGGATGGGATAAATGAACCCAACTTTGAGAATCTTTTCGACTTCACCCTTAATAGCAACAGCCTTCCTAGGGTGCACTGGGCGAAGCCGTTGGCAAACGGGCTTCACATGTGGATACGTTGTTATTTCATGCACCACAATGCTAGGATCGAGGCCAGGCATTTCGTCGTAAGATCATGAAAACAGATCACGTAATTCCTAAAATAGACGAGTATATGTCTTGATCTCATCCGGAGAACAAGATACCCCAATATGAACATGTTCAACAACATTGGGTTTGATAGAAATGTCAATCGGCATTGTTTGGGTAATATTACCCAGATTTCCTTCTGACCATACTTCATGAGTAACGGTTGGTGGCGAAAATGGAGATGAGGACTCTGCGAAAGTAGTAGAGATAACCATCAGGCGAGGCATGAATGAGGAGCGTTGATGTATCGATCCATGGTGGTTCCTCGAGAGACATGATTTCCGTGATGCCTTCATCAGCGAGGAAGGTCTCGGCTAAGGGATCGGATGATTCCAAAGTGCCAAGCTAGGGGGATTGAGAGTGCATATTGAGAGAGGTGTTCGACATATGAGAATCAAAGGACACAGAGTTCAAGGATGAAACAATTTCCACGTAATTGACTTCGATGAGACTAAGTGGCATAACCTCGCCCCAAGTATCAACAAGATCTGGCGCAAGTATGACCCAGGGATCAGATTTAACCGAGATCATGTTGACAGAGGCAACATGAGGAGGTGGGAGTGGAAAAATTCCCATTAAGGCAGAATATTTGAAGAGACCCGCCCCCACACTCTCATAGGGAGCACCAGAGTGCTTGACATACAGAACATTGCCATCCGAGGAGGAAGAGGCAAAGAAAGATAGTTGATCAACGGTGACAATCTTCCCTTGATGGGGAAAATAGATTACGTGAAACAAAGAGGAGGCCACATCATGCATGGCATGAGTCCAACTTCGGATGAGTATAAGATTATAATTGAGATTGGCATCAACAATCTCTACTTCGACTTGCACTGTCTTGCCTTCCAGGGTCATGGCAAGGTTAGGTAAGACACCAAAGGGTTGCGAATCGTGCCCATCGAAAGCTTCCAAAGTGTTCGAAGACTGGTTCAGTGTAGGGGAGCCAATAGCCTTCCAACATGCAGTTGACATGATGCAGGTGGAGGCACCTTCATCGATGAGAGTGCGGTAGATGGTCTTCTCGTTAATGATTACCTGAATAAGAAAGGCAATCTAATGAGGGAGCCGTGGAACATGGTTCTCTAGATCAAAACATATCAAATTAGAATTGGTGGGATCGATGCCCCCGATAGTTGACAACAAAGATTTCCGCTGTGATGGGCAGCTTTGGAGTACCTCGAGAGCCGACATGGCTAATGGCGCCTGAGCCAAATCCTCAACAATATTGTAGTGCTGAGCAGCTCAGGCATTGAGATTATATAAGGATTTCCACAGCACATCTTGAGAGGATGGCTATGTAGCAGAATCAGGGTCAGGGCACTCGATTTGTAGAGGGCCAGAACTCATCGTAGAAGAAGAAGGTGCAACTTTTTTTTCTTTCCCAGCTGCTAGAGCTAGAGTTTGATAATCTTTTTACCGGGTGGCCACATTAATGGGCGTGCTCATCATGAACACTTGAGATCCAGAGAAAGCAGATCGAGGTTGGTCTACCATTTAGGTCTCCTGAGATGGAAATGGCTCTTTAAGTATAACAGGGGTCCCTTTGAGCAGGTAAATAATTTCAGATCGTCAAGGACAATCCTTAGTGTAGTGATCCTCCTCGCAAATGAGGCAGCGATACTCAGGTTTCCATTGCGAAGATTCACCAGCAGATGATTTGGGAGGACCATGTTTTAGGGCATCGACTTTAGCTTTGCCTTTGCCTTTCTTTTTCCCCTTTGAGTATTTGACTATTGTAGTAGATTGAACAACATGGACCTTTGAGGTTTTACCAGGGCCAGGTGGATGTAGAGATGAACTATTAGGAGTGACATTCGAGATTAACTTCTATTTGGAAGAAGTTTTAGCAGGGGTCTAGGATATTGAACCAATAACTCCATCAATGGGAGGAACAACTGGTGACTTTGATGCTGCGGGATCGGATGATGGCCACAAAGCATTGGGTAACAACTCATATAAAGTGCCAGACTGAGAGTAAACCAGATCCAAGTACTGGGCACAGGCAATGGCTTGCTCTTTAGTGACGCATCCACCCATACTTATATCGTGAGCAATTGGGGCTACAAATGATTTGGTAAACCATTTAGTGAGAAACTGATTAGCTATCTTGAATTTGATCAGGCGATGTCTACATCTCCATTCATGGATATGATTAGATATGTGCATTGCAGTGTCTTTCTTAAGCGATGTGAGCAAATAGGTGCTAGTTTCATAGCGAATCGACTGCTAAAAATGCTTGAGGAAAGCCATGGCTAATGAATTGAAGTCATGGAAAGTACTTCGAGGTAGCTCATTGTACCATTTCGTTGCAGCACTCGTGAAGGTTCGTTGGAAAAGACGAAGATGAATGGAATCGTCCACGTACGAGTTCGACGAGCACTAGAGGTGATATGTCATCACATGGGCCTGAGAATCTTCTTTAGCTTTTCCATTGAACTTTGGGTAATCACTTGGTATCTTGGATGGCACCGAAGGCCAGTACAGAGAATGAAGGAATGGATCATTCGTAAGGCGTGATACATCTGGCAACTCAAGTGTAGCCGAGAAAGGTAATTGAGTGTTAAAAGGCATGGGAGGTCGATAAGCAAGCCCATAGGGAGGAGCGCATCCCTGCAAGTAAGGATTTTGGCCCCACAGTGGGGGATTTTGGCCATATGGCATCTGAGACTGCCCCCATTATGGGTTACCTTGACCATAAGGAGGATTCTAACCTTGAATGCCTTGAAATTGTCCAGGCACAAGATGCTCATAGGTAATGTATGGGTTAAAAGTCTGTTGAGTTTTTTTACCTTGGACATATGGTCATGAGACCTATTATCTTAGAACATAGGGTTGTTGAGCCTGTTGTCCCTAAACAAGAGGGTTCTGGACTCGCAATCCTTGGGCATAAGGTTGATACACTTGTTTCCCTTGGACATAGTGGTTTTGTACCTGGTGCCCTTGGTTGGCAGGATTCTGAACTTGATGACATAGGACAAGAGAATTTTGGGCCTGCTACTGCAAGACTTGACCTTGACCCTGCCCCTACAAGGGTTGACCTTGTTGATTGTATACAAGGGTTGTTGCTGCCCTGGTTGGTTTTTTTGTTGCTAGGGTTGACCTTGCAGTTGCAAAATTTATCCCTGGGATTGCAGAGGTTGGCACGATGAGGGTATGGGTTGAGAGGTATGTGGAGCATATTTCAATTGCTGTTGCGGGGCCTGCTGCAATTGTTGTAAGGATTGACCTTGCAGTTGTTGCAGGAAACCTTGCTGTGGGATAATTTTCCCTCAGTGTTAAATGGAGAGCCTTTGTTGCAACAAAGGTTTCCCTTGTGGTAACAAAGGCTGCCTTAGTTGTTTTAAAGGATATCCTTGTTGTTGTAAGGGTACTTGAATAGTGCCCAGGAAATTACCGAACTGAATCTAGTCGTAGCCAGGATGGATGTACTGCCTAAATTTGAGGGTGTAAGGTTGATTAACCAATCCTTGAGAACCATACATGGAACGTAAGGATTTTGGTATTGGACCCGAGCCCCATAAGGCTACTGATACTGAACATTGCTCGATCCAGATGGACCAATGGGAATCTGAACCTATTGGTACTAGACATTGCTTGATCCAGTAGGGTTAGCAGGGTTATAAACAATACTAGAAAGGGGATGGTTTAAGCCAAGCATGTGATCTTGTGATCCACTCACATTAGTGGCACCTAAAACCATAGATACATTCAGGTTCTGCCCCCAAGTGGTGGCACAATTTTGCCACTAACTAATGGGACAGAGGAACTGACAAAGGCAATCTTTGAAACTGTTGGTTGTGACTGATGTGTAACTGGGATCGATGATACAAGGGTATTTAGAATGGTGGGCTGCATCGGGACTGAAGTAACAACCTGTTGGGAAGTCGTGTTCATGACTAATGGACCTGACGTAGGCCTGACGCCTGACGCCCATACATGATTATGGTAGAGTGATGAGACACTAGGTGTGCTTGAAACTAAGTGTCTGAAAGACACATAGTTGGGTGGCAAGCTGGCAGGAATACATTTCGAATAAGGGAAACCATTAGGGGGAAACTGCAATTGCAATTCTCCCCCCTCAACAGTATGTGGAGTAGAAACTTCAAACACATCTGGAGATGTGACTCGAGCATCGCCTTCAGATTCCATGTTTGAAAACAAATGATGACAAATGGTCGAACGTGTACTGGGGGATAGTTCCAAAGGAACACCCGGCTGGTCGTACAAACTGTAAGGACACTATGGTGATATCTCAACAATGTCAAAGAGAGGGTTTGGAGGATAGATAACCAGTCCAAGCTGATTGTCAATGGTCGGCGAGTTCTTTGGAGTTCAAACGGGATTGTCTCGAGATTCTGGGTCAAGATCAGCAGATGACCCTGAATCGAAAGTAGGTAGAGGACGAGATGACAATGGTTGAACAATGGTTGAAAATCACTTTTCCGCTTTCATTCCATATTAACCCCTAATTTTAACTATAGTTATTTAATTCCCGAAAATAACCCTTCCCCGTATATTTTATTAAATCCCATATGATAATATCCCGCCGGACGTTTGAAATATAAACCTTACTTAGTAAATTAATTAAATGGGTTAATTAACCGATCAATGACTAGTTAAGAGCCATAACCCTCCACCAAACAAAAAGGGGTTAATTAATCAAATAGTGATTAATTAATAACATGTTCCACCAATCAAATCATCCCCGATGTCATTAAGTTCCCTTAAACCGCAGTTGCTATCCCGTTGGGCCCCTCCATTAACTCCCCGATCAAATCACACCCTCGACCACCGTGTGATCTGACCCCTTCAAATCCAATGATCTATACTCATATCGGGAGGCCTCCAAAGGCCGACCTTTACCTGCCCGATGTGAGCAATTTCACTGTTCACCCCACCGCTACTTGGCGCCCGATGAATGGCATCGAGCGGCCTCCCATCAAAACTGCCCACGACTCATTAGCGTTGCGATGGCCCTTTCAATACCACTTCCCCGCCATTTCGATAAACGCCCATCCGTTCTTTTAATTGACTTTCGCGCCATATTTCGAAATTCTTCCCGTTAAAACTTATAACGTGAAAACCTGTGTTTTCACGGTTTTCACCTGTTTGACTGTGTAAACCTATGAAACCCTCTAGCGCCTCCCTGAACCTTTGCAACATAATTTCACCATCTGTTTTTTGTCCAAAACCCTATTGCAACCCCTTTCCCAGTCATCCTTGTGCCAGAGAGCCATCAAGCACCCTTCATGAAGACCTGTGTTCTCTTAAAAAATATTGAATTTTTTCAGGTTATCAAACTAAGATCAAATCTTGGATAAACAGTTCTGATACTAGTCCCATAACTGGTTTATTCCAAGAATCAACAAGAAACCTCATTCAGCACCTGTATTAAGAGGAAGAACACAATTACACACAAAACAGAGAAGAAAACAGTCACACAGAGCTATGACTGTCAAAACAGAGGAACCAGACAAAGAATACAATTACAAGACAAGTGAACAAAATATGCATGTACTTAACCTATATCCACTACCTGATGTTGATATACACAAAAATAAAAGAATTTACTATTGAAATAGACAGTAAAAACCTAAAATATACAGTGAAGGTAAAAGGACACAGTAAAGAATAGTCAAAGTGTATCAGGATTAAAGAGTATCAGATTGAATACCAAGTCAAGTAAATCAGCTAGCATGAAGATAAATAATAGGGAAGACGGTTACAAAGCATAGCATACAGATTCATGTCAAAGTGAAAAAAAAATGGTAAAAGTAAACTTGGATGTAGTAAGGGTTAAACAGAGATGAAAACACTTTCACCAGCAACAATGAAGTTCATCCAAAGCAAAAGTGAAAAACGGTTAAAATAAATTTGAGGTTAAAAGATGAAATCAGAGCAGAAATGGTACATTCTTCAAAAATTTCCTGTTTAAGGCATAGTTTTTCATAAACTATTGTGGCCAATCCAAGATGTATTTTGGGAAAATGGAGAAGGTTTTTGTTCCTAACAGGCTAATCGACAAAAACCTATCTCACTTTTTACACAAGTATTACCAAAAGTGAGATAAGTGCATGTCTTCACAGCCTATTTTTCAGTTTGTGCAAAGTCCTGTTTTTGACATCTTTTTACAGAGAATATTGTGAACATATGGAGCTGAATTGTGGGAAACTGGGAGAGGTTTATCTCAAAAACATTCTTATCTACAATAAACTCTTTCACTTTTTACTTATCTAGCTCATATTGCGATATATAAGCTTATCATTGGAACCTAAGTTTGCAGAATTTCTGGGGCAGAATGCACAAAAGGAAGGAGGCAGTGAGTGATTTGGAAGCCTCATCATCACTTAAGAGTTGCTATCAAATTCGAATTTCTCTTCTTTTTCACCATAAATCCATAAAATTAGTGCCAAATAGATTCATTAGTTTTGAATGTCCTTTATTTAAGTTCTATTAATGTAAAACAGTTTGAGATATTTGTAAAACCAATCTTGATATTTCTTCAAGATATTTCAGTTTAGAATTAGTATAAATACTTCTTCATTTGAAGTATTTTTGGTGGATTAAAAATCATTTATGTAGACTTTTTGTTTGGAGCTAAAGTATCTATTGTAATCAAGGCTGGACTGGTTTACTGGATTAAATAAAGTTGAGGACATTTCACTTGATTCATGTGCACTGTGGGAAACAATTAAGTATAACTTCTCTGAGTTTGAATATTGTTTTCCTTTATGTTATGAAATATCATATGTGTTTCTCATCATTCTTAAAATCAAACGAGTAATATCATCATAATTAGCCTAATTTCTCCCTGTTTTAACTGTTTGCTTCTTTAATGTTTTCTACTAAATTACTTAAGTTTGGGAATTCTTAGTTGCTCCCTTACTTCTGTAATGCATTCCCTCTATTGGCCCCTAGTACAGGATTCTTAATTTCCCTTGCTATTTGCCAAACCTCCCTTCTTCATCTTAATCCCTGTTAAGGATTCTTCATTGCCCTTGGCCCTGGCTAAAATTTTCATCCATTGAAACCTTCAGATTTGTCCTTGTTGTGCTAGCTTGCCTTGTGAACTCTTACTTCAGTGATTAATCAAGTCCTGATAAACCTTTCATACTTGACTCCATAGCCCAATGCCCTAAGTACTTGCTCTTCCCATCTGTCTTCTTAATTCCACCACCCAATCAAAACAAAACACCCCTAAACTTTCACAACTAGCCTAATATCCCATCAAACAAAGTTAAATTATAAAGAGAGAGCCCTCTCTGGACTTAGGTTGGCTAGAACCTGAGTTTAAAAGATTGGTTTGTGGTTACCTCGGAAATTTCTTTCTTTAACCTTGAGAAAATTCTGAGTGATAACATAGTGGTGACTCCACTAGGGAGAACTAACATTTTCTTCAGAATTGTTTTACAGGTTTAGATCTGATCTATGATGGTGGACAGTGATCAGACACACAAAGGTTAAAATAATCCATCTGGCGACTCCAAATCAATTTCACAATCAAGAATCCACTAGAGAAATGAACCTGAAAGAACTGTGTGAAAAGATCAGGGTTTTAACTTGGATTGTTATCCAAGAAATTATGTTCTTCCTAATTGATAACGTTTTTCAATGTATATTGTATTTTAAAGAAGATTTTAGATCATTTTTTTATTATTTTCCTTTAAAAGTTTTAGATATAAAGTCTCCTTACATATTTGAACAACTTTCTTCTGAATCTAATGAAGATCATATTCCAATCAAAGAAACTGAAACAATCAAAACTAATCATACAATCCCTGTACATGTTCCTATACCTTGTAAAGTTCCTGATAGATATAAGCCCCTCATGTTACCTACTACACTCCATGCTTTCCCTAACGATTATCACAAGTACCTCCCTAGGTTTGATGGAGAGAATGGTATCACTACCCAAAAATAGATTCAAGATTTTGAGGATTATCTTAACTTATTTGAAGTAGATGAATAGGATGTTAGTATTAGGCTTTTTGCTCTTTCTTTGCAAGACAAAGTCAAGAGTTGGTTCAAAACCCTGCCTGAAGCAAGCATCTCGAATCTCCAGCAGTTTCTCAAATTCTTCCTTGATATATGGATAATCAAAGTCAATATTCTTATAATCATAGAAGAATATAATTAGCTAAAAAGACATCCAGATGAAACAATACAACAATTTTCAGACAGATTTAATCAAATCTATTATTCAATGCCATCAAATATAAGACCTCCCCCTGGTTCACTCTTTTGCATTACCCAAGAGCATTTGATCCAAAGCTAGAATTTCAGTTAAGAGAAAGAAACCCCTCAACACTGGAACAAATGCAAAGCATGGTAGTAGATTTAGAAGTTAATCTGCAAATTAGAAGAGAAAAGTTGAAAGTAGAAGTAGAGGTAAAACTTGACATTTTGATAAAGAAGATAAAGGAGAGGATACAGAAGATCACCATGAAAGATGAAATTTTTGCTCAAAATCACCATGACACATTTGTTTCACAAAAAGAAGAGGTTGATAGCCATGAACAAATTCCTGTTAATTCCAACCACCATAAATCTGAAGATAGAGTTATAGAACCATATGTGGAGAGGCAATCTGCTGATCTAATATGTACATTTGGTGACATTACTTCTTATGATGATGTGCCTAAGCTTGATCACTATAATAATGATTATGTTCCTCAAATCCAAATTAACCTTACAGAGGAATCAGAAGCTAATTTGAGGAATAAGGAAGTTCAGGTTCAGCATCTTGAAAATATTGATCAACTTGTTCATTTCAACTATGAGAATGAGGAGGAAAGTGCAGAAAATTTTGAAAACAGTGAAGGAACTTTACCATTATGTTTTGCTTCATTTCAGTTTATCAGAGATAAATTTCATGCAATTAGAAATCAAATGTCAACAAGTTTTGATATTAACCATATAGAGGGCAATAAAATCCTTATTCAAGACTTCTCATATCTAGATTTGCAACCCCAAAATGCTATTGAATGTCAGCCTGCAAAAGAAGACTTGGAAGCTGGAACATATGGTCAAAATATCCAAGATGATTCCTTACCATTCTGTTCTGAGTCAGTTCAGTTTTTGAAAGGAAATTTGCATAATCTATATGTTAAAAAGGATGAGCAGTTTTTAGAAAATCATGAAATTTCATTGGAACCAATAGAAATGGACGGCAACAGTCTCTTCAAGTCTTTCATGATCCAATAGTTGATGTGTTGGATGGAATTTGTAGTCAAAGTCCTTCTCCATTAGCTAACTATGACTTTGAAAAAAGTATTGATACAGACTTGGCTAGGCAACTAGTTTTCTTGCCATTTTCAGAAGAAACATCATCACTAAGCTCATTTGAAAACATGCAGGGTCATAAAGATGAAGGTATTATTTCAATTTCATGGCATGCAGGCCACACACAACAGATGTACAGTTGTTTGAAATAGTTCAAGAATAGTGTATATATTTTACAAGATCCTTTTGTACAATTTCGAGAGTCAACAAAGGAAATCAGGAATTTCCTTATCTTCTCAAAGGTTAACAAAATTATATTTGACTTCAGGATCTCAATTTTAACCACCAACAAGCACAAGCAACAAAAGTCACCAACGTATATGATGCTTGATGGGTTGCATTGGTTGTTTCATTTTACCTAACCAGCAATCAGAAAGTTGATTAGAGTAAGTAGGTAGAATTTCAGTTTGAATAAATTCGGTTTTCAGCAGCAACTTTATGCTATATCAGATTTCAGCTTGCAGAAAAGGTTACAATTTCAGTTCAATATTTTCAATCACAAAGATTATACAACAGAGCATACACATGTGTGGGATTGGCCCAATGGATCAGGCTACTAGTCGACAGTGTTCTTGACATTTTACAAGGAAATGTCATCCGCAAGTGAAGCCGTTGTTAGGTTCCTATACTAATAGGTGTCATAATTTATGATTTGTTGGGTGTGGAGCCTGATTATCTTCTATATTCAAAGGTATCGCCACATTGGACCCCAGTTCGAAATGGGGCAGCAACGCCGCCCGTAAAATATTCGCTGCAAGGGGGTCTGGGGGAGGTGGTTGCGACCTTTGGGGAGCCCCCCCTAGCGGGGGGTTTCTGGGGCAGCGCCCCTGAAGCTAAAAACATATGTAAAATTTCCTTGTAAAAGTATAGTAATTTCTAGTCAATCTGGGCCGTTCAGTAGGCGGATGATCTGACGGTAGAACTTATATTTAGTTTAGGGTTTTTTGCCCTAGAAGGCAACCCCTCTCTTTGTATGAGGGCATTGTATTGAGTCTGTGTAATATATGTGTATTCTTCGAGAGAGAAATAGAGAGGTGAGACTGTGAGAGAAAACAAAGGATATTACAACGGATCTGCTGTAGGTTGTGTCTCTTCATTTTGCTGGATAATGGAAAGGAAGGACTGGCTGTTCGGGGTGTACGTAGCCCAAACTAGGTGAACCATGTATATCTGTGTCTCTCTTGTTTTATTCGTTTTCTGTGTTTATATTTCTACAATATTTTATGTGTTCCATTGCTCCGTAATATATAATTTTCTAACATGATTGACTTAGTTTATCTCTCTAATATGTACATACCTTTGCTTTCTGTAAATGTTTTCCATATTCAAAAATTCAAAAAAATTAAAAAATGTAAATAGGGTATGCCGTAAAAGAAAAAATCAAAGGGCAAAAAGAAGGAAAAAGGTCAAAAAAGATGAAAATGAACCCCAAAAATAAAAAATACCATGAAAGTGTGCAAGCCCAAAAGCCACTACCATTTACTTTTATGCATAATAATGATTGTGTGCAGCTTGTTATTTATGCCACAATCCATGGTAATCAAACAGTTTAATCTTGGTTATTCCATGTTTTGAATTTCATGCTTAGAGATAGAGAATAAAATCTGACCAAACTGTTTAATCTTGGCAGATAAGTAGATAAGTAGAGGAAATAAAAGGAACTTAACAGTTTAATATGATCCCTTGGATGTAATAAGGATAGATTTAGATAGATTTCTATTGTAAAAGAAAAGAAAATGGTTTTGATGAGGGTTTTCCAGCTTAAGTGCACCCTAATAAAGAGTAGAAAAAATGGTAGGATGAGTAGGTGGGTAAGTAGTTGAATGGTTGCAGAATTATGATGAATGGTTAGTTAAAGATCATAGCATATGCTTCATCATCAATTTACTAAAACATTGATGAAAATTTAGTGGTTACAAAAATTCAAATGGTTAATATCCCCATTCATTTCACCCTTAATTTACTAATTTCCCACAAGTAAAAGCAAAAGTACCTAAAACCTTAAGTTAAAGGGGCTCAAATAATTTCTCTAACTTCTTGAGGGACCAGACCCTCGGCCCAATAACTTATAGGATCTAAGTACTAAAAGCCTCTCACCCATGTTCACCCCTTCATAATTCATTCATTTCATTTGGAAAATCCCTTTTCCTAAGGTGGAATCACCATTTACCTAGGGAAAGTTATTTACCCCTATACAAAAACCCCTTTTTCACAAAAACCCACAAAAAGCATTTAGCCTAAGTTATAATGTGCAAGTGCAAACATGAAAAACAAATGTTAAACTCATTATACTTAGCGCAAAAATCACTTTTCCGCTTTCATTCCATATTAACCCCTAATTTTAACTATAGTTATTTAATTCCCGAAAATAACCCTTCCCTGTATATTTTAATAAATCCCATATGATAATATCCCACCCAAGGTTTGAAATATAAACCTTACTTAGTAAATTAATTAAATGGATTAATTAGCCGATCAGCGACTAGTTAAGAGCCATAACCCTCCACCAAACAAAAAGGGGTTAATTAATCAAACAGTGATTAATTAATAACCTGTTCCACCAATCAAATCGTCCCCGACGTCATTAAGTTCCCTTAAACCACAGTTGTTATCCCGTCGGGCCCCTCCATTAACTCCCCGATCAAATCACACCCCCGACCACCATGTGATCTGACCCCTTTAGATCCAACGGTCTATACTCATATCAGGCGGCCTCCGAAGGCCGACCTTTACTCGCCCGATGTGAGTGGTTTCACTGTTCACCCCGCCACTACGTGGCACCCGATGAATGGCATCGGGCGGCCTCCCCTCAAAACTGCCCACGACTCATAAGCAGTGCGATGGCCCTTTCAATACCGCTTCCCTGCCATTTCGATAAACCGCCCGTCTGTTCATTTAATTGACTTTCGCACCATATTTCGAAATTCTGCCCGTTAAACCTTATAACGTGAAAACCTGTGTTTTCATGGTTTTCGCCCGTTTGACTGTGTAAACCTATGAAACCCTCTAGTGCCTCCCTGAACCTTTGTAACGCAATTTCACCATCTATTTTCCGTCCAAAACCCTATTGCAACCCCTTTCCCAGTCATCCCTGTGCCAGAGAGCCATCAAGCACCCTTCATGAAGACCTGTGTTCTCTTAAAAAATATTGAATTTTTTCAGGTTATCAAACTAAGATCAAATCTTGGATAAACAGTTCTGATACTAGTCACAGAACTGGTTTATTCCAAGAATCAACAGGAAACCTCATTCAGCACCTGTATTAAGAGGAAGAACACCATTACACACAGAACAGAGAAGAAAACAGTCACACAGAGCTATGACTGTCAAAACAGAGGAACCAAACAAAGAATACATTTACAATACAAGTGAACAAAATATGCATGTACTTAACCTATATCCACTACCTGATGCTGATATACACAAAAATAAAAGAATTTATTGTTGAAATAGACAATAAAAACCTAAAATATATAGTGAAGGTCAAAGGACACAGTAAAGAACAGTCAAAGTTTATCAGGGTTAAAGAGTATCAGATTGAAGACCAAGTCAAGTAAATCATCTAGCATGAAGATAAACAGCAAGGAAGACAGTTACAAAGCATAGCATACAGATTCACGTCAAAGTGAAAATAGAATGGTAAAAGTAAACAGTAAAAGTAAACTTGGATACAGTAAGGGTTAAATAGAGATAAAAACACTTTCACTAGCAACAATGAAGTTCATCCAAAGTAAAAGTGAAAAACAGTTAAAAGAAACTTGAGCTTAAAAGATGAAATCAGCGCAGAAATGGTACATTCTTCAGAAATTTCCTATTTAAGTCATATTTTTTCAGAAAATATTGTGGCTAATCCAAGAAGTATTTTGTGAAACTGGAGGAGATTTTCATTCCTAACAGGCTATTCGACAAAAACCTATCTCACGTTTTACACATGTATTACCAAAATTGAGATAGGTGCATGTCTTCACATGCTATTTTTCAGTTTGTGCAAAGTCCTGTTTTTGACATCTTTTTTCAGAGAATATTGTGAATAGCTGGAGCTGAATTTTTGGAAACTGAGATAGGTTTATCTCAAGAACATTCTTATCTACAATAACCTATTTCACTTTTTACATATATATCTCGGATTGAGATATATAAGCGTATCATTGGAACCTAAGTTTGCATAATTTCTGGGGCAGAATGCACAAAAGAAGGAGGCAGTTAGTGACTTGGAAGCCTCATCATCACTTAAGAGTTGCTATCAAATTCGATTTCTCTTCTTTGTCACAATAAATCCATAAAATTAGTGCCAAATAGATTCGTTAGTTTTGAATGTCCTTTATTTAAGTTCTATTAATGTAAAACAGTTTGAGATATTTGTAAAACCAATCTTGATATTTCTTCAAAATATTTCAGTTTAGAATTAGTATAAATACTTCTTCATTTGAATTATTTTGGTTGGATTAAAAAGAATTTATGTAGACTTTTGTTTGGATCTAAAGGAGCTATTGTAATCAAGGCTGGATTGGACTGGATTATATAAAGCTAAGGACATTTCACTCAATTCATGTGCATTGTGGGAAACAAATAAGTCTAACTTCTCTGAGTTCGATTATTGTTTTCCTTTATGTCATGAAATATCATATGTGTTTCTCATAATTATTAAAAGCAAACAAGGAGTAAAATCATCAGAATTAGCTTAAGTTCTCTCTGTTTTAACTGTTTGCTTATTTAATGTTTTCTACTAAATTACTTAAGTTTGGGAATTCTTAGTTGCTCCCTTACTTCTGTAATTCATTCCCTCTATTGGCCCCTAGTACAGGATTCTTAATTTCCCTTGCTATTTTCCAAACCTCCCTTCTTCATCTTAATCCCTGTTAAGGATTCTTCATTTCCCTTGGCCCTGGTTAAGATTTTCATCCATTGAAACCTTCAGATTTGTCCTTGTTGTGCTAGCTTGCCTTGTGAACTCTTACCTCAATGATTAATCAAATCCTGATAAACCTTTCATACTTGACTCCATAGCCCAATGGCCTAAGTACTTGCTCTGCCCATCTATCTTCTTAATTCCACCACCCAATCAAAACAAAACACCCCTGAACTTTCACAACTAGCCTAATATCCCATCAAACAAAGTTAAATTATAAAGAGAGAGCCCTCTCTGGACTTAGGTTGGCTAGAACCTGAGTCTAAAAGATTGGTTTGTGGTTACCTCGGAAATTTCTTTCTTTAACCTTGAGAAAATTCTAAGTGATAACAGGATGGGTACTGACCTTTCAACACCGAGGAGCTGCTCCGCCACTAACTCTAGTGCATGTGTGTCGCCAGAGTTGATGCGAACAGTCGGGGTGTTTAGATGGAGGGTGACCCAAGTATGGAGCTGCGAGACTTTAATCGTGAACTGAACCTTTGAAAAAATATTCTAAATGCTTTAAATTCATTAATTCCATTGCAAGGCATTCTCTCCTCTTGATCCGACATATGGTATCATGGGATATAAGCATCAAAGAATGGATCTTCTTTACCACTTTATAAGTCTTACATATCATTTCCATCCTCATAAGGACCTTTGGAGAGATGGAGATAACATTGGCTCCAACAGGGGACAAGACATTGGATTTGAATGCGTTAAGAACCTGAAATCTAGTAATTTCTTTCTTGGGCATGGAGTCTTTTCAACAAAAAAAAATTACAAAAGAAAACATTTAAAAACTTGAAACATCAAAAAATATTTACATGCACACTCTGGTATTTACAATGCGTGTGGGAAAAGTACCTTTAATTCTGGAAATAGAGTTTGAGGAACTGACCATTTACTGGTAGTTCCAGTGACTCCTTCCAAGTTTTCTAGCATATAGGTGTTATTTCAATTTGCTTCAGAGATTTTGAAAGGACCGAGCCATAATGGGTCAAATTTCCCGTGATTTCCTTTATCCTCTCTTATAACATCCCATCGTAGGACCAAATCACCTTTTTGTAAAGGTTTGTCTTTTGCCTTTTTGTCAAACAAAGATTTCATTTTCAGTTGATCATTGGCCAATTTTCCCCCACCTCTTCTCTTCTCTCATTTATTCCAACCAGCTGATTTATCCTTCAAGTTACAGCATTGGTTCATCCTCTACTTCCTGCAATAACTTCGTGACTGGCATTGCCAACTGGATTGGGAATATTACTTCTTTTCCATATACCAGCTCGAAGGGTGACTTTCCAGTGGACCATTTATGGGTTACTTTGTTAGCCTAGAGATTGAATTCAATCCCAGTTTCTTTGATTTTCTGTAATTGTTTTCTTCAATACCCTTACCATTGTTTTATTAGAGGACTTGGTTAACCCATTTCCTTGAGGGTAGTAGGTAGTGGAATGCCCTATTTTGATATTAAAATTCTGACAGAAATTGATAAATTTAGTGGACTTAAAGACCTGAGTGTTGTTTGTTATGATCTTTGTAGGGCAACCAAAATGAGATAATATTTTATCCTACAGAAATTTAATCACCACATAATCAGTAACATTTTGAGCTGGGATGGACTCCACCCACTTTGTGAAATAGTCATTCGTCATTAGTATCCATTTATGTTGACCACTAGAGGGCAGATGTATCTCTTATAAAATCCAACCTGCCTTGTCTAAAAGGCTCTTTCCCATGTACTGGAATCAAAGGGAGAGGAGCTAGCTATTTCTTTTCAATGAAGACTTGGCATTTCTGACATGCCCGAACCTAAGAATGAACCTCTCCAAAGACTGTGGACCAATAAAATCCATCTTTCAAGATATTGTGAGCAGTGGTCTTCCAACTGTAGTGACCTCCACAAACACCTCCATGGAACTCTTCAAATACTTTGTGAGTTTCTCCTTCCACTAAGCACAACAACAGGATCCCAATAGGATCTTTCCAATAGAGTTGGCCATTTGATATGATGAACTGTTGAGCTTGCAGCCTCAATGTTCGATATTTGGACTTATTTGTTCCTAGTGGGCACCTCAGAAATAAAAGATAATGAATGATATTCTTATACCAATCCGACATTTCGTATTTGATATAAATTATTTGTTCTGAGGTATTGTTGTCATTCTATTGTACTCCTGCTTCATCCTCACCTGCTAGAAAATTTATTCCCAAAGCTGGGAGTTGGATTCTGACAGGATCTTGGACAACCCCTCGCCCTTTATGAGCTTTGTAGTCTTTATGTCCAAGTCATATTCCTGAATCTTAGCGATCCACCTCCCCCTTTTTCCCTCGCTTTCTCCTTGCATGAGTATGTCTTTAACTACAACCATTGGGACATAGGCTATGACATTGGATTGCAATACATAAAATCTGAATGCCTTTAATGCTTTGACCAAAGTGTAGGCCTATTTTTCTAGAATATTTTATTTCATCTCATATTCTCTCATAACTTGGCTAAAAAAGGATATCGGTTGTTCATATCCTTCCTTATTCTTCTGTAACAAAATAGCTGCAACAGTATGAGGGGAAGCAAAGGAAAAAAACAAAAAGATGTAGCATAGTTTGGACTAACTAGAACATGTGCTTCTGTAAAGGCTTCCTTGATTCGAGCAAAGGATTCCCAAGAAGTTGGGTTCTATTTTACCTCATTTTCCTTCTTCAACATGTCTATGATTCCTTTTACTATCTCAGCGTAATTGGGTATGACTCTCCTCAAGAAGTTGATTCTTCCCAAAAATACCTGGATTTCCTTCTTGTTCCTTGGTAGGGGGGTGTGGTTTATTTCCTCTACCCTCTTGGGATTTATTTTAACTCCTTGTGAGACTATATTTCCCAACAATTTTCCTTCACTCAAATCAAACTGGGACTTCTTAAGATTCAAGGACAATCCATACCTTCCACATTTCTTGAAGGTAAGTTGCAAGTGCAAGATGTGCTCTTCATCTATTTTTGAGAATACTGTGATATCATCCAAGTATACTACTACAATATTTCTTGTTCCCCCTCAAAGGCTATGTCCATGGCTCTTTGAAATGTTTCTCCAGCATTTATGAGACCGAATGGCATACGAGCATACATAAAAGTACCCCAAGGGGTAGTGAATGTCATTTTCTTTTGGTCATCTTGATGTATTTCCACCTGGTATATCTAGAGAATCCGCCCATCATGGACATCCTAGCTGAACCAACCACTTTCGGCAATATGTAATCCATATTGGGCAGTGGGTAGTTGTCCTTTAATGAAGTTATCTTTAGATTGTGAAAGTCCACACACAGCCTTATCTCCCCATTCTTCTTTCTGATCAGGACTAAGTTTGCCACCCATTCTGAATATCTAAGTGGTACTATGACTTTTTCCTACAGAAGTTTCTTGACCTCTCTTCCTATCTATGGAAGTAGGATAGGGTTCATTTTCCTCAGCTTTTTCTCATAGGGCTTTATTCCACTTTTGAGGTGAATCTTGTGCTAAATAATGTTAGTATGAAATGTTTTCAAATCATCATATGACCAAGCAAAAACATCTTTATAAGTTTTGAAAAGATTTAAATACCTTTGTCTGTAGAGTGAAGGGATCTCTCTCGACATTTTCACTAACTGGGGTTTTATCTTATATCCCAATGTTACAGTCTTCTACTTGCTCGTGAATCCCTTCCTCAGTCAGCTTTATGGGTGCATCATTTTTGTTTAATAAAATTTTCAAAGGGACTAGACCCCTTAGAATGGTATTTCCCTTCAGTTGTCAGACTTTGTGCCCTATTATGGTTTCCTCCAAACTGTGTGCTTCTTCTCTTCCTCCTTTTCCTCCTCTTGATCAATAGTTGAACTTGAAAACTCCCCAATGACCTCAATGAAGCGTTTGATCTATTTGTCATCCTCGAACACCTGTCAGTTCTTTATGTTATCAGGCACAGAAGGTCAGTATCTGACTTCCACTTCATATCTAAGGAGTGGATTTTGAAGATGCTTGAAATTGCTAGCAACTATATCTAGAAAATCTTCCATTCTGTTCCCTTCCCTAGGCAAGAACTGAACATTGAATGCCAACAAGAAATTATCAATTAAGTCCCATGCTTCATTTTTTAATGTCCTTAACATGGGATGCTTAGTCTGACATTGATTCCTTATTTGCTTCACTACTAATTCAGAAACCCCATATACTGCTAGACATGATATATTCATATTTCTTACCATTTATAAGCCAAGAAATAAAGCCTAATATTCTGCAAACATTATTGGTCGCTTCAAATTTTAGTTTAAATGAGAGAGGAATTAGATTACCTTTCGGTGATACCAGAAACACACCTACTCTGTTACCTTCCTTAGAGTTCACTCCATCAAAGTATAATTTCCATACCTTATCTGTGTCTATGCCTTCTTCTCTCGGATGGATTTCTGAGTGTACCTGAGTTTCCTCAAGGATGTAGTCATCTTCATCAAATAGTAGGGAGGAAAGATCACTCTCTCTTTCATACATAGGTGCATTTTTTGAACTTTCAACTGTTGTAACTGTTTTCATGAACCTAGACTCCCTGTAAAATCCTCTCTCCTCCCATCCAAAAGTAGGGATGGTGGTGTATCAAAAATATAACTTAATAGATCCTCCAATTTTAGATCCCCGATATCTATACAGAAGCATGCCAAATATGGTCGGGATATCAGTGACCACAATGTCCATTATTGTGATCTTGCCTAGAATTTGAGATAAGTTCACCACCAAGTCCTTTATCATCCCCAAACATTTCACTCTCTTCGAATCAAAAGAGTAAATATCTTTGTAAATCCTTGTTATTTGCAAACCGAGTTTCTCCATTACTGTTAAGGGCATAAGGTTTTGAGAGGCATCTGAATCCAACATGCAATTATGGAGTAGTACATTATGTATTATCAAAGTAACATAGAAAGGTGCCACTAAGGGATTTTGTTCTTCGACGTGGGCACCAAACACTACCATTGGTCTTTCTTCCTAAAGATTCAAGCAGTCATGTAAAGTACCCAAAGTGGATGGATACATAAACTGGGAGATCTGAGC
Source organism: Pinus tabuliformis (assembly GCA_031772625.1). Taxonomy (NCBI): domain Eukaryota; kingdom Viridiplantae; phylum Streptophyta; class Pinopsida; order Pinales; family Pinaceae; genus Pinus; species Pinus tabuliformis. Next base: position 1,117,360,831 of record CM062817.1, read on the forward strand.
TTTGTAATTGGGACGATTAAGGAGTTCAGTCAGAGGGCCTTGGATCTTGACTTTTTCCAGTTCTTTTTGTAGATTGAAGACATTGAGACCCTCTTTTTCATTACCAAGTTCAATTGATTCTTTATCTTTTTGTACTGCTTCCTTGTTGGGAAAAGGAGGCTTCTCTTGTTTAAGGATTTCAAGCACACCATGGTCCTGATTTAAGTGATCCTTCTTTTTTAACATATTTGGGTCTAGAGGCCCCTTTCCCTTGTCTGATGCTCCAGGGATCTCTAGGGGAGGAGTAGTTTCATTTTAGTCATGTTCTCTGAACCTTTTCCTAGAATATTTGAAATCATGTTTCCGGTGTGTTGACGGAGCTAGACCCATTAACATGTTAGGGGATCTCCCTGATAAGAAGTCCCAACTAGACCTCAAACCATTTGGTGTAGGAGTCCAAGCAATGGGTCGTACGGTATCGCCTTGACTACGTTTTCTCACAGATGAAAGTAAGATGACCCTGTTGGTAGCAAGGGTGTGACATATGTGGCAAGTCAAGGAAGGTGCGCGAGTGGTTCTAACACATGGAGGGTGAGGTGAGTGTGCTTGTTGAAAACCTGTGAAAGCACGGAGTTAAGAAGGCAAAACACGAGCAAAGATGCATCACAACATGGAAGGCAAGTAAGCTAGCAATCCAAAGTGATGGTTAAACCAACAGCACATTTCAGTAAGATTCATACATACATATCCAAAAAATAGATACACATGCATGCATAAGAAAACATATACATATATCATTTAGAGTAAACAAGATAGTTGAAATACAATACGAAATATGAATGAAGTTTGTTGGCTCTGTTATATTAAGAAGTGTAAGTTCCAGTCATACAATACAACCATGACCAACCACTACTTCTGATAGCGGAATGTTACAGTCATTTCCGCCTGCTCCTCCAAAGAGATATACTATCTCTGCACAGTGGAGAAGCCAAGGCTCGTTACAATATTGTCCAAGCTCTCTCTAAGATACTCCTATCGGAAGCTTGGCTGACCAAAAGCCTCTACAACGAGTTATGAGGGAATATATATAGTAAAGGGTGGGGTGGCCCTTGACATTCCCCTTTGTGACAGCTCATCTACCCTCATGACTCTTCATCTACTCTATGATTGTTACATCCAACTATCGACACTTGAACTTCCACTTGACAAGATATTACATACAATCTGCATATGTACCCATGTGAGACCAAATAGGCTTGAGCAAGCCATGTAAGACATCACTATGACTTGGACAACTATGGGAAGACCAGCCCTTTGACATCTTCACGGTGGTCAACAATAGCGAACAGAAGCCAAGCTCGGTAGTCCGCGATGGTGTCTGTGTACTCTAAGGTGACATCTTTCTGGAAACGAACTCTTGCCTCCATAGCATCTAGGTACACTATTCGAGCTCCTTTGTCCAACTCATCTGATAACATGTGCATCATTGTCTTAAGTGTGACCGAACCAGCCACATATTGATGCATGGTGTCTACACTGATCACCAAGTCTGGGCTAGTGGCTATGCACATCAACTCGTCAAAGTACAAGTCAAGCTCCAATAGGACCTATGCATTTGTCTTTGCCTGGGTGAGTGTTCCAATAGATGGAATCGTGTGTGAGTGCACCACAACATCCATACTCCTAAATACCCATGCATGGGAAGCATGCAAACTAGTGATGAGCTGCAGGGGATTTTCATAGTTCTGTATCTGACTTTGGATGCGTGCCTTCAGCTTTACGCTCTGGGCTTCATCATCTTGGGCAAGTGTAACAGGGCTCCCTTGTATCTCATTGTCCATGTTTGCATGTAATCAACAATATCATGCACGTTTGACAAGATACGTGCTCTCCTAGCACATCGATGTTGCCAACCATTGAGATGGACAACTGCCTTATGCATAGTGCCAAACTTGGAATACAATGCCCACATGACTGACTCAAGGGACAATACTTCATCCAGTATTTCCTTCTTCAACTCTACTCAGGTGGATGTTGTAACCAATTCTCCTCCCTTCTTGGCCATATGTAACTCCTTAGCCATTCACTCGTTCTCTACTATCAGGAAGCTAACACTCGAGCTAGTGGCTTCAGCATATGCTTTGGTAGCATCGGCCAACATTGTTGGATGTTTTCACACATCGGACATGATCACTCATTCCTCAAACTGCGCAAGAGATGTGTCATCATCTGGAGTAGACACTCTGTGAGATTGGACAACTCTATGTTGCAACTTGTCAAACGATATGTTGTGCGAATTGTCTTCAAGGATCTTTGTGTCTCCTTATTTGCTTAAGACTTGCTCTGCTTCCAGATCTGGTGAAGCTGGTGGGTCGACCTCTTGGTGATAAGGCGTGAGGCTTATGTCATGTTCTAACTCTTGTTCCTCCATATACGTATCCATCTGGTCAAGTTCTTGTTCAATCTCTTGAGAAAATTCCTGCTCTTGCGATTTCACACCCTGTCTACTTAGTGCTAGCTGGATGAGTCGACTAACTGTACAGCCGCAATTTCATCTATATGTACATGTTGCGCCCCCTATTGTACATGTTCCTGTTGCACTTCCTTCTCCTGTCAGAGTAGCTCCTATTCTTTCCAGGGTTTCTCCTTCAACACACGCAACTCCTTCTCTATTTCCTCAATTCTCTGTTTTTCTCTCTGTCTTTGCACGTTCCTCTTGCCGCATTGTTGCCTCTTTTCCTATATTACCAAAGCTACATTCTACACAAGTGGATCTTCTCGAAACTTGCAGCTTTGTTCCTCCTCAGTGTTGTCGACAATCTTCCTCTTACCTTTGTCGTGCACTGGTATCTTTACCTCTGTTGTTGTTTCTCTCCTAGATGTTGCTTCGCTAACCATTCCATAGCGATGTCAACCGGGTCATTGGGCCTGGAGAAGCTGTAAAAATATATCCATAAGTCTTCCTCCACCCAATGGCATGCCACGTGGATCTATTGAAAATGTACTCTCATGCAGTGATCTTTTACAAAACAATGCAAGTCATACAGATTGTAGCTTCAGGTGTCGAAAGGATATTTCTTGATCTCCTCTGCTTCGACATCTGCATGCTTGAAATTATGTATCTCATATAACCCGATCCGCAACAAAATAGCAGGCCAAGGTGCCTTCTTCTTTCGGTGCAGCCTGGCTGGTAGTCCTGTAGAGATGTGGTATGATACTTCTTGCATGACAAGCTTGTCCATGGAAAACTTCGGCAAAACATGCAAAGGCTTCTTTGTGCTATACATTCGTATGAAGGTGTCAGACGGTGAGGCATACCAATCTGCTATGTCAATTAGTACCTCCATTACTGCCTTCGACATGCAAGGTGGATCCTGCTCAAATATCATCTTGTACACTGGGGTGACAAAATGATCTGACAGTTGTGTGATAACTCCTCTAAAGTTGCATTCAAACAACATTCTACAACAAGTTTTCACAGAGGTCTTCACCAATTTCCATGCCCACTTCAAGCCCAGGAACTCCTGACGGGCACAGATTGCATCCAAGATCTAAGCGGACATGTAGATTTTGGCTTACTGGCCTTTGGGTGGTTGTCAAGCTCTTGCTAAATGTTCCTTCAGCCTGTGAGCCAACATGTCGGACCAGTTTCATGCTTTGCCTTCACTCACCAATTATTCCAATGCAATCAACCAAATCTACTGGAAGGTATCTTTGTCTTGTAAACATGGTTGGGTGTCATCCTGGATTTAGTCGGCTTCCTTTACCCAGTTCTTCAAGATATCCTTGGAATTGGCATTGTTGTTGGGTATGCTGAAGGATATCTCCATGGTGATCACTGGCTTTAACATATGGTACTTGCTTTGTTCATAATCCTATGCCCTAAAGGTAGCAATCTTCATCCCGCTGACGCTACTCAATGTCATAGTCTCAGGATCAGTGTGCAAGATGATCCAATATATCATGTCTGTGCATGGGAACATGAGATACTTGCATACAATCCGGTACAAGCCGGACTTGTGAATGTTCACGTAAACTTGGTGGTCTTCGAGGTCTTCCCCAAATGTGCCTGCAAATGCATCATTGAACTCTTGCCATTTCAGCTTGATGTCCTTGTCTATAATCAGCTTGGTGTATTCATAGATCGAAAAACTTGTAGACACTTGCTCAACTGCTGCTCCAGTTGCGCTTCCGTCGGTGTCCTTTGATCCTGCTCTCTTGGAGGTCATTGATCCTGAACTATTGAGAGGCAGATGAACACTTGCTAGATCTGGAGACATGGCGACATATGAACACCTGCTAGATCTGGAGACATGGTGACATGCGTGGCAAGAAATATGTCAATTGAAACCAAAGAAAACTTGAGGAACGACATGCAACATACACGGGGATTGACTGGAAAGGATTGCACAATTTTTCCTAGAAGGTCGAGAGACTAGCTATCGAACTATGCAAAAGGCAGTTTGGACTGCTGGCAGGCTGGTTGAATGCTAGAATTGCACAATGCACAATCCAGATTGGCATGCTAGCTATTGGGATTGCAAAATCCGCAATTTCAGCTAGTAGGGGTCGTAGGCCCAGTGACTACATTGCACAATTTTTTGGGCCAGAAGTCACTGCCCCTCAGAATTGCGCAATGCAAGTCTAGAGGATAGTCACTAGGTAGAAATGCGCATTTCCTAGGAGGAAGACAGAACCTTCCCTCTCAGGATTGTGCAATGTTGTCTTGGTGAAGCAGAGTCCAGGCTAAGGTTACCCAAACTCGCCAACGGGAAACTAAAAGTAAATGTGGATGTGAATACATAGCGATACTAATTGTAAGGAGGAGTGAATGATTGTGCATGCAAACATTGAATGCAAGATTCAGAAAATGGAACAACATGCATGTGTGTGAAGCGAGTCGCTGAATCGGCGAATATTTGTGCGAAATAGTGTCATGCATGCGACAGCAGTGAGATGCTAATGAAAACTAAAATGGTGCTAGTACAAGCTAATATGCATGCAAACGACAGCAAGTATTCATAGAAATCAAGCATACGGCACTCACACAAACCAAAACACAAAAAGAAACAGAAATGTTTCAAAAGACAGATTAAGCAGACTTACCCAAAAATAGTTGAGCTGGATGTGTCGAAGATTCCTAGATGTGTTGTGGGATGTCAAAGCTCCAAGATCGATGTGAAGAAGTGAGCTCTGAAGCGTCAAATAAACAAGTTTGAGGCTCGTAATGCACATGCCACAAATCTAGGAAAAAGAGACACTTGGAGGAGAGATTGTAAAACGATATTTGCATGTAACCTCCAACAGCTAAAAATAGCTCCCTAAAATCTAGGGATACTTTTGCAAGTTGCTTTTTTCTATTTCAGGAAAAAGAAACCCATGCATGCAAGTCAATTTTTCTTGGTCCCAGGTGGAACCGGTCAGCCCAATGGCACATGCAACAGCCTGCTTGCCTAAGGGAGAAATTTTTGCATTTCTGGGAGGGAGCTGGGCTGGCTGCCCAGAGGGATTGTGCAATTTCTGGGCTAAGAAGCTAATTGCTGCCCAGAATTGTACAATTTTTGGGTTGAGCAGTCCTGCTAGGCAAGATTACGCAGTTTTCTCTGTGAAGGTTGACTGACAGGATTGCACAGTTTCTGAGCCCAACAGGTTGCCAGTCAAGATTGCACAATTTCTGGAGGGAAGACTAGCTCCCCTCCAGAATTGTGCAATTTCTTGAGGGAGATGCTCAGCCTACAGTTAGACTAAGTCCGGAGAAACAACTTGTGAGGGGAGTGAAATAAGCTATCATGCACATGTTTGAAATCTGCTAGAAAACCATTGAAGCTCATGTACTTGACAGTGTAAGACATGTTGTTGAGGATGGTTGGTAGGGAGGCTCCAAAATGAAGCTAAGGAAAAAATTTGGAGGGTGGTTGTAGTCGCTACAACACTTGGCGACACACTGGTAGAACCCCAGCTCTCTGAATGGACCTTGCTCGTGAAAAGAAAGTCTAACACCTTCAGAAGTATTGTTCATTTCTCTATTCGTCTTGGTTTCCAAACTTGCTTGATTGTGAGATGTAGCATCTGCCAAGATCTTGGTCGATCAAAACACATTCCAAGCCAAACCAACATAGTTGCTTCGATTGGGGATGACAGGTATATTGGTGCACAAGCAGTATAGTCATCAGAGTCTTAGTTTCATCCCTAGTGTTACTCCGCTGCCAACAGGCCTGGACAGTACCCTAGCGGAGTCACGTAGGAACACAAACATCGCTTCACTGCCAGTGAGCCTGGTCAGTACCCTAGCAGAGTTACTTGCATCACCTCTCTGCATAGGAAACCTTTCTCTTCTTTTGCCTTATTCCTTTTCATTTTGAAATTTTTCACTTTTCATTTTTTTTTCATTTTTCATTTTCATAATTGTGCATATCACTTATTCATTTCAGAGGCGGAAGAGGGATCCCGACTTATTGAGACCAGAAGAGGTTGTTCCTTTAGAGAATTAGTTTATATATACATATGACGTTCTTGTTAAGGTTTTCCCCCTCATCTTACTCTACTTTACTGAGCTGAAAAGGGTTAACCCAAAAACAACCGACTAGAGTAGTTGACACTAGTTAGCGTGCAAGCGTTGTGTTTTCACCAAGGTTCACTTTGAACAGTACGTATTTTCCATTGGCATATCATGGACTGAAGACAAAAAGTTCTTCATACAGAGGCCGAACGACAAATAACCAAGTATTAATAACTGTACAAGTCCTCTTGTACTTTACCCAGCTTGTTTCAAGAGTCACACCCGGTTTCATACGAAACTAACCTACAAGCACAAAACAAGCAAACAAACAACAAAACAAAGCGAAAGTAGAAGTAAATTTGAAAGTAAAGCAAGCAAACAAACAAACATGTAAAGCAAGTAAGCAGACAAACATGCAAGAAAACAATGAAATCAAACACTACTCCTACTCCTAAGCTAACAGTGCATGGGCCTAATCATGTGAAGTGATACTTCCAATGCAGCCATCAGCGCATTGGTTGACCCATGTTGGTGAAGGCATGGTTCGTGAACAACACAGCTGTGTAAACCAACAAACATGAAAGATATAACAATGAAGACAAACACACTCCAAGTTTCAATGTGTCCACAGAACATAAGTGAGTGCAAGTGCATGACCTACAGTCTGTGGACTCGTCATGGTGTTGTGCGACACTACGTGCAGCTGTGAAGTATACGCATACTCTTTACTGTCACATGCAAGAAAACTAAAGAAACAAGGACAACTTGTGTCGTGCACGTGTGCTTGCTATGTAAGATTCCTCCAATGCATGAGCGATTGGATCATGTAGTTCAAGTGGAGGAATTATGATCTATTTGTGAGATTGATCTTGAATACATACAGATGAGTGATGAGAAGCCTTGGGTGTTTCAAAAATTTCCTGATCAGAAGTGAAACCAACCTCAAGGCAGCAAGGGCCTGACATAACCATCAGCTTGTACTGAATTTCCTCGATAGTCTGGGCGATTTCGACTTCATCGATAGATAGATCATCATAAACAGGTGGCTTCGAAAAATCAGCTGTGATAGAATCATCATCATGATTGAATACGAGAGAAAATAGATCACGACATCTACAATCAGCAAAATCAATGATTTCATCGGCATCCTCATGATCTGATGAATCAAACAGAAGGGTAGAGGAGAAGCAGAAAAATTCACCCTCTGTGTTTCTGGAAAAAGCAGATGAAAATTCAAGTGGATTTTCAGTGAATAATTAATCCTCCCGTTGTCGAATGATGGACTAACATCTAGTGTGTTCTGCGAATGATCAACAATGGGTGCATAGGTTTCAATAAAGAACGGAGGAGGCTCAGATAGAAGGGTGTCATCCTTCACCGATGGTTGATGCTCAAGCTCCCATTCATACTCTTCATGAATGACAGTGCATGTTGGTTGTGCAACACCAACTCCGTCGATGGTTTGCTCCTCATTCACAACAAGTGTAGGGTCTGGAATGGAACAACACAAGACAGTATCATCCAGAGGATCATCCAAGTGCAAAGACCAAGGTTGAGGTACAAAATGCATGTGACAACTCAATGGACTCACAACCAAATCTGTGAAAAAATTAATCGAAGTGATGTTGGGAGGATGTGACAATTGAATAGATGTGTGTGCCTATTCTCCTGCATCACTCTGCAGTGGTAAAGTTGTTTGATGAGGGGACGTTCGATAGTCACTAGTGACAGTGACTGTATCCATCTATGATTACACAGCTCCATCACTGATGTATGCTGAGAGAGGCTTGGGCTCAAACTTATTCTTGGGATGGATTGATTTGTTAAGACAGTACTCGAATCTATCCCAAAGATATGGAAATTTCATCTGACTTTTCGGAGCTTCAAACTGCAAAACACGGAACCACTGCCAAAAATCCATAGGTGATTCATGCGAGGCCTTCTGTTGTTGTAACAGTTTTTGGTCAAGAGGTTATGGATCAAAATAATGGAAAGTAGATTCGATGAGATCACAGAAGTGCTCGAGTGAGTGCACAATGTCAGCCAGTAGGCTGCAGCACCACTGTTGTGGGGATTCGCGAAGTGTGTATGTAAGCAACAGACTGACCTCTTCAGCACAGAACTCATCTTCATTCTCAAGGAATACATAGAACTCTTCTAAGGGGTGAGTGTGACAGAATCCATGATAGATGTGAAAAGGTTCAAAACATGATGAGAGGACACAATTTTTCATCTAGCCCTCCTTTTAGCACTAGAAATGTTGACGGTGTTGGACCCACCAACATGTCAAGGGATCTCCCCGGTAAGAAGTCCCAACTAGACCTCAGACCATTTGGTGTAGGAGTACCAGCAGTGGGTCGTGACATATGAAGCAAGTCAAGGAAGGTGTGTGAGCGGTTCTAACACACGGAGGGTGAGGTGAGTGTGCCAGTTGGAAACCTGTGAAAGCATGGAGTTAAGAAGGGAACACACGAGCAAAGATGCATCACAACATGGAAGGCAAGTAAGCTAGAAATCTAAAGTGATGGTTAAACCAACAGCAAATTTCAATAAGATCCATACATACATATACAGAAAATAGCTACACATGCATGCGAAAGAAAACAGATACATATAGCATTTAGAGTAAACAAGATAGTTGAAATACAATATGACATATGCATGAAATGTGTTGGCTCTATTATATTAAGAAGTGTAAGTTCCAGTCATACAATACAACCATGACAAACCACTAGTTCTGATAGTGGAACGTTACAGTCACTGTCACCTGCTCCTCCAAAGAGATATACTAGATATGCACAGTGTAGAAACCAAGGCTCGTTAAAATATTGTCTAAGATCTCTCTAAGATACTCCTATCGGAAGCTTGGTTGACCAAAACCCTCTACAATGAGTTATGAGGGACTATATATAGCAAAGGGTGGGGTGGTCCTTGACATTCCCCTTTGTGACAGTTCATCTACCCTCATGACTCTTCATCTACTCTATGACTGTTACATCCAACTATCGATATTTGAACTTCCACTTGAAAAGACATTACATACAATCTGCACATGTACCCATGTGAGAAAAAATAGGCTTTAGCAAGCCATGCAAGACATCACTATGACTCAGACAACTGTGGGAAGACCAACTCTTCTACATCCTCACGATGGTCGGCAGTAGTGAACTAATGCCAAGCTCGGTAGTCCATGATGGTGTCCGTGTACTCTAAGGTGACATATTTTTGGAAATGAACTCTTTCCTCCATAACATATGGGTACACTACTCGAGCTCCTCTGTCCAAATCGTCTGATAACATGTGCATCATTTTCTTGAGTGTGGTTGGACCAGCCACATACTGATGCATGGTGTCTGCACTGATCACTAAGTCTGGGTTGGTGGCTATGCGCATCAACTTGTCAAAGTACGAGTCAAGCTATAGTCAGACCTGTGCCTTTGTCTTTGCCTGGGTGAGTGTTCCAATAGCTGGGATTGTGTGTGTGTGCACCACAACATCCATACTCTTGAATACCTGTGCATGGGAAGCCTGCAAACTAGTGATGAGTTGCGAGGGGTCTTCATAGTTCTAGATCTGACTCCAGATTCGTGCCTTCAACTCAACCTCTCTGGGCTTCATCATCTTGAGAAAGTGTAATAGGGCTCCCTTATATATCATTGTCCATGTTTTCATGTAATCAATAACAGCATGCACGTTTGACAAGATATGTGCTCTCCTAGCACATTGCTACCGCCAACCGTTGAGATGGACAACTACCTTATGCATGGTGCCAAACTTGGAATACAACGCCCGAATGAATGACTTAAGGGACAATACTTCATATAGTATTTCCTTCTTCAACTCTACTCGGGTGAATGTTGCAACCAGTTCTCCTCCCTATTTGGCCATCTGTAACTCCTTAGTCATTCACTCGTTCTCTGCTATCAGGAAGCGAACACTTGAGCTAGTGGCTTTGGCATATGCTCTGGTAGCATCAGCCAATAAAGTTGGATGTTTGCGCACGTCGGACATGATCACTCTTTCCTCAAACTGTGCAGGATATGTGTGATCATCTGGAGTAGACACTTTTTGAGATTGCACAACTCTATGTTGTGACTCGTCAAATGATATGGTGTGCATCTCTCCTTTCGGATTGTCTCCAAGGATCTCAATGTCTCCTTGGTCTCTTCGGACTTGCTCTGCTTCTAGATTTGGTGAATATGGTGGGTCGATCTCTTGGTGGTAAGGCATGAGTTTGATGTCCTTCTCTAACTCCTATTTCTCGATATCCGTATCCATCCACTCAAGTACTTGTTCAATCTCTTGAGAAAAGTCTTGCTCCTGCAATTTCTCACCCTATCTACTTGGTGCTAGCTGTTCGGATGAGTCGACTACCTGTACAACCACAGTTTCATCTATCTATAAATGTTTTTCCCCCTGTTGTACATGTTCCTGTTGTGCTTCCTTCTCCTGTCTTCACATCTCATGTTCTTTTCGGAGTTGCTCCTTCAACTCGTGCAACTCCTCCTCTGTTTCCTCCATTCTCCATTTTTATCTCTGCCTTTGCATGTTCCTCTTGTTGTTTTGTTGCCTCTTTGCCTCTATTTCCAAATTTTCTTTCTGCATAAGTGGGTCTGCTCAGAACTTGCAACTTTGTTCCGCCTCCATGTTGTCAACAATCTTCCTCTTGCCTTTATCGCACACTCATATGTTTACCTCTGTTGTTGCTACTCTCCTGGATGATGCTTCATGTTGCTTTGCTAACCATTCCAAAGCAATGTCGAAAATTTCATTAGACCTGGAGAAGCTGTAACAATATCTCCATGGGTCTTCCTCTACCCAATGACAATCCCCGTTGATCTATTGAAACTATACTCTCGCACAGTGATCTTTTACAAAACAATGAGGGTCATACGGATTGTAGATTCGGGCGTCGAAAGGATATTTCTTGATCTCCCCTGCTTTGACATCCGCATGCTTGAAATTTTGTATCTCGTATAACCCAATCTGCAACGTAAGAGCGAGCCAAGGTGCCTTCTTCTTCCAGTGCATCTTGTTTCACAGTCCTGTCGAGATGTGGTATGATACTTCTTGCATGACAAGCTTATCCATGGAAAACTTCGGAAAAACATGCGGAGGCCTCTCCGCATTGTACATGTAGGTGTCAGACGGTGAGGCATACCAATCCGCTATGTCAATTAGTACCTCCATTACTGCCTTCGACATGTAAGGTGGATCCTGCTCAAATATCATCTTGTACACTGGGGTGACAAAATGATCTGACAGTTGTGTGATAACTCCTCTGAAGTTGCATTCAAACAACATTTTACAATAATTTTTCACAGAGGTCTTCATCAATGTCCATGCCCACTTCAAACCCAGGAACTCCTGAAGGGCACAGATTGCATCCAAGATCTAAGCGGACATGTAGATTTCGGCTTGTTGACATTTGGGTGGTTGTCGAGCTCTTGCTACATGTTCCTTCAGCCTGTGAGCCAACATGTCGGACCAATTGCATGCTTTGCCTTCACTGGCCAGTTGGTCCAACGCGATCACCCAAATCTACGGGAAGGTATCTTTGTCTTGTAAACGTGGTTGGGTGTCATTGTGAATTTGGTCGGCTCCTTTACCCAGTTCTTCAAGATATCCTTGGAATTGGCGTTATTGTTGAGTATGTTGAAGGGTATCTCCATGGTGATCACTGGCTTTGACATACGGTACATGTGTTCATAATCCTATGCCCTGAAGGTAGCAATCTTCATCCCGTTGACGCTACTCAATGTCATCGTCTCAGGATCAGTGTGCAAGACAATCCAATGTGTAGTGCCCCGCTCTAGTTGACTTATAGTGATATGACATTAACATTTATTTAGCATTAAGGCCCACACATTATTCTTTGAGGACCTTAGGTTGAGGATCCAGACACATAACTATATTATTAGTGGTTGTGATGTTTATGTATGTTTATCCATTGATATTATGATGATTGTAGCATTAGTGCTTATGCATGTTCCTTATTGATATTATGATGATTGTAGCATAAATGGTTATGTTTGGTTTCTATTGAATTTATGATAATGATGGCAGTAAAGGATATGTATGCTCTCTATTGATATCATGATGATGATAGCCATGATAGATGTGTCCCCTATGTTACCTACTTGCATTAGTTCTGGTTCACAATGAACAATGATGCGAATGACTAGGTGATGTTGATGACGCTATTATGACAATGAATAACACTGAGAAACCTTGTTATTGATGATTATTGAGTATGGCAAGAAACCACCAGAGGCACTCGCATATGACGAGTTGACGACACCTGGTTCAATGAAAATTTATGCTATTTTATCTTTGAAATTCTAAGTCAATTTTGAAACCTTCTATATATGTCTATCAGTATTTTGATGATATGTCAATGGTTGCAGGCACAGATTTGTTGCTTGACCGAATGACTCACATATGGCTGATGGGGTTCTACAATTGGATGGAACTACATGGGAGGGGTGGGGCAGTGTACCTGATCTCACCCACTAGCACTCCCACTGTGACTTGGGTTGGAAAGGTTGAAACACCTTCGCCTTGAAGATCACGATGTCATGAGGGCAGGTCCCAAAGTAGGGTCACTCATGAGGATTTTATCAGGGGGCGTGCATGAAGGCGGATTCCTTGATCCCTGACACCATTAGTCTCCCTATAGCAAGAAACATAATAGATGATAATGGTCTTTGTCATTGCACCTATACTTTCCCCTCGTAGCCATTGAATGCTTGAAGGGCAAGTGGTGTGGCACCCTTGGAACTTCAAGGGAATTTCTTGAAGGGCATGACCAACTTGGCACACTTTCCATGAAAAATAAACTGTGAGGCATGGCACCCTTGGAACTTCAGGGAATTTCTTGAAGGGCATGACCAACTTGGCACCCTTGGCATCACAAATAAACTGTTAGGCATGGCACCCTTAGAACTTCAAGGGAATTTCTTGAAGGGCACGACCAAACTTGGCACCCTTGGAATCATTAAAAATGAATAAATTAATAAATATAATCAAGATATGAAAACCAGGTAAATTCACATCAAGGGTAAACGATGTTAGAAACTGAGGTAATTAAATCAAGAATAAAACTTGGTTTAAAAGGATCATAGGAAGAAATAATATATTTTACCTTAAAAAATTTACCTTTCCCATGTTGGAAAATATTAGGTAGATAATGTAGTTTAATTAGGTAAAAAGGGGAAAGAGGGACATAAACGTAAGGATAAATATTAATCCTAAAATAGTTAAACCTAAGTAAGAGAAGAGGATGGTGAATTAAAATAAGATTAATAAATTAAATTTTAGATAAATTCAGAGAACCTCCATGTGACAACAACCAACATAAGAATATTCATCTAAGAGATAACTTGAGTTAAATTACGGAGTAGATAGGGGATCAAATCTTGACTTATCAATTGAATTTAGTAATGAACACAAATTAAGGAGTAAAAGGGGGGATCGAGAGACAACTAGGAGGAGAAATAGGAAACTTGTTGAGGTGAGGAAAAATATTAGTTTTAAATTAAAATTTAAGTAAATAATTTTGGAGACCCTTGATGAGAGAGTGACACATGGGTGGTTGAATAATCAAACTATTGAATTATAAAAAATAATTAATTATGCATGAAATGCCAAGTGTCACCTATGAGGACTCCTATAAAAGAAGGGGCAGGCCATGGGAGAAGGGACTTTTTTTTACCCTACTATTGGATGGATGAGACTATGTCAGAGTAGTGACTACGAGCTATAGTGAGTTTGGTGTGGTAGAGGACTTTAGAGAGGGGACTCTTGAGCCAAAGAGTGCTCTCCTCTACCAACTAATACATTCCGCCGTTGTACAACCCCATTGCAGCTCAGGGGTCCGCGGGGAAGGAGAGTACCCAAGGAGTAGGCTAGGAGGTCAACCAGTGGGTCATTACATTCGGATTAAGCACGTTGACATTCACACTTGGAGGCGACCGACAACAAAGGAGGGCAAATAGCGGCAAGTCAAGTTGAATCTCGTCTCTTGGTGAACGGTACCTATGTTGTTATAATATTCCTGTGTATGACTTCATTATGATTTTAGTTAATAATATGTAAATTTGATGATATGTTCAATGAAGTGAAATTCAGAAAAGTTTTATATAATGCTCAATATTTTTGAGTTCCCAATGTTATTTTCTTATCATTGTATTTTTAGTTTGTAAAAAAAAAATATAGGGTTGGTCCCTACACTTGGTATTGGAGCTTAGTTAAACCCTTGAGACCTATGGGCCCATGCATGCATGACTAGTTTTGGTTAAATATCTACTACATTCTACCCTAAAATTATGTATGGTGACCTTTCAAGGCTCTTAGTTGGGCTCTTAGTGTTGGAAATAATACTGAGAGGGGGGCGGTGAATCAGTATTAGCAAATCAATAACTTTTTCATTTCCATAATCAGATTCATATATGCTACTTCAGTTAAGGGAACTTGTGTGTACACGCAACTGTGTTTAATGCAACTAGCATATATCTAGCAAACTTATGATTCATTTAATTCATCATATGTTGATCTCTAATTAGTGCATTAGAACTTCATTAACCATATAAACAATAACCAGGTGCAGTAAAAACATAACAAATCATCACACACATGAACACCAAGATATAAGGTGGAAACCCAATGTGGGTGAAAACCACCTGCTGCAATCGTCTATGTCTTCTTTTAATGATAATAAAATTCTGTTTACAATTTTTGTACTGGTGCAGCCTTATACCAGTACACAGGCTTCTTCCTGTAGAAGGCTACAACCTTCTCTCCTTCTCCAGCTTCTACTGGAAGGGAGCTACAACCCCCTAGCTTTTGTACAAGTTTATATGTTTACTAGTACGTAGGTGTCGGCCTACAGAAGGCTACAACCTTCTCCTTTCTTCCAGGGACCACGTTTCATAAATTTTCAGACTGGATCTCTCAACATCATCATTCAATCATCAAATATATCTACATCAACCAATCTCCTATTGAACCAACCACAACCAAATCAATCAATCACTTTGACAACCCATCAATCTGATCTTTCAAAATGTTGTCATTAGAATACAGTAACCAGAACCCAAGCCAAAACCCAGAATACTGCAACAACAAACAGCAGCAACTAAAACATAGATTATAAGGTATACGCTACTTTCTTGTGCCAAACCTGTGTGTATACGCACTTTCCTCAAAGCCAACCAGCGTATACTTCTGCAAATATTAATTCATCATTCTGCATCTATACCAGAATAATATATGCGTTAGTATTCAGATCTAGAATATTCATGAGAAAAAACACATAATGATAGTTCACTTTATGCCTTAAGAGCCTGATCCATCATTATATCTTATCCTCCATCAACCGCTAAGGTTCCTCCTTGGTTCAGATCCACCAATGCACCATAACCCAATAACCTACATACTAGATCTCACTCTTCATCAGATATTCAATGCTTGAGTATCTTGGCCTAATGATCTTTTCCTCCTTTTATAGTTTTAGGCCTTTCTCAATACCATGGACCAAAACCACTTAGGACCAATACCTTGGATCAAATACCTAGGGTCAATACCTTGGACCCGATACCTTGGACTAATACCATGGATTAAAATACCATGGAACAAATACTTCAGATCAAAAACTTAGTTTTCCAAGGTATACGTGCTTTTCCTTTTGTGAAAGCGTGTGTGTACGTATACGCGACTTGTATACAGTGAACCTGCATGTATACACGGCTTGGCCAATGGTGAATCTGCATATACCTCTCTTTCTTCATTCTGTGAAGTCTAATCTGTAACTCTTAGCTGTTAACCTGTTGTATTGTGATCTGTCATCTGAGAGAGTTGCCATCAAGGACAACACCTGTGTCATAATGCCAACACTTAGCTGTCCATTAGATGCAGAATCCCATAGTTGTACAACATTAGTCAAGCCAACACCAATATGTCTTCCATGCACAATAATTTATTATGACCAACATCCTAACTATACTCAATTTCCAACGTAACTCATTATAATTTTGTGGATAATTATAAAAATATTTCAACACCTAAAAAAAATATCATAGGTGGTGAGGTTTATAGGGCCAGTGATAAGAACTATACCGAACTAGCATTAAATTTGAGAAACATGTTCAGGAAATGCAGAGTAAGAGGATTCTGGAAAAACAGATAGACAGCCTTATAAATTCATTTATCCGACAGAATGGATTGGGCTATATGCACTTAACATGGATTTCCAATGCCGAACAAACTGTAAGTCAATGGAATTAAAACTCCCAAATATATATTAATGAAAAGCATATCGCAGCTTCTCCTTCAAACAATGAAAATGGGTTTATCTGTAATAAGTAGAAGAAGGTGCCCAACAGCCAGAAACTTCCTTCTGTTGTCATTCAATCCCACGTCAATGTCAAGTTTATCGATGCGCAACATTAATTCATCTTCAATCACCCGAAAGCCTTATTTTGCGAAAGAGGGTTTAAGGTTTATCATGTGCAGAGGGTTTGAAAATAGAAATATAATGACTTCATGTAGTCAGTTCCCCTCAAAAGCTTACAGGTCTGAAGATGGAGGTGAAAAGGATTTTGTAAAAGCAACGAGAAACATGATGATGAGGTTTAATAAGGTGATGCCAATGATATTACAATGACATTACTGCTCGTCTCTTGCGCACTGCAAAGAGATAAAGTCAGGCTCTCGTAGATTGACAGCAGACGATATTGCCAATCGCGGGTGGCACATGCTTGATGAAAGAGAGAGTGATTGGCGAAGCCATGCTGCGGTTGTAGCTCAATCAATTCAGCTCATTAAAAAATTAAAAATAAAATGCAATGGAAGAAGGTTATCTCCAGGCTGGAGCAGTTGAGTATTGAACTTAATAGGCTGGATTTATGGGATGATCCACATAAGGCTAGGTGACTTAGCCGTGAGCATGGTTCACTAACAGGAAAAATAAAAATTGTCAATGAAATGGATGCTGAACTCATTAAGCACGTGGATATGATGGAGCTTGAGCATGAAGAAAATGATTCAGAATTGGAAGCAGAAACAACTAGAGACTTGCTAGATATGCGGAAGCTTGAAAAGGAGAAAGAGATTGCAGCTTTGTTGTCTGCAGAGCATGATTCATGTTCTTGCTATTTAGAGATTCAAGCAAGAGCTAGGGGAACAGAGAGTATGGATTGGGCAGCTATGGTTTTGCGTATGTACAAACTGTGGGCTCAGCATTGTGGATTCAAAGTCAACTTTATAAAATAGAACCATAATTTGACACAATTCTCATGAACTAAAACGAACGCTGGAGAACAACTAAAATTCGAACACTGGTTCGACCTCGAATTATTTCTACTTCGCTGCTCTTATTTTCTTAGATCCAAGGCCATTTTTATAACTCTGTGACGTCTATTGTAACACCACTTCCATTTAACTGACTGTCATTATTAACTAGATGAAATTCTCGGAGATAACTACCTGCATGCATGAGTTAAGATGAGTTATTAGTTTGAGTTGTTTAGAAAATTAAATTCAACTGTCAGTCAAGTGTCAGTAATGTCCGTGTTATATGTCCAGCTATGCTCAGTGAGTTTGAGTGTGTCAGTAAATATCGGATAACCACTGAATATATACCATATTATATATCGATGCCACTCTTCAGAAAAATACGATGCCAAAGATTATAAGTGATATCTTGTTGCATAGAACAGAAAGCCAGCCATATACAAACCACTGAAATTAGAATTGAGCAACTAAACAAGAGCACAAATGAAGGATCTAAGCTACAGGACATCTGAACCCCAACCAACACAAATTATATAGTGTGCCAAAAATTTTGCAAGCTTCAGGTGTATGACCGAGCCACAAAAATAGAATCAATAGACATACTGTGAATCTTAAAGCAATGGAACCACATTTTAGATAAAACAACACCACATCATGTATTGGTGCCACTCAGCGAAATGCTATTTTTGTGAAGCTCTCGTGAAAGTTGGAAGCATAGTTTGAACTTTGTGGAATGTTGTGAAGGCATTCGAGAGCGTATAACAAAGATATACGCTAATGTTTTAAATATATATATATATATATAAGTTGAAAACTTATCTAACTTTAAAGTTAATAAAATTTACAAAATTAAAAGTAATATCACATAGACTTACGCTCTAAACTAAAATCTATGGAAATAAAATAATATAACGACTATGAGATTGACTGAAATTAAAAATAAAAAATAAAACATGCGAGTGACGCAATCTCAGACGGAAATCCATTTACCACTGTCATGCAGGGCAGTCCAAAATTTCACAGGTCGGTTCAACCTTTGCTAAGCGGCTGTAAAGATCATATCTAAAGGGGGCACATTTCATGAGAATTGAGACTCGTATCTATTACTGGTATAAATATCAATGCCCATAGTATCACTGGTTTTATTTGGGTTCAGTGGGGTAATCTCGAATTATTCACCATCAGAGATTGCATAGGAAATTAGGAATTTGAGAAAGCTCCATAGAGTTGGAGTTTGACATACTCGTAGCAACACCCTAAATATTCCGAAGTATCCACTGTCATAGCCTAATGTTGTGAAGGTATTCGAGAGCATGAAACCACTGTGGAGGAGTCCCATGTAATAGTCATGGAGCCACATGTAATTGTTGTTGGTAAAAAAAAAAACTTTTATGTGCAAAAAATTATGTTCACTGACCAAATTGTGAAGAGTCGCTAAGTTTACGAGCATATTTTTTTCTCTTATGCACTAACTATATTATTATGAGAGCCTATCTGTATATGAAGAGAAGTTGTGTTAGTGAGGAGATGCATGCACTCATTAAAAATTTTCGTGTAGTTGTTGCTGCAGTGCAATGCTGAGCAACCAAATATGTGTTGAAATTTGAATATGCAGAATTCATTGACATCTGCAGACTTGCGTGTTATGTGGACAGTTGTAAAGCCACCACCTTTGACTTTCTTTATGGTTGACACTACATTTGATCGATGATATCCAATGCAACGCTTACATAAACTGACATACATCCGAGGAGCCATAAACCCATTTATGGAGTATAATGCGCACATTTTTTTATAACGCCATGGACATCCATGAATTTTGTTTTTTTTCCACTAAGTGAAAGTTCACGTGACATTTGAATGAGAATGAGTGAATTTATGAAGTTTAATTTTTATTAATTTTACATTCTCCATGAGATATTATATTAGTGAATCTTTATGAGTTGGGGAGATAATTAGTGGGAAATGTAGGTAGGAGAGATAATTAGTGAGAGAAATCAGAGAATGAATATTTTTAATTGAATTTGTATTTAATTTTTAAATTTAGGGTACAGTTTATCAAATTATATATATATAGTAAAAAAAAAAAATTGGTAATAAAGTTGAAAAGGGAGGATGAGAAGTATTAATTATTTTCATTAATGATTAATTCATTATAAGAAGATTTTGGTTGTAATTGCGTATTTGTTGCACCATGTTTATAACCTCATTTAAATAAAAAGGATATTTTGTGGTGGGGGTTGAGTCTCAATTTTTGGGATATTTGGTTCTTGTCCTGGGTTGAAGTGGGACACATTGTGTTCATTTTTCACTCTCTCTCTAATTCTCTAATTTTCTCTTACTCTCCTCATGGCGACAAGCATTATTGTATTGCCTAAACTTGTTGGCACAAACTATTTTTATTGGATAAAACATATGCAACTTATATTCATCACCAAAGATTTATGAGAACTTGTAACTGATGGATACAATATGCCTTCTCCTAATGAATTCAAGGCATTACGTGATGATGAAAATAAATCTCTTAAGGAACTTATTAAGAAAGATAATGAAGAACTTTCAATTATAGGAAGCACTCTTGAAGAATACATATTTCCAAGAATCAGTGGTGCAATATCATCTAAAGAAGCATGAGATATCTTAAAAAAACACATATGAAGGTACTGGTGTAGCTAAACTGCAAACATTAAGGAGGAATTTTGAAAATGCCCATATGCAAAGGAATGAATCCATTCTTGATTACATCACAAAAATGCAAGGTCTTGTTAATCAGATGAGGTCATTAGGTGAAAATTTTCCAGAAAGAAGGCTAATTGAGAATGTTTTAAGAAGTGTTCTACCTAAGTTTCAGATGGTCACTACCAATATTATGGTCTCCAAAGATTTAAAAACCATGAAAATTGATGAATTAAGTGGATTCTTGTTAACTATTGAAATGAAATGAACCATCTGATCAAGTAGAACATGCATTTTTGCAAAGCATAGAGGAAAAGGAAGGAGTAGGGGTCCATAACATAATCAAAATCAAAATAGAAATCAGAAAAATTCACAAGGAAATGCATCTACTTCGAGAGGTAGAGGAAGGAATCCTATTCAATTCAAAGGAAGAGGCGGAGATGGATCTTGCGGAAGAGGACAAGGAAGAGATGGAGGCAGAAATGGAGGAAGAGGTGGAGGACCACAGTGTTATTATTGCAAAAAATTGGCCATCTTGAAAGAGATTGTTATGCAAAAATGCGAGATATGGAGCGAAAAGGTGCTAATACAGTTGTTGAAGAAACTAGGAATGAGAAGTTATTCATCTCAAGTTTGATGGCACATAGTGAAGAAAGTGAAGCATGGTATATTGATTTGGGATGCTCATCTCATATGACATCTCAAGAGGAGTTGTGTATTGATGCAAGAAGGAAGAGTAATAGCTTATGCATCAAGGAAACTTAGAACCCATGAAGAAAACTATGCAACCCATGATCTAGAAATGGAAACAATTGTTTATGCACTAAAGATTTGGAGACACTACCTTCTAGGAAGGAAGTTTGATCTTAGAACTGATAATTGTGGGCTACAACACACACTCACTCAAGACCACTTAAATGCAAGACAAAGATGATGGTCTGAGCTAATTAGTGAATATGATTTTGATATCACTTACATAAAAGGAACGATAAATAGGGTGATTGATGCTTTAAGTAAGAGGCCTCGGATATTTTCAGTGATTCCCTTAAAGACAAATTTGAGGGAGAAACTATTTGATTTACAATTTAAAGGCACCTGGTACCAGAAGGCTAGAAAAAGTTTGAGGGAGAATGAAATTAGGGTCCCAAAATATGAAGAATACTCCCTTGATAACAATGGGCTACTATGATTTCAGGGAAGGATATATGTACCACCGAATGAAGATATACGCCAGTTAATCTTGAATGAAGCACATCGCACAGTATATATGGCACACCCTGGTGTTAAAAAGATGAGTGAGGACCTGAAACCACTCTTCTTTTGGAAAGGGATGAAGAAAGACATCATGAACCTGGTAGCAAGATGCTTAGAGTGTCAACGACTAAAAGCAGAACACAAACATCCAACAGGAATATTGTAACCCCATGAGATACCAAAATCTAAATGGGAAGTTATATCAATGGACTTCATTGTGGGACTACCAATGAACTCAATAAGACATGATTCCATATTTGTAGTGGTGGACACGTTGAACAAGAGCGCCCATTTCATACCAGTTAAGACTACATATAAGGCACCAGAAATAACCAGATTTTTTATTGGTGAAATTATGAGATTGCATGGAGTGCCTAGGAAGGTCATGTCTAATAGGGGAGCAGTGTTTACAGAAGGTTTTGGACCAGTTTCCAAGAATCCTTGGAAACCCAGTTGAACTTTAACACTTCTTATCACCCCGAGATAGATGGGTAGACAGAGAAGACTAATCAAATCCTCGAAGACATGCTTCGGATGCATGTGATGGACCAACAAAAGAGGTGGGAGGAGTTTTTACCCCTCGTGGAATTCTTATAATAATAGTTATCAGAGTTCCATCAAGATGGTGCCATTTGAGTACTTATATGGAAGACCTTGCAGAACACCTCTCAGTTGGGACCGACTAGAGGACCGAGTATTAATGGGATCAAAAGTGGTTCAAGAGATGGAAGAACAAATGACTATGATTAGGAGGAGGCTAAAAGAAGCACAAGATCAACCAAAGAGCTATGCTAATACTCATCAGGTAGACCAAAGTTATAAAGTGGGAGATAGGGTCTTCCTAAGAGTAAGGCCCAAAAAAAAAAAAACTCTATAAGATTTGGAAAGGGAGAAAAATTGTCTCCACGGTTTGTGGGACCTTTTGAAATCTTAGGAAAGAAAGGTTCGGTGGTATATAGGCTTGCCTTACCTCCATATTTAGCGCGTATGCATGATGTGTTTCATGTTTCCGTTTTGCGTCATTATATTTCAGATCCTTCACATGTTATTGACTTTGGTCATTTGCAGGTTTCGTGCGAGGGAACTGTGATGGCTGAACCAGTTCGCATACTGGACCAGAAAACTTTGCAGCTTAGACGATATTTAGTGGACCATGTTAAAGTCCAATGGGACAATTATAATCCCAGTTCAGCTACATGCGAGGACGTCGAGGAGATGCGTCACCATTTTCCTTACCTATTCCAAGGACTTTGAGACGAAGTCTATTATTAAGAGGGGGTGTATGTAGTGCCTCGCTCTAGTTGACTGACAGTGATATGACATTAACATTTATTTAACCCTAAGGCCCACACATTATTCTTTGATGACCTCAAGTTGATGATCCAGACACATGACTCTATTATTAGTGGTTGTGATGTTTATGTATGTTTATCCATTGATATTATGATGATTGTAGCATAAATGGTTATGTTTGGTTTCTATTGAATTTATGATGATGATGGAAGTAAAGGATATGTATGCTCTCTATTGATATCATGATGATGATAGCCATGACGGATGAGTCCCCTATGTTACCTACTTGCATTAGTTCTGGTTCACAATGAACAATGATGCGAATGACTAGGTGATGTTGATGATGTTATTATGACAATGACTAACAATGAGAAACCTTGTTACTGATGATTATTGAGTATGGCAGGAAACCACCAGAGGCACTCGCATATGACGAGTTGCAAACACCTGGTTCGATGAAAATTTATGTTATTTTATCTTTGAAATTCTAAGTCAATTTTGAAACCTGCTATATATGTTTATCTGTATTCTGATGATATGTCAGTGGTTGCAGGCACAGATTTGTTGCTTGACCGAATGACTCACATATGGGTGATGGGGTTGTACAATTGGATGGAACTACATGGGAGGGGTGGAGCAGTGTCCCTGATCTCACCCACTAGCACTCCCACCATGACTTGGGTTGGAAAGGTTGAAACACCTTCGCCTTGAAGATCACGATGTCATGAGGGCAGGTCCCAAAGTTGGGTCGCTCATGAGGATTTTACCGGGGGGCGCGCATCAAGGCGGATTCCTTGATCCCTGACACCATTAGTCTCATTATAGCAGGCAACATAAGAGATGATAATGGTCTCTGTCATTGCACCTATACTTTTCCCTTGTAGCCACTGAATGCTTGAAGGGCAAGTGGCGTGGCACCCTTGGAACTTCAAGGGAATTTCTTGAAGGGCACCATCAACTTGGCACTCTTGGCATCACAAATAAATAGTTACGCATCGCACCCTTGGAACTTCAAGGGAATTTCTTGAAGGTCACGACCAACTTGGCACCCTTGGCATCACAAATAAACTATTAGGCATGGCACCCTTGGAACTTCAAGGTAAGTTCTTTAAGGGCACGACCAAACTTGGCACCCTTGGAATCATTAAAAATGAATAAATTAATAAATATAATCAAGATATGAAAACCAGGTAAATTCACATCAAGGGTAAATGATATTAGAAATTGAGGTAATCAAATCAAGAATAAAACTTGGGTTAAAAGGATCATAGGAAGAAATAATATATTTTACCTTAAAAACTCTACCTTTCCCATGTTGGAAAATATTAGGTAGATAATGTAGTTTAATTAGGTAAAAAGGGGAAAGAGGGACATAAATGTAAGGATAAATATTAATCCTAAAATATTTAAACTTGATTAAGAGAAGAGGATGGTGAATTAAAATAAGATTAATAAATTAAGTTTTAGAGAAATTTAGAGAACCTCCATGTGACAACAACCAACATAAGAATATTCATCTAAGAGATAACTTGAGTTAAATTAGGGAGTAGATAGGGGATCAAATATTGACTTATCAATTGAATTTAGTAATGAACACAAATTAAGGAGTAAAAAGGGGGATCAAGAGACAACTAGGAGGAGAAATAGGAATCTTGTTGAGGTGAGGAATAATATTAGTTTTAAATTAAAATTTAAGTAAATAATTTTGGAGACCCTTGATGAGAGAGTGACACATGGTTGGGTGAATAATCAAACTATTGAATTATAAAAAATAATTAATTATGCATGAAATGCCAAGTGTCACCTATGGGGACTCCTATAAAAGAAGGGGCAGGCCATGGAAGAAGGGACTTTTTTTTACCCTACTATTGGATGGATGAGACTATGTCAGAGTAGTGCCTATGAGCTATAGTGAGTTTGGTGTGGTAGAGGACTTTAGGGAGGGGACTCTTGAGCCAAATAGTGCTCTCCTCTACCAGCTAATACATTTCGTTGTTGTACAACCCCATTGCAGCTCGTGGGTCCGCAGGGAAGGAGAGTACCCAAGGAGTAGGCTGGGAGGTCAACTGGTGGGTCATTGCATTCAGATTAAGCACATTGACATTCACACTTGGAGGCGACCGACAACAAAGGAGGGAAAATAGCGGCAAGTCAAGTTGAATCTCATCTCCTGGTGAATGGTACCTATGTTATTATAATATTATTTTGTATGAATTCATTATGGTTTTAGTTAATAATATGTAAGTTTAATGATATATTCAATGAAGTGAAATTCAGAAAAGTTGTATATAATGCTCAATATTTTTGAGTTCCTAATGTTATTTTCTTATGGTTGTATATTTAGTTTGTAGAAAAAAAATATAGGGTTGGTCCCTACACAATTATCATGTCTGCGCATGGGAACACGGGATACTTGCATGCAATCCAATACAAGCCAAACTTGTGAATGTTCACATAGACTAGGCAGTCTTTGAGGTCTTCCCCAAATATGCCTATAAATGCATCATTGAACTCTTGCCATTTTAGCTTGATGTCCTTGTCTGCAATCAGCTTGGTGTCCTCATAGATCGAAAAACTTGTAGACACTTGCTCAACTACTACTCCAATTGTGTTTCCGTCAGTGTCCTTTGATCCTGCTCTCTTGGAGGCCATTAATCCTAAACTACTGAGAGGCAGATGAATACCTGCTATATCTGGAGACATACCGACATGCATGGCAAGAAATATGTCAGTTGAAACCAAAGAAAACTTGAGGAACGACATGAAACATACGCAGGGATTGATTGGAAAGGATTGCACAATTTTTCCTGGGAGGTCGGGAGGCTGGCTGCCGGAACTTCACAAAAGGCAGTTTGGACTACTGGGAGGTCAGTTGAATGCTAGAATTGCACAATGCACAATCCAGACTCACCTGCTGGCTTCTGGGATTAGGCAATG
The DNA here is from genome assembly GCA_031772625.1 of Pinus tabuliformis. Classification (NCBI taxonomy): domain Eukaryota; kingdom Viridiplantae; phylum Streptophyta; class Pinopsida; order Pinales; family Pinaceae; genus Pinus; species Pinus tabuliformis. The sequence goes on from CM062817.1 coordinate 1,117,386,761, forward strand.
TGCAATTTCAGCTGGTAGGGGTTACAGGCCCAGTTACTGCATTGCACAATTTTCTAGTCCAACAGTCACTGGGCAGAAATTCAAATTTTCTGGGAGGAATGCAAAGCCTTCCCTCTTAGTATTGCACAATGTTGTCTTGATGACGCAGCGTCCGGGCCAAGGTTTCCCAAACCGGCTGATGGGAAACTGAAAGAAAATGTGGATGTGAATGCACGGTGATACTGAGTGTAAGAAGGATTGAATTATCGTGCATGCAAACAGTGAATGCAAGATTCAGAAAATGGAACAACATGCATGTGTGTGAAGCGGGTCACCAAATCAGTGACCATTCGTGCAAAATAGTGTCATGCATGCGACATCAGTGCGATGCTAACGAAAATTGAAACGGTACTATTACAAGATAATATGCATGCAAACGATAGCAAGCATTCAGAGAAATCAAGCAGATGGCACTCGCACAAACCAAAACATAAAAAGCGACAAAAATGTTGCAAAAGACAAGTTAAGAGGGATTACCCAAAAATAGTTGAGTTGGATGTGTCAAAGACTCCTATATGTGTTGTGGGATGTCAGAGCTCCAAGATCGATGTGAAGAAGTGAGCTCTGAAGCATCAAATAAAAAATTTTGAGGCTCACCAAGCGCATGCCAAAAATCTAGGAAAAAGCGACACTTGGAGGAAAGATTCTAAAATGATATTTTCATGTAACCTCCAACTGCTAAAAATAGCTCCCTAGAATCTAGGGATTCTTTTACATGTTTCTTTTTGCTATTTCGGGAAGAACGACCCCATGCATTCAAGTCAAGTTTTCTCGGTCCCTGGTGGAACCAGTCAACCCGATAGCACATGCAACATCCTGATTTTCTGAGGGAGAAATTTGCGAATTTTCGAGAGGGAGCTGGGTTGGCTGCCCAAAGGAATTGCATAGTTTTCTCTGGGAAGATTGACTAACAGGATTGTGCAGTTTCTGAGCCCACGGGATGCCAGTTAGGATTGCGCAATTTCTGGAGGGAAGACTGGTTCCCCTCCAAAATTGCGCAATTTCTTGAGGGAGATGCTTAGCTTGCAGTTGGACCAAGTTCGGAGAAACAACCTGTGAGGGGAGTGAAATAAGCTATCATGCACAAGCTGGAAATCTGCTAGAAAACCACTGAAGCTCATGTACTTGATAGTGTAATACATGTTGTTGAGGATGGTTGGTAGGGAGGCTCTAAGATGAATCTAAGGAAAAAATTTGGAGGGTGGTTGTAGCCGCTACAACATGGTTTAAGTGGGCTTGCATGAACTCTGCAAATTTCTTGCAATAATCACCTATTTCTTCATCATTCAACACTGCATCTACTTCATGCAACCTTTCCTGGAAAGCCCTAGCTTCTTGCTCTTCATATGAGAAGGAAGAGTATAGGTTCCCTTGAATCTCATGAGAGTCTTGTGGTTTCTCATCTGGGTCATCTTCTATATATAATGGGGGGGGATATGATCTGGTTGTTCCTTCCTTTCTCTTTGCAATAATTGCAAGGGTTGTCTTCGATACTAGGGATTGAAACCTTGATTAGGAGCTTGGGCACTCTGTCTTGGGAGGCTTTTATTCTCTAGTTCAAGATTAACCAGTTTTTTGGACAAGATCTTGATCATCTTATCCATTTCTTATAAATTTTTCTCTTGGGTCTCCTTTATTTGGTTGGAGGAGGATGCTTCATCTTTTCCTTTCTTCTTATCCCCTTGATCGGTCTTTCCTCTTGACTTCCCTATGGATGTAAAGTTTGCCTCTACCTCAAGGGAATATACCTGGATCTGATCTAGTGTGGGAGATATCATTTCTCTTAGTGTAACACCAAATTCAGATTCAAAGGTTCCAGCAAATACTACTTGGATTGCTGCCTTAGGAGGTTTGATTTCGGTTGACAAGTTGTTATACTGTTTATTGAACCTCTTTATGAATTCTGAAATATCCTCATCTGGTATTTTGTTTATAGCATTGAATTATGTTAGGAAATACTTCTGATCTCTCTTTTCTCCCCACTTCTACACAAATGAGTTCTCTAACTTTTCCCAAGTAGCTATGGTGGAATTTGGTAGCAATATAAACCACTTTCAAGCTTCCCCATCAAGAGATTGAACGAAGAGCTTATAACCACATCCATATGTTCAACATTTAGGTTCTCTGCAAATGCACAAAGGACTTCTATATGTCATTGTTTTGATATCTCATCTTCTCCATTGAACCTAGGTAGGAGCTTAAGGTAATCTTGAGGCATTGCATTTAATGGCTAGGGCAAGTCTAATGGAGCATATTTTTTCAGTAAAAATCTTGGGACAACCATTGGTACTAGTAAAGGTGGGGCTATATTTATCAAATCTCTCTGTATTTGGATAACATTGTTATGCTCCTATACCAATAGGTGTCATATTTCATGATTGACTGGATTAGCTCTGCAATATGTTCATACCTTTTCTGGTTGTAAAGGTTTCCATATTATGAAAAATTCAAAAAATTAAAAAATGAAAAGAGGGTATACCCTAAAAGAAGAATCAAAGGGTGAAAAGATAAATGGTCAAAAGAAAAATGAAAAGAAATGAACCCCAAAGAAAAAAGGATCAGGAGAGTGTGCAAGTCCAAATGCCACTACGATATGGGGATCTGAGCAAACCTCAGAGAGAGGATCGCTGGACGGAAGATGGCCTCTGTAGCGTGCTTTCTCTACGCTGGGAATGGAGTCGTCGACTGGGCGAATGTTGGAGGCGGCGCGGAAGGGAAGGCCATAGGCCCTGGCCTCTGTAGTCTCGGCCTCAAGCGTGTGCTGAAGGAGCCCCTGGAACCCTTTAGATCAACATGCAAGGGCGTGATTTTTCGATCCATTGCCAGGGAAGATCTCGACGCCACTGCCATAGCAGAAATGATTGAAGGACTGTACGAATTGAAGAAAGATCGGAAGGATAAGACTGGGAAGTGGAAAGAGGACAGAGATCGGCAGGCAATCTCTGTCTTTCGGAACAGAATCCATTTCAAGAGCGGAGAATCGTCAGGGTTTGAGTTGATCTATGCAGGCATAGCCTGCTGGCTGCTCATCAGGCCGCTAACCCCACTGTTGTCCTTTGCATGCAAGAGTGGGGGACTGCATGCAGCAGATCCAAACCAACACTCAATTGCATGGTTCAAACACCACAGATCCAGGCCGGATCTAACAGATTGGGGCAAGCTTCAAGACTATACGGCACCCAGTCTTCAGATCGGCGGGAATAGGCACCGAATGATCAGAGGACACGCCTTTCTCGCTATTCAAAAGGCAGATCGACCTAATAAGAGGCAAAATATGGAAGAATGTACACAGCAAGATCATCGGGTAACCAGTACAGACACAGGTTCAGGCAGAGCTCAGCCAGAACGCAGACATCAGGTAACCAAAAATAGTTTTCAGATTTTTATTAAAACCCCTGAGAAGAATTCTTTCTTAGTATGGGTAAGTGGAGATAGTTCTGTTTTGCTGCTAAAGCAGCAAATTTGTGCTCTTACTGGCTATCCTCGTCAGATCCAACACCTAGTCAATGGTAGGTGGTCTCTCCAGGACCACAGAACCCTGGGAAGCTACGAGATCAGTCCAGGAGAAACCATTGTCTTGAATCTCAGGCTGAGAGGAGGGGCACCATCTCAGGGACAGCCAAGCAGTTCAGGAGGGGAAAAGGGGAAAACAGTACCCCATCATAAACCCAAGGGAGCTCCATCATATAAAAACATTCTCCAAGGAAACAGAGAGTCAGGATCTCCCCCAGATCAAGGTGGATATACACCTCGGCCATACATAGTTGAACAGCTAGGGCAAACCCCAGCCCTTAATTTTGATTCCACAGGGCTGGATGACTATGTTAAGTCATACGAATCGCAGGCTCTCATATGTCGTTTCAACAGCTTTTGGCCGACACCAACGAATTTATTCCACTGGATCTTCAAAAATTGGACCATGGAATGCGAAATACACTTATGCTCTAAAGGGTTCTTCATAGTCAGATTCGCATCCAGGGAAGTCAGAGATACAATTATCAATGCTGGGCCTTGGTTCTGGGGAACGGCAGGGCTGTTTATAACCCCATGGTTTACAGAGTTCGATCCAAACAAAATTACAGTTTCAAAAGTGTCGGTATGGGTTCGTCTCTACAACCTCCCCCTACACTTCTGGAGTGAACGAGTCCTGGAAGGAATCGGGAACAGCATCGGGAAATACATCAAAACAGATATGGAAAGGATTGATGAGAGGATTTTCACTTTCGCACGAATCTGTGTGGAAGTGGATTTAAGTAAAGGACTGCCCGACAACATAACGCTGATCTATAAACAACAAAATTGGTTGCAAGCACTAGACTATGAAAATACTGCCTTCAGGTGTAGGCTATGCAGACAAACAGGACACCTGCAAAGCACATGTCCAGAAGCCAAAAAAGTAAACAGCAAAAGAAAGCAGAAAGGGAAGCAGAAGAAAGGATGGTTCTTTTCCCCTCCGGTCTCAGAAGATGAAGAATCAGAAGCTGAAGAGGAAGATACTACCACAGAGATAGCTGAGATCCCCCAAGAAATAGGGAATCAGAAGGAAACCACAACAGATACCAAGGCTTCACAGCTCCACCCAAATCAGGCAGAGAAGATAAACGATGAACAGAACATGGGAGGGATAAAGCGGCACCACCAATCAGACACATCAGATTCAGACAAGGAATTAGGCATGCAGACAGCAGAAACATAGTTAGTCATAGCCTCGATCGAGCCCACTCAAGGAGTATGGTGAAAGGTCGAAAAGAAAAAAGGAAGGAAAACCTGAAGCGTGAGTCTCACTCACATATGTAATTCAGTTTTGCCTTCTCTTCTCTTTCCTCTCTCCCTCTCTCTTTTTTTCTCCCTTTCTCTCTCTTCTTTTCTCATCATTCTTCGCACGTTACTCCAGTAACGTTGCGCGGGGTGCCATGGCACTCGAGCCCATTGGGAAGCTTAAGGAAATGCATCATGCATCTGCAATTGTAACTTTTCATTTTTTAAATAAAAGGTTACAGATTTTTTCTTCGGAAAAAAAAAAAAAAAAAAGTCCAAATGCCACTACTATTTCATTTTGTTGTAAATAAAGCATCATATGCAGTTTGTTAAACTTTGTTATCACAATTTATGAATGGTCAAACAGCTCAACCTTGGCCAGTTCATGTTTGAATTTCCTGTTTTAGAAATAGAGAATAAAAATCTGTCCAAACTGTTTAAACTTGGCAGATAAGTAGGTAGATAGAGAAGCTAAGGAGCTCAACTGTTTAATCTGAACCCTTGGAAGAAATAATGGCAGACCTAGATAGGCTTATCATGCAAAGAAGAGAAAAAGATCGATGAGGGTTTGCCAGTCCAAGTGCACCGAAAGAAAAAGAAGAAAAAATGTTAGGTACAGTAGGCTGGGTAGGCATTTTTGGTGTTGCAGAAAGAGACTTGTGATAGGTTTTGTCTCTCATAATGTTAAAACTTACTTCTATCACAGGTACAGTGGCAGATGTTTGGATACAACTCAAGCAAAGCATAACTAACCCCCCTTTATCCCTTCCCCAAATCACTTACTAATCTTCCCCCAGAGATATTGAGATCTGCTTAATATCCTCAAATCACTCCATCTCATTTCATAAAAGGCCTAAGTAAAACCCTTTTTACTTAGGAGATTGTACAAAATCACATATAAACATTTTTCCCTTTAGCCTAAGTTCTCAAACATTTTAACTTAGCACTTTTACATCACATTTCTCATATTAACTATTAACATTATGTTATAACTCCCTATACTTTTTCCCCTTTCCCGTATGGTATAAATCTATATAAAACCCGCATTACTACATATCTCGCCCCGGTTTAAATATAAGCCATATTATTATGTAATTGGGGATTAAAGGTTTATCCGAAACCTTGTAATAACCCTTCCTGCGCAACCTTGGGATTAATTAACCTTTGGTTAATTAATAACCTAATCTCAACCCCGATAACCAATGAAAATCACCCGGTACAGTTATAAACCATTATTCAAATACATGGTCCCCCCGCGCATTAACCCTTTGTCACCTCCAACGAGCGCCCACCGTCTGATCGGCGCCCTCCCATCAGACGGCCAATATACATATCGCGACCCCCTCCGCCGTTGCACTTTAACATCCGGGGAATTGGCGGTATCACCGCTCGTACCAGGACGCGTGTCGACCGCCCGCGCTGCTCGCGGCCCTCCCCACCGAAATCACTTTAGCCCATAAGTGGTGCGAGGTAAAACCACTTACCACCCTCCCGCTGACCCCTCGCTGACATCACTGCCACGTCACCATCCCATACCCCCTGCTAAACGATAAAGATGTCCCCTCATGCTGACGTCATTCGCTCAATAAATGCCAAAAATTACACGCCAACCCAAATTTCGTTAAAAACAGACGAAATGTCATTTTCACTGTAAAACCTCTCTGTTCACGCTCCCATGCAAAATAACAATTGAAGCCATTGTACATGCTTTCAACTGCCACCCCGCAGAGGAAACCGTAGCAAGGTGCTCTGCACTCCGTTATTCGACCTAAAGTTGCTCAGTTTGCCTCCATAATCCAAGTCTTTATACATTTTACCGTAACCCTGTAAATTCGACTTTTTCACTGAAAGTTCTACCTGTGAAAACCAGATTCGAGTCAAGAACAGTCTGTTTAGCCCATAAAAAGACTCCTAGACCTGTTGTTTAGTCCAATTTGTCACAACAATCCCAAATTCCAGTTTGAAAATACAAGAACCAAACATGGAAGCCCCCGCAGCCCTGAATGTCGCGCCTGTAAATGCACCTCACAAAGACTTGAATTATCTGCCTCTTGCAGACAAATATTTCCTAATAAAGGACTTAACCACTGATTACAATCATCTTCAGGCCTTCTGCCAAATTAGGGACAGTTATCAAAACAACTCTGATATTTTTGGACTATGGGAATCAAATCTACCTATGTACTTTCTTCCCTCAGTTCATGTTTTCCCAGATATCATTCACCAATGCTATGCCAATTATGACCCTGTCCATAAGGCAGTTATGTCACCTTACCAAACTGTCTTGTTTTCCATCATTGTTGAACCCATCAATGAGATGATACATTTCCATTCCACTGAGCCTCTTGCTCCTCTTTCAATGGGATTTTTGATGGAAAAAGCTTCTCAATTGCCTAGCTCAGAGATAACCCGTATTGCTCAAATGTTCATGTCACCTAAGCACCAACCTAAAGGCCCTCCTCCGTATCTGCATGCTTTTTTCACTGAAACTGGTAAACTCATTCTTGACATGATATCCTTCGTCTTGGGATTTAGGTCCAGTGAATATGTGGATGATATCACCCTGGTTCTATTATCTATCTTTACTCCAAGGCAGCGCCTTGCTGTCAAGTATAACTATGCCACTTTCATTGCCAACACGATCCATGCTCAATTTATGAATTTGGAGAGGGAAGGAGTCTTCAAATACACAGCTTTTATATACCATCTATTGTTGTATTATCAGCGAGACAGTTTTCCATTTCCCATCAGAAAATTAGACCCAAAGGGAAATCGAAGGTCTGTGATCTTCTGGAGCTTAGTCTTCCACAATACCTTTGAGTGCCCTTATACTTATAGTGAATTCATTGACTTATTTGTACACTCAACCTCCACTCTATTGATAGGAGCTTCTCCTCCTAGGATCACTGGTGACATGAGGAAGATTTTGCAACTTTCCAAGAACTATAGAATAGGTGACTGGTACCTCTACCAGAATCACACAGAGATCAGAATATATGGGTGTGAACTTTGCCCTTTTAAGTTGCCCAAATATGTGCCCATGAGGTTATTTGCATTAGAATATTTCAGGCACATCATCCATGCAGATTTAACCCACTTTTGTAATGTAAAGAAGAAAGCTCAGTTGAGAATAAAAAACCAGTTAGGCCCTTATGTTATCCATGATAGGGATGTGCGGAAAGATGCTGAAAAGATCTTAGAAGACCACCTTATATTGAAGAAGAGTTTTGGGTGGGTGCCCTATGACCCATGTAGTTTCATAAGTAACAGAAGGGTAAGGTACAGGTTATCAGTGTATGTACATCATAATATTCTAGAAATTGAACAGTATGCAAATCAAGAAGAATGGGTAAAAGGAACCTTAATAGATGAAATTAGTGAACAGGAGAAGATGGAAAAGGCTATGAAAGATCTTGAAAAAACCCTTGACCTGGACTCTTTTGGACAGGTATCTTTCGAGCTACCTCAATAATCAGGAGTTGGAACTTCTTCTGCTGGAACTTCTCAGCAGCTTGCACAGAAAACCAGCACATTAGTCACAGGGACTTCAAAGGGAAAAGAGGTAGAAACTACAGAGCAGCCAATAATGAATGATCTGTGAGGGGGGTTCAAAGAACAGGAAAAAGTACAAATTCCTCCTACCCAAACTAGAGCACCAGAAATTCCAGCATTGCAAACTCCTCTAAATGAGGAAAAAATCAAGAAGAGAGATAGATAAGAGACCACACCTATTAGTGGACCTGCAGAACAACCAGGTGCAAAGAGGAAAATATTGGATCCTCTGTCGGAAGAGGAAATCATTGAGGAAACAACAGACAGCCTAAGAGGTGAGAGGGTAGTCAGCCAACAGACTTCCCGAGTGGTAGATACATCAACTAGCTCACATAGGCAAGAGCTAGAAAGGTAGCATAGTGTTAAAGTGTCATCTACCAGGCCACAAGGCAAACAGCCCTCTGACATTAAACAAACTTTCACAGAGATAAAGGCCAGGAATGATCACGTGAGAATTGAAATTTATAATCAATACTTAAAAATGGCCCCCTAAACCTAGCAAAGATTGATGTCTGCCTATGACATTAAAGAAGTCAAAATGATCATGAGTTATTTTAAGCCAAAGGTACAGCAACCCCGGTCTGCAGCAAATTACATCAGAACAAACTTAGAGGTCCTGGCCAAAGACATTCATCCAATGGACCAGATTGAACTCCACAAGTAGACTAGAGAAATGGTTTATTCTACATTAACTGACAAAGCAATGTTGGCCCATCAATTACAAAGTTCCTTAGACAACACAACTGCTCAGTTAGATTAGGAAAAAGCTTCTTCTCTAGCCAAAGATAATAGAATCAAATCATTGGAAGATATCATCATGGAACTAGGACATGACCCAAAAGATGCTCAAGGCATAAAAGCACTAATTAAGAAGAAGGAAGAGGATATTGCTGCCCTGAGGAAACAGCTGAAGCTACCTCCTTCAAGGCACCCTCAGACTGCAGAAATTATAGAGAAGAAATCAAAGGAAGACATGATGGACCTGCTTATGAAACTCAATGAAAGATTAACTGACACAGAGCAGGCACTTGAAAAATCATTAAAAGAGAAGCAAGGAGAGTCGACCTCCCAGTCACCTGAGGTAATCCCTACAGTTACAAGTGCATTCCCCTCAACAACTGGATCAGCATTGGCCCCAAATGTCCCACCAGCCACAACTGAGGTAATCACAGGTACAACATCAGCAGGAGCAGCACCAGGCAGCAGTACAGGTATGAGCACAGAAGAATTGATAAAAGCCATGGAAGAATTGAAACTCCAAGTGTCAGAGTTGAAGCAAGTAAAGGAAAAATTGGCAAAACTAGAATAGAGTTATGATAAATCCAAAATAAGTGTGGCAGAGAAGAAAAGAGAGGTTAAAGCATTACAGAACAAAGTCAGAACATTAGATAAAGATCTCACTACGGACAAGCCTCTAGCAGAAATCAAAGGAATCCTTTGGACCAACATCAATCAATCCCTAAGTAATGTTTGGCCATCTATTCAAGCTATTTATGAGAAAATTGACTTGGTGAATGCAACACATGGTGAAATTCAAAAAGCAAGAGCTTCACTAGGGAAAATGCCTGATTAGCCAACCGGCTCATACACTTTTTGAATAGCAGAAACAGGGAACAGTTGGAATAACTCGGCATCCTGGATAGGATAGGCACCATTTTGGATATCAAAAGAGTTCTAACCAAGAGAAATTTAATGCAGAATTTGGAAAAAAGATGCCAGGATATGCAAGTGGAAATTAATTCTTTCATACAAAGATTTACAATTTTGTAGGATAAAGGGCTGCCAAGTCTTTTATGAAATAATGACAGGCTTATGAGACACACAGATTATGTACATAAGTTGAACAAATATGCTACCGATCAATTTAATTCATCCACAAGTGCTTCAGGAGAAAAAGCACTCCCCACAGGCCAAGCTCTCTATGATAACTTAGAAAACTTATTTTATATTGAGCATGAAGTAAAACATCTGTTTCAGCTTCAGCCTAATTTCTCAGGTATACAAAAATTAATGAAACACTGAGGAAAATTCAAAGGCATAAATTTCCAGATCAACAATGGTGGGAAGACATGTTGGGGATTTTGTAAATTTCTCTTGGATAAAGCAGAGATTTCAGGCTATTTTTCCATGATAAGATAAACAGAGATAAATGAGGCTCAAGTGGGTCAAAGCGTATCTGATCAGGATTAAAGCATATCATACAAAGACGCCGCAACCAACACAAAGTACCAGTGGAAAACAGCTGTGAACCAACTCGCAGAACCTACCTCCAGTACATCCCATAAAGATGGAACAGCCAGCGCAGCGTCAATTTATTGTGTCCCTGTTTATGAGACTGTTTGTCTCTATCTTTTGTAAAAAGGGATTAGTCATCACCAGATATTATTTCTATCAGATATTTTGATATTTTTGTATAAATACCCCCCAAAACAAAGTATTTGGGGTTGGTGAACATTCCTAGCTCTCGTTGTAATTCTGAAACTTCTGAATAAAAAGGTTGTTGGAACCAACTGTTGTATGGCCTAATGGATGAGGAATTGATGTTGAGGACCTATTACAGAATTCTTGAATCATCATGTGGATCAATAATTCCCTTCTAACTTGTGTTTCTACAGTTTCTACGTTTATTATATCATTTATGTTTCATGATCTCAATAGTAAAGAAAAAGAATAATTCAGAATTTGCTTGGTTGCACTCTGTCTTCAGTATTTATTATTCTCTGTGTTTTCCTCAGAATTAGAATAAGCAGTGAATTCTTAATTGCTCATGTTTCCTAATTCTTGCATATTGACTATTTGCTAAGGAATTCTTAATTGCTCCTTAACAGTAATCATCCATTTTCCCTCTGTCAATATGATGAAGGATTCTTAACTTCCCTTCACCCATTTGACTCCATTCCATCTGATTCCAGCCTTTAAATCGTTCCATGTCTGACTACCTTGCTCTATGATGCCATCCTCTGCTAAGAAACCAAATCCAGAAATCCATCCTTCTGTGACTCCATCATGCCCAATGGACTGAACTATTCGGTTTGCCTCACTGTTCTATTGAATCTCACCATCCAAAACCAAAACAAAACCTTTGTACTTCATAACTAGCCTAACACTTTTCAAAACAAAGCTAAATCATAAAGAGAGAGCCCTCTCTGGATGCAAATTGGCTAGAATCTGTATCTAAAAGATTGGTCTGTGGTTACCTTGGCCGTATTCCCTTTTTTACAAATTTTGGGAACAACCTGAGTGATAACATCATTGGCGACTCAACTGGGGAACTGAATAATTGTCTGTTACTACTGTTTATTTCATAAGCTATAGATGGAGCCTGAAGTTAGCCAGGCAGCCTTTGAAACTGCTTTTGCTATGCAATTGCAGGAGTAGATAAAAGCTGCTTCAGTCTATCTCCGGTTTAGTTTATGCTTTGAACATCTAATTCCAAATACTTGATCATTTCCTCTTTTTCAATAAATCTTTAGGAAGGTTCAAAACTCCCATATCCAAAAACTTCCTAGAAGATACTACTAAAGTTATATTATCAAGAAAATATTCCAAGAAAAACCCAAAAACATACTCAGAAACTGGCTCCAAAGAAAAAGATCTGTTACACCAGATCAAATCCTGATCCAAACCCACCACCTGTGTTTGAAAATCCTAATCGGATTCCTAGGATCCTTAGAAGACAAGAGAGCCAAGAACATTCTGCTAGTTCACACCTTGAAAAACATCTGTAGAACCCTATCCAATCTGAGCCTACTCCTGGGAAAACACAAATCCTTTCTGTCATTGCTGCAACTTCTCCAAGTTCACCATCAGCATTTCAAACCATCTTTCCCACTCCTCCATCTACAGCATACATTTCCACTGTCATCCCTGCTCTTCCAGCTGTCACACTTATCTCTGCAAACATGGCAAACCGATATGCTCCCCTGCAATTACCTGCAAATCTAGGGGGCATGCCTCAAGATTATCAAAGCCAAATCACCTATTTTGACGGTACTGGCACCTACACAGCTCAACAACATACCAAGAAAATGACAGATTATTTTGAAAACTATGAGATTGATGATGATGATGTCATAATGAAAGTATTTGTTCAAAGTTTAACTGGAGATGTTAGAGTATGGTTTAGGGCGCTCCCTACAAACACTATCAACGACCCAGAAGCTCTTTATCACACCTTCTTGAACATATGGGAAAAGAAGAAAGATCCTCTCCACATTTTATCAGAATATGAAAACTTGAAAAGAGGCCCACAAAAAACTGTTCAAGGTTATTGTACTAGATTTAATAATGTATACAATGCTATTCCTCAGAATCTCAGACCTCCTCCAGATTTGGCCTTGATCAAATTCCCTGATGCATTTGACTCTGATATGGCATACCAGCTTAGGGAGAGAGCTCCACGAAACTTAGAAGAGATGCAAAGTATATTTGTCAGCGTGGAGGCCAACCTGATTTCTAAACGAGATTGAGCTAGAGCTGAAAGGAGGACACCCTTCAAAGAAGAACCTTCTACATTTGAAGAAAAATTGGATGTTATTATTAAAGGAATGGATAGACTTGGTGATAGAGTAGAAACAATTGAGAGAAAATCCCCTTGGGATGGTCAATCGAGCAACACTGGGAGAAATCCAAATTTTAGAAAAAACCAGAACCCTAATGCTGGAAAGACTGGGCCTGACCAAAACATTAGACCCCCATTCCAAGAAAATTATGTTGAAGCTTCAACTTCTAATGAACCAACAGAAGATACTCAAATTAACTTAATGGACCTCAATAGTGAACAACATGTTTTCTTGACCCAAGAGGATCAAGAAGCTCATACTCTTGAGCAATTCCAAACTCAATCAGGTGAATCATTTGATTTTAGGGAGGGATATGATACAACCATTTATGAAGTCCACAAGCAATACAATTTGAGGAGCAGAAGAATAGATGTCCCTGAGGTAAATAAGCAGAAAGATTCCAAGCAGCCTAAAAAAGCTAAGATAAGTAACCCACATGTACAAACCCTTCTTAGAACAGCTCCCAGCCTAAATAATCCAATAATTGAAGAGGTGTCTGATAATCAACAACCTAATAATCAACCTTCTACTTCCACTCCTCCCAAAGGGAATGAGGAAGAACCTCAGAAACTGACTTGCAAGCAACTTTAGCCCTTGACACCACTGCTGAAAAAAGAAAAAAAAAACCTTGATAATACAGCAGCAAAAGACAATCCCACTGTCCCAAATGTAAAAATTCAAACTGAAAAACCTTTCAATCTTGAGACCGAAATAGGTAAGTTAAAGATAGCCATTCCATTGATAGAATTGGCTAAAAATGATGTGTACAGAGAGTAAATTAGTAGATCACTCCAAATTTCTAGGAGCAGAAATTCATTAAACGTCTTTGATGACCAACCTGAATTAATTTTTGGCCCTGAGGTAAACGGAAAGTTAGTAGATGGAGGGGTTTCTCCTTTCTATGTAAGTCTGAACATTCATGATAAAATACTTCATAATGCCATGTTTGATTCTAGTGCTTCTCATAACTTAATGCTTAAATCTGTAATGGAGAAGTTGGACCTAGATATCACCAGGCCATACAAAGACTTATTCTCTTTTGATTCAAGCTAGGTTAGATGTCTAGGACTGATCAAAGATTTATGTGTATCATTAGTTCAATACCCTGTCAAGACCATTTTAATGGACATAGTGGTAGCTGATATTCCACCAAAATATGGCATGTTGTTGTCTAGATCTTGGGGTGCAAAGCTCCAAGGATCTTTACAGTTGGACATGTCCTATGCTACCATTTCGGTATTTGGTCAGCCAAAGAGATTGTATGGAGAAACTCTAATGAAATATGTGGTAAGTAGCCAGGAGAAACCCCAAAACTTTCCCATCTACTCCATACACTTTGACATGGACTCCTTCATTCTCTACAATGCTGAAATTGACCCTCTAACTGATGTCAAGGTCTTAACACTTGAACAAGAAGGAATTATAAATGAAAAGTCTAGTGTTCAAATTCATGAAATTTCTGAGAACAATGATATATCAGACACTCAAGAGACACCAGATGGAACTAAAAAACTAGATCCCCTTATCAAGTAGATTACTGAAACTCCTCATACCAATTATGAACATGAAATACTTTGGTACTTAGAATTTGATGCTTCAGTTAATAAATTAGGGGCAGGAGCAGGGATTTAGGCACACAATCTAGAAAATGATCATGCTGAAGGGCATGCTTACAGATTAAATTTTAGATGTACCAATAATATGGTTGAATATGAAGCCTTGTTGCTAGGACTTAAATTGATCAAAAGTTTAGGGGCATCCAAGGTATCAGTTTTAGGAGACTCTGATTTAGTCATTCAACAAATATAAGGGAACTTCCTCACAAATGATCCCAGATTAAGATCTTACAGAGGCGTGGCGATTGAGATCCCCAATACATTTCTGGAAACACAGCTTGCCAAAATTCCAAGGAAACATAATTTACATGCTCACAGTTTGGAAAAATTTGCCAGCACTTGTAAACTACCATTTGAACCCAATCATCAGTTTACAGCTGAGATTAGACACAGGCCAGCCATACCTGCCAATGTAAAGAACTGGCAAGTGTTTGACAATGATATTCAGATTAACAATTTCTTGACCCTTGCAGAAGAGTTTTCTAGCACTTGTATAGACATGGACATTGTTAGTGAGGTGGATCAAACGGATAAAATTGAAACAGTCATTTCAACAGAAAGTGCAACTCAAATACTTCACCCAACAACATTTACCAATAAAAGGTTGCAAGATCTTAAAGAAATAGACATCGATGAGGTTATTGGAGGAGAATCTGAAGTTATTGATTTAAAAGACAATTATTTGCCCACAGGATTAACTCCTTTGGAAGATTTCTTTGATTCTAATGATATCCCTAAGAAACCCAAAATGCAACCTCCAAAAGTAGACATTGAAGACTTTAACATAGGAACTGAAGAAAATCCAAAAATGATAAAATTATCTAAAACTTTGCTTCCTGATCAAAAGCTCAAATTGTTGAACTGATCAAAGAATTCCAGGATGTTTTTGCATGGAGTTATGAAGATCTGAAATCTTATGACACCTCTGTTATTCAACATACAATACCCCTTAAAGAAAATCAAAAACTATTCAAGCAAAAGCTCAGAAGAGTTAACCGTGTACTGCTCCCCTTAATTGAAAAAGAAATCAAAAGAATGTATGAAGCAGGGATAATTGCACCTATCAGGTTTTCAGAGTGGGTGTCTAATTTAGTGCCCACTAGGAAAAAAACAGGAGAAATCAGATTGTGTGTTGATTTAAGGAATGTAAATAAGGTTTCTTTGAAATACCACTACCCCTTACCTAAGATGGACCATATTTTACAAAGGGTAGTAGGTGCCTCTACGATTTCACTTTTGGATGGGTTTTCAGGATTTAACCAGATTCTAGTCCATCTTGATGACTAGGAAAAGACTTCTTTTACAACACCATGGGGAACTTTCAAATATGTTAAAATGCCATTTGGACTTAAGAATGCAGGGGAAACCTTCCAACGAGCAATGGAAATAGCTTTTGTAAAAGAAATTCACGATTTTCTAGTCATATATCTAGATGATCTTACTGTGTTTTCCAAATCAGATCAGCAGCATTTAGATCATTTGAGACAAGTCTTTTTAAAATGCAGACAGTATGGTATTTCCTCAAATCCAAAGAAGTCATTGTTTGGTCTAGAGGAAGGCAAACTGTTAGGCCATATCATTTCCAAAGATGGCATCAAAATTGATCCTGATAGAATAGAATCCATTCTACAAATACCCCGCCCTAGAAATATCAAAGAACTTCAAGCTTTCCTAGGGAAAATTAACTTTTTAAGAAGATTCATACCTAATTTGGCTGAATTAATTAGATTATTAAAAAACATGTTGAAAAAAGATTCCAAGGTTAAATGGACAGTAGAAGCTAAACAAGCATTTGAAGAAATCAAAATGGCTTTGACCAAGACACCAGTTCTTACAAGCCCAAAGTTTGATAGAGACTTCATAATATTTTCATTTGCATCAGAACACACTATTGTTGTTGTTTTACTACAAAAAGATGATCAAGGATGTGAAAAACCCATAGCCTTATTTAGTAAATCTCTCAGAGATGCACCATTAAAATACCCAATCATGGAAAAACAGGCTTATGCACTTATAAAATCTATTAAAGACTTCAGAGTCTACGTATTATAATCTCATATAATAGCCTATGTACCAAACGTTGTTGTCAAAGATATCTTGACCCAAGAGGGGATTGAAGGCAAGAGAGGTAAATGGATTGCTACTATATTAGAGTATGATATTGAAATAAAACCTACAAAGCTTATAAAAGGACAGGGATTGGCTAAACTCATGACTGAAACCAATTGCCAAGCCCTGGATATTAATGAACTGGATAATGAACAGGAGATGGTGACTCCACAAATCAGCCAAGCCTTCCTAGAATCACCTTGGTATGCTGATATATCTCATGTATTATTAAACCTGCAGGCTCCTCCAGGGTTATCCAAAACAAAGAAAAGGTTTTTAAAAATGAAAGCTTCGAAATTTTGTATTTTAGATGGTGCTCTTTTTTGGAAAAATCATGAAGGTATTCTTTTAAATTGTTTAATAAAAGATAAAGCTGAAAAAGTACTCAAAGAATTTCATGCAGGGGACTGTGGTGGACATCTTTATTGGAAGTCAACTGCTAACAAAATCCTAAGGGCTGGATTTTACTGGCCAACCTTGTTTTCTGATGTCAAGAAATTTGTCACTTCTTGCCATAAATGTCAAATTTTTGAAGGCAAGAGGAAACTTTTACCCCTACCCCTTAAACCAATTTCCACTGAAAGGCCCTTGCAACAATGGGGTTTAGACTTTATTGGGGAAATCCATCCTCCCTCTTCTTGCCAACATAAATGGATCCTGACTGCCACCGATTACTTCACCAAATGGATAGAAGCTATCCCTTGTAGACAAGCCAATGATACAATGATTATAGGATTCATAGGACCAACATCTTGTCTAGATTTGGTTGTCCCAAAAAGATCATAACTGACAATGTTGCTGCTTTCAAATCTAAGAAAATGATAAGTTTATGTCACAAGTACCACATCACCTTAGGCCACTCCACAGCCTATTACCCTCAAGGTAATGGTCTAGCTGAGTCCTCCAATAAAAGCCTGATAAATGTTATTAAGAAAGTATTGGAAGAAAATAAGAAAAACTGGCACAAGAAACTTACTAATGCACTATGGGCAGACAGATTAACTACCAAGAGATGCATTGGAACAAGTCCTTATGAGCTAGTCTATGGTATGGAGGCTGTATTTCCTTCATCCTTAGGGATCCCTATAATGAAATTACTGCAAGAAGCTCAGGTGGAACCAAATGACATTCAAAGAAGAATAAATCAGACCATCCACTTGCAGCAGACTAGGGAAGAGGTATACCAAAGGTCTCAAGTATTACAAGAAAAACTCAAGAAGATATTTGATAAGAGGACCAAGGCAGAATATTTTTACCTAGGGGACAAAGTCTTAAAATGGGATTCCAAGAGAGAAGACAAAGGAAAACATGGAAAGTTTGACTTCCTATGGAAGGGACCTTTTATTATCCAGGCCTCACAGGGGAATAATACTTACTTTCTGAAAATCCTGGATGGTACAGAAGCAGAAGAAGGACCAGTCAATGGTCGGATGCTGAAACACTATTTTGACCCAGTTTGTTGATATATCCTGACTTGAACATGTACATAAGGAGATTCAGTTTCTGTAGCTTTTTACAGCAATAAGAATAGGAAGGAATGTGCAGAAAATTTTGAGAAACAGTGAAGGAACTTTACCATTTTTGTTCACCTCATTTTAGTTTATCAGAAATTGCAAAAGAAGACTTAGAAGCAGAAAAAACAAGAACAAAAAATCCAAGCAGATTATCCAAAACAGATATACAGTTGTTTTGAATCAGCTCAATAATAATGTGTATATTATACATGATCCCAGGTACAGTTTTTTACTTTTAGCAAAGGAAGATTTCAAAGCACAACAAGAGTTGTTCATAAGGCCATCTGACCAGCTGTTCTTGACTTTCCACCAGGGAAAGCCATCCCCAAGTGGAGCCAGTGTTATGCTCCTATACCAATAGGTGTCATATTTCATGATTGACTTGATTAGCTCTGCAGTACGTTCATACCTTTTCTGGTTGTAAAGGTTTCCATATTATGAAAAATTCAAAAAATTAAAAAATGAAAAGAGAGTATACCCTAAAAGAAGAATCAAAGGGTGAAAAGATAAATAGTCAAAAGAAAAATGAAAAGAAATGAACCCCAAAGAAAAAAGGACCAGGAGAGTGTGCAAGTCCAAATGCCACTACTATTTCATTTTGATGTAAATAAAGCATCATGTGCAGTTTGTTAAACTTTGTTATCATAATTGATGAATGGTCAAACATCTCAACCTTGGCCAGTTCATGTTTGAATTTCCTGTTTTAGAAATAGAGAATAAAAATCTGTCCAAACTATTTAAACTTGGCAGATAAGTAGGTAGATAGAGAAGCTAAGGAGCTCAACTGTTTAATCTGAGCCCTTGGTAGAAATAAGGGCAGACCTAGATAGGCTTATCATGCAAACAAGAGAAAAAAATCGATGAGGGTTTGCCAATCCAAGTGCACCCAAAGAAAAAGAAGAAAAAATGTTAGGTACAGTAGGTTGGGTAGGCATTTTTGGTGTTGCAGAAAGAGACTTGTGATAGGTTTTGTCTCTCAGAATGTTAAAACTTACTTCTATCACAGGTACAATGGCAGATGTTTGGATACAGCTCAAGCAAAGCATAACTAACCCCCCTTTATCCCTTCCCCAAATCACTTACTAATCTTCTCCCAGAGATATTGAGATCTGCTTAATATCCTCAAATCACTCCATCTCATTTCATAAAAGGCCTAAGTAAAACCCTTTTTACTTAGGAGATTGTAAAAAATCACATATAAACTTTTTTCCCTTTAGTCTAACTTCTCAAACATTTTAACTTAGCACTTTTACATAGGGTTTTACTTAGGAGATTGTACAAAATCACATATAAACTTTTTTCCCTTTAGTCTAAGTTCTCAAACATTTTAACTTAGCACTTTTACATCACATTTCTCATATTAACTATTAACATTATGTTATAACTCCCTATACTTTTTCCCCTTTCCCGTATGGTATAAATCTATATAAAGCCCCGCATTACTACATATCCCGCCCTGGTTTAAATATAAGCCATATTATTATGTAATTGTGGATTAAAGGTTTATCCGAAACCTTGTAATAACCCTTCCTGCGCAACCTTGGGATTAATTAACCTTTGGTTAATTAATAACCTAATCTCAACCCCAATAACCAATGAAAATCACCTGGTACTGTTATAAACCATTATTCAAATACATGGGCCCCCTACGCATTAACCCTCCATCACCTCCAACGGGCGCCCACCGTCCGATCGGCGCCCTCCTATCGGACGGCCAATATACATATCGTGACCCCCTCCGTCACTACACTTCAACGTCTGGGGAATTGGTGGTATCACCGCCCGTACCAGGACACGTGTCGACTGCCCGCGCTGCTCGCGGCCCTCCCCACCAAAACCACTTTAGCCCATAAGCGGTGCGGGGTAAAACCGCTTACCGCCCTCCTGCTGACCCCTCGCTGACGTCACTGCCACGTCACCGTCCTATACCCCCTGCTAAACGACAAAGATTTCCCGTCATGCTGACGTCATCCGCTCAATAAATGCCAAAAATTACCCGCCATCCCAAATTTCATTAAAAAGCGACGAAATGTCATTTTCACTGTAAAACCTCTCTATTCACGCTCCCATGCAAAATAACGATTAAAGCCACTATACATGCTTTCAACCACCACCCGGCCGAGGAAACCGCAGCAAGGCGCTCTGCACTCTGTTATTCAACCTACAGTTGCTCAGTTTGCCTCCATAATCCAGGTATTTATCCATTTTACCGGTAACCTTGTAAATTCAAATTTTCACTGAAAGTTCTACCTGTGAAAACCAAATTCGAGTCAAGAACAGTCTGTTTAGCCCATAAAAAGACTCCTAGACCTGTTGTTCAGTCCAATTTCCGACAACAATCCCAAATTCCAGTTTGAAAACACAAGAACCAAACATAGAAGCCTCGTAGCCCTGAATGTCGCACCTGTAAATGCACCTCACAAAGACTTGAATTATCTGCCTCTTGCAGACAAAGATTTCCTAATAAAGGACTTAACACTGATTACAATCATCTTCAGGCCTTCTGCCAAATTAGGGACAGTTATCAAAACAACTTTGATATTTTTGGATTGTGGGAATCAAATCTACTCATGTACTCTCTTCCCTTATTTCAAGTTTTCCCAAATATCATTCACCAATGCTGTGCCAATTATGACCCTGTCCATAGGGCATTTGTCACCTTTCCAAACTGTCTTGTTTTCCATCACTGTTGAATCCTTCAATGAGATGATATATTTCCATTCCATTGAGCCTCTTGCTCCTCCTTAAATGGGATTTTTGCTGGAAAAAGATTCTCAATTGCCTAGCTTAGAGATAACCTGTATTGCTCAGATGTTCATGTCACCTAAGCACCAACCTACAGGCCCTCCTCCATATCTGCATGTTTTTTTCACTGAAACTGGTAAACTCATTCTTGACATGATATCCTCCATCTTGGGATTTAGGTCCAGTGAATATGTGGATGATATCACCCTGGTTCTATTATCTATCTTTACTCCAGGATGGCCCCCTGCTGTCAAGTATGACTATGCCACTTTCATTACCAACAAGATCCATGCTCAATTTATGAATTTGGAGAAGGAAGGAGTCTTTAAATACACATCTTTTATATACCATCTGTTTTTGTATTATCAGCTAGACAGTTTTCCATTTCCCATCAGAAAATTAGACTCAAAGGGAAATTGAAGGTCTGTGATCTTCTGGAGCTCAGTCTTCCACAATACCTATGAGTGCCCTTATACTTATAGTGAATTCATTGACTTATTTGTACACCCAGCCTCCACTCTGTTGATAGGAGCTCCTCCTCCTAGGATCACTGGTGACATGAGGAAGATTTTGCAGCTTTCCAAGAACTATAGAATAGGTGACTGGTACCTCTACCAGAATCATACAGAGATCAGAATATATGGGTGTGAACTTTTCCCTTTTAAGTTTCCCAAATATGTGCCCATGAGGTTATTTGCATTAGAATATTTCAGGCACATCATCCATGCAGTTTTAACCCACTTTTTAATGTAAAGAAGAAAGCTCAGCTGAGAATAAAAAACCAGTTAGGCCCTTATGTTATCCATGATAGGGATTCGTGGAAATATGCTGAAAATATCTTAGAAGACCACCTTATATTGAAGAAGAGTTTTGGGTGGGTGCCCTATGACCCATGTAGTTTCATAAGTAACAGAAGGGTAAGGTACAGGTTATCAGTGTATGTACATCATAATATCCCAGAAATTGAACAGTATGCAAATGAAGAAGAATGGGTAGAAGGAACCTTAATAGATGAAATTAGTGAACAGGAGAAGATGGAAAAGGCTATGAAAGATCTTGAAAAAACCCTTGACCTGGACTCTTTTGGACAGGTATCTTTCGAGCTGCCTCAACAATCAGGAGTTGGAACTTCTTCTGCTAGAACTTCTCAGTAACCTGCACAGAAAACCAGCACATCAATCACATGGACTTCAAAGGGTAAAGAGGTAGAAACTACGGAGCAGCCAATAATGACTGATCAGCCAGGGGGGTCCAAAGAATAGGAACAAGTACAAATTCCTCCTGCCCAAACTAGAGCACCAGAAATTCCAGCATTGCAAAATCCTCTAAATGAGGAAAAAAGCAAGAAGAGAGACAGAGAAGAGACCACACCTATTAGTGGACTTGCAGAACAACCAGGTGTAAAGAGGCAAATATTGGATCCTTTATCAGAAGAGGAAATCATTGAAGAAACAACAGACAGCCTAAGAGGTGAGAGGGTAGTCAGCCAACAGACTTCCACAGTGGTAGATACATCAACTAGCTCACATAGGTAAGAGTTAGAAAGGCAGCATAGTGTTGAAGTGTCATCTACCAGGCCACAAGGCAAACAGTCCTCTGACATTAAACGGACTTTCACAGAGATAAAGGCCAAGAATGATCCTGTGAGAATTGAAATTTATAATCAATATTTAAAAATGGCCCCCTCAACCCAGCAAAGATTGATGTTTGCCTATGACATTAAAGAAGGCAAAATTATCATGAGTTATTTTAATCCAAAGGTACAGCAACCCCGGTCTGCAGCAGATTACATCAGAACAAACTTAGAGGTCCTGGCCAAAGACATTCATCCAATGGACCAGATTGAACTCCACAAGCAGACTAGAGAAATGGTTTATTCTACATTAACTAACAAAGCAACGTTGGCCCATCAGTTACAAAGTTCCTTAGACAACACAATTGCTCAGTTAGATTGGGAAAAAGCTTCTTCTCTGGCCAAAGATAATAGAATCAAATCATTGGAAGATATCATCATGGAACTGGAACATGACCCCAAAGATGCTAAAGGCATAAAGACACTAATTAAGAAGAAGGAAGAGGACATTGCTGCCCTGAGGAAACAGCTGAAGCTACCTCCTTCAAGGTACCCTCAGACTGCAAAATTATAGAGCATAAATCAGAGGAAGACATGATGGACCTGCTCATGAAACTCAATTAAAGATTAACTGATACAGAGCAGGCACTTGAAAAAGCATTAAAAGAGAAGCAGGGAGAGCCGACCTCCCAGCCACCTGAGGTAATCCCTACAATTACAAGTGCAGTCCCCTCAACAACTGGATCATCATTGGCCCCAAATGTCCCACCAGCCACAACTGAGGTAATCACAGGTACAACATCAGCAAGAGCAGCACCAGGTAGCAGTATAGGTATGAGCACAGAAGAATTGATAAAAGCCATGGAAGAATTTAAACTCCAAGTGTGAAAGCTGAAGCAAGTAAAGGAAAAATTGGCAAAACTAGAACAGAGTTATGATAAATCCAAAATAAGTTTGGCAGAGAAGATAAGAGAGGTTAAAGCATTGCATAACAAAGTCAGAACATTAGAGAAGGATCTCACTATGGACAAGCCTCTAGCAGAAATTAAAGGAATCCTTTGGACCAACATCAATCAACCCCTAAGTAATGTTTGGCCATCTATCCAAGCTATTTATGAGCAAATTGACTTGGTGAATGCAGCACATGGTGAAATTCAAAAAGCAAGAGCTTCACTAGGGCAAATGCCTGATCAAGCCAACCGGCTCATACACTTTTTGAATAGCAGAAACAGGGAACAGGTGGAACAACTCGGCATCCCAGACAGGACAGGCACCATTTTGGATATCAAAAGAGTTCTAACCAAGAGAAATTTAATGCAGAATTTGGAAAAAAGATGCCAGGATATGCAAGTGGAAATTAATTCTTTCATACAAAGATTTACAATTTTGCAGGATAAAGGGCTGCCAAGTCTTTTAGGAAATAATGACAGGCTTATGAGACACACAGATTATGTACATAAGTTGAACAAATATGCTACCGATCAAGTTAATTCATCCACAAGTGCTTCAAGAGAAAAAGCACTCCCCATAGGCCAAGCTCTCTGTGATAACTTAGAAAACTTATTTTATATTAAGCATGAAGTAAAACATCTGTTTCAGCTTCAGCCTAATTTCTTCAGGTATACAGAAACTGATGAAACATTGAGGAAACTTCAGAGGCATAAATTTCCAGATCAACAATGGTGGGAAGACATGTTGGGGATTTTGTAAATTTCTCTTGGATAAAGCGGAGATTTCAGGCTATTTTTCCATGATAAGATAAATAGAGATAAATGAGGCTCAAGTGGGTCAAAGCGTATCTGATCAGGATTAAAGTATATCAGACAAAGACACAGCAACCAGCACAAAGTACCAGTGGAAAACAGCTGTGAACCGACTCGCAGAACCAACCTCCGGTACATCCCATAAAGATGGAACAGCCAGCGCAGCGTCAATTTATTGTTTCCCTGTTTACGAGACTGTTCATCTCTATCTTTTGTAAAAAGGGATTAGTCATCACCAGATATTATTTCTATCAGATATTTTGTAAGATATTTTGATATTTTTGTATAAATACCCCCCAAAACAAAGTATTTGGGGTTGGTGAACATTCCTAGCTCTCATTGTAATTCTGAAACTTCTGAATAAAAAGTTTGTTGGAACCAACTGTTGTATGGCCTACTGGATGAGGAATTGATGTTGAGGACCTGTTACAGAATTCTTGAATCATCGTGTGGATCAATAAGTCCCTTCTAACTTGTGTTTCTACAGTTTCTATGTTTATTATATCATTTATGTTTCATGATCTCAATAGTAAAGAAAAAGAATAATTCAGAATTTGCTTGGCTGCACTCTGTCTTCAGTCTTTATTATTCTCTTTGTTTTCCTCATAATTAGAATAAGCAGTGAATTCTTAATTGCTCTTGTTTCCTAATTCTTGCATATTGACTATTTTCTAAGGAATTCTTAGTTGCTCCTTAACAGTAATCATCCATTTTCCCTCTGTCAATATGATGAAGGATTCTTAACTGCCCTTCACCCATTTGACTCCATTCCATCTGATTCCAACCTTTAAATTGTTCCATGTCTAACTATGTTGCTCTGTGATGCCATCCTCTACTAAGAAACCAAATCCAGAAAGCCATCCTTCTGTGACTCCATCATGCCTAATGGACTGAACTATTCGGTTTGCCTCACTATTCTATTGAATCTCACCATCCAAAACCAAAACAAAACCTTTGTAATTCATAACTAGCCTAACACTTTTCAAAACAAAGCTAAATCATAAAGAGAGAGCCCTCTCTGGATGCAGATTGGCTAGAATCTGTATCTAAAAGATTGGTCTATGGTTACCTCAGCCGTATTCCCTTTTTTACAACTTTTGGGAACAACCTGAGTGATAACAAACGGGAGGGAGGATAGTTGGGATGAGGGTAGTGGAAGTTCTCAAATCCAAAATAAGGTTGTAGGTGTGGGAGTTCTTTCCCTCTTCAGCATCAATAGGAAGGGGAAATGAGAAAGAATAGGTGTTAACCGAGACCTCCTCTTCTTTAATCTCTAAGGGGAAAATATCAGGGAGCAAGCTATTTTCGTTAGGGTATACAAGAGTTCTTGGAGTGAAATATGGGCAATAAATGACAACGTGTTGATAACTACATGAAGAGACATCAGGATGGTAAGACACTGTGGCATCAGTTGTGGGAGTCTTTTCTTTCCAAATTCTCCTAGAGATTAACCTTTCTGGATTAGACACGGATGGTGTCTTTTGTTGATATGTTTCAAATGGGTGTCAAGTCTTCTATAAGCCAGGATGATACCTCAAGAATTAACTAGTGGAGTCGCCAAGGTGATGAACTTGCAATCTGGGCTTCTTTGCTCACCTTAACAAAGAATGCATGAATGTTGTATCTCAGTGGGAAAATCCTCTAATACATTCCTTGGAAATGGTGCCAAAATATTTTGTAGTTCTCATAGGCAGACTCCATATTGCAAAGAGACCAATGCCTGAGTCATCTGAATTAGATGCATCTATAATCGTGCATTAGAAAGTAAAGAGAACCTTTAGTAATGTCGCTTGTGATTTTTGTTTATGAGTGGTTCAAAACACATGGAAAATTACTCATTTTGTCAAGCCTTCATGCTTTGCAGTCACACAATAATATAATGTATCAATCAGCAGTGGCCATCTTTATTCAGGAGGTTACAACCCATTTTGTTTTAGAGGACTTATGGTAGAAGAACAAAAGGAAAGAAATCCATCTATACAGAGCTTAAAGAAACAAGAATTCTACACATACATGATTTGGAGTGAAGAGATGAAAAAAATATCGAAATGAATGCTAAGATCCTGGTAGTGCTCTTTAAAGATTAATTTCAGTCATTCACACAGACATTCTTTCAACCAAAGTCTGATTTAAAACGAATATGTAGATAAAAAGGAATACATCTAGTGACTATATTCCATAGAGATCTGAGAAGAATGTGCAACACAAGTGAAAATACTAAACATAGAATACATATTGTAACACCGAAACACGGGAATCACTATAGATCATTGATTAATAATATGTGCAAAAGAATACATGGATGTAACCAGGAAACTATCTTTTCGCAAACATAAATAGAGTTTTTCTTCCAACATTTTGAACCCCTCTTGGTTTTTTGAGATCACATATATATAGGCCTTCTTAAACAATGATATGTCGTTATAATAATATTCTCTCTTGATCTCACACATCATCTCAAAACATTCTTCAAAATTTTAGCATGTGCGAGAGCACAACTATCCTAACCAATACAATGTCTTAAATAAACTATAGTAAAAGCATAAAGTAAAAACAACTGAAAGTAAAATAAAATGCCATTGCTAGCACAATCTGAGTGGTCCTCGGGATCGGCGGGATGATGAAGATGCTTGATGGGAAGTTGTTGGAGCACAAAGACAAACCATCTGTAGTAGTGGAAGTTTAGAAAATTGCTCACACTACTGCCACATGGCTGGAGGAGATTGAGGAATAGAGTTGAATTGTCTGTAGTTGAGCCGGAGATGGATCACCCCTAAATAGTCAAATTTGTGATGAAAGGTACTTTTGACCAACTCAAGAAGATGAAATTCGTTTTTAAGGAAATTATTTATAGTTGTCCCTTTGAGAACTGACGTCTTCTCGGGGGATGCCCCTATCTTACTCTTGATCTCAATCATTTTATGATTATATATCTCTTATGTGAACAGCTCCACATTGGGTCCCCACAAATCTAGTAACCCAGCTTGTAGAAGCTTGTCAAATTCCTTATTGAAAGCATCCACCTCTTTTTGCAGCCTAATAAGACTTTTTTCTTCTCTGGCTCTAGCTTCTTCCTTCGAAATTAATTTGTTATTTATGCTTACCTATTTTTCATTGAGGAGAGAGGGAGCATATTCCACACTGAGACTCTTTTGGTCATGTATCAAGGCTATCTATTCCCAATTAAGGTTGATCTCGTGGATGATCTCATCCCATATCAACTATCTAGTCTCAATAAGAGCCATGTTCCCTTTGAGCTTGGCCTTTAGTTCCTTATTTTCTTGACTGGAAATTCGTAGATATATAGATACCTTGTCTGCATTGGCATTCGAAGTTTGGAGCTTTTTCTCTTTCTGAGCTACTTGGGCTTTGTAAACCTTATATCTCTCTGAGCCTTCATTAAATTCCCTTCAGATAGTTGTAGCTCGGTCAATGCCTGAGTGAGGAGCTCGATGGGATTTTGAGGGTCCTCAGCGATTACTATTGTGCAGATATGTTCTTGCTCTCAATCAACTCTTGTATTAGAGACTCCTCCATTTCAACCTAAATCAACTCAGGAGTTTGAACATGTTCACCTCTGAGCATCTTTAACTGTCATCTTAACTCCTAGTTCTCTTGTTGAGTGGCTTGTAAGATAGCTGCTACTACTTCCTTATCCTCGGGATCTACCCCCATCTTCATGATCAAATATTTATAGACCTCCTTCTATAGAAAATTTTCCTGGGACTTGATCTTCTCCATCTTCACCTTATTGGAGAACTTCTCTATATTATTTTGGGCATGGTCGATGGTCATCGAGTTCTTGTTAAGGTCATTATACAATAATTCTCTAAACTGCCTGTGTAAGTAGACTTTATCCACCAAGGGGACACTAGTTAAATCTAAAGAAACATCCAAGTCCTAGAACTGAGGACCAAAAGGCAGGGTTTGCATTGAGGGATGTTGCAATCTTATCTTTATCTCTTCTTTCTCTAGGTCCATTACTGCTAGTACTCTGGTATTACGAGGATTTATCTTGGAGGCCATTTCCTAGTGCAACTTTTCCTTTGCTTTCCTGTTTTTTATTGGATGGCCTTTCCTAGTGACCGACTTGTTCTTGCAGCATAAAGGCTATCCTCTGATTCCGAGATAACAACCTTAGTTAAGGATGTATATGAAGCAACTGGGTGTATGTCCAGATTGATCTAGAAACCTGGGCTATCAAACACTAGTGTTTCTATCTATAGACCATGTTCTTCCTCTTCCTGTTCTTGCTCTAGTCCTAGTCCCTGTTACGGCCCTTGACTTATTTCCTTCTTATGAACATGTTCCTCCTCCATGTCAATTGTCCTTGATGAGTCAGCCGTCCTCTTCTTTGTTTTGTTCGTGATGACTGGGGATTCGGTCTCCATCTATGTATTAAGAGGCCAGGAATCAAATTTAGCTTTCAATTTAACCTCAAGCTTAAGATCATGTATGAAAGTTGAGGCTTTAATATTTTCCCTTCTTCGAGCAAGGATGCCTCGAGGATCGTAATGCCAAATTTGTCCCTTTTCAAACTCTGTGGCTTCAAGTAGGGCCTAAACTATTTTGAAGGCATGTCTAGTGCTTACCACAAAAGGGCCTACTGGTTGTTCCATTTTAAAAATGTAGCCTTTATTTGTCGGTATGAAGTGGAGCAGGTCTACACTAATAACATGTCTAATGAACTCAAGAGCGAATATCCTCTTAGGTAGGAATACTGGCAGGTGATATGGAGGGAGTTCACATCCATAAACCCAAACTTTTGTGTAGTCCTTATAGAGGTACCAGTATCTAATGGTATCATCCTCGTTTATTTGGAGGAGCTCCTTCTACTCTGGGAAGATTCTAGGAGGTGTGACCCCATGGATGATTTGGTAGGCAATGGCCATGAAAGATGAAATGAAATGAGAGTACCCACCCAACACAGGCCTTTTTCTCAATGAGATATTCCAGTTGGAGATTGAATTTCTCTCTTTGTTAGGAGAAAACACATCAAGGTTAAGGAATTGAAACTCTTCGATGTGAGTGTATAGGAACAAGTAGAATGGAAAGGAGTAGTAGCGAAAATAAGAGGAGACCAGAAAACAATGGATTTGAAAGCAAATGGTAGCTAAAAGATATCCTGGGATATTGAGTAAGCACCGAGATTGTTTCATTTTATGCAATCATCCCAAAGCAACCCTATTTATTTTCAGGGAGGTATCTTCACCCATCAGACAAGCAATTGCGGGTAAAATAAGTTAGACTGGTGCCTGAAAGAGAGTCAATGGAAACTGATTTTCTTCGGGTGAGGTTTTGACCTTAGGAGCGAGGATTTGTCCCATGAATGATTATTGTTCCTCGGCTGGGAGGATTGCGAAATGGTTGGCTACGGTAGCATCGGTGAATGTATGCATACTAGAAGACTCAGGGAAATTCAAAACTCTTTGGATTAAGAAGGGCGTTACCTCAAGGATTATAACTCCTAAGACAGAAATGAAGCAATTCTTATCTTTTTGATAGGAATTTGGCCAGCCAAGATATAAACTCAGGGAAGAGGTGAACTAGAGTAGCGATTTGGTAATACAGTCTCGAGTTAACAACCCTAAAATGGTCCTAATTTCTTACATGGTCTGTAAACATCCCATATTGGAGGTCCACGAGTGAGAAAGGATAGGTAGGGTCGGCTATTTGTATCTTGGTGTTCATAAAGGCCTGACACTAGTTCTTTTAACCTCATGGGTGTTGGGAGTTGCAGGTGTCGCGTGCTTCATTTCTCTGAGTAAAAAAAATAAGTAAAAAGGCAAGGAGGTCGGGGTGTCGGCTTACCTAGAGCCTACAGGGAAGATTGAAAATGACTTTGGGAGGTGTCCTTGACCTTTGGGAGTGTGCAGAGATTTTAATCCTAAGCGGTGGTCTAAGAAGAATGTTCTTTGACTAATATTGAATAATTGTTGTTGGGAAATAATTTTAGGGCTTCCAGGATTTATGTAAAGGAAAGCGACAAATGCATAGGTGGAAGAGTTAGGAGTGTGCATAGGAAGGCACATGGCGTTCAAGGATTGGTCCGGGATGATGGGAAATAGGCTCTGGGGGAGCGAATGGGACATCAATTTACCTATACCATTTACCTTTTACCTGTTTCCTTCAATATTTTCGAGCCAAAGGGTGAGGCTTGTCTAGCAGATGGTCCCCACACTCTTATGGCAGGCTACGTCATTGATCGTATGTACTCTATGTCAGGCGTCGGAATTGATCACGGTCGTTGGATGGGCATTGACCTTTCAACGTCAGGGGGTTGCTCTGCCACTAACTCTAGTGCATGTGTGGCACCGAAGTTGATGCGAAGAGTTGTAGGGTTTAGATGGAGGGTGACCCGAGTACGGAGCTGTGAGCCCTTTAATCGTGAACTAAACCTTTGAAAAATTACTTTGAATGCTTTAAATTGTTTAATTCCACTGCAAATCCTGCTCTCCTCTCAACCCAAAAAATGGTATCATGGGAAAATAAGCATCAGAGAATGGATCTTCTTTAGCACTTTATAATTCTTACATATCATTTCCATCCTCGGAAGGACCTTTGGAGAGATGGAGATAAGATATTCATACATCCAAGAAAAGACATCTCTAAACTCATGAAAAAGGGATAGATAAATCTCAATTTCAGATGAAGAACAAGATGCTCTAATGTATATATTTTCGACTATTCCTAGTTTAACCAAAATATCGAGAGGAATCATTTCTTTGATATTCGAAAGGTTCTTTTCAGATTCGATCTCATGAATGGAGAAATAATTCGTAAAGGGTTCGATAAAATTAGGTAGGTACACACCACTGAGATTATCTTCAATAGTATTTGGGAATGATGAATGATGATGAACTTCATCCCACGGTGTGTCGTCTGACATCATGATCTCCATGATGCTTTCGTCGGTAGAGAATATACGCAAGAAAGGATCAGAGGGCGTGCCATAATCCAGTTCGATCTACCCAATTGATCGATGATACATCATAACATGAATCGATGGGTATTCTCTAGGATTACCATTGAATTTTGGGATATCAGAAGGCAACTTAGTGGGAATAATCGACCACCATGGAAAATGAGAAATGGGGTCGTTAGTAAGTCGAGTTAAATCCATTAATTCAAAAGTATCCACAAAGGAAACTATCGATTAAAGTTTGGAGGTGGATGACCTAGATTTGAAGGGATAGCCTGGGCAACAGACACTTACATTCCTGGGTAAGGAGGATTCTGATAATAAGGAACTTGGTTACCAGAATATGGAGGGTTTTGATAACCAGCATATAAGTGAGTTTCTTACCCAGCCCCATGATGGAGATAAAGCTACTGGAATGGTTGGGTTTGGATTTTTTATCTTTGAAAAGGAACTTGATGTGATCCATATTTCTTCCCGACAGGGGTTTTCATTTCCCCCTAGTACGGGTTCGACTAAGACTGTTCCAAATTTTGAATCATTTTATCTGTTGAAACTTGATGATTACCCTGCACAAGCAATTGACAAGGTGAGGGACCTTGTATAGGTTGACTAATTAGGCTCTGGGGAGAACCAAACACCATTGGAATAGGTTGTAAAGGTTGGATCATATGTATTTGAGCTTGATGAGGTGTTGATGGATAGGTAGGAGTTTGTGATGAAGACAAAACGGGATTTCACCCCCGGGATGCAACATTGATAAACAACGATAACTCCTACATTTAATGACACCAGAACATGTCTATAGCCTAGACCTCTAAATGTTTTCATTAATGTTACAAATGCTCCTTAGGTTGACTTAATAAATTTTACTATTTATCTTTGATTGTGTTTTAATTTTTGGGCTCACCACGAATGTCACTTGAATATCCTAAGATGCAAATCTAGCACGAAAAAATAGAAAACTTTTCTCTTTCAATGAAAATCTAGATAAGGAAGGGAAGGAACAATTAAGATGAAACAAACAATATGCAAGATGCAATTTCCCTTTCGATGCAATTGTCCCTATATTAATTCACATACAAAAACCTAAATTCAAATTCAAAATTATTCTTTTCACCACACTTAATTTTCGAAATGAAGAAAACTAAGATGCAAATGTTCAATCACTGATTCAATTACACTTTTCAGAATGAGGACTAAAACAACAATTCATCCCAGCAATCAGAAATCAAATGAAATTAGTTATAAGAACAAAGAAAAATGAAAACCAAATCTTACCAAAGGCAAACAACACAATTTCAAACCAAATGGAGGATTTAGATAGACCACAAGACACTCGAGACTCAGGGAAGTTCAGCTGGAAGTAGGCTAACCAAAGAGAGGCTTAAGAACCAAGGAAAAATTTATGCAAAAACAGGGGCCAATGCTAGTGTAGAAGAGGCACTAGTGCATTGCAACGCTAGTACAGAGTTGGCCTGGGTGAGGTGAAACGCTATTTCAAAGGAATAGTGGGTGGGTTAGGCCTGGGAAAGAGGATTCTGGCACAAAAACTACAAAAAAGGCTCAATGAAATCACTTCCTAGGTTTTTGCTTGGTTGGATGATACAACAAAGGTCTTTCAAGGAGGTAATCAAAGACAATGGACAAGGAAACCACCAAGGGAATATTTCATTCCCCAGTATGGTTGTCAATTTGTTATATGAGATTTACGATTGCAGATAAAAGCATCTCCCCTAGGTCAATGGCTAACCTAGAAAAACAGAGAGACAAGGAACACAATGTTTTTCCTTAAAGTAAATAGATGACGGGGTGAGGCCTACCTGGAATCCTTTGCACACTTTCAGCTCCTTTAGCTTGGAAGTTCCAATTCCATCCCCGAATGCCAAAATTATAACCTGCACAGTGAGATAACACAAGCCAAAAAACTATGAGATCTATGCAATATCATCTAAGTACTTCATTTAATATATCAACATGGTATTGAAATATATGAAATAACAACATCACATATAGGAAAACAATGAATTCTTCGCATTAATATAAATGGAAGGAGATTACAACCATAGGTAGCAATTGATGTTGTAGAAGGGCTCCTCCAATTTGTTGACTTTTCCTTTCCTTGTCAAGATATGCACCTCCAATCACCCTAAATGCATGAGATGGTAACCACTCACTGCAGCAGCATAAGGGCGGAATCACTCTCCAAAATCCAACCCCCAACCACATAAAAGGATTGGAATATATAGAGAAGTAGGGTAAGTTGGTATTTCGTATCCAATTACCAATCTAGGGTTTAATATCCACCTTTGATGGAGAGATAGGATCGAAGGATAAGTGGCGAAAAGTCCAAAGTAGGGAAGGATAGTATCTGAATGTTTTATCTAAGGTAAGTAATTTAAATAATTTTTGGAAGCTCCTAGAAGGGGAAGCTTGTATAATCTCGATCATTCTCCTATATTTGTAGAACCAACGTAGGTACAAAGGGGAGAAATGTGTTGGTGACCAATGCAGGCCACAGTGGAGAAACTTGTAGGTGATCGCACCCTAGTAGGCATACAAGGAGAGTTGGTCCTAAAACTGGCTCAGATGATGAAATTTAGGGCTGAAATTCTGGGGGATGAAGGGAACATGCATAGGGATTTTTGAAACATGGTGACAAGGGGGAATAGGATGTTGATTGATCCCATTAGGAGGCTCGATGATCAAATGTGACAAAATGGCCTATAACACTCATAATTCCTTACATGTCCACTCTTTCCTATTTCCCATATGATGACATGATTCTCTCTAACAAACAAACTCGAAAATGAAAAATGACTACTTCAACTACTGCAAAATAATACTTAACTTCTTAGTTGGAGGCTTACTTATTACAATCACCAACTTAACCCATCTAACCGCCTTAAAATCCTTTTCGACCCTTCAAAATGATTGTTGATGTGATCTTTTATCATAACATGACTTTAACCAAGCTTTTAAACATTAAAAAAACTTTGTTTAAAACATTTCATTCATTAAACTGCTAGTTAGGGTTTCCTTTTTTTAGTGTACCTATAGCCATTGAAAAATATTTTCATAGTGCAAATCCTATAGGCATCGAAAAATATTTTCGTAGTGCAAATCCTGTAGGTGCTAAAAAATATTTTCGTAACGCCTCTATAAAATAAAAATTACAGTGGCTTTGGTCATGAAACTTGGTTTGATTTTTATTTAACATTTGAAATAGCCCCAAAGATTAGCTCAACTGGTCAAATAAGTTCCTCGCCGTTCGGAAGGTCACAGGGTCAATTCTCCTCGAAGCCCTTGGGGTTAGGCATAGCTATTGGCCACGGGGCTTGATACCCTTGATAAAGGTTAGATATTTCTGTGGACGTAGCAGCCACCCAATGACCGCAGGTGTCCGTGAATCACACGTGAAACAAAACAAAACAAAAAACATTTGAAATGACCATTCATGAACATAAAACCTCAAGGTATCTCTTTTATCTGACAATTTTAATATGCCTTATAGGTCAAATTATTTCAAAAATGCTTAACATTACTTTCTCTTCAAATTTGAAAGTAATTGAACCAAATAAAGACAAAGTTAGCTCCTACAAACAATTTTGAATTATTTGGAAATGTAAACAAGGTGCTAACAGTTGGATCCAATGGGGATATTTTCCTCCCTATGAGGCAAAAAAGAACATGATTACCAAGTGCCTAATCCATTGGTCTCAATCTCTACTCTGTAAAATTGTTTCAAAGTGTTGAACTATCATTGTTTTATTTGAAAATAAAAACGTTCTAAAAATGAAAATAAACTTTAAACTGAACTCTAACTGAATGGAACTGAAATATTTCCCAATTTTGACAATCACATAATCTTAGGGCCTTCACTTCGGGCTTCAAATTCTTCAAAGTGTTGTCCAAACCTGCAAGTTCTCCCAAAGAAAAATGGTTATGTACATTGAAATAATGAAAGTTAAGAGATAGTTTTTAAGAAAACGTCCATTTACTGGACCTCCAAGAAAAAAAATTACTTTCAAGTCCTGTAAAATGAAGGTATTTTGACCATGATATGTAGCAATTTGATAAGGACCTTTCCAAATGTGATGGAATTTACCATGTTTCCCTCTATCTTAAATTCTTGAATCCCATTTTAGAACTGTATCATGAATCTAAAAATTATCCTCCTTTATATTTTTGTCAAAAATCCTTTTCATCCTTTCCTGAAATAGTTGACCCTGATCATACACCTTCTCCCTCATTTTGTGAACTTCAATAAGTTGATTTATTCTTCTTTGGATATGATTGGGATCTTCCTCCTATTCCTATAATAATTTCATGATAGGAAAAGTCACCTTTGTGCCATATACCAACTAGAAAGGTGTAGTCCCAATTGATCTCTTAGTATTGATCTTGTCTGCCCATAATGCAAATTTCAATTTTGCATGCCAAGCTTTCTTGTTATCCTCCAGCAATTTTTTGATGATCTTGACTAAGCTCTTATTTGATGATTTTTCTATTCCATTACCCTGATGGTAATAGGTTGTGAAATGGCTAAGGGCTATATTATAATCATTACAAAACTTAATCATTTTATTATATATAAAAAAAATTGCATTGTCGGTTATAATTCTTCTCGGGCTACCAAATCTAGAAAGGATATTTTCTAAAAATTGAATGACAACAGTGTCAGTAGCTTGCCTGGTCAGTATAGCTTCAATCCACTTTGTGAAATAATTTGTTCTGGTCAAAATCCATTTGTGTTGTCCTAAGGATGTTGGATTAATTTCTCCAATAAAATCAAGGCCCCACTGCTGAAATGGTGCCTCTACATAAATGGGCCTTAATGGTAAAGGTAGCAACTTGACTTTTCTTTAAAAGTTTGACATTTATGACAAGTTGCAACTTCTTTACAAACATCTGGAAAAATCGTAGGACAATAAAATCTTGCTATTAAATTTTGTTGACATTGGCCTTCCAACAATTATGGCCCACACACACACCATGATGGAACTCCATCATCGTTTGTTTTTCTTCATCTTCAAGTAGACAGTTCAACAATATACCTTTCAGTTCCTTCCAAAATACAAAATTTGACAACTTTAAGTTTTAAAAATTTGGCTCGAGTCTTACTAGTTCCAGGTGGAGCTTGTAAATTCGGCATTACATAAATAACATCATTATACCATGAATAATATTTGAACTGTTTAGAAAACGGAAATTTGTTTTGTCATATGCAACATTTGAGAACTCTAAAATGAGATTATTACAAGAGAGTCACAATTTG
Source organism: Pinus tabuliformis (assembly GCA_031772625.1). NCBI lineage: Eukaryota > Viridiplantae > Streptophyta > Pinopsida > Pinales > Pinaceae > Pinus > Pinus tabuliformis. Next base: position 1,117,423,189 of record CM062817.1, read on the forward strand.
TTTCACTCGTCAATTTTGTGAGGCCTTGACCCTTGATCAGCTTGGTTGGCTTGATTTCTACGTCATATTCCAGCAACTTCGCTATCCACTTGCCCATTTTGCCATCACTATCTCACTAACTTAGAATATCTTTTACCACACTGTTAGGCACATAAGAAACAATATGAGAATGTAGCACATAAACCGTGAAATATTTTAATGCCTTCACCAATGCATAGGCCTTCTTTTCTATGATGTCATATTTTAGCTTAGAGTCTCTCAATTTTCTGCTTAAAAAAGATATGGGTTTTTCATGACCATTTGCATTCTTCTGCAACAAAATTCCTGAAATTGTATGTTATGAAGCAAAGGAGAAAACCAAAAACTCCTTTGAATTATCTAGGCTAACTAGGACAGGGGCATGAGCTAGAGAACTTTTAATCCCATCAAAATATTCCTTAGCTAAAGTTGTCCACTTAATTTCACTTCCTTTCTTCAACATATTAGTAATAATCTTTAAGATTTTAGCAAAATTAGGAATAAATCTTCTCAAGAAGTTTATCTTAACAAGAAAAAATTGTAATTCATTTTCGCTTCTAGGAAATTAAATTTGTTGTATGGTTGCAATTTTGTTGGGATCAATTTGAGTACCATCTTTGGAAACCATGTGACCTAACAAATTTCCCTCATTCATAGAAAAATTTGACTTTTTTGGATTCAAGGAGATGTCGAACTTTTTACATTTTGAGAAAACATGTCTGAGATGTTTCAAATGATCAGTTTTAGACTTCAAATAAACAGTTATGTCATCCAAATAAACCACAACAAACTTATATTTTTCCTCAGCAAATGTTATATCCATTTCCCTCTTAAATGTAGCTCTAATATTCATTAGACCAAAATGCATCTTTGAGTATATAAAAGTACCCCAAGGAGTCGTAAAGCAGTCTTATCCTAGTATTCTGGATGCACTAAAATTTGATTGTACCTTGAAAATCCATCCAGCATGGAATTCTCTTAGATTCGACTACACTCTGCAGTATATGATCCATTTTAGGTAGGGGGTAATTATCCTTCAAAGAAACCTTATTCATATTTCAAAAGTCCACGCACAACCTGATTTCTCCGCTCTTCTTTCTGACTGGAACAAGATTAGCAATCCACTTAGAAAACCTCAATGGCACAATTATCTTCGCAGCAAGAAATATTTTAACTTCTTTTTCTATTAATGGTAGCAACATTGGATTAATCCTTCTAAGCTTATGTTTGAAAGGTTTATCATTCTCTTTGAGTGGGATAGTATGCTAGATAATAGATTTTTCATAAACTTTTAAATCCTCATATCTCCAAGAAAAAACATCTGAAAATTCTTTCAATAATTTTCCATGCTGTTGTTTTTTCTCTGCATTCAAAGAATTATAAACTTTAACAAATTTAGGATCTTCTTCAATTCCAAAATTATAATCTTGCGGCTCACTGTCAATAGGCAAAATTCTAGGCTTAACAGCAACATCATAACTGTCAAACAGCCTCTCTAGGGGGACCAAGCCTTTGGAAATAATATTGTTACTTAACTGAATAATTCCTTGTCTAGCTATAGTATTCAGAAAAACATTTGGATTTGCATCCACATTTGTCTTTACATCTTCATTTTCATCAATAGGATTGTTTACAAATTCATCTATCATTTCTAAGAATCTCTTGATCTCTTGGTTGTCCTCAAAAACCTGACAGTACTTTATATTGTTTGGAATAGAGGGCCTAAGTTTGACATGTATTTCATACTTCTTATTTGGATGAATACGAATTTTAAAAACACTAGAAGAAGTAAATAGAGAATCTATTGTACCATTTTCTTCTCTAGAAATAACTAACATTCATGCTTTAAAAGAAATTATCAAACAGATCCCATACCTAATTCCGATAGGCCCTCATCCTCAGATGTTTAGTCTGATATGTACCATTAACTTGCTTTATAACCAACTCAGAATCTCTGAAGACATAAATTATTTTTTCTTTATGTTCTCTAAGTAAATTCAATCCAATAATCAGAGCCTCATACTCTACAATGTTATTGGTGCATTCAAAATACAATTTAAAGGAATATAACTCACTGTTGCAATCTAGTGGAATAATCCAAATACTTGCCCCTAAACCATTCTTGCAAGTGCACCCATAAAAATGCATGTTCCACATCCCATTATCATCAGTTTTATGTACTTTTTCTTCTTGAATTTTGATCTTCAACGTGTTTTTGTCTTCCTCAAGATGAAATTTATTAAACAAAATTGCAGAACCAAGCTCAGTTTCAACTACATATCTAGGATGACTATCAGGCTGGGTTTGTGTTAAAATTGGAAACTAGGGCCAAACTCCACATGGGTCATCTTATTTATGACAGCTGATATTTTCCTTGGATTTCTCTCTCCAAGAGGTGTAGGATTGATCTAAATATCATCCGATTCCGACATGTAAAAATGAAGATATGGATTTATTTATATTATTGACAAATCGTCAAGGTCGGCTAGCAAGAAAAACAATTAGTTTTACGCCCAGTTCATCCTCAAAGTTGCATATAAAGGGAGGAGACATCAAGTCATTATTTCATCATCTCATCTTCACTCATCTCTCTCTCCTCACTTGATTGGGTACACAGATTAGGGCAACCATCTCTCACACGTGTGAAGGAAGAAGGAGTTGACTGCATTGACCAGCATTAACAGAGCTGCAAGGAGATTGTTTGGTTGTGTTGACCTGTTTTGACTATGGATTGGGTGAGGAAACTTCTCCTTGGTAGGTCACATATCTTGGCACTGAAACTAAGGTGATACGACCTCTGGTTTGACCAGCGTTGACTGCCCTAGTTGCTGGCTGCAGTTTGACTTCAGTTGACCAGAATTTGACTCGACATTTTCGAGCTATTTTGGACTATTTAGGTTTTTTGTTGGAAATCGAAGTTGACTGGGTTTGACCGAGCTGCTTAGAGGAAGAATTTTTCCATGTTTGACCAATGTTGACTTTTCTGGTTAGGGCTTTTCTGTTGCTATCATAAATAATCATATTTGTAAATTTGTACTATCTCTCTCTGCTGAACTATTGAAGAATGTAAGAAGAATTGATCAAGGATTTCCCCACATTGGGGTTTGTCCCTGGCTGGTGCCACAGCTTGTGTCCTCTTGTCTTGGCTTGTCTTCTACTGTTTATGTTTATGTTATATCTGCATTTTACTATCATGCTGATGTGATTGCTAAACTCAATATTGATATTGGGCTAATAAAGCAATTGAAGTAAATTGCTTTTAAGCATAGAACATACCAAAATTAACATGGTATCAGAGTTGAGGTGAAGACAAAGCACAAGCAAGAGTGAAATAGAAATCACCGAAGACATCTGGACAAGGACAAAAGGCTCAATGGGTTCCTCATCCCACTTCCTGGATGAAGACAAGCTTCGTGAAAATTCTGACTATCATGGATGGAAGATGTCTCTTGATCTGACATTGGAAGAACAAGAAGTGTTGGATTATGTGAAGGGGAAAATCCCTGAGCCTCCTTCAAATGCACTGTCTGCTACAAATTCCAAGTACAATAAGGTTGAATTCAAAGTGAAGAATATTATCATAGATTCCATTGACAAGCATCTAGTGGCCTACATCTCCAATTTGAACACCTCTAAGGAGATCTACAATAGATTGGTTAGCATGTTCAAGGTTAGTGATGCAAATCAAATTTTATTTCTCAAAAATAAGTTGAAGGATATTAAGGGGGGAAAGGACGAGGATATTCAGTCCTACTTCTTAAGGATCACTAAGATCAAGAATGATCTACTTTTGATTGGAGAGGTCATTCCTAACAGGGAACTTACTCTCACTACCCTTGGAAGACTCCCACCCGAGTGGTATATATTTAGAACCACTATTCTAAATAATTATCGAATTCCAGTGTTTGAAAAATTGATGTCGAGATGCATTCAAGAAAAGACAAGAATGGTGGAGCAAGAAACTCCTTCTAATAGAGGAAACCCCACTTCTTTCACCGCTTATTCCAAAAGGAGAAATAACACAGGTTCTAAAGGTCATTTCAATGGACAGTCTGGATCTAAGGGTGGAATGAAGGACAGGTGCTTTGTTTGAAATAAATTTAGCCACTATGCAAGGGAGTGTCCAAATAGAAGGGACACATCACATGACGATGATCAAAATCATTCCAGGGGTAACTTCAACAACAACAATCAAAGGAATGGCACGTTCAATGGCAAAGGAAAAAGGAATTCGGGACATCAAGGAAATGGCCAACCCTCCAAGAAAGAAAGGAACTCCATGTATGAAGAATCAAATGTTGTTAACAATAAGCAAAAGGAATACTATGTTATATCGGCCCTTTCCACTACCTCTCCACTAGACACTTTGGGGAATTGGTTGATTGATAGTGGTGCCTCAAGGCACTTTAGCGGATACAAGGAATCTCTATCTAATCTAATAGAGAAGGAGACAAACTTGGAGATTATCCTTGGAGACAATGCCACCTGTCCCATGAAGGGAGTATGGAATATTACCCTTCAATTGAATCAAGGTAAGACGATTCATTTCCAAGAAGTTTTATATGTACCCAATCTCAAGAAGAACCTGGTGTCCATTTTAGAAATAGAAGACAAAGGATACAACGTGGCATTCATCGATGGAAAGGTACGTGTTTGGAAAATGAATTTTAAGGATGATTTTACTCTTGGGTTCAAGGTTGACACTTTGTATCAAGTTGGAGGAAGTCCATTGGGAGCCATGTCTTGCGACACATCTCTACAATTTGAACTATGGCACCGGAGGTTTTCCCATATTCATTATAAGGCTCTACCTGATGTGAGACAGATGGTGACAAGTATGCTCGAGTTCAAAGTAGAGCATGAAGGTGTATGTTCGGGATGTGCCGAAGGAAAACTTACAAGGGGTCCATTCCCCTCTAGTAATAGAAAATCCACAGATATATTGCAGTTGATCCACTCCGACATATCTGGTATGATGCCCGTAAACTCTTTGGGAGGATACTTATATTATCTCACCTTTACATATGATTATTCATGCAAGACTTGGATCTAATTCTTGAAAAAGAAGGATGAAGTGTTCAACTGGTTTTGTCACTTCAAATCCATGATCAAAAACCAATCCGAGAAGAGAATCAAGATATTGAGGACTGATAATGGGATTGAGTATGAATCAAATGAGTTCCATGATTATTGCAGAGAAGTTGGCATTAAGAGGGAGACCACGATACCATACACTCCTGAGCAGAATGGTGTGGCTGAAAGGAAGAATCGTACTATTGTGGAAGTTGTCGTGCCATGCTTCATGATCAAGGGCTTCCGAGGTTTCTATGGGCCGAAGCTGTGAATACCGCCATGTATGTTCAAAACTAATTCCCTTGTCAAGCATTGGACTCCAAGACTCCCGAAGAAATGTTCACTGGTAAGAAACCCAATGTCTCTCATTTTAGAATTTTTGGAAGTCCCGTATATTTTCATGTGTTGAAAGAGAAAAGAAGCAAATTGGGTGCATCAGGGAAGTAAGGAATCTTTGTGGGCTATAGCGAAAATTCCAAGGGCTATAGAATTTATGTAGTTGGTCAAAGGGAAGCTGAGATAATTCATGATGTCACCTTTGACGAAGATATGGCCCTCAGCAAGATCAACAACATTCCTATGCCAAGCAAGGACAAAGAAGTTGACACCAGAAAATGGGGTGAAAAATAGGACAAGACAATGTCAGATGTTGATGAACCTATGGATCCTATTGATCCTCCTCCCCAAGAGCCCTCCTCCTCCAAGAGGAGGCCCTCATGGCTTAGGGAGAATCTTGAAGATGCTAAAATACATATTGCACCCAGGGGGACTTTCCATGAGAGCAACAAGTTGAGCAGGTATCAAGGATACTTGACCGTTATGAGCACTATAATTCAAAATGATCCTTCATCATTTGAAGAAGTCATGAAGCAAAAAGTATGGAAGGATGCTATGAATGAAGAATACGAGTCTATTATGAAGAATGATGTCTGGGATGTGGTTCCTAAACCCCGAGACAAACAGTTGTCACCTTTAAGTGGCTCTAAAAAATCAAGAATGGAGTTGATGGAAGCGTAGAAAATATCAAGGCTCACTTTGTTGCTCGAGGCTTCTCTCAAAAAGAATGTGTAGATTATGATGAGATATTTGCACCTGTTTCCCGATACACCACCATTCGCTTGATCATAGCCCTTTCTGCCTCGTAAGTATGGAACATACATCAGATGGATGTCAAGACTGATTTCTTGCATGGTTCAATTAAAGAGGAAGTCTATGTGGAACAACCTGAGGGGTTTGAGGTTCATGATCAGGAATCTCATGTATGCAGGTTGAAGAAAGCTCTTTATGGCTTGAATCAAGCACCCTGAGCTTGGTATGAGAGGATTGATAGCTATCTGATGATGCTGAGATTCAAGAAGTGGAGTCGATCCGAACCTTTACTTTAATTTTGAAATGGTAAACCTCTCATACTGGTAATTTATGTGGATGACCTCTTTCTGATAGGTGCATACCCTCTCATTAACAAATGTAAGATGGATTTGGCCTCTGAATTTGAGATGAAATACCTAGGAATGATGCACTACTTTCTAAGGTTGGAAGTCTAGAAAAATCCAGGAGAAATTTTCCTATCTCAAGGAAAATATGTTGTGAAGATATTGGAAAGATTTGGATGGTGGACTACAAGCATGTGACTACCCCAATGGAGCTTAACTTCAAGAATTTATGTGGTAATGTTGCCAGACCTAAATTGGGAAATGCTTCTGAGTATTGTCAACTCATAGGAGCGCTAATGTTCTTGGTGAAATCTCATCTTAACATATGTTTTTCAATTAATACATTGAGCCAATATATGGTTGAGCCTCATCATATACATTGGATTGGTTCCAAGAATATTCTAAGATATCTTCGGGGCATAATCACTCTTGGACTGAGATATATTACCGGAGATGTGAGGTTGCATGTTTATTCTGATTCTGATTGGGTCGGCAGTGTGGTCTATCATAAGATCACTTCTGGGTGTTGTTTTTCTTTGGGTTTTGCTTCGATATCCTGGATGAGAAGGAAGCATAATCGGTTTCCTTGAGCACCGTTGAGGCCGAATAAATAGCTACTAGTATGGCCTCCTGTGAAGTTGTCTGGTTGAGGAAGCTCTTCAGTGAGTTGTTTGGACATGTGCTGGATACCACCGTGATCCTCTGTGACAACCAGAGTGGGATCTGATTATCAGAGAACCTTGTATTTCATGATCGCTCCAAGCACATAGATATTATGTACCACTTTATCTGGGATATGGTACAATGAGGAACAATAAAGCTCCATCACATTGGGACTAATGAGCAGGTCGTCGACTTTCTGACAAAGCCCCTAGGAAAGGTCAAATTATTGACTTTCCGAGAATGACTAGGAGTCGTGGAGAGACCCTCTTATGAGGATCATGTATGATATGGACATTGAGCTCTGGGAGCTCCAGGGGGCTTGAGGTACTTCTTGGAGTTATGAGCAACCATAGGGTGAGTGGTTCAGCCTTCCCCTAGTGGTTTTTTGTGTACAGGGTGAGTGGTTCAACCTGCCCTTGTGATACCCGTGGTGACATGTAGGCAAGATGAGTGGTTCATCCTTCTCCTGCTAAGACATCCTACCCGTGTAGTCTGGGACTCATGGGAAGTAACTCTCATCTGGCCAATGAGTAGGGAAATTAGGATAAGGACCATAGTACTAACGATGGATGCAATGTGTACTATCTTACTCCCTATGCTAGGATGATCGATATTGATCTAGGATCAATTGGTCAGTAAGAGTGGTATGACACACACTCTTTCTGGGACTGACTTTGAGTCAGTAGAGAATGGTATGATACATTCTCGATCACTTCTTCTTCTTCATAGTTCAGCAGAGCAGAGAAAAGCAGTGCATTGATGGCAAAGATAGTACCAACTGGCAGATGGATTAGTAGATGGAGTTCTCCCTAGTTGAGAGGGAGTGTTAAAATTGGCAACTAGGGCCAAACTTCACATGGGTCATCTTATTTATGACAGATGATATTTTTCTTGGATCCCTCTATCTGAGCGGTGTAGGATTGATCTAAAGATCATCCAATTCCGACGTGTAAAAATGAAGATATGAATTTATTTATATTATTAACAAATTGTCAAGGTCGGCCAGCAAGCAAAACAGGCAGTTTTACCCCCAGGTCATCCTCAACGTTGCATATAAAAGGAGGAGACCTCAAGTCATTATTACATCATCTCATATTCATTCATATCTCTCTCCTCACTTGATTGGGTACACATATTAGGGCAGCCATCTATCTCACATGCGAAGGAAGAAGGACTTGACTACGTTGACCGAACTGCAAGAAGACTGTTTGGTTGTGTTGACTTGTTTTGACTGAAGATTGGGTGAGGTAGATTCTCCTTGGCTAGCTATGGATCTGGGCACTGAAACTGAGGTGATCTAACCTCTAGTTTGACCAGTGTTGACTGCCCTAGTTTTTGGCTGCAATTTGACTTCAGTTGACCAGAATTTGACTGGACATTTTCGAACTATTTTGGACTGTTTGGGTTTGTTGTTGGAGGATGAAGTTGACTGAGTTTGACCAAGATGCTTAGAGGAATAATTCTTCCCTATTTGAACAACGTTGACTTTTCTGGTTAGGGCTTTTCTGCTGCTATCATAAATTATCAAATTTGTAAATTTGTACTATCTCTCTCTACTGAACTATTGAAGAATATAAGAAGAATTGATCAAGGGTTTCCCCACATTAGGGTTTGTCCCTGGTTGGTGCCACATCTTGTGTCCTCTTGTCTTGTCTTGTATTCTACTGTTTATGTTTATGTTATATCTGCATTTTACTATCATACTGATGTGATTGCTCAACTGGATATTGATATTGGGCTAATAAAGCAATTGAAGTAAATTTCTCTTAAGCTTAGAACATATCAAAAATTAACAGTTTGACTACTGACCACATATGCCATCTGAACCTCTCTATACAACCTTCTTTTTAAACCAAAAATAGGGATAAAGGCATAATACATGTCCATTTGAGGAGTACCATGACCATGATAATAACATTCCAAACTGAGTTGGAATATTTGCTACTACCACATCCATCACCATACTCTTGGCAGGGATTTGGGTGAGTGTCACAACCAGGTCCTTGATTAGTCCCAAACATTTAACCTTTCTTGAGTCAAAAGAGAATAAATCCTTATAAGGTCTAGTGATATCAAGCCCTAAGTTTTCCATAATAGATTTGGGCATCAAGTTATGTGATTCTCCTGAGTCCAACATAGCATTATGAAGAACCATGTTATGAATGTTAAAACTGATGTAAAAAGGAGGAACATCTTCATTTACTTCAATTACATGAGGACCAAACAAAAAGGTAGGAGAATCATCTTGTATTTTTAAAGAATCTTGAGCATTAATACCTTATGATTGACCTCCCTTTGATCCTTTAATAATTTTAATGATTTATTCCTTATACTGTACATTCTTCAATAATTCAGAAAATGGGATTGGGATCTTGATCTTACCAATTTCATTTTCCAAGCTAAAAGGCAGCTGGACCTTCTCCAATTCCTTCCCATCTTTCTTGGCTTCATCAACTTTCTTAGGTAGACCTTTCTTTGGATCTGCTTGTGTCTGCTCTACTCAAAGCTTTGTTGGAGGAAGGCTTGACAATGACATTTTTTCCCCTAAGATTATACTTCTTTTGAAAATCATAAATTGTTTTGTTATAGCCTTGTTGATATACCTCTAATTCAACCATTAGTTGCATGTATTATACTACTTCTGAAAATCAGAAATTTTGTTGTTATAGCCATGTTGGTATACCTCTGATTCAACCATTAATTGAATGTTGTCCCTTTCTTGTGATAGTTGGGTTGATCTATCATGCTCTTATTTAGTTAGGTACACCTGGGTTTCATCCTCATCAAGACAGTTGATTTTCTCTTCAGATTCCTCTACATTTTCCTCACCCACAAAATTATCTAGGAAAGGAGGTCTCACTGGCGAACTTGAGGAACAAGAGGCCTTTTGTGTTGAAATATGTAACTAGGTTCGGTCTTCATAATGACATATGTAATCATGATTTAATGTATTTAATGAAAATGAGAAAAATAAAAATTTTGTTGTTATTCTTGAGGCATGGGTTCCATGACCAAGGGAGATTTATTTTTAAGTCAAATACCCATTGAGTGCTTCTAGGGATTGTCATTGATTCTACAAGTCAATTGAGTCATTGTCATGTATGAAACACCTCTTTGGGCATGTTACATATTGTAAAGAAAATTTATTTGAGTCTAAAGACCCTCCAAGACCTCGTCATGGTGTAACGATCAAGTCGGCCTACATGAAGGGAGAATTCAGCCTAAAGATAGCAATTTGTACCCCTCAAAAGCCTATAAATAAGAAGGAACTCAACCTCATTTGGACACACTCTCAAGAAATTTCTATCTCCACAAGATAGAAGCTATAAAAGGACGAAAAAAAAAGGAGAGAGATCGAAGTTTTGGGCTCTCTCTCTCTCTCTCTCTCTCTCTCTCTCTCTCTCTCTCTCGTGTTAGGGTTTTTACAGTTACTGGGCAAGACGAAATTTTGAAGATGCATCAAATTTGTGAAGTTGTGAAGCTGCAAGGTCGAAGTTGTGAAGCTGCAAGGTCGAAGCTATGAAGCTGCAAGGTTGAAACTATGAAGCTACAAGGTCGAAGTTGTGAAGATGAAGGGTCAAAGTTGTGAATTTGCTTCTAGGTCAATGTTGTGAAGTTACAAGGTCGAAGGGTTTGAATTTGCATCAAAGTTGAAGTTGTGAAGATTCTGTTGAAGAATCTAGGGCAAATGTAGTTAATGTGATTCTTCTTTTCATGATAACTATTTGTGAGGTGTTTTTCAATTTTCCTTCTTATTCCAATCTTCACTTATTATTATTATAGTGTGTCTTCGTTAGTTCATCAAATAGCTACAAAAACAAAGAGAAAAGAACACAATATGTTGGCATTATGTCAAGGCCAAAACCTCTCCCTCTTGGAGAGGAAAACCTGCACAAAAATTATTCTTATAGAGATTCCAATTGATGAATACCAAGACCTTGACCCTTGACTTACTAGGCCACTCCAAGACAAAGAAACCAATCCTCTTCCTTGACACTGTTGAGATCATCATCATTGTTGCACCATCACCAAGATCTTCATATGTATAGGAGAGTTATATATAGATCCACTCATGACATGTCAATCTCATCATAATTGTTCCTTCACGGAGATCATGACCTTTGTGACTGTGTATTCATCTAAAACAATGTCATGGTTGTGATAGGATTATGATTGTTCCTTATTGTATGTTGAGATAGTGTTTCACTATGAGATGCTTCCATCATCCTTATGTTGAGACTTTGCTTCTCTGTCTTACCAATACTATTAAGATCTTTATTGAGAACATAATTGTGTTCTCTTTTCACCGAGATCACCCTTATCACTGTGATCATTGCACCTTCTTATTATGCCGAGACTGTGAGAGTGTGTATCCCCTATAAGATCCATCATAAAACATGTACACACCTTCTCAACCGAAATGTTGTAACATAGACCATCCAAGATTCCAGTTCCATTACTTATCATTGTAATTATTAATGAAATTTCAGAGATATCTGAAGTTATAGAGGCTTACGGGAAGTTTTGTCTTTTTGTGACTCTAGTCGCATATGTATAGATGTTATGTCTCTGTATTTAGCTGACATGCAAGGGTGAACCGATATGTCCCTATTTCTGAGCCAACTTGTCATTAATATTTATTTTGAGGCCAACTTAACTAATTTCTTCATCGTTTTGTAGGCATTCTTGGAGGGTTGTTCTAGGCTTGTATATATTTCAGATATGCTCAAGAAGAGATCTTTACACGTCTTTGACTCTTTGACTTTCCTAAACCTATGGAATGAGAAAGAAACTCATTCTTATAATTTACAAAATAATATTTGTTTTTTTTACAAGTATAAATATCAAAATTACATTTGTAAATATTGAACCTAGTTACACTTTCTTCAACACTCCCTCTTAATTAGGGATGTATTTATAATGGTACTTGGTCATTCTCAATCTGAAGAATTTGTCATAAGAATAATCGGATTGGTAACCCATTTTTTATAGCATCATAGTAACCAACATTGTTTATAGCAAGGCCTTAATTAACAGCTCTATCTCTCATAAGGTCAGAGCACAATGTTGGTGAGACTAATGATTTATAGACACCTTTATCATTGTATCTAAAGGTACATACCCACCTAGGTGTTCACTAAGTATGACCTTCTAGGGCTATTATTATCTTGGGTTCCCAACCCTCAAATAATACTGGTCCTCTTGCCTACTCTTATCTTGGATTCCCTACACATCCTCAAAGAGCATCAGATACCAGATGATTACCCAATCCTCCATTATTTCTTCCTGAGTGAAGACAAGAATGTTGTGTCTATCATATGTCTACATTTCCATTCATGGCCTTCACCTAGACTTACGGTTGTTAGTCCTGGTTTAGTGCATGACAATAGAAAAACACAATTGTCGCTCGTTTTTAATCAAGGGTGATCTAATCCAAGCTCCCTCTTGATGAGGGACCTGTCAGAGCTCCCTCTTAGCTAGGGACTTTTGTATACATCAGCAACTTCTTCTTCGTGGGTCCTTCAACTGCTTGATCAACTTCTCTCCTTGATGTCATGAAAAATAGTTGAACTTCTTTCTTGTAGGGCAATAGCCATCGATCACTTTCCTCCTTAGTTCGTTATGTCATTTCTTTCTTCATGGAAAGTGGCTTTCTTCATATCTGGAACCTTCGTCATATGAATACTTCTTTCTCATCATGCTTCTTCCATTCATCACATGAATGATAGTTGTACTTGTAAGTATCCCTGCATGAACTTATCCATATATTATTCAAGAAATCAAAAAATATATCATTAAATCAAATTGTACCTTACTAGGTGGATCTTCATCATGACATATTTTAGGAGGTATCAACATCCTGCATTCATGTTGACACATCTTCATAGATATCCATTGTCAGGGGTGTACATCTTTTCCATCAAAGTCTTCATATCTTTCTAGTCTATTTTCTAGTCAAGTCTTCTTGATCTTTTGGATGTTGATTGCCTTCATCATGGTTGCATATCTCACTATCGCTTCCTTCCTTGGGTGCCTTTTAATCAGAGTTTCTTAGTTGTGATCAGTCACCTCATACTTCATATGAGGACATATTATGTTGATTTCATCTAGTTTGGCTCATGTCTTCTTGTATTCTTTCAGAGAAGGAGATCCTTTTTTTCTTGATCATGCTTCTCGAGATAGAGGTGATGATATATGTTCCCTGCAACCATATTACATGTCATTATAATATTAAAGACAAGTATACATACCTTATTTTTACCTTCATGTCATCGAGGCTTCTTCCAGCATCCTCCTTGATTGAAGAGATCTTCAATCCCTTGATCTGCTTCATGTCATCATATCATCATATCATGGATTTCATAAGTTGGAGTTCTTGTTGAAACACTTGCTTCCTCTCTAGATTAGTGAACCCTACGATGAGGATTCCATTAGAGAATTTGAGGATCTTGTATATCCTCAACTGGCAGATGTTTCCCTTTTGATGTATGATGAGCTTTGTCCTAGATGACTTCTTCCTTTTCTTCAATGTCCACTAAGGTTCCTAAGAGCTATATCCTTCATGTTTTGTCTATCATGGATTTTTTCCTTCATGATTCCCATGGATATGTCACGAGTTCTTGTTTCTAATGCTTCCATGATACCACGATGCATCTTATCATTGTCATATCTTATAGCAGAAGCTTATGATAGGACCCTTTTGTGAGGGATATTGTAGTAGATCTGACTTACAAATATATTAAACTGGAAATATGCCTAATAATTGCAAATAATCCCAAGATTAAAAAAGTATAAAAATCTTCAGATATTTATTAATAAAAACCCATAAGGTAGTGTAACATCATACAATTACTCCTTAAGGAAGGAGAACACTCCACAAGCCATATGTTTTCCAATACAATAATCCTTGACATCTCTCAATGGGGAGTCTCTAGCCTCTATATAGGCTTCATACATACAATAACATGGGTTATTACCATGGATTTTTCAATACCATATATCTAATACAATGGGCTTATCACATTATTCCTAAGTACTTTTGGTCCCTTACATGATGTGGGTTAACCACTTTATTTATTAACTATGGCCCATCACATTATTACATAATTCCCTTGTGTACCTCCCTCTGTACCCCATAATATCCCCCCTAGGTATACTACATTCCACCCCCTAAAACCATACAGTTACTCCTTAAGGAAGGAGAACACTCCATAAGCCATATGCTTGCCAATACAATAATCCTTGACATCTCTCAATGGGGAGTCTCTAGCCTCTATATAGAATTTGTACATACAATACCATGGGTCATTACCATGGGTCTCCCAATACCATATATCTAATATAATGGGCTTATCACATTATTCCTAACTACTTGTGGTCCCTTACATGATGCGGATTAAACACTTTATTTATTAACTATGGCCCATTGCATTATTACATAATTCCCTTGGGTACCTCCTTCTGTACCCCATAATATCCCCCCTAGGTATACTACATTCCACCCCCCTTAAACATGTTTCATCCCCGAAACATAAGAAGAACACAAATAATAATATCTACTCAACAGAGTAATCCACTGGTATCATGCATGTGCATCTATCCATCCCAAAGATAGGTGATTACTCGATCTAGCCAGTGCCTCGCTCGCTTGAGATGGGAGTGGATCCTGGCGGTTCCTCTGTGTTGATGTGATGTGGGTGGATCATCGCACCTCTATATCTATCATGCAAGGGTTGTTGTCCTTGTTTCTAATTTATTTCCATCGTGTTGGTTGTTTTCTTGCTGGGTGATGTGGATGGTGATATGCTAAAGTTTTAACCAATGGTGTATATTTGTTTAATTCACCACCTAATGGAGCCTGATCGATATTTGGTACCTATTGTGGCGCCTATGGTTGTTGTTTATCTTCCAGTATTACTTCAACCATGGACTCCTCATCTGATTTGTCAATACCTACAACATTTTTTATTTCAACCTCCTTGGACTCTAGTTGTTTATTGATGGAAATATCTTGTAATGTAATTTTCTTCTTTTTATACCAAAGCTTCAAGAATTTCTTCTGCACATTAATATTGATAGTACCAATCGATTTTATCCAAGGGTATCCCAAAACAACATCCACATTAGTCGTATCTGAAGCATAAAGCAAAATGCAATACATATTTATCCATAGAAATCTTCAAACCTTTATAAACTTGCACTTCCTCATTATTAATCTGTGTGTACTCCATTTGTTTGGCTGGGACTTGCAATCTTTTAGCCAAATGAACATTAATAAAATTATGCTTGCAATTAAGATTGATAGACACAATGATCTTCTCTTTATGAATACATCCATTATGTGTCTCATTTTCCATCTTTCTAACATGAAACCATTTTTCCAAAAGGACTTTTTTAAATTCTTTATTAGGAAGGTTGAGCAACTTCTTGTTGTCAAGTGAGTTCCACCATTTGGCCACCTCATCTTTAAAATGAAGCCATGACATCCATTTCCAAGGGTTTAGATATATTGACTTAAGATATTTTATGAATTCTTCAATAGTAGGACCATTAGCTTTTCCTACAAAAAGTATCTTGCTAGAACCATTAAAAATAGAGTAAGGGTGTTGAAGAAAATCACTTACTTTCGTGAAAATTTAAAATGGACACAACTCAGTCAATATGGCTCAGAATCCTTATTATAACCTGTTTTTGGAAATGGAATGACCATTCTGCATCTTCTCATGTAATTGGAATTTCGATCTAGTCACCTTGAACTCAGATTCACGCTGCAACTATCCAGCCGTCACAAAAAATTCTGAAACAAGAGCTGATTTTAAATCAGCGAGATCTCCCTCATCCGGACTCTGATTCGACCCATTTGTTTTTTGAAATTATGTAATTTTTCAAGAGGATCTCAGATCTGCAATTATTTTCCCAAAATTCTCCACAAAAATAATGAAAAAAATTATTAGAGATCCATCGTCCACGAATTACCGTCAAAGAAATTTCTGCAAAACAGTTGATTTTAAATCAGCGATATCTCCCTCATCCAGACTGCGATTTGGCCGATTTGTTTTTTGAATTGGGTATTCTTCCACAAAGAATCCAGATCTGCTATTTTTTTCAGCTTTTGTACCAAAAGTTTCATATCTGATCTGCAAACTCGCCACCCAAAAAGCCCTGCAAAAAAAAAAAAAAAAAATTATTCCCCTCTTCGCCCAAGAAAGTGCTCTCATATCACTTGTAGTAGATCTAACCTGAAAATATATTAAAATAGAAAATACACCCAAAAATAACAAGATCAATCAAGTAATATAACAAGAAAATGCTTCTTTATTGATAATTTAAACCCTAGAGGTAGGGTAACACCATACAATCACTCCTCAAGGAAGGAGAACACTCCACAACCCATATGTTTGCCAATACAATAACCCTTGACATCTCTCAATGGGGAGTCTCTGGCCTCTACATAGGCTTCATACATACAATACCATGGGTCATTACCATGGGTTTCTCAATACCATATATCTAATACAATGGGCTTATCGCATTATTCCTAACTACTTGTGGCCTCTTACATGATGTGGGTTAACCACTTTATTTATTAACTATGGCCCATCACATTATTACATAATTCTCTTGGGTACCTCCCTCTGTACTCCATAATATCCCCCCTAGGTATACTACAGATACCATCTTACTCATGAGATATTTGTTACTCCCTCTTTTCATGGCCCTTTTCCTTCAACGTCCTCCATCTGTCTGGTGATATGAGCTTCCATCATTTTAGCTATACCTATTTCGCCTTGATTGAGGACCAAACTTCCCTTTCCTTTCTGCACATGATTTAGTTCTTTATCCATTCAATACTTTTGTCATCAACTTTTCTTTCTCTATTTATCAAAGAGACCATAAGTTGTCGAATGAGGTAACCTTCTTATCTCATGGATGTTTGTTACCTTGGTTATCTATTATGGTTATCTTCCTTTATAGGTCTAGATGGAAGATATCCTACATTCTTTGATACTCTTTACTTTCGTGTAGATCAGAGTGCATTTTCATAGAATGAGTTTATCATCTACATCACTTTGATGTCTCCAATTTTGCTATGTGAGGGGATCTTTCATAATTCTCCCTTTTTATAAATTCGGAGGAGACCTTTTGATGACTTCAGCTACTTAGAGGACTATGTATATCCTCTTTCTTCATGCAAGGAATCTTGATAACCCATCCGATTCATAGAATTCCTTGCAATCATGAAGTCATTTTACCCAAAATTGAATATAGAATGAAAAGATACTTGTCATGTGAAGATGAAATCTTCACCTTAGTGCTCTCTTGAATGATCTCCTTCAATGAAATTCTCGCTTGAGCTGCCTTGTACGATTAAGTTCCAAGATTTTTCTTGAGACTTCCTTGCCTTGTTCAGCACCAAGCACTATTGCTTTTATAATATGTTGAGATTTCTTGATTCCTTTTGAGGGTATGAAATTGAAATCAAGAATTTGAGAGTATTGTCATGATGCCCATCCGAGATGTGGCATTATGTTCTCCTACTATAGTGATATTGTTGTAATGTATGATGTGATTGTGTATCATTGTAACCTTGTTGTAGTGTTCCTTGCTGGAGTAGAATATTGTAGATATTTTCTAGCATGAACAAAGATTTACTTTGAGACCTTCAATACCAAGCATTGAAACTGCTTCAGACTAGTTATTGAGATTTGTGTGGTATGACATAGGTTGTAATGACACCCATTCTTGAGGCTAGCATCGAGACTATGCTTTCCTTCTGTTGAAGATTAGGACTATTTCTTGGATTTTCGACTTTCTCCAAGATGAAATGATTTTTCGACTTTGAGGTTCTTTGAGTTATCTTTCTTTGTAGAAATCTTGATAAGGTTCTTGCTATTGTAGACTACTTCTTGTAGACTTGAGACTTCCATCTTGACAAAAAAAAGTAACTTGCTTTGATGCCCTTCTTGCAGACTAATCCTTGTATGTCTCTTTTATTGCCTTTCCTTTTGACTTCAGCACCTTAGCTCTGATACCATGTTGAAGAATCTAGGGAAAATGTATTTAATGTGATTCTTCTTTTCATGATAACTATTTTTTAGGTGTTTTTCAACTTTCCTTCTTATTCTAATCTTCACTTATTATTATTATAGTGTGTCTTCGTTAGTTCATCAAATAGCTACGAAAACAAAGAGACAAGAACGCAAGATGTTAGCATTCCTACAGGGCCAAAATATCTCCCTCTTGGAGAGAAAAACCCGCACAAAAATTATTCTTATATAGATTCCAATTGATGAATACCAAGACATTGACCCTTGACTTAATATGCCACTCCAAGACCACGAAACCAATCCTCTTCCTTGACATTGTTGAGATCATCATCATTGTTGCACCATCACCGAGATCTTCATATGTATAGGAGAGTTGTATGTAAATTCACTGATGACATGTCAGTCTCATCATAATTGTTCCTTCACCGAGATCATAACCTTTGTGACTATGTATTCATCAAGAACAAGGTCACGACTATGATAGGATTATGACTATTCCTTACTGTATGCCGAGATAGTGTTTGACTATGAGATCCTTCCATCATCATTATGTTGAGGTTGTGATTATCCATGTTACCAAGACTATTGAGATCTTTATTGAGAACATAATTGTGTTCTCTTTTCACCAAGATCACCCTTGTCATTGCCATCATTGCACCTTCTTATTATGTCGAGACTGTGAGAGTGTGTATCCCCTGTAATATCCATCTAAAAACATGTAGACACCTTCTCAACCAAAATGTTGTAACATAGCCTTCATCTGAGATTCTTGTTCCATTACTTGTCACTGTAATTTTTAGCAAAATTTCAGAGATATCCGAAGTTGCAGAGGCTTATGCAAAGTTCTGTCTTTCTGTGACTCTTGTCGCATATTTATAGATGTTTTGTCTCTGTATTTATCCAACATGTAAGGGTGAACCGATGTGTCCCTATTTCTGAGCCGAATTGTAGGTAGACTTCTTCGTGCTTCTCTTGGAGGATTGTGCTTGTCTTGGAGGGTTGTTCTAGACTTGTATATATTTCATATATGCACAAGAAGAGCTCTTTACACATGTCTTTGACTCTTTGACTTTCCTAGACCTATGAAATGAGCAAGAAACTCATTCTTATAATTTACAAAATAATATTTATTTTTCTTGACAAGTATAAAGATCAAAATTACATTTGTAAATATCGAACCTAATTACACTTTCTTCAACAACTTCTAG
Organism: Pinus tabuliformis; assembly: GCA_031772625.1. Classification (NCBI taxonomy): domain Eukaryota; kingdom Viridiplantae; phylum Streptophyta; class Pinopsida; order Pinales; family Pinaceae; genus Pinus; species Pinus tabuliformis. The sequence continues at coordinate 1,117,442,632 of CM062817.1, forward strand.
GTCAAAGTTGTTGAAGCTACTAGATTGAAGTTGCAGAAATTGTTGCCAGGGTCAAAATTGCTGGAGAAATTACTGGAAGCTATTTAAGGGAAGCTCATCAATAAGGAAGGTTGACTTGGTTTTGTAGGGTCCTAGTCAAGGGTCATAGGTCTTGGAATTCATCAATTGATGTTCTATAAGAATAGAATAATTATGGTGGGTTTTCCTCTCAGTTGGAGAGGTTTTGGCCCTAGTTGATCACCTACATCTTGTGTCCTCTTGTCTCATTATTCTTTATGATTTGGTAGTTGTTTGATGATAGATAACTCTAATTACAATAAAGGAAAAAATAAGTTAATCAAGTAAAGTAAAATATACATCACAAGTAGTTAACAAAGTAAGAGAAATCACCTAACCTAGCTGCCCTAGATTTCTCAACACGGTGTCAGAGCTAAGGTGACTACATCAAAGAAGGGTAGTTTAAAGAAGGATACTCAAGGGCCAAAGCATAATAATATCATTTAACATCAAGGACATTGAATCGTCAAGAAAGGATTCATAAGGGCCGAACAAACTAAGAAGCATTAAGAAGGAATACCTAAAGCAACAACAATGAGAAAACCTCAAAACCGTAGCTCACTCAAAGACAGGGTTCTTCAACTGAAGTATTCTTGGAAAGCTTACAATCTCCATCACAAGGAAAAGAAGACCTCAAAGACTTGAACTTATATAATAAGAGAAGAATTTTGGTGGGTTTTCCTCTCAGTTGGAGAGGTTTTGGCCCTGGTTGATCGCCTACATATTGTGTCTTGTTGTCTCATTGTTCTTTATGATTTGGTTGTTGTTTGATGATAGAGAACTCTAATTAAAATAAAGGAAAGAAGAAGTTAATCAAGTAAAGTAAAAAGTACATCACAAGTAGTTAACAAAGTAAGAGAAATCACCTAATCTAGCTGCCTTAGATTTCTCAACATGGTTTCAGAGCTAAGGTGACTACATCAAGGATGGGTAGCTTAAAGAAGGGTACCTAAGGGCCAAAGCACAAGATCTTTCAACATCATGGACATCGAATCATCAAAAAAGGATTCATAAGGGCCAAATAAAATTAGAAGCATTAAGAAGGACTACTCAAAGCAACAATAAGGAGAAAACCTCAAAACCCTTACTCACTCAAAGATAGGGTTCTTCAACTAAAGCATTATTGGGAAGCTTACAATCTCCATCAAAAGGAAAAGAAGACCTCAACGACCCTACATCAACTCAAATAAGTATCACCCATTGAAGCATACTGAAGTCTCCAATTCAAGGAAGCGAGAAGAATTTGTTGTCATCATCATCAAGGATTCAAGGCGATCTCCCTCTCTTTGAGGCAAGGATCAATTTTGAAGGAGGACATCTTCATCAAGAAGACATCTACTATTATCAACAGCATCACCAAAAATCAAGAAGGCATCAAATTGAATATAATGTCAAGGATTATCTTCACAAGTAAGTATCTTTATATTTATGTTTGAATCTATAAAATGACTTCATTTGCGGGGAGAGAAGAAAATTGGTTGGGTCAACAAACTATCTTGCATGGAAAAAGAGGATATAGATTTGATCCTCATAGAAAATGAAGTCATTAGTCATGTTAAGGGTTTAATTGTCAAACCGCCAAAAGAAGAAGCTCAAGCTCTACAAGATGAAGATGTCAAAGGAAGAAGGAAGAGCCTCATACTTCATGAGGGTGTCAGAAATATGAGACCAACTAAAAGAGTTGGGGAAAATCATGTCAGATAGAAAAATGACCACCGCGGTACTAAATGCACTACCTGATGAATGGGGTAACTTTGTATCAAGGATTTTTGGAAAGAAGAAAGCCACTTCATTCAGAAAACGCTGGTCATTGTGTAAAATTGAAGAAACCGGGTTAAAAGCAAAGAATGATGTGGGAGCGGGTGAACAAGTTCAAGCATTTGCTGCCATGACTAAGAGAAAAAGAAGGTTTGGAAAATTTGTTCCTCGTAAAAAGAAGAAGAAGGATATGTTGAAGATCAAATGTTATGGTTTTCAAGAATATGGGCATTAGAAGAAAGATTGTCTGAAATTCAAGAAGGATAACAAAAAGGAAAGAAAGAAATGAGGCTCATATCACTGAAGAAGTAGAAGAACCTAATGAAAAGAAATCCAAAGGGATAGATCTTCACTATTATGGTTTCTCCAATTCATAGCAAGGAGAAGTGGGAGGTTAAACAACCTCCACCATGGAAGTCAAGATGCGAAGCATTATAACAAGATAGAAGATGCCATCATGTTAGAAGCATACAATTAAAGCAAGAGCTCAAGACATCCTTATAAAAGCTTGAAATATAATTGAAGGAGAAGTCTACATGGTTATAGCAGTCATCATAGAAGCAAGTAGCTCTTGGTAATCTCATTGAAAGCATAAGTAGTACTTATGGTTACAAGAAATTCATCTAGTGTAAAGATCATCATTCATCATTAGGAAGAAGCATTTGTAGGATGAGGATAATCAATATCCTCCATTGGAATCTTCATTCAAAGGTTCACCTCTTGAAAGAATCAAGTGCCTCGCTAAGAATTCCACCTTGTATGGGATTCATTGTTTTGAAGAATGATGGTATGATGACAAAGGAATGCAGCATGTCAAGATGGTTGAAGTACTCTCAATCAAGGAAAGGAAGTGTTGAAGGAAGCCTAGGTGACCGAAAGAAGGAAAGATGCATGAGGGCATGGTTCACATATTGACTAGATAAAATCAACATAACATATCCTCATATGGAATATGAGGTGGTTGACAAAGATGAAGGAACTATGAATGAAAGTTTGTGGGGAGAAATATGTGAAGAAAGAAAGAAGAGATTGTGAAATATGCAACTATGAACATGTAGAAAAGGAAATCAACATCAAATGACTAGGATAATTGACCATGACATCTCCATGGAAAAGGCATAAAGACTCTGATGAAGTCTAGAATGAAAGGAGGCCCTTGACATTGAATATACTGAAGATGTGTCAATATGTATGCAGGATGTTGATGTTGCTACAAACGGATGTCATGATGAAGGGCCATCACAAAAGGTAACTTTGATTTGATGTTTTTTTTTTTTGGTTTTTGATCAACATCTAGATTTTTTATCAACATCTAGATGGGCTAATGCAAGGCTACCATGAAAAAGAGTTGTAGATGTCACCTACAACTAACACTCATGTGGTGGGATAGATGATCCTAAAAGAAACATGACATGGAAAATGTATTTGTATGAAAGAAAATCAGAGGTGGAATAGAAGATCACTTTTAAATGAATAAAATGATGACATCACTGACGTTGTTCGTGAAGGAAATTGATGGATGGTCGATACCCTACAAAGAAAAGATGAAGGCTCCCAAATAATGAAGAAGAAATCCATGACATTGAAATAAGGATCCCTACAAGCAACTATAGGTCCCACGATCTCCACCAAAGAATAAACAAGTCCCTGGTTAAGCAGGAGCTTGGAAGCAAGTCCTTGGTTAAGAGGGAGCTTGGACAAGTCCCAGGATGAGAAGGAAATTGGGCACATTCCTTAATAGGAATGGGTATATCCTACCTAGTTGAAAGGGAGAGATAGACATATCATTCTTGTATTCACTTTGGGAAGAAAGAATGGAGGATTGGATAAGCATCCGGCATCTGCTACTCTTTGAGGATTTGGTAGGGAATTCAAGATAAGAGTATTCATAGAGGACCAACATTCTTTGAGGACTAGGAATCCAAGATAAGAATAGTCCTGGAAGGACATAACCTGTGAACACCTGGGTGGGGTATGTTCCTTGAGAGACAATGATGATGGTGTCTACAAATTATAGGTCTCGCCAACATTGTGCTCTGATCTTGTGGAGAGATAGAGTTGTTAGTCAAGGCCTTGTTATGTGACAATGCTGGATGATATGATGTTAAATAGATGGGTTACTAATATGACTTTTCTTATGAAAATTCTTCAGATTGAGAATGTCCAAGTACCTTGTGTAGATTATGAATACCTCCCTAGTTAAGAGGGAGCGTTGAAATATGTAACTAGGTTTGTCTTCATAATGACAAATGTAATCATGATTTTATGTATTTAATGAAAAAGAGGAAAATAAAATTATTAATGTTATTATAGAGGCATGGGTTTCATGCTCAAGGGAGATCTATTTTTAGGTCAAACACCCATTCAGTGCTTCTAGGGCTTGTCATTGAGTCTACAAGTCAATTGAGTCATTGTCATGTATGAAAGACCCCTTTGGGCATATTACATATTGTAAAGAAAATTCATTTGAGTCAAAAGACCCTCCAAGACCTCGTCATTATGCAAAGATCAAGTCGGCCTACATGAAGGGACAATTCAGCCTAAAGATAGCAATTTGTACCCCTCAAAAGCCTATAAATAAGGGACTTGACCTCATTTGGAAACACTCTCAAGCAAGTTCGATCTCCACAGGAGAGAAGCTGGAAAAAAGGATGAAAAAGGAGAAGAGCAAGATCGAAGTTTTGGGTCTCTCTCTCTCTCTCTCTCTCTCTCTTGTGTTAGGGTTTTTAAAGTCACTAGGCAAGATGAAATTCTAAAGTTGCATCAAAGTTGTAAAGTTTCATCAAAGTTGTGAAGTTGTGAAGCTGCAAGGTCGAAGTTGTGAGGTTACAAGGTCGAAGTTGTGAAGCTGCTTCTATGTCGAAGTTGTGCTAGTTCGAAGTTGTTGAAGTTGCATCAAGGTAGAAGTTGTGAAGTTGCTTGGTCGAAGTTGTTGAAGTTGCTAGAACGAAGTTGTAGAAATTATTGCCAAGGTCGAAGTTGCTAGAGAAATTGTTGGAAGGCCGAAATTTGTTGTTGGAAGTTGTGTAAGGGAAGCTCATCAAGAAGGAAGGTTGACTTGGTCTTGGAGGGTCTTGGTCAAGGGTCATAGGTCTTGGAATTCATTAATTGAAGTTCTATAAGAAGAGAAAAATTATGGTGGATTTTCCTCTCAGTTGCAAAGGTTTTGGCTCTGGTTGATCGGCTACATCTTGTGTCATGTTGTCTCGTTGTTCTTTATGATTTGGTAGTTGTTTGATGATAGAGAAATCTAATTACAATAAAGGAAAGAAGAAGTTAATCAAGTAAAGTAAAAAATACATCACAATTAGTTATCAAAGTAAGAGAAATCACCTAATCTAGTTGCCCTAGATTTCTCAACATTCTGAAGTTAGGATTTCTGATTTGTGGTTAAGGTTCAGCCCTGGGAGGAGTTAATTTATCAACCAACTTCTCCATCGTTTTCAACATGACATCAAACTTGGTATATGTGGAAGAAGAGGGTTCATCCTTAACTCCTTTCCTTTCAGACCTCAACTTCATCTTTTTTTCCATCAAATTTGTTTCCACTCCTATGGCATTATTTTGCATATCTGCCAATGTAGCAAAATTTCTCTCTTAACTGGAAAGCAAACTCAGCATCAAATGCATCAGGATAGTGGAGCAGAGCCAATCTAGGAGGGGTTTTAATATCAATTGGAATTGCATTGTATACAATATTGAATCTAGTAGAAAACTCCTGCACTGATTCACCTATATTCCTCTTCAAATTATCATATTTTCTTAGATTTGTAAAGGATGTTTCTTGTCCTTCCATCTCCTAAGAAAAAGTTTCTCAAACTATTGGAAATATACAATACTTCACTCAGGTGTTTTTCTTGGTTGTAGGACAAAAATCTTAAGGTAACCTCAAACCACTTTGGGATTGAAAGTTGACCCTTTAATCTAGAGAGAGATCTCTCTAGACTCTGCTATTCTAGGTCACAATAACAACGGGTCTCTAGTAGGCTCAGTGGCCAGATTTATAACTGTAAAAAATGATAAATTTGGTTTAGAAGTAAGGAAAATGGGACTATTGGGCATGGAGTAGTTACATGTCACATGAACAAATCTAAACAAAGGAAAGATAGATCATGATTTCTTTGACAAATTATCAATTAAGGTATGGTAGAAGACTATAGAAGACGAACCATCAAACACAAAGCACTAACAAAGTGATTTCTGCAATGACTTTAGAATGAAAAACAAATAAGTATTTGAATAACATGAATCTGAGCATTCAACACGAATTCTAATCCATCCAATCTTTATCCAAATATAGAAGATTAATAATCAAATGAGTGGCTACGGGGCATACAAACACAATATAAGTACAGACAGGAAACCATTCACACGTGATTCTTTGAAACTGCTCAAAGCAAATTATATTGATCTCCGAAGTTTACAATAAGGTTTTTTCTATTTCCCAAAAAAAATTGAACCCTTGAACATTACAAAAGATTTGTTTAAGTGAGCAAATTACAAGGCTTTTCTTTTCAAAAAATATCTAGTCTTTTTCTCATCAAGATAAAAAAGTAACTATCTAAAGTGCTAAATCAAGACACAGATATCATCAATTGGACTTTGTCCCTTGAAAACAGCTTATGCATCCTTGAAATAGTCATTTTTCTTGTTCAATTTGCTTTGCTGGTCTTTGGCTCCTGCTTTGATTCTCAATTGAAGCAACCACTTGATGTGTTGGCCCAGGTAAATCTCCAACCATCTACCCGAATTCCCAAAGCATAGGCATCATAATTTGCTAACTCACTCACCTAAATGATTGGAGCTACGAAACAGTATATGCTATCCATTGTTTTCCTTCATCAAAAAGACACGGGGTTTGAAAATTTTGAGTCTTCCCTGCTTCCAAAATTGTTTTAATGCATGCAGAAAAGATAATTGGTCTTGCTTATTTTTAAATAGTTTATGTTGCTTTTGCAAGAAGTTTTAGCTTATCCTGGCTTACCATTAACTTGGTCACTCTTTTGCTCTTAAATCATTTTTGCATTTTCTAAGGTTTCTGGTACAGACTCTGTTTTCAGTCGTTTTGCTGGTGTCTTCTTTTTTATTTTGGCAGACATTGCATCTTCTTCTTCATCAATAATTATGGGCTCCTTATACTTAGGGTTGAATTTAGCTTTAAGCTCCAACCTTAATTTATTTGTGGGCCTGGTGTGTGGCTTTCTCAAATACTCTATTTTTCTATCAGCTACTTCATGGTATTTGCCCTTCTTCTTTCCTACCTCAACCATTTCTGCCTCTCCAGCTTCTTGGATTTTTTTCTGTCTATGTGACCTTCTCTGATAAACCCTACTTTCCTTTTCTCTAAGTTATGTTTTCTGTAGGCTTCGTAAGAGGGATTTGCTGACTTGTCTCGTCCTCTGTAGCTAGGGTTTTTGGAAATTGCTTCACTTTATTTTTCCTCTATTTTTTAGTGAAAGAGATTTTCATAGTCATCCTTCTAACCTGCTCTACTTGTTTGTTCAGTTCATGAGTATAAAGAATTTTAATGAAGCCATGGTGATAGACATCATATGCGTACAAAACCCTCTTAGTCCTAGCCTTCATAATCATCTTCAAAGTTACTTTGATGGAAGAAAAATGGTTGACTCGTTTTATTAAAGCCAACTAGGTGAATAAGGAATCTCATGTGATAAAGATATACCTTTGACTATCCTGACGAGATTGCCCCATCAGGCTTCAATAAACTGCGAGGAACTCTAATGCTCCAGATAAGGTTGCGGCAATCCTCAGGAAAAAAATTAAAATCAATCCCCTGCACCATCTTCTTCTTAACCCAGTTTTCTCCATCATAGGATATTCTTGTTGCCTCTACAATTGTATCCTCTGTCACCTAAAACTGCATCTCCTTAACCCTAGCAATGTTGCCATCAAAGGTACTCACGAAATCGTGAGTCAAACTCAGGTCATAGCCACTGAAAAGATGAAAAAATGGTTCCAAACCTGCATTTCTAATTAAACAACAAAAAAAAGAGGCAACATTTCATCGTATGTCTCAAACCATTCAAGCCCATCAGGTTCATAACGCCTTACATGTCCACTCTTTCCCATTTCCCAGACGATGACATGATTCTCTCTAACAAACACACTCGAAAATGGCAAATGACTACTTCAACCGCTGCAAAATAGCACTTAACTGCTTTGCTGGAAGTTTACTTATTACAATCACCGACTTAAACCCACTAACCACCTTAAAATCATTTTTGACCCTTCAAAATGATTGTTGATGTGATCTTTTATCATAACATAACTTCAACCAAGCTTTTAAACTTTAAAAAACTTCATTTAAAACATTTCATTTAATAAATTGGTGGTTAGGGTTTCCTTTTTGTAGCGTACTTGTAGGCGCTGAAAATTATTTTCATATTGCAAATCTTGTAGGCCCTGAAAAATATTTTCGTGCCGCCTCTATAAAGTAAAAATTACAATGTCTTTGGTCATCAAACTTGGTTTGATTTTTATTACTTTCTCTTCAGATTTGAAAGTCAGTGAACCAAATAAAGACCGAGTCAGCTCTTGCAAACAAATTTGAATTTTTTTTTTGGAAATGTAAACAAGGTGCTAATACTCCTAAATAAAACTCAATAAAAATTGTAATTAAACTAAGTTGTTATGAACATCTGAGAAACTTCTAAATAAAACTCAATAAAAATTGTATTTAAACTAAATTGTTATGAACATCTGAGAAAACTTCCAATAAATTTTCATGCGGAGGTTAAAACTAATAGTTACATTGTCTAAAATGAGCAACTCCAATAATTTTTAATATGAATAAAAAATATAAACAAAATTTAAGACTGTATGTACTAGATTTTATTTTTTGGTGCTCGTGTTTCTCTTCACATTGAAGAGTAAAATTTCGAACATATAAAATAAAATGAATAACACGCATAACATCCTAAAAAAAATCTAATCTTTGAAGGCTATGTAACAAAGTGAGAAAGGTGATTTTTCCTAACTCTCTTCCTCTGTTCTACACCTGTTGCAGTTTCAGAAAGGTGATCTTTGTGTAGTGTCTTTATTGAGTGGTTTTCTTCAATGTTGCGAACATCGGCATCGGGATAAAATTGGCAAAGGTCTTTAAAACCAAAAAATGGGAAAATATCAGTAAAAATCGGCAAACATCGGAAAAATTAAGATGCCATAAAAATATATTTAAAAATCGGCAAACATCAGAAAAATTAAGATGCCATAAAAATATATTTAAAAATCGGCAAACATCAGCTAGGCCAAAAAATTGTGATTTCAAGATAAAATCAGGATGTTATCAAGATGTTCGCAACACTGGTTTTCTTCGCCAAATTGGATATGAAAATTGCTCAGAGTTATAATATTTGTTGTGAAAATTAAGATTTATTTTGATATAGTTAAAAGGTTTTATTGCAATTCATCCTTAAAAATGTTTACATAACATATGTATACTAATGAGCTTAACATTTAAAAAATATTCACATCTAACGCCTACACATCTACCTCACACTGGACTGTAGATGGCAATCAAGCTACGTGAAAAGTTTAATCATTTAAAACTAGGGTGTTTGGATGGTTGGTGTTAAACCAGAACCTGCCACCTGTACATAGACTTTACCCTTTAGATCTAACAGATGTTTTGTCATTGTTGCAAAACAGATACTGTCAAGCAAGTGTTGTAGGAGTGCATAATTATGAGTATTCTGGGAAATAGTACGCCATTCATTTTGTCAGCTGTCTTCACTAAAAAAAGGTCAGTTTAGGAGACAAGCGGTTGATCAGATAATATGGCAGAGTCGTCATTTTTCAACAAAACGCAAGACATCGAGATAATTTCAAAGGTAATGCTTCCCATTTCAATTTGGGAGGGGGTATTATAGAATTTACAGCAGGATTTGTACTTCAAGTTCCAGCCAGAATTGACATTTTCGACAAGGAAGTAATCTCTCTTGTGATTGCGGATATGGAAAACATGCGGGATCCTTGCCCATGTAAAGAGGGGTGATATGTTTAATCAAAGCCTGGCTCATTGATTTATGCAAGTTGCTGTATTCATCTAACATAAACAAAATAAATGGGAATATCATTCTTAATCGCATTCACATGTCTGTTAAAAATCATATAAACACTAAAGCAATCATCTAGGATTCATTTGACCTTAATAGATTTGAACATTTCTGTCACATTCCCAATGCTTTTGTAAATAATTGATTTTCTCTTTTAAGTATAAGGCTTCTCAAGATGTCCATGTAATCCAAAAGTTGGGTAAGTGTTCCTACAGGCAACAACCAGTAAAGTTTCTATCCATAAGGTAGTGTTGTAGATTTTGCAAACAACATGGATGTCCCAACGCTACCACGTAAACATCGAAATTGGGAAAACTCGGATGTGTATACACTACTTTTATCCACCCATTGGACAAGCATAAACAACAATATCAGACTTCGGAATAGTGGTGTAAATGCTACATTCTATCCAACCTCGGAAGATGCAAAATGACATAATTAGACTTTAGGAAATGCTGGATTATGACTGACCAAAAAAGATTAATGTGAACACTGAGAGGTGATTATGAAGTTCATGCAATCAAGAGTTCTGCATAATGCCTTATCATACGAGTATCTCACTCACACATACATATATATATCATCTCATTCGAAAAAATAAAAACTGTGGATTAGCTTAATCTGTTCAAACGCACTATTTCAAGGGGGAGTTTGCCATGAAGTTTCCAGTTATAGTCCAGCTGAGCTTTGAGTCCCACTGTGTCATTGGGTTACCAGCTGCAGGGAAAAGTGCAATGTTGCCTAAGAACAACTAACTATAGAAAAATTGCATCTAGATTATGTTGAGTGACTGAAAATGATCATTCAAACATGGTGATACACTGATGGAATCTATAATCTCAACAATGACTATAGTGATACTCTTGCTGACCTAGTGTACATAATCTAAAATGCTTATTTTCTCAAACATTTGGACCAAAACAAATGACCATGAAATATTTGTATATGTTTCTCAGACTTCAAATATGGACTTTGGAATATACTGTATGTATAAAAAATGCTATGCATCTTTAAATAAAACTATTGCAAAACATGGGGAAGAGTTTCACGTGAATTTAGTGAGGCATGCAAAATGAAACTGAAAATTTATAAACTAAAACCATACCTTGCCGCATCTCAATCATATGAGCTGATGCCTAGTTAAATATATAATTAAATCAGTTATGATTCAAGTGTAAATAGAATATAGACAAAGTACAAAACCAACATAATACTGCCAGTGCCATCCAAATTATCTCTCCACACATGATCACTGGACCTTAAAAGCTTTCAAAAATGTGTAGCTAACAACAATGAAACAAAGACACTTTGAGATTTCATAAAAGTTACAGCTGGAATATATTGTTTTATTACAAAAATCAAGCGAATATTTTCAGGTCTTGAATGCACCAGCACATGCCAATTAATAGCATCATCGTTTCAGTTGTCTTTTAGCCAGTGTTGCAGCTCGCTGTGGAATGTATACTTTGTAGCTTACCTGCCACGAAAGTACAATAAGTAAAAATTACTTCAATCAGTGAATATTTTAGAGCCTTTGAATTCAATCAGATGTGTCTTAGCTAAAGCTAACAGTTCCACAGTTTTATTACTTTCTCATGCAATCATCCAATGCCTACATAAAAATATTAACAACATACACAATAACTATGGTTGAAAAATTAAGAGTTTATTACTCAAGAGCTAACCTGCACCATCTCCCCTCCTCTCATAACAGACATTGTCTTCTGCTGGAATGTTGAATCTACTGATTCTTTTATTGCAGTTTGGGATGCATCCTCTTTTGGGCCTTCACCAGTATCTTCAACATCCTCAATTATCTCAGTTCCGGAACTTTGATTTTTTGAAGAGGTAGTGAAATCAACTGATCTATGCATCTCTGTTTGAGATGTATCACCTTTTGAACTTTCTACTGTAGCTCTATCAGACTTGACCATCTTAGTTTGAGAATTTTTATTCTTTGATGTGGAAACTTGTAACGCATCAGATGCAGAATTATCTGATACGATTTCTTTTTTTAAATTACAGTCTTGAAAGACTTTGACCGAGGACTCCTCTAGCTCAGTCTGATGTTTATTCAAGCGGGTTGTATCTGAGTCCTTGTCTGCTATGTTTACTGGCTTATTGTCATTGTTGCCATCATTGTGAGCTGAAATTGGTTCAGAAGTGTCAGGCTTGGAAGGATCAACCTCTGATACGAAAGAGGTAGTATTTGCATCACAACCAGCATGAAATCCAAAGACCAAAGGTAGACTAGAAAGCACAGGAGAAGTACACGTCTCCTTAGGACCTGAAGGGTGGATCCTTACTAAATCCATGTCTGAACCAAATGTATTTTCCTTCCTTTGGCTTGAGGATTGTTGACAATCTCTTCTACTATCTACGTGATACTCATTCAATACTCTATCAGCAATTGTCAGCTCCTTCCAATCTCGTTCAAACTCATTATTATCATGTGTTCTGGTGCTTTCCCATCTTGCATAAGAAGTTTGAGCAGACTCTCTAGAACCCAAACATACTGGCTGTTCAAATTTATTGTTAGACAAATCTTCGGCCATTCCAACTTGTCCGCCACGGAATTTTTTTAAATTTTCCAAAGCTTTCTGCCTCAGAAGTAATTCTAAATTCTCTGCCTTCGATTCATCAATGCGTTCCTCCATATTACACTCTGCATGGCAAGAAAATGACTTGCCTGACTGACTTGCATCCATATTCGAATAATTTGGCAAAACCTTCTTTTTGTTTTTTCCCACAGGAATGGATAGACTGCGACTCTCTTCTAGATGGTTCCTGATTCTTTTCTTTGTTTTAACCCTTTCTGGACTACGTACCGCTTTGCTTCTGCTACTGACTTTACCATTGCGCTCATGTACGTTCTTCCCATTTGGGCTTCTAATGCCAAGCTCATCCGCGCCCTTTTTGTATGGATTGCCCTCCTTTTCTTGTCCTTTCATGCCATCTCTCTGTTTTATTTCCTTCGAGTAACCCCTATGATTAGATCTCTTTTTGGACAGAGTATATTGCCTTCTTCCCCTGTTGCTTTCCTCACTGTCCCTATGAAAACTACTGCAAGTAGAACAACTATCACTTGAATAGCTACAGCTGGAATCACTGCAGCTGCAGCTTATACTAACGCTTCTTCTATAACGCTGCCTGCTTCCTCTTGCTCTGCGCCTTATAGGATGTTCTTTATGCCTCTGTTTTCTACTTTTTTTCTTCTTCTCGGTTCCTGCCCTAGTGGTTGAAGGCTGTCTTTTACGCTTCCGGGAATGCTGATCACTGGAATCAGTGCTCCTGCTCCTAACTCTCTTCCTCTTAGAATCTCTTCCTCTACTTCTTCTTCTTAGACTTGCACGATGATTACTCTTGCTTGAATCAGAAGATTCAGATGAAGAAACAGAAGGAGACCTCTCCCGTTTGGATTTATTGGATTTCTGCCTTGATCTACTAACCTGCTCAGATGCAAGATACTTATACATTGTTGAAGCTGCAATTTTGAGAGAAGTAATTAAGAGGAACACTAGCGTCAATAAAGAGGGTGTTTTACAGGAGGGGTGTGTGCCTTTCAAAAGAAAACGGAAGCGAGGCCTGCATTTTGTCATACACTTTACATTTTTTCCATAATAACATACACGACAACGTAACAAAACGGTGTCCGCAAATCTTACAAATATCCCCGTGTTAATTAACACTATACTACGCATCCATTCAATACCAAATTTCCATAAAATCTTGCAAAAAAAACCTAAACAAACAAATCGGAAAAGAAAAAACCCTACCTCCAATTTCCTGCCTCTTTTTCTCGATTTTATAGATTCCATTGAGAGGTCCCGGAAAATAAAAGTAGAACGCCCTAGCCGAACTCCTCAAGGCACAAATTATGCGTTACAACGCCAGGAACACTGCATTTCCATCCCTAACAAAAGCAAACACAAGACTGGTTAGCATAAAATCAGATATTTAGATCACCTGTAATACCCTAATTGCTTACTGAACCGCAGATGAAATCCGGGAGCGATCGAACGCCTGGATGTATTAATAAGATAACGGAATCCGTTATAAAGATCGTGGATTGCGAATTTCCAATTGGGGGTTTCCGTTCTTTGGCTTCCCTACAATTTATCAATCGTCCATGGATATGAATATACAGATGGAAATGGATATTAGTTAATTTAGTGGATACATCGATCGATCTCCTGCTGCTGCTCCTCCTTCGAACACAACAACCCGCCATGCATATTGCACATATTCGTTTCTGGTTGAATCTGAGTAGAGCTTTCTAAACAAATACGCAATCAATTTGTAAAGAAATTCATACGACAAAACAGAAGGGGATATGGTGTTATCCCGGGTAGAATTTATATTGTCCATTAATTGCTATTATTATCCAATTTTAATTTTAAGGGCAGCTTACCAAATTGGTCATTACGTTTACCCACTACCATGTGCACCTAATAGTCAGGAGTCATATATAATATACGCATTTGTGAAGTTTCGTGGCCAAAATTTATTATCATTATTAATGAACATACATATATTATGATTTTTAACATCAATAAGAGTTCAATTTATATATAACTTACTTTTTTTGACATTTTATTTATTCACTACTATGCCAAGTTATGTACAATATATGCATTCTAGGTATTTCATATTGGTTGTAAAGTTTAGTGACCAAAGTTTCATATTAGGATTATTAATAAACATATTACAAGCTTAGATCCATCTTAATCTTGGATTCATCAAGTACCAAGAGGGATCAAATCTCTCAAGGTGCAAACATTTCCTCAAAAAGTTTGCACCTTGAGAGATTTGATCCCTCTGGACACTTAATAGATTCGAGGTTAAGATGGATCTAGGTTGGTTATATAATTATATAATATTTTGATTTGTATCTATGTGTCTCTTTCTTATTCTCTCTCTTTATCTAACCCCCCCAAACATATGCATGCTCTCTTTGTATCTATATATCTCTCCCTCCCTCCCTCTTCCTCTCTTTCTCTCTCTCTTCCCCTTCTTTCCCTCTCTCTCTCCTTCTCTCTCTCTTCCCTCCCACTCTCCTCTCTCCCTCACTTTCTCTCCATCTCTCCCTTTCTCTCCCACCTCCCTATGTCTCTCCCCACCGTCATTCTCTCTCTCTCTCTCTTCCCTCCAATTTTGTCAATATCTCCCTCCCTCTCTCTTTCTCTCTCTCCACTCCATCTATGTGTCTCCCTCTCTCTCTCTCTTCCCCTTCTCTCCCTATCTCTCTCCTCTCTTTTTCTCCCTCTTCCCTCCTTTCCTCTCTCCCTCACTCTTTCTCCATCTCTCACTTGTAAATCCCTCTCTCTCTCAACCTCTATTCGAGTGCATTTTATTTCATTGATGAGCATATTAGCTGAGAGTGGATAAAGAGAGAACAAATAGAGAGTGTTTGTGTATTGTAGCAACCCATGGGCCATAAGTCTCAATTCTTTGTACTTGCATCCATTTTTATTTTGAGAAAGACAAAGCAGAACAACCTCACCTTTGAACTTGATTTTCTCTCATAAGGGTTTTCTAAGTCATATCTTATGTTATTATGGTTGTGAGTGATTGTATGTGTATTTGTTCTCTATTTTTCTTGTTTCATATATTGCACGCATAAGCATGATACAGTGATTAATGAATCCATAAATCTAAGGATAAATTAACCCTCATAGAGTAGATTTGGTATTTTCATTATATCTTTATAGATTTATTGTGACAAATTGTCTAGTGGAATATTTATGGCAATTTATAGACCACTCAAAGTCTTTATTGCCTAGTTTTGAGTCCAAGGTATGAAAAAATTGGTGTACTCCAAGACCAGTTGGTTTTTCTCCTATCGAGGAGTGATCCATCTCATGTACTAGTCATCATAGTTCCCAACAAGGTAGAATTATCCCTTAAGGCCATCAACAAAGGTCGTTCAAGTGGGTCATACTCTAAATATTGCAAACTTATGTTCACTATGTCTCTTCCACTAACCCTCCCACCAATATTTGACATGGGGAAGAGCTTTTAATAGTGCGAAGGTGATATTTTCATTGTTGGGAAAATTTTGGATAAAGTGATAGCCCTCTAACAAATTCAACCATTTCTCCAATGCATTTACATCTATTTGGCCTTCAAATAAAGGAATATCAATGTTAACGTGTACCTTGAAGGGTGCCACACCTCTAAAATTGCCACTTGTTGAAGGCTCCTTGACTGGCATTAGAAAATGTTGAAGGAATTGGGTGAAATTGTGCATTATCTCATTCCTTTGTCAAGAAAGTTCTTCCTCAAGCAACAAAATTGTAGGATCTCCTGCTTTGCCATCCCTCTTTTACTTCTACCATGGGAGGACACTTGGGCCAATGAGAGTGATCATTCCCAAGTGAAACTAGCTCGAGACCCAACTCTCTATACCCTAACCCTATTAGGGACATGCACCAAGAAACAACAAGGAGAAAATTGATCTGATACCACTAATTTGGGTTGTACAAGGAACAAAATAAAAGACAAGGAAATACATAGAATACATACACACATCAATATATAAGAGATAACGAGAGTGTTGGATGATGGCGCTCAAGGTTTTGGTGCTCTGGCGATGGCGGCCTGCCCAGCAGTCTCATTACGGGACTTAACCACACACCCTGTTGGACACAGAACTATCCCTCCCGCTCTTCTACCTCCCTCCTCCGTTCACGCCCTCCTGACCCATTTACGGTGTGCTGCTCTGTTTACCTGTCTAACCCGACATCTATCAACTGCGGGATTTCCTAGTGGGGTTATTTTTTGTTGTCGGTTAGCATGGAAGGGGATATCGTTGATTATTCTTAGGACCCTTTTACATTGGACCCAGACTGGTCAGTCTTCCCTCCGCATTTGATGGCCTCTTCCACAAGCCTTTCATTGGCCATTCCTTCAACCCTAGCCAGTTCTCCTGGGGTTTACTCGGTGTCGGACTACCCATTCTTTTTGCTTCTAGCTCTGCAACCTCACTTGTCGATCTATTTGTTCACTTCTTCGTTGTCGTTCCCCGGTATACTTGCGATGATTCCCCCCCCTGTCCCTGATTTACCCCCATTCTCTCATGTTTATCTGCAGTTTACTTCCTCCTGCCTTAACCCTCCTGCTCCCCTGCTCCCATTGCATCGTCCTTCATCTTATCTCTCGGGGACCTCTCACACCCTCAGACGTCATCCGTCTTTCCGCCTCATTCGTTTAAACCCTTTGCTTCCACTTCATCTTCTCAGTTACCTGACCCTCCCTCCTCTAGCTGCTTTGCAGATTCATCCCCTCCCCACTCGGGTTTGTCCGGGGCTCCCCATTTGGCCATTGACTTAGCTCCTTCCCCCATCCCTCCTAGCAGACCCCCTCTTGGTCGACCAGGTTGTCCACCCAAGAGATTCAAAGCGGTAAAGGTTGGTACGAAGAAGGTCTCACTCACCTTTGGTGATGACATCATTTGGGGGATGTGATGGAGTGGAGACCTATGATCGTGTCTTGGTGAGTTGGGTGAGAGGTAGGGCATACTCGGTTGTGCGACTAAGACAATGGGTCTTGGAGATTTGGGGGCAGGTCCTCACTGAATTACCATCGGTTGTTACACTTTCTCGAGGATGGTTTGCTCTCTGATTCCATCGGCCTAATTTTATCCCATGGGTACTATCAAAGCACTGGCACATCAAAATGGCGTCGGTATTGCTCAAACAATGGAGCCCTCTTTTCAACCTCGAGAGAGAACACCTTGGAGTTGGGCCTATTTGGGTTTGCTTGTCTGGATTACCCCTGCATTTCTGGTCGGAAGACGCTTTCAAATGGATTGAGAATGCCCTTGAACAGTACATGGATTATGATAAATCATATATGTTATCTGGAAATACGTCTATGGCACACATATTGGTTCATCTTGACACCAGGGAAGGTCTGGAGGAAAATATGCAGTTGCATTGGCAAGACACTTGCAGGGTACAGATACTGGACTATGAGGGGGTGCCTTATCGTTGCCGAAGATGTCATAAGATTGGACATCTATACAAATACTGCCCTCTCCTCGCATCCAGCTCTGCATCGGTTTCCCGATCTGATCATGTTGCAGGTAATTTTGTTGTTGATCAGCGTGGTAAGGCACTCGCTCGACACGAGGTGGTTCCAGAGCTAGACTCTTAGGCGGTTCGTGACGCTCGCATGGAGAATGTTCACCCCTCATCCCCATGTATCACCAGATCCCATGCGGCTGCGACAATGACTGC
The DNA here is from genome assembly GCA_031772625.1 of Pinus tabuliformis. Lineage (NCBI taxonomy): Eukaryota > Viridiplantae > Streptophyta > Pinopsida > Pinales > Pinaceae > Pinus > Pinus tabuliformis. The sequence continues at coordinate 1,117,460,762 of CM062817.1, forward strand.
CTCTGTTGTGGGTACTTCACCTTTACCTCCATCTCTCCCTTATTTATCATATGTTTGTATTCCATGTTCTGTGAATGGTGATGATGTATCTATTATTTGTACCCCTTCTGTATTTTGCACTTTGGCCTCTTCTGCTCCCACTTTTTCCCCCACCCCCCTACCATTATTGGTTTACCGGAGCCCCTCTCCCCTACGGATCCATCCTCTGATTCTAGTATGGGTCATAATTACATACTTCGGTCTCTGACCCGCTTTTCCCCTTGAGACGGTAGTGGCATTGGCATCACCCCCTCGGCCCCGCAATCCAAAACCTCTCGGGGCAGACACTCTTTCATGTCCAAAGCCATATTCCAGGCTATATTGGATGTGGCATAAGGCCGACAACAACCCATAGACAAGGTCCTTAGAGAATTGACCTCCCTTTCCACTGGTCTCCCATGAAGCGGATCTCCTTCAATTGTCGAGTTTTGGCTAGCCCAGCAAAGAAACTAGCTTTCCGATGGATGTTGGAATCGGAATTGGTGGACATTATTTTTCTATAGGAGACTCTTACAACGGCACTCAGATTATCCCCATTCTTGAGGCCTTATCCCCTGGTTGGCACTTTCTTTCACTGGATGCCCGTGGGCAGTCTAGTGGATTGGTATTGGGCCTCAACCCCAGGTCCATTAGATTACTGAATTCCTGGGGTGGGGAAGGATTCATTGGCATTGATATTTACTCAGCAAATGTTGGAAGGGAGATGAGGCTAATAAATATATATGGGCCCAGTATCAACAGGGTGACATTTTGGTAGCAACTACTAAATCATGACTATATGCAAGCCAAGAACATCATAATAGTGGGGGACCTCAATTTCTCTCTGGGACATGCAGAATCTTGGTGAACGAATGCACAATGTAACACATTATTGGATGAAATACGATCTCTACTATAGGATCATCATCTGATTGATATCCCCATGACCCGACTCTGACCCACTTGGTGAAATTGAAGGATCGGTGAAGCTGCACTTGCCAAGAGATTGGATCATTTTCTGGTTAAGGAATCCTTATTGGAACAATTACCCTTATATCGTCAATGGGTGGGATTTGGGGGATTGTCAGATCACATGCCCATCTATCTTGAGATTGCAGGCGGAGATCGTAAACCCAAGGCACCCTATAAATTTAATTCTACCTGGCTCAAAGATGATAGTTATATCTAGATGGTCACAAAGCATTGGAAGACCTGTACTCCTCATCTGGGACAATCGGCCTCTGCTAATTTTGCATATAAAATGCTAACCCTGAAACAGAAGTCTATTGATTGGGCAAAGGACAAGAGGATCAAGGATGAGCAGATCCTGAGGGACATGGAACTAGAGCTCGAACACTTGGGGGACGAGAAAATTCAAGGGTTTGATACCCCTGAGGCAAAAGAAAGACTCGTCAAATTAGAGCTGGAGTGGAATAGGATCTTGAAAGACCGAGAGGAAACTTGGAGATTACGTAAGCAGGGTTATCTGGTTATTGGAGGGTGATGAAAATAATAAGTTTTACCATCATGTTGCTAATGGGCGACATGTTATCAACACCATTTGGCACCTGGAGGATGACAACGACACACAAGCTAAGACTTTCCATCATTTGGCCAACCTTGGTATCTCCCATTTTGGTAGATTAGTTTGAGCCCCCCCAGAGACCAACCTAGCTGAGATCATCAGGGTTGCAGGACACTTCCCCAGATTTGTGGACCAAGATACAGGAGATGTATTACTCACACCGGTAACCATAGGGGAATTAGAGGCCACTAGCAAGTGGTTCAAGAGGGACAAGAGCCCGGGACCATATGGCTGGTCGATTGAATTTTATACAGAATTTTTGACATACTTGGGCATGAGCTTCTCCAAATCATTGAAGAGTGCAGCACAGGTGGGCGGATGTATGACGCATTTAACTCTACCTTTAGCCCTTATTCCCAATACCGATGATCCTCAAACCTTTTACAGACCTATATCACTCCGCAATTGTATCTACAAGATTATTGCTAACCGTCTCAAGCCCATATTATCTGATCACATATCTTCATAGCAATTTGCATTCCTTGATCATCGCCACATTCATGAAGCTGTGGGAATGGCACAAGAGGCCCTCCACTCCATTAAATCTAAGAAACTCAAAGGGATGATCCTCAATATTGCTTTGGCTAAAGCATTTTACCGGACCAATTGGCTCTATATTCGAATGTTATTGACACATCTGGGCTTTCCACTTTCAATTATTCAGTGGATTATATGTTGCATATCCAATGTTTCTTATAGTGTGCTGATCAATGGATCGACATACTCTTTCATCCACGCTGAAAGGGGACTTAAACAAGGATGCTCCCTCTCTCCTCTCCTCTTTCTATTGATCATGTAAGTTCTGAGCAGACTCATTATTGTAGATCAACGACAGGGCAGGCAGGTTGGTGTAAAGATTATCCACAATTTCACTCTCACTCACCTGCTATTTGTGGATGATATTCTCATATTTTTGAATGGTACACTGGAGGACTCCTTTACTTTTCTTGTTTCCTTACGATTATTCTGCTTCGCTATTGGAATGTAGTGCAACAATCATAAATCTATTATTATAGCTATGGGTTTCACTCCTCATGAGATTGGTATGGCTTTGCAACTTTTCCCCTTCACCAATTTACAGTTTGAGGAGGGCCTTAAATATCTGGGCTTCCGGTTAAAACCCACAAATTACCAGATTGCAAACTGGGCCTGACTAGTGGCCAAAATCGAAAGAAGACTAAATATATGGCATCACAGATGGTTGTCCAGGGCGGGGAGACTAATACTCATAAAATCGGTCCTGGAGGCCACCCCAGTATATTGGATGTCTCTGGCTTGGATTCTGAAGGGAATCATTCGTAGGATTCAACAACTGTGTTATAGATTCCTCTGGAGGGGCAAACAAGAAGGGTACTTATTTGCCTGGACTAGCTGGGAAAAGATCGCACTTCCAAAAAAATGGGGGGGATGGGGACTGAAAAGACTCGAAACATTTGCATGCGCTTTGGCAGCAAAGATGGGATGGAATGTGCTCTCTTCAAGAAACCTTTGGGTTGATGTTATTTATCATAAATACATCTCTCCCCTCCATCTTCTTGATTGGCTCAGACTCCCTACTTGGGACAGGACTAATATATCAATTGTCTAGAGGGCGATTCTCAATACAATGGATTTTGTTAGGGATGGACTAACCTGGAATATTGGCAATGAAAATTAGTTCGTATTGGAATGGACCCATGGATTGGATGTGGGAATGCTCATCTACTGCCACAAAATATTATGCATCACCTCTCGGATGTTGGCTACACCAATTTGGCACATATTGTAGATCACGAGCATACTGATTTACTTAGGTAGGCATGGAAAAATACTGACACTCTGGGCATCCCCCCACACTAGCAGGATAATTTGCATTCCTATACTAATGCATTGAAGGAATCACATGTTCGGGTATCTAATGGGGATGATGAACTAAACTATTCTTTCTCACCAAATGGGAAATACTCCCCAAATTGGATACCTCAATATCTTTGCAGATCACAGGCCTTTCGATATGGACTGGTGGTGGACTTTACTATGGAAGTTGAAGGCTTCTCCTAGGGCAAAACTCTTTATGTGGTGTATCCTCCAGAACAAGGCCCCAACAACAGAAAACCTACAAAAACGCACCTTTCATGGACCATCTTGGTGTGTACTGTGCAAACAGGAAATGGAAACCATTGATCACATATTCCTACACTGCCCTAACACCACATCCATTTGGTCAGAGGTTACTGCTCAGCTACAGATACAAAGCTTTTGGCAGGGTTCGGAGATTTGGGCAGCATGGCACTGTTGGTGGATAAATGCACATACACACAGGAGTCAGAACCTTCCTGTAATGATCTGTTGGTGCATCTGGCTACAAAGGAATAATATTATATTCATAGACACTGCTCCTCAATGGCACATGCCATTGCTCACCTCATCTCAACATATCATAGCTTACCGGAGGAAGACTGTGATCCACCTGCTCGCAACATCACTACTGAAATCATAGACTATGATACCCCATGGGCTTATTTTGATGGATCAGCACAACAACATGGTTGTGGAGGAGGCATACTCCTCCACATCACACACTCCCATTTCTACAAGATTCATATGGGATTGGGGGGAGGGACAAATAATTTTGCAGAACTTATTTCCCTTCATCATTTATTACATTTTGCTCTTGTTAAAGGATGTAGGTGATTGCAGATATTTGGTCACTCACAGATCATTATTAAATGGTTTAATCTACAATATGTTTGTCACACACACACACACACACACTTCATCATATATTGGATAATGCATTGAGATTGTGAATACACTTTGACACTATATCTTGTCATCACTTATACAGGGAGCACAACAAAGTTTCCGACATGCTTTCAAAAAATGCCTCGCACCAACCAAGGGGGGTTTGGTTGATCAGAGAACAATGGGACCTGGACACTTACATTTACTACCACAGACCATTCATGGATGAGCTATATTGACAGGGCTTTGGGCCTTGATTTCTGAGCATTTTTGGTCCTATTTTGATGTAATTATTTGAAATTATAGCATATATTGTGTCTATATATTACATAACTTTTTCATATGTAATTATTCACATCAATCTCCCTTAGATGAGATTGACACATTTTTGAGACAGACACAGTACAGATAGTGGCTTAGACCACTGATACAACATATGTTATCAACATCTTCAACATGTAATTTTCTAACTTAATGAAAATTTTGATTTTTCCGTGGGGCAAAAAAAGAATAAAGAACAATAATACAATGAAAACACAACTTCTATTAATGAATAATATAACAGAACAATGTAGAACACAAATTATCTAGAATAGCAACTTATCTCTGGAGAGAGAGAGAAATGACGACTACACTCATTCACAAAAGTTATTACAAGATACTGAAAGAATGACCTTTAATGATAAAGGTCATGTTGTAGCATATATTGACCCTACTAAGATTCATATGAATGACTAGGTCGATGAAGACTTTGCTGAGGCACAACATCCAAAACTAGAAGATATTGTCAACATTGATTCTCATATCCTCTGCACTCCAGTGATAGCATATATTGACAAGGGGTTATAACATGTGCCATTCCTTTTGTGTAAAAGGCATTCTCAGTTATCCTTGAATCTAAGTAGAAAAACATGAGCTTGAAGAATAGTCTCTGTAACTTTTAAGCTTCAAAATGGGCAATTCATTTAAGCCCTCATCAGCATGTATGATGGCCCTCTAAATTAGACATAAATTAAGGCCCGCGCCTCTAAATTAAAAATAAATTAAGGTCTATGACCATCCTTCAACACATTAAACCTCTATTTTTGCATTAGATAATGTATTTTTAACTTTAATATATTCATTAGGAAGGCTTATGAATAATTGCATATTGGTGCCTAATATTATTTATTTTTGTGGAATATTATGAGAATATTGGGCAGATTATGAAGATTTAGAGGAGGAGATAATTTAGGGACTTACTCCCTACTACATGAGGATCAATATTAAATAATAAATCAAATCTAGGAATGTGTTCCCTGCCATTTAATGTAGATTCCTAGTATTGGGAACCAGATCCACTAAAGGGATTTTGGTGGGGAAAACTTCCTCCTTTCATGGGGAATGATTCCTAATCATTTTATATAAGTACCATGTCGAATTTGCCTCTAGGCATAGATTTTTATTAGTCTTCTTGTGCATAGAACTCGTATGTTTGCAGCTCCATTGTATTTTCTTGCAGGGATGTAATTGTATTGATGGAAATAATAAAGATTGGTGTCATGTTCAGCTTCTAAATCTTGTTATCCTCCATAGGTCTCTGAGTTTCCTTGGGCTTGGCCATCCCAGGAGCCTCAAATCCCTTTTGTATCATTTGTTTTTCTTCTTTTCACTTCTTATTCACATGCATCTCTTGTTCTTATCTCTTTCCATTTCTGCATTTAGTATTAATGATTTCTTGTTATAGGACTGGGTTAAATGGTTGATGTAAGTTCTTTTGTAGGATCACAAGCATCATTTCATCCTTGGAAAAGCTTTGGAAGGTCACAGTAGTCATTGAGATACTTGGATTTGTCTTCTTATTCCCAAATCTAGATTTCTGAAACTCCTTTTTAGCAAAGAACAATAAATTTCTGCTATTTTTTAGAGCATGCTAACGAGCTTAAATCGATTTCATTCCACTTGCATTAGATCACAAAAACATTCTATTTAATAACAAAATTTACCCCTTTTCATTTTCACTTGATTAGGTTAGGCATTTAATAGATTTCATTCCACTTGCATTAGATCACAAAAACATTCTATTTAATAACAAAATTTACCCCATTTCATTTTCACTTGATTAGGTTAGGCATTTGATAGATTTACTAGCTCACTAGTTCTTGAATTTCTGATTTTTAGACTAAGTAATTTTCTGTTATTTAATAAATCTTTCCCATGTATAGATGAATTTGTGGATAGATGCAGACAATAATGTGTGTTGTTGCAGGAGCTTCTACATTGCAAGGAGACCTCATCTCGTTTGCCTCATCCAAGCCTCATCCACCCATGTCACCAAAGCAAAAATTGTCATTTCCATTGAGCAAATCTACCCATCTTGAAGCCCTTGCTTGAGTTCTGGGTAGTGTCCACCACCTCCATGCCTTATTCTTCCATTATCCACCTTTCCCAAGCTCCATTCCACCTTCTAGACCACTTCCTAAGATTTTGGCCTACTTTTTGTAATAAAATAGGGGATCTTGTAGACATCCTGTAGGAAAACCTGTAGTGGCATGTTTTGAGCCCGAATTGAGAAAAATCATCACTAGAAGCCAGGATTAGGCCCCTACTTTCCCTCCAAGCCATCTAAACCATTGTACTCATTTTCCTCCACACCTATCTCCCCTGCCAAAGAACCAAGCAAGATTAGCATTTACATTTTTCAAGCAAAAAGATAAAAATGAAAAAGTTATTTTATATTTATTCATGCACACAACAGTTAGCACTCTCTAGATCAAATTCCATGCTCAGTTAGTTTAAATCATCACATGTGATAAATAGGGTTAAGTTAGGTTTCTTTTACATTTAGTTCATGATCTTTATGCAATTAGAATATGTTTCTTTCCTTGTACTTTATTTCTTGCAATAGGTTAGGGTTTCCATTTCAGTTCATTTTCTGCAATTAGTTTAGGGTTTGATTTCAGTACATGCACTCCATTACATCATGACAAAAAAGGAAGGACACATTGTATGTTGCACATATAGTGTCGATGCCCCTTAGTTTTGTACGAACCCCAGGTTGATAATTAAAAGTCAGTAGCCTTGGGAGTTGCAACATTCTTGTTGCAATACCGAGGCTCATCACTTTTTGTCATCGTTGCTAAAGAGGTGTCAAAGTATGCATTTTTTTCTTCCCTAGTTGATTCGGTGTTTTTTACTTTTTGCGAAAACAAAACATAATTGCATTAGGCATATTTCATTTCAAAAATAGAAAAGTGCATTGCATTAGTGTTTCCATTCAATCATAAAAAAAAGATCTCCAACACCAACCCACTCCCCCATTTGATCACGTGGTGTAGTAAGAGCCACATCAACATCCACTTTTGCAGGTAGAAGAAGAAGAGATGGAAAAGAACGTAGAAAAAATGGATGGAGATGACAATGAGGAAGATCCTCTCGGATTTCCCATTCAAGATATTGATTTTAGTGTGAACATGAAGAACATCCCTCCATCTTTTCTTCCAAAATTTCATGGTCTAAGGTCAAAGGATCCGAAAACCTTTCTCTTTGAATCTGAAATCCTTTGTAGATCTTATGGTTACTTATTGAACACTCAAAAATTGAGATTGTTTCCGGCAACATTGAAGGATGGAGCTCTTAAATGGTTCATGAGTTTGGGGACTAATTCAATAAGATCATGGAATGATATGCAAAATTTATTTCTAGAAAAATATAAAGATCATGATATTAAAGAAGAAATATTTAAAACGAATCAAAGAGAAGATGAGAGTCTAGAGGATCTAATATAAAGGTTCATGTATAATGTTAAGAGGGAAAAACTACATCATTTAGGATCTGACACACTAAAAACCCTCTTACTTAGAATAATTAGGGATGAATTGATTGATCTCCTTGATCCCATAAGTAGAGGTGATATATACCAATTATCATTTGATGAAATTTGTGAAACATGCAAACACATATCAAGAGGAAGGGAAAGAGTAAGTCAATCAACATCAATATCGGTAGGTCAAAATAAACTTGGAAATTTGTTTGATGACTTTAAAACATAAATTCTTAGCAATCTAACCAAACAAGTAGAAATTTTAAGAATACAAAATGAAGAAAAAGAAGATGATGATATTTGTGTTGTCCGTGCAGAATCACATAATGTTAAATATTGTCCATCATTACCAAGGTTGAAGGAAGTTCACCAAGAGGACAATGGAGTAAGTCAATTGCCAATGCAACTATGTTATGTAGCTCCAAGAGAGCATTTGCAGCCTATTCAACTTGATATGATACAAGAGCCTAATTCATAATTTCAAGCTTATGCACATCCATATCAAAGTAATTGGATAACACCCTTTCCTTTGCAACATTGGCCATCTCAACCCAAAAACCAATCTTGGAAACAAGGTTGGCAAGGAACTTATGGGAGCCATCCACAATATCCTCAGTATTTTCCTCAATATCATCCATACCCAAATCCATGTTATCCTTACCATTCACCTCCACCACAACCACAACCCCAACCACATCCATCTCAAATATACACTCCCACTCAACTACCTGTACCACCATTTCCAAACCTGCACATTGAATTAGCTCATCCCACTTACAATGCTGAGGTACAACACTTCCAAATATCCCATCTCGATCTCAATGGTATTCATCTCAGCTCGGGAAAAACATTACAAAAAAATGATTCTCTTGATGCCATTGAAGGACAACATGCAGAAAAAGAAGATTCAAAAGAGAATATTAAAGAACCATGGGCTGCAATTGATGAAGAGAAGACATCAAAATTAGAGATTGGGAAAGATCCCTCATGGTTACCATCAAATCCTCTATGTATTCAAGAGAAAATCAGCAAAAAGAGGAAGATTTGAAGGTCATGGTAGAAGAAGACATGAAGAATGATCCAGATAAACAAGCAAACCAAGGGCATCAAAGTTATATTGATGTTTGGTTCTAGAAAATCAACAAGGTGTAGCAATACTCTCTTCTTCAATCATGTTTGATATCATCAAAGTCAAAGAATTTGATCAGTCAAATTCAAGTACATGTCAAAGCATACATTTCAAGCTTACACATCAATTTTTTTGTCATCTTGATGTGCACATGGCTCCATTCGAAGTATTCTTATACTTGAAAGTGATTTTGTTTTTAAAGCAGGGTAGGGTAGAAAAAAAATGAAAAAAAAAATAAAATAAAAAAAAACTCAAGTGAAAACCTCCTTTGAGGTGCCTCAGATTGGCTCATTGATTGAAAAACTCCATGAGGCGGTCAATGGCTTGGGAAAAAAAAAGAGAAAAAAGAAAAGATCCTAGGTGAAAACCTCCTTTGAGGCGCCTAGGCAGACCTACTAGTTGAAAACCTCCTTGAGGCGGCTAGTAGGCCTAGAAGAAAAAAAATAAAAAAAAGTCTTTGCTCCATGTATCTCTATGATGAATGCATGTACTCTCCAACATCTGCAAGCAACAAAAACAAGTTGGTACCAAAAGAAAAAATTGGTCAAGCCTAGTCAAAACAAGTCAAATTTTGACTTTCTCCTTCTTTGCTCAAATGCTCCAACAAGGCCAAGTCCATGCCAATCCTACACCCTTATCTATTTCCACCATCCACCCATCATTCTCAAACTTTTCCCATTCAGTTTGCTTGTTGCCTTGAATTACTACAGGATCTCTACAAGTAACAGGAATACATAGAGCATAATTTTTTTTGCCATATCTTGCAAACCATGCATCCATTTACCAAATTGTTTTAGGAGGAGATGCACATGGATGATGGTAACATGCTCAATCAATTTCAACAAATTCCAGTGCACAGTTTTCAAGAAATCGACCTCCATCACCTACAACCATTTTTGAATATTCTCGATATTTGTGCATCTGTTTAAAAAAATGTTTCATGGGGAGATGCATATGGATGATGATAACACACCCAAGCAATTTCATCCAATTCCAGTGCACGGTTTCTAAGCAATCATCCTCCATCACCTCCAACCATTTTTAATTTTTCTTGAGATTCATGCATCCATTGGCCAAGATTTTTTATGGGGAGGTGCATAATGATGATGGCAACATGCTCAGAAAATTTCAGGTCAATCCATCCTACTGTTTAAGAGATATGGATAAAACAAGTCTGCTACAAGAGGTTGTCGTGAATTACTACAAGATCTCTATAGGAAGTTTTGAACTACTACAGGATCTCTATAGGAAGGTCGAGAAGAAGCTACAAGAGGCAGTATGATGGAGAAATAGGTCAAAAGGTCACGTATTCTTTAGGGAAGGTTGATATAGGTCCCCCCAACACCTACACATTAACAAGAAGACAACCCATCAGCAAAATGAGATTAACAAAAAAGGAAAAGGCAGACAAGAAGATGTACCTGAGTCATTAGCAGCACAACAACATCAACGTAGCAGCAACATGCATGTCTCTCTAACAACCATCAGGTAGGTACATGTATGCAATATTCTTGACCTCTTCTCTTGAGCATATTATAGTTAGAAAATTGTTGTTAATGCATGAGAGATGAGGTTTTATAAGCTAAGGATGGGCCAGCAGTCTCAGCCACCTTCAACTAGTTAATTGCAACTCACTCCTTCACTCATGCAATGTTGAAAAGTAAAAATTATGAAGGGTGATGATTTCAAGGAATGGGGACAACAATTAAAAGAATAATTTTTTTCAAGTCACCACAGCACTCCAAGCCTGTAGAAATTTTGAACAATAAACACTTATTCAACAGAGATTATCCCGATTATACACTATTGTGGAATACATGCACAATACATAACCTCCTCTACGTTGATCATCAATTTAGCAGCATAAAAAACAATGAAACATCAATCGCATGCACACATTAACACAGTATGTAACCCGGGGAAAGCTTACAGCTGAAAACCCCACACTATCTGTATATTAATGATTGAGAACATGTAACAATACATAGTACAATACTCCTCTCAAGTATCCAACACTATCTCCACCTGTTACACACAAAACTAGCTCAGATCCGAACAAGTCACAGGTTCAAATATCCTCCGCTACTTTGCCTGCCTCTATTGCACAATACCAAGTGAAAATCACCCACACTGAAAATCACGTGAGCACAGGCTATTTCATTGGGCATATACTACGCAATCCTCATGGGCATACTCAATCCATTGATTGTGTAAGATCTCATGCACAACTATAGTCACAACTGATAGCAATCTCAACCTCTAACACTTGTCTCCACTGAACTGTACATGCACTGAGTTAACTGATGTATTCTTCAGTTGCATTATGAGTTAATAATTAGTGAATTAATTTAATCAATTAATTCACATCACTCATCACTAGTCTATTTGCAGTTAGACTAATTACAACTAGTTTAACAAAGTCAAACTGAACACAACTCCATCAACTCCACAATCAACTCCACCAAACTCAACTGCTTGAGTTCTAACTGAAGTCCTGCATGCAATAGCTCAACTGACTCACAAGAAAAGCGTATTTCCTTCTGACAGCTGCATGTGCCACATCTGTAGCTCAAACTGAAGTGCTCCAAGAGGATAAGATAATGTTTATAGTCTAAATATTATTATGAGACAATAATATTTGACTTTTCTATTTTTAGCCTGGCAGTCTAAAAATAGACTTTGATCACTCCGCTGTGAACCAGAAATAGAAGTCCATCTATTTTTCCCAACATGACCAATCATCCATAAACAGCATCTTGCAACCCATAGACCATGATCCATATGCCTAAAAATAGACATAGTCTAAATATAGACTTTGCGCCATAATTTGCCTACGGGCCCACTTAGTGAAGGCGACTCCTTTCCACTAAGCTCCATCATCTTGTTGCATTCTCAACACTCCCTCTCAACAAGATATGGATTATCAGTAACCCCTATCGTGCCTCGGTGGTATTCAAATTTGCTCCTGGTGAGCGCCTTCGTCAAGATATCAGCATCCTGATCCTCCATTGGAATGTATGAAAGTAACATGATTCTCCGCTGCACAAAATCTCTGATATGATGGTACATGATTTCAATGTGCTTAGATCTATCATGAAATACAGGATTAGCCGAGAGTTTAATGAAACTCTGGTTATCACAGTAAACCACAGTAGGCTCCAAGTAAGAACCAAACAAACTGACCAGAATCTTCCTCATCCATATAGCCTCGCATGCAGTCAAACTTGCTGCCATATACTCGGCCTCTGCTGAACTGAGTGCCACAGATCTTTGCTTCCTGCTGTACCAAGAAACTGTTGTCGACCCGATACTGAAGACCCCTCATGATGTGCTCTTTCTGTCTGTTGGGCTCCCTGCCCAATTTGCATCCGTGAAGCCACATAGCTTCACCTCATCCTCCTATCCGTACTAGAAACCATATCCCGATGTGCCTCTCAAATAACACAATACATGCTTGCCTGCCTTCCAGAAGAGCTTGGTTGGATTAACCATAGCTTGTGAAAGCTGGTTAACAGCATATCATATATTGGGTCGTGTATTGACCAAATACATAAGCAACCCCACCAACTGTCGATAATCAGTGGCATCCACTTCTTCTGCTGAAGTGACATCCTCCTTCCTCCAACCTCCAGGAAGAGGAGTATCAACAGGCTTGCAGCCATGCATGTTGAACTTTTCCAGTATCTCCCGAGCATACTTACCCTGAGAAACAAATAGTCCATCACTGCACTGCCAAATTTCCAATCCCAGGAAATAATGAAGGAGGCCCAAGTCCTTCATCTCAAACTCCTTAGCAACATCATCCTTGCATGAAAGTATCAACAACTCATCACTCGTTAGGATCAAATCATCTACATAAAGTACAATGATAAGCAACTTACTCTCCACCACAATCTGGTATAGGTTAGGATCCGCCTCACTCTTGGAGAATCTAAGTCTGGTGAAATAACTGTCTATCCATGTGTACCAAGCACGTGGTGCTTGTTTCAACCCATACAACGCTCTCTTGAGCCTGCACACATGCGACTCACTGCTGAAGATCTCGAAACCTTCGGGCTATTCTATGTACACCTCCTCCTCAATGACTCCGTTGAGGAACACAGTCTTCACATCCATCTGATGAATGCGCCACCCCATCTGCGCTGAGAGAGCAAGAATCGTCCGTATGGAAGAATACCTTGCGAAAAGTGCAAAGGTCTCCTCATAATCGATCCCCTCTATCTGTGAAAAGCCTCGAGCAACAAATATTGCCTTGTACTTCTCCACACTCCCATCAGTTGCCTGCTTAACTTTGTAGATCCATCTTGAACCCACCACTGATTTCCCTTCCGGTCTAGGAACAATCTCCCATGCACTGTTTCTGACAATCGAATCATACTCTTCCACCATGCCGTCTACCCATGCGGGATCCTCCACAGCCTCCTCGAAAGAGGATGGCTCAATCACAACACATTTGCTCATAATATCCATGTATCCAGTGTACCGATCAGGTGACTGTCTCTGCCTTCGTTGGGCTGTAGGTGGTCCTACAACTTTCTCTGCATCTTGAGCCAGTCGCTCAGCTTCTGTCAAGCGCTTTCGCCCTCTGATGGTTGGCGCTGCATGAGTGGTCTCTTCCACTCCATGAACTTCATCCTGTGGCTGATCCATGTCCTAAAGCTCATCCTTAGGAACTAATAGCTCCTCATCTGCATGCAAGTGTAGCTCCCTCTCAAGCGAACACTTCATGGCTTTCTCCTCCTGAAATTTTATATCCCGTCGCACAACAGTCTTGCCACTGTCTCGCAAATACACACGATATTTGTGGGGCGTATCAGTGTACCCCACAAATATCCCAACCTCTGCGGTCAGCTCCAACTTCTTCCTGGCATCCTTCGTCACATGCATGTAAACGTTAGCACCAAAAATCCTCAAATGAGAAAGATCAGGCTTCTTACCAGAATAAGCCTCCTCGGGTGTACTCATGCCAAGAATCCTGTGAGGACAATGGTTCTGCACATATACTGCAGTATTGCATGCTTCCGCCCACAAGTGAAGGGGTAGGCCCCAATCATGCAACATCGCCCGTGCAGCACCCACGATCGTTCTGTTCTTCTGCTTAGCAACCCCGTTCTGCTGTGGGTTATGGGGAGCTATGAGCTCTCTTCGAATCCCTTCTGCACTGCAAAAGTCCTTGAACTCGCAGAGATGTATTCACCACCATTATCGCTCCTAAGAGCCTTCACCTTCTTCCCTGACTCCTCGACCAGTGCTTTGAACTCACAGAACTTTGAGTATGTCTCGCTCTTCTTCTACATGAAGAAGATCCAGCACTTACGAGAGAAATCATCAACAAAGATCACATAATACCTGTGTTTTGTTGTCGAAGCTAATGAGAAAGGTCCACACACGTCTGTGTGAATTCTCTCAAGGATCGTCGTGGCGCGACTATCCTTCTCGTGAAAGGTGGCTTTCACAAACTTTCCCAAAGTACACCCCTTGCACTGATCTGACTGTGCAAGTGTGCCTTTAGGAAGCCCTGTAGTGATCTGCTGTAGTATCTTCAAGGCTCCATGGTGAAGGTGACCCAATCTCCTGTGCCACAACTCACCATCATCCTGACTCACCAATCCTTCTGCCTTGCATGCCATTGCTATGCAACCATCTACATGCAACTGATAAAGGTTCCTCACTCGAACCCCTATCTTCCAGGTTTCTCCAGTTGTCTTACTACGCAGGAAAGCCTTTCCCTCGCTGAAAACAACATCATATCCCTTTTCTTCTAACATCGCCACATAGATAAGATTCTTCTTCAATCCTGGAACATGCATCACTTCCTTCAATACGAAGGGTTTACCAGACTCCCTCTCAAAGGAAATGGTACCGATACCGGTCGCACTGTATCTACCATCATCGCCCATCTCGATGTACACTCCAAGATCTTTGTCCTCCAGATCAGAAAATAAATCTCGCTCGCCTGTCAAGTGAAAAGACGCACCACTGTCCAAGAACCACACCGATACCATCACACTTGAAACCAAGCATGCGATCAATGAAAAATCAAGCTCAAACTGCGAGGCTAGAGCCTTTCCTGCTGTAAATCCAGCAGCTTGCTTGTTCTTCTTCTTTTGCGGACAATTAGTGGCATAGTGTCCATGCTGGTGACAGTGAAAGCACTTCACCTTGGACATGTCCTGCTTCTTGGCTTTCGCACTAGAATGAGAAGCTTTCTTGCTCTTCCCCTTCTTTGCTTTGGCAGCCAAAGCGCAATTTTCTTCATCAGTTCCCTTTGATGAAGATCCGTCATTGGTATTCCGCCTGATCTCCTCCTGCACAAGATCTGACCAAAGTCTCTCCCATCCTGGCAATTTCTCCCAACCATTGACAGAGTCCTGATAGGAATGCCATCTCTTCAGAAGACCAAGTAGAGCCAAGCTCACCAAGTCCTCATCATTGACAGTCACCCCCACACTTCCCAGCTCATCTCTGCACTGAGTGAACTTCGTGAGATACTTGGGCATACTATCTCCCTTCTCACATTTGATGTTTCTGAGTTTATCTTTGAGCTCCAGCTTTCTCTGATCACTCTTGCTTTGGAGTAGATCTGTCAGCGCTTTCCACATCAAGTATGGAGAAGTCTTACCAAGCAGGCTAGACACAATGTGATCCTTCACACCCTCCAACAGAATCCTTCGACACTTTGCTGTCTTCTTTTGCCAAGCATCAACTTGCGCAGTATCAGTAGGCTTTGGGACATCAGCCTCTATGAACTCCTTCAGCCTGTTATCATCTAACACTGCCTCCATCCTGTCCTTCCATGCAATATAGTTCGAGCTGCCCTCAAGAGCATACTCCAATCGCAATCCGTTGAAAGACATTGCCACGTTGATACCAAGAAAACACTGCTGCAAATTCGAATTCCACCAGCTCCAAACTCAACCGCCTCTGATCTAGAATTCGTGAGAACAAAGTATTTCTCTTACAAAGATTGAATGTATGGGCTTTTACCGAATATCTCACCTTCCAAAGGAAGGATGAATCCAGAGGCTACCTGGCCCGATTACAGACTCTGCCTGAAGAAATAAAATGTAAACACTTTCTGAATAATAGATCTGATGATCAACAGCTCTGATACCATGTAGAAATTTTGAATAATAAACACTTATTCAACAGAGATTATCCCGATTATACACTATTGCGGAATACATGCACAATACATAACCTCCTCTACGTTGATCATCAATTTAGCAGCATAAAAAACAATGAAACATCAATCGCATGCACACATTAACACAGTATGTAACCCGGGGAAAGCTTACAGCTGAAAACCCCACACTATCTGTATATTAATGATTAAGAACATGTAACAATACATAGTACAATACTCCTCTCAAGTATCCAGCACTATCTCCACCTGTTACACACAAAACTAGCTCAGATCCGAATAAGTCACAGGTTCAAATCTCCTCCACTACTTTGCCTGCCTCTATTGCACAATACCAAGTGAAAATCACCCACACTGAAAATCACGTGAGCACAGGCTATTTCACTGGGCATATACTGCGCAATCCCCATGGGCATACTTAATCCATTGATTGTGCAAGATCTCATGCACAACTATAGTCACAACTGATAGCAATCTCAACCTCTAACACTTGTCTCCACTGAACTGTACATGCACTGAGTTAACTGATGTATTCTTCAGTTGCATTATGAGTTAATAATTAGTGAATTAATTTAATCAATTAATTCACATCACGCATCACTAGTCTATTTGCAGTTAAACTAATTACAACTAGTTTAACAAAGTCAAACTGAACACAACTCCATCAACTCCACAATCAACTCCACCAAACTCAACTGCTTGAGTTCTAACTGAAGTCCTGCATGCAATAGCTCAACTGACTCACAAGAAAAGCGCATTTCTTCTGACATCTGCATGTGCCACATCTGTAGCTCAAACTGAAGTGCTCCAAGAGGATAAGATAATGTTTATAGTCTAAATATTATTATGAGACAATAATATTTGACTTTTCTATTTTTAGCCTGGCAGTCTAAAAATAGACTTTGATCACTCCGCTGTGAACCAGAAATAGAAGTCCATCTATTTTTCCCAACTTGACCAATCATCCATAAACAGCATCCTGCAACTCATAGACCATGATCCATATGTCTAAAAATAGACATAGTCTAAAAATAGACTTTGCGCCATAATTTGCCTGCTGGCCCACTTAGTGAAGGCGAATCCTTTCCACTAAGCTCCATCATCTTGTTGCATTCTCAACAAAGCCCTCCATCCGCTTCATATCCACTATCTATCCATCATTCATCCATCCCATTTCATAATTTCAAGAATAAACCCTACACTCTGTCTCACCCTGAAATTTCTTGAAAAAAACAAACAGAGAATCCTCTCCATTTTCACAAATCTACATCATTTCTCATCACTCCCATACAGTTAGAAGACTCTGAAGGAAGAAGGAATGGCTGCTACAGGAAGGAAGAATGCTGCTACAAGAAGGAAGAAATGAACAAATTGTGCTAAAAACAAAAAAAAAAGGCAGTGCCTAAGAGAGACCTAATGAAAAGAGAAAACTCCAAGGCCATTAAGCAATCATATAGGCCACAAAATAAAGAAAAAGGCAAGCTAATGGTCTCAAGAAACAATGGTTTTTCTTTGCACAAATATGTTTTTGGGCTTGTCCTTGCAAAATTACAGCCAAGATTCTTAATGCACAAGAGAGAGGCCACCCAGGCCATGAATGAGGCACAATGAGATCACTAAGTTGCTCAAAGGATGAGAAACATTTTCATTAGGGGGGTATGATGGGCCTCTAAATTAGACATAAATTATGGCCCATGCCTCTAAATTAAAAATAAATTAAGGCTTATGACCATCCTTCAACACATTAAACCTCTCTTTTTGCATTAGATAATGTATTTTTAACTTTAATATATTCATTAGGAAGGCTTATGAATAAATGCATATTTGTGCCTAATATTATTTATTTTTGTGGAATATTATAAGAATATTTGAGAGATTATGAAGATTTGAAAGAGGAGAAAATTTAGGGACTTACTCCCTACGACAAGAGGAATAATATTAAATAATAAATCAAAAAGATATTATGGAATTATGGCACAGATTGTGGAACTCCAATGATTGAGAAAATCTAAGAATGTGTTCCCTGCCATTTAATGTAGATTCCTAGTTGTTGACACCTAATCATCAGGATTGGGTGAATAAGTGTAACTGATGTAAATAAATAATAAGAAATATGAATAGTCACTGAGAGATGAAGTGAACAGTCTCTCCCTCATGTATATAATAGAGATCAACTTGAATGAATATGGACGAATTGATTTTGAGGAGTCACTGCCTGGTCTAACATGGTATCAGAGCCAGCTCCCAAAGTTAGCTTTTGTGTAACTCCTGGTGTTAGTTTCCTGCCTATGTTCTGCCTATTTTGGAGAACTCACACCTCTGCCTGGTGTCAGTTGCCTGAAACCTGCTCCAACTGTCCATACTGTGTCATATACATTTTATATTCTCTCTGAACAGTCTGCCCTCCAATCGTTTTGCTTGGTGGTATCTCATTGAATACTGCTCAAGTAGAATGATTGCTTGGGTGCGAATGCTATGCCAAATGTGAATCCATCTTTCTTCTGTACCAGTGTAACCGCACATGGATTGAATATGTTGTTGGTATCATTAGCCTTCAGGTCGGTTCCACAGGCACCTTTGCCCAACATTTACACTAGCCGTGCCGGGCAGAAGGAATGCACTGTACTTGATTTGGGAACAACGTAGCAGAATCTCATGGTATCGGCTCTGCAACGTTGAACACTTCCATATGGACTTTGCATAACTCCTATGCGTCCTTAAAGCAACTTCACATTGATTTTGAAAGGGCCGCAAGTTGAACTATTCGTGGATTTGAAGACTGAATTTGCCGTTAATAGACGGGGGCAGTGTTCCGTCAAGAAGCCCCGTGTTGTGCACATCCAGGTGATGAGAATCCTTCAAGAAGATAAGCATCTAGGGGAGGATTTAAAGGAGGCCCTGAGTCCCAAGGACAAAGTTTCATTTCTGCCTATCGTGTCACAGATGAAAGAGGTGTTCTTTGGCTATTCGAGACCTGCATTTTCGTCGCCACTAGGGAATTTTGTTGGTCCGACCTATCGGATTGGCTGAATGGTCTGCTACATAGCTGGGGTGCTACATTGATATGTGGTTGTTGGGATGCGAGCCCAATTCTAGTATTTTACCTCTGTTTGTGCTTATGACCTCTGGTTCGTATTTCGTGAAGGGAGCAACAATGGTGCAATGAGTGTGGAAGTCAAGTTTGTGGTATTGAAGCAGAGGTATGGTATTGGCCAGAAGGATTCATGGTGAAAGGGCCTAAGCTTTTGTTCTCTGAAATATGTGCACCATTTAAGATCACCATTTTTTGCTATATAATTTCCTCCTATGTACTTATTAGACTGCTACTTTGAATATGCACTGATTTGTTATGTGAGTTATGCAACTCTGATTTCTGGTCACAGTACATTCTAAATGAACCAGCATATTGGGTATTTCTTTGGTGATGAAACTTCATATGGTGGATTTAAGGCTGCTGGTTTTAATACACTGTTGTTTTAATTATCCCTCGTATTTTTTTCAAAGTTAAACAGAGTTTGCCACCACAAGTACAATTTTTTACAGTATATTGCTAGAATATTTTTTTTTACAGTACACATATTTTACAATGCATTCAATCATATCCATTGTGGGAATAGTTCTCACTGGCAAGGAGAACTATCCTGAGTGGTCCCGGATGATAAAACACACCCTCATTTTCAATGAGTTGTGGAAAGGAGTGTGTGTTGGAGACGGAGACAAAGAGCCAGAACAACCTACCTCAGACAAAGAGTTCGCTATTTGGGAAAATAAGAACAACAAAGTCTATGCATTAATTGCAACATTTGTAAGTGAAGAGGTGAGTTGCCATATTTCACCATTTTCAACTGCTTTCTAAGCCTTACAAAAGCTGAAAGAACTCTATGACTCACATTCTGCACTCGAAGTTGTTCAACTCATGATTAAACTCTTCACTCTTGAATTACAAAATAATGATTCTCTTGCTCTTGCATACGAAGTAAAATATATAATGCATGATATCAAAGCCAGTAAGGTTGAATTGGATATTCCTCTTATCGCTTTTCTCAAGGCACTTTACCCTACTTACTCCAATTATCTTGAGTCATTGCAAGCAAATGGAAATCTCAAAGATATTACCTTTGACTCTCTTGTGAAAAAATTTGCTGAAAGAGAGAAAGCTTTTGGAAAGAAGACAACCCATGAATCTTCTGAAGAGGTTGTGTGCCTTGCTCATAAAGAAAAGAATCTTGCCCAAGATTCTTCTAGAGGAAGAGGTGGTCGAAGAGGAAGAGGAAGATATTTCAGAGGTGGGGGGGCAAACACTCTTCAGGAGAAAAGTTAGATTTGCACTACGTACACTACAAAATAAATGGATCAGATGATGCCTCCACATGCAAGTTACCTTGGAACAAAATTGAGAAGCAAAGAAACCAACCCAAAGGTAAAACTAATGACACAGACAAAGGTAAAGGACCTGAATCCGCTCATTATGTTGTGGCACAATGTAATATTGGAGTAAATGAAGACTTATTTAATGCTTCACTTGTTTCTTGGAAAAATGATTGGTTGCTTGATTCATGAGCAACTTGCCACATGACTCATAGAAAAGATTTTTTTGAAGAATTTACTGACAATGTTGATGGAACAATATACTTTGCAGACCAATCAAAACTCAAGCCATCAGGGCTCGGCACAATCAGGCTCAAATTACCTGGTCTTCCAGACTTTCTTCTGCATCATGTTCTATATCTCCCACAACTGAAGAGAAAATTGTTGTCCTTGGTCCACATCTGCCAGCAAGGTCACTCCATTCATATGTTTGATGGCAAGCTTGAGGTGAGAAAAGCATCTGAACACTCACTTGTCATGAGGGGGATAGAAGAAGAAAGGCTTCTCAATCTGCAGGGTACCTCTGCTCATGCACAACATTTCTCACACAACTCTCATTATGAAGAAGGTACACTTCCATCAAGTTTATTATGGCATGCTAGATTTGGACATTTGAACTATGATAGCCTCCACTTGTTGAAGAAAAATGGTGTTGCTGGTTTGCCTACAATTCCTAGGAAACTTAAGCAATGCGATGCTTGTATTCTAGGAAAGCATAGCAAACAGTCTTTTCATGATTCACATTCAAGAGCACATAGAAAACTTGAACTCATTCATTCAGATTTATGTGGTCCAATGCCTGTTCCTTCTACAAATGGAAATAAATATATGATGACATTTATTGATGACTACACCAGAATGTGTTGGGTTTATTTATTAAAGAACAAATCTAATGCTTTTCAAACATTCAAGAACTTTCATACATGGATTGAAAATGATGCACAATCTCATATTGGCTCTATTCGCACTGATAATGGAAAATAATACACTTCAAATGAATTTCAAAACTATCTTCGCCAACATGGGATCAAACATCAAACAATTGTGCCTTATAATCCCCAATAGAATGGTGTAGCTGAAAGAATGAATAGGATAATCTTAAATATGGTGCACTCCATGATGTTTTTCAAAAATGTAAAATTGATGTTTAGGGCTGATGCAGTTCTATGTGTTGTATATATAAAGAATAGATGTCCATCTAATGCTATTAGAAACAAGACTCCATATGAAATGTGGTATGGGCACATTCCTTCGGTAAAGCATCTCAGGGTCTTTGGTTCCACCTGTTATGCCTTGATACCAAAGGTACATATAAACAAACTTGGTGCAAGAAGTCATAAGTGTATCTTCCTGGGGTATTCAAACACCTCCAAAGCATATTGTCTCTATGATGAAGTTAATTAAAAGTTTGTTGTATCTAGAGATGTAATATTTCTTGAAACATCCAAAACTGACAAAGTTGTTGAGCGGCAACTTGATCGCTTGGATAGATAGAGATGTAATATTTCTTGAAACATCCAAAACTGACAAAGTTGTTGAGCGGCAACTTGATTGCTTGGATACATTCACAAATGCAAAATAATTCAAGAATTTGATAATCAGATTCCACATCTTAAAGGGGGGATTCCTATACTAGATCAACATGTGGAATCTTCTTCTGAAGAACTCTCTCCCCTGCATGAAACTCCAACAACGGATGATACTTTAAGTGATGTGATTGATAAAATTGGGAGACTAAATCTTGATTCAGTCCCAACTCAATCAACAGAGCAGCCTGGACTGTTTGAGAAAGGTCCCCCAAGGTGGCTGACAAAGACATTTGAAAGTGTTCATCCTAATGAGGTTGGAAAGACAGGAACTAGAAATTCAAACCGACAAAATGGAGGTGATGTAGATGACTCTGATTCACCTGTTGATATGGATGTTTCTTATGATTGTGAATTGAATTTGTCTATAGATTTTGAACAACCTTCCTTCAAAGAAGCTGCTTCTCATGATGAATGGAAAGAAGCGATGCAAAAGGAGTATGATGCCCTGATAAAGAATGGCAATTGGAAGCTGGTTGATCCTCCATTAGGAACCAAACCAATTGGCTGCAAGTGGGTATACAAGAACAAGTATAAATTTGATGGCTCACTTGACAAGCACAAATCCAGGCTTGTGGCAAAAGGTTTTGCACAGAAGGAAGGGGTCAATTATGAGGAGACTTTTTCCCCCACAACAAAATGGGCTACCATCCAGACACTCTTTGCCCTAGCATCTCAGAACGGTTGGAAAGTCCATCAAATGGATGTAAAAACTACTTTCTTGAATGGAGATCTAAAAGAGAATGTTTTTATGTCCCAGCCTAAAGGATTTACTGTGAAAGGACATGAACATAAAGTATGAAAACTTGTGAAATCCTTGTATGGCCTCAAACAAGCACCGCGAGCCTAGTATGAAAAACTAACTGAGCATCTTCTGAAACTCAATTTCAAACATTATGATCTTGATGATGCAACTTTATTTGTCAAGAAAGTTGGAAAAACAGTTGTATATCTTGTGGTATATGTAGATGATCTTTTGATGATAGGGAACAATGAAAGCTACATTGCATCCATAAAGAAGGAATTGAGGAAAGGTTTTGAAATGACTGATTTGGGCTATGTTCATTACTATCTTGGTATTGAAGTAACTCAACATCCGAAGTCCATATTTCTTTCTCAAAAGAAGTACATTGGAGATCTGTTGAACAAGTTTGGCATGATAGAATGCAATCCTCTTACTACTCCAATGGGACAAAACTTAAAGATCACATCCATTGAAGGAAAAGAATTTGAGGATGCAACAAAGTATAGATAGCTTGTAGGAAGTCTCAACTACCTAACTACTACCAGACCAGACATTTCGTTTGCTGTTGGAATCCTCTCCAGGTTTATGCAAAAGCCTTATGAGGGACATTGGTCTACTGCAAAAAGAGTTCTAAGGTACTTGAAGGGAACTCAAGACTTTGGAATCAAGTATACACAGGTGGATGACTTCAGCTTGATTGACTACTATGATTCAGACTTTGATGGAGACAAAGAAATTGGGGTATCTACTTCAGGTTATTCTATGAGTCTTGGATCAGGAGCTGTCTCCTGGAGATCACGTAAACAATCAGTTCCAACAGATTCCACAACAGAAGCAGAATACGTGGCAACAGTTGAGGCAACAAAAGAAATTGTGTGGCTCAGGAAAATTCTTGAAGATTTGTAGGTAAAACAAGTACAATCGACTCCACTCATGATTGACAATACCTCGACAATAGAGTTGGCCAAGAACCCAAAGTTCCATGATTGAACGAAGCACATCAATACTAAATATCATCTGATTTGACATCAGGTTGAGGCCAAAACAATCCATCTCCGCCATTGTTCCACTAATGAGCAAATTGCAGACATCTTCACCAAAGCGCTTGGAAGAGAAAAGCTTGAACGATTCAGAATGATGCTTGGACTCACCAACATCCCTTCAGATTAAGGGGGGGAATGTTGACACCTAATCATTAGGATTGGGTGAATAAGTGTAACTGATGTAAATAAATAATAAGAAATATGAATAGTCATCGGGAGATGAAGTGAACAGTCTCTCCCTCATGTATATAATAAATATCAACCTGAATGAATATGGACAAATTGATTTTGAAGAGTTACTGCCTGGTCTGACACTAGTATTGGGAACCAGATCCACTAATCAAGAGATTTTGGTGGGGAAAGATTCCTCCCCTCATGGGGAATGATCCATAATAATTTTATATAAGTACCGAGTCTAATTTTCCTCTAGGCAAAGATTTTTATTAGTCTTCTTGTGGAGAGAACTCATATTTTTGCAGCTCCATTGTATTTTCTTGCAGGGATGTAATTGTATTGATGGAAATAATGAAAACTGGAGTCATGTTCAGCTTCTAAATCTTGTTCTCCTCCATAAGTCTCTGAGTTTCCTTGGGCTTGGCCATCCCAGGAGCCTCAGAGCCCTTTTGTATCATTTGTTTTTCTTCTTTTCACTTCTTATTCACATGCATCTCTTGTTCTTATTTCTTTCCATTTTTGCATTTAGTATTAATGATTTCTTGTTGTAGGATTGGGTTAAATGGTTGATGTAAGTTCTTTTGTAGGATCACAAGCATCATTTCATCCTTGGAAAAGCTTTGGAAGGTCATAGTAATCATTGAGCTACTTGGATTAGTCTTCTTATTCCCAAATCTAGATTTCTGGAACTCCTTTTTAGCAAAGAACAGTAAATTTCTGCTATTTTTTAGAGCATGCTAACGAGCTTCAATCGAGTTGGTTCCACTTGCATTAGATCACAAAAACATTCTATTTAATAAAAAAAATTACCCCATTGCATTTTCACTTGATTAGGTTAGGCATTTGATAGATTTACTAGCTCACTATCTCTCGAATTTCTGATTTTTAGACTAAGTAATTTTCTGTTATTTAAAAAATATTTCTCATGTATAGATGGATTTATGGATAGATGCAGACAATAATGTGCGTTGTTGGATCTTCTACATTGTAGGGAGACCTCATCTCGTTCGCATCCTCCAAACCTCATCCATCCATGTCGCCAAAGCAAAAATTGTCATTTCCATTGAGCAAATCTACCCATCTTGAAGCCCTAGCTTGAGTTCTAGGTAGTGTCCACCACCTCCATGCCTTATTCTTCCATTATCCACCTTTCCCAAGCTCCATTCCACCTTCTAGACCACTTCCTAAGCTTTCGGCCTGCTTTTTGTAATAAAATAGGGGATCCTAAAGACATCCTGTAGGAACTAGTGCTTCCTTCAGACATTGTGTTATAACATTATCTAGTTTTGATAAGTTAGCATATTAGTCAAATAATTTTGAAAATTTTAATATAGGATACGGATGCAAAAGAATGAAAAGTTAAAATGTTAGGAAAATTTGATGTTTTATAGGCATCCATATCAATAAAATGTTAGGTGTTAGCTGCCCTAAATAAAGAAGGCAAAGGAAAATAAAATGTTAGGGAAGCAAAAGAAAAGGAAGACTTCATTTTACGTTTTTGAAAAATGCATAGGCTGTTAGTCTAAATGCGCCATAACCAAACATCCATTGTGTTTTCATGTGCAGAATAAATTGAAAAAAGAGTGAAGGTTACTTTAGGGTTTATATGCTTATTTTGGATATTAATGCTATCCTAAGTATTAAACCCATATCACCCCTCCACAAATTCATTCCCTTCATTTTCATTTCCCTAAGTTCATACCCCACTTATATTTCATATTCCTTGACATTACATTAAATGTCGATTCCCTACCCCACTAATCCATCCCGTCACATCACGTTAATTATCTACCATATCACTCTTCATCTCCTCCTATCTCCTCACATCCGATGGCCCACATGTAATTTCACCCCCCCCTTGCCATCCGAACTTTATTGCCCAGGGGGTCCGAAATGGGCGATATACCAAACCGCGCACACCCCTATATGGCAGCTCCACAACGTTTCAAACCCCCCATGAGCAAAACCACAAACCGCTCAACCCCCCCCCCCGCACGAAAAGTTGATTTCCTTAATCCCGATACCACTTACCTGACCATTGCGCATCTGCCATTCCTTTGCTGCCACTTCATCCGCCCGTTAACCCCATCAAATCATATTCATTCCCTCCATAATCAATCTGTTAATCATTTAATTTTCTTAGCCGTTAACTCAACGGACCCGCGCCACCAACAAAAATCCAGAACTCCTATATAAACCTTCTTCTTATCTATCTACAGGTTATAGAATTCTTGTTTTATTACTGCCATTGATTTGATTACACGTTGCTCGCCAGATCCCAACACTATCAACTGCCAGCAACACTACCTATCTGATCATTTTCCAATTATTCCTTCTGTTCCTAGCTCCAGAACTTTCTGTATGTCCGTGAATTGTAACTCATTTCCCAATCAAATTTGCACTATTAGCCTTAGCCATCATGCCTCCCAAGGACAATGGACTAGAGTAAATTGTCAATCCTTTGATCTATCATCTTGTAGATCCTTACCATACCCCTATGGCTGATAGAGACTACAAGATCCACAAAACACTCTATTATCTCGACCTCTTCGAGATGTACTGTTGACTCGAAGATAAATACATTGATAAATCAGATGATATCCAGCTGTGGGAGTCAAACCTACCTCATTACATCTTTCCTCACACCCACATCACTCCTGATTTCATTAGAAAATGCCATGCCTCATATTTGGCAAGCCAAAGGACCATAGTCAATCCCAATGGACAAATTTTATTCACCATAACCCCTCAGGCTATTGATCAAATGATGCAAGCCCCTGCAGTCAACAATAACACCCCATTTTCTTATGAAGCTCTGGTTGAAATATACCAGAAATTAGACTTTGCTAAGAGAGCCCAAACTCTTGAATTATTCGTAACATAGGATGTTGCATTACCAAAGAAAAATCCTCCTTATCCCTCCTCCATATTCCCTAAGAGAGCCAAGCAAATAATCACTATCATTTCTTACCTTCTTGGCTACTACTCTGATCAATGGGTAGATGAGGCCATTATAGGATTTTTATCCATTTTTTCTAATGATGCTACCCTCCATTGTGTTCAATTTCAACAATTTTCATGAAGAGTATATTAATTAGCAACTGGTCAAGTTTCCCACAGAGGAGGTATTCAAATATGCCTCTATCTTAGTCTACATGTTCCTATACTGTTAGGGGGACCACATAAACTTGTCATTGCAAAAGCTGGATGAGAAAGGAAACCAGTAGTCGATCATTTTCTAGACCACTCTGGTTATGAAAGAGCAGAAAGAATATACTTACAAACAATTTACTGAGATGTTTGTCCATCCAGCCATAGCATCCTAAGCAACAGAACTGAACCAAGGATTAGTGAAGAAATCAAAAAGGTCTTGCAGCTATCAAAACAGGTACAAACATGAGACTGGTACTTATATGAGAATTACACAAAGATAAGGATTTTTGGATGTGAGATGCCACCATATAAGCTTCCAAATTCCTCCCAATGAGGATTTTTTCCTTAGAATACATCAGGCAGATGATCAACATGGATGAAGTCCATTTTGTTGTTGCCAAGAAAAGGTCTCAGTTTAAGATAAAAATGCAGGTTGGCCCATTTATTTGCAACAGCAGGGCAACAGGTGAAGAGGCTGAAAAACACCTCAGGGAAATGCAGTTTAATCTTAGTTTTACCTAGTCCTATGATCCATTAGGGATAATTTCTAGATTAACGGTAGAAACCAAGCCTACTCCTTATTTTCACACACCTAGGCAAGAGATAGAAAAATATAAGAATCATCCAGATTGGGTAGAGAACACATTACAAGAGGCAGAAGAACATCAAGTCTCCTCATCAATAATGTAGGCTCCTACAATGCAAGAGAAGGCATCCAAAAGGAGTAGAGAGGAAGAGTCCCCTTTAGGGATTGATATCTTTAGTGAGGGATTTAAAATCATGTACAGAAATAAGGCTAAGCTTAGTTCCAGACTAAGCCTTAGCAAAGATTCAGAGCGACAGACTCTTATCACCCCTAATGAGCCTCTTGTATCTTCTTTAGTGGGTGATCAGTCTACACAGTCTCCTAACACCTCCATGACCTCACAAGAGCAACATCATATTATGCACACATGTACATCTACTTCAAGTGAGCCAGAGAAGAGCATCATGGATATCTTCAAGGAAATAAAGGTCAGAAATGAAGCCTTGAAGATAAACACATACAACCAATTTTGGAAACAAACCTCTGGTGCCCAAAGCAGGCTACTGTCAGCCTTTGACTCAGAGAAGGGGAAAATGCAGATGGCATTCCTTCAGGCACAAGTTCCTCAGCCCAAAGGAGCATCAGATTATAAGAAGACATCTTTTGAGTTTAATGTCAAGGAAATACTTCCCATTGACCAAATGGAGATGCATAAGCAGACGGGAGAAATGATCTTCTCTACTGTAACTAACACAACTATGACCTTGTCCAAATTACATGCCACACTAGCAAATGTTCAATCATAGCTAAAGATGGAGAAAGTTTTAGCTCTTGCCAAAGATACCAAGATTAAAACCTTGGAATATTTGGTAATCAAGCTGGCTTATGATCTTGCAAACATTAATGTTGCAGAGGAGTTGATCAAAAGAAGAATTTGGATATAGAAACACTAAGGAAATAGTTGAAACTCCCAGCTACTGAAGATCCTCTAGCCAAGGATATTGTAGAAACAGAGACTGAAAAGGCGAACATGATGAAACTCATCGGAGCATATTCCTCAGCTTAAGCAGATGGAGAAATTAATCAAGGAAAAGGAGAAGGTTGCTAAGTAGACTGCTCCTTTAGAATCACTTCCTATCACAGTCATTCTGACTACCATATCAGCTACCACCAGTACAGGAGAGGTTGCAGACCAGTTGGCCAGTGCAGTTCAAAATATGTCCCTGCAGACTGAAGAGATTAAGAAATTGCATGATCAAGTAAAACTACTAGAGGATCATCAAAATAAGTCTGACATTTTTCATGCAGCAGAGCTTCAGAGAGCTCAGAATCAAGTTGAAGCATGGAAGAAGTCAGCCATTGAGTCTTCCATTGGCTACACTCTTGGCAGTGTCAAAGAAATTATCTAGAACAACACCACAGAGGAGATTGATGAAATCTGGCCATGTATCTAGATCATTTTTTAGCAGAAGGAGTTAATGGAAAAGGCAAACCAGACAATTGCCAATATAAATGCTCAACTGGGAGAGATTCCTTCTACAACCAACAACATAATAAGGTTTCTCAATTCTAAGAACAGGTATGAAATGGATGATCTAGGAGTGGATGACATGACTGAAACCATTTTGTAGGTAAAGAAAATCCTGAGTAAAAAGAACTTGGTAGTGCAGTTAACTGAGAAGTGTCACACTCTGGAAATTGCAGTCAACATATTTTTCACAAGAATTGATGCCTTAAACAAGAAGGGTCTGCCTTCACTATTTGTCATCAATGATAAGCTAATGACTAGGGAGGATTACTTGAAGAAGCTACAAGACATTGCCAAGGACACAACCAAGTCCTCCAACATCAAAGGTTCCATGACAGGTAGGGTGTTCTACAAGGCCATCAGTAACATATGTTTTATTCAGAATGAGATAAAACATATTTTTACTGTAAAACCAACTTTTTCCAAGTATACTGAGGTAGATGAGATCTACCATAGACTAACTAAAATACAATTCCAGATGAAGAACGGTGGTAAAAGTTGTGCGGATATCAAGATAAGAGGACAGATCAATTTTCGCTAGCGTAACACCATAATAATGGCTACTCAGCATCAACTTTCCATCAAAATAGGGTCAGATGTACAGATTCATTCTTTTTGGTCCAATCCCTTCCCTTTCAATTAATTTTAAGAAATAATAGCATGCCTTGTCACTCATGCATTTATTGTAATATCTTGTATTTTTGTTTAAATACTTCATTTGTCGAAATATTTAGGGTTGCACCCTAGAGCTAGTTATTAGACAGACTTGTACTAAGCTGGAGCATTTTTGATATTATAAAATATTCTAGATTTACTTCATATGGTTTTTCTCTCAATGATTTATTTTCTTATGTTTTTCATTATGTATTCCTCATATAATTTATTTCATTTACAATCATCCGACTGAAAATTTAATTGAATTTTAGTTTCATTTTGAATCCACTGTGAAGTTGTAGTTTAATTAAGAGATTAATTTACATGACTATCTTTATTGTAAATTCCTCTTTGAATTTAAATTGCACAAGATTTCTGTAATGACTTGATTATATTTTGTTGATTAAGAAAACATAGTTTTCTTAATTTCTGCTTATAAATTGTTTAATACTCTGTCTAAATATTAAATCATTTATATTCCTTAGTATTCTTCTAATCCATTCCACCTAAAATCAAAATAACCATATGTATTTAAAGAACAACCTTTTGTTTTATTAAGGATATTTCTAAGTTTAAGGCACCTGTTAAAATGCAGTTCATTGGTCATCGACCATTAAAATCAAACAAAACATTTTATATGCTTTGGCATAGCCAATTGATCTTAGGTTATCTCAAAGGAAAACATCAGATTGGTGCCATTGTTGGGGAGTGAAGAACTGAAAGTAAAATTTTCCCTGGGATAACGATTTTCCCTTTCCTTTAAGGTGAATAAAGGATAAGGTCATAGGTCAAAATATTTCACCTGGCGATTCCACTGGTTCAACTCGGCTCCCTATAAGCATACAAGATCATGTTCTGATTTTGAGATTGTTAACCCTATTCCAGACCCAGAAAGACTCATTAGGGGAGCCTCTTCAAGGGGAAGACGTAGAACACCTTCTTCTTCTTCAACTTTACACCCTGAAGACATTCCATCTGTAGATCCATTCTCATTTATACCAACTCACCCTAATTGGACTGAACTACCTCCTAGGGTCTCTGATCTTATTTCCAGAGGAGTAGACCTTCCATCAGCCTTTTTGATACAGTCACTTGAAACATATCAAGTTCCATCCATTCCTATCAAATCACCTTCATCTGAGGAAGAATTGGGTTTACATTTACTTGAATTCAAACCTCAATATTTCATTACTCCAACTCCTTATTCTATTCCATCATCCTCAACTAATTTTGAAGAGACATTTTTTGTCTACTCGAATCCTTTATTTGAAAATAAGGAAGACTTCCCACCAGGAGTTCAGAAATTGGTTATCAAAACCCCTTTCAAACCCTTAAAGAGGTCTCCTCCCTCTCCTCCACACATTAATACACCTACTGACTCATCTTCATCTCCTTCATCTTCATCATCTTCCTCTTCCTCATCAACATCCACTCAGACACCCCATACTCCTCTTGTTGTTATGGCTTTTCGACCCATTGTGCAAGCTAGGTATGCAGCTCTAGTTCTCCCTGCAAACTTGGGAAATTTTCCTGATGGTTATCTAAAACATCTCCCAAGATTCAATGGAGAAACAGGTCCCTCAATAAAGGATCATGTATCAACCTTCCTATATTTTGCTGACAATATGAACATAGAAGAGGAAAATGTTTATATGAGATTATTTGTACAATCCCTAGAAGGAAATGTTAGGATCTGGTTTAGGCAGCTTAGAGCTGACTCTATCAGAACTTGGAATGAACTCATAACCATCTTCAAAAACCAATGGGGGGTAAAGAAAGATCCTATTTACTTCCTTATTGAATTTGAGGAATTAAAGAGAAACCCAGGAGAACTAGTTGTTGAATTCATTAAAAAATTCAACAAACTCTATCATAAAATGCCTGTTGATTGTAAACCATACTAGCAGCTGCAAAGGTAAGATTTTCTAAAGTATTTGATGATGAATTTGCAGTCATGCTAAGGGAAAGAGTTTCTAATACATTAGAAGACATGCAAACAAATTCTATAGAGGTAGAAGCCAATAGGTCAGCTTCTGGTAAACTTAAGGCTAAAGTAGAAAAAGAAGAAAGAAAACTAAAAGCTAAGATAGATGATTCATCCTCCTCCAAATCTAAACTAGAAGATCAAAAATTGATGAAATTACATCTTTGCTTAGGAACCTTTCTAACAGAATTTCAAAAATTGAAACTCAACCTAGAGCTCCTCAACAAACTATTGTTAGACCTCAAGCTCAAACTCAATTCAGAAGAGCTCCTCAAATGCAAATTCTTCAAAGACCAGGTTCTGACCAAAACATTCAGCCACCTTTGCTTATTGATGATCAACAATCACAAGATACAGGCCCTTTAATCACTAAAGATATCAATAATATTGATTCTTTAGCAATACAAATGGCCATAGTTCCTTCATCTTCATCTCAGTCTTTCGAACTAGAAGTAGGAGATACTCAAATTTCCAGATACCAAGCATTCTCTGAATTTTTAATTGTAGAATTGAATAAGAGGTATGATTTAAGACCTAGATCAAGTCCTGGTAGACCTCCAAAATCCACCACCATAATCGTACCTGCAATGAAATCCATTCAAACACAAACTCCAACCCCTCACACTACATAATCATCCACTGAAACCCTTCCATGTGATAAGACTATTTTACCTACTTTTAATATTGAAAAGGAATTGGAAAGGGTCAAGATTCCTATACCTTTAGCTAAACTTTCCAAAAATCATGGTTACAAAAATCAAATGTCTAAATGGATACAGTTCTCTAGTGTAGATGCTGAGGGAGATGTTCTTATTCTGCAGGATGAAAAACCCTCGGTTGTATTTGGCCCTAGTTATGATAGATCGATGAAATCGTCCCACCATTTTATGTAACATTAAAAGCTCAAGATTTTGTTTTGTATCACTGCATGTTAGATTTTGGAGCCTCTCATAACCTTATGCCAAAGGTAATAATGGATAAGCTTCAGTTACAAGTCACTCGTTCCTATCATGACCTTTACATATTTGACTCAAAGAAAGTGCCATGCCTAGGATTGATCAAAGACCTAGTTGTGACCTTAGCTCAAATACCTGTCAAAAGTATAGTTCTAGACATAGTCGTCATTCATATTCCTGCCAGTTTTGGCATGCTTCTATCTAGATCATGATGTGATAAACTTGGAGGGTCACTTGATATGGACATGTCTTTTGCTACTATCCCAGTCTATGGGGGTGAGCACTTAAGGTTATATAGGGAAGTCCATTTCCTTCATACTATTTGTAGGTATGATCAAGAAAAGAACCACCCTATCTATGTAGTAGATCAAGATTTTGGTTGCTTTCACTTGTCTTCACAAAATGCATCAAACACTCAACTTGCCATTGAAAATATTGTTTCCTAGCCCAAAGTGGTAGAATCAGATATCTGGAAACTTTATTTTGATGGCTCTTGCTCAAAGGAAGGAGTAGGAGCAGGGATTATTCTTATATCACGAAATAAAGAAAACATAACTCAGTCATGTAAACTTGAATTTGAAGTCACTAATAATGTGGCTGAGTATGAGGCTTTTCTTCTTGGTCTTGAGTTAGCTAGGAGTCTAAAGGTCCAAAACTTGAGTTTCTTTTCTGACTCTGAGCTTATACTAAACCAGGCTAGAAATTTATTTCAAACTAAACACCCAAGGCTTATATCCTATAGAAATGAAGCTTGGGACACAATTGAGAATTTCTTCCAATGTTTTAACACAACTGCTATTCCTAGAGATGAAAACATGCATGTTGGTTCACTAGCTGTCTCAGCAAGCTCCTTCAAAATCCCTGAGCCAGTATCGATAGAATACCAAATCCAAGTCAAGTATTGGCCATCAATTCCTGATAACCTTAAAAATTGGCAGATTTTGAAGATGATGAACAATTAAAATCTTTTCTTCAAGTCATTAATGAATTCTCAAATATGCAAATCGAAGAAGATCAACAAGTTATCCAAGAATTAGATCAACGAAATCCAGAAACTTCATTCAGTCCTAAAATTCTTGATCATGATTCATCCAGTTATCTAATAATTTTATCCCTAACAGATTAGTCCCATTTGAAAAACTATTCAATAATAATGATGTATCTAAAAATCCTTTGTTTCACTCACCAAAAGAGGAAATTGAAGAATGCAATATTGGGACTTTGGATGATGTGAGAAATGTTAAACTGTCTTCAACTTTAAATTCACATGTTAAATTCAAATACCTGAATATTCTTAAGAACTATAAAGATGTTTTTGCCTGGTCTTATAATGAATTGAAAACTTATGACACATCTTTGATTGAGCATAAGATTCCTTTGAAACCAGAAGCAAAACCCTTTCAGCAAAAGTTAAGAAGAATTAATCCCATACTATTTCCAACCATTGAAAAGGAACTTAAAAAGTTGCTTGATGCTCATATCATAGTGCCTTTAAGGTATTCTAATTAGGTAGCCAACTTAGTTCCTGTTAGGAAGAAGAATGGTGAGATTAGGCTATGTGTAGATTTATGAAACCTGAACAAATCGTCCTTAAAAGATAACTATCCATTGCCTAAAATGGACCACCTAATTCAGAAAGTTTCAGGTGCCAATAGAATATCTATGCTAGATAGATTTTTTGGTTATAATCAGATCATGGTAAGTGAAGCTGACCAAGACAAAACTGCTTTCACCACACCATGGGGTACATTTATGTATGCCAGAATGCCATTCGGGTTAACCAATGCTGGAGCCACTTTCCAGAGAGCCATGGACCTTGCATTTGTAGGTAAAACATCTGAATTTACTATCATTTATTTAGACGATTTAACTGTTTTCTTTGATTTAGATGAAAATCATTTAAAACACTTGAGCAAGGTTTTTGACAGGTGCAGGAAATTTGGTATATCCATCAATCCAAAGAAATCTTTGTTTGCTGTGAAAGAAGGAAAATTACTAGGGCATATAATATCCAAGGAGGGAGTTATAATTGACCCAAAAAGAGTTTCAACTATTCAGACCCTATCTCTACCAAGGAATAAGAAAGAGATACAAAACTCAATTAGAAAGATCAATTTTCTTAGAAGGTTTATCCCAAATTATGTTGAGATAGTTAAAGATATAACATATATGCTTAAGAAAAATAATGAAGTGAAATGGACAGTCCCTGCTAGGTATGCTTTTGACCAGATCAAAAAGGCTATATCTGAGGCCCCTACATTTACTGGCCTTGACTATTCTTCACCCTTTAGCATATTTTATTTTGCATCTGAAACAACCTTAGTTGTTGTACTTTTACAGAAGAATACAAATGGTGATGACCAACCCATAGCCTTCTTTTCAAAAGTAATGAGAGATGTTGAAATCAGGTATGATATTATTGAAAAACAATCTTATGCCTTAATTCAAGCCCTCAAAGCCTTTAGAACCTATGTCCTGCATTCACACATCACAACTTATGTCCCTAATCATGTTGTTAAAATTGTCTTGACTCAACCTGATACTAATGGGAGAAGAGGGAGATGGATTGCTAAAATCCTTGAATTTGACCTTGAAATAAAAACCACAAAGCTAGTAAAAGGCCAAGGCCTGGCCAAATTGTTAGCTGAATCCAACTGCAAAGTATTGGGGATAAATCTGGTTTCTGAAATGTCATCAGGGGAGAATCCACAAGAACCTTCCTCAATGTCATCAGGGGAGAATCCACAAGAACCTTCCTTAAAAATAAAGGATAATCCACAAGAACCTCATCCTCTTATAGAAGGGGAGAATCCATAAGAACCTATTCCTTCAGATCAAGCCATTCTTGTTCACATAGATCACAAATATCTACTTTCTGATTGGTATTCTGATATTGTGCAATTTCTTAGAAATTTTCAATGTCCAGCTGAGCTAAATTTGAAACAGTGCAAAGCCCTCAAGCTTAAAGCAGTGAAATACTGCATTATTAATGCTAATCTGTACTAGAAAGACCCTCTTAATATCCTTCTTCTGTGCTTAACTAAAAATGAAACAGAAGGTATTATAGACCAGTTCCATGCAGGGTTTTGTGGTGGACACTATGACTGGAGAGCAAAAACCTACAAAATTCTAAAAGTAGGTTTCTATTAGCCCACACTTTTCAAATAAGTTGGAGCAAGAGTAAGAAGTTGCAAAGAATGCCAATTGTTTGCAGGAAAACAAAAACTGTTAGCACTTCCCTTGGTTCCAGTATCAGTTGATGCTCCTTTTCTTCAATGGGGACTAGACTTTATAGGGGAAATTCATCCACAATCAAGCAATCAACATAGATGGATTTTAATTGCCACAAACTATTTTACCAAGTGGGTAGAAGCCATATGGTGAAAAATTTCACTGATACTATTGTAATTAAATTTCTTGAAGAAAACATCCTGTCAAGATTTGGATGTCCTCAACAGATTGTTACAGATAATGCAGCAGCTTTCAGCAACGTTAAAATGATTGAATTCTGTCAAAAGTATTCAATCCTTTTACACCATTCTACACATATTATCCACGGGGTAATGGGCTAGCAAAGTCTTCCAACAAGAGCTTAGTTAAGGTCATTAAGAAGACTCTTGAAGACCATAAAAAGAGTTGGGACAACCATCTTATTCATGCCATTTGGGCAAACAGAGTTTCTCCTAAAAGATCAACAGGCAAGTCTCCTTTCCAATTAGTTTATGGCAAG
This sequence comes from Pinus tabuliformis, assembly GCA_031772625.1. Classification (NCBI taxonomy): domain Eukaryota; kingdom Viridiplantae; phylum Streptophyta; class Pinopsida; order Pinales; family Pinaceae; genus Pinus; species Pinus tabuliformis. The sequence goes on from CM062817.1 coordinate 1,117,497,611, forward strand.
GAAGCAATTTTTCCTACTCATTTAGCTTTACCTGTTATGAGGTTCCTCCAAGAATCTTATGAAGAAAAAGATGATTTCTCAAGAAGGATTAATCAAATAATTGAGTTGAATGAAGACAAGGATGAAATTCAGTACAAGCTAAGGAAATACCAAAACAAGATGAAAGAATTGTTTGACAGAAAGGCTAGAGAGAGAAATTTCAAGAAAGGTGACCTAGTGCTCAGATGGGATACAAGGAGAGAAGACAAAGGCAAGCATGCAAAATTTGACAACCTCTAGTTTGGTCCATTCAACATTGCAAAAGTCAAAGGGAATAATACATTTATTCTACAAAATCTGGAAGGAGAGTATTCCTCATTGCCAGTCAATGGGAGATACTTGAAACACTACATTCAATATTGATTCTTCATTCATTCATCATCTGTAAATATTCAAAGAGTTTATTTATTTTTGAAAATTGCAAGTGAGTATCTGTTTCAGCAAAGACTCCATAGCTTGAGGAGAAGGAACTTGGATCTTCTTGTTCTCTACATCACATAGGGGGAAGCTGTCCCCAGTTGGAGCCGATGTTGTAATATCATCTAGTTTTGATAAGTTAGCATATTAGTCAAATAATTTTGAAAATGCTAAGATAGGATATGGATGCAAAAGAATGAAAAGTTAAAATGTTAGGAAAATTTGATGTTTTATAGGCATCCATATCAATAAAATGTTAGGTGTTCGCTGCCCTAAATAAAGAAGGCAAAGGAAAATAAAATGTTAAGGATGCAAAAGAAAGGAAGGCTTCATTTTCCGTTTTTGAAAAATGCACAGGCTGCTAGTCTAAATGTGCCATAACCAAACATCCATTGTGTTTTCATGTGCAAAATAAATTGAAAAAAGAGTGAAGGTTACTCTAAGCTTTATATGCTTATTTTGGATATTAACACTATCCTAAGTTTTAAAACCCCATATCCTAAGTTTAAACCCATATCACCCCTTTGCCAATTCATTCCCTTCATTTTCATTTCCCTAAGTTCATACCACCCTTATATTTCATATTTCTCGACATTACATTAAATGTCGATTCTCGACCCCACGAATCCATCCCGTCACATCAGGTTAATTCTTCACCATATCACTCTTCATCTCAGCCTATCTCCTCACATCTAACGGCCCGCATGTAATTTTGGACCCCCCTTGCCATTCAAGCTTTATCGTCGGGGGGGGGGGTTCTGAAATGGGCGGTATACTAAACTGCGCCTGACCCTACGTGGTAGCTCCATAGTGTTTCGGACCCCCCATGAGCAAAACCACAAACCGCTCACCCCCCTGAAAAGTTGAATTCCTTATTCCCGATACCACTTACCTGACTGTTGCGCATCCGCCATTCCTCTGTTGCCACCTCCTCCGCCCATTAACCCCATCAAATCATATTCATTCCATCCATAATCAATTCGTTAAGCATTTAATTTGCTTAGCCGTTAACTCAACAGACCCACGCCACCAACGAAAAACCAGAACTCCTATATAAACCTTCTTCTTATCTATCTACAGGTTACATAATTCTTCCTTTATCACTACCATTGATTTGATTACAGGTTGCTCGCTAGATCCCAACAGTGTTAACTGCCAACGACACTACCTGTCTGATCATTTTCCAATTATTCCTTCTGTTCCTGGCCCCAAAACTTTGTCTGTCCGTGAATTGTCTCCTTTCCCAATCAAATTTGCACTATCAACCTTAGCCATCATGCCTCCCAAGGACAAAGGACCAGAGGAAATTGTCAATCCTCTGATCTATACTCTTGTAGATCTTCGCCATATCCCTATGGCTGATAGAGACTACAAGATCCACGAAACATTATGTGAGATCGACCTCTTCGAGATGTACTGTTGGCTCGAAGATAAATACATTGATAAATTAGATGATATCCAGCTGTGGGAGTCAAACCTACCTCATTACATCTTTCCTCATACCCACAACACTCCTGATTTCATTAGAAAATGCCATGCCTCATATTTGCCAAGCCAAAGGGCCATAGTCAATCCCAATGGACAAATTTTATTCACAATAACCCCTCAAGCTATTGATAAAATGATGCAAGCCCCCATAGTCAACAATAACACCCCATTTTCTTATCAAGCTCTGGTTTAAATATACCAGAAATTAGGCTTTGCTAAGAGAGCCCAAACTCTTGAATTATTCTTAACACAAGATGCTGCATTACAAAAGAAAAATCCTCCTTATCCCTCCTCCATATTCCCCGAGAGAGCCAAGCAAATAATCACTGTCATTTCTTACCTTCTTGGCTACTACTCCGATCAATGCGTAGATGAGGCCATTATAGGATTTCTAACCATATTTTCTAATGATGCTGTTAGTTTCAGTCTTTGCAGCCTTCCTCTAGTGATCAAACATGCTCTTACAAAGTGATTTTAAGGTTTGAAGGTCAAATTTTGTCATTTCAGTGAGTCTTCAAGTAAAATTTGGTCACTAGGTGTTAGGTCTAGGGTTTGCCTTTACTCCATCCAAATTGTCCAAATGTAGGTCCATGTCACCATTTAGCTGAGTGTACCATCATTCAGAGGTTTACATTATCATGTCAAGCTCCACTGGGTCATTTTACACCTTGTTCATGCTTCAGTTGTGCCTGGGTAAGGTCCATTTCCCTCTCCTAGGGTTTTGGAGGTAATTTCTCTGGGATGGTCAAATCATCAGTAAAACTTGTATCCTGATGTTCCTATACCTTTCCCTATCCATAATGTACCTTATTAAACACTTCCCATCACTGAGATCCCCCAAATTCCTCATTTTCGCTCAAACCCTAGTTTCTTGCTACAAACCCTATTTTCTAGGCTAGGCCTGTGTTTTGCCCTTTTGGACCCCTTCCCCTCACTCAATCTCTAAAATTCCACTTCCCCTACTTCCTGACATCCCTCCCCACCTAGAAAAATATCCTCAAGAATTTAGAAGCCCCCTATCCCCTTCATTTCGCTTCATTTCGACAAATCCCCTGTTCCACACATCGGGATAGGTTTCACTCAAATGATGTTTTTGAGCAATAAAAGATGAATTTTTGAAAAATAAGAGAGGTTTTTGTCCAAAACAGGCCAAGGAAGAAAAAAATCCTTCAATTTTTACACAGGTTTCATGGTTTTAGAGAAATGTCAAAAATACAATCGCCTCGAGAGAATTGATGCACCTCTGTAGTGACCTTGGGAAAATAAAGTTTTCTCCTAGATTGGTTGTCCAAATGACTTGCTTGATGAGTCAAATGATAATTAGAGAAAAATATCTTTCCAATGAGCTATCATGAGCTCAATTTGGAGTTGAGGAAGGCATTCAAAAGTTGACTGCAACAATACTCTACCTTTAGGCAACCTCATTTGGCACATTTTGACCAGTCTTGGGAGATTTATTTTTGATAGAGAAAATGAACTACAAATTGAAAAATTCTGGTTGAGTTGAAAAGTAGACTAAAATACCTTTCCAACAAGCTATCCTACACCCAATTTGGACACCGGGAAGGCCTCCAAATGTCTCCTAGAAAAAGCGCGATGCACTGGAAAGGCGCGGCACATTGGGCAGTAATTCCCAGTGTAAATTTACACTGGCGCGACGCACTGGGAAGGCGCGGCGCATTGGGCTAAAAGGTTTGAAATTCATTGAAATCTTCCTCCAAATTGAAAATTCTTCATTCCACAAGTAGGTAGAGCCCCCATTTTTGTGTTTCATCCAAGTTTGTGCTAGGATATGGTGGTTGATGGATGGTAATGGTTCAAACAAAAACTCAAACCCTACCATGTCAAAATCTTCACATGAAAGTTATTGTTTAGGGTTTTCACCAAATTCATTCCCCCATCCCATTTCTTCCTTATTTCCATCATTCCTAAGTTTCCCTACTCCCTAAAAACATCAAACCCCTATCCCAAAATTCTTTGTCCCAAAATTCTCAAATTCCAAAACCCAAAACCCTAACCCTACCAAAAATCTCCTAACCCTATACATAAAACCACTAAAACCCTCCTACATTTCCCTAATAAAACTTGTCCCAATAGTCCCTAATCCCTCACTATTTTCCCTCCCCTTACTATCCCTCATGTCATTGTTTTCTCTTGGTGACAAAGGTCAAGACATCATCAAAGGCATTACAAGACAGTGTGACATATCAACACCTATTTGTCCAAGACAGTTTGTCCACCAGCAAACATGACATCTGATCTGTCATATGATCATGAAGAAGAGACACACAGTGATTCGACAACAGAAGTACATGCACCAAGGAGGCCTCATAGAGGTAGCAAAACATCCGTGAAGACCAGCAGGCTGCCCAAAGAAGCCTAAATGAGAGGACACCCATTCAGCAGGAGATAGAGGCTGATCAAGAGATTTGGCTCGAGAGGATCAACATCCACTTAGAGAAGCTATTGGCTAAAGAAAACAAGGACAAGTACATGCTCAGGCACATGAAAAACTATTATTGGGCATGAAATCATGTTTGCAAGGCACAAATAAGGAATTTAAAGGCAAAATTGAGGAAGATAATAAGGAAGCAAAAGAGGCAAAGCGAGCTTGATCGTCTTCAGATATTGGCCAAAGCCCCTTTAACCGAGCATAACACTTAATGAGGAAGCTCCAGCCCAAATTTCAAGAAATTTGGGGCATTTTTGGCATTTTGGCAAATTTTGGTACAAAAAACAGGGTTTTTCTCCCTGTGCACCGCACCATGTGGCACACGCTTTTGCTAGAGAGCTCCAAATTGCAAAAAATTTACATTTTTGGATTTGGCATGAAAAATAATGACTGTTGATGCAATGCCAAGAAGTTTGGACAAGTTTTGAGTCCCCAGGAGGTCAACAACACTCAAAAAATGACCTTTCTGCCCCTATTTTGACACACAGGAAGCAGTCTTGGGAGATTGAAGTTTTGGAGGGGCAAATGGGCACCAAATTCAGAAATTCCACTTGGGTTGGAAAGTAGATAGGAAGGGATTTCCAACAAGAAGACTTGGGCTCAATTTGGAATTCAGGAAGTGCCTCAAACTCAGCCTCAAAGTGGTGCGACGCATAGAGAAATTGATGCGGCGCACAGAGGATTTTTGCTCAATTTTCCACCTTCCAGCTCAGAAATTCGGCCAGTTTGACTAGTTTTGCTTTGTGATGTAATTTTTGATCTATCTTGATGTAATTGGATAAAAATGATGTAATTTGGCACTTATTTACTTGTGTTAGAAGATTCATCCACTAAAAAGTGAAAATTTAATGAATGAATCAGTTTCCTACCTTATAGAGGCAAGTTGTTTTGATTACTAGATTTTAGTGCTTTGTTTAGAATTGGTTGAAACAACTCCTAGAATGATGAGCTCAACCCATAGAGGCAAGGGAATGGTTTGGGCTAGTCTATATCATGTAATTCCTAAGTCATTTTCAGGGTTGGACACTTGGGATTGCTTTGGCATATCATTGTACATTCTATCTCTGCATTTTTGGCTAAGGAAAGACCAGGGTTTTGCAGCACTGTTTGGGATCCATGTGGCTTTATGTTTTGATGGAGTTCTCTCTAAGTAAATTGTAAGTTCATTAGTGTTATGTGTCTCATTTTCCTGTCTCTTCTTCTGAATTTGAACAAATGAGTGATTAAGGTGGAATCCATTAATTGTTATGCTCTGCCTTTGAATTTGTTTAAATTTCCATGTTTTCATCTATTTAAGGAAAATTCTTGAGACTCTCTTGCTCTCCTTAGCTCCTCACCAGTCCGATCTATCCATTCACTCAATTTAAAGCATCAAAATGATTTCCTTCCTTGCCCCAATCAGAACTCTGCAGAAACTGTGCCTCATCCCCGAGCCCAATTTGCCTTTCCCTGTTTCCAACACAAAACCCCCAAAAACTCACAACAAACCCTTGTACTTCATACCTAGCCTAAAATTAGCTTTTATTTCAATCATCTCGAGCCCCATCACTTGTCTTTTTCCGAGATCGACCCGGAGAGAGCCCTCTCCTGTCCTCGTAGGGCTAGCTACGAGGTTGAGCATGGTTTGATGTGGACCTAGAACCTTGTCTTTTCAGCCTGAGACAAATCTAGGCTCTAACATAGTGGCGACTGTACTGGGGAGGAAAATGGTTTGCTTGTTGATGTCATTTGTTTTATAAGCTACAGATAGAGCCTGAAGTTATGTCAGGTAGCCTCCGAAATGCTTTTGCTTTACATTAGCGGAAGTAGATAAACGCTGCTTTAGTCAATCTCCGGTCTACATTGTAAACGCGACATCTAACTTGTTAATTGCCCCAGTACATGTATCAAGTTCAGATCTGATGGTTGATGGTGAACAACAATCAGACATCAGAAAGCTGAAATCATTCACCTGGCGACTTCATTCACTGAAAAATCTAGAGATCAATGCTTCATGGTGACTCCACTGCAGGAAAATTAGTAGCTTTAAGATTTTCAAGATGGAACGGGTTGCAAGACGATATGCTACCATGAGCCGAGATCACATTCCAGGTTTTCCAAATAAAATTCCAAAGGTAAATTGGTCAAATAATTTGCCCATGTTTAGAAATGTGGAAAGTAATGACGCTGCTCTTCATTTAGTGAAATTTCACATTCATGTGCATAAATTAAAGGTCAATTTTCCTGAAGACTGTTTGATGAAAATGTTTATGGCTACTCTAGAAGATGAAGCCCGATCTTGGTATGAAAGTTTGCCACCTGCTTCTATTTATTGTTTAAAATATTTTCATGCAATATTCTTTGAAAGGTATAAAGAATCATATCCATCCTTGGCTTTAGTTCAGGACTGTTGTAGCCATGTTCATAGTTTTATTGAAAATATTGAGAAAGTTTATGAAGATGATAATTTCATGGATGATGAGATCATGGAAGCCCTGTACGAAAATCCATTTCAGCAGCATAAAGAGAGTGATACTTATCAAGATGATCAGGAAAATTTGCAGCAGGATCAAGATCTTAGTACGGCGGAAGATGAAGGATTTTTGCATCTTGACAACCAACAGGAATTACATGAAATGGATTAGTAGTATGAGGAAAATTTGTACACTCCTTCACTTGAAATTAATGAAGACAATCACTGTTTGAGCAAGAGAAAACAAAAAGTATTATCGCCTCTGTCTGAAGATGAGATAGATCAACTCTTGAACGGTCATGTTACAGCTCAAGTTAACACAGATCCACAGTGTGCACATGGTCAAGAAGGTGATAGTGGAACTTCTTCCTCTTCTAAAAAGGATGATAGTCCTGTAAGCAGCTTTATAGATCAACAGGTCAAAGATGTCCATATGGCTGAAAGTGAGGAAAGTGAAAGTGTCATCTCAAATCTGTCCATAGAAGAAGACAACATGCAGGGAAGTCAAGTTTCAATTTCTGAATGTGATAACGTTCAGGTAGCCATTTCATATCCAGATTCAGATTGTGATGACCAAGAAAACCTTGTACTGAGTCCCATGAAAGAGAATTCTGCTGTTCAAAACATTTGGAATAAAGAAGAAAGAGTTATGGATCCAAATGTTCTCATTTCATCAGCACAAAGCCTTCATAAAGAGGTGATCCAGTCAGGTCAAGTAAGTGAACAACAAGATGAGATCTTTGTGCAAGTAAGTGAAAAAGTTGCTTTAGATGGATTTATGGTAGATGCTAGAAATTTCATGTTTGAGTATCAAGAACCATATGAAGTTTCTTTTCTCATGATTGATGAATGTAATGAGAATCTGGCTGTCATATCATATGAAGATTATCCAAATAATATTCAGACTATATACGATCAGAACATTCAGGATTCCCTTTCAGATTCTTCCTCATATGTCTCATGTTTTGAAATGTTCTTTGAAGAGGAAATCTGCTCATCTACTTGTTCAGAATTTTTTGAGGACCAGGAATATACTTTTTTTGAAGTACATTATGAAGGAAGATTAGAATCAAAAGAAAAAGACATCTTGTTTCCTTAGCAGGAGGTAAATCTTCATTGTTTTCATGATCCAATGACAAATCTGTTGCAGTCAGCAGTGAAGGTGATTATTGCAGTATTCAATGATGAAGGAGATCATGGTCAACTGTGTTTTTGGATGCCCAGTTACCAATATTCATTGTTGACCAGAAGATCTGATCAGGAGAATCAATCAAGAAGGCATTTGCTTGATTGGTTGCATTGGCATTTTGATATAGTTTGATGGTATATTGTCTTGTAAGAAACACGGGTGGTCATGTACTGCCCTCAAGCTTTAAGTTTTAAGTTCAGGTCTTAGTCACTTTGAGTTAGTTTGTTAAAGTCAAGTTTTTCAGTCATTTCAGTTCCAAAATTTAGTCAGATTTTCAGTCAATAAATCAGTTAATAATCTTGTGTCAATTTTTCAAAATAATGGACTCCATGGCCCAATGGACGTATGCACGGTCTGCTCTCCCAAAGCTCTGCGGTTCTTGGCACCTCCAAGGAGCTACCATCCCCATTGGAGCCAATGTTAGTGTCAGTCTTTGCAGCCTTCCTCTAGTGATCAAACATGCTCTTACAAAGTGATTTTAAGGTTTCAAGGTCAAATTTTGTCATTTCAGTGAGTCTTCAAGTAAAATTTGGTCACTATGTATTAAGTCTAGGGTTTGCTTGTACTCCTTCCAAAGTTGTCCAAATGTCGGTCCATGTCACCATTCAGCTGAGTGTACCATCATTCAGAGGCTTTCATTATCATGTCAAGTTCCACTGGGTCATTTTACACCTTGTTCATGCTTCAGTTGTGCCTGGGTAAGGTCCATTTCCCTCTCCCAGGGTTTTGGAGGTAATTTCTCTTGGATGGTCAAATCATCAGTAAAACTTGTATCCTGATGTTCCTATACCTTTCCCTATCCATAATGTACCTTATTAAACACTTCCCATCACTGAGATCCCCCAAATTCCTCATTTTCGCTCAAACCCTAGTTTCTTGCTACAAACCCTATTTTCTAGGCTAGGCCTATGTTTTTCCCTTTTGGACCCCTTCCCCTCACTCAATATCTGAAATTCTACTTTCCCCTGCTTCCTAACATCCCTCCCCACCTAGAAAAATTTCCTCAAGAATTTAGAAGCCCCCTATCCCCTTCATTTCACTTCATTTCGACAAATCCCCTGTTCCACACATCGGGATAGGTTTCACTCAAATGATGTTTTTGAGCAATAAAAGATGAATTTTTGAACACTGAGAGACCGTTTTGTCCACAACAGACCAAGGAAGAAAAACCTCCTTCACTTTTTACACAGGTGTCATGGTTTTAGAGAAATGTCAAAAATACAATCGCCTCGGGAGAATTGATGCACCTCTGAAGTGACCTTGGTAAAATCAAGTTTTCTCCTAGATTGGTTGTCCAAATGACTTTCTTGATGAGTCAAATGATAACTAGACATAAATATCTTTCCAATGAGCTATCATGAGCTCAATTTGGATTTGAGGAAGGCATTCAAAAGTTGACTGCAACAACACTCTGCCTTTAGGCAACCTCATTTGGCACATTTTGACCAATCTTTGGAGATTTGATTTTTTTACAGGGAAAATAAAATAAAAATTGAAAAATTCTGGTTGATTTGGAAATTAGACTCAAATACCTTTCCAACGAGCTATCCTTCACCCAATTTGGACACCGGGAAGGCTTCCAAATGTCGCTTGGAAAAAGTGCGACGCACTGGGAAGGTGCGGCACATTGGGCTAAAAGGCTTGAAATTCATTGAAATCTTCCTCCAAATTGCAAATTATTCATTCCACAAGTAGGTAGAGCCTCCATTTTTGTGTTTCATCCAAGTTTGTGCTAGGATATGGTGGTTGATGGATGGTAATGGTTCAAACAAAAACTCAAACGCTACCATGTCAAAATCTTCACATGAAAGTTGTTGTTTAGGGTTTTCACCAAATTCATTCCCCCATCCCATTTCTTCCTTATTTCCATCATTCCTAAGTTTCCATAATCCCTAAAAACATCAAACCCCTATCCCAAAATTCTTTGTCCCAAAATTCTCAAATTCCAAAACCCAAAAGCCTAACCCTACCAAAACTCTCCTAACCCTATACATAAAACCCCTCAAACCCTCCTACATTTCCCTAATAAAATTTGTCCCAATAGTCCCTAATCCCTCACTAGTTTTCCCTCCCCTTACTGTCCCTCATGTCATTGTTTTCTCTTGGTGAAAAAGTTCAAGACATCATCAATGGCATTACAAGACAGTGTGACATATCAACACCTATTTGTCCAAGACAGTTTGTCCACCAGCAGACATGACATCTGATCCGTCATATGATCATGAAGAAGAGACACACAACGATTTTCCAACAGAGGTACATGCACCAAGGAGGCCTCATAGAGGTGGCAAAGCATCTGTGAAAACCAGCAGGCTGCCCAAAGAAGCCTAAACGAGAGGACACCCATTCAACAGGAGATAGAGGCTAATCGAGAGATTTGGCTCGAGAGGATCAACATCCACTTGGAGAAGCTGTTGGTGAAAGCAAACAAGGACAAGTACATGCTCAGGCACATGAAAAGCCATTATTTGGCACAAAATCATGTTTGCAAGGCACGGATAAGGAATTTAAAGGCAAAATTGAGGAAGATAATAAGGAAGCAAAAGAGGCAAAGCGAGCTTGATCGTCTTCAGATATTGGTTGAAGCCTCTTTAGCCTAGCATAACACTTAATGAGGAAGCTCCAGCCCAAATTTCAAGAAATTTGGGGCATTTTGGCAAATTTTGGTACAAAAAACAGGGTTTTTCTCCCTGTGCGCTGCACCACGTGGCGCGCGCTTTTGCTAGAGAGCTCCAAATTGCGAAAAGTTTACATTTTTGGATTTGGCATGAAAAATCATGACTGCTGGTGCATGGCCAAGAAGTTTGGGCAAGTTTTGAGTCCCTAGGAGGTCAAAAACACTAAAAAAATGGCCTTTCTGCCCCTATTTTGACACACAGGAAGCAGTCTTTGGAGATTGAAGTTTTGGAGGGGCAAATGGGCACCAAAATCAGAAATTCTACTTGGGGTTAGAAAGTAGACAGGTAGGGCTTTCCAACAAGCACACTTGGGACCAATTTTGACTTTAGGAAGTGCCTCAAACTCAGCCTCAAAGTGGTGCGACGCATAGAGAAATTGGCGCGGCGCACAGAGGATTTTTGCTCAATTTTCCACCTTCCAGCTTAGAAATTCGGCCAGTTTGACTAGTTTTGCTTTGTGATGTAATTTTTGATCTATATTGATGTAATTGGATAAACATGATTTAATTTGGAACTTATTTACTTGTGTTAGAAGATTCAATCACTAAAATGTGAAAATTTAATGAATGAATCAGTTTCCTACCTTATAGAGGCAAGTTGTTTTGATTGCCTAGATTTTAATGCTTTGTTTAGAATAGGTTGAAACAGCTCCTAGAATGATGAGCTCAACCCCTAGAGGTAAGGGAATGGGTTGGGCTAGTCTATATCATGTAATTCCTAAGTCATTTTCAGGGTTGGACACTTGGGATTGCTTTGGCATATCATTGTACATTCTACTCTGCATTTTTGGTTAAGGAAAGACCAGGGTTTTGCAGCACTGTTTGGGATCCATGTGGCTTTATGTTTTGATGGCGTTCTCTCTAAGTAAATTGTAAGTTCATTAGTGTTATGTGTCTCATTTTCCTGTCTCTTCTTCTGAATTTGAACAAATGAGTGATTAAGGTGGAATCCATTAACTGTTATGCTTTGCCTTTGAATTTGTTTAAATTTCCATGTTTTCATCTGTTTAAGGAGAATCCTCGAGACTCTCTTGCTCTCCTTAGCTCCTCACCAGTCCAATCTATCCATTCACTCAATTTAAAGCATCAAAATGATTTCCTTCCTTGCCCCAATCAGAACTCTGCAGAATTTGTGCCTCATCCCCGAGCCCAATTTGCCTTTCCCTGTTTCCAACACAAAACCCCCAAAAACACACAACAAACCCTTGTACTTCATACCTAGCCTAAAATTAGCTTTTATTTCAATCATCTCGAGCCCCATCACTTGTCTTTTTCTGAGATCGACCCGGAGAGAGCCCTCTCCTGTCCTCGTAGGGCTAGTTACGAGGCTGAGCGTGATTTGATGTGGACCTAGAACCTTGTCTTTTCAGCCTGAGACAAATCTAGGCTCTAATAGATGCTAAGCCCTCAATTGTGTTCAATTTTAACCATTTTCTTGAAGAGTCTATTCATCAGTAGCTGGTCAAGTTTCCCACAGAGGAGGTGTTCAAATATGCCTCTATCTTAGTCTACATGTTCATATAGTTTCAGGGGGACAACATGAACTTGTCATTGCAAAAGCTAGATGAGAAAGGAAACCAATAGTCGATCATTTTCTAGACCACTTTGGTTATGAAAGAGCAGACAGAATATACTTACAAATAATTTACTGAGATGTTTGTCCATCAAGCCATAGGCCTCCTAAGAAGCAGAACTTAACCAAGCATTAGTGAAGAAATAAAAAAGGTCTTGTAGCTATCAGAATAGGTACAAATAAGAGACTGGTACTTATATGAGAATTACACAAAGAAAAGGATTTTTGGATGTGATCTGCCAACATATAAGCTGCCAAAATTACTCCCAATGAGGATTTTTGCCTTAGAATACATCAGGCAGATGATCAACATGGATGATGTCCATTTTGTTGCTGCTAAGAAAAAGTCTCAGTTTAAGATAAAAATGCAGGTTGGCCCATTTATTTGCAACAATAGGGTAGCAAGTGAAGAGGCTAACAAACTCCTCAGGGAAATGCAATTTAATCTTAGTTTTACCTAGTCCTATGATCCATTAGGGATAATTTCTAGATTAAGGGTAGAAACCAAGCCTACTCCTTATTTTCACACACCTAGGCCAGAGATAGAAAAATATAAGAATCAGCCAAAGTGGGTTGAGAACACATTACAGGAGGCAGAAGAACAACATGTCTTCTCATCAATAGTGTAGTATCGTACAATGCAAGAGAAGACAGCCAAAAGGAGCAGAGAGGAAGATTTCCCTTTAGGGACTAATATCTTCAGCGAGGGATTTAAAATCATGTACAGAAAGAAGGCTAAGCTTAGTTCTAGACTAAGCCTTAGCAAAGATTCAGAGCGACAAGATCTTATCACCACTAATGAGCCTCTTGTATCTTCATTAGTGGGTGATCAGTCTACATAGTCTCCTACCACCTCCACGACCTCACAAGAGCAACAACAGATTATGCACACAGGTACATCTACTTCAAGTGAGCCAGAGAAGAGCATCATGGATATCTTCAAGGAAATAAAGGTCAGAAATGAAGCCTTGAAGATAAACACATATAACCAATTTTGGAAACAAACCTCTGGTGCCCAAAGCAGGCTACTGTCAACCTTTGGCTCAGAGAAGGGGAAAATGTAGATGACATTCCTTCAGGCACAAGTTACTCATCCCAAAGGAGCATCAAATTATAAGAATACATCTTTTGAGTTTGATGTCAAGGACATACATCCCATTGACCAAATGAAGATGCATAAATACACTGGAGAAATGATCTTCTCTACTGTAACTAGCACAACTATGACCTTGTCCAAATTACAAGTCACACTAGCAAATGTTCAATCACAACTAAAGATGGAGAAAGTTTCAGCTCTTGCCAAAGATACCAAGATTAAAACGTTGAAAGATTTGGTAATCAAACTGGGTTATGATCCTGCAAACATCAATGCTGCATAGGAGATGATCAAAAAGAAGAATTTGGATATAACATCACTAAGGAAATAGTTGAAACTCCCAGCTACTGAAGATCCTCTAGCCAAGGATATTGTAGAAACATAGACTGGAATGTCAGACATGATGAAACTTATCATGGAGTAGACTACTCAGCATAAGAAGACGGAGACATAGAAGGAGAAATTAATCAAGGCAAAGGAGAAGGTTGCTCAATAGACTACTCCTTTAGAAGCACCTCCTATCACAATCATTCTGATTGCCATATCAGATACCCTATGGAAAGCTGAGGTGGGTGGCCTTTGGAAGCCTTGGATGCATTTTGATTGATGTGTTCTATAGGATCCCACATTCATGCTTTGAATATGGCACGAGAGTGATTGGCTGAAGAAAGACTTGGCTCAGCCAATCTATGGCCCAGTGGAATGTGGTAGTCTCATCACCAGTTGGTTCATTGCATTTATTAATGAAAAAATCATTCTCTTGATTTTCATGTGCAAATTTACTAAGGTATATATGGATTTTGATGGCTTATATGTTTATTGTATTTATGTTCCTATTATGTTGTTTATATGCACATTTACCTTGGAAGGTGTTACAAAGTGGTATTAGAGCATGGTTCAAACACTTGGACTGGATGGGCTCTATCATATGTGAAATGAAGAACAAAGGTTAAATTTTAGACCTTTCTTTCATATCTGTTATAACTTTTCTTCTGTGGAATATTAGAAGTTGAATTTTTTTCCATATTGAAGGTAAATACCACTGATAATGTGGTCAAAATTTCAGATATTGGTTCACAATACTTTAGGAATTATGACCTAAGGAAGATGACCTTCCTGAATGCACCTTTAAACAGGTCATGTTGGAATTTATGCAATAAATTATCATTTGTAGGCTTTCAGAAGCTAAAAAATCGTCCACATTGAGCTGACATACCACTGATTATTTGGTAGAAATTTCAAATATTGGGTTGTTATATTTTAGGAGATATGAGTAGAGGGACTCGAGCCTTTTGAATGCTCCTAAAATCAAGCCTCAAACAGGTCACGCTGAACTTTTTGTTATAACTTTTTGTCTGGGAACTAGTAGGAGCTGAATTTTTTTCCACAATGAGAGGAAATCCCACTGATATTGGGATAAAAAATTTAGGTATTTATTCACTACATTTTAGGATATATGACCAGTTGAAGTTGAGATTTCTCGATACTCCTAGAATTGTGCACCAAATAGGATTGTGTTGGTATTTTGTTATAACTTTTCATCCATGAAATATTAGAAGTTGAAACTTGAACAATAGTGAGGGAAAATACCACTGATCATATGGTTCAATTTCCATAACTTGTACTACTACAGTTTAGGATATGTGCATTGAATCATTCGCTATATTAGTTTGCATGCAAAGTGTTTGATGAAATGCTTAAATGGTTCAATGATTAATTGCATACAAGCTGTTTGATAAAATGCCGCAATGAGTATGTTGTTTGTGGTTGGGGATAGTATTGATGTGTAATAGTATTCTTGTAGTTGATATATGCTTACTTGTATGCAAATAATTTGCTATATTAGTTTGCATGTAAAGTGTTTGAAGAAATGCTTACATGTAAATGTAATAGTATAGTAGTTGTTTGAAGAAAAATGTAAAAGTATGGTAATTGTTTGAAGAAAATGTTATTTTTTTGGATGGGATAGTATTGCAGTATGACAATATGTATGTAGCTGATTTATGCCTATTTGCATGCAAAGAATTTGAAGAGTTGCATGTAGGGAAGTTGAAAGTTTGCATGCAAGGAATTTGAAAAGTTACATGTAAGGAAATGGAAAAGTGGCATGTTTTTAGTTATTATGTTACAAATGGGATAAGTGAAATGTTTTTGACTCAGTCTCATACAAATGTATGAGAAATAAAAATCTATTTCTTTTCAAGTGTGGTTAAATTTAGTAGAGCTTTGGAGATCCCATTTCCATAATTGGACATTGGAGATCGATCCATTATAGTAGCTTCCTCCTTCTACCTTAGTGTGGACCATGAATAGTAAGGGGGTATGCTTATAGGTTGTTAGTATTGGTGAATGTTGATTTCAAATTAAAAGACACGATGTCTTGATTTTTGGAACATGTGACTAATTGCGTATGTTTTATATGTCGCTTACATGTTGATTTCATGATACCTACTTACATCCTTGTATGTTAGGTTACATTTTTTAATATTTTGATTACATGCATCAGTCTTGTAGGTTAATTACAAGAACTGATTGATTATGATCGACTACATGCGGTTATGTGTATTGGTAGTTTGTTTGGCATTGCTTATGCATATTGTTGGTTTCATGTGGCAATGTGTACAATGGAGTAATGGTTGTTGTCATGCGTGAGGTCATGATTAGTGTAGTTGATATGGTCATGCATTGATGACTAGACTCTAGCTGGAATGATGAGTATATGGTTTGGTACTCATCTTTTATGTGTGTAGATGCAGTTGTTATGCATGTATGGTCTTGGTTGTGATTATGCCTGTATAGTAGGTCCAATATGCCTTGTGAAGTCATTGTATGCAGTTTAGGTCATCATAGTGCTATTGGATGTTATGATGCTAATGTGTTGGTTGAGATAGAGCAAGAGATGCAGATCATCATAATGAGGTTGCAACATTGGACTTTGAGGTAAGAGCAGATAATCATACATGTATAAGTTAAGGATTTTTACATGCATTAGGTTTATGTACATGTATTTTGATATTATGATTACATTCATGATAGATGTTGGTTGATTAGTGTAGTTATATGCACATGTGTTGGATAGTTAAGAATGATAGTAACCTGTAGTTGTATGCATTGCTATTGTTGTTTTATATTAGATAACCTGATGATTATGCTATATGTTGCTGATGAGTATGTTATAGGTTAACTTGTTGATTGTTATATGACAATTAGCTTGACGATTAGGTTTTATGTTGTTGATGAGTATGATATATAGCTTATTGTTGTTATATGCTATTAACTTGATGATTAGGGTCATTTCATTGAGATATTGATGTTATAATTTGGATTGGTCATATGCGTGATGGTTATGTTCATTGCCTTGAAGATCTTGATGTTATATGTATTGTGTTAACCTAGTTTGACCTATGTAGATGGTTATGGTTGCAATATTCAGGTATGAACCGACATATTTGTGAGATGGTGTCATACTAATCTAGATTGACTTTGCATATGTGTATGAGTTTACGATGTGAACATGTTAGTTAGATATTGTTATGGATATCATGATCTTATGAGTGCTTGAGCTGATGTGTTGTAAAGTTATATCGTGCTAACTAGATTGATTGTGCAGACAAGATCACCTCCCCTGAGATACATTAAGGTATCAATTGCTTATGTCATATATTTGGTGCTTGACTGTTGATTATGTCATCTAGTTGATTTATTTAACATGGTATAAATGTTTGATGAATTGCATAATATGAGTATGTGTTCAAATGATCTTGTTTTAAGATGATTTTACTAAAAATAATATGTGTTGAGATAGTTGGTATGTACTTGAGTATAGTAGGTGATAGTTGTAGTATTATGACTAATAACTATGAGTTGACTATGGATTATGACATGATTGTTAGTCTTGGTAATAGTTGATTTCAAATTAATAGATATGGTTGTCTTGATATTTGGAACATGTGGTTGTGATGCAGGAGCATCGGAATTAGCCAGCAATGTGGAGGATTGTCCACATGTTGTGGCTAATCATAGTAAAATTCATTAACTGTTTGGTCGAATTCGGGATTAGTGAGAAGGATAAAATTTCTCAAACAGTTTGTTATTGAAATAAGTATGAGATTGCCTTATTTTAAATTAGAGATAAGATTTGTTAAATATGTGTGCACGAGAACTAGTAAATAGGGAATTCTGTTAGAGTTTTAAAAATAGAAGTGTCTAGTCAATTTAACGTCCTAAATTGCTCTACATAAATTATCAATCCGGGTATCGTAAACTGATGAAGTGTGGTGCACTATATGTGCTTAGTTAACCTTTCTCTTACTTCGTTGTTTTATAGTTTATGTTGTTTTTGGGGTTTTGTTCTTGTTGGTTTTCTAAAGTGTTTAATGCAAATGGAAATCCTATTCTAAGGTCTTAAGAATACTATTAAAGGACAAGTATGGATAAAGATTTCAAGACAAGGCCTATGTCCCTAATGGTAACTTCCAAAACTTAGCACTTCAAAAGAACTTAAAACATGTTATTGATGGAGTTAGTATTTAAACAAAAGTGTAAATATACAACTAGTTCAATCAAAATAAAATGCAATAACCAAACAATGAGCTAATGACTATGAGACCCAGTATCCTTGCTGCTTCAGCAAAAGGACAAGATGATTCTATCATGTCATTAGTTCAATCAAAATAAAATGCAATAACCAAACAATGAGCTAGTGACTATGAGACCCAGTATCCTTGCTGCTTCAGCAAAAGGACAAGATGATTCTATCATGTCATTAGTCATTAAAAGGCTATGTGAATCACTAATCTATAATCAACTTGAAAGCAATTTATGTACATCTAATATACATAAGCACAACAAAATTAAATGCAAAATTAAATGACAACTATACAAGGCAGGGGCCCTCTGCCACCTATGAAATCAAAGCAAAATTGAACACACTTGCATGAATTAAAATTGCATGAATGAAAAATCTAATCTATCAAACTTGAAAGCAATCAAATCAAATCAAAGCAATATTTACAAAATGAAATCTACTCTACCTTACATTCTACAAAGCAATATTTACAAAATAAAATCTACTCTACCTTACATCCTAATATGCTCTATGACATCTACTTCACATCTCCTTCCATGTTGAGAACATCAAAGCTTTATTCAAATTCTTCAAAAGTACAAAGTACAACAAAGTTCTCCAAAGCTTTCAAAAGCCATCAAGGAAGAACTACAAACTTAAGAACTAGGGACTAAAAGGCTTAAGCTAAAATAGACTAGCAAATGAAGGAGAGAGATCTCCTATTTATACAAAAAGATGAGAGCCATCTCATTAATGAGAATCCATGAATCTCTCCCTCTACCTCTAGAGTCTTAATCAAAATAGGAACTGATAAGACACATGTCTTCTTAGAGTTACAATACAATTAGGAGATGTGACACATATCCTCATGATCCCATGATTCTTTCCAACCAAATTCGAATTTGGCCTTAGAGTGCCACATAAGGGTCTTCTAGAAGCCTCCTTTCAACCTACACATGTCAACAATCTCAACCCATTTGTTAGGTATAAGCATATGCACATTATTTTCTAATGTTTAACCACAAATTCACTTAAAAGACTTAGAATTAATAAAGATTGGAAAAACATAAATGTGGCCCAATGATAATGAAAGTGGGATGAATGTGGTGACATAGTAGTGAAGTGGAGGTGATATAATGGACATAATAGTGAAAGTGTAATGGAAATGAATGGCATTTTCAAGGCTCAACATACCCCCCAACTGAAGCTATTGCATGTCCTCATGCAATGTATATTACATTAACTCTTTTGATCTTTGAGCTTTGGCTTAACTTTGCATGATATCATTTGATAACTTCATATTTCTGCAAAGTGTTTTACTTGAATTGCAACATGATTGGTTCTTGTGTTACAACCATTTTTTTCTTTGTTGTTGCCTTCTACTTTGATATTTGAATTTTGCATAATGATATTTTGATTATTGTTGCAAAGTATATCTTTATTGGATTGCATGATGGTTGGTTCTTGTGTGACAACCATGATTTTGTTTGTATCCAATTTATCATTTAAGCACTTTTTCAAAAGCCATTGTATGCTCATAATAGCAATGTAATAATTAATATATGTTGGAAGTATGTGAGCTCCTGAATATGATATGGACATGGCAAGATATGAATGTGAATGTATTCCCCCCCCCAACTGATGGTATTGGCAATTTTATGAAATGAGGAAGAGAAATCTTTTTCCAACAATTATCATTCTAGCTTTTTATGGAATTCTATGGTCAAAAGTTAGAAAATGCCGTACCTTCACTTACCCTTTGGAATGGATGAGTTGTATGTGTAGTGGCTGAAAATTTCTGATCATATTCTTCTTCAAGTGGCTGAACAAGAGGAGTCATGGATAGAGAGATAAGATGACTTTTTATTGCTTCTACTAAAACTTGCTGAATCTGCTCCAAAATGCTGAAAATAATAGTCTTCATGTCTTCAAAACTCGTTGACACAATTCCTACTATGTGAAAAGATGTTCTGATGTCGAACATAGTAGGAAATTTTTGGCTTAGTGGCCATTAATGGATGCCACTAGTCAACACGAGAACTCTCACCATTGATGACAATGAAAGTCAAGATGCCCAAACACATCTTGCTAGGTACGAATGAATTTGCTGATGTCGAGTCACCTAGAAGATCTAACAAACAAGGGACATTAATGTATTCCCATTGTTTGTCAGCATGAGAACTTGTCATTAAGGCATGCAAGCCTCAAGGTGTTTTTACAAAGAACTTAGACTCAAAGGACTATGGACTCAATAATTTGCATTGAAGCAGGGCTTATTTGCAGAATGAAAATGACAGGAAATGGAAGATGAAAATGGAAGATGGCAATGGAGAGTAGAAATGACAATGGGCAATAAGCATATGAATGAGCCTCTTGCTTTTATTTGTGGGTTATGAATGGACAAAAAGAGATGGAAAGTGTATGTGAATGTAAATGGAAAATATGGAGTGGAATGAGGTGAATAGTTTATTATGAAGTATGGATGTGATGGAGACAATAGTATCTGAAAGTTTTTCAAGTGTTTGGATCTAATTTTGCATCATCATATTTCCTCTTTGTTGTTGATCATCCTCTTATGAAACAAATTGGTCTCTTAGAGAGACACCATTCTCTTGTAGTCATTTGTCCTTCCTCCTGGAACCTGAAAAAAAACTAATACTTCTTCTGCAATGGAATGTAAGATTATCAAAGGAGAGAGATGGCCAATCCCTCTAGTTATGATATTTACACACAAAACTAAGAATTTGTATTAATGAAACAAGTCTTTAAAGGAAAAATCAAAAGAATTTATACCTGCTTTGGAATTGGTGCCCAAGTTGAATGTTGCTTCTTTTCAGCAATTTATTTCATTATTTGCCATTTCAAACTCTAATGATAGATTTCTCATTGTATAGATCTTGTTGATATCTTTCCAATGATACTTAAATCATCAAAATCTGTTTTTGTATGAAAAAGTTAGGCTGATTTGAACAATGAGGTTTTTCTGGCTGCGGAATTGGAGAACAGTTGCGGAATTAGACTTTAGCTGCGGAATGTGCACAGTTCTGTAGCTAAAAATCTTGGATACAAAGTTAGCCATTCATTTTTCATCATCCATCCAAAATTAATCAATACCTTCAGAAAAGTGAGCAAATAACTTATTCATTTCATTGATTCAAAATTATTATTTTTTCTTGATATGCAGCGACTTAGTGTGGCGACTTAGTGATAACACACAATTTGACTTCCTTTTGACCGGGGTCTTTTTCATCAAATTTGACCAAATGAATAGGACACCATCCATGTACTGACATTCCCCTAGCTACCCATGTGGCTTGTTTTGCTTGATGACACCTATAACCTAGAGTTTAACAAAACAGCTGCGGAAAGTTGGGCTAGGTGCAGAAAGTGGCTAAAACAGTCGATCATCAATTTTGAAAAAAAAAATTCATTGTATGTATGTAGGAACATTGTGAATGGAGAAAAACAATTTTATTGATGAATTTATAGTTGATGAACAGCCTATAACCATGATCATAACTATTTGGCCCTTTCATAGACTTAAGCCCTTCCGGTTCTGCCCTTAACAACCAACCCATCCTTTACTCTGTTTAAAATTTGTCTACCTGTGAGGGTTTAACAGAGGTAAGACAGCTGGGTTACGGGGTTTACGAAAAAGACAACAATGACTGAAAATGTAAACTGGACAATAGGTAGCGGGGGTGAACAAGATTCAGAGACTGTCAGCGGAAAACGGAAGACAGGCAGCCGTTGTGGATTCACGAAATGGGAAGGAGACTAATATGGACAAAGTGGAGATGCAACCGTGCTTCAATAGAACAGTGGAGATATGGAATGAACCCAACAAAACTTTAAACTAAACTGCTGCGGAGGAGTTGTAAACACGTTTATAAAATGGTTGCAGAAATTATGCGGTGGAGAGGAGCCGTAATGAAACTGGTCACTTATCATGATTACGTGGAATGTAAAAGTGCAGTCAAACATGAGTTAAACCCGAGGATTAATCACGAGGCCATTATACATCAATATTGAATGCTAGAAAGGTTCATGCCACGTCTATCAATCGGCTGTGAAGAGCCGTATCTAACCAGTTCATGTAATGGAGAGCCGTCTTGGATTGAAACTGCTGTTTAACGGGTTTTAATGAATTGCAACGGGTGGCATATGGGCAGAAGACGTGGTGGAAAAGGGTGGAAGATGTGGTAGAGGTGGAGTAGGTGCCAGCACATAACCAAATTGGAATTCTCCTTCTTCAGGCACGCGGAATACATCAAACTGTCAGTTAATTAACTCAAATTCCGTTTTTCTTCACGCGGCAGCAAAAAAGAGGCTCCAAAGAACCGAAGATTTCTCCCAGACCGCCACAAATTCCTTCAAACGGTTTCTGGGTTATCTAATTGACCCACCTGGAAAAAAAACCCATGTTTTAGTTTTTCTAAATTCGTCTCTGTTTGGTCAAATCGAACGTTTTAAATTTGACGTTTTTTAGGTTTTGCGTTTTTCTGAGTTAACATTTTTTTTTACTGTTCTGCATTCGGCCCGTGAAATTTTGGAATTAGTGGTAAGAAAGTATGCCTTTGTTTGACAGTGGTTGTTTTCACACTGTTTATCTCTGCAACAGTCTCACAGGTTACCTGATCACTTGCCCTCACAATTGGTATATGAATAATGAAATCCTTCTGAGATGAATGTAGTTGCTGATTTGAAGGCATTCATTGAAGACGGAGGGCATCTACAGAAATTTCCAACCCGACCACAGGAAAGGCACACTAATGAAGAATGCACAATTCGAAGAATCGTGAAACTGTTGTGGAGTGTGGGAGTGTAATCATCTATAAGTTGAACCCAAAAAAATAATCATGAGACCGTTTAGGGAGTAAATGTATGATTTATGGAGTAAGGTCGTGGAATGCTAGTTGAGCTATCGAAATAACCATTGCACATAGTGAGCTTTAATGGTTTAATAACTATGCAAAATTGTGCCAGTTATTTGAAAGAATTTCTGCCCATACCTTTAGAATCCTTGTCTTTGTTTGTCCATTAGCCCTTACTCAATTGCTCCTTATTGATGTCTGTAGATGCTCCATGTACATGTCTTCATAGCATATGCTTAGTCATACCTGCATTTTCATTTTATTGCACTAACATCTTGACTGTAAATTTGAAAAACAGAGTGGTGGCTGCGGAAACTGTTTCTGGCTGCGGAAACTGATTCCAGCTGCGGAAACTGATTCCAGCTGCGGAAACTTGGTACAACAACCACTTAGCTAAATAGAGATAGTTAGGCAATCTGAATGGAAATGATCATGGGGGGAAAAAATCTTTTATTGATGAAATGGATGGCATGGAGTGAAAATGGAAATGAAATGAAGTTTATTTTTTCTCCTATTTTTTTTTTTTTGAATCAATTGAAGTGATGAAGTTTATTTTGTCTCCTATTTTTTTCTTAACAATTCTTTTTCTGATCCTCCAGATCACACAAAGTGCAGGAGGAGAGCATACTCAAGAATTATTATTTTTCTTTTTTTACTTAACAATCCTTTTTCTGATCCTCTAGATCACACAAAGTGCAAGAGGAGAGCATACTCAAGAATTATTAACCTTTTTTTTTTTTTTTTTTCCAGATGTAAGAAATAAGGTCTCCTAATTACACTTCCCCGGCAACGGCGCCAAAATGTCTAGTCAATTTAACGTCTTAAATTGCTCTACATAAATTATCAATCCGAGTATTGTAAACTGATGAAGTGTGGTGCACTATATGTGCTTAGTTAACCTTTCTCTTACTTCGTTGTTTTATAGTTTATGTTGTTTTTGGGGTTTTGTTCTTGTTGGTTTTCTAAAGTGTTTAATGCAAATGGAAATCCTATTCTAAGGCCTTAAGAATACTTTTAAAGGACAAGTATGGATAAAGATTTCAAGACAAGGCCTATGTCCCTAATGGTAACTTCCAAAACTTAGCACCTCAAAAGAACTTAAAACATGTTATTGATGGAGTTAGTATTTAAACAAAAGTGTAAATATACAACTAGTTCAATCAAAATAAAATGCAATAACCAAACAATGAGCTAATGACTATGAGACCCAGTATCCTTGCTACTTCAGCAAAAGGACAAGATGATTCTATCATGTCATTAGTTCAATCAAAATAAAATGCAATAACCAAACAATGAGCTAGTGACTATGAGACCCAGTATCCTTGCTGCTTCAGCAAAAGGACAAGATGATTCTATCATTTCATTAGTCATTAAAAGGCTATGTGCATCACTAATCTACAATCAACTTGAAATCAATTTATGTACAACTAATATACATAAGCACAACAAAATTAAATGCAAAATTAAATGACAACTATACAAGGCAGGGGCCCTCTGCCACCTATGAAATCAAAGCAAAATTGAACACACTTGCATGAATTAAAATTGCATGAATGAAAAATCTAATCTATCAAACTTGAAATCAATCAAATCAAATCAAAGCAATATTTACAAAATGAAATCTACTCTACTTTACATTCTACAAAGCAATATTTACAAAATAAAATCTACTCTACCTTACATCCTAATATGCTCCATGACATCTACTTCACATCTCCTTCCATGTTGAGAACATCAAAGCTTTATTCAAATTCTTCAAAAGTACAAACTACAACAAATTTCTCCAAAGCTTTCAAAAGCCATCAAGGAAGAACTACAAACTTAAGAACTAGGGACTAAAAGGCTTAAGCTAAAATAGACTAGCAAATGAAGGAGAGAGATCTCCTATTTATACAAAAAGATGAGAGCCATCTCATTAATGAGGATCCATGAATCTCTCCCTCTACCTCTAGAGTCCTAATCAAAATAGGAACTGATAAGACACATGTCTTCTTAGAGTTACAATACAATTAGGAGATGTGACACATATCCTCATGATCCCATGATTCTTTCCAACCAAATTCGAATTTGGCCTTAGAGTGCCACATAAGGGTCTTCTAGAAGCCTCCTTTCAACCTACACATGTCAAAAATCTCAACCCATTTGTTAGGTATAAGCATATGCACATTATTTTCTAATGTTTAACCACAAATTCACTTAAAAGACTTAGAATTAATAAAGATTGGAAAAACATAAATGTGGCCCAATGATAACGAAAGTGGGATGAATGTGGTGACATAGTAGTGAAGTGGAGGTGATATAATGGACATAATAGTGAAAGTGTAATGGAAATGAATGACATTTTCAAGGCTCAACAAGAAGATTATGTATCAATTTGTTAGCAGAATTACTGGAAGGATTAATGAGAGGAAATTGTAATAAGCGAGGAGATCTTTGCAGTGTTGGGGGGTGTTATTGTGTGGAGCGAAAGCTCAAATTTGCAGGGAGTGAGTGTGGGGTTTTTTTTGTATGGAGCGAAAGCTCAGAAGTTGTTGTGTGTGAACTGTGTTTTATTTGACAGAGGATTTTTCTTATGTAATTGAGACAATGCGAGACTCTGTTTTTTCTGTTCGTTAAGAATAAAAAAATAAATATTGTGTCTCTTTATATAGTGCGCCGTGGAGTTCGAATACTGGTCTTCTGTTTAAAATCGCTTGAATTGTTGATGGTCTGTGTATTTGTATATTATATTGTAGAAATTCCTGTGTTTAAAGTGATCCTGGCATCGTTGAATCTGCGAGCAGGAAGAAATCTGTTAACACAGAGAATGGGCGCAAGAAAATCATTTAGTGTAACTTTTGAGCAGATTTAAATTACATTCAGTTGATTGGTATGATATATCGGGTCCAATAATCCATGGGAACGGATTGACTGTGTTTAAAAAAAAATCGCATTATATGACAATGGAATGGATGTGGAAGGTTTATTAAGTTTATGGGAAATCGGATCCAATAGATATCGCATTTCTCACAAAGAAATGACACCGAACCCAGCGATTGGCGATTTCCAATTATATCACATCTGAACTGTGGGTGTTATTAACAGTTTTGGCTTCCAAAACGTGGTGACTTGCGAGTGCCGATTGTAATTGCATCGGAGTATAGAGATTTGGATCGGATCGCAAGCTTGGAGCGCGTAGAACAGTGATTGATATTATATCAGTGTTTGACGGAGTTGGAGTACCTTAAAAACAACGATTGATATCTCATCAAATCGTGGGGAAAATACCAAATTCCTGTGGTTTATTACAATTCAGCTAATTGTGAATTGATTCGAGCATTGGTTGAATAGATCTGGGTTGCATTGAATGTTTTGATATAACAATATTTATGAAACTGTTATGAACAGTATTTAGCACTGTTTTAAATGGTTATATATGAATTCGTTAGCTGGAGATTTAAATGCGTGGCAACTTCAGGACCGATGAGATCTGGGTTTATTTGAAGGGCATAAACAAGTGTCACAGCTTGAGATGAATGTATGCTGTAGGAGCGTTGGAATTAAAACAAGCGAGTTCGAGGTTGAAGCAGATTTCAATTCCAAAAACTGGAGAGAGCAGTATTAATTGAAATAGAATGCTGAAGGACCAGAGGCCTAACTCTAGAAATCGATTGAAGATGGAGATTCTGTATGAGTGAAGGCGCAGTGCACAAATGGGAGAAAAAGTGTATTTCTGGTGATCGATTTGGTAAGTTCTAATTAGCAACAGAGGTTTTGCAATCGACTTCAGTTAATGTCAATTTCTGAAGTCTGTATATGTATCGATCCTTTAAAGAGAAAGGATTGAATCGAAAGTTCGATTAGAATCAGTGTTAGAACATTAGCATGATGAGTCGATCTTATGGAGGGCGCGATTGTTTTAAGGAGAATCTGACTGAACTAGTGTGTAAAAGTGTTTGTGAAATTGCCAGGATTTGAGATTTTAAGAGCTAATTTTTGAGATGCATTTTATATGCATCAATTGAAGTATGATTCTGGGTTTGCAGGGTCAGCCCTGCGTTAGGTTGACATGTGTGAGCAGTGGCAGGGTAAAATGCTTGGTATTAGCATGACAAGGTAATAGTTGATGTGTCTATATAACTAATAGTTGGGTGGTGTGACAACATATAGTAAACCTCAATTCCAACAAGGTAAAAAGGTAAAAGAAAGGAATTGGGCAAGAATTCCTTTGGCTATGTTTGGAAACCCTAATTTCGAACAAATCAATGCTTTCCACATAGGAAGTCTTCTTAACCTTGATTTTGTCTAACATTATGCGGATATGTGCTATATTCATGAACATGCACTTGACAGGTATATTAGCTAGTCTTTAGCTATAGGTGGATCTATTAAAGGATTGGAGTCCCTTGAGAGATGGCATGGATGTGTTCAGTTGCAAGTAGCGTACTTGGCATAATTAGATGAGGTAACTGGTGTATTATTATGCTTAATTATATATTGACAATATGTGTTTATGGCAACATGATGCAGAGAGTTGCATGGCAAGATATGTTGCCATGAAATCTTGAAGATGGCCCATGTTGAGCGTTTCTTGGGAACGATGGGGATTGATTCATGGTGTCAATATTGTGCTTTTGGTATTTTGAGCTTGATTTACCATTTTGTTTATGTTTGGTCAAGGCCTTGCCACTTTGTTGTAGTGTAATATCATTATTCATTTTCATGGTCTTCTTCTTGGTTTTTTCTTGTCTTCTCTTTTATTGTTTTGAGCCTTCGGAATTGGTTAGGAAAGAGGAAAGTTGATGGAGCTCGAGGAGAGCTGTGTGGTACCCGAAAGGTAATGTAAGATTTAGATGAATCTTGGTGCATGAGTAAGCGCAATGGAAGGTAAGGCTATGACAGTCGATTGGACTGGCTGGGTCCATTGTGGTAAATGGACGGTAGCAGTATAGTCATGAGAAAGTTAACATGAAAAGGTAAAGTAAATGGATTTGAGGCGTCATATGCCTTGGCTATGTTGGGAGTTTTTGTTCTCAATGTTGCGCATGTGTTGCATGAATAAAGGAATTTCTCTTAACCTAGACCTTATGTTATCTGGTAATTATGTTATGATCATGATTATGCTGATGTTTATATATGTATACATGAATGTATGTATGTCGTTGTCTGACAAGGTGATGATTGTTTTATGCTAACAATTATATATGTATGTATCTATGTATCTATGTCACTGTCTCATAGGGATTGTCAAGGATCATTCTTATGAATGAATAATTGCTTACACAACTGAATGGCATGAAGAGGTTCCTAGTTCACGAGGAATCAAGTGGGAAGAGTAGTCAT
The DNA here is from genome assembly GCA_031772625.1 of Pinus tabuliformis. Classification (NCBI taxonomy): domain Eukaryota; kingdom Viridiplantae; phylum Streptophyta; class Pinopsida; order Pinales; family Pinaceae; genus Pinus; species Pinus tabuliformis. The sequence goes on from CM062817.1 coordinate 1,117,525,757, forward strand.
GACAAATATACGAGGTCAGTATCACATGGTTATGTGTTGATATTATGTGATTATATTATGTCTATGTTGTGGACAGGTTATACCAAAGGATACACCAGCATAATGAAAGTAGCGGGGTCCGCAACATGCTAAGATAAGCATGGATAAGACACCAGAAGCAGGGTTGCTTGGTAGAGTCAGTGTGGTTCTGGATGTGTGGTACTACTGTTATGCATATGTTGTACATGTTATACATGTTACATCTATGATGTGTGCAATTGTGGTGTTGTGTATACATAGCATGTGTACATGTTATTTATGCAATGTTATGTACAGGATGGTACAAATAAGGTTATGCGAATATTTCATATGGAGTGTTGTATACATATTGTACTGTCTTCATGACGTATATGCGACGTGTGTGAATATGGTGCTCTATGCATGTTGGATATGCAGTGTTGTGTATAGATAATGCTATGTACATGTTGGGAATGAATGATATGTACAAGTGGTGTTGCATGCATGTTGTACATGTGGTGCTATGTACATATGGTGTGGTGTGCATGATTGTACGAGTGGTGCTGTGTGCATGTGGTGTTGTGTACATGTTGTACAAGTGGTGTTGTGTGCAGGTGGTGCTGTGTACATGTCTTGCATGTGGTGTTGTGTACATGTGGTGTCGCGTACATGTCATGTGTGTGGTATTGTGTACAGATTGTACAAGTGGTATGGTGTACATGTGGCATTGTGTACATGTTGTGCAGGTGGTGCCATGTACATGTGATTTTGTGCACACATTGTGCAGGTGGTGCGGTGTATCAGCATACTATGTACATGTTGTACATATGGTACTAGTGCATGTGTGGTATTGTGTGCATGTCATACATGCTGTGTTGAGGGCATGCGATATTATGTATGTGCATCATGTAGTCATGGTATTGCGGTGTGTGTACTCGTTGTGTTGTACTCTGTGTAGGTACATGTATTGGGTGGTATTGCACATTGGGTATAAATGGATGCACTATGTTGTACACTGGTTGTAGGTGTATGCGTTGTATGTCAGGTGTAGGTGCATGTATTGCATGGTGTTGTGTGTCAGGTGTGGTTGTATGTGTGTGATGAAAACTATGCGTAAGTGCACTTGGTAGAGGAGAAGGCATTGTGTGTTTGCTGGGTGTGGAAACCGATCCAGTGTCTATACAAAAGAACAAAGGCAGAAGTAAGGATCGATGAAGGATAGGTATCGGTATTGTATTTCAGTTTTATTATGCATGTGACTTATGATTCTGGTATATGATGATTACATGTGAATTATGATTATGGTTTATGATCTATGATTCTGATTTATGATCTATGATTCTGGTTTATGATCTATGATTCTAGTTTATGATGGTTACATGTGATTTATGATTTTGATCTATGATGGTTGTGTTTTGAGCTAACTTGATGTGATATTTTTATACATGTTGATTTGGTCAAAGATGCTAGTTTGACTTCTTGTGACAGGAAGTGAACATGATTCCAAGTGTACCTTATTGACGAACTACCAATGAGGTATGATTTGAAGTTATTTCAATTTATTTTGAATCTAATGGAAGTTATGTTCTTGGTACAAGAAGCATGAACATGCCTAGTTGGGTGGTTGAAATCGATTGCAAGAATTAGTAACAACAGTGAAAGAAATTAGAAATGCAGCAGTATGCTGGTAGAGCACTTCAGAAGCAAGGCCATTGTGGGACATTGGTACCCAATTGTGTCCATTGATTTACATGAGCATGCTATGACCGATATGATGCTTTTAAGGCAGGGATATGCCCTGGTTTTTGTATCTTCCTATGTGAGGAAGCCTTTCCAAGGGATAGATTGCATAGGATGGGGGTGCCAATGGAACTTGGAAGGTGAGTGAATGCATGGAAGGGGTGATCAGATTCCCGAGGGACTGTGTCACAGAGAAGGGAAAGTCATGGATGGATTTGTTTTGGTCATTAGCATTTCCATATGGAATCATATGCACATTGGGAGTGCGCCCTGGAACAATGAGTTGGTAACTGTTCATTGAGAGGACAAGTGGGCAGGAGTATAGCGCTGGACATTGGATGCAGATTTGACTTTGCAGTGGATTCTAGAATTCTTGGGAAGGAGTTGAATCCTGATATTACTTTGAGAATGGAGGTGTGAGCCTTTGGATTTCCTTGTTACAGATACAGACATCGTATTTTTTTATTTGTTGGTTGAGAAAATGTGCATATGTGTATATCTGGTTATTGAAAATACTGTAATGAGTTGTGTTATAAAGATTCAATATGCGGTATGTTATCATGTTGTCATGAGGTTTTGATTTTGAGCAGGTCTTTAATTGTAAATACCGCAACATGTTGTGTTATAAAGCTCCATGAGCAATATGTTTTGTTTTCAACAGTCATGTTGGCTATAGGTGTCATTGAACACCAATGACGGTGTTCCCCCAAGGGGGAGGGTAATGTGAGAACCCTTGTAAAAATTCCATGTAAAAATATATAAATAACACGAATGACGGGACACATATTCCAAGTTGAATGGTGGGCAGGACATCCTAGTCGGGGTTCATTTGGTCGTTTATGGTTAAGGAAATTGGCAAAGGCAATGGCTAAGGCATTAAAGAGGCAAAAATGTATTTTGGCACATTTATTTATGAAAATAATGGAAATTAGGAGAAAAAGGAGGTGAAAGGTCATATGTTGCATGTGAGGAGGAAAATGAAGGAAAATAATGGAAAATGAAGAAAATAGAGGCCTCATTCATAAAAGGATTTTGAGGATCAGTTGGCAAGCTTCTTCCTTTTAGTGTGAATCTTTTGTCAGTTCAGTTTTGGAGCTCTCTCATTTTCTCTCTCTCTCTCTCTCATACTCTTGGAGACTTAGATTTTTCTTGGAGCACTCTTGGTGGGTGTGACATACTTGGATTCTTGGAACAAGAACGAAAAGGAAGAGCAGGAAAGCGCAAGAAGGCATCGACATCAACAACTACATCAGATGTTCTTGTAGGTACCGAGTTGCATGTATGATTTCTTCACTATTTTGACAAGCATGGAACATGCATGTGGTTTCTTGGTTGTGATCTGTCATTGGCATGGAGGATTTCCTGGATCAATAGTGGATTGCCTAGCCTTACCATTTCCAGGATAGCCATGGTGATTGTGGGTTTACTTTCATTACTTTGTTTTGGTTGGTTCTCATGTTTCCTTAGCTCGGGTTGAGTTATTAGTCTTGGAAGCCCTGGTTGAAAAAAGCGCTCTAGAATCCATGTAACAACTTGGGTTGAGTTACTAGTCCTGGAAGCCTTGGTTGGACAAACGCTCTGGAAGCGCTTAGTGGGCTGAGTTACTACTCCTGGAATCCTTGGTTGGACAAACGCTCTGGAAACCTTGTATAAGATGTGGGTTGAGTTACTAATTTTGGAAGCCTTGGTTGGAAAAACGCCCTGGAAGCCCTTGAAGGCTTGGATGGATACCAATCTGATGATGGTTTTTTGGTGATGTTTGACTGTGAGGTGGAATTGTTGTTTGATGGGTTGAGGTGGGTAGCCTCTGGAAGCCTTGGATGAGTTTTGATTGATGTGTTCTCTGGGATCCCACATTCATGCTTGGAATATGGCATGAGGGTGATTGGCTGAAGAGAGACTTGGCTCAACCAATCTATGGTCAGGTGAAACGTGGTAGTCCCATCATCGGTTGGTTCATTGCATTTATTAATGAAAAATTCATTCCCTTGATTTTCATGTGCAAATGTACTAAGGTATATATGGATTTTGATGGCTGATATGTTTATTGTATTTATGTTCCTATTATGTTGTTGATATGCACATTTACCCTGGAAGGTGTTACATAGGGACCATTGATTTGGTAGTGTTGTTGGCAATTGGTTGCAATGATCGACATACATATATGAACTAGTAAGGAATTCAACCTAGTGATAGTGTATTTTGAGCTAACTGGTGGGTTTTGTCACCATGTCTACAATTGTCATATCACATTTCACCACTAAAACAACGAGGTCATACGACACTATGTATACATGATTCTATATCAACATTGGCCAAATGCAATTGTTATTAGGTAATCCTTTCAACATCTATCACAACTTAATAGCTTGAGCCAGAGTCCCATTACTCACAACATTATTTCGACTAATGGAGGGATATTGATTAGGTCTACAACATTTTTGTCAATTTCAATTTTCCCATGTTTTCTTTTTAATGCTTTTGGAAGGCCATTTTCAGGTGGTGGACTAGAGGCTTTGAGTCCATAGTTCGAAGTAGTTTCCTTAAGCTAGTGCATTTGATGCTCAACACAATTTCATCTCATTGTTTGGAGGCCTGATATTTATCAAGTGTTTAATGAAAGGAGTATAGATCAAACAAATGTTGAAGCCTTTAACCTGCTTAAGTTAAAGGAAAATTTTGTAGAAATCCTTTGTAGATTCAAACTGTTAATTGTAATTTTCTAAAACAAAAGACTTGAATCTACTCTACTCATCAGTGGAAATAATTAATCAGTCGAGAAATCATAAAGAACACAAGAGAAAGAATTCAATCAACACTTTACACAATGATTTCCTGGGGAAAGCCACAGCTAAAAACCCCTGCTATCTGTATATTTCATTAGTCAGAAAATATGAGAAGATTAAAATGCTTTGTTAAAGCCCAAGCAATCTCTGCATTATCTTTATCTGTCTCACTACTTCCTAGACAAGCCTAGGCTAATACTTAACCAATTTTTTGTTTTCCCAAGTCCCTATTTCCTTGTATTGTTTCCTTTATAATTAGCCCCTATTAATTAGGGAAATTCCTCAATTGGTATTGCACGATCCTCATAGGTCCTCCTTTAACTACATGCACCACCTGTACAATTTGGATGATTATACAACTGTTAGTACACTACCCTTGAAATCCAATCTCAACTGGGTAACTCTCAGGTGTCACATGCATGAGTTATTTATGAGTGAATCATCAATTAACTGGTTGAACACATGAAGCAACACCCCATTGTTTGACCTCCTACTAGTTCCTCCATCAGTTAGAACTAGTTTAACTGACTTTAACTCAGTTAAACTGAATTAATTAATTACAACTCAAAATATACTCAACCAGAGCTCCTATAAAGTAGGAGGCACTCTACATGACTCAAATTAGACCCTCAACTTGAATTAATTGAGCCAACTAAGTCAAATTAACTTAGTTAACTTGTACATGTTGTCGTGTGATGTGGAATTACAATTTTATTCCTTAATTTAATTCAAGGACAAAATTAAATAAGGATTTTCTTGTTGCATTTTCAACACTCCCTCCCAACAAGAAAGGGATTATCAGATACCCCAATTCTGCCTCTATGGAACTTGAATTTACCTCTTGACAGTGCCTTAGACAAGATGTTTGCATCGTGTTCCTCTATAGGAATGTACTTCAGCAACATGAATCTCCTCTGCACATAATCTCATAGATGGTGATACCAGATGTTAGTATGTTTGGACCCATCAAGAAAAACTAGATTATCAGAGAGTTTGATACAACTCTGATTGTCACAGTAAATCATTGTAGGATCCATCTGCTAACCAAATAACCCAACAAGGATCTTCCTCATCTAGATAACCTCACAAGTTTCTTGACCAACAACCATGTACTTTGCTTTACTGAACTGAGTGCAGTTGATCTTTGCTTCCTTTTGTACCAAGAATATGTTGTTGACCTAATACTGAAGATTCCCCCTGATGTGCTCTTCTTGTCTGATGGACTCCTTGCCCAATCTACATCTGTGAAGCCTTGTAGCTTCACTTCCTTTGTCCATTTGTACCAAAGACAAAATTGAGTGGTGCCTCTGAGGTATCTCAACACATGTTTAGCTGCCTTCTAATAGAGTTTGGTTGGCTTAACCATTGCTTGACTAAGTTGGTTAACTACAAAACATATGCCTGGTTGTGTGTTCACAAAATACATAAGTGAAACCACAATCTTCCTATAAATAGTAGCCTCCACTACTTCACGTGAAGTAACATATTTCTTCCTCCATTTCCTTGCTAGAGGAGTCTCCATGGGTTTTCTAGTCTCCATGTGGAACTACTTTAGTATCTTGTTGGCATAATTTCCCTGGGAGACAAACGGTTCATCATTTCCTTGCCATACTTCGATACCAAGGAAATAATGCATGAGCCCCAGGTCCTTCATCTCGAATTCTCTTGCAAGATCCTCTTTTCAAGATTTTACCAACTTCTCATCACTTGTCAGAATTAAATCATCGACATATAATACTATAATCAATAATTTACCTTCAACAACAATATGATAAAGGTTGCATCTGCCTCACTTTTGGTGAAGCCCAACCTGGTGAAATAGTTTCAATCCTGTTATACCAAGCATGGGGTGCTTGTTTTAATCCATACAACACCCGCTTGAGTTTGCACACATATGACTCTTTGTTGAAGGTCTGAAATCCTTTAGGTTGTTCAAAGTACACCTTGCCTCAATTTCTCTGTTGAGGAATGTTGTCTTCACATGCATTTGATGTATCTTCCATCCGATCTGCGTTGAAAGTGCTAGAATATATTTGATTGAAGAGTACCTTACTACTGGACCAAACGTTTCCTCGTAATCAATTCCCTTCACATGAGAGAACCCTTTGGCCTTGTGTTTCTCGACACTCCCATTTGTTGCTTGATTTACCTTGTAAAGCCATTTGGAACTCACCACTGACTTGTCTGTTGGTCTTGGGACCACTTCCTAAACATTGCTTCTCATAATGGAGTCATACTCCTCTACCATGGCATCAACCCATACTAGTTGTTGCACTACTTCCTCGAATGAGGATGGCTCAATATCTACACTCTCACTCATCAGATCCATGTAGCCAACGTATCAATTTGATGACCTCCTTTGCCTACGTTGTTGGTGGGCCCTAGTATTGCAGCAATAATGCTGCAACTCCTGAGACTCCCTTCTTTAATTTTATCAACCCGGTAGTTCGTAACAAACTTGGAAGCGACGATGCTGTATGCACAAGTACTAGCTCTTGCCACAGCTGTCACTTGGTTAGCTGGCACAAGTCCGCTAGGAGCTTAAGCCAACTTCTATGAGCTCTTAGAAGAAGCTTTTTAACTAATGGACGAAATCTAACTCAAAGGAAGCTAATCCACTTGCGGAAAGAAACTGAAAGCCAAAAAGAAACGCAAACCCTAGCAAACCCTAATTCTACTAACTAGTCCTACTAATGCAAAGGAGAGAATGAAAACTACGAAAAAGAGATGCCATTACTTCTATGAAGGTAAAATACATGTGTCTACACTGCCTCTAGTTGAAGAAAACATCTTTTTGTATTTTTGACTAAGTTATTAGAATTATCATGCATGTGCTTTTAACTGGCTTTTCACTGTGCAGGGGTGGATCAAGGAGGAGAAATGCTTGGAAAAGGTTGGTATGGTACAGAGAGGGCCTAAGGGGTCCCTAACACCCTTCCAGAGAGTTTCACAGAGTTTGGCTATCAAGAAACCTCATTCGTGAGCTTCTACAGGAAGTCTACAGGGGTTCTACAAGATGTTTAGGATTTCTACAGGATATTCTATAATTTTTCTACAGGATGTTTAAAAATTGGATTTTGGAGGATGGGTGAGTGAGGTAAGGTGCACGAATGGATAGGGAGGAAGAGTAGGGGCCTGAAATGACCCAAGGACTGATGGTTGGAGTGGTGAGAGGGTGTGGAAAGCTGGCTTGACTTAAAGAAGGCTAAGACAATGGAGGAGCAATAAGGTAGGGTTACGTGGGAAGAAAGACAGTTGTGAGATGAGGAACCTAACTAGGAGATGGAGCAGCTGGCCTGGACGAAGCTTGGGTGAATGAGAGGGAGATGGAGATGCCTTGCACGATGTACACTTGACCGAATCAACTAAGTCCTGCACACAATCGAAATCTTAGCTAATCTAGTCTAACTGTCAATGAAACAAATGAAAAACAGCTTTATTCATAAAGAGAACCATGTACAACACTTAAGCAAAGAAGCATTTCAAAAGGCCTGAACGCATGATTAACTCCTACAAATGAAAACATTACACCAAAGATTGCATGGACAAGCAAACTAGTGTTTTTGTTGGGCAGCAAGGTCACCTTTGTCCCAACTCACGATCCCACTGAGGGAGAGGTAAGATCAGAGGTGCTTGAGCCCTTTTTCCAAGGATCCTTTATGTTATTAACCTATCAAATCAATCTGAATATGAAAATCTACTTTAGTCATCAAAAGCAACCTAAATAGCAAAACAAGATTTAGATCTAAATGGCAGATTTTATTCTAAGAATGTAGCAAAGACACATAAAGATAAACAAAGGAGGTACTGGGCGCTTGAGATGGGCCCAACCCAAGAGCTACAACTTCCTAAGAGAGATTTAGAGCTGGTGCAAAGCTGGATTCATCTTTATTGAGCAAGAAAATAAGAGTTACATCAAAACTGTCCACAAGGGAGACTTGAAAATGTGCTGAAAGCAAAGCTAATCTACTGCCTAAAAATCGAATTACAGACTAGCTAACTTCTGCCTACAAAATGACTAACCATTGGCTAACTACTAGCTACAAAATGACTAACCACTAGCTAACCAAAATGAGGCCCTAAGCCTTCTTATTTATACAAATTGAGGACCCCAACAGTCCTCCTAAACTTTAGGGACTCGGCTGCCCAAAACTTGTAGTTAACAGCAGTCCTACTTGACTTGCTTGGCTGCCCTTGTGTTAATTGATTTGGTGGCCCTTGAACTCCGAGCTGATGGTGGAGAATTCGAGGTAAGGGCCCATAAATGAAGGGGACACCTTCCTACAAATCCTCTCCCTTGTTCTCCCACGAATTTGGCTGCCAAGTGCTCATTAAAACCTTCAATTTTGTCTCCAAATTGACCACAAAGGCTACACAAAGCACCCATTAGACTTGTTGGCATAATGACTAACCCAATTCACTCTATTAGCATAAATATAATTAAAAAATGCAATAAAATAATGAGAATGGTGGATTAAGTCGAATTAGGAGGTTGAATGAGCCAAAATAATTATCCATTTTTGGGGCTCATCATCACCCCCCTACTGAAAGTGTTGCTCATCCTCTGAGCAACCAATTTATCTCCTCATCTTTGATGGCCCTGGTGGCCTCCCTGTCATGCCAAGCTTCTGAAGTGATGCCCTCTTCTCTGTCATGAAACCATGCTTTTCTCTTTGCTTCTTCCCACTGCCTGTGCTTCTTTTCCTAGAGTATCTGCATGCCCTTTCTTGCCTTAAAATATAGTGGAAGCTCCCTCTTTCACTTCTCCTTCAGCTTGGGAGAGGTACTTAGGGCGGCCAGCACAGCTGCTGCCTCCCTAGCTAGGATTTCGGCCGATTTCTCCTTCTGCTTCCCTTTTTCAGGACTTCCTGTAGAAAGTCCTGTAGCTGATTTCTGGCTTCCTGTAGAAGCCGTTTTTACACTTCCTGATTTGGCTTGCATGGCTGGGGGTGTCTTCTTCTTCAATTTTGCTGATGCTGGTTCCAAGACCTTGAGACCCGACTCTCTAGTGGTGAATGCTGCCTGCACTAGCATCCTCAAGTATCAAACTTGAAAATTTTGAGAAATGTATGCAAATTTGACTCCATTTCAGCTACCTGTTCGTCAAGGTAAATTAAGAAGCTCTGATATGAGTCAATCCCTTTGAAAATTGCATGGAAGTAATCATCTTCGATCTTCTCTCTCTTTGCCAAAAGGCCCTTGGTGTCTACTTTCTGATTTATCTTGTTGTCGTTTTCACCAGCATCACTTACAACAGTTCTTAGAACTTCATCCATATTAGTATCCTTGCTGCCTGGATCCAAACTGAAATGTTCTACTAAATTTTTTGGCACAAGATGCAACTTCTTTGGAAGAGACAACTCTGACTGGTCCCTTAGTCTCTTTTTCAATATCCATGTCAAAACGTGTAGACATTATGGTTTTAATTAATTGGGTTTCCTTTACTGAGATTTCCTCACCAAGCTTTGTCGAAAGCTCATCAAGAAGCTCCACACGGTTTTTTACAATTCTCCAAAGCTTGCAACACTTTCTTTTTTTTCCAGAAGCATTTCTCTTGCAGAAGATTCCTTGCCAGCCTTTACACTAGCAGCAGCCTGGAGTTTAAGTTTGTCCACATCTTCTGTTAACCTCATAAATCGAGATCTTGCACGGTTTGCTCTTTCAGAACTGCAAACTCGATGAAGAAAAGTCCAAGCTTCTCTGCTTCGGAAGGATATGCCATACTTCCTATAGAACTTCTTCTTGTAGAACTCTTGCCGGCTTGTGAAGGATGTCACTGCGCCTCTAAACGAGCCTGGTACGCGGGAGAATTTTAAACTAGGCTGAGAAGCTCGGTGGAGGACAACAAGTTAACAGATTGTGGGAGCAGAGGACGCGTACTTCGGCTAAGAACGTTGCAGGTGCAAATGAATCAGCGGGTGGTGAGAGTCAGCCGAGCATTTTTTTAATTACGGCGTGATTCGTGGTGAGGGAGTGAAGTGGCCAGGCATACGTGGCCACATGCAGACTGCAGTGCTATCATGAACTGCATGTTCTCTTCTGGATCAGTTGCACTAGAGTTCAAACGGCCAACACTTCCTGTTTTTTTTTTTTTTTTTAATTTTCACGTGAGTTGTCTAACTCATACGTTGCATGATTCTTTGCTGATTGACAGAGAATTGGACAAGGAACTATCGGCTTAATCTTGCTATATTCGTGGCTCAATTCCACCATTCCATTCATTCATGCAGTTTTTAAATTAGATTTGTGCAATAGAAGAACGAGTTTCAGTCACGTACCTGAAGTCAAATGGCTGCTGGGAGGTGCTGTGGCTAGTCATTGTTGCATGCACTGGTTTCTTTGGTTGCATGAGGGCTTGGCTGATGATTTTTGGTTGTTTTCCTTGTGCAGGTTCCCTCTGACCAGATCTAAGCTACAGGCATTTGTTTCCACGTTCAAATCTGCACCTTCAAGCTGCTGCTGCTGAATTTTCACCGGACCAGAACTTGTTTTTGCCATTGCTCCCAAACGATAGATCGGATCGATCTGAAAATTGCTGAGCATGTTCCTATCGTCGTGATGCACCTCCCATAGAAAAATCATGATCAATGGATGCACAAATTTCGAGAAAAATGGAAAATGGCTGAAGATTTTAGAGATCAATTTCTCGGAAACCGTGCAGCGGAATGAGCTGAAACTGCTTGGGTAGGTTACTATCACCCATATGCATCTCCCCATGAAACAAGTTTTGAAACGGATGCACGGATATGGAGAAAATGTAAAAATGGTTGATGGTGATGGAGGCTGATTTCTTGGAAACTGTGCACCGGAATTGGCTGAAACTGCTCAAGCATGTTTCCATCACCCCTGTATGATTCCCCATAATTTTTTTTTTCAAATGGATGCATGGCTTTCAAGTTAGGGCAAAAACAAATTCTGTTCTAGGTATTTTTGCTTCAAGGCATTCTGCAGTTTTGTTGCATGGTAAGAAAAATGAACTTGGGCTGTGATGCAGGTATGGAGATGATGGAGGAGGAGTTTGAAGATTGCAGGAGGACTTCTGAACCCTTGAGGAAGCTACCATGTCCGCCAAACTACTTTTTTGCAATCCATTTTTAACTTCTTGTAATTTCTACAGGAAGTTCCTGTAGAAAACACAGTTTTCATAAAAGAAGCAAAATGAGGTGGAAAAAATGATTGAGAAAGGCGAGGGATGGACACAGAGGTGCTTGCAGGCCTAACCAAGAGATTCCCACCATCAGATTCCCTTTTAAAATTGAATTTGGTTCGTCCAATGGTTCTACAGGATGTTTCTTGTAGAAATACAGAACTTCCTGTAGAAGGCACAAAAATTCCTTTGTCTTTGCTTTGAGTGATCCTCCTGACCTGCAATGTCCTCCTTACAACCTGCAATTATCCAATGGAAATTAGCTTTATTTTTCTTTTCTTTTTCTCTTTTTTTTTTGAAAACAACTAGGGCGCTTCATGGAGGTTTTCACCCTAATTGCCTGCCCTGGGCGCCTCCAAGGGAGGTTTTCACCCAGGGATCTTATTATCTTTTCTCTTTTTTCCCAACCCATTGACTGCCTCATGGAGGTTTTCAATCAATGAGCCAATCTAAGGTGCCTCCGAGGAGGTTTTCACCTTAGATTTTTATTTTTCTTCTTATTTTCATTTATTTTTCTTTTTTTTTTTCCCTTTTTTTTCTACCCTACCCTACTTGAAAAACAAAATCATTTTCAAGTATAAGAATACTTCCAATGGAGCCATGTGCACATCGAGATTAGAGACAAGATGATGTGAAGGCTCGAAATGCATGCTTTGACAGGTATCCAGATTTCAGATACCAAATGATCTGACTTTGAAGGGATCATACATAGCTGAGGAAGATAGTACCGCTGCAACTTAGTGACCGTCTGAAACCATATCTCAATATAGCTCTGATATCCTTGGTTCTTTTGCTGATCTGGATCATGTTTCATGTCACCTTCTAACATGACTTCCTCATCTTCCTCTTTTTGCTGATCTTTCTCTTGAATACATGGAAGATTTGATGGTAACCATGAAGGATCTTTCTTTATCTCTGCTTTTGATGTCTTCTCTTCATCAAGTAAAACCCATGGTTCTTTGATTTCCTCTTCTGAATCTTCTTTTGCCTAATGTGGTCCTTCAATGCTTTCAATATAGTCTCTTTTTTGCAATACTCTTCCTGAGCTATGGTGAAGATCATTGAGCTCAAGAGCAGTTGTTTGGACATGTTGTGCCTGAGCTTTGCAATTGGGTTGAGCTACTCCATTGTATGGTTTTGGAAATGGTGGTACGGGTAGCTGAGTGGGGGTGTATATTTGAGATGGATGTGGATGGGGTTGCCTTGGTGGAGCAGGAGGCGATGGTTGTGGATGAGTAGGTGGTGGAGGAAAATGAGTGGGATGAGAGTTGTATTGGGGCCTCTACCCCTGATGAGGTGCATTCCACTGAGGCTGTGGCTGAGCATAAGAGTGAAACGAATGAGCAACTAGTTGGGCATAATATGGATCTGTGAAGGAACAAGGAGGAGGTGTGAACCAGGAAGGATGAGCAGGGGGACCCCAAGAAGGCATGAAAGTGGCTTGATATGGGTCATAATAGGTCTCGGGTGTCCCTTGCAGTTCCTGCTGGTAAGATCTAGGTCCATGCAGCCTCCTTTGGTTCATATAATAGAGTGATTCAGTGGCTCCTTTGGCTCTCTGATATGCAGCTTTGATTCTGGGTAAGGAAGGGCACTGCTGTAGGATGGTATTCTTCACATACAAAATACACTTCTATGGAGTACAATGGACATTCATTCCTAGGATGCTTTCTAGTGCACCTAGGACAAAAAATGGCCAAAGCCCTCTTGGCTTCTTCTTGCTTCTTTTGGATCCACAAGGTATCCAGTTGCATGGCAAGAAACTGCCTCATATCACTCTTGAAATCTTTGATCTGATTTTCAAATTTGTCTTTGGACAAGGTGCTGCTCCCAACATTTCTGCTTGTAGCCATTTGCTCCAGAGGAATGGTTTCTTCTTCTTCTTCCCTTGAGGTTATTCAAATATGTCTTTCTGTCCACCTAAAGGTTCTTTAATCATAGCCATCAAAGAAGAGAGAAGGTTGGATGTGTGAAGCAGTGGGGGTGTTGTGCAAACATTTTTCTAACTTATCTCTACTCCTACAAGGCATGAAAGGAAATCTTTTTGGTTATTTTTTTCTTTTTTCTGCTTGTACCTGCAAAAACTAAAATAGATTGAACTGCAACTAACTATCTTGTTGAAATGAAAATGCGGAATTGAAATGAAAGCAGGAAATGACTAATCTATTTTGCTCAAATGAAATTGCAGGAATGAAGTGCTAGTCTACGCTTGCGGAATTGAAATGCTAATCTACGCTTGCATAAATGAAACTGCAGAATTGAAATGTTAATCTATGAAAGCGGGAAATGCTAATCTACTTTTGCAGAAACGAAATTGCATAATGGAAATGAAATAAACTACTTAGCAGAAGATTGTAGTGGAAAATAGAAGAAAAGCGGCAATCACCAATACTCTGACGCTTCCCCGGCAACGGCGCCAAAAAGATGGTGGGCCCTAGTATTGCAGCAATAATGCTGCAACTCCTGAGACTCCCTTCTTTAATTTTATCAACCCGGTAATTCGTAACAAACTTGGAAGCGACGGTGCTGTATGCACAAGTACTAGCTCTTGCCGCAACTGTCACTTGGTCAGCTGGCACAAGTCCGCTAGGAGCTTAAGCCAACTTCTATGAGCTCTTAGAAGAAGCTTTTTAACTAATGGATGGTCAGCTGGCACAAGTCCGCTAGGAGCTTAAGCCAACTTCTATGAGCTCTTAGAAGAAGCTTTTTAACTAATGGACGAAAGCTAACTCAAAGGAAGCTGATCCACTTGCGGAAAGAAACTGAAAGCCAAAAAGAAACGCAAACCCTAGCAAACCCTAATTCTACCTACCAACTAGTCCTACTGATGCAAAGGAGAGAATGAAAACTACGAAAAAGAGATGCCATTACTTCTATGAAGGTAAAATACATGTGTCTACACTACCTCTAGCTGAAGAAAACATCTTTTTGTATTTTTGACTAGGTTATTAGAATTATCATGCATGTGCTTTTAACTGGCTTTTCACTGTGCAGGGGTGGATCAAGGAGGAGAAATGCTTGGAAAAGGTTCGGATGGTATAGAGAGGGCCTAAGGGGTCCCTAACACCCTTCCAGAGAGTTTCACAGAGTTTGGCTATCAAGAAACCTCATTCGTGAGCTTCTACAGGAAGTCTGCAGCTGTTCTACAGGATGTTTAGGATTTCTACAGGATGTTCTGTAATTTTTCTACAGGATGTTTAAAAATTGGATTTTGGAGGATGGGTGAGTGAGGTAAGGTGCATGAATGGATAGGAAGGCAGAGTAGGGGCCTGAAATGACCCAAGGACTGATGGTTGGAGTGGTGAGATGGTGTGGAAAGCTGGCTTGACTTAAAGAAGGCTAAGACAATGGAGGAGCAATAAGGTAGGGTTACATGGGAAGAAAGATAGTTGTGAGATGAGGAACCTAACTAGGAGATGGAGCAGCTGGCCTGGACGAAGCTTGGGTGAATGAGAGAGAGATGGAGATGCCCTGCACGATGTACACTTGACCGAATCAACTAAGTCCTGCACACAATCGAAATCTTAGCTAATCTAGTCTAACTGTCAATGAAACAAATGAACAACAGCTTTATTCATAAAGAGAACCATGTACAACACTTAAGCAAAGAAGAATTTCAAAAGGCATGAACGCATGATTAACTCCTACAAATGAAAACATTACACCAAAGATTGCATGGACAAGCAAACTAGTGTTTTTGTTGGGCAGCAAGGTCACCTTTGTCCCAACTCACGATCCCACTGAGGGAGAGGTAAGATCAGAGGTGCTTGAGCCCTTTTTCCAAGGATCCTTTATGTTATTAACCTATCAAATCAATTTGAATATGAAAACCTACTTTAGTCATCAAAAGCAACCTAAATAGCAAAACAAGATTTAGATCTAAATGACAGATTTTATTCTAAGAATGCAGCAAAGACACATAAAGATAAACAAAGGAGGTACTGGGCGCTTGAGATGGGCCCAACCCCAAGAGCTACAGCCTCCTAAGAGAGATTTAGAGCTGGTGCAAAGCTGGATTCATCTTTATTGAGCAAGAAAATAAGAGTTACATCAAAACTGTCCACAAGGGAAACTTGAAAATGTGCTGAAAGCAAAGCTAATCTACTGCCTAAAAATTGAACTACAGACTAGCTAACTTATGCCTACAAAATGACTAACCATTGGCTAACTACTAGCTACAAAATGACTAACCACTAGCTAACCAAAATGAGGCCCTAAGCCTTCTTATGTATACAAATTGAGGACCCCAACAGTCCTCCTAAACTTTAGGGACTCGGCTGCCCAAAACTTGTAGTTAACAACAGTCCTACTTGACTTGCTTGGCTGCCCTTGTGTTAATTGATTTGGTGGCCCTTGAACTCCGAGCTGATGGTGGAGAATTCGAGGTAAGGACCCATAAATGAAGGGGACACCTTCCTACAAATCCTCTCCCTTGTTCTCCCACGAATTTGGCTGCCAAGTGCTCATTAAAACCTTCAATTTTGTCTCCAAATTGACCACAAAGGCTACACAAAG
Source organism: Pinus tabuliformis (assembly GCA_031772625.1). Taxonomy (NCBI): domain Eukaryota; kingdom Viridiplantae; phylum Streptophyta; class Pinopsida; order Pinales; family Pinaceae; genus Pinus; species Pinus tabuliformis. The sequence continues at coordinate 1,117,541,942 of CM062817.1, forward strand.
CACCCATTAGACTTGTTGTCATAATGACTAACCCAATTCACTCTATTAGCATAAATATAATTAAAAACATGCAATAAACTAATGAGAATGGTGGATTAAGTCGAATTAGGAGGTTGAATGAGCCCAAATAATTATCCATTTTTGGGGCTCATCAGTTGTGATGTGGGTGCTCCCACATTCTGTCTTGCATCATGCATCAATCTGGTAGCTTCTCCGGTGTGCTTCCTTCCATCTCTGGCAGTCTCTGCATGAGTGGGTGCTTCCACTCTCTACTCCTCTGCATGTGGTTGCTCCACATCATCCTGAGGTTCTTCCTTTGGAGCTAAAAGCTCCTCATCTACATGTAACTGAAGCTCCCTCTCAAGGGAACATCTCATGGCCTTCTCTTCATAGAACTTCACATCTCTATGAGCCATTGTCATCCGTGAGATGGAAGTTACACTTGATAGTTGTGAGGTGTATCAGTGTACCCCACAAATATGCCCAACTCAGTTTTTGGTTCTAGATTTCCTTGCATCCTTGGTAACATGACAGTAAATTGATGAACCAAATATTCTGAAGTGTGCCACATCTGGCTTCTTACTTGAAAAATCTTCTTCTGGTGTACTCATCCTAAGGATCTGATGAGGACTCCAGTTCTACACATATACAATTGTGTAGCATGCTTCATCCCACAAGTGCAATCATAGGCCTTGATCATGTAACATCGCTCATGCATCTCCCACAATAATTTTGTTCTTCCTTTCAACCACCCCATTTTGTTGTGGGTTATGGGGTGTTATTAACTCCCGTCGAATGCATTTTGAGGTACAGAAGTTCTTGAATTCATTTGAAACATATTCCCCATCGTTATCGCTCCTAAGAGCCTTCACTTTCCTGCCAATGTCTTTCTCAAAAAGTGCTTTAAATTCACAAAATTTAGAGAATGTTTGATATTTCTTCTGTATGAAGAAAATCCAACACTTATGTGAGAAATCATCTACAAATATTACATAATACTTGTGCTTGGCCATGGAGGTTGTTGCGAACGGTCTACACACATCTCACTAAACTCTTTAAAGGATGGCTTGCGTTTGTCTGTCCTTATCATGAAAGGTGGCTTTGGTGTACTTCCCCAATGTACACCCTTTGCATGTATCTCTCTACTCTAGTGCTCCCTTTGGAAGTCCTGTACAAATCTATTGCATGATCCTCAAAGCTCTGTGGTGCAAGTGACCCAATATTCTATGCCACAATTCACCAATGTCTCGGCTCTGCACCTTCTCTGCTTTTGTGCTCAATGTTGCACAATCTTTTACATCCAATTTGTAAAGGTTCTTCACTAGAACCCTGATCCGCTTCACTTGTCTTGAGGTTATGTGACAAAGGAAAGCCTTTCCTTTGCTAAATATCACATCTAACCACGATCCTCCAACATAGAAACTAAAAATAGATTATTCTTCAAAACCAGAACATACATTACATCTTTTAATGTGAGAGGAGAACAAGACTCCATATGAAAAGTAACAATACCGATGATGGTTGCGTTATACCTTCCATCATCTCACATTTCAATGTGCATCTAGAGGTCCTTCTCCTCCAAGTCACTGAAAAATTCTTTGTTGCCGGTCATATGGAATGAGGCTCCACTATCCAGATACCACACACTACCCATCACCGGTGTCACCATGCAAGCAATGAGGGCGAAATCCGACTTGAATTTTGAAGCAAGAGCTTCACTTGTCGCTCCTCCTCAGGGCTTCTTGTTGGCCTTGTTGTGTGGAAAATTCGTGGCATAGTGTCCCAAATCATGGAATTGAAATCATTTAATCTTCGACAAGTCCTTCTTCTTGTCGCCCTAACTGGAATCTCCTTTGGATTGGAATTTATTTTCTTTCCCTTTCTTCACCTTTCCAAGTAAGACATAATTCTCCTCATTATCATGCTTGGATGAGGTTCCATCTCTGGTGCTCTGCCTTATCTATTCTTGCACCAAGTCAGACCACAAACGCTCCCACTTTGGTAGATGCTCCCTCCCATTTACTGAATCCTGGTAGTTGTGCCAGCTCTTGGGAAGGCCTAGAAGTGTTAGGCTGACCAAATCATCTTCAACAATTGTAATACCAATGCTCCCAAGCTCATCTCGACATTGGGTGAACCTGCTCAAGTATTGTGGTATTGTGTCACCCTTCTCCATCTTGATATTTTGAAGCTTTCCCTTCAGTGCTAGCTTCCTGTGGTCACTGTTGTTCTGAAGAAAGTCAATCAAGGCTTTCCACATTGCATATGGCGTATCCTTTCCATGGAGGTTCGAGACAATATGATCTTGAACTCCTTCTAGTATGATCCTTCTCGCCTTTGCAACACATTTTTTCCACTCTGCCAGATCTTGAGCATCTGTTGTTGGAGGCTTGGGAATATATTTGTCTATGAATTCCTTCAGCCCGTTTCCTTCCAATGTTGTGTTCATCCTGTCCTTCCAAGCAATATAGTTCAAAGTAACCTCAAGGGCATATTTGAGTCTCAATCTGTAGAACGACATCCTGTTGGCTCTGAAGAATGATACTACAAATTTGATTTCACCTGCAAAAGACAAACTCATATTCTCCTCTTCTAGAGTCATTTATGCTCTGTTACCATGTAGAAATTTCTTATAGATTCAAACTGCTAATTGTATTTTTCTAAAACAAAAGACTTGAATCTACTCTACTCATCAGCAGAAACAATTAATCGATTGAGAAATCACAAAACATACAAGAGAAATAATTCAATCAACACATTACACATTGATTTCCTAGGGAAAGCCACAGATAAAAACCCTTGCTATCTGTATATTGCATTAGTAAGAAAATATGAGAAGATTACAATTCTTTGCTCAAGCCCGAGCAACCTATGCAATATCTCTATCTGTCTCATTGCTTCCTAAACAATCCTAGGCCAATACTTAACCAATTTTCTGCTTTCCCAAGTCCCTATTTCCTTGTGTTGTTTCCTTGGGAATTAGCCCCTATTAATTAGGGAAATTCCTCAATTGGAATTGCGCAATCCTCATAGGCCTTCCTCTGACTGCATGCACCACCTGTACAATTTGGATGATTATACAATTAATAGTACACTTCCCTTGCACTCCAACCTCAAATGGGTAACTGTCAGATATAGCATGCATGAGTTATTTATGAGTGAATCATCAGTTAACTGGTTGAACACATGAAGCAACACCCCACTGTCTGACCTCCTACTAGTTCCTCCATCAGTTGGAACTAGTTTAACTGACTTTAACTCAGTTAAACTGAATTAATTAATTACAACTCAAAATAAACTCAACCAGGGATCCTATAAAGTAGGAGACACTCTACATGAATCAAGTTAGACCCTCAACTCGAATTAACTGAGCCAACTAAGTAAAATTAACTTAGTTAACTCGTACAAGTTGTCTTGTGATGTGGAATTACAATTTTATTCCTAATTTAATTCAAGGACAAAATTAAATCATGATTTTCTTGTTGCATTTTCAACATTTTTTAGGATTTTGATAGGTTGTAGGTTTTCTAGACACATTTCAACAGAACTAGACAAGCCACATACACTTGTTGCCTTTTTCAAGAAATAAAAAAACTAATGAGTTTTCCATTGATTAAAAAAAAATGTTTACGTAGTTGTGATATGTCTAATAGTCAAAGAAAAGAGTTGTAATCATAGATCTGCATTTTACAATAATCATCTACATTATATCAAATGATAGCTACATGAAAATGATGGTCCCCGAACACTTATAAAAGATGTTCCACATGAAATATTCAAAAGGAAACTAAAATAAAGTCTCAACCTATTAGCTAATATTAGCATTAAAAACAACAAGTATATGATAATGTAAGATTCAAGAGATAGGGATATAGCCCTTGCTTTGAAAAGAACCTTGAAAGTAAAAATTGAAAAGTATTTCACCCGTCTTATGTCAGTGACCTTGTTTCGAAAGTGCATCAACCACTAGATTTTGTCCCCTGTAAATATGAGTAAAAGATAGCTCTTTAAAGAAAGTCTTTAGATCCCTTATTCTGCACATCCAATTGCAAAATAATGGAGGAGCGAAGGTTGAGCATTCATTCACCCAATCTATTGTTACTTTTGAGTCAACAAATATAAATAGTGTGTTAAGATGGAACCATCTAGCACAAAATAATAGACCCCATAGTGTAATAAATTTTTCCTAGGTGTTTGTGCATGTGCTGATTCCAGCTACATTGTATATTAAGATCTTCAAAAAGGAAAATTTGAGCTCCACAACCTCATTCCTATAATTTCGCAGCACCGTCGAAGAAGCGTACAGGTAGTTTGTCCAAGCAATTTATGAATTTAGACTTCCTTTCATGAAGTTTGTGTGGTATAAGACCATATTATTGAAAATAAGCACAAATGTAAAAACTGGTTATGTCAATATCATAAGGAAAATTATCAAATATAAAGGTGTTTCGGCAATGCCATATTCCTCGAAAAATGAAAAAAGAAATAGTCGTGTACCCCTTGCAATTTATCCACCATAACTGAATACAAGATTTAATTGATGTGCATTCCCACGAAAATGCTAAAGATTAATGTTTTAAGACCCTATCCCGTATGGACCTAGCAACACAACAATCTATAAGTAAATGTAAAACCTCTTCATTTGACTTGTTACACAAACAACAACGACCTAGCCCATGAAAACCTCTTTTAATTAAATGTTCCCAGGTGAGTATCTCATCCTTCCACGCAAGCCAATTGTTTTTATTTTTTAATGGCAGATTCCATGACCAGATAGCCTTGAACCATCACATCGATGGAGAGGTCAATGGGTTATAAGAAATGAAATCATATATTTCCTTAACTGAAATTTTATCTTGGATAGAAATACCACCCCACCTAAGAGAATCAATAACATTATAGATTGAGATACCTGCCTTATACAATTTGTTGATGTAATATTCCCAAATGATAGACAGATGTCCATATAAATCCAATTCCACAGTTTTCTTCCAAGAAATTATACGAAGATTTGAATTCATCTCAGAGCATATTTGGGAGATATGCATAATGCCCATACCATGTAGATGAGTTAAAATATCAATAGGAAGAGAATGTTCACCATGGATACCACAAATGGGATTAGGTCCAACTTCGGTTATCGAACCATTTCCAATCTCCCATCGTAGATTTCCAAAAAAACATATTTTTATTTTCATGAAGCCATGTCATATAATTGAAACATTTTTTTGGTGGCCTGCACCATTTATGAGCCAAGTGAGGTAGTCATAACTCTTTAAATATTTTTCCTGTATAATATATTTTTAGATGCCCGAACCAAATAAAGAGCATTAGAAACTCTTCATCATCAGGGACCATCAAAATATTTCCAAATTCTTTAGGCCCCATCCACCAGCTGCCTTATTTCGTGTAAGTTCCTCCAGTAGCACCAGATGAAATTTATGATTTACCTTTGCATCAGACCAAAGAAAATTTGAAATGATGGAGTTAATTGTCTTGATGATGGGCCTCAACATCATATATAAGTGTATCCAGTATAATAATATATTTTGTAAAATGACTTGTGTTAAGATTAGTTTGACTCCGCTCAATAACCATTTGTGCGACCAAGATGCTAGCTTGTCATGAAGTTTTTAAATGATCTAGTTCCAATCCTTGTTGAGGTATTTATTTGGTTTCATAAAGAAACAAAGGTATTTGAAACCCGAGTACAATGGAGAGAAATTTATTGAGAAAATGTTGGCAATTTCCTTAATTTTCTTTAAGTCTATAGACACATAGACTATCATCGATTTTATCTTATTCATGTACATGCCTGATGTGTCACCAAACTGCATTAAGATATGGAACAGTTGTCCCCATTGATGCACCGATACCTGACCAAATATTAGAACATCGTCATTAAACAACATATGTGAGACTGATATTTTTTTGGTGATGGGAAGACCTGCAAATACTCCATCCACCTTAGCCATAGAAATATGATGACATAGGACATCAATTACCAAGAGAAATAATAAGGGCGATAATGAGAAACTCTGACGAAGTCCTCGCGAGACCTGGAAAAATTTCAATGGGACACCATTTATAATAAATGCATAGCATACCATGGATACACATGTCACGATCCATTTAACGACCCCAACTGACAATCTAATGTTGTGAATAATCATTCATAGAAATGTCCAGTCCACACTGTCATAGGCCTTATGCAGATCCAATTTTAATACGATAACCTCCATTTTCTTGGATTTATCAAAGTGTAAACTCTCCTGGGTGATATCAACAACATCATGTATCTATCTATTCTGCAAAAAACCAAATTGTTCAAGATAGATATGTTCAAAGAGTTTGATTTTGAGCATGTTAGCAGTAATCTTGGAGATTAATTTATATGTGATGTTGCATAAGGAAATAGGCCTACAATAAAGGAAAGTAGAAGGCTTCATAATATTTGGAATAAGAGTGATGAAAGTCACATTTATATCCCTATATATTTTTCTATTTAGTTGGGACTCCTCAACCATCTACAACAATTCATTACCCATGATGTCAAATAAATGGGTAAATATCTCTATAGTCCAACCTCCAGAACCTAGACACTTGTCTTTTGTAAAATACTTAAGTACAAAAGAAACCTCATGTGTTGTGGTTGAACCTTTGAAAAAGGCATCGTCCTCATTCAAGAACATTTAAGGATAGAATTGAATGCATTCGTATTGGTTTTCGACATCCATTGTCAATTGATCCTGATAGAATTATCCAAAAAAGTGAATGTCCTCCTTGTGTATCTCTTTCAATTTGTAAAAAGTATTATCCATATCATATGTGATATCCCAAATGGTGTTCTGACTCCTGTGCTAAGAACAAAAATGACGGAATAATTTCGTGTTTTTATCCACAACCTCAATCCAAATTGTGCGGATTTTGAGGCACCATTCTTCCTCCTACTCAAATTTTTTCTCTTGCGAGCCTCTAGATCCATGGTCAGTGAATGTTTTTCCACAAAGATATAGCTAATCAGTGGGATCATTTAAATGGGACATGGTCTCATCAATCTCCACCATCTCTTTCTGGATATTTTTATTTTTGTTTTTTCTAAGTGTCTCGCCACTTTGATTAAATTCCGAGCTTTAAGACAACTTCCTCCATCTAGGACAAACCTTGCAAATGAGACACCTTAAGCCATGTACTAGTAACCAGTGTGTTGTGAAGTCGAATCCTCTCTGTGGACAGAGGCGATACCTCTAGCCTAATGAGTGGGTCTAACAACAAACTAAACAAACTAACATACACTTTCCTAGCTTATGTTTAACAAATGCAAAGAGAGAGAGAGAGAGAGTGGCCTACCTTGCTCTGATGCTAATCGCTCAATCCTTTTGGAGATGACTTTGGTCCTTTCACTCCAGGCCTCGTTTCTTACTTTTTCTTCACGTGCGAGTACCTGCAAGGAATATCAACAAGATATGCAAGATACAAGAGCATATATGACATACATCAAACATAAACTACTTAATATATCAAGGAGTATTAAGCTAAAAGCATAAAAATTTACACAATTATGGAAAGTGAACATTAGATGTATATTAATAAGCTAAAAAGGGAAGCATACAACCTATGCCTTGATGTTGGAGACCTCCTTTTGGTGGATTTCCAAGTCCAAGCAAAGACTCTTCAAGCACTTCTTCTCCAAGTTAGATTGGTCAACATGTAAGCATAATCTCAGCATAGGAATGCAACAATCAATGACCAACCATTTGGGGATGGAAGGGAGTTGATTTATAGGAAGGGAGAGGGAGTTAGGGATCCAAAAAGGAAGGAGGAAGGTCCACATATCAAGGGGAAATCCCATAATGATAAGATCAAGAGGTCCAAATGGGAAAGCTCGACCATATCAACAACAACCAGTAGCCAACTCATTGTTCTCGAAGGTTCTAGTGCATGAAGCTTTTCCTCTAGTTTGGGAAAACTTACCAGAAAAGGTTCAAAATGATTTTTCATATCAAAAGCCGCACTAGAAGTGCTAGGGAAAAACAATGCAACTTGCCATCTATTACAAATTTTTTTATCGCGCCTCATGCACTTCCCTGTGTCATACCCCAAAGTGCCCGAAACTTGGCAATCATGCAGTATAACCATCTTGATATGTAGCTCAGATCCTCCCTGAAACATTGATGGAAACATGCCTTGAGCCTTCCCCGAAGAAGTGAGCTCTAAAACCCTAATTTCAAGATTAGTGCAACCTTGTCACTGGAAACCCATGCTGATCGCTAGTTGAACTATACTAGCCTCGCGATGCCAGCACACTTTTTGCTTGGATACCCATGCTGATCCCTAAAAGGAAATTTTTCCCAAAGAGGACAAGAAGCTTCGTGATCTAGAGGCTTCCAGAACAATGAGCTTAAGGTTGTTCGGTGTGGATCTGGTTGAATTCTACCAATATTTCCCTTTGATCTTATCCCTATGAGCTACCTCCTTGAGATGAGGGCTTTCCCCTATGTTTGGAGAGATCCTAACTCCCTCTCCATGCCTATATATTCATCCTCTCCCATTCCCAAATGGTTGGTCTCTGATTATTTGCACCCTTATGCTGAGATAGTGCCTACATGCTACTCATTTGGCTTGGAGAAGGAGTGCTTGGAGAGATTGAGCTTGGACTTGGACATTCACTCAAGGAGAGCTTATTGACATCAAGGCTTAGTTTTATGCTTCCTCCTTTATTTCATTAATATATACAACTTTTGGTTCACTTTCCATAAATGTTTGTGTTAATGCATCATTTATATTAATGCTCCTTGTACATCAGAACGAGGTAGGCCATCTTCCCCTTCTCTCATTTCAATTGTAATTTAGGAAGGTGTCCTTGTAGATTTTCACATAGGTTGCTAGTCCCACTCATTGGGCTAGAAGGATCGTCTCTCTCCGTAGAGAGGATTTGCCTAGACAACAAAATGACGACTCCACTAGGGATGCTATAACCCTTTCCAACCATTCCTTCAATGAGATTCTCTGATGAGTTTGACCAATCGTCAATATCTTGGCTTGTGTCTATCATTGTAGCTATTTGCAGTCGCTAGTTATTTCCTGAGGATGTTTAGCCTACTCTGATCTTGAAGATTTTTATTTTTTTCCTTAGTTTTCTCACCTAGATTGTTTTTTGCTCTGACAGAAGCGTTGTCAGTACTTATTTTTTATTTACAGTCGCACTGATCTACTTTTCATCGCCCTTTTTTCCTTTAACAGGTGCATTGATCCTAGAGGATAGAAGAAAATTAGAGTGTCTTCTTGTTTCCAGTGTTTTTTTTTTACCTCTGTCAACGATTTTCCAGTGTGGCTACAGTGTGTTTGTCTTGATTGTTATGCTTGTATGATTGCAATTGTCTCTTGGCTTTGTTAATGTGTGTTTGAAGCTTGATTGCCTTCTAGGGTTTCTAGGGTCTCTAGGTCACCCTCTACTCATTGCTTGGTCTGCTTTTCTGAGATTTTTTACTTCCATTTAGGACTCTTCCTACAGTTAGGACATCTTTTTCAAGTTGCTTTTGGTTCATTAATGTGAAGTTATTTTCATTATTATTGAGTCATATTGATGCTTTGAAGATTTCTTTTACTCCACTGTCAAGCATAGATTACATTGGTTTGCTTTGGTATGCCTGAAAGTGAATACTTGTTTTGATTTCTTTGTTTCAAAAAGAAAAGTGAATGATTTACTCATTTAAGTATTTTTGAAACAATTTGCATTCAAAACCATTTGTAAATGAAATTTTCATTTAAGTTGTTTTGGATTGCATTTCTCTTTTGCTCATTGCATTAGTTTGCATTGTTGAATCCAAGTGAAAAGAAAAAGATAAAAATTAGTGCATCTTAGTGAAAGAAAAGTGGTTTTTGTTTCTCTTAGGAGTGCATCTTGGCTTTGCATTTGTTTGTGAAAGTGAAAGATTAGATCTCATTTTTGCATTTTGCATTGGAAAGATAAAGAGTTATGTTTTTGATGCATTTTTCTTCATCGATGCATTAATTGGTTGTCTCTCTTTCTTCATTACTTTAGCCTTCGTCGAATGAAAATACTTCATTTTTATAATTTAGTTGCATTATAAGGATTCAAGTGACACCGTTGAGCCATCAAATTGAAACTTAATTCAAGATAAACTTAAAATTTACCTCAATTAACCTAAGGAGGATTTGTTACCTAACGCAAATAACTAGAGGTATAGGCTAGAGATTGTTGGAAATAATACTAAGAGGGGGGTGAATCAATATTATCTGATCAATAATTTTTCTTTTCTCAAACAGATTTATATACGCTACTTCTATGAAGTGAACTAGCGTGTACACGCAACTATGATTAGAGAAACTGACATACACCTAGTATACTTGTGATTTAGATAATTGATCATGTGTTGATCTTTAACGAGTGCTTCCGTTTCTTATTAAGCAGAGAAATAAAAACAGAATAAACCATCACACATAAGCAACACACATGAACACCAAGATTTAAGGTGGAAACCCAATGTGGGTGAAAACCACCTACTGCTATCGTCTTTGTCTTCTTTTAATAATAAGAAAATATGTTTACAATCTTGTACTAGTGCAGACTCATACTAGTACGCAGGCACCCACCTGCAGAAGGCTACAACCTTCTCTCATTCTCCAGCTTCTACTGGAAGGGAGCTACAACCCCCTAGCTCTTGTACTAGCCAATGTGATTACTAGTACGTAGGCGCTAACCTACAAAAGGCTACGACCTTCTCTCTTCCTCCAGGGACCATGTTTCATAAATTTTCAGACTGGATGCTCCTGGTACACAACAATACACATGAAGGCCTTGTTTCATCAAATTTTCATACTGGAACCTTCAAGAACTTTGAAACTCAAACTGCATCAACCAACAGTTAATCTGAACAATTAGATCACTGTCACCAGAACACTGTGTTGAGCCTAGAAACCTGCATCATCATTTAGAACCAACTGCAACCTCAAAAATCACGCATCAGAATGTATACACTACTTTACTGAACCCAACCTACATGTATACGCTACTTCCTGTAATCAAACCTGCGTATACCTTCAAGACTACTGAAACATAAGATTTTTGAATCAAGTATGTACCTGTTAGCGCTGCTATGCAAAAGGCGTAAAAAATGAATTTAAACACTCTCGAAGGCTGCAAATACCTTCATAATCATCCCGAAGGAACCATCGATGCTGTCAAAATCCTCATTGTTGGGCCAAAATGATCTATCGGGAGGCCTGAAACACTCCGAGACAAGCAAAAAATTTAAAATCACAGGCCTAGCAGTTCAAATGAGTGACAGCCGTTTGATCCGGCCGATCATCGGTCCAGATCGCATCGGCGGGTTGCAATCGGAGGCGGCAGCGGCAATGATGTGGTATCACCGATGAGCGATTGCCGATATCGCTATCGGCATTTCAATGGAGCATGGCCTGTGCATATATGAGTGACCGCCGATGGGCCAGACCCGGCGACCATACAGCGTTGTCTTCTATAGTGTTTTCGGATCCGCAATGTTCGCTGATATCGCATCGGCATTTCGCTGTCGGGATGCCAAAGTGGACAAGGTCTTTACCTTCAGTTATCTGCCGATGCGATGGGCCGGATCCGATTGGTGTACTGAGGTCCTTTTTATAAATTTCAAATCCGCGCTTAAGCCACTTTTAATGATTTTTGGCGCATTTTCTGTGTTTAATGAAATATAAAAATACAAGGGGCGGACCCGATAGAAAAGATATATGTGTGAGGGCCTTTGACATTTAAAAAATAGTAAGGTGGGCAGTATTTATAAATGGCGCGGAAATGATTAATGCAAGCATGCAGCAGTACAGCGCAGTAGGTAGCTGTCTTCAATCGACAGTATGGCCTAGCAGGAAAGAAGATGTGCCCAAAACAGATCAACATTTATCAGTCATGATTGACCCGTGGTTGGGACTTTCAAGTCCAGATAAAGCATTGTGGGCGGGAATGAACAGTGTAGCAGTGTTTCAGTGTCGCCAAGCCAGGCAATCATATTAGAGCCGTTCAATAATTCAACAGCAGCATTTAATCAGCAGTATGGCCGAGGAGGAAATAGGACGCCACAGATCCAGTCAAAGCATTCAGTGGTTATGGGATTTTCCCATACTTCGTCTCACCTGCCCTAGAAGGATCGCAGAGCACCAGAGAGGGACAAACCTATTCAAAGCACTGCCAGATTTGTACCAGAGGCCCATTCTTGAATGTAAATATGGTTGGTGGGCATTTATAGGCTCCTCCACGAATTGTTCAGCAGAGATATTTTGTATTGTAACAGTATATATACCCAGAACAGAGATGTAATGGATTGATGAGTGTTTGATGAATGAGAGCTTACTGTAGCCTTTTAACTCCTGGAGACTGTTAATACTATGAGACCTGCAGCTTCTGGTCTTGATTTCCATTAATACAAGCTTCTTTTGCTGTCACTTGCTCACTTTTCACTTCTGCTTCTTATTCTGGGCTGTGCCTGCTTGCATTTGTTGATGTGCTGTGAATGTTTGATATCAGAGGGGCTGTCATCCCACCTCTGTATTATGATTTAGTGGCTCGTTGAAATTGTTTGCAGGTTGCTGTTGTTCAAATAGCAGAGAGCTGTCATCCTCACTGTCTATTAGATAACAGTCGTGCAGATCCTCTAACTGATTGTAACTGGCCAGCACAGAGTTCAGTGCATCTGCTGGTGCAATCAGTCTTCTCCATTATCACTTTTATCTTAAACTGTGAGTAGTTGGTGGTTGAAAGCCTTGTAGTTTGGGGGTCTTCACCCATGCCTGGGGTAAATCATAGTAGGAGTGGTTATTCAGCTTAAAGGTGCTGCACATCTTCCATTCATCCATCATTTTATCCAACAAAAACTGTTAAATTTTTAATGTTCCTGAGCATCACTGATTTACAACCTAGGTGAGTTTCTTGGGGTGATAACATTAATTGGCACCGTTGCCGGGGAGAGGAGAATCGAAGCTCAACTTCCCTGGGAGACAACACAGCTTCAAACTTTGATGACAGACAAGGTTTGAACACAGATTTTGGTTGTAATCATCTGTCTGGCGACTCCACTGGAGGAAGGCCATCCTTTGGCGACTCCACATTGAAGTTCTGGCGAAGTTTGTGAGGCATACTAGAAGAAATCCGCAGAAGTCTCCAGCTGTTCCAGTGCCTGACCCTGAAAAGATTGTTAACCCGAAGAAAAAATTGCAGAAAGGAGCATCGGGATCAGGTAAGCCCAAGAAATCTAATTTATCTCTGTATGAGGAGTTTTTAGTTGAAGATACACAGTCTGAAGATTTAGAGCCTAGTACTATTAAGGGAGAAATACATACAGAGATTCATAAAGCTCCTTCTCCATTTAGTTCCCATTTGAATCTGAGTCCGAAGAAAGTTTCCCATACTGTCCAAAACATCCCAATATCATTCCCATCCATTACATTATCTCCTACTGCTCCATCTGTTAGTATTCTTCCGCATATTCCAAACATGGAAGGACAGCAAGCACCTACTAGGATTGAAAGGATTGTTGCTGCTAGATATGGACCTTTGATATTGCCTACACCTTTAAATGCCATGCCTACAGGAGAATATCAAAAATATATGCCCAAATTTACTGGAACAGAAGGAGTTACAGCAGAAGAACATCTTGAAGCTTTTTATAGTTATGCTGATAATTTAGACATAAGTGAGAATGATGTATGGATGAGAGTTTTTGTTCAGAGTCTTGATGGAGAGGCTAGGAAATGGTTTAGAGAACTACCCCAGAGATCTATAACAGATATAGAAGCATTAGATGATGCATTTTTGAAGCAATGGGGAGATAAGAAGGACTTGCTGTATTATCATACAGAGTTTGGAAACTTGAAAAGAGAAAAGGGTGAGTCTTTGCCTGACTTCAATAAAAGATTTAATAGAATGTATAGTAAAATACCAGCTGAGGTAAAGCCTACCCCTACTACTGCCAAACTCACATATGCCAACGCTTTTGATTCTAACTTTTGCTTATTATTGAGAGAAAGACGATGTGCTACGCTGGGTGATATGCAAGAGGCAGCCTTGGAGGTGGAATCAAATATTATGGCAGCTGAAAAGTTAAAGAGTCAAGGTGATAGAAGAAGGCCTAGAGCTGAGGCTTCTTCTTCCACTGCATCAACTTCCGAGCCTAAGTTAGACAAAATGACCAAAATGATAGAGTCATTGGCTGCTGAAATTTCTAAGTTAAAGGTTGATCAGACCTCAGGCAAAACAAGGCAGCAAAACACATTTGTCCCAAGAAATCCAAACCCCTTCAGAAAAGCAAATGAACAGCTACAGATTATGCAAAGGGCTGAAGAAGCAAGAGAAGATCATAAAGTAAAAGCTCCCTTTCAGAATGCAGTCATGGAGGGTGAACGATCCGAAGAAGACGAGGATGAAATTCACTGCTTGGAGGATAAAGGGAATGCTGCATTTTTAACATTGGCCGAATATGAAGAGTCATTGCTGCAAGGGCAAAACAGCCAGAGGTGGGACAGTGGTGCTGTTCTGCAATCTGATGAACAGCAGCAAAGATATAATCTAAGATCCAATGCAAAGAATGTCAAAGAAAATACTGCGCAAGAAGCAGCTGCTCGAACAGTGCCACAAAATAGCAGGCAAAGAAGACCAGCAGCTGATCCTGTCACCCTCAGAGCTCCAGTTCAAGAGGTAAAAACTGCTGATAAAGTATCCTCTTCTTTTAGTTTTGAGTCAGAAATTCAGAAATTGAAAATAGCTATGCCTATTGCTGAGTTGGTCAAGAGCGAATTGTTTAGAAAGCCCATCCTTGAAGCCCTTGAGCTAGAGCCTAACCAATCCTCCATTGACTCTGTCAATTTGCAAGACGACAAGCCTGCTATTGTGCTTAGCCCCATGATTGAACCTGCAGATGATACTTCTCCATCTTTCTACGTTTCATTAACTATCCACGATAAAATCCTCCACAATTGCCTGCTAGACACAGGGGCCAGTCACAATTTAATGCCAAAAACTGTCATGGAAGAGCTAGGCCTTGATATCACCAGACCCTATCATGATTTGTTCTCATTTGATTCAAGGAAGGTGAAATGCCTTGGATTAATTAAGGATCTGGCCATTTCCCTAACCCAGTTGCCCATGAAAAGTATGATGATGGATATAGTGGTGGCCGATGTTCCTCCTAAGTTTGGTATGCTGTTGTCTAGAGGGTGGATTAAGAGACTAGGAGGGACATTACAGAATGATCTGTCTTATGCAATTGTCCCAGTGTTTGGAGGAGAAAGCAAGAGGTTATATAGAGAAGCACAGCTGGCATATGTTATTAGTGATGAGAAGAATCCTACAAACCATCCCATATATGCAGTGGACACTGATTTTGGGGCTTGCATCCTCCAAATAGAAGAATCTCAGAAGGCTGCATTGCATATCCGGAAACCGGCAGCTCAGGCTGAACATGACATGGGTGGTCAGATTTGGGAAATGTTTTTTGATGGAGCATGTACCAAGGAGACTGCAGGAGCAGGGGTGGTGCTAGTGTCTCCACAGCAAGAAACAGTTCAGTTATCTCTAAAGCTGGTTTTTCAGGTGACAAACAACGTAGCAGAATATGAAGCACTGCTGTTGGGCCTTTATGAAGCCAAAGATAGAGGAATAAAAAATCTGAAGGTTTTTGGAGATGCTGATCTGATAATTCAGCAAGTAAACAGAACGTACCAAGCAAAGCACCCAAGGCTGAAAGCTTATAGAGATGAGGTATGGAGAGTCAAAGAGTTCTTTGATTTTTTCTGCATTTCATATATTCCTAGAGCCCAAAATCAGCTTGCTGATTCCCTTGCTGTCTCTGCTAGTTGGTTCATCCCTCCATCGCCTCCCAAACTAGTTTATGAGGTACAAATGAAGTATAGACCCTCTTTGCCTGATAATGTCCACCATTGGAAGGTTTTTGATGATGATAATGAGTTAAGTAGGTTCCTTCAAGTCATTGATGAGTTCTCTGAAATGCAAATTGACCAAAACGATGATGCTTTGTTAGAAGATCCCAAGTCCCAGCTTAGAAATAAAATTGGCAAGAATAGCATAGTCCAGCTTCCTAGTAACCATAATCCTAAGGGTCTAATTCCTCTGGAGAAATTGTTTGACCACAATGATGTGCCTTACAGAACTGCCCAAAAAGAGGATCAGTCTCAAGTCTACAAGCATGATATAGGAGGTCCAGATCAGCCCAAATTCATAAATTTGTCCACTAAGCTATCTGTTGATCAGAATGCTGAATATTGCAAATTAATGAGGCAATTTGCTGATGTGTTCGCTTGGGAGTACAGTGATCTGAAAACCTATGACAGGAGTATAATACAACATAAAATTCCGCTTGAAAAAGGCACTATTCCTTTCAAACAGAAGCTGAGGCCAATGAATCCTATGCTCCTTCCTCTGGTTGAGAAAAAAATTAAAAAGTTGCTGGCTGCTAAGATTATAGTGCCTCTCAGATATTCTAAATGGGTGGCCAATCTGGTTGTTGTGAGGAAGAAGAATGGAGAAATCAGACTATGCGTTGATTTCAGGAATCTAAATAAGTGCTCCAAAAAAGATAATTATCCCTTGCCCAAAATGGAGCATTTGTTGCAGCAGGTCTCAGGTGCCAAAGTGATGTCTTTCATAGATGGGTTTTCAGGCTTCAATCAAATCGCTGTGCATCCAGACGATCAAGAAAAGACATCATTTACTACTCCTTGGGGCACGTTCATGTATGCAAAAATGCCGTTTGGGCTAATGAATGCTGGAGCCACCTTTCAACGCGCTATGGATATTGCTTTTGTGGGTGAAAAGGATAAATTCGTGTTGATTTATCTTGATGACATAACTGTTTATTCTGGCAGCCACCATGATCATTTACAGCATTTAAGAAAGGTGTTTTCGAAGTGCAGGAAGTTTGGAATTTCACTCAATCCCAAAAAGTCCCATTTCGCTTTAGAAGAAGGCAAACTGTTGGGGCATGTAGTGTCTGCTGCAGGTGTTCAGATCGACCCAGAAAGGGTAAAAGCAATTCAGGCCTTGACTCTTCCACGATCAAAGAAAGATATACAGTCTTTTCTTGGCAAAATCAACTTTGTAAGGAGGTTCATTCCTAATTTTGCAGAGCTAGTCAAGCACATAACCTCCATGTTAAAAAAAGGAGCAGAGGTAAAGTGGACTGATGCGGCCAGAAGATCTTTTGAGTCCATTAAGATGGCTATTGTGGAAGCTCCCACTTTAATAAGCCCTGATTATAGCAAGGAGTTTCACCTGTTTTCATTTGCCTCCAAGGATACCATTGCAGCCGTTCTGTTGCAGCAAGATGAAGCAGGTCAAGAGCATCCAGTTGCCTTTTTCAGCAAAAATCTGAGGGATGCTGAACTAAGGTATGATATTATTGAAAAGCAGGCTTATGCGCTTATCAAATCTTTAAAGGCTTTCAGAGTATACATATTGCATTCCAAAATAGTTGCATATGTCCCTTCTGCCGCAATAAAGGATGTTTTAACGCAGCCTGATGCCGATGGAAGAAGAGCGAAGTGGATTGCAAAAATAATAGAATTCAACATAGAGCTGAAGCCCACCAAGCTGGTAAGAGGTCAGGGGCTTGCTAAGCTGTTGGCTGAAGAAAATTGCAGATCTCTGGACATTGATTTCTTGTTCAATGTAGCAGAAATTGGCCAAATAGAAGAACATGAAACAACCGAAGCGCAGAAAGGACAGTCGGTGGCCGAGAACCTAGCTTCATGTAGCTGGTATACTGCAATAATAAATTTCCTGCTAAATTTAGAAGTTCCTTCAGAATTTTCGCAAAGCCAAGCAAGAACGTTAAAGCTCAAGGCAACGAAATATTGCATCAATGGTAGCTTGCTTTATTGGAGGGATACATCTGGAGTGTTTTTAAGATGCCTGGATAAACAACAGTCAATAGAAGCTATGCAGCAGTTCCATGACAGCATGTGTGGAGGACATCATTATTGGAGGACTACAGCCCAAAAGATTCTCAGAGCCGGGTATTATTGGCCCTTTTTATTTTCTGATGTATTTGCTTTTGTTAAATCTTGTGACAGGTGCCAGAGATTTGAAGGTAAGCAACAGTTGAAATCCCTGCCTCTAAAGCCAATCATTGCAAAAGGACCTTTTCAGCAGTGGGGCTTGGATTTCATTGGTGAAATCAACCCACATTCCAGTGGCCAGCACAGGTGGATATTAGTCGCCACTGATTATTTTACAAAATGGATTGAAGCAATCCCAACAAGGAAGGCTGATCATAATGTGGTAATGAAATTTTTATCAGAAAACATTTTCAGCAGATTTGGTTGCCCACATAAGCTTATAACAGATAATGCAGCAGCCTTCAAGGCAAAAGAATTGGTGGAAATGTGTGATTCAATGGGCATTAAACTTGTGCATTCCACCCCCTATTACCCCCAAGGTAATGGTCTAGCAGAATCCTCTAATAAAAGTCTGATTAGGATTATAAAGAAGCTGTTAGAGGAAAATAAGAAGAATTGGGATGCCAAGCTCAAATATGCACTTTGGGCAGACAGAGTGACTATCAAAAGATCCACAGGTTGCTCTCCCTTCAAGCTGGTATATGGTACTGATGCCGTTTTTCCCATTCAACTTACCCTCCCCGTGGCAAAGCTGCTCCAAACAGCACAGAATGAAGAAGATGATATGGCCAATAGAATCACTGATTTAACAGAATTATATCAGATCAAAGAGCAGCTGATTGAAAAGGCTACAACACATCAACAGAAGGTCAAGGAAGCCTTTGACAAGAAGACAAAAAGAAACAATTTCCAGGTTGGGGATTTGGTCATGAAGTGGGATGCTTTTAAAGAAAAGAAAGGCAATCATGGGAAGTTTGATGCTCTCTGGACAGGCCCTTTCATCATTTCACAGATTCAAGGGAACAATACCTTCATACTGAAAAGTATGGGAGGAGAAACAGTCTTTGATGGCCCAGTTAATGGGCGATTTCTGAAGAACTATGTGATTTAAGGTCTTTTGGCCTTAAAAAATGTAAATATTCTGCTTTTATCAGTTTTTAGTGTAGCTGTAATAGACTCCATGCCCAATGGAACACTAGGGATTTTGGCTAATTTGTTTGCTGCTGAAAAGGCATTGATCTGCAGGTTCTTGAGACCTCACAGGGAGGATCTCATCCCCAGAAGGAGCCAGTGTTAGCGCTGCTATGCAAAAGGCGTAAAAAATGAATTTAAACACTCTCGAAGGCTGCAAATACCTTCATAATCATCCCGAAGGAACCATCGATGCTGTCAAAATCCTCATTGTTGGGCCAAAATGATCTATCGGGAGGCCTGAAACACTCCGAGACAAGCAAAAAATTTAAAATCACAGGCCTAGCAGTTCAAATGAGTGACAGCCGTTTGATCCGGCCGATCATCGGTCCAGATCGCATCGGCGGGTTGCAATCGGAGGCGGCAGCGGCAGTGATGTGGTATCACCGATGAGCGATCGCCGATATCGCTATCGGCATTTCAATGGAGCATGGCCTGTGCATATATGAGTGACCGCCGATGGGCCGGACCCGGCGACCATACAGCGTTGTCTTCTATAGTGTTTTCGGATCCGCAATGTTCGCTGATATCGCATCGGCATTTCGCTGTCGGGATGCCAAAGTGGACAAGGTCTTTACCTTCAGTTATCTGCCGATGCGATGGGCCGGATCCGATTAGTGTACTGAGGTCCTTTTTATAAATTTCAAATCCGCGCTTAAGCCACTTTTAATGATTTTTGGCGCATTTTCTGTGTTTAATGAAATATAAAAATACAAGGGGCGGACCCGATAGAAAAGATATATGTGTGAGGGCCTTTGACATTTAAAAAATAGTAAGGTGGGCAGTATTTATAAATGGCGCGGAAATGATTAATGCAAGCATGCAGCAGTACAACGCAGTAGGTAGCTGTCTTCAATCGACAGTATGGCCTAGCAGGAAAGAAGATGTGCCCAAAACAGATCAACATTTATCAGTCATGATTGACCCGTGGTTGGGACTTTCAAGTCCAGATAAAGCATTGTGGGCGGGAATGAACAGTGTAGCAGTGTTTCAGTGTCGCCAAGCCAGGCAATCATATTAGAGCCGTTCAATAATTCAACAGCAGCATTTAATCAGCAGTATGGCCGAGGAGGAAATAGGACGCCACAGATCCAGTCAAAGCATTCAGTGGTTATGGGATTTTCCCATACTTCGTCTCACCTGCCCTAGAAGGATCGCAGAGCACCAGAGAGGGACAAACCTATTCAAAGCACTGCCAGATTTGTACCAGAGGCCCATTCTTGAATGTAAATATGGTTGGTGGGCATTTATAGGCTCCTCCACGCATTGTTCAGCAGAGATATTTTGTATTGTAACAGTATATATACCCAGAACAGAGATGTAATGGATTGATGAGTGTTTGATGAATGAGAGCTTACTGTAGCCTTTTAACTCCTGGAGACTGTTAATACTATGAGACCTGCAGCTTCTGGTCTTGATTTCCATTAATACAAGCTTCTTTTGCTGTCACTTGCTCACTTTTCACTTCTGCTTCTTATTTTGGGCTGTGCCTGCTTGCATTTGTTGATGTGCTGTGAATGTTTGATATCAGAGGGGCTGTCATCCCACCTCTGTATTATGATTTAGTGGCTCGTTGAAATTGTTTGCAGGTTGCTGTTGTTCAAATAGCAGAGAGTTGTCATCCTCACTGTCTATTAGATAACAGTCGTGCAGATCCTCTAACTGATTGTAACTGGCCAGCACAGAGTTCAGTGCATCTGCTGGTGCAATCAGTCTTCTCCATTATCACTTTTATCTTAAACTGTGAGTAGTTGGTGGTTGAAAGCCTTGTAGTTTGGGGGTCTTCACCCATGCCTGGGGTAAATCATAGTAGGAGTGGTTATTCAGGTTAAAGGTGTTGCACATCTTCCATTCATCCATCATTTTATCCAACAAAAACTGTTAAATTTTTAATGTTCCTGAGCATCACTGATTTACAACCTAGGTGAGTTTCTTGGGGTGATAACAGTACCAACTAGCAGTATGCTGACCATCTATTGTCTATTTACAGAGATTTACACAGGTAGTAGCAAAGATCACCCTTCTCGCTTATTGAATCAATCAATCAGATACCAAAATCCTTATGCATTCAGTTTTATATTCAGATCTAAGAAAACTTCATTGGCAGACAACAATAAAACAATAGAATTGATCAGATAGATCAGTCAGATCTGAAGAAGAGGCTTTTCTTTTGTATACACTATTTTGAAGAGTAGAACCTGTGTGTACGCGTGCTTTTGCAGAGACGAACCAACGTACATAACTACAAATATTAACTCATAACTTCGTTGCACTTCTAGACTTCAGACAAATCTAGATCACGACATTTAAAGAATAAAACAGGTGTACATAATCATATCTAGCTCATCCAATATCAGATCATTCAATAATATGTCATTTCAGGTCCCATGATCCTCATCCAACATTGAATTCAAGGTGCACAAAGTATTTTAGATCAAATCACAAACATAGCCCCTGCAACATAAAATATACTTCAGATAGAAGTATTCCTTAGAAACCCATACTCTTGCACACTTTGCCTTATGATCTTCTCCTCCTTATATAGCTTTAGGTCCTTTGTCAATACCTTGGACCAAAACTACTTAGGACCAATACCTTGGACCAAATACCTAGGGTCAATACTTTGGACCAAATACCTTGGACCAATAGCTTGGACCCAAAATACCTTGGACCAAAACCTTGGTTTTCCAACATGTACGCTCTTTTCCTCCTGTGGGAGTGCATGTATACCTATACGCTCTTTTTGTTCTGTGGACTAGTGTGTATACGTTGTTTTGACTAAGTGGACTTGTGTATACTTCTTAAACTTCTTTTCATCAGCCTTTTCCTTTACCTTGTTTATTCTAATCAGTAGACCTTAGTTCCATTTTCTTGCTCTTCTATACCATTGCCCTATTACCTCTTAATATACCCGTTGTACTGTGAGTTGCCTTTTACCAAAACTAAATTGACCTGTGAGTGAGTTTCCATCAAGAACAACACTTGTATCATAATGCCAACAATCTCCCCCTTTGGACTTGATAACAACCATGAAGGTGTTGATTACTGCAAGCTATAGAAACTGTTAGAGATAACATGCAACACCAAAATACTCTCCCCCTTTGACATCAAGTGCAAAGGACGAACCAAGCAACTTTCCTCCTTTGATATACATTATGTTGTCCATGCTCCCCCAAAGTACATGTCGAGTTTGTAGAGATATGATTCAAAAGAATAACATGACTCTATAACTCAACTAAGTGAGTATGACCTCCTTATGACCAATGACTCATACATACATCAATCACCCAACCAAGTGGGGATATACCAAATGTTTATACATGACAGAAATACAACAAATATTACATCATCCAACCCATGAAAAGTGGGGGTACAAATTACATAATTTGTCCAATAGGACCCATTCAAATATATAAGAAGTCATATCACACCCTAGACCTTTACATGATTTAAACAAAAATGATATAAATATCTGAAGCCATAGCTATACTTAGCAACCATAATGTCAACAATTCAGAATGCGTGTGAAGGCTAATGCTCCCCCCGAACCTATGCTACCTGGGCATTGTCAACAAGTCATTCATCAAGGCATCTTTGTTAGTCAGATAAAAATCAATGAACAAAGCATATTGTCAGACTGTAATCATCAACATCAGACAGAGCACCCATATTAGAGTTTGACCCACAGTTTTTTTCTGTCAGAGAAACATATACGCTCCTTCAGCCACAGAAACTCGAGTGTATACGTGACTAAAATTCATGAAACCTGCGTATAATAACCTTCCTTTGAAAAAATGGAATTAATAACAGGATGATGCAACAACTACTCCCAGCTTTTGTCTAATATATTCAAATGTTTCTCTGGGTAGTGGTTTAGTGAATATATCAAAAACCTGTTCTTTGGAGGGAACATACTCCAATTTGACCTTTTGTTCAAGAACTTTCTCTCGTAGAAAATGGTACTTGATGGGTATGTGCTTGGTCTTGGAGTGCATGACTGGATTTTTTGAAATACTGATGGCACTTGTATTATCACATAGAATGGAGATGGGTGGAGTACATGTGATCTGAATGTCTTTCAATGTTTGCATCATCCAAAGTAGTTGTGTGCAGCAAGATGCAACAACCACATATTCTGCTTCAGCTGTAGATAAGGCAATCGAACTTTGTTTCTTGCTGAACCATGACACTAATCGAGAACTCATATAGAATGCACCTACACTAGTGCTCTTTCGATCATCAACACTTCCTGCCCAATCTGCATCTTTATATGCATGAAGAGTAAGGTCTGTATCTTTAGGATACCAAAGTCCAAAGTCCCGAGTTCCTTGAAGATATTTGAAGATTCTTTTGACTGCCTGGAGATGTGATTCCTTTGGATTTGCTTGTTCCTACTGTATGCATGATGTCAGGTCTGGTACCTGTTAGATAAAGCAGACTTCCAATCATAGATCTGTAAGTTGGTTGGTTTACTGCTGGCGATTCATCGTTAGAGCTAAGACTACATCCTATTACCATTGGAGTAATACTAGTTTAGAATCTTCCATTCCATACTTCTTCAAGGTCTGCTTGAGATATTTGGTTTGTGAAATAAAGATACCATCTTTTGTTTGCTAAACTTGTAGACCAAGAAAAAAAGTAAGTTCACCAAGTAAGGAAATTTCAAATTCTTGCTGCATTACTGAAGGAAAATTCTGACTCATGGATTCTTCATTGCTACCAAAAATGATATTCAACATAAGCAACAATAATTAGCAATTTATCATTTTCAATCTTTGTTTATAAATTGCTATCTGCAGAACCTTTTGTAAAACCTTGTTGTTGTAGATATTTGTCAAGGCGGTAATACCAAGCCCTTGGAGCCTATTTCGGACCATAGAGAGCTTTGAATAATTTCCAAGAATGAATCCTTCTGGTTGTTCAATATAAACTTCTTCTTCTAAATCTCCATTAAGGAAGGTTGATTTTACAGTCATTTGATATACTTTGAATTTTCGAAAACTAGAAAGAGCAAGAAACATTCTTATGGCTTCAAGTCTGGCAGCAGGTGCAAAAGTTTCTTCAAAATCTATACCTTCTTGTTGAGCATACCCTTTACAAACAAGTTTGGCCTTGTTTCTAATAACTTCTCCATTTTCATTCAACTTGTTCTTAAATATCCATTTTGTCCCTATAATATTTTTATCATGAGGTCTAGGAACTAATTCCCAAGTATCATTCTTTTCAATTTGGTCAAGTTCTTCATCCATGGCCTTAACCCAACATTCATCTTTGCGGGCTGCATTTACATTTGGAGGTTCGGTGGAGGATAGTAATGCTAGATAGATTGAGGTCCCTGCAAGAGTTCTTCTTGTTTGTATATCAGCCCCCTTTTCTCCTAGAACTTGAGATTCTGGATGATTCTTCTGAACATACCTGGATGGAGTCTTTTCCCTGTCTCTTGTATCTTCTTCTCCTAGTGCTTCATTGGTTTCTTCTTCTATATCATTTTGATTTGATGTGGGAAATCATTCCCCAACTTCCTCACTGTCATAATTCTCTTTTGATTTCATCTGTTCCGAATTTCTCCATGCTTCATCAACTACAACATCAATGCTTTCAACAATTCTTCGAAGTCTTTTATTATAACATTTGTATCCTTTACTTCTGGAAGAATAACCAAGAATAATACCTTCATCTACTCTAGGTTCAAACTTACCAAGTTTTTCATCAATCCTTTTGATAAAACATTTTCTTCCAAAAACTCTAAAGTGTTTTACAGTATGAGGCTTACCATACCAAAGTTCATGTGGAGTTTGATTGCTATTTACCTGAACAATCGCTTTGTTGAGAATAGTCACGACAGCAAATGCAGCTTCACCCAGAAGGTTGCAGGAGTTCCAGATTCATCTAGCATAGCTCGAGACATTTGTTGAATTGTTCTATTCATCCTTTCTACCACACCATTTTGCTGAGGAGTTCTTGCAGTGGAGAATTGCCTTTTTATTCCATGTTGTTCACAAAAGTCAAAGAATTCATCTGATATGAATTCTCCCCCTTGATCAGATCTGAGACATTTGATTTTTCGATCTGATTCATTTTCAACTAAAGCTTTGAAGGCTTTAAACTTTTCAAATGCTTCATCTTTATGTTTTAGAAGACCTATCCAACACATCTTGGAAAAATCATCAATAAACAAAATAAAGTATTCTTCTCCACGAGGTGACTTTTTCCTTGTTGGTCCACATAAATCAGTATGGATGAGTTCAAGAAGCTTACTTGCTGACGCTTCCTTTTCAATTAAGTGAATCTGGTTTGCTTACCGATTTGACATGGTTTAAATATGGTATTTTCTGGGATGTTGATATCTAGAAGATCACGAACTGCCTTGAGCCTGCATGCTTTTCTTATTTGAGAAAGCTTAGATGTCCCAATCTTTTATGCCACAGCTAGTTTTCATCTATTTTTCTGAGATAGCATTGTCGTTGTCCTCCTTTGAGTATGTATAAGTTGTTTGGAGTTCTTGTACCTTTGATCACGGTCTTTCCTGTATCAAGTTCACGAACGGCACATCCGTTTGATCAAAACACCACTTCGTTTCCTTGATCACACATTTGACTGACACTCAATAGGTTATGCTTTAAACCATCTACATACATGACATTTCCAACTTTAACCTTTTCTTTCAAGAAAACAGAACCTTTACCTTTAATGATAGCTGGAGTGTTATTTCCAAATGAGACATTCTTTTCTTTTCTAAAGCATTATATGAATGAAGTTTCTCTTTACAACCTTGTTATAGACATATTTGGGCATTGCAACCCCAACCATATATGTCCATAAACCAAGGGATTCTAAGTCCCTAAAAGTGTTGTTTCATACCATAAAGGAGCAAGGTCAGCTGATTACATCATCTCCCAGAAGTTCTCCATGAAAAACTACTCAGAACTAGTCAAAG
Organism: Pinus tabuliformis; assembly: GCA_031772625.1. Classification (NCBI taxonomy): domain Eukaryota; kingdom Viridiplantae; phylum Streptophyta; class Pinopsida; order Pinales; family Pinaceae; genus Pinus; species Pinus tabuliformis. The sequence continues at coordinate 1,117,567,992 of CM062817.1, forward strand.
CAGGACCATACAGACTACCCGGTCCTAAGGGTGTGATGCATACTGGAAAGCCCTTCTGTAGGGTGCGATGAGCGAGAACAGACAAATGGAAAAAGCAGTTTGCTAGGTGGAGACCCTGAGAATCTTCTAGAAGCTACTCATTTGACACTTGCCTCTCTGAATTTGCCCAAGGATGAGTAAGAGATCATGAAATCTCCAAGTGGAACCAATAACTATCAGAGAGATGACACTAATCAAAATCCCAGAAGCTGACTCACCCCCCTGCAAACATCTATATATGGATCCCTCATCCCAAAGATCCAAAGGCTGGAATTTTGTAATTTGCAAGGAAGTGCTGTTGGTTTCTCTTTGAAGACATTGTTGGGTGATCTTGCTTTGTATGAGGTGAAGAGGGCTTTCAAGCTGGGAGGATGGCACTGGGTCAGACCAAGTGGTTGTAATCCTCTCTTTTACTACTTCTATCAATAAAGATATTTGAGTTTTCCTCCATATTCTTGTATATCTCTGAATCTTGTATCGATATATGCATTTGTATGTTCAATATGTATCTGATCCTATATTGTTTATGGTGATAGATCTCTATGCTTTGATGGTATTATGTTGCTTTGACTCTACAGGTGCTCTTTGAAGCGGGACAAGTAAGGAAGGAGTGGCGAGGTTCTGTCAAAGGGGAAAGGAAACAAGCAAGGAGCCAAGCGAAAGACTGAGGTTGGTATTCTCTGCTTCTTTCTCATCTATCTCTCGTAAAGGAAAACACAAGTGACTTTAGTTTGTTTGTTTCTAAGATAACTACCCGTCTTAGTGGGACTAGTAGCTCTGAATAGACACTAGTTTTCCCGATAACAAAATGGTGACTCCGCTGGGGAGCGAATAGTTTGATTGCTTGTCTCTATTTGTTTGCCTCATAAACTATAGACGGAGCCTGAAGTTAAGCCAACTAGCCTTCGAACTGCATTTGCTATGCAAGTGCAATGTAGATCAATGCTACTTCAGTGAATCTCCAGGTTTGTTTATGAATTGAACAATTGACTTGCAAACATCCTAAGTGCCTTGGAGGTAGTTCAAGTAACATCATTAGATCAGCCCCTATACTTTGTATTTACTGACTATCATTAGCTCAGCCTAAATCCCTGAACTAAGCAGTAAATTGTGACCAAAAACAAAGTTAAAGTCTCGTCCCTGGACCATCGCACTATCTCCTTTTGGTAGATTAGATGCATCACACCTCTCGTGTGCAGTAGGTGGGATGCATCCCTATTTCCCTGTGTTACATGTGCGATGATCAGGTAACACTGTTTCTGCCTCCAGATTTTGGTTTTTTCTTCATTGTCTTCAACTTTATTCAGGAGTTTTGTTGTCTGTGATCAGTAGACCACTGTTGAAACTCCCTTCCTTTGCATTATTAAGCCTCTATTGTACAAAGAATTGTGAATGTTTTTATGTATTTTTCGCCATTTACAGTTCTTCTTTATAAAATAGTAGCTTAATCGATCTGTCGTCTTTTGATTTGAAAGTGTCGCAAGTGTCGTTTTCAGTCAAAGAAAAGAATCCTCCTCTTTTTGATAGTTGATTACACTATTACTCTTGTATTTGATCTGAATTGATAGTATTTCAAGTGTCGAAAGCAGTTTTCAATTCAAAATTGCAAAGTGTCGTCTTGTCTTCCTTTTGTTTTTGAAAAGAAAATCGTTAGTACTGTTGCTTTGAAAGAAGAGATAATTCAGATTTGTATTTGGCATTATTTTTGTCATTCACACATTAAGAAAGCAGAAAACAAATACATGCATGTGCATTTGCATGTAGACTGCTTGTTGATTTTGATTTAGGATAGTGCATCTAGTGTGTGTTCTCTGCTCTATGTTGAAAGGATTTCGCTTCTCTTTCCTTAGTAGCTAGGATTTTCATTGCAAAAAGAAGAGTAAACGACTGTTTATCATCTTAGATTGCATATTTAGGAGTTGTATATCTACATCACGTGGTGAACCTTAAAGGAAAACTTCTTAAGAAAGATCAACTGTAAAATAAATTCAATGAACATAAAAATGCTTTGGAACCTAACGCACAACATCTAGAAGTCTAGGCTAGAGATGTATTCCAACGTCGTAAAGCCTGGTAACTGTCACTTTCATCGTAGGTTGGGTGATTCCTCCTCTTTGAGATGACAAGTGTCAGTACGAACTTGTGCTCCCACATACCCTTGAGTATATATTGGGAGACCACAATAGGCTATATCCTTTATCCTTAGGAAGCCGTGTCTGCTGCCCTATCGATCGCAATGCACTAAACACAGCATTTGGGAAGATTGACTGTCGTACCGTAAAAAGTATTCTACAGTTTTTGCGATTGGTTTGGTAATCCCTCTGTCTAGATTTCCGGAGTAGTCTCTTTCGTTCCTTTTCAGACTCCTTAAAGGAAAAGGTCCATCTAAGCTCTTGCCACTCAGGCTCATTAAAAATCAAAGGCGACTAGAGTCATCTTTAGCTTTTTCTCGACTCTTAAAAATTGAAAAAGCAAGTTGTGTCAAAGTGTCTAAAATTCATTTAATTCGAAATAACATTCCCCTCTTATTTTGAGTTGATCAACCGCAATCGTGGAAGAAAGTCAATCAAAACCCCGTCATTCGAGGAGAATGACAAGTCAGCCATCTTTGACTCTGGAAACGAAACCATTCCGGGCCAAGTGGACTTGTTTAACTGGGTCAAAGTCTCTTGGCTTGTTTGAAACTTGTGTTTCAACATCCTCTGAGACTCCAGTTACTCCAACCATTTCTGGTATCCCTGCCTCTACAGAAGAAGTTCCGCAGTTACAAGAGGACATTAGAATTGATCCTAGTGTAACAGTAAACACTTCTATTCCTGAACCAACTCCATCTAGGGTTGATTCAGAAGGTGTTACCCCTCCAGCATCTGTCGCTGCAGAATCTATACCTTCTTCGGCACCAGAAATATTTTACGGACCTGACGGTCTACCTCTTCCACCTGGATTGATTGCTATAGAAGATATTACGGAGGATCTTCCATCCAGTACTCCATCACATTTTGGAACTGGGATCCACCTATATCCTTCTACTTCAGAAGTTAATACCCCTTCACCGCAAGTTCCTGTAGAATCGCTAGGAAGTCTTTTGGATAGACTCGATATGTCTGGACAACCATCGACATCTAGGACTGTGTCATCTGATACAGTGGTAGCAGAACCTCCTGCCACCACTCCGACGATGTTCGCTAGCATACCATCTGTCCCAACTAGCTCTCAACCACTAGAGGGAGTCCACCCAGGGACTGTTTCGACAATATGGTCTGTTCTCGTTTGTTCGTTCGGAATAATATCTGGAATTTCTTATGTTGAGTCTCAGCAGATTGATCCTTCACAACAGTATCAATTTGGGCTGTCTGGTCTACAAAAGCCAATCTTTCCCTTGAGCACTGGATTGCCGCTGTATGGGGGGTAGTATGCCCTTTCATTGTTCCCTCCAGGAGAACAACCATATGAGAGTTCTCAATTGAATTCGGGACAAAATGGAATCACATCCAGTGGTTGGGTGCCAATACTGCCTCAACAACCAAGAGTTGTATACTCAATGCAACCAAGCCTACCAGTGTTGAATATCCCCACTACACCAGCTATTGTGACGGTGTCGCAAGTACAAGCGTTGCCTGTTGTATGCCAACCTCAAGTTTCTCAAGTCGTAATACATCGACCTCTTGTCTCTACGACGCAACCGCAATCGCCGATTGGTGGCTCCTTAACTGGAGCGACTCGTGTTCAAATGGGTACTATTACCCCTCATCTTGGTCAAACATCTAGTATTGGGCAACAACAAATGGTTTCACAACCATGGCTGGTGCAACATCAACAACCGCAATTCCAGCAAGCTTATCAAGGACCTAAGCAACAAAACTTTGCAGGTAACGGGTAGCCGTATATTCAAAACAGTTATTATCAATCATCCCAAAATGGTTATGCCAAACAACCTTATCAAAGTTATCAACATCAAATACATCATGCTGGTATGCAAAGACCCACTGCTCAGGCGATCCCATCTTATCCTGGGTATGCTTCGCCGAACCTGAATCAACAGTTGCCCTTTGTGGCGACTTTAGAGTTACCCGATCTAAGTTGGTTAACAAACGATCCAATTGCTTATGCCCCTTGGTGGCCGACGATTCCTCATAAACTTCCGTCAGATATTCCTGAATTCAATGGAAATCCGGGTGAAGATCCATCGAATCATGTGATGACCTTTCATCTATGGTGTTCCTCAAGCACTCTAAATGATGATTCGATTAGGCTTCACCTTTTTTAGCGAACGTTAACTGGTTCGACAACAAATGGTACATTGAATTGCCTAGAGCTTCATTTGATAACTTCGGCACCCTTGCCACCACCTTTTTAACCCATTTTCAGTTACCAATAAGGTATGAAACAGGAACAAAGCTTCTTACCAATTTCAAGTAGATGACGGCCACTCACATATCTGATCATATTCATGAGTGGCGACATTGTCGTAGAATGGTAAGAACATATGTTCCTGATCAGCTACTAGCTGAATGGTTTATCAAGTCATTGTTACCTTCTATTACAGAAGATGTGGAAAAGGGAGGAGTCGTCACTGAAGTGCAAGTTATTGCTCGTGCGCAATATCTAGACTTGATCTATACTTAGTCTGGCACGCTCTATGACAAAATCCCTGATGCTCCCAGACCAGAATTTTCCGTTCCTCCTCCTTCTAGCTCCAACAAAGACTCTCATGCTGGCGATGGCATGATAGGTACGACCAACACTAAATCCACAAAGGCTACATCTAAGAAAGCCCGTAAGGTTTCTGGTCAAAATGCAAATGAAGAACTTCTAGCCTCGGAGGTTAATGCCATGTCGACCGACAAAGGCAAAGAACCGAAGCAACTAGGGGGCAAGAAGAAAGGGAAGAGAAAAAAGAAGAAACAGGACAATTCGTCTCCTGAAAAATCTTCTGCAAACCCTTATGGGCAAAAGAAACCTAGTCAGCCATGCCTCATATGCGATGAGGACCATTGGACGAGAGATTGTCCATATAAAGCTGAAGTTAAGAAAATATTTAAGAATTCAAGAACTTCAGTAGTATTGACTGACCCATCTCCCAACCCAGGAACCAATCTGGTTGCTAGTGACAATGATTCCCCATCCCAAGTGCTTATGCTGTCCATTTCAAAACAGCAAAATGATTCTTTGATATTGACAAGGAATAAAGATTACGGGAATCCACAGCTGTCGAACAACAAGGCTACTGATCAACCTAGTAGTTCGACAACAACTTTGACCGAAGTTGTGCCACCCATCATTCCTGAGCTAACGATAAAGCTGCCAAAGGGAGTAGTACAAAAATCGACATTTAATCCTCGTGCCAGAGCGGCACAAAATTATAATATAGTAGAGGACTTGGCCCAATCGCCATCCGCTATGTCGACACTTGAAGTACTGCAAAATTTCCCCTCCCAAAAGCAGGCTCTATTATCAGCAATAGGTGGGATTGACCCAACGGATTCCAATCTTGTGGCCTTTAATCATAAAGGATATGAACCTCAGTTACCAGCTCAACTCGATTTCCTCATTCAAGTGAAAGCCCTCAACCAAACTGTTCATCGAACAATTATTGATGAGGGGGCATCTACATGTATTATGTCAATGAGTTGTTGGAAAACTTTAGGCTCACCACCCTTGTCGTGATCGTAAATGACGTTAAAAGCATTTGATGGACGGACATACACTCCATATGAAATTTTAAGTAACTTACAAGTTGAACTGGGGGGTGAAACAGTAGAAATTGATGTTGAAGTTATCGATGGAAACCTCTACTACAACATCCTACTGGGAAGGCCCTGGATTTATGCTATGGCCGCTGTTGTGTCGACATACTTCAGAAAGATTGCATTTCCTTTTCAAGGAGGAATTACAATCGTCAACCAACAAACCTTTCTCCCCAACAGTTCACAAGTTATAGGAAGCATCCCGATGATCCATGGAAGCTCTCATTCGCTTCAAAATATCAGAGTAGGTCTGCTAAAAGACCCTACATTGATGGGTACTTTTGCCCTACTGCCTTAGAGTATCTGGCGGAAGTGGCCACGGTGGAAACCTGCAATATGATATCTTCTATGTCTAAAAGATTCAGAAGATTCCTGAACATTTTGTCAGCATGGATCATCGCCATTTTAGAAATATTGTAGCAATCATTTTTCTTGGCCTAGGGGGCAAACCCAAATCAATGCTCATCGAGTGTTTGGATAGATAGGTCTAAGGAATATGGCACCTCTTTAGATCCTTGGTCGCATGTACATTCTATAGACGAAGGAATCATTCAGTCAATGATGATAGGAGAGGCACCATGGGAAGATTACCAACATCGTTCAAATCTTCCGGATCACCACGAGGATTATTCCAACAACCTTAATCATCCTTCATTTTTTGATTTTCTATCAAATACTGTAAATACAGTGGATTATGAGGATAGTTCTTTTACTGTGTCAACCTCATTAAAAATTGAAACAACTCCCTTTCCAAATCGAGTCTTTGATTACGATCTCCTAAAATCCAAGTCGATTCTTTCAAAAATATCGAAGGTAAACCTTCATTCCAACTACCTCGTTGAATGCAATGAAGCTTGGGGGGCATGCATCTCGATTTGCGTCACTATGCTGGGGGCATGCGAACTTATAACAAGCATAGTTTCTCGTTTCAAGCTTGTGTAAACATGAAACCGAATCTGAGCATATGTTTTCGCATGGTTCAAGCTCATTAAAAAATGAACCAGGCCATGAGCAGTTTTACGCGAAGTTCAAGCTCATTAAAAAATAAACCTAGCAATGAGCAGTTTTACGCGAAGTTCAAGCTCGTTAAAAAATAAACCTAGCAATGAGCATATGTTCCACCAGAGTTTAAGCTCATTAAAAAATGAACCCACCTTTGGTAAATAACCATTGCGATCACATTATTATCAGCTTTTGAGCCTTGGTCATGTTCTTACCATCACCTCCACTCTTTTTTAGCCGATCATACGCCTCCATTTGATTGTTTACCCCTTTTGAGGAACAGCTGCGACGAGTGATCCTATTAGCCACCTTCTTTACACTGCCATGATTGAAAAAGTTCCAAACATTACCTGGAACTAGCTGCTATCCGAAAACATCACTCGTTCCTCAAAAAACGAGTCTCCTTTAAGCTCTTTTCATTTGACTTGTAAAATATGAAAAGATTGCCGAGCAATTGGCTTCTCCAGCTCGTTAAAGTGATTGGAAGTGCCATCCCTCCTATAGATTTTAATCTTTTTGGACCTGAGGGATTATTGCACAAAAAGATAGAGCGTTTGTCTTGTTTGGCTCATTAAAACTATCGAAAAGCCATCCCTTTCTGTCATGCGGAAAGAGTCGATAGTGCGGACACAACCAACCTCCCTAGAAGCAAAAGCTTTCTAGTGACAAACAAGACAAATAAACACTACCTTTCTCTAAACATGCATTGAGAATACAAGTAATCAGGGGGTCTTAACATACCTTTAGTCCAACGCTTTGTAGTAGTCCAGCCTCGCCGATCCGGATGAGCTCCTCCTTCTCTTCGAAACCTGCATTCACTAACAAGCCAAAAGATTAAATAGCACCTGATAAACTCATAAAACAATACATATCCATCATACAGACCAAGGAGTATATGAAACAAATCATGAATAACAATCTGTTGAGAAAAATGAGTTCATTTGTATTAAGAGGAAACAAAAGGAACCATTACAACCTGAGCCTTGGTGTTGTGCAAGTCCCTCCTAGGGTCCAGCAAGAGTTTTCCTTTACTTTGATCAGCTCACCCACTCTCAAATAAGGCTAGGAAAGGATGGGAATCTCTCCTCTCAAGCTTTACAAGGGAGTCCTAATTCCAGCAGCATCTACCCTTAGGAATATTCAGCTTTCAACCTCCCCTCCCTTTGGCCCAATGCCTGTATTTATAGTGCTCTAGAGAAAGTTATTCAGGTCCACCATCAATGGGATAAGCCCCTCTTTGGATGGGATAGCTCCCCTCTTGATGGGATAAGTTCCTCTTTGGTAGGGATACATGAACCATCTGGAGGCGCTTCATACACGTCAAACAAGCTTCTAGAATGCTCTAGAAATGACCACAAGTAACTTTTTTGGAGTGAAACTTGCGCCTTTTGACCTTTACAGGAGTACGCACCCATTGCTTTATAGACAGAGCGTACAAGTACGCAGGTATTGTGAACTTGGGGTGCGTACAAGCAGGTAAGGCTAAGAGAAACTGCATACCCAGAGATATATAGATTTTTAATGACTTTCTCTCTTTCTTGGAGTTTGACATGGAGAGCAGAGGTATGAGGCTTGCCAAGGAGGATAGTATGACAGTTGATGAAGCCATACTAACTGCAAATAGTCATGGTGACAAATTTTAGTGTAACAGATTGCCCCCTAAAGTGAGAAGCCTGTAGTAGATTAGGGTTTCATATCATCTAGGAAGGGTGAAGTACTTTATCATTTCAAGGATTATCTTGTGGAGAGCCCAGTCGGAACCTACAAGTATTCAACACAAAATACATATATATGATCATATCATCGCTGAGGTAGGCATTCCCATACTCAGATTGAAAACTTTAACTAATTGACTATCTACTGCTCTGATACAGGAATGATTCTGCAGTACATCATAATCATAGACTTTTGTAGACACAGTATGGACGCAGCCATCTGTTTATAGTTAGTCTACTGTATAATGAATACAAAACTCCTCGCAGCCTGGATGGTGGAAACTAGATCCAGGGTCTTCATTTCTACTTCCCGAACAGGTACGATTCTATCCATGCGAATAAATGAGTTGATGTCGAACATGGTAGAAACCACTTGATTAGCAGTCAATGATGTAAACTGTTAACAAGCGTGAGAGAAACCACCAGTGATGTCAATGGTTCTCAAAGTACCCAGTACAATCCATGAGATGTGAATGAATGAGTTGATGTCGAACATTTCACGGAATCCTTCGATCGAAAGTCAATGATGTAAACTGTCGTCAAAGGCGAGAAACCTGCCATTGATGCATGCAGACTTCAAGGTACTGACGATTCCTAGGTCATCTTTCTAGATAATGTGCTGATGTCGATAGAAAGTGACCCGTTGCAAGCAAGCCCACAACATGAAATCATAGATCAAGTTGAAGAAATGTAGCTGTAAGGACTGACTCAGGGATGGTCAAAATGGATGACGAGTATCTTGCAGATGAATTTTTATTGCAGAGACCTCTTGAACACATAACGACACGACAGATGGCTTGGTGACATTTGACCCAAAGTTAATACCCGGCTAAAGACTTTCAATGTGGTTTGATCAACTGTGAGGCAAAGGATTTCCCAACCCAGGTGAATGAAAAGTGTCGTGTTCAAGAGTGGTAATAAGGCTTCTTCTGAGACAAAGGATAACAAATGGGCTCATTTTTCTCTCTTTTCCCCCACCATTTCTGGCAAGTACCTCTTTATTTTTTACAAGCTTGAGGAGGATAACATATGCTTGATTATAAGCTCATCCTTCGGATGAGTCCAACTTAGTTTTGATTCGAACCCTAAGAAGGAGTGGTTCGTTCCTGTTTGTAATCGAACAGGTCCTTTACTGTGAAATTTTAACGAGTCCAGTATAGGAGAAACTCGACGTTTTTCATTTTTAGAGAGTCTGAAAAAACTTAAGAAGACTCCAGGTTTAACTTTTTCGTAAAGTTGTGTCTCCCAAGCCCGAAAAAGTATAAAATAATACTTGAGAGAACCGCTTAGTCTTGCGACCAAGGAGTACTTTCATGATTAGTGCCTCTGACCTGAAAAGTAAAAAGCGATCAAGGACACGTCATTTTATTTCCAGTATCGAGTTTGAAACGACAAAAACCCGGCAATCTTTTCCTGTTTTTACGGTCAGAAAAGAGCTATAAGGGAACCGTCTTTTAATTCCGTTTTAACGAGTGTAAAAGAAACGCTCAACAATATTTTCATGTTTTAGGAGTCAGAAAAAGGGCTTAAAAGATGACTCTGATGTTTTGGTTCGTGAAAAATGATAATTTTCCCTGAAAGTCCTTTCGTCCTGCACAAAAACGACACATTACTCATACCTGTTTAAGATAAGCAAAAATGCATTGAGAAATATCCTTCCATGGTGAAAAATAAACAAACTTAGCATTCATTTGTCCAAAAAACCTATAAAAAGACCTTTTACCATGTCATTTTTACCATTTTACTGTTGAGGGAGAGAAAAGGGCTTTTGGCAAGAAACTTCCCATGGACTTTGCAAAGAATCCGACCATCGGAATCGAGTGCCGTCTCTTTCAGGTATTTCACAACATCCTCCTCTTTGTTTTCATCCGTTTAGAATTTCATTTTAAGCCCTAGTTTGATTTTTTGGGGGCTTTGGGGTTTTAGGATCCGCTTTTCGGGGTACGCAGGTGCCCCATGGGCGACCTGCGTACCCCGACATTTTCGTTAATGGGAAAATGGCAGGAGTACGCAACATACCTTCAGAACAGCTGCGTACCCACACTCTGTTTTCTGAACGCGGGGTGCGTACTCCGCGCAAAGTGAATTTAAAACCCCAAATCTCAAAACTAAACCATTAATTTTTGATTTAATGAGGTCTAATGAATGTTTTCTGGTGTGTAGATTGCCCACCATGCTTGATTGGTGCGAAAGAGAACACGAAGATGTCGATTTGGCCGCAATAGATCATCAACCTTCCATTGATGCTTTGAAGGCATGCGGTCTCTACAAATACTGGGCCATACCTGGCATGAGGGCCCAGGTGCGATTCTTAGAATGACTGGTTGAAAGGTGGAACGTTCAGGATCAATGCTTCTACATCGGAGGGCACCAGCTCGAGATAGAGCCCTCAGACATATATTTTCTCACTGGTTTGCCAAATAGGGGCGAGCAACTGACTCTGTCCGGGACTAGGCCGGGTGGCCAATCCCTTGCTAGCCTCCGGCTAGAGTGGTGCAATAATCAGCACCAGGAGAAAGGGATAGAAATCAAATACATATCCCTGCCTGAACTTATGGTAATTGCCTTTACAGTTACCAGACTTTGCGGCGCAGCCGCTTTGCATATTGCCACCGGGTCCCAAATGCGGATGGCGATAGATTGCTACTGAGGCACCATTTTCAATTGGTGTGACGCTGTGTTGGTCAATATGAAGGGCCAACTGACTAGGGCAAAGAACGGGCAATTAAAGACCTTTGGGTATGGGCCTCTAGTTGTGAGCTTTGCCCTAGAGAGGGTTTCGATGCTGATCCCACAGCATCTCACTGTTGCAGCTGGGCCTCCTCGGGAGCCAAAGTTGATGCGATGGGTTGCGGTGATGGCCCGGCATCCTGATGAGGGAGCGGGAGTTGTTCGATTTCCTGCGGGTTACTTTCACTGGTTGGAGGACCAGGTCTTTGCGATCCAGGATTTTCCTTATGCCGGAGTAGATTTTCGCGGTGATCCGGACATGGTTCTTCCACAGGGAGAACAATGGGACGACAGAGGTACTTCATTTTTCACAAGTTTTTAAATTATTTACTTTTTTTGTTTGTTTTTTATATCGTCTCAAAACTGATAGTGACAATTTTCAAAATGCAGATGTAGGTCCACAGCGTCCGACCAATCTCCGGCCATTCGAGAGAAGAGTACCAGTTGCACCAGCACCGGCCCCACAGGATGCGGCCGCAGAGACCTTAGCCGAGTTGGAACAGGACCTAGAGCGTCTCACGGTGGGCATACCAGAGACGACTATAGACGATATTCCTATCCGACTTCAGCGCTATGTGGTCACAGTCCCAGGACCTTTCAGGAGGTTCCTGTGTAGGGTAGCGCGGGCAGTGGTGTCGTATAGAGAGCATCACCAGTGATTGGCTAGTCACTTTTTGTAGACACATGTGACATTTTGGTTTTTTGTACTTATCATTTTTGCCGATCATAAGGTGTTTTTCAACCTATGATCGAAGACGATGTATATTTTTTGACACACTCCTATATATATATATATCATTATTACCGGCTTATCTTGTTAAACATGTATGATGAAATGTTTTTAAATTTACATTTATGATTATCGCAAATGTCTGTCTAACATTCGAGAAGCAATTGCATCTGCTAATGTATTTAATGACCTTGGAATATGCTGATATTCAATGTAATCAAATTCACGTTCCAAGAGGCGCACTCTCAAAAATAACCTTAATAACACTGAATTTCTAATGGCATATACTCTATTAAGCTGTAATACAACGAATTCAGAATCTAACCTCACTATCAAACTCTGAATCCCAAACGAAATAGATTCAGATAATAACTCAATCACTGCACTGTATTCTGCAATGTTGTTTGTTGTTTGACCGAGGCTCACCCCATGCATAGAAACTAACTCTTCAGAGGGCGAATAGATAACCCAAGTTGCGGAAGAGATATTCCGTGTACTACGACAAGCACCATCAGCAAATCCAATGTACGTTTGGAGAGGCGTCGACATCTGCAATAAGAGTAAAACCGAGATAAGCCAGAATAACGACGAAAAACACACTCTCTAAGCTAAGCACACTGTCTATACTAACAAACACACCAGCTAGAAAGAAAAAATAACCTAACTAAATCTCCATACCCATCATTTAAGCATAATACCTCTTTAGGTAAAGTCCATTTCTAGGCTTACCCAAAGAGTCCCCATCAAAATCTACCAGCTCATAGGCCCCTTTTGCTAGCTTTCGCTTGACAATGTAGGGCCCATGCCACATAGGAATGAATTTGCCAACACCTAATTTATCGTTAGCTTGATCATATAATAGCACTAGGTCTCCTTCCGAAAAATTACGAGGGGTCACGTTGCGATCATACTGAGCTTTCATCCTTTTTGCGTGAGTCTCGATTGCCAATGCAGCGTCATGTCGAGTCTCATCTAATTTAGCTAAGTATAATAGATGCTTCTCCTCTTCGGAAGTAGTTGGAAGTAATTCGACAGCCATTTGAAGTGATGGGATTTTGCATTCAATGGGCAACACTGCTTCCAAACCATAAACTAGTTGGAAAGGAGTGAACCCTGTTGATGTTTTCACTGAGGTTCGGTACGCCCAAAGCGCTGAAAATAACATGTTGTGCCAATTCGACCGATGAATACCAATGATTCGTCGGATCATGATAACTAGAACTTTGTTGATGGACTCAACCAAACCGTTTGCTTGGGGATAATAAGGAGTAGAACTATCATGACATAAACCAAGCTGGCCTGTAAGTTCTGTCATCATAATGTTTTGAAAATGGCGCCCATGGTCAGTGATTATCGCTTGTGGGACACCAAACCTAGCAATAATATGATTGAATACGAAAATTGCAGCTGTCTTGCTGTCTGCCTCGAAGGTAGGCATCGCCTCGGCCACTTAGTAAAATAATCAACCGCAAGGATGATATACGCATGCCCCCCGGCCGAGTGAGGGTTACATGTAATAAAATCGATACCCCATTTAGCAAAAGGACCAACGACAATTATAGGGTGGAGAGGAGCAGGTGGTTCGCGCATCTTGCGATCAAACACTTGACAGTTGTGGCATTTTCGGACCGCAATGATACAATCTTTAAACATGGACGGCCAGAAGTAGCCAGCACGCAACACCTTCTGGGCTGTGGCATACCCAGACATATGACCGCCACACGCTCCAGAATGATAGTCATTCATAACCCTTTCTGCCTCTTCATGAGTTAAGCAACGACGAAAAACCAAATCTGCCCCACGACGATAAAGAGTATCTCCAATAATTTTGTACTGTTGGGACTGGAATCGAATTTTCCGACGTTCCGACTTTAAAGCTTCGGGCCGAAAGGATTGGGTTTGGAGATAGACAATTATATCCCCATACCACGGATCTAAAGTGCTGATGAGAAACATAGATTCATCCGCAATGGGTTCCTCTGCCACCGTTTCTGTGTCAGCACGCGGGAACTCACACATCAATTCCGCAAAAACTAAAGATTTCTTAGACTTAGACTTTTCAAATTCTAAGTCGAACTCCTGCAGGATAACGATCCATTTAGAGTAGTTACCCCCTAGCAATTGTTTAGTCAAAATGTAAATCATAGGGTTGCAATCCGAAATAACTGTAGTTTTACGGAGAAGAATGTAATGACGAAAACGTTGGACAGCCTGAACAGCTGCCAGGGCCAATTTCTCCACATGCGAATATTTTAGCTCAGTGGGATTTAACGTCCTACTAAGATAATATATCACATGTTCCGTTTCGAATTCATCTTCCTGTATTAAGACCATTCCAATGGTGGAATGAGCGGCGGCGAGGTACAAAAAGTAATCCTGGTTGTAGTTGGGAGGATGCAGCAACGGTGCATGGGTCAACGCATGCTTTAGCGCATCAAAAGATTTCTAAGATATCTCATCCCAAGAGAATTGAGCATTCTGTTTCAACAACCGGGTAAAACCCTTGGTAATCTCGGCGTAGTTAGGAATGAATCGACGTAAAAAGTTTGCTTTCCCTTGCAAACTTTGGAGTTGGCGCAGACTCGAAGGAGGAGGCAATTTGATGATAGCTTTGACCTTCGAGGGATCGACGCGAATGCCGGCTTTTGAAACTACAAATCCCAGCAATCGTCCCACTTCGATGTAGAAGACACATTTGTGTGGGTTCAACCGTATACGATAATGCCTACACCTCATAAAAATTGCTCGTAAATGGACAAGGTGATCAGCTCGATGTAAGGAGTGAGCGGGCAAATCATCGAGATACGGTTGCACAATGTGCTTGATGTCATGAAATGCATAAGACATTGCCCTTTGAAAAGTGGCTCCGGCATTCTTAAGTCCAAAAGGTAATTTGCAATAAGCAAATGTCCCCCATGGACAAATGAAAGCCTTTTTGGTTGATCGGCAGGTAGAATATTGATTTGGTTGTAACCGGAAAAACCGTCCATAAAGGAAAATATTTCACTGCCGGCACAATCATCAATTATTTGATCGATATAGGGCGTTGGATAGTTGTCCTTGGGACAAGCACGATTGATATCCCTATAGTCGATACATATTCTTATTGTTCCCTGCTTTTTATTATCCGGAACAATATTCGATACCCAATCCGTTAACGGGATCGGATAAATGAAACCTGCTTTCAACAACTTCTCAACTTCTGCTTTAATTGCAGCCGCTTTCCGATGGTGTATCTGACGCAGACGTTGCCGAACGGGTTTAGCGTCCGGGTAAGTCTTGATCTCATGAACAACAATGGAGGGATCAATTCCCGGCATTTCCTCATAGGACCAGGCAAACACGTCGCGGAATTCTTGAAATAGGGCCTTGTATGTTTGAATTTCGTCATCTGAACACGAGGCACCTATATGAATGTGTTCAACAATTCTGGGCTTTACTGAAATGTCAATGGGAATAGTGCGAGAAACGTTTCCCAAATTCAGCTCTGAATCATGATGTTTCATTGGACTCTGAGCATCTTTGACATATTCAGCTGTAAAGATTGATGAGAAATCGTTTTCAAAACGATCATCCTTAGGTAAAAACGAAGATCTATGATGGAGATCTTCCCATGGTAAATCATCTACACACAGGACTTCACAAAGTTGTTCGTCAGATGACACAACTTCGGGAAACGTTATTAACTCCGAGGTTGACGCGAAAAGGGATTCCTCACGGACCACATTCATTTGGTCGATTTGGGTTGAACTTGGGTCGGAAAAAGACTGCACGGCTTCATAGGCAATTTCATATGGACTCAAAGGCATTGCATTACCAAATGAGTCTATCTCAGATTCAGATGGGACAATCCAAGGATCATTGTAAATAATAGTATCTGACGTAATCATATGAATGAATGCGAATGAAGGGTCTGCGTTGATTGGAGGAAAAGGGAAAGTTCCCAGTAAACCGGAATCTTTAACTAATCCTACGCCAACATCCTTATAAGGGATAGTCGTTTTACCGACATGCTGGATACTCTCTGAAGAGGCTGGGTCGGATGAAAAATAAGCCAGCTGGTCTATGGTTACGATCTTGCCATTGTGTGGAAACTTTATTACTCTGAAGACCGATGAAACGACTGCTGTCATAGCGTAAGACCAACTTCGACCCAAGAGAAGGTTGTAGTCTAGAGGGGCATCAACCACCTCCACATCTAGACTAACGATTTTTCCTTCAACCCCTATAGGCAAATCCTGTAAAATGCCAAACGGATGGAACCCACGGCCGTCAAAGGCCTTAAGAATTGTCGGGGATTGGTTCAGTGAAGGAGAACCAAGCGATCTCCAACACTGAATTGACATAATACACGTGGAAGCTCCCTCATCAATTACAGTCTGATGAATAGGCCTGTTTTTGACTATCACTGGAATCTGGAAAGCCATCTGATGAGGGAGACGCGGTGTACTATTTTCTAGATCAAAGATTATCAGGTTCGGGTCCTGAACATCAACAGCTCCTACAGCCGACAAAAGTAATTTTCGCTGTGTTGGACATGATTGCAGCACTTCTAAAGCCGACATTGCTGAGGGTGAAACAGCTAAATCCTCAACAATGTTGTAATTCTGGGCCGCTCTCGCATGTGGATTGAAAGCAGACCTTCGAAGTACACCCTTGGCGGGCGGTTTTATTACTAAGTTAGGGTTAGGTTTCTCGATCTGTAGTGGATCGGAACCGGGAGCTGAGGTTGATGGATTTGAATGAGAAGATTCTGCTTCTTTCGATCCATCAACAGGACTTTTACTACCATAATCGTGTGATCGAGTCACAATCCTTACATGAGACATCATCGATATGGGTTCTTCAGTGGCACTCGAGGAAGAACCTATCATCTTACTCTCCTGCTTTGGAAATGGATCTTTCAAAACAACAGGAGTTGAGGAACCTTTGACGATTTTCACAACCTCGGCCCGATGGGGGCAATCTCTTGTAAAATGATCCTCTTCACAAATTAGACAAGGATATCGAGGTTTGCGCTTTTCGTCATTGGATTCCGACTTTTCTGTTTTCTCCTTTGGAGTCTTGTCTGCTTTATTCTTCTTCTTACCCTTCTTCTTCCCACCGTTTTTTGATTTAGCCGTAGATGACTCTACAGCGTGAATATCGGCAGAAATTTCAGGAGAAGACTCTCCTGTCGGGGAATCTGGTAAGGTTGAAGAATTCTTTGAAGATTTCTTCTTGCTTTTAGTATTTACCGTACCAATCATGCCATCAGCAGCATGAGATCCCAAAGGAGCAGCAACGATTTGATTGGACTTTGGAAGATCTGGGATCTTTTCGTGTAACATACCTGACTGAGTATAAACTAAGTCAAGGTACTGCGCTTGAGCAATTACTTGCTCCTCAGTAACTACTCCGGCCTTAGCTACATCTTCAGTAATCTTCGGTAATAATGATTTAACAAACCATTCAGCTAAGATTTGGTCCGGAATAAAAACTTTCACTAATCGCCGTCGACGTCTCGATTCATGGATATGATCGGAAATATAAGTGGACGTTGACTGTTTTAATGAAGTTAGTAGCTCCGTGCCATTATCATATCTGACCGGCAACTGAAAATGAGTTAGGAACGAGGTAGCTAACTGACTAAAATTGTAAAAAGAGGCCCGTGGTAACTCAATGTACCACTTGGCTGCGAGACCAATGAGCGTACGCTGGAAAAGACGTAAGCGGATCGAATCATCCGAGATGGAATTTGAAGCACACCAGAGGTGGTAAGTCATCACATGATTGGACGGATCCTCTACAGACTTACCTTCGAACTTGGGTATATCACTGGGCAACTTATTTGGCATTGGCGGCCAGAACGGAAGATAATTTATTGGATCGTTCGTTAGGCGCGACAAGTCTGGTAAATCCAAAGTTGCGATAAACGGTAATTGCCGATTAAGATCCCTAAAACTCTGGGTCACAAGACCAGTCCCAGGAGGAGGATATCCAGGATAACTTGGAATAGGAATCGCATTCGGGATATTATATCCTCCTGGAAAACCAGGATTAACCGGACCGTACTGGGGTTGTTGATAAGTGTACCCAGGATACGGTTGATACCGGTAAACCGGCTGTTGGACAGCAGGCCCGTATTGGTACTGTCCCTGGTACGGTTGATAAGTGAATTGTGGTTGACTAGTGACAACCGTACTTAAACCAGGTTGTCCTACAAGCATCTGAACCAATCCTGGGTACACTTATCAACAACCCCAACCCGAGTTGTCTAAATAATTGGTTAACGAAAGGTACCAAGTAGTACTTCTAGGAGGACTGTAAAAGATAGATTCACGCTCCCTTAGATCAATAGTAGGTTGATCTTCAAGGATAGATATGCCAAATTCTTCCTCTGGAGCAAGTTCTTCAATAGTTATCAAACCAGCACGAAGATTTTCGGTGATGACTCTTTCTACCCTAGGTGAATCAGGTGCACTAGAAGTTGGAGTAACAGGTTCAGATATTTTAGGTTCTTCGCCTATATCACTAGTAGATGAAAAACTACCAGCAAGCTCGGAAACTGCAATAGCCTCAGGATTATAACCTGTTTCTAGACCTTGGTAATTTGGATGGACTACCAACGACGATTCTCCTTCTTCAGGTGAACCTACTTTACTGCCACTAAGAGTTACAAGGACCTTCAAACCTTCGTAACGACTCGGGACCTCTTTAGGAGGTTCGCCCCGCAATCTACGGGACTTCCTCAACAAATCAGCCACGGTAACAATCTCAGGAGACTTGCCCCGAAGTCTACGGGACTGTCTCGGTAATTCAGTCACAGTTAAAAACTTTTAACTACTGCACACGCAAACAAAGTAAAATCTCAAAGCAAACCACCTAAAGTCTCTAAAGAACCAAACAAATTTGAATCACACGCCTAAAGAATCTAGGGCGTCAAACCATACACAAACAGTAGCCTTCCGGACCGAAAACACTAGTTGGAGATGAAACCCAACATCGCCGAATTCAGTACAGAAGTGGTGGGCGGAACAGTTACCCCGGCAACCTGCTTAATGAATAGACCGGCACAAGTTCCTCCACTTTAATCGTCTCGAGTGAAGTGAACCCCCTGGAAAATCCAAGTGAGTCTAGCCGACATCTGCTCCAGGTACAGTGGGATCTTCCCTCCACCATCACCTCGGTAGAATCCTAAAGATAATGGTCACTAAGGTTACCAACAACAACAAATGCACCTGGGGGAACAGTCTACGCTCCGACAGCACGCAAGGGCAGAGTATCAAGCTCAATCCCCTTGCCGGCTCCTTGACAATAATCCAAGGTTTACCGACAAGTGACCCCTGGCTCCTCGACAATGGTTAATCCGAGGTTTACCGTTTGTAATACTTGCGTGTCTGGCGTCGTTCCCAACGAGGGAGGATTGATCCCCTCACTGGTTCGGACACGAGGTCGTGCTTCTCCTTTAAGAGGAGCTTTCCCAGAGTACAAATGAAACAGTTGGATTTATCCTACCACAAGATGAGCTACTTGTTTGGTTTGCTGTCTTGGAGAGTTAATTACTCTCCTACTCCAAGACACTAGCCTGATCTATATTGGTGTTTCAGGGCCCTAGTAAATAAAAGTTACTAAGTTGATTTTACTTTAAGCGTTAATTTTTATGGCTTTCTTTAAGACAAAAGGTAGTGGAGATGAAACTGGTGGTGTGTAGACTCGACCGAAATCCACTAAAAAGATGCACTTAGGATGATTTATACTAATTTTTCTTTTTCAATGAATTCCCTAGCTAAGAGAGTTGGAGAATGCAAACTTGATATAAAGACAACTTTCTTGGCAATGAAAAAAAAAGAAACAAACTCTTTATCTTTTCAAAACATACGACACATGACCACTAATCACTTCACGAAAGTTCCTTTTTCTTTCAAAGACTCAAATTCTACC
This sequence comes from Pinus tabuliformis, assembly GCA_031772625.1. NCBI lineage: Eukaryota > Viridiplantae > Streptophyta > Pinopsida > Pinales > Pinaceae > Pinus > Pinus tabuliformis. The sequence goes on from CM062817.1 coordinate 1,117,587,878, forward strand.
AAAGCAAACCTTCCTTCAAAATATATTTTTGTATTTTTTCCTAATTAATAAAGCATGTAAAACTTACTTTAACAAAAATCAAAGTTAAAAAAGCTATGGCAATCAAATCAACTCAATTTCACTCAAAATCAAATCTAAGAGAAAAGCACCTAAAAGTAAATCTAACGAGTCAAAAGCTTACTAAAGATGATTCCTGGATGTTTTACTCAGTCAAAATGTAACTAAGGACTAGTTAATGCAGAACCAAAAACCAGTCAAAAACAAAAATCAAAATCTTTTGTTCTTTTCTCAAGAATAAAATTCAAAGTTCAAATAACAAACTTTTTCGAGATTCGCAAAGAGAAGACGCAAAGGTAGGTCTCTCACAAGGGTGAATTCTATGATAGGCCCGACTCCTAAGAGGATTGAACAAAACCAAGGAGATCCAAAGTTTGACAACCTCTAACGCCAAAGTCACTACAGGACCAGTTAAAAATCAAACCCTAAGGCAAAACCTCTATGAATTTCACTAAAACTCTCGACACTGACAAAACAAGCTTAGGTGAAGATTTATGGCAGAAAACCAGTGGATCTGGGCAGAAAAAACAAATTAAAAACAAAATATAAAAGGAAAAAAGAAGAAAATTGAAATTTTCTTAATTTTGACAGGGTACGCAGGCGACCTGTTTGCACAGGTGCGGATACACTCTGTGCAAAAAGCTGCAGTGCGTACAGGTACGCACTGTGCTCAACTTAGAGGCTGCGTACTTCTAGCAAAACAAAGAAAACTAAAATCTAATTTAACCCTAAGCTAGCCCACCCAAATACACAGTCAGACAGCCAAAAACCAGAAAACAAACGACTTTTCTCAGATCAAAATTTCATACAAAGGAAAAAACATTCACATCAATGGAATCCCCAGCGGAGCTGCCATTTTGTCATGCGGAAAGAGTCGATAGTGCGGACACAACCAACCTCCCTAGAAGCAAAAGATTTCTAGTGACAAACAAGACAAATAAACACTACCTTTCTCTAAACATGCATTGAGAATACAAGTAATCAGGGGGTCTTAACATACCTTTAGTCCAACGCTTTGTAGTAGTCCAGCCTCGCCGATCCGGATGAGATCCTCCTTCTCTTCGAAACTTGCATTCACTAACAAGCCAAAAGATTAAATAGCACCTGATAAACTCATAAAACAATACATATCCATCATACAGACCAAGGAGTATATGAAACAAATCATGAATAACAATCTGTTGAGAAAAATGAGTTCATTTGTATTAAGAGGAAACAAAAGGAACCATTACAACCTGAGCTTTGGTGTTGTGCAAGTCCCTCCTAGGGTCCAGCAAGAGTTTTCCTTTACTTTGATCAACTCACCCACTCTCAAATAAGGCTAGGAAAGGATGGGAATCTCTCCTCTCAAGCTTTACAAGGGAGTCCTAATTCCAGCAGCATCTACCCTTAGGAATATTTAGCTTTCAACCTCCCCTCCCTTTGGCCCAATGCCTGTATTTATAGTGCTCTAGAGGAAGTTATTTAGGTCCACCATCAATGGGATAAGCCCCTCTTTGGATAAGATAGCTCCCCTCTTGATGGGATAAGTTCCTCTTTGGTAGGGATACATGAACCATCTGGAGGCGCTTCATACACGTCAAACAAGCTTCTAGAATGCTCTAGAAATGACCACAAGTAACTTTTTTGGAGTGAAACTTGCGCCTTTTGACCTTTACAGGAGTACGCACCCATTGCTTTATAGACAGAGCATACAAGTACGCAGGTATTGTGAACTTGGGGTGTGTACACGCAGGTAAGGCTAAGAGAAACTGCGTACCCAGAGATAAATAGATTTTTAATGACTTTCTCTCTTTCTTGGAGTTTGACATGGAGAGCAGAGGTATGAGGCTTGCCAAGGAGGATAGTATGACAGTTGATGAAGCCATACTAACTACAAATAGTCATGGTGACAAATTTTAGTGTAACACTTTCGCATTGTTTTATAGTTTTTCGAACTTAAGGGATTATATTACGAAAAAGGAATATTGGAGTTTCCTTTTCGTCTCTTTTCAGACTCTCTAAAATTGAAAAGAACCGAGTTATCCTTGTCGTTAAAATCATTAAAACAATAGCGACAAACTTGTCCATGTAGACAAGACCAAGTCTCACTGTTGCTAGGCTCGTTAAAACATAGCGACAGGTTTGCCCAAAGGGAAAATTATAGAACAAGCATATGTTATCCTCCTCAAGCTTGACAAAAATAAAGAGGTACTGGTCAGAAATGACTAGGGAAAATTGGGAAGAAAACTTGAAGAAACGTTATTGGTAGCAGGTCGCTCTTGAACATGACACTTTCACTCCATCACCATGATTGAGTCGGGTTGGGTTTTTCCGTTCACCGGTCATATCACCATTGGTCCACTGCACCATCCAGTTTTTGGGTTAACACTACCAATCCGTTTCAGTGTCACCGATATGTTCAAGAGAAGTCGCTCAGAGAATTCACCTACCCAGCTTGTGTCTCATCCGCTGCAATACCTTCACGCTTCATTCTTTCATGACCGCCACCCTAAACCTTGTATCATCAGATTGTTTTCACCTCAACAAAATCATTTGCTCCGTTTCGTGTCGTAGATGTGGGATTCATTAATGCCCTCCTATGATGGGTCACTTCTTGTCGACATCAGCTCATTATCCAAGAAGTCGACCTAGGAACAACCCTTTCAGTACTTTGAAGCTTGCATGCCTCAATGGCAAGTTTCTCACTTCCGACGACATGTTTACATTAATGGCCTTCGACCGAAAGATTTTGTGTGGTGTTCGACATTGACTCATGTATTCATACCACGTGTGTTAGGCCCCTATACTACTAGTGTAACCCCTTATTGTTATTAGTACAACCCACTTATTATATTAATGTACCCATGTAGTGCCCATATTGTTACTAATGTGCCCTTACATTATTATTGTTATGTCGGCTCTGATTATGTTATGACCCCTTAGACTCCTATATATAGAAAGGAGGTCTTTTCATTTGTATCATCAAAGAATTGTTCATTTATGTAATGTAAAGGAGGTTGCCCCCTCGAAGAGGCTGAATTATAAGGCGTTGATCTATCTTTTCTATCTTTTCTTGAGCTGGTTTCATAACATTTGGTATCAGAGCTTTGGATTCTAGGGTTTTGCTGCTCCAAACAGGTCATCGTGGCATTTCGCTATAACGTTTTTTCTGTGATGTTTCAGAAGTCGAAAAAAAAACCCATTTGAGAAGAAATCACGCTGAACCTCGGGTCCAAATTTCAGAGCTTTTCACATGATATTTGCGGAGATATGATCTGAGGAATATGGTCTTTTTGTAGACTCCTGAATTACATTCAAAACAGGTGACCTGGGGAAAATCGTCATAACTTTCTCTCTGGGGATCGGATTGAAATTTCGTAAGAAGGTACAAAAAGAGGACGGACTGTAGTTTCTTGTATGCATTTTTCAGATCCAGAGGTTGAAACAGTGACACGTGGAACTTCATACAATTTCGCTCTTCTGGAAAGGTCTATAATCAGGTCATCTTGGGAGATTGTGCATAACTCTTTCTTAGAGAATCCAATTTGGATCAGACTGGTGGCATTGGAAAGAGGACACAGAGGGCTGATATAGTTCACAATTTCAGAACTTAAAGATCTGAAAGTACAGAGTTATAGTCGTTTCAAAGTCGAGCTCCTAAAATCAAGAAAAAGCAAGATGAGGAAGTTTGATGGCAAGGATCCGGTAAATGGGATACTTCAGATGGAGCAACATTTTGATCTACATGGTGTACAACTGTTACAAAAGGTATGTATTGCATCTTCATATTTAGAATGAGATCAATTTTTATGGTATGAAGGGCTTTGTTCTCGTAAAAAACTTGTTACGTGGTCAATTTTCACGGAGGAAATGATAGCACATTATGAGGATAAAAAGAGCAACACCTTCTTTAGAGCAACACCACAACAATTGGAAAGAGTAAAAGGGCTTTGTGACATATTTGAAAGTAAAATTATGGCAACACGGGAGTCTACCCCTCACAACTATAAATATGGACGTGTTGTTCCTCCTAGCCTTCCACAACTTACAAGGGTTACACCACAACAATTGGAAGAAAAAAGAGAAAAAGGGCTTTGTTACAATTGTGATAGCAAATGAACTAAAGGTCATAAGTGTGCTGAGAAGAAAATATTTTACATAGAGTATGAAGAGGAGGAAGAAAATGATCAAGAAACATCAAAAGAAGAGGATATATGCCAGGACCCGACCCCAGAGAAAGAAGAAATGAATCAGAACATATCTTGCAAACTATTGGCAAGAATGACCACTCCTCAAACTCTCAAGATAGAAGGAAATATCAAGAAGAAAAAGGTGAAAGAAGTGAAATATCACATCAAGAAAGAAGAAATGAATCCAACCATATCTTGTAATTCACTGGTCGGAATTACCACTCCTCAAACTAGCAAGACAGAAGGACATATCAAGAAGAAAAATGTTCAAGAAGTGAAAGATCACATCGAGTGTCAAGAAATGAATCCACCACATCTTGTAAAGGATTGGAAGAAATTACCACTCCTCAAACTCTAAAGATAGAAGGACATATCAAGAAGAAAAAGGTTCAAGCAGTGAAAGATCACATCGAGCATCAACAACAAGTTCTCCAACTTTTAAAATAGTGCCACTTCGGTGCAAAATCAAATGAAACAACAGGTAGATCAACATCATAATGAAAAATGTTTTGATGTATGCGATTGGGTATTCTTATTGCTACATCTAAAGCAAGCTATTTATGAGAAGGAAATGATGGCAATACTACATGCACTTAAAAAATGGCGACCTTACCGAATGGGAAGACTCTTCAAGGATGAGGATGTGGAAGCATTGTTTTGTGCTATTTCTGTTATCCAACCAGATTGCATAAACGAAGCAAGGGATGAATGGAAGGACAAAGAAGTATGGCCACTTATTCAAAAGTTACAAAAGATCCCAATTCAAACAATATTTCCAGATATTGAAAAGGAAGGAAAAATCATATTGGAACCTGGAGTAGTCACAGAAACAAGAACTCGACAGCTACGAAATCGATCAATTTCAAAGTATCTCATCAAGTGGAAGAACTTACCCGCTAAAGATTCCACATGGGAGGACAAGAATTTTATACAGAAGCATCAAGAACTACTCAAGCGTTGAGGACAACGCTTTTTGAAGGAGAGGGGCATGTTAGGCCCCTATACTACTAGTGTAACCCCTTATTGTTATTAGTACAACCCACTTATTATATTAATGTACCCATGTAGTGCCCATATTGTTACTAATGTGCCCTTACATTATTATTGTTATGTCGGCTCTGATTATGTTATGACCCCTTAGACTCCTATATATAGAAAGGAGGTCTTTTCATTTATATCATCAAAGAATTGTTCATTTATGTAATGTAAAGGAGGTTGCCCCCTCGAAGAGGCTGAATTCTAAGGTGTTGATCTATCTTTTCTATCTTTTCTTGAGCTGGTTTCATAACAACGTGGATTGTACTGTAGTACCTTGAGGGTCATCATCATCATCAGTGATTCCTCTCGCTCCTGTTAACAACTTACATCATTGGCTGGTAATCAGGCGATGTCTTTCCATGTTCAACATCAGAACATCTTTTCACATGGACCAACTTGTACTTTCAGGCGAAGATTGAACGAGTTTTGAAGACCCCGGATCTAGTTTCATCCATCCGGGCTGCGATATATTCAGGAAAATAAAGACATCAAATGTACATCATTGCTGCAAAGATAATCATCCAAACCAAAGGATGATGGCTCTACCAAAATCATCGGTCTGCTACACAGACGGTTGTATGTCCTATGTACATGAAAATGAATTTATAAAGCTGAGCATGGGAATGCCCGCCTCAGCTAGATCATGAAAATATTATGAAGATAATGTATTGTATTGTATATTATTACAGGTCACCTTGTAGTTCGAAAAACCTCGGATCCTCATAATAAAGCATTTCACCCGACATCAAAAAGATTTACGACCTCATGCTTTAGGGGGAGACTATTATAGACATATTTGGGCACTGCAACCCCAAACATATATGTCCATAAGCCAAGGGCTTCTAAGTCCCTAAAAGTGTTGTTTCATAACCTAAAGGAGCAAGGTCAGCTGATTACATCATCTCCCAGAAGTTCTCCATGAAAAACTACTCAGAACTGGTCAAAGCAGGACCATATAGATTGCCCAGTGCTAAGGGTGCGATGCATCTCACCTGCCACATGCAAAAAGTGCAATGCATACTAGAAAGCCCTTCTGTAGGGTGCGATGAGTGAGAGCAGACAAATGGCACAAGCAGTTTTCTAGGTGGAGACCCTGAGAATCTTCTAGAAGCTACTCATTTGACACTTGCCTCTCTGAATTCGCCCAAGGATGAGTAAGAGATCATGAAATCTCCAAGTGGAACCAAGAACTATCAGAGAGATGACACTAATCAAAATCCCAGAAGCTGACTCACCCCCCTACAAACATCTATATATGGATCCCTCATCCCAGAGATCCAAAGGCTGGAATTTTGTAATTTGCAAGGAAGCGTTGTTGGTTTCTCTTTGAAGACATTTTTGGGTGATCTTTCTTTGTATGAGGTGAAGAGGGCTTTCAAGCTAGGAGGATGGCGTTGGGTCAGACCAAGTGGTTGTAATCCTCTCTTCTACTACTTCTATCAATAAATAAAGCTATTTGAGTTTTCCTCCATATTCTTGTATATCTCTGAATCTTGTATCGATATATGCATTTGTATGGTCAATATGTATCTGATCCTATATTGTTTATGGTGATAGGTCTCTATGCTTTGATGGTATTATGCTGCTTTGACTCTCCAGGTGCTCTTTGAAGCAGGACAAGTAAGGAAGGAGTGGCGAGGTTCTGTCAAAGGGGAAAGGAAACAAGCAAGGAGCCAAGTGAAATACTGAGGTTGGTATTCTCTGCTTCTTTCTCATCTATCTCTCATAAAGGAAAACACAAGTGACTTTAGTTTTTTTGTTTCTAAGATAGCTACCCATCTTAGTGGGACTAGCAACTCTGAATAGACACTAGTTTTCCCGATAACAAACCTGTCATGTGTTTGGAGCATCCATTGTCGATGTACCACTGATTTTCTTGTCCTTCTGCATACAAAGCTACACCACATTTTTCTAATTGAGATTCCTTCCTTCTCCATATCTTGGGATTTAATGGTGTTTGCTCCTTTTGAAATGTTGGCCGAAATTTTCTCCTGCATTCATATTCTTCATGACCAAAGTTGTTACAAATCGAGCATTCTATTTCATTTTCAAGAGGAGAAAAGTTATTATAGGAAATTTTCTTGATTCCTGTTGCACTTCTTTGATTTCATGCTTCTATAGTCATGATGGTTTTGTAAGCAACACATTGAGTATCCTCGTGTCCAAAGTTATGACATGAAGAACATTTCCCATTAAAGAAGTTTCTGCAACATAGAATCTTTTGACATTGTTTACCTGTTGGTTTCGGTTTCTGCTGATATTCATCCTTGGAGTAAATTGAGTATGATTTACTTGATGAGTAGTTTTAGGCCTTTGCTGAGATTGACATACTGTTCATTCATCTTTGTTGCATCAAGATAGCTTCTAGTGGAGATTGACGGCTTCTGTGATTGAGATGATTCTTCGGTATATCCAAGACGTGTCTTTATCAGAGGAGAAGGATGAACTTTGATAATTTCATTTAAAGTTGCTGATCCTTTAGCAAATCTAAGATTGAGAGATTTTGTCTTCTCAAGATCTTTTATTAGACCCACAATTTCACATTCTAGATTTTCATTATGTTTTTCTCTTTCAACAAGTTGGTATGTCAAAGTATCTATGATCATATTATTTTCTTCTAGACAGATTTTGAGTTTAGTGATTTCTTCAAGAAAATCTTCCTCTTCTAATGCATCCAAAAAATCATCATTTTCATAGGCCATGAGAAGTCTATAATCTTGTTCGGTTTCATCTTCATCACTATTAGATAAACCATCACTATCTTCATGCGTATAGTAAATCCTTCTATTCACAACCTATTTTCTATTTCCTTTTGCATATTCCTTCCCTTTTTCATATTTATCTTTATGAGGACATTTGGAAGCATAGTGACCAACTCTACCACAAGAAAATAATTTGAAAGGTAGCTTACCTCTGAATCTTCCGGAACCCCGTTGAAGCTTCTTGACAAAATTTACCTCATCTTCTTCTTCTGAAATGTGTCTTGATTCATGGTGCTCTTCCTTTTCTTTTCCCTTTGCTGATGCTTTAAATGCAGCTTCTCTCATATCTAATGGACCTCCTTTTCTCATTTCAGAGGCAGATAAGATTCCATGGAGTTGAGTCACTGTAATAGTTTGAAGATCCTGTTTTTCTTCTATGGCAGACACTTTTGACTCCAATTTAGAAGACAAAGATCTCAAAATTTTCTCCACTAATGTAACTTCCTTTATCTCTTCACCCATATTCTTCATACAATTAAAAATCTCATCTATACGTAAGAAGTAACTAGCAACACTCTCATCACTATGCATCTTAAGAGTTTCATACTGAATTCTGAGAGTTTGAAGCTTAGCACGTTTTACCTGAGAGTCTCCTTCGTAGCTTTGAATGATTTTGTCCCATATTTCTTTGGCTGTCTTGAGTTGGATGAAATTGAAAAATTCTGATTCTGACAGACTTCCCAATAATGTATTGACAACTTTGGCATTGGTTTTGTATAACTTATTACCTGCAGAAGGAATTGCTGCTGGAAATTGATATCCTCCTTCTACAATTTCCCAAACATTTGGTCCAAGCGATTATAGATAAGCTCTGGTTCTTATTTTCCAATATACTAAGTTGCTTCCATTGAAGATTGGTGGTCTGATGGATCCCATGCCTTTGTGATTATTCATCTTGAAAGTTCTTCTTTCAAGCGATCGAGCTTCTTCAGAAGGACCTTATTTGATACCAATTGTTGGAAATAATACTGAGAGGGGGGTGAATCAATATTATCTGATCAATAATTTTTCTTTTCTCAAACAAATTTATATACGCTACTTCTGTGAAGTGAACTAGCATGTACATGCAACTATGATTAGAGAAACCAGCGTACACCCAGAAAACTTAGCGTGTACACACAACTATGATTAGAGAAACCAGCGTACACCTAGAAAAATTGTGATTTAGACAATTTATCATGTGTTGATATTTAACCAGTGCATCTGTAAATTATTAAACAGAGCAATAGAAACATAATAAACCATCACACATAAGCAACACACATGAACACCAAGATTTAAGGTGGAAACCCAATGTGGGTGAAAACCACGTGTTGTTGTCATCTCTGTCTTCTTTTAATAATAAGAAAATATGTTTACAATCTTGTACTGGTGCAGAATCATACTAGTACGTAGGCACCCACCTGCAGAAAGCTACAAACTTCTCTCATTTTCCAGCTTCTACTGGAAGGGAGCTACAACCCCCAAGCTCTTTTACTAGCCAATGTGATTACTAGTACGTAGGCGTTGGCCTACAAAAGGCTACGACCTTCTCTCTTCCTCCAGGCAGCAAGGTCAACCCTTGTAGCAGCAAGCTCAACCTGTATATGAACAAGGTCAAACCTTGCAGTCACAAGGCCAACCCCTGTAGCAGCAGGGCCAACAACTTTATTACCAGGGTTAGCAGGTGCAGCAACCTCACAATCCATATGCAGCACATAATATCTATCCTCCTTATGGTTACCAATGGCCTATGGAAGGTCAATATCAACCCTACCCTGGTCAAAATCTGTCGTATGGTTAAGGTACCCCTCAATGGGGGAAAAATCAAGCCCCTTGTGGTCAAAATCTTCCACTTTGGGGGTAGAACCCATACCAACAAGGACGAAACTCGCAGACTGAGCGTTATCAAAGGCCTTATATGCCTTTTAACCCGTAATTTCCATTTTTTGCTATGTTGGAACTGCCTGATGTGTCGAGGCTTATTAATGATCCAATTCTTCATTCGCCTTATTGGCCTCTAGTTCCCACTAAAATTCCAAGCGATTGCCCCAAATTTGATGGAAAAGCTAAAGAGGACCCTTAGGCCCATGTGATGACATATCACTTATGGTGTTCTTCCAATTCCTACGTGGACGATTTTGTTCGTCTCCGCCTCTTTCAGTGAACCTTGACAGGTGCGACCGCAAAGTGGTACGTCGAGTTGCCTCGAGGTACTTATGCAAACTTCAACTCTTTGGATATGTCCTTCCTCACCCACTTCCAACTACCAGTTCGTTATGAAAATGTTACTCATTTGCTCACATCTCTGAAGCAAGATACCGTGACCCAAATCTCTGATCATATACATGAATGGAGACGTTTGCGTCACCTCATCAAATTTGAAATCCCTGGTGAGTTGTTGACTGAATGGTTTACCAAGTCATTCGTAAACAAAATTGCTAAAGATATAGCAATGGGTGGTTGTGTTACCAAGGACCAGGCTATTGCCTATGCTCAGTATTTGGATTTGGCTTATTCCCAATCCAGCACGCTATAAGAAATATTGCCCGATGCTCCAAGACCATCTTTGGACCTGGTGTCTTCGAAGTATCCTAATGTACCACCTATTGATCGTATAATCAGATTGATATCCCAAAATTCTACCACAGCTTCTTCGAAGCAAAAATCCTTTTCGAATACTGGTTCTAATCATCCTTCAAAAAACCCATCGAATACTGGTAAAACCTCTATGGTCAATGTCATTCAGTCTACCATGGTAGATAAAGAATCGAAAGGTAAGACTAAGGGTAAAGGTAAAGCAAAATCCGATACCCTGAAACAGGATCCTCCTAAGTCATCTGTTGATGATGCCTCCAAATGAATGCCGAAATATCCTTGCCTCATTTGTGAGGAAGATCATTATACCAAGGATTGTCCTCGACATGCTGAAGTTAGTCGTTTATTGAAAGGGACCCTGAACTTTTTGAAAGATCCATTCCCATATCAGTAGACTCAGTTGGTAGACCAACCACGATCGTATGCCTCATCTGGTTATGAGGTTTACATGATGATGGGTTCATTACCTATCTCTGTAGCCACTTGATCGAAATATTATCAAACCCCTCAAAACAAGATAGCAGAAAAAGAATCCACTAATACACCTTCTACTTCCACTCCACCCAGTTTTGGTCCTCTCCATATTAAGGGACCTAATAATGAATTTGTTATCCGACCACCTCTCAAAGGTGAGCTTCGGAAGTCATCCTATAATCTGAACGCTAGAGATGCTCAACATTACAGTATTGCCGAAGATTTAGCTCAAGCACCTTCGATGATGTTTGCTTTGGAAGTTCTCCAAACTTGTCCAATGCAACGGAAATCATTATTTTCCACTATTGGGGGCATTGATCTTGCTGATTCGAGCGTGATTATTTTCGATCTTGAAAACCATGTTCCTCGTCTTCCTCATTAGATTGCCTTTTTTATCCAATTCATTATAAAAGGAAGATGATCCATCAGACTGTCATTGATGAAGGTGCTTCCACCTGCATCATGTTTATTTCATGTTGGAAATAAATTGGCTCTCCACCTCTTAACCAGTCCTCGAATAATTGGGAGGCCTTTGATGGTAGAGGCTCCCTTATGGTATTCTCACAAGTTTGCCTATCAATTTAGAAGGGAATAATGTCGAGTTAGAAGTGGAATTTGTAGATGTGAATCTGAATTACAACCTTCTACTTGGGCGAAGTTGGAACTATGCCATGTTTTGTGTGGTTTCCTCTTTATTTCGGGTGCTCCATTTTCTTCATGAAGGAAAAATTGTCATCATCAATCAATTGTCCTTTTTCTCATTCAGTGCCTCAAATGGCAATGCCCCATATGTGGTAAATACCAACATTCCATATGAGAGCGTGGGGGCAGGTATTTTCAAAGATTCTACTTTAATGCGAACCTTTTCTCTCCCATCTCCGGATGTCACCTCGATTAGCATGATCTCTGTTTCTACAGACCCATGGATTATTCCTTCTCCAGACCAGGTTGATTCATTTGATGATGCTATGCCTCTAAGTCCTTTGGAACAAGCTTATCATGAAATTGTGTCATCTTCTGTGACTGCTTCAGAAAGTCATGTTGTTCTTATTATGTACCTGTATACCTATTCGCAATCTCCTTGGCTTGGTTCTTGGGATTCTCCGGATCCTTTGAACGAGATATCCCCCACCAATGAGAGTATTGTGAAGGTTATGTCTCTTGATGAAACTACTTGGAATGATATCCATCATCGTTCCTTGTTTCTTCCAAGCCTAAGTGAGATCCCTTTGTGTCTTGAAGCTTTTGTTTCTCATAACCTGACACACCCACTTCAAATACCTATTCTGGTGCATGAAGTTTTGTCCGAAGGTAATATGGGAAATATTACTGAAACCATGCCAATTGACATTTCCATTAAACCTGGAATTGTTGAGAAAATTCACATTGGGGTTTCCTGTTCTCCTGATGAGATCATGGTTTACACTGACCTTTTCAAAGAATTTCGCGATGTCTTCACTTGGTCGTATGAGGAAATGCCTGGTATTGATCCAACTATTGTGGTGCATGAAATACCCATGTATCCTGATGTGAAGCCTGTTCGTCAACGACTTCGTCCCATGCATCCTAGGAAGGTCACTGCTATTAAGGGAGAAGTTGAAAAACTTCTAAAATATGGTTTTATTTATCCAATCCCATTGACAGATTGGGTCTCTAATATCGTACATGTTACTAAAAAGCAAGAAAAAATTCGAGTTTGTGTTGATTACTGCGACATCAACTGCGCATGTCCTAAAGATAACTATCCTACTCGATTTATTGATCAAATCATTGATGAATGCGCTGGGAGTGAGATATTCTCTTTTATGGATGGTTTTTCTGGTTACAACCAGATTAGCATATTACCCGTTGATCAACACAAGATGTCTTTCATCTGTCCATGGAGGCTTTTGCTTACAAGAAGCTCCCTTTCAGTCTTAAAAACACTGGTGCTAACTTTTAGAGAGCAATGTCATATGCCTTTCATGATATTAAACACATTGTTCAACCTTATCTAGACGACTTACAAGCTCATTCTGCTAAGCTTTGCAACCATCTGGACCACCTTTGAGCAATCTTTCTGCATTTTCGACACTATAATGTCCATCTCAATCTGCATAAATGTGTCTTATGTGTATAATCTGGCCGGCTTTTAGGTTTTGTTGTGTCCCAAGAAGGTATTTGAATCGATCCTATGAAAGTTGATGCTATTGTAAATCTACCCCCTCCATCATTACTGCACCAATTGCAGAGTTTGCAAGGAAAGGCTAATTTTCTTCATCTCTTTGTCCCAAATTATGCTGAACTTGCCAAGGGTTTTAATCGCTTGCTCAAAAAGGGGATCCCATTCGTTTGGGATGAAATTACCCAAAAATCCTTTGATTCTATGAAGAAAACACTCATTAGTGCTCCTTTATTGCATCCCCTTGACTATCATCGCGATTATTTCCTCTACTTGGCTGCAACTGATAGTACCATTGCTATGGTATTGGTCGAGGATGATGAAAATGGCCATGAACATGTGGTTTATTATTTAAGTCGAAATCTTATTGACATTGAAACTCAATATGCTCATGTCAAGAAAACTTCCTTGGCAGCAGTATATGTTATTCAATGATTTCGCCATTACATCCTTTTACGGAAGCCCACAATGATTTCTGACTGTAACCCTCTCTCACCAGGGGGTATGGCTATATCATCGTCATCGTTGACTACTTCACTAAATGGGTCGAGGCGATGCCTACATATAATGCTGACTGTATCACTGTCGCTCAGTTCCTCTTTAACCATGTCATAGCCCATTTTGGCATCTCTCAAGCCATTGTCGCTGATCATAAATCACATTTTTGTCAGTACATGATGGCAGAGCTGACTTCTCAATTGGGTCTTCACCATGATAGCTCAATTCCTTACTATCCACAGGTCAATGGCCAAGTTGAAGCCATTAACAAAGTTTTGATTACTATGCTTGAACAAACCATTGGGAAGCATAAAAAGGATTGGTATATCATGCTATTCTTAGCTCTTTGGGCTTACCAAACATCGGCTAAGACAACCACTAGTTTTACTCCATTCCAGTTGGTTTACGGTTTAGAGGCAACACTTCGGATCGATTGTGAAATTCCTTCATTAAAATTAGCTATCGAGCTACTCCCCGATACCTCACCTGAAGAGGAATGATTACTTTATCTCGAGAGACTTAATGATACCCATTGTATTGCTGTGATGGTGATCAAGGCACATAAAAAATGAGTTAAATCTCATTTTGATCAAACTGTTTCTCCATGCATTTTCGTATAAGGTGACTTGGTCTTGCTGTATGACCAAGCCAACAATAATTTGGGAGTTGGGAATTTCGAACCTATGTGGCATGGGCCATATATCATTAAGCGTGTCTTGCAAAAGGGTGCATATGAGCTAGTTGACTATGAAGGTAATGCATTATCACAACCCCACAACGAGCTTTATCTGAAAAAGTATTATGCGTGAATTTCGTGTATTACTTTTGTACATTAGGGTGTGAATTCATTGGTGTGCAGTCTTGATTTTTTGGTGTGATTTTTTGCTTTGCAGACATGTTTCCTTTACTTACCTTGTGTTCCACTTGGTTTTCAGATGTCGTCAAACCATTATGTTGGTTTCGCTGATGGTGCTTCTCGTAGCACATGAAATTTATATTCCGTAGCCTAGGCACTCTTTGCCCCTGATGGCGAGTTGATCGATTTACAAGTTTTTTTCCTGGGACAAACAACTAATAATATTGTTGAGTACAATGCAGTTATTGAACTGTTATTAGAAGAAGTTGCTCTTGGCATTAGAAATTTGGTTATTAAGTTGGATTCACAACTCGTTGTGTTACAATTAAATAATCATTACTCATTAAGAAATCCACAAATTTTTTGTATGTATCTACGTGTTCAATTACTGAAAAGAAATTTTGATTATATCACATATCAACACATTCCACGAAATTTGAATACATTAGCAAATTATGTTCTTGATAGACATTTGCGTAATTTATAAAATCGATCATATCATCATGATAAATGAACACATAAGTAGAAGATAAAAACATGAATATATATATATATATATATATAGATATATATATCGCGTCTGTCAAAGTTTGTTCATCAAAATCTCAAAAAATAAAGTGTTCTCAGACACATGGATTTCAAAGCCTACAACAGTGCAAAAAACACGACTAGAAAGGTTATTCGGCCACATGATGCTCGCGATAACACGATATTTCTCTAATCACTCGGCCTAATAACCGACGAAGTCTTAAAGACACTCCTACTGTATGCCTCTAGTATCGCAGTGGCACGTCATCTATAGTCGCATATTCTTGAATCCCTCAGGTGATCACTTACAGATTTCATTCCATCTCTACCATAGCATCTGCTCTTTCCTCGTAAGGAGAATCTTGCATCTAACGTGCTACCCACCATGCTATTGGTGACATGCCAGGAGGCCTTTCTGGTCCCACATCTGCACATTTATCACAAGTAAACTCTTAGATACACTTTAATAAAAAACTCATAAAACTTGAAAAATCCAAAAACAAGTTTTACCTACATCAGTCCATTGTTCACTTGGTGGTAGAGGCAGATCTGGATCCCATCTGAAGCCTGTGCCTGCATAGGCATAATCATCGAGAATGATCAGCTTTCGATGTAACCAACCGAAGAAATACAAAGGAAATTGCATCCGCTGGCCCCCTCCTCCACGAGGCATGAGCTCACTCCATTTGAGCAACCTCGGATCTTGTGGAGTAGGATTCGTCACCTTTGTCCACTGATACCAAAATAGGGGCACACGCTCCAAAAAGAAAGTGACCAAAATCAAACCAAAGCTGAATTGTTTCAAGTTTCCCCGCTTTCCTTTGGTCAGTTGCCTCTTCATGTTGACTAATAACCCCTCGTACCAGTTGAACACTGTTGGAGTAAGGTAGTCTACTGCATACTGGAATTGAGATTTTGAAATCTCGTGTAAAGATTGCGACCCAACTATATAGGCCATGGTGTGTAAATTGTCCTTAAGGGAAGATTATTGATAGTCAGTATCTTCACCTTCTCACTCATTGTTGTCTCTGCACCCGGGAAATGCCTTCTGATTAGGGCATTGGTGCTCTCACCTCCAGCACGAGATCCAAAGAGTTGAACCCTTTCCCCTCTTCTAGAAAATCTAGTAATGAAGTAAATGTCTGCCACTTCTAGCTCCAATTCTTGGTCTCCAATGAGGAAGATCTCCCAATCGACATCCCATAAACTGATAAGATAGTGTAGTAGCTCATTTCAGGTTCTAAGTCCTAGGGTTTGGAAAAATTTCAGTATCCCATTGTTCCTCAAAGCATTGACGCACTCAGGATCTTGGGAATCCTAGTAATATTCTTCCTCATGGCCTCTTTCCTTCCATTCAATGACCATGTTGTCGAAATCTCCTGCAAAACAACCATTAACAATGATTAAATGCTTTTTCATGGGACAAAAAATAAAAAATTTCGCTCAAAAGAGAAGATTTCTCTTCAATTTTTCTGCCCTTTGAGCAGCATGACTGTTTTAATTAATATCGTGATGGAAGCATGAGAGCCTTTCGAGCTCAGGGGTGATTAGCATGGATCCGATGAGCAAACCTGCGTTGATCGCCCCTGATTTAAAATTTTGAAATTCTCTCTTCTTGCTGATAAAAACCCTAAGAAACAACATGAAAGTAAACTAAAAATCAAGAGGAAAGGCAGAGCTCTTAATAACAACTGATGGTTCGTGAAATGGTGCCCTGGATCTCCCACACTGCTCACCTGAAAAATCGAAGAAAATGGGGTAAAATGCACTCTCCAATTTACTCCAAGTGAAATGGTAAAAATGATTTTACTTTTGGTCTATTTATAAGTTTTAAACACATTTTTGCCAATATTTTATTATTTTCCTCGATACCAGTGATGCCTAGTTGTCTTTGTGCAATTACAGGTTCGTTTTGGCAGTTACAGTGATCATTTTCTACTGATTCAACGAGTTTTGTTTTATCTCTTTTTGGGACTCCTTAAAAATAAATGAAAAAAGGAACCCCTTGGAGTCTTCTTTAAGCTCTTTTCTGACTCTCTAAATATGAAAACATTGTCAAGTACTTGTTCTTTTGAACTCGTTAAAATAAATTAATTGACATCGTCTGAGTATATGTTTACCCCTTTTTTGTGCTGAGATTGAATATTTACGAAAAAGGTACACCTTGGTTGATATGGTCAAGAGGTTCTCTCGAATATTGTTTTCTACCTTTTCGGGTTCGAGAGACAAATTATGAAAAGGGACATGAATGAGTTTTCTTTTTCATATCTTTTTCAAACTCTCTGAATATGAAAAAGATACAAAGTTATCCTTCCGTCAGACTCATTAAAAATTTAATGACGAAAGACTCGTCACTATGACGAGGCCGAGTTTCTCCTTCCCAGGGCTTGTAAAACTTACTACGATGGATTCATTTGAAGAATGAAGTTATATGATGAGCATATGCTATCCCCTTCAAGCTTGTTATAAAAATAATTGGGGTACTCACTAGAAATAGTGGGGAAAAATGAAAGTGAAACATCTCTTGTATGGGCAGCATGTCGCTCTTGAACATGAAACTCATCTGCGTCTCATGTCGGGTTTGGGGTATCCTCACTCAGTCACTTTCCTTTCCAGGTTTGGGTGATCCATTTTGCCTCTCATCTGGCTATTCTATTTTTTCATCATGACCCATGGTCCTATGTTGAGTCCAATGCTTCCACACTTCGGAGTCGTGTCGCCGATGTGTTCAAGAGAAGTCCTATCTGGAGTTTGTTACCTATACATTGTCTGACCTTTTGCTACAGTCTTGATCATACTCATTCATTTCACTTTATTCCTTGCTTCGTGTGGATGATGGGGGAATTATCATGGACCTCCTTCGACAGGTCATTTCATGTCGACTTCAGCTCATTATCCAGGAAGATGACTTAGAAAATCGCTTTCAGTACCTTAGAGCTTGCATTCCTTAATGGAAATTTCTTCACATCCAATGACAGGTTTTCATCATTGACCTTCGATCAGATGATTCCACGAGTGTTTGACTTCAGTTTCTTTTTCACATTAACGGATTGTACTGTCATACCTTGAGGACCATTGTCATTATTGGTGGTTCCTCTCGTGCCTGTTAATGGTCCACATCATTGGCCGATAATTAGGTAGTTTTCTAGCATGTTTGACTTCGGCACATTCATTCATATGTTAGAATTCATACTTTGATCGGGTTTGGGATGGAGCACAAGACCCTGAGTCTTGTCTGATATGACTTAGGCTACGTGGAGTTATGTATTGTTCATGATTGTACACATGTTTCTTCTATATGGATCGCTGTGACCATACCGTGGGACTTTATATTTATGATGATGATGATCCTTCCATATCGGGTGGCTGCATCCATACCTTGGATCTTAGATTTACAAATTATGATTTTCATTTGGATGGATGTGTCAATGTCGTGGATCTTTTCACATAGTCCTTTCTATCTGGATGGCTGCATCCATACCTTGGATTCATGTTTTGATATAAGATATGTATATATATATGCGTCCTTGATTTGCAGGTCTCTTGACAATGTTTTTTCTCGTCCTTGCAAAAGCTCGTAAATCATCTCAACCATCACTCTCTATTCTACCTTCATGCTTTAGGGGGCGTTTGTTACACAGTATTTTGTCACGCCTCCCTCACTTCCCGATGTCATACCCTGAAGTGCCCAAAACTTGGCAACCATTCAATATACCCATCCTGATATGTAGCTCAGATCCTTCCTGAAACACTGATGGAAACATTATTTGAGCCTTCCCTGAAGAAGTGAGCTCTAAAACCCTAATTTCAGGATTAATGCGACCCTGACACTAGAAACTTGTGTTGATCACTAGTTGAACCATACTAGCCTCGTGATGCCAATCCCTAAAAAGCAATTTTTCCCAAAGAGGACAAGAAGCTTCGTGATCTAGAGGCTTCCAGAATGACGAGTTAGAGGTTGTTCAGTGTGGATCTGGTCGAATTCTCCCAATATTGCCTTTTATCTTATCCCTATGAGCTATCTCCTTGAGATGAGAAACTTCCGTTATGTTTGGAGAGATCCTAACTCCCTCTCCCTGCCTATATATTCATCCTCTCCCATTCCCAAATGGTTGGTCTCTAATTATTTTCAACCTTATGTTGAGATAGTGCCTACATGCTACTCATTTGGCTTGGAGAAGGAGTGCTTGGAGATCTTGAGCTTGGACTTGGACATTCACTCAAGGAGAGCTTATTGAAATCAAGGCTTGGTTGTATGCTTCCTCCTTTATTTCATTAATATATACAACTGCTAGTTCACTTTCCATAAATGTTTGTGTTAATGCATCATTTATCTTAATGCTCCTTGATTTGTTAAGTGGATTACTTTCGATTATGCTTGTTGTACTTGTATTATTTGTTGTGTCTTTGATCTCTTGTGCAGGTATCCAGACGCTGTAAGCAGTAGAGTTAAGCTTGAGGCACAACTGATTCTAGGTCTTCAACAAAGGAGTACGTTATAACATCAGAGCGAGGTAGGCCATCTTCCCCTTCTCTCATTTCGATTGTAATTTAGGAAAGTGTCATTGTAGATTATCACGTAGGTTGCTAGTCCCACTCACTGGGCTAGAGGGATTGTCTCTTTCTACAAAGAGGATTTGCCTAGACAACACCATCAACACAGGTAAGAAATGTAGCAAAACACGCTAGCCCTAAAAATTAGGTTTTTAGTTAACCTTATTCAGAATTGACTTAAGTCAGTTTTCCTTTGATTCTTCAGGGAGGTTTTGGTTTGTATATCATGATGGATATGCTACACAATTATCAATGTTTTGGCACTTTGGGATATGGAACAGGAAGTGAATAGGAGTTGTGACAAAATATTGTGTAACAGATGCCCCCTAAAGCATGAAGGCAGAACAGGGAGTGATAGATGAGATGCTTTACAAGTTAGTGCAAGGACTAGAAAAACACCATCAGGAGACTTTCAAATCAAGCATATCCATATACATTCTAACATATTTGATGATCATGCATAATGATACATGAATATGCATATAATAATACATGAATCCACGGTATGGATGCAACCATCCAGATAGAAGGGATCATGTGTATGGATCCACAGTATGGTCACAACCATCTGAATAGAAAGAATCATGTGTATGGATCCACGGTATGGTCGTAGCCATCTGTCTAAAGGAAACATGTGTACAATCATGAAAAACTCATAATTCCATTCAACCTAGATTTTATCAAATAGAATCCAAGGTCTTGCGCTCCATCTCGACCCTATCAATGTACGAATTCTAACATGTGAATAGATTTGTCGAAGTTGAACATGAGAGAAAATCACATGATTACTGATCAATGATGTAAACTGTTAACATGCACGAGATAAACCACCAATAATGACAATGGCTCTCAAGGTACAATCAACACAATCCATGTATGTGAATAATGAAGCTAAAGTTGAACACCCGTGGAATCATCTGAGCGAAGGCCAATGATGTAAACCTGTCGTCAAATGTGAAGAACTTGATATTGAGGTATGAAAGCTCTCAGGTACTGGAAAGGAGTTTCTAGATCATATTCCCAGATAATGAGCCAAAGTTGACAGGAAGTGATCCATCGAAGGAGGGCCATTATGAATCCCACATTATCGACAAGAAACAAAAGGATGTAATAGAGTAGATAAATGCGATTCAAGAATGTGGCAAAAAATCAAACAATGTATAAGTGGTAAATAACTGCAGATAGGATATCTCTTGAACATATTAGCAACATGACTCAGAAGTTTGGCATCGTTTGACTCAACACAGGATTAGAGGTCATGATGACAAAGTGACATAATCAGATGAGAGGCAAAATAGATTTCACAAACCCAGGAAGGCAAATGAGTAAGTGAGGATGTCCCAAACCCGACACGAGAAACAAATGAGTGTCATGTTCAACAGTGACATGCTGCCTTTACAAAATACAAGAGATTATTGCTTTCACATTTTCCCCCACTAGTTCTTGTGATTACCCCATTATTTTTTAATCGCAAGCTTGAAGGGGATAACATATGCTTGCCATATAAGTTCATCCTTCAGATAAATCCATCCTAGTAAGTTTTACGAGTCCTAGGAAGGAGAAACTCGATCTCATAATGGTGACAAGTCCTGTGTCGTTTAAGTTTTACGAGTTCGTCGGATGGGGAACTCAACGTCTTTTTCATGTTTAGAGAGTTTGAAACAGAAAAGAAAACTCCAAAAGGTCCCTTTTCGTAAATAATCTCTTGAACCCGAAAAGGTAGAAAACAATATCTAAGAGAACCTCTTAGCCATGTTTGACTAAGGTATTCCTTTTTCATACAATAGTCTATCTTAGTCCGGAAAAGGGTTAAACTTATACTGAGTAGACATCATTTCATTTACTTTAACGAGTTTGAAATGACAAGTACTCGACAATATTTTCATTTTTCGAGAGTCAGAAAAGAGCTTAAAGATGACTCCAGGGGGTCGCTTTTTTGTTTATTTTTTACAAGTCCGAAAATGTGATAAAATAAAACTCGTTGAGTCAGTAAAAAAATCACCATCACCAAGAATGTATGACTTGTCGCTACACAAGGAAACACACATTATCGATTTCAAGGAAAAACATCAAAAAATGAGTGAAATATGCGCTAATTTGGTAAAAAATATTATTTTAAACTTATAAAAGGGCCAAAAAGTAAATAATTTTCACCATTTTACCAATTTGCAATTTTGAGAGCATTTTACCTCATTTTACCTTGATTTTCAGGCAAGGAGTATGATCAATCCCGGACACCATTTTCCGAGCCGCTTGTTGCAGGTAAGAGATATGTCCCTTCCCTTCATTTTGATACTCATTTCATGCATTTTCATCCATAGATTAGGTTGCAAGGAGGACTTGCAAATTTTTTTATTTTTAGGGTGACCAACGCGGGTTTTACCTATCGGACACGCGCTGCTCACCCTATGGTCAATCAGGCCCTCGTGCTAGCAGCACGTGAAAATTCACACATAGTTGTGCTGGTACCAAGGTAAATTTATTTGTGTGAAATCCTCCATGTTGAATTGTTTTTATTGGATTTTTTTTCCATGGAAGCTCATGAAATGTTGTTTTATTGGTTTTCCACAGGATAATCAGTCCAAAATGGTGGTTGAATGGAAAGAAAGAGGACATGAAGATGAATACCATCAAGATGCTCAGGATCAAGATTGTATTGATGCCCTATGAGCATGCATATTGCTCAAGTTCTTCAAGATTCCTGGGATTAAGTCCTAGCCTGAATTATTGCAGCATATGATTAGTTGGTGGGATGTGGACCACTAGGTATTCATGATCGGGGACCAGGAACTCAAATAGATGTTGCAGGCATTTATTTCATTATCAATTTATCTAGAAAGGGACAACATGTTCAATTGTCTGGTTCAAGCACTGGAGGAGAGAGCACGATATGCTGATTGCAAGGCATTTTCCAGGGACTAAAAAGACCCAAAGTGGGAAGATCGATATAAATACCATCACAAATCTACCACTACAAACAATCCTACAAACTATTTCTCGAATAGTTGGGGCTCAGGCGTTGCATGAGGCAACAAAGTCCCATTTCCAGTACGCAATTGAGTGTCTGAATCCCACGGTCTTCAATTGGAGTGAGGGTTTGTTGGTTTGCATGAAGCGCCAACTTACCAAGTGCAAGTCAAGGAGTCTGAAACAATTTGGTTTCAGATCCATTTTGGTGACATTCTTCTTGGAATGTGTGCCATTGTTTCATTACCAATGGATAGAAGTGGATGCACTAGTGCCTAGAGATCCACAATTACTCAGATGGGGTGCGTTGATGCCTCGTTATGGAGGCAACCAACAAATGTCATTCCCTGCGGCATTTTCCAGATGGATGCGTCAGAAGCTAATCATGGTTGATGATTGGGCATATGCAGTCATAAATTTCCGAGGATATCTAGATCTTCCACTTCCACCAAGCGCACAGTGGACTGATTAAGGTAAAAACTATTTTTGAAGTTTTTGATTTTTTTTATGTGTACTAAGATTTGAATTATGATGATTTGTAGATGTGGGACCAAAGAGATCTCCAGGGGTGTTATGAAACCAGCTCACAAAAAGATAGAAAAGAGAGATCCACGCCATAGAATTCAACCTCTTCGAGGGGGCAACCTCCTTTACATTACATAAATGAACAATTCTTGGATGATTCAAATGACAAAACCTCCTTTCTATATATAGGAGTCTAAGGAGTCACAATATAATCCAGCCGACCTAACAATAATAATATAAAGCCACAAAAATAACAATAGAGGGATTCTATGGGCACATTAATAACAATATGGGGGCAATGGGGGCACAACAATATAAATAAGGGGTATAACTACAATAGTAATGGGGTAATCACTAGTATTATAGGGACCCAACATGCCCCTCTCCTTCAAAAAAGTGTTGTCCTCAACGCTTGAGTAGTTCTGGATATTTCTGCATAAAATTCTCATCCTCCCATGTGGAATCTTCAGCGGATAAGTTCTTCCACTTGATAAGGTACTCTGAAATTGATCGATTTCGTAGCTGTCGAGTTCTTGTTTCTATAACTGCTTCCGGTTCCAATATAATTTTTCCTTCCTCGTCAAGTTCTGGCAATATTGTTTGAACTGGGAGCTTGTCGCCTATAACCTTCTTTAAGCATGAAACATGGAAAACTGGGTGCAATCGAGAAGCTGCAGGAAGCTCCAATTTATATGCCATAGTACCAATCTTTTGCAACACCTTGTACGGACCATAATACTTTGGTGATAATTTATTATCCTTCTTAGCTTGCTTGAGGGACATTTGCTTATATGGTTGTAGCCGTAGGAATACCCAATCACCTACATCAAAACTTCTTTCACTGCGATGTTGATCTGCCTGTTGTTTCATTCTATTCTGTGCCAACACGAGGTTATCCTTTAAGAGTTGGAGGACTTGTTGTTGATGTTCGATGTGATGTTCCACTGCCTAAACCTTAGAATTTTCTCTTAAATATGATGTGATGGATGGTGGTTGATACCCATAAAGTGCCATAAATGGGGTCATTTTTGTTGCTGTATGAAAGGAAGTGTTATACCACCATTCAGCCAGAGGCAACCATTTGACCCATTGTGTCTGTTTATCAGATACAAAGCAACGAAGATATCCTTCCAAACATTTGTTTACTATCTCAGTTTGCCCATCAGATTGAGGATGATAAGATGAGCTATGAGTTAACTGAGTACCAAGACGAGAAAATAATTCTGTCCAAAAATTTCCAGTGAAAATGGGATCTCTGTCACTTACAATAATCTTTGGGTTTCCATGTAGCTTTTGAATTGTTTCCATAAATGCAGTAGAAACTGTACTGGCTCTAAATGGATGTGATAATGCACAAAAGTGTGCATACTTGGTAAGTTTGTCAACTACCACCATGATGACACTCTTTCCCTCAGACTTGCGTAAACCTGTGATAAAATCCATTGATACCTCCTCCCAATGTTGGCTTGGAATGGATAAAGGTTGTAATAGACCCGGTGTCTTAAGTGTTTCAACTTTATTTTGTTGGCAAACCAAACATTCTGCCACAAATTGTTGAATATCTGATTTAAGGCCATCCCAAAAAAATTCCTTCTTAACCTTGTGGTAAGTTTTTAAAAATCCTGAGTGCCCTCCTAAGGGAGAAGTGTGCAATTCCATAAGAATCTTTTGTTTTAGCTGGGAATTCTTACAGAGGTATAAGCGATCTTTGTACCATAACGAATCATTTTTCCAGCTAAATGTATCAGACGTACTGGAATCTTGTTGTAGCTTTCGAATAAGTGCCCACACTTCTTTGTCATTCTTCCATTCCTTCCTTGCTTCATTTATCCAATCTGGTTGGATGATAGAAATAGCGCACAACAATGCTTCCACATCCTCATCCTTTCTTGAGAGTGCATCTGCCACCAAATTTTACTTCCCTTTTTTGTAGATGATTTCAAAGTCATAACCCAACATCTTTGTTACCCACTTTTGTTGCTCTTCAGAGGATAATCTTTGTTCTAAAAAGTATTTAAGGCTATCATGATCCGTTTTTACCTTGAAGTGTCTTCCCATTAGGTAGGGTCGCCATTTCTTAAGTGCATGGAGTATTGCCAACATTTCCTTCTCATAAATAGCTTTTCTTAGAAACTTTCCCTTGATTGGACGACTTTCAAAAGCAATGGGTCTTTCATCTTGCATTAGAACATCACCAATTCCATTTCCTGAAGCATCACATTCCACAATAAAGGTTTTTGTGAAGTCCGGTGTAGCTAAGACCGGTGCTTGGCACATTGCCTCTTTAAGATGTTCAAAGGCCTTTGTTGCTTCCGGAGTCCATGAAAATGCATCTTTCTTCAATAATGTCGTTAGAGGTGCTGCTATTCTCCCATAATTCTTAACAAACTTGCGATAATACCCTGTCAACCCAAGAAATCCGCGCAAATGCTTTATGGATGTGGGGATTTTCCATTCCTTAATGGCTTTAATTTTGCTAGAGTCTACCTTAACTCCTTCATGAGATACAATATGACCCAAATATTCCACCTCCTGTACTCCAAAAAAACATTTGGATCTTTTGGCATATAATTGTTTCTCCTCCAATAGTTGTAGCACCCTGTCAACATGTTCAACATGATCCTTCCAAGACTTGCTGTAGATAAGTATATCATCAAAAAATACTAACACAAATTTTCTAAGGAATGGTTTGAAAATTGAATTCATCAAACCTTGAAATGTTGAAGGTGCACTGGTAAGGCCAAAAGGCATGACCCAAAATTCATAATGACCCTCATGAGTTCTAAATGCCGTTTTTGGAATGTGTTCAATCTTCATTCTGATTTGATGATATCCTGAACGAAGATCCAACTTGGTGAAGTAAATTGATCCATGCAATTCATCCAGTAATTCATCAATGACAGGAATGGGGAACTTATCTTTAATAGTGAGCTTGTTGAGCTCCCTATAATCCAGACACATGCGCCATGATCCATCTTTCTCGTGCACCAATACTACTGGAGCAGAGAAAGAACTTTGACTCGGTTGAATTATACCAGCCTCTAGCATTTCTGCAACCATACGTTCAATTTCACTTTTTTGGACATAGGGATATCTGTACAGCCTGATGTTTGGAGGAACACTTCCTGGAATCAGATGAATAGCATGATCATGATCACGCATAGGTGGGAGACCTTTGGGAGTCTCAAATAACTTGGAATGATTGTCCAGGACTTTTTGGAGATCTGGAGAAATAGATGATTCTAATGTGGAAACATCTAGCGAACATAATTGTGCAATTACACCCCTTTGCTCCTTTTTTAGAAGCTTTGTCATACCATTAGAGCTGATTATCTTTCCTGGTTTCCCTGCAATACCCCTTAATTCAACTTCCTTTCCTTCCGTAGAAAATTTGATGAAAAGTTCTTGAAAATTAAAAGCTATTGTACCCAAGGATTGTAGCCATTGGACTCCTAGTACAACATCAGCACCTCCCATTGGAATGGAAAGCATTGGGCTAGTCAATACATATTCTCCCATGGATAGCTTGATATTATGGCACTTTCCAGAGCAATTTGTTGTTCCTCCATTTGCAATCATCACTTGACACTCTGGTGCTGGATATAGGAAGCAATTCAATTCTTTTGCTACCCTACAATGAATAAAATTGTGGGTGCTTCCTGAATCAATCAACACTATTACCTTTTTCTTCTTGATTTGTCCTTCTATCTTGATGGTTTGAGGAGTGGTAATTCCCACCAATGCATTACAAGATATGGTCGGATTTATTTGTTCTTCATCTAGGCTTTGTTCCTGGAGCATATCCTGTTCTTTTGACCTTTTTTGCTCCTTTTCTTCTTCCTCTTCACAATCTATGTAGAATAGTTTCTTCTCAGCACACTTATGACCTTTAGTGTATTTGCTATCACAACTATAACAAAGCCCTTTTGCTCTTTTTTCTTCCAATTGTTGTGGTGTCAACCTTATAGGTTGTGGAAGACTAGGGCAACAACTGCACTTCCGTCTTTATAGTTGTGAGTGGTATGCTTCCTGGTTGCGATAATTTTGCTTTCCATTTTTCTTGCTAACCTGAATGCCTTCTCTAATGAATCAGGTTCCCAAAGTCGAACATCATGTTGGATATTATCCTTTAAAGACCCTATGAACACATCAATCCTATGCTCCTCTAGAATATCTTTTACCCTTATGTTCAATTTTTGGAACTCCTCAATGTGCTCCATTATTGAACCCTTTTGTTTGAGACTTATCAATTGGCTAAAAAAAGTGTTGCTTTTTGTATCCTCATAATGTGCTATCAATTCTTCCGTAAAAATTGCCCAAGTGATAAATTTTTTACGAGAGCAAAGCCATTGATACCATACAAACTGATTTGGTTCCAAATATAAAGTTGCCATACATACCTTTTGTGTGTTTTGCACATTATTGAGATCAAAGAACTACTCCATCTGTAATATCCATGTGGAGGGATCCTTGCCATCAAACTTATTCATATCGATTTTTGGAATATGGTGGGTCTTCGATCCAACATTAGAGTCTATGGAATCATGATTAACATTTCTTTTGTTCACATCATGAGTTTCCTTTACAACCTTTTCACCATTAGTAAGTATTTCTTGTAGAAAATTTGTCAAATCTGTCTTCAAATCTGCCATGTCTGTCTTCAAATTTGTCCTCACATATGCCTTCAAATCATCCATCTTGGCTTCCATGCCCTTTATCTTAGATTCCACGCCATTTATCTTAGCATCTGTTAGCTTTTGTGAGCGTGACATTTGTTGCACTTGTTCTTGTAATTTTGATATATCATGTAGCATTTCTTCCTCTTCTTCATGAGTCATGCTAGAGCTTTCAGGTTCCTTACTAGGTGTTTGCATTTTCTTTCCTCGGGGCATTAGTTACCAATAATAATGCTTTACTATGCCCTTTGAATTCCTTCAAACCAGGCTTATGCAAAAATAAAAAAAAATAAAAAACTGCACACCTTTTTTTTTTTCTTTGTAGAAGCCTGATATTGAATCTGATGTATCTCTGTAATTTCGAATCATCCAGTTCTGAAATTTTTACCTGTAGTAGCCTTCTATGTATTCTTTCCAA
The DNA here is from genome assembly GCA_031772625.1 of Pinus tabuliformis. Taxonomy (NCBI): domain Eukaryota; kingdom Viridiplantae; phylum Streptophyta; class Pinopsida; order Pinales; family Pinaceae; genus Pinus; species Pinus tabuliformis. The sequence goes on from CM062817.1 coordinate 1,117,616,141, forward strand.
TGCCACTAGTCTAATCCAAATTGGATTCTCCAAGAAAGAGTTATGCACAATCTCCCGCAGTGACCTGATTATAGACTAGTTCAGTAGAGCGAACTTGTATGAATTGCCACGTGTCACTGTTTCAACCTTTGACTCTGAAAAATATATAAAAGAAAACTGCAATCCGTCCTCTTTCTGTACCTTCTTACTAAATTTCAATCCGATGCTCAGAAAGAAAGTTATGACGATTTTTCCCAGGTCACCTGTTTTGAGTGTAATTCAGGAGTTTGCAAAAAGACCAACTTCCTCAGATCATATCTCCGAAAATATCATGCGAAAATCTCTGAAATTCGGACCCAAGGTTCAGCGCGATTTCTTCTCAAATGGTCTTTTTTTGCGACTTCTGAAACGTCACAGAAAAAAAGTTATAGCGAAAATGTCACGATGACCTGTTTGGAGCAGCGAAACCCTAGAATCCAAAGCTCTGATACCAAATGTTATGAAACCAGCTCACAAAAAGATAGAAAAGAGAGATCCACGCCTTAGAATTCAGCCTCTTTGAGGGGGCAACCTCATTTACATTACATAAATGAACAATTCTTGGATGATTCAAATGACAAAACCTCCTTTCTATATATAGGAGTCTAAGGAGTCACAATATAATCCAGCCGAACTAACAATAATAATATAAAGCCACAAAAATAACAATAGAGGGATTCTATGGGCACATTAATAACAATATGGGGGCAATGGGGGCACAACAATATAAATAAGGGGTATAACTACAATAGTAATGGGGTAATCACTAGTATTATAGGGACCCAACAAGGGGTGTCTCCAATAGCCAGATGAGTGGCACGCCAGATTGAGGAGGCTCCTTATGAGGAGGGAGCCGATCCTATTGTCGAGGTAAAGCATAACTTGGAGGCTTTAACCAGGGGCATTCCATAGTATGCCTTAATAGGTGAGGTGCCATTGCAGTACCAGAGACACACTGTAGGGGTATCCGCCAGACTACGCTGACTGTTGGCCCGAGTCATTAGGGCTATTTCGTGCTATCATGAGCACCATGTGGGCGAATAACCAACTCTAGTTTACTTTCTGCATTGTTGTAGGCTTATAAAGGCATGTGTCTCAGAACACATATTTTGTCATTTTGATGAAACAAACTCTTTTGCAAACACTCTCTATATGTATATACATGTTTTTTGTTTACCATGTCTATTATGTGATGCTTTATGATTTACATGTTCCGCAAATGTCTATCTAGCACATAGTTATCCAATGCATTTGTTAATGTGTTCATGCATCTTGGAATGTGATGATAAGTAATAAAATCAAAGTCTCATTCCAAGAGACAAACTCACAAATACATTCTCAAAATTTGAGGGTTTCTAATTGAATATTGTCCATTAAGTTGTAGTACAATGAGTTGTGAATCAAGTTTCACGATTAACTCTCTAATGCCAAGAGCAATAGCTTCTAACAAAAGCTCGATGACCACACTATATTCAACAATGTTATTAGTCGTACAACCTAAACATATACCTTGTAAATTCACTAACTCACCATTAGGGTCATAGATTTCCCATGCAACGGAAGATAGATTTTGTGTACTATGACAAGCACCATCAGCAAAACCGACGTAATGGTTGGATGACATCTGCAAACCAAGTAGAGCACGAGGTAAGTAGAGGAAAACCCGTTTTCAAAGAAAACTAACACACCAAAACCACAATGCACACTAATGAAAACACACTAATGTATAATATTATTTACACAAAAAATGTGTGAAAATTGTCAGATGGAGCCCATTTGTGGATTCGGGTAATTGATCAACAAAGAGTAAAACTGGAGTTTCACCATTGGCATGACATGTAAGCATTGACTCAGCCAAATAGTGGAATGACACACATAAATGACAATGCCCCCATGCCCCCCAAGAAAGTGATAGTTATGAGTCATAGGATGAATGCCCCATTGTGATAATGGGCGAATGTTAAAGACTCGGTGAGAAGATCTCATAAAAGAAGGCAAGAAAATCTTAATCTCATTACAAGAAAAAGATGCCCCTAGTTGAAATATTTTGACAATCTCAGGTTGGACTAAACTGTCAATGGGAAATAAAACAGTGATGTTCCCCATGTTTCCCTCAGACAAAAATTCATGTACAAAAATAGGCGTTTGAAGTGGATGAGTTTGTGCATGAGAAACTAAGGTATCTAAACATGATGAAATCTCTCCAAGACTCGAGAGAAATGAGGAATGATGATGGGCATCATTCTAAGGAGTTTCTTCACGAGATATAACCTTTGTGATACTCTCGTCAGTGGGAAATGTCTGATTCAAGGGATTTGGAGAATCCAAAGAACCAAGCCAAGGGGATTGTGAGTACACATCTATATGCATACTAATATTAGCATGACTTTCAGAAGCGACCACTGAAGCCAAAACAACAGCTTGATAGGCTTGTTCTACTGGGTTAAGTAGCATGACATAACCAAAAGAATCAACTTGATCGAGATGAGGAATGATCTAAGGATCATAAGAAGTGAAGATAATGTTGACGGAAGTGACGTTTGGAGGTGGGAGGGAAAAAGTTCCCATAAGAGAAGAGTCTTTAAAAAGAGCCACCCCTACACTCTCATAAGGGATGTCGGTGTTTCCCACATATGGCACATTGCCATTCAAAGAACTAGAAGAGGAAAAGGTTAACTGATCAATGATGACTATTTTCCCCTCATGAGGAAAACGAAGCACACAAAACAATGTAGAAACCGTGCAAAACATAGCATGGGTCCAACTTAGACCAAGTAGAAGGTTATATTTCAAATTTGCATCAACGACTTCTACTTATAAGTTAAGAGTTTTCCCTTCCAATGTTATGGGCAAGTTTATGAGAATACCGTATGGATGAGATCCTCTGCCATCAAAGGCTTCTAAGGTATTATGAGACTGGTTGAGAGGGGGAGAGCCAATAGCTTCCTAGCATGAGACATACATGATGCAAGTCGAAGTACCCTCATCAACCACAGTTTGATGAATCGTCTTCCCATTGATAATGATTTGGATTAAAAAGGAAAGTTGATGTGGAAGACATGGAACATGATACTCTAGGTCAAAGGTAATCAGACTCGAAGAAGTAGGGCCAGTTCATCCTATAGCGGATAGTAATGCTTTGTGCTACGATGGACAACTCTAGATAACTTCCAAGGCAGACATCACCGAAGGGGCTTGAGCCAAATCTTCAACAATATTGTAATGATGGGCAACTCACACATTCAAATTGTATGATGATTTCTGAAGGACACCCTTATGAGGTGGTTAGGTAAGGAAGTCATTTCTAGTTCTCTCAATATGAAGAGGACTAGAACTAGGTGGAGTATAAGTGGAAGGTGTATCAATAACTTCTTCTTCCATAACCTATTTGGGAGGAGTCGGATAGTCTTTTGACCGAGTGGAAACAGAAATAGGTGTCGTTCCACTCATATAAACCTGAGAACCTGAAGATGTAGAAGAGTATAGTTGTTCTACCAATTAGGTTTGCTGTGATGGAAAAGGTTCTTTTAATACAACCAGTTTCCCTTGAGTGCCTTTTAATAAACGACTAATTTTAGCACAACGGGGACAATCCTTGGTATAGTGATCTTCCTCACAAATGAGGGAAGGATATTTGGGCTTATGTTTAGACGCATCATCAACAAATGATTTGATCCTGTTTCACGGTATCAGATTTGGCTTTTCCTTTACCCTTCCTTTTACCTTTTGAGGTTTTGTTGACTGCTGTAGACTAAACAAAATTAACCTCGGAGGTTTTACCAGGATTTTGGGAGGGATTCGAAGGAGGATTAGATGTAGTAGTTGAAATGGATTTATGCTTTGAAGAAGCTTTATTGGAAGTTTGAGTCGCTGACCCAATAATACCGTCGATAGGTGGTATATCTGGAAGTTTGGAAGATGCAAGATTTGTAGACGGTCTTCGAGTATCAGGAAAGAGATCATATAACGTGCCAGATTGGGAATATACCAAATCTAAAAATTGGGCACGGGAAATGGTTTGACCTTCGGCCACACAACCACCCATAGCTATGTCCTTGGCAATTTTATTAACAAATGATTTGGTAAACCATTCAGTTAACAACTCATCAGGTATATCGAACTTGATAAGGTGACGTCGACGTCTCCATTCATGGATATGATTGGAGATGTGGGTAGCAGTATTCTGTTTCAAGGATGTGAGAAGATGGGTACTAGTTTCATATCGAACTGGTAGTTGGAAGTGAGTAAGGAAGGCCATTGCCAAAGAGTTGAAGTCTTGATAGGCACCTCAAGGTAACTCGATGTACCATTTTGTGGCAGCACCTGTCAAGGTTCACTGGAAAAGATGTAGACGAATGGAATCATCAACCCAAGAATTGGATGAACACCATAAATGGTAAGTCATAACATGGGCCTGGGGGTCTTCTCCAGACTTTCCTTCAAATTTTGGACAATCGCCAGGAATCTTAGTAGGAACCGGAGGCCAATACGATGAATGGAGTATTGGGTCATTTGTGAGCCTTGACACATCTGATAGTTCTAACATTGCTAGAAATGGAAATTTTGGATTGAAAGGAATGGGAGGCCTTTGATAAGGCCCAACTTGTGGATTTCAACCTTGTTGGTATGGGTTTTTCCGACAAAGTTGTAGATATTGACCATAAGGAGCTTGATATTGCCCCACTAAGAGGTGTTCTGACCATACAAAGGTGGATTTTGCTCCCACAAAGGTGGGTTTTGACCAGGGTAAGGTTGATACTGACCTGCATAGGTCGGTGAGAACCATAAAGTGGATAAGCAACTTGTGAAGAGTATGGAGTATAAGATTGTTGTTGCAACTGTTGACCTTGGTGATAAAATTTCTGACCCTGCTACTGTGGGGGTTGACCTTGTTGTTGTAAGGGTTGGCCCTGTTGGTACAAGGGTTAGTTTTACTAATGCAAGGGTTGACCTTGTGGCTGCAATGGCTATTGATAAAGCCCTTGTTGCACATAATGTCCTTGTTGTACATAAGGCTGATGTTGTTGAAAATTTCCTTGTGGAATTTATTGAGTTCCAGGTTGGTACTAATAGGTTCCAGTTTGAAATTGACTAGATGTCCCAAATGAGGGATTTGAACTAGGCTACATTTGGGGTCCTACTTGTTGAGTAGATTTTTAGGCTCGTGTGCCGTAAGGAGGGTACGGTTTTTGGTAGAGTATCTGTGCCGAAAGAGGATGTTGATACGGGATTTGGCCTGATCTAGATGGAATAGATGATCCACTAGGATAAAGTACACTGCCAACATTTTGACAAACTCTGATAACGTGAGTTTGAGATCCAGTCACATAAGTTCCACCCGAAACAAGAGGTACATATGGAGGAGGTGGATGTTGCCCCCCATGCGGTGCTGGCACATATTTTCCACTTAATGGAGGGCCTGAGGAACCTATAAGGACATTTATTGTCCCAACCATAACTGTCGGTTGTACAAGAACTGAAGAAACTGTAGTTGGTACAAGAATTTGAGAGGCCACGCTTGAAACAAACGGACCAGAAGTAGGCATGGTGCCTGATGACCAAATAGGATTGTGATAAAGTGAAGACGTACTTGGAGTACTTAAAACCAATTTAGACAAAGAGGTGTAACTAGGTGGAAACAAAGGTTCACTACTTTCAGGCAGTGGTGGAGGTGGTACACTTCCCACATACGAAAAGCCTTCAGGTGGAAAGTTATATTCAAAATCATCGCCAACACTAGGAGTGTGAGTGGTTGAGACTTCTGGAGGAGGACCTCGAGGAGAGGTTGGAAACTCACCTTCTGATGCCATGGGTGGAAACAATTGGCAAGGGGGAATCCATGATGATGGTGGAGAAAGCTCCAAAGGCACACTAGGATTATCATACGGACTATACGACTGTTGAGGAGATATGGCTAATGGATAAAAAATCTGATTCAGAGCGAATGATAAAAACCTTAGCGGACTCTCAAGAGTTTCTAGGTCAGATTCGTGAGATGATGAGTCTCGAGGTGGAGGACAAGAAGCAAGGGGTTGAATACTCGGGATAATTCCAAGTTCAAGACCTTAGGCTTCAAGTGAATGTGAAATCTCAGGATGGACTCCTTGTGATGACCCTTCAATGTCAGATGATGAAGGGGTATGTAAGGTGAACCCAGTGGTTCAACCACGATGACCTTTTTTCAAAAACAATAGGGGGTGGTTGATTTGAGCTAACAATTAAAATTTACTATTAATTAGGAAATATGAGGCCAAGGATAAATGTATAGGTAAGTCATGTTATTGTGGGTAGTTAAATTTTAGAACTTAAAAACAAGAAATAAATTTAAAAGGATGTACTAGGCAAGAGGGTTTACCAAGTATCATGAACCACTATATATAGCTTAGCCAAAACCAAGGACTTAACGTATGACGTCCGATCTCCCTAAATGTTGTGTTCGTTGTATCACATCTACAAGGTGGCTAACTCGGTTACCCGTGGCTAGAGGTTAGAAACCTAGTGGGGTCTCCTAATATATACGCGACGGTATGGGGAGAACAAGTCCGTGTTAGCACTGTCTAATGCATAACCGTTTGGTGAGAGCGTTCCCATATACTTTCCATAATGGAGTGCCTCTGATATACCGAAGAGTACTAGAGAACCTCTGATATACTTCTGTACTGGAACAAGATTTCACTCCCGGGATACAATGCAGAAGTTAATGACAGTTGCTAGGTTTATAGACGTTGAAACACATCTCTAGCCTAGACCTCTAAATGTTTGTGTTAAGTTCCAAATGCTCCTTAGGTTAATTCAGTAAATTTTAACATTGTTCTTGAATTATGCTTCAATTTTTTGGGCTCAAACGATGTCACCTGAATCTTAAAATGCAACTATATGGGAAAACAAAACTTTTCGCTTTGATGAATGCTATACCAGCAAGGAAAGAATTCAATAAATTAATGCATCAAACAAGAGAATACATCAAATAACATGCCTCCACTAAGTTTTGTTTACGAAATGAAATATGAAAAAGAAAAACTAAACTTCACTTTCACTATCCAACATGCAATCTATCGAAAGCAAAAATGACTTTTAGTTCACTAAGATGCACTTTATCTAAATGATGTTCTCTTTGATTTTCAGATGCTTTAATGCATTAAGCTTAAACTAAAGCAAAAATGAAGATTTTTATTCAAATGCTCCTTATGCGAACGAAGCACCAATAAAAGCAACACCAAATCAAATCCAAAAGCACTCAATAAAAATGTCTTTCACTTTTCTCTTTTGAATAGATAAACAAATGCACTCTTTTTAGTTTGTAAAACAAGCAATATAATCTATGCTTGACGAATAACAAAGATGAATCTCAAATCCAAGATGACTTAATACAATTTGAAAAACAACTTTGCAAAAGACAAACCAAAACCAATGCAAACCAATGTTTTGAATGATTTTACGAGATAACCAGATCTAAAGAATCAACCAACCACAAAATCAGTGCCACTTACAAGCGGCGAGTGAAAATCAAATGACCTATAAAACCTAAAACCAATCCCATTTAACTCAAACAATTGAAAGCTCAAAAATACAAGAATTTGCTAATTAAATGAGGTAATCTGACAAAACATCAATAAATCCAATAATTCCGGACAAAGAAAAGACCTCAGGGGCTCAGACACACTAGATTTTGACAGAGAAATCCTAAAGTTTTACCAATCTCTAAGATCAACATGACTGTTATGGTAAAATTGGTGTTGAATAGGGGAACACCCTGGTAGCATGACTGTCAGAGTAAAAGGTGCGCTGGGTGAGGAATAAGGCAAAAAATAAAAAATATTTCCGTAAACACTCTAGACTTAGCACTCTAAGTTAGCAATCAATGATTGTGTAGATCTATACAGACTCAAACTAACTAAGAACTCTATGGTTGGTGAAACTAATCAAGAGATCAGATTAGAAAAGAGGATGAAGAGGCTATAGCTTCCCTAGTGGAGTTGCCATTTTGTTGTGAAGGTAAATCCCCTCTGTGGACAGAGGTGTTCCCTCTAGCCCAATGAGTGGGTATAGCAACAAACTAAACAAACTAACATACACTTTCCTAGCTTATGTTTAACAAATGCAGCGAGAGAGAACGGCCTACCTCATTCTGATGCTAATTGTTCAATGCTTTTGGAGATGACTTTGATCCTTTCGCTCCAGGCCTTGTTTCATGCTTGTTCTTCACGTCCAAGTATTTGCAAGGAATATCAAAGAGCTATGCAAGATACAAGAGCATATATGGCATACATCAAACATAAACTACTTAATAGATCAAGAAGTATTAAGCTAACAACATAAACATTTATACAATTATGGAAAGTGAACATCAGATGTATATTAATAAGCTAAAAAGGGAAGCATACATCCTATGCCTTGATGTTGGAGACCTCCTTTTGGTGGATGTCCAAGTCCAAGCAAAGACTCTTCAAGCACTCCTTCTCCAAGTTAGATTGGGTAACATGTAAGCATAATCTCAACATAGGAATGCAACAATCAATGACCAACTCCCTTCCATAAACTACCACTACTCAAACTCCCAAGATAGAAGGACATATCAAGAAGAAAAAATTTCAAGAAGTGAACGATCACATCAAGAAAGAATAAATGAATCTGACCATATCTTGTAATGCATTGGCCAGAATTACCACCCCTCAAAATATCAATATAGAAGGACATATCAAGAAGAAAAATGTTCAAGAATTGAAAGATCACATCGAGCATCAAGAAATGAATCCGACCATATCTTGTAATGCACTGGAAGAAATTACCACTCCTCAAACTATCAAGATAGAAGGACATATAAAGAAGAAAAAGGTAATAATGTTGATTAATTCGAGTAGTACGGATAATTTTATTCATTGTAAGATAGCCAAGGAATTGAATTGCTTCCTATATCCAGCACCAGAGTGTCAAGTGATGGTTGCAAGTGGAGGAACCATAAATTGCTCTAGAAAGTGCCATAATATCAAGCTATCCATGGGAGAATATGTATTGAATAGCCCAATGCTTTCCATTCCGATGCGTGGTGCTGATGTTGTACTAGGTGTCTAATGGCTACAATCTTTGGGTAAGATAGCTTTTAATTTTCAAGAACTTTTCTTGAATTTTTTTTGGGAAGGAAAGGAAGTTGAATTAAGGGGTATCGAAGGGAAACCTGGAAAGATAATCAACTCTAACAGCATGACAAAGCTTCTAAATAAAGAACAACGGGGCGTAATTGCACAATTATGTTCACTAGAGGATCCCACATTGAAATCATGTATTTCTCTAGATCTCCAAAACGTTTTGGACAATCATTCCAAGGTATTTTAGACTCCCCAAGGCCTCCCACCTATTCGTGATCATGATCATGCTATTCATTTGATTCCAGGAAGTGTTCCTCCAAACATTAGGCCTTACAAATATCCATATGCCCAAAGGAGTGGGAACTCATTCAAAAGTTGGAGAAGATTCCAGTTCAAACAATATTGCGACAACTTGACAAGGAAGGAAAAATCATATTGGAACCTGAAGCAGTCACAAAACTGAGAAATTGACAGCTACGAAATAGATCAGTTTCATAGTATCTCATCATGTGGAAGAACTTACCCGTTGAAGATTCCACATGGGAGGACAAGAATTTATACAGAAGCATCAAGAACTAATCAACCATTGAGGACAACACTTTTTGAAGGAAAGGGGCATGTTAGATCCCTATACTACTAGTGTAACCCCTTATTTTTATTAGTACAACCCCCTTATTTTATTGTTTTTCCCATGTAGTCCCCATATTGTTATTATTGTGCCCCATAGAAGCCCACTATTGTTATTATTGTGCCCTTACATTATTATTGTTATGTCGGCTCTGATTATATTATGACCCCTTAGACTCTTGTATATAGAAAGAAGGTCATGTCATTTGTATCATCCAAGAATTTTTCATTTGTGTAATGTAAAGGAGGTTGCCCCCTTGAAGAGGCTGAATTCTAAGGCGTTGATCTATCTTTTCTATCTTTTTGTGAGCTGGTTTCATAACAATTTCGTTGCAATGCTTCCTTTGATTTGATACTTCTGCTCTTGAATTCTTGCTTGATGTTGTACTTGAATCTTCTTCTACCTACATGCAAAATTTTTCCGGCAAAACCAATCCCAAAACAAAACAAAATACCCTTCAACTTACCTCTGCCCGCAAAACACATGTAAGTGCATAATAATGAATAAATACAAATTTAAATTACAATGTGTACCTAAAGTGTGCTTGTCACTTTTTTTGTTGACTTGTTGCAGCAGTAGACAAAGACTCCCACTCTTGATATAGGCCTGGACTCTATGCAAGGCTATATCCAAAACTGACCTAAAGATATATACAATAAAAATTGATCACATACCCTAGACTTGTGATGGGCCAAGTTCTAAGTACAACAATAGAGACCATTCTATCAACTATGAAAAGACAAGTAACATGAAATTACAATATCATATAAATTTACCAAACTTGGTGTAGCATCAAATGTGTAGTATCAAGAATAGGACATCCGAAATGTGGTATCAACCTAACTGTGACATATAGAGGCATAGAGATATAACCAAGACCCTGTATACGTTGTCCTGCAAAACCATATGTCAGAGAAGATACTCAAAATTCAAATGTAAACACTAATCATACATACCTTTCTGTAGGAGACTTACCCTTGACTGTTGATGTGTGGTCCTTACATCAGTGATCCTTGAATGCATGCTTTTTCTTGCCTTCTAGGAGCTCGATATTGAATCTATTGTATCTATGTAATTTAGGATATCCAACATCTAAAATTTTGTCCTATGGTAGCCCTATGATTCCTCTTTCCAACCCCATAGATCTGATCAAGTTTTAATTCTTCAAGAAAGAGTTATTTCCAATCTCCCACAATGACCTGATTATAGACTAGTTCAGTAGAGCGAAATTGTATGAAGCGCCACGTGTCACTGTTGCAACCTTCAACCATAAAAACGATATCCAACAATCTATAGTTCATCCTCATTTTTTCAATATTTATAAAATTTGAATACAATGCGCAGAGATAAAGTTATGCTGATTTTACCAATGTCACTTGTTTGATACGGAATTCGGGAGCCTGCAAAAACCCTAACTTCCTCAAATCATATCTCTGAAAATATAGTGAACCAAGATCTAAAATTTGGTCACAAGTTTCACCAATATTTTGGATCAAATTGGTTTTAAGTTGAGATTCATAAGCTTCGCAGAAAAAAGTTATACCAAAAATTCCACGATGGCCTGTTTGAAGCCACAAAATCCCTACTAAAGAAGGATATGAGGGTCACTATTTATATGAATGTCTTGAGTTGAGAGGGTCTTCAACAAGTGAATGTTGGAGGGATTTTAGGTGAAAAAAAAAACATTATTAATTATTGACTATTCAATTACCACAACCAATTATGAGTGCCATGCTACAACCCCATAGGGTTTTAGCCCACTAACTAGGGTTACTAACTTCAAACACGAATATCTCTTAGACCATGAAGAATTATGTGGCTAGCCATATATTAACAGAAACATATCGACGCGTAGAATCCATCTAGAAGATCCCTGACTCAGAATAGAGTAATTTGTCAATTCAAAATTCCCATGCAATATCGGGGTATCCCCTGGTGCTGCTTGGGTTGACATCAATGACAACCACTAATCAACAACTCCATGCCCTTGCTAACATTTCTTCTCCCTAGGCTCTCAAAATCTGAGGTGTTATTAAACATTGGCCAGTAGTGGTGCTGATTGATAGTGGTAGCACACATAACTTTGTCCATAAGAGAGTAGCAGAAGTTGTTCATTTTTTTGTCAAGATGGTATCTAATTTCCAAGTCCTTATCGCTAATGGGGGGACCATGAAATGCGAAGGACAATGTGAAAATATTAAGCTTAAAATGGGGGATTATCACCTCAAATTCCACATGTTTTCCTTTGAGATGGGAGGTTGTGACATTGTCCAGGGTGCTGAATGGCTCCACACACTGGGCCCTATCATAATGGACTTCCAGGAACTATATATGATCTTTAAGCAGAACGAAAACACTCATACACTATGGGGACTTGAGGCAGGTGCTCGTACTATCATCAACTCACATCGAATGGAGAAGCTTTTAAAAACGGGCCATCATGGGATAATAGCACAATTTAATGCCATGCATGTCATTGAATCCACTCCTAACATTCATCCTAATATGCAACAGGTATTGGATCACCACCAGCGGGTCTTTGAAAAACCTAAGGAGCTCCCACCCTCTAGGGGTGAACATGATCATAGCATCCCTTTTCTCCCAGGTACCCAACCACCAAATGTCTTCCCCTATCGATATCATTTTGCACAAAATAATGAAATTGAAAAAATCATCAAGGAAATCCTTGAAGCCAGTGTTTTTCATCCCAACACCATCCCTTATTCATCATCAATAGTCATGGTTTTAAAGAAAGATGGTTTATGGCGCATGTGTCCCAAATTTAGGGCCCTTAACAAGCTCACTATCAAGGACAAATTTCCTATTCCAATAGTTGATAATCTGCTTGATGAACTGCATCGTGCCAATTTTTTTACCAAGTTGAACCTATGCTTGGGCTATCACCAAATATAGATGAAGGAAGTTGACATTTCCAAGACAACCTTCCAAAATCATGATGGCCGTTATGAATTCTTGGTCATCCCATTTGGTCTCTGTAATTCCCCATCCACTTTTTAGAGCCTCATGAACCACATTTTGAAACTATATCTTGTAAAATTTGTCCTGTTCAATTTTGGTGACAGGCTCATCTACAACATAACATGGGCCACACACCTTCAACATGTGCACCACATATTGCAACTTCTCCAAGATCACAAATTATTTGTCAAATTTTCCAAGTGTTCCTTTGACATGGAAAAGGTATAGTATTTGGGACACATTGTGGGCCGTGAAGGAATGAGGGTTGATCTGAAAAAGATTTAGGAAATGCAATATTGGCCCCAACCAAAAACCTTGAAGAGGTTGAGGGGATTCTTGGGCTACTACCACAATTTTTCAGTGATTATGGACACGTTGCCCAACCCCTCACTAATATTCTCAAGAAAAATTCATTTCTCTAGCTTGACGCAACTTAGTAGGACTTCTTGGCTCTCAAATAGGCCATGTGCTCCACTCCAATATTGGGCTTACCATACTTCAGAAAACCTTTTGTGATTGAATGTGATGCTTCATGTACAGATGTTGGCATAGTATTAATGTAGGAAGGTAGACCATTGGCTTTCACTAGTTAAAAAATTAATGGAAAACATATGGGTAAAAATGCATATGAGAAATAAATGATGGCCATATTACATGCAATAGACACTTGGCGACCATACTTATTGGGGTGTCATTTCCAAATCTGCACTAACCATCATAGCCTAAAATATTTCCTAGAGCAGTGTCTATCATCACCACAAAAAAATAAATGGCTCACAAAAATGTTGGGATATGATTATGAGATAATTTACAAGAAGAGGCATGACAATGTAGTGGTCAATGTCTTATCACGCCAATTTGAGGAAGAGGGAACCCTGTTATCCCTCTCCCGACCCATACCAGAGTGGATTGAATAAGCCCATTATGAATGGTTCTCCCACCCCTCTTTGTCCCAACTCATTAACATATTACGAGAAAATCCTTATTATTCTGAGGATTACTCTTGGAAGGATGAGATTCTTCGCTATAAGGATCGGGTAGTGCTATCCCTGACCTCCACCCACAAACCCCGCACCTTGGAAGAGTTTTACTCCTCTCTAGTTGTTGGACAATCAAGCTTTTAGAAGACTTATACATGAGCACACCGCTCCTTCTTTTGAACTAACATGAAGCATGAAATTCTTATTTTTGTGGTTGAATACGAAGTATGCTGACGCAATAAAGGGGAAACGATCATGCTACCAGGAAACTTACAACCCATGCCACTCCCTAATTCCGTCTAGACAAATGTTTCCATGGATTTTGTTATAGGTCTCCCAAAGTTAGAAAACAAATCAGTCATCATAGTGGTTGTTGACATAATTTCCAGATATGCTCATTTTTTCACTCTACCACACTCATTTACCCCAAAATTGATGGTTCAGGTTTTCATGGACTAAATATTTAAACTAGATGTCATGCTGACTTCCATTCTGTTTGATAGAGACCCCTCTTTCAACATAGTTTTTTGGCAGGAATTTTTCAAGCTACAGGGCTCGAAACTCCAACTGAGTATAGCTTATCATCCCCAAACTGATGGTCAAGCAGAAGGAGTCAACAAATGTTTGGACACCTATCTGTGGTGCTTCACTTTAGGCAAGCAAAATTAATGGGTACAATGGTTTCCTTTAGTTGAACGATGGTATAATACTAACTATCATGAAGCCACCAAGATGTCGCCATATGAGACAATGTATGGCCAATTCCCACCTTCACTAGCTTCTTATATCCCCAAATATTCCAAAATACAAGAAGTTGATAAGCTCCCGCAGAACTGTGTCACCATGACCACTAATCTCAAAGATAATTTACATCAAGCTCAGAATCGAATGAAGCAACAGGCCAACCAACACTATTTAGAGAGGTAATTTCAAGTAAGCGAACAAGTTTTCTTGTGACTCTAACCTTATAAGCATAACTCTCTCAAAGAAAGGTTCCCAAAAACCATCCCCAAAATTCTATGGGCCTTATTAGGTACTTCAACGTATAGGAGCAGTCTCTTACAAACTGACCCTTCCGACTACTTCAAAAATCCACCCAATCTTCCATGTATTTATCCTCAAGAGAGTTGTGGGGAATAATTGCAGGGTTCAAACACGTCTTCCATAATTGGATGAGGAATGCTCACTTTGGCTCTGACCCGAACAGGTTATCGATACTCGTAAAATACATCTTCGTGATTGCATGATCAAGGAAGTCCTCATCAAGTGGAAAGACACCTCTCCAGAATAAGTGACATGGGAACCACCCACTATTCTTCAACAGTTTTCACAGCTTCATCCCTGAGGAAAAGGTTTATTTTGATGGGGGAGGGCATGTTAGGGTCCAACCCTAACCCCTTATTTATGTAATAATCCCAGGGGACCTTGTTTAGTCATAGTTAGTTAGTTGATTCATTAAAGCTCGTAAGTGGTTATCAACATTGATAATAATTATAAGCGGTTGACCCACATTATAGAAAAGGGACCTTAGTTTATTATAAATGGGCCATAGTTAATAAATAAAGTGGTTAACCCTTGTTATGCAAGGGACAACTAGTAGTTGGGGTTTTTCATGTCATAAATCTATAAATAGTCTTAGATAGCAAGGCAAGAAGCATCAAGTTTTATTGTAATTTAGATCTGATTTGTTGGAGGTTTCCCCCTCGAAGAGGCAAGTGAACATTGTATTATACTTTTGAATAATAGAATATCTTTACAGCTTGTCTCAATTCATGTGATATTTCTGTGTTTTTGGCAATATTGTTCCGTATTTATGACATTATGTTTTTCTCGTAGATCAAGTGCATAACACTCTATTGAAGAAAGAAGGTAACAACTATTGTATAATTGTATGATGCTATTGTTGTATGAATTTACTTTCATTGTTTTCTATATCGAATCTGCATTTTCTCCTCTTAGATGCACTCTCCTTCTCTTGCTCTCTACCTCTCTCGAGTGTTCTCGTGTATGTTTTAAATTTATTTTTTATATTATGTTTGAGTTTAACTCAAGAATTCCATTACCGAACATGCTATCCAATTGTTAATTTTAGTAAATTTGTCTTAATAAGAATGGTTGAAATTAAAAATTAATGAAAGGTGTACAAATCACATATGATTGTTACAAGGCATTCTTGAGTTAAACTCAAACATATTATAATATGTAAAGTATCATGCTCTTTTCCAGGCATTTTCTTAGTGTACATGGTGCTTTCCATCTTTCTTTGTACCATCTAGATGGATTTATGCACTAGCTAGATGGATTTCCTTTACATTTCAGAACTCATGTGGGTGATGGGGGTGATTTCAGTGGCTCTCCTTCTCATGATTTCCCTCATTGTGGATACATTCAAAGCTCAAAAGAAGAGAGAACACAGGTCTTCAACATGAGGCATGGTTTCTCTTATTAAGGTAGTGATCAGTAAAAATGTTTTGTACTTGGGATGAGGAGTTGCCCAGTAATCATGCAAAAATTAGTAAAGAATGATTTGGATGGAATTGTCACTACTTCTGGCTATGGATTAATCTACGTTGGTGTTGTATCTATTTATGCTATGCAGAAAGTCCAATTGAAGGATATTAAGATCCCGGTTAGAGCATTGTCGTATTTTTGTTGTGAAAAAGCACCTGAATGTCAAGGTGGTGCTGGAGGCTCCATGAAAAATATGGATCTCCACGTTGTTATCTGTGATGATTAAGGAACTTACATCCCTTGCAGTAGGCGATCATTTTTTTCTCCCACATTAATGTGCATATTCACAGCGAAGGGATTTGACCCTGAATCACAGTTGAAGACAATTGGATAAGTCCATGAGGGGATTGGCCAAAGCGCCTATCCATTTTCAAATTTGAAAGAATTAATTAGGTAGTTAGGAGTTGGTGTAAAGATTTGTAGCCACTTACATACTTGTCCTAGTAATTTATGGGAGATGTTCATGGAAAGAAATATATACAACTTGCATATATTCATTAGGCTTCAGATGTTGTGTCAAAAGAAAATTCTCCTTCCAATCACCATTGTCATTGGGGGCTCTATTTATGGTTTTGTCATACAATCTCCACCAACCATATTGTGATCCAGTCAGTTCATTGTGGAAACTAGTTGATTGGATTTTCCTGCATAGGCTCTAATGAACAAAGGTATGCCCCGAATGATAGTGATATGTACATGAAAACACTCTATGCCAGAGGGGATCTAACCCAACATTGACCTTGGTGGAAAATTTGGATCCCCAGGCATTGGCATCTATGTGATTAGTTAGTGGTTGGGGCAGGTCATCACTCCGAATGGCAGACCCATCATCCCTATTCGAACATATTTCTGATGTCGAAAAGATCATAGATATTATGATAGATGCCTAAAATGATGTTGTGGTGAAGGGAAGATGTCCATTCTCTCCGGAGAATGCTTTTGAAATGCCTAAGCACACGCTACGGAGGGCTGAGTAGGATGAGAAAAACACTGACTATCAGGAAGGTTCCATATACAAATTTAGATGTGAGAAGGAATCAAACGACATAATAAAAAAATTCAGGAGGAAAAAGAAGAAACTCATTGCAGCCCAGGAGGTGATCCAGAAACTAATCCTAAGCGTTGACATTTATTAGGACAATGTTGACAAGTTGAAGAAGCATGTCCTGATAGGCCAACGAAAATTTACAAACTTTAACGGGGTCCAAATTAATCCTAGATTGACAAAAATTGGACTTTGATCATTGGTTACAGACTGAAGTTCAACATCCTAGTCAATGCATGGTTCAAATTCTATTTCTTATCAGAAGGGGATGCTAAGAGGATTCCTGACATGCCCTAAGCATTTGGCCATGGTTGTTAATGCCTTCAAAGCTAGACAATTGGCTTTGATCCAATTATTTAAGTTCCCAAGTGACAAATCATTTGGGTCAAACTACCCACCCTTCAGCTCGAGTTGTGGTCAATGACGACCATATCTAAGATTGTGTTGGCTTGATCGGCCCTGACCCAGGTTCAGCGTTATTTAGCCAAGAAAATCCCTACACTACTGACCCTTTTGGGATCAATCCGTGGAGTGCGGACTGAAGTCTCACCTGAAGCAGTATGGGGGGATGTAGGAACCAAGTTTCCACACCCTAAGATGGTTGTGATGTCGATTTTAGACCTTCACTCTACATTTGCACAGGTTGATAATCCCTTTAGGGATTATCAATGTACTTCTCTTATGTGTCCTTGAAGCCTCCACGAAAGTCTCTGATCGTCCTTTGCAGACCCTAGATAGATAGATCAGGCACTTACGTGCCTCTGTAATTACTCTTACTTCGGTATTTACTCAGATTCTCTTAGTTTCATACAGTCTTAACAGGTAATTATAATGATCGTGTGTAAACATATATTCTTACTTGGTTCATATAACAAAGAGAAACATGTATATTCACTCATCAGAATAGCATTAAAACATAAACCCAGTGTTCAACGTAACATAATCGCATGCAATTAACAGAAGTAAAATACACAAGTAATTCTAGAATACTTCTCTTTATTGATAATCCAGATTTCTAGTACAAACTCTCACTACCCTGCGCACACAGCTGCAGGGGTCCGTGCACTTAGCTGTGGACTTCCCAGTCCTAACAACAGAACCATTTTTTGGCTTGACGGGCCCTGACCCAGGTTCAGCGTTAGTCAGCCAAGAAAATCCCTACACTACTGGCCCTTTCGACATCAATCCGTGGAGTGTGGACTGAAGTCTCACCCGGAGCAATATGGGGGGATGCAGGAACCAAGTTTCCGCACCCTGCGATGGTTGTGATGTTGATTTTAGACCTTCACTCTACCTTCACACAAGTTGATAAGCCCTTTAGGGATTATCAATGTCTCTTATGCATCCTTGAAGCCTCCGCGAAAGTCTTTGATCATCCTTCGCGGACCCTAGATAGATAGACCAGGCACTTACGCGCCTCTGTAATTACTCTTACGTTGGTATTTACTCAGATTATCTTAGTTTCATACAGTCTTAATAGGTAATCATAATTATCGTGTGTAAATAGATATTCTTACTTGTGTTCATATAACAAAGGGAAACATATAGATTCACGCATCAGAATAACATTACAACATAAACCTAGTGTTCAACGTAACATAATCGCATGCAATTAACAGAAGTAAATGTAGAAATTTTGAATAATTTAACACATATTCACAGAGATTATCCTGATCATACAATTATAAGCGGAACATGTATAATACATAATCTCCTCTACGTTGATCATCAATTTACAGAAGCAGAAACATTCACAGGCGCACATAGAAGCATCAATCAAACTCATTAATGCAGTATGTATCCCGGGGAAAGCATCTCGCTAAAAACCCCAACTATCTGTATATTATATTGATTGAATCATGTAACATTACAAAGTACAATGCTTATCACAAGCAATCCAGTACCAAATCCACCTGTTACACACAATACAGCTAAGATCTGATCTCCAAATCTATTCCACTGCTTGCCTGCCTCCACTGCTCAATACCTGCTCAAGAACTGATGAGAATAGCTTCCCAAACTCGATTTTCACCTGCAAAATAGTCACTCACTCTTTTTGGACGTGAGCAAAGGCTAAAATGTGGGCCAAATACGTGAGCAAACTCATTGGCATACTCAATCCTTTGATTGTGCAAGATCTGATGCACAACTATAGTCACAACTGATAGCAATCTGATTCTCTACCACTTGTCCCTGTTGAACTGAACATGCACTGACATGCAACTGAGTTAACTGATGTATTCATTAGTTGTATTATGAGTTAATAACTTGTGAATTAATTAATAACTAATTCACCCAACTCATCTCTAGTCTATTGATCAGTTAGACTAAATACAACCAATTTAACAAAGCTAAACTGAACACAACTCCATCAACTGCACCTCCAGTCCACTAAACTCAACTCACATGAGTTCTAACTGAAGTCCTGCATGCAAATATTAGTCATCCCATAGGTAACCACGTATTTCCTTGTGGGATCTGCATGTACCACATCCGTAGCTCATTCTGAAGTGCTCCAAGAGAATAAGATCAAGTTTATAGTCCAAATATTATTATGAGATAATAATATTTGACTTTTCTATTTTTGACAGCCAGTCTAAAAATAGACTTTGATCACTCACACTGTGATCACTCACACTTTCATCAAAAATAGAAGTCCATCTATTTTTCCCAACTTGATCAATCATCCATAAACATAGACATGATCCATATGTCTAAAAATAGACATAGTCTAAAAATAGACTTGCGCCAAAAATAGCCTGCGGGCCCACTTAGTGAAGGCGACTCTTTTCACTAAGCTCCATCATCTTGTTGCACTCTCAACAAGCATTTCTTGTTGCACACTTTTCAACACTCCCTCTCAACAAGAAAGGCTTCCTCTCAAACCCGATCCTGTAACTCTGGAATGTTCTCCATGCAACACATCTGGCCGGTCCACTTGCTCTGTCATCAAAGTCTCTGACCGCTATTGCCTCTGTCGACTGAAACTCTGCATCTCTGTTCTCTTCAGTATCTGACTGCTCTAGCCTCTGTCACTTTGATCTTTGACTGCATCCGTGCTACTGCTGGTTCTATCTCCCAGTATTGCATCCGCACTGCACCTCCCAACTGACCTCCCTGTTGGGATAGAAACACCCTCTGATGCTGAAGCTCTACCTGCTGCTGACAAGTGCTCCCTCTCTAACATCTGCGCTACTGCAACATCTCCATGCATCTCGCACCATTGCACACCTCTCTGTGCCACCTAGCACTGTGCAAAACACTTGTGCCTCTCGCATTGCTACAGCCTGCTAGCTATGCGCTGTCCTGGGATTCCCTGCACTGTCGCTCTCTCTGCCGCTCCATCCGCATCTGTCTCTACCCAATCAGTCAGTTCCTGCTACTACACATCGAGGCTCTCGTAGCAAGGTCTCATCCAAGAGGTTGGGTACCTCAAGGATCTTGCCGCTCCTCCTTGGGATGATCAATCCATATCACCCCACCTCCTACCTGGAGGTATGGCTGCATGCGATCCCTCAGCCCACCTGGCTCGAAGTTTCCCCCTACTGGAGGTCTTTGGATGAGTAGATGTCTCTACTCTATCTCCTCTCAGCTTCCCCTGTTGTGACTCCTCCACAACCTCCTAAAGCTGCTGCACCAATCGTGGCTCCTCCACAATCGTCTGAGACTTCTTCTGGCTCTGCATGTTGAGAGGTAATATACGCTCCCTCTCAACCACCAAGTCTCCATCAGTTGCCTTGCTGCTCAAGGCTTCGCATGCATCTTGAACCTCAAGAGCATACAAGTTCCTGACCCATGAACCAATCTCATGACAATGAAAGCATCACACCTTCGACTTGTCAACCTTCTTCCCATCACTGAAAGAACAAGATTCAGAAAGAGAAACCTTCCCCTTCCCCTTCTTTTCCTTACTCGCTAAGGCACAGTTCTCCTCATCCTGCATGGATGAAGAACTGTCTCTGGTGTGCCGTCTAATCTCCTCCTGCATCAAATCCGACCATAGTCGTTCCCAATTTGGCAGTTTCTCCCTTCCATTCACCGAGTCCCGGTAGCTATGCCAACTCTTAGGAAGGTCAAGGAGTCCTAGACTCACCATCCTCATCTGACAGTCACCCCCACACTTCCCAGCTCATCCCGGCATTTGGTGAACTTCGTGAGATACTGGGGCATACTGTCACCATTCTCACACTGAATGTTTCTGAGTTTTATCTCTTGCTTTGGAATTAAATTCGAATTCCACCAGCTACCAACTCAACCACTTCCGATCTAAGATTCGTGAGAACAAAATATTTCTCGTACAGAGATTGACTGTATGGGCTTTTACCAGATATTTCACCTTCCAAAAGAAGGATGAATCCAGAGGCTACCTGGCCCGATTACAGACTCTGCCTAAAGAAATAGAATGTAAACACTTCCTGAATAGTAGATCTGATGATCAATCCTCGCTTGATATCCTGTAAAAATCTCTTCTACAAATCAAGCAGCTCTGATACCATGTAGAAATTTTTTCTACAATTATCTAGCTCCGATACCATGTAGAAACTTTTTTTCTACAATTCATCTAGCTCTGATACCATGTAGAAATTTTGAATAATTTAACACATATTCACAGAGATTATCCTGATCATACAATTATAAGCGGAACATGTATAATACATAATCTCCTCTACGTTGATCATCAATTTACAGAAGCAGAAACATTCACAGGCGCACATAGAAGCATCAATCAAACTCATAAACACAGTATGTATCCCGGGGAAAGCATATTGCTAAAAACCCCACACTATCTGTATATTATATTGATTGAATCATGTAACAATACAAAGCATAATACTTCTCACAAGTATCTCCACCTGTTACACACAATACAGCTCAGATTTGATCTCCAAATCTCCCCCGCTGCTTGCCTGCCTCCATAATGCAGTATGTATCCCGGGGAAAGCATCTCGCTAAAAACCCCAAATATCTGTATATTATATTGATTGAATCATGTAACATTACAAAGTACAATGCTTATCACAAGCAATCCAGTACCAGCTCCACCTGTTACACACAATACAGCTAAGATCTCATCTCCAAATCTATTCCACTGCTTGCCTGCCTCCACTGCTCAATACCTGCTCAAGAACTGATGAGAATAGCTTCCCAAACTCGATTTTCACCTGCAAAATAGTCACTCACTCTTTTTGGACGTGAGCAAAGGCTAAAATGTGGGCCAAATACGTGAGCAAACTCATTGGCATACTCAATCCTTTGATTGTGCAAGATCTGATGCACAACTATAGTCACAACTGATAGCAATCTGATTCTCTACCACTTGTCCCTGTTGAACTGAACATGCACTGACATGCAACTGAGTTAACTGATGTATTCATTAGTTGTATTATGAGTTAATAACTTGTGAATTAATTAATAACTAATTCACCCAACTCATCTCTAGTCTATTGATCAGTTAGACTAAATACAACCAGTTTAACAAAGCTAAACTGAACACAACTCCATCAACTGCACCTCCAGTCCACTAAACTCAACTCACTTGAGTTCTAACTGAAGTCCTGCATGCAAATATTAGTCATCCCATAGGTAACCACGTATTTCCTTGTGGGATCTGCATGTACCACATCCGTAGCTCATTCTGAAGTGCTCCAAGAGAATAAGATCAAGTTTATAGTCCAAATATTATTATGAGATAATAATATTTGACTTTTCTATTTTTGACAGCCAGTCTAAAAATAGACTTTGATCACTCACACTTTCATCAAAAATAGAAGTCCATCTATTTTTCCCAACTTGATCAATCATCCATAAACATAGACATGATCCATATGTCTAAAAATAGACATAGTCTAAAAATAGACTTGCGCCAAAAATAGCCTGCGGGCCCACTTAGTGAAGGCGACTCTTTTCACTAAGCTCCATCATCTTGTTGCACTCTCAACAAGCATTTCTTGTTGCACACTTTTCAACAGTAAAATACACAGGTACTTCTAGAATACTTCTCTTTATTGATAATCAAGATTTCCAGAATAGACTCTCACTACCCTGCGCACACAACTGCAGGGGTCCGCACACTTAGCTGTAGACTTCTATCCTAGGCCTGTGCGCACTCAACTACAGTGCCTCTTCCTACGCTAAGAATCTTCTCTCTTAGCTCTCACAAACCCATAAACTTACTCAGAATTCTACCAAAAACTTATGACTCCTTAGAATCTTCTAAGACTCCCTTTTTATACAATCCCATGGTCCATGGACCAAGGGCGGATCTCATCAAGATGACACAAACTATCTAAACTAAGGGTGGAAACCCTTTTTGACTGTTTACATCTTCAGCTCCGCGACCACAAAATGTAGAGACTTTACATTCTTTACACAAACTTGGGCTTTTAGCCCCAAAATTTGGGCTATTAACCCCAAAATTGACCCCAGGGGACTTGTTCCCAGCAGGCCCCCAAGACAAATCTGGTGACTCACCCTCGAGTCACCCTACTGGCACAAAGATCTTGTTGTGAAGACCTCCCAGCTCCACCTGTACCACTATGACTTCGGTGGTGCACTGTGTTTCCACCTGCTTCACCTGCTCAACCAATTTCTCTGTCGCTGGCTCTGTGTTGTCTGGATGTATTTTCTGTTGTGTCACCTGCAGATTGGCCAATTTCCCTTCAATGGAGACAGTGAGTACATAAGCCTCCTCTAGCCAAGGCCCCAATCTGGCCTTGAGTACTGTCTCCTTGCGCTGAGCTGCATCCATCTGTTCTTTTAGCACCTTTGCTTCCTGCAGCTTCGCTAACCTTTGTGTAATGGTGATTGTGCGTGCCATCACTTTAACCTCATGATATCTATGATGCAGCTCCTACGCCTATGTTTCCAGACTTTGCACACTGGAGTCCTCCTATAGGTTGGTGATTACTTTGAGTGACTACTCGAAGAGCGCAGTGCACTCCTTCATGATGACATCTATAGATTCTATTTCATCTTTGACAGCAGCTGCATGCTTCTATTTAACCTCTGATGGAGTCGAAGGCTGGGCCCTCAACTCGAGCTTTGTAGTTTAAGGTTCAGTTCAAACTGAACCTCAGCCAACTATGTTCTCGCTTTGCGCACTTTGGAAATGAGCTTCCAAATTCTCACATCCACTGGCGCATCTTCAGGAATATCTAGCTCTGGCACAACCCTGCATGCCTCAGCCACCACCTTGCTCATGTGCTCATTATTTTCTATGGTGGCCTTAAGAAGATCAATGGTAGAATTCTTTTGTGTAGCCAACTGAGCGTTGTTCACTTTCTACTCACTGATAACGTTCAAGGCATGCTGTTCTTGAGCCTGAAGTTCCGCGATCACACCATCTTGCAAGGTGTGAAGGGCTTCACTTGGAAGCGCGACCAAATTTAGTCCAACCCTCTTGAGCGTAGTGACAGTGGCCCTGTCAGCTTTGGCTTCTGCAGTCAGCGCTCCATCCAGTAGCACTATGGCCCAAGGATCTAGCATCTGCACCATTTCTGCTGCCTCCAAAATTCCAGGCGCCAAACTAGTTGATGGCGCATTGCTTTGCCCCACACTGGTCTGTACCTGTGACACTTGGTTCTACAGCTCACGCAGACCCGTTTGAATGGCACCCAAGGCCTATTTCTGCTGGTGCTTGAACTGTTGTAGTAGTTCCACAGTCGCATCCCTCACCACATTGCCAATGTCATTCAAATCACCCTCTGTTAAGGTGATTGGGTTGAGGGACGTTTTGCTGGCCTTGGACTTCTTCTGCGGCCCTACTTTCTCTTGCTCCCTATTTCACTTAACCTAAAACGGAGTAGTACCCAAGTCTACTCCTCCCTGGTTAGATCACTACTCTTCCTCTTCTATCTCTGGGGAAGGAGATTTCTGACTCCTGTCGGAGTCGCGCTCCTCCTCTTCTTCCTTTTCTTTTGTTTATTTTTTGGTAGCACACTCCACTTTGGCTTTGTCATTAGCCTCTTTCTTCCTCTTATCAGCCAACTGTTCCATCTTTAGTTTGGCCTCTTCCTTCTTATGCTTTGCTATAGATTTGCTAGACCTAGTTGTCAAGTGTGAGGTTGTGCACCACTCTGCTGGCCAGTGGTCGAGGACCACTGTGATCATGTCGTATGTGTAAGGTACGGAAGGTCATACCACTTTTGATCAGGGTCCTTCCACGCTCACATGGAGACACAATGGAAGTCCGCCTTGAACTCCAGATACTCTGCCAACTGGTCAAAGACATTCGGTGTCAACCGCGGTTTGTGGTTGATGGCCATGTTGATACTCATATCCATCAAGATCCAAAATATCTTGCCCTCCTTGACCCTTTGGGTGTCCTTGGTGGCATAGAGCGAAGTGAACTTCGCTACTTCCGGTAAATTTTGCACAACTGGAGGAAATTGACTATCCTCCGTAACTCCCATGCGACCAGCACTATGGATAGCAGTAGCCATGCATAGTGAAAAGTTTTACTGTGGTCCTGCACCTCTCTGCAGTTTGTGAGGAACTCACTGTAGAGGTAGTGTGCTCAATTGAATTGTACACCCTCCGTGCATTGGGCCACTTATGATGCGACTAGTGCCGACACTTCATCTGCGTGACAGTTTATCATAATTTTCCCTTCCAGGATCTGGGTGGCTACTCTAACCGCGGGGTCAGTTAAACTAGAAATGGAGTACCCACGTAGCTTCTTGACGAGCTTAAATTTTTCCCTCATTTTCTCGGCGAGGTCACGCTCACCTATCTTTCCACCAAATTCCATGGCCGGATATAGTCCTGAATGCGGCAGCCAAGTGATCCTATGGATTAGCATGTCAGTGATCGATATTGGTTCTTCTAACCATAGGCACCAATCGTGCACCAAGCATAGCGGTTGTTGATCGCTATCAAGGTTATGGGTGCGCGGTTCATTTCTCCCATCATATTTTTCTGTTAGGCGTACTTGTGGGTGGCCAAACCGCATTCTCATCAATTTTTTGTATACACGCCAATCATCAAAACTTTCCTTGTGTGTGCCCCACCATCTCATAGGCATAGCGCGCAGTGCCTAGTCCAGGGCCTAGAAGTGATGCTTCTCTAGCACTTCTCTCTCAAATGCATCTAAAAAGTGATCAACATCAGTTAAACCATCATAGTAAGGAAGATTTCTTACCTCTGAGTATACACAACGTAACAACTTGGTCATCATATTACAACGCAGTGTAGATACTTCATGCAGTTAATTCTGCCAATGCTCCAGTTCTTCCTCTGAATATGATGTGCAGGAACTTTCGCGGTCCCATGCAATACACCCATCCACTGTCAGACTCACCTAATCCTGATCTCACGACGTTATCTTGTAAATCTGGTCCAAACCATCATCACTTTCATAATCGCGGACTGGTTCAATATAGCGCAATCCTTCTGCAGGGTCCAGTGGCACCACTACGCGGAGTGATTTATTCTCAAATATCATCTTTCACTTCTTCAGATTGATTACCCCATCATGTTAGTGGCCCAATTGATCCCAAGGAGCGCGGGGTAGGGATTTCTATCATTCATAATCTCTATCACTTCAAAATCAGCTAGTGTGCTCACACCTTCAATATCAACTGTTACCCCCTGTGACCTCCCTATTGGGATGATTTTCTGTTGATTCGCCATCCTTAACTAAATCAAAGACCACTATAGCGCAGGTCTCCCCATTCTCTCCCATGTTTTTTTTGGCAAAACGTTCACGTCCGACCCCAGATATAAAATACCCTGATCCATCTCATATTCTCCTATCTGCGTGGTGAGTCTCATCTCAAGTCCAGTTCTTGCCTTATGCTTATGAAGACTTCTAACTACGCGTGGTCTGTCAGTAGCATTTTCCTTGCCAGTGCATCTATTGATCAGGTCCTGTAGTCCCTTCACAGCGTTGCTATCATGTAGTAGTTTCATGCAGGTCCCCAAGAATGTGGTAATCATGGATGGGTCCATTTCTTCAGTTGACTTCTCTTGACTCCCAAAGGTAGAGTCCTCAGTGAAAATTTTCTTTGATTCCATAAATGTTTCTTTCGTGCATTCTATATCAAACTTGGTCTCCTTTTCTGGTGCTTTGCAGACCCACTCACCTTCTTCCGGCTGCTTCCCCTTATCTTCACCAGTCGTTGCCATACTCTGCAGCACAAAATTTACCTTAGGGTCTTCCTTGCTAGGCTCAGCCCTCATCATATGTAGGTTCTGAGTTGGTTGTTGAGGCTGTGCCCCCTTCTTGCGTATCTTAGCTAACAATGTGGGCAATCCTTCATCGCATGGTCAAACTGAGTACAATAGTGACATGACAGTCATGTCGGATTTGGGCAGTCTCACGTGTAGTGTCCTAGTCCTCCACAATTGTAACAAATAACCTACCCTTGACCTCTACAAGGTCCTCCTCCACATTGTCCTCGTCCCTGCCCCTGATACTCGCCTCGCGCTCCTCCTACGCCTTGGTCTAGAGGCTGCATTTCTACCTGCACCTTGTATGCTGGTGTCCTGTCCATCATTAATTTGCAACTCCGGTAATTGCCCTCATCATGACCCCATGATTGACGAAAGTTGCAGAAGAGTTGTTGTGGTGTCTGTACGAATTTCTGTAGTAAATGGAAATTGTCTGTCACATGTTTCCTAGGTACCTGATAGATAGCACACCATAGCACGGGCCTTGTACTTGGCCCTGCCGTAGCTTCTGGCCTTAGAGGAATTGGTCCCCCTGCTGCAACATAATTTGTGAAAACTGGACAATGATCTTTTTCATGTCCCTGGCTTTTGCACTTTAGGCACCACACTTCTTCACGCTCCTCTGACTGAGTTGTTCTGTCTTTTTTCAGACACTGCATTTCGAGGCAAAGGTTTTTTAACTGCACATGAATCTTTTCAACCCCCAGATTAGCATCCTGCATCAGTGTCTTATGCAATCTCATCATGATTTCCAGAGCTTCCGCCTGGGTCCCAATCTTTTGTTGTGATAGCGCAACCCTTAGATGAGGAAGGAGAAAGGCCATAAACCATTCACAGTGCTACCCATCAGTCAGATTCATTTTAGCCTTGCAGATCATACACTTCAATCTCTGATCCAAATCCCAAGGTGTCTCACTAGGCTTCATCATGATCTATTTGAATCCCACAATTGATTGCACTTCAAACTTAGGTCTACTGAAATCTTTATTTAGCGTAGTTTGGATATCTTCCAACGCGGACATCAGGTTATCCGTGCAATACTTAATGTACCAAGTTAGTGCGCAGTCTTGCAAAGCACTAACCAACATCACTTTCTTCATTTGATCACCCGTGATACCCTGATCTTCCCATACAGCCTTCGCGACAAACCAAAACTAGTCCGGATCTTCATTTCCAGCGCCCTTGAACACAAGTAGCTTTTCAGAGTTCGCCATATTGAATGGTGGCGAAGGTGGCAATGGTGTGGGTGAGGGTGTAAGCAGTGGAGGTGAAGATGGAGGTGGTGTGGGTGGATGAGGTATTCGCAGGAACCCTTGCTTTATCAACTGAATAGTGCTCTGCGGAGAATCCTGTGTTGCTCCCTCGTCGTCACTCAGAGGAGGTTCAATCAACGAGCTATATTCAAGGCCTTTTCTTCCTCCATATCTAAAAGTCCTTCCACTTCTTGTAGCCCCAAACATCAAGGTAATTGCAAAACCCATTTTTCGTATAATAGCATCTTAATCCAAGTATTTAACGATTTTAAATACTTACCTCGTGACCCTTTGAAGAAGAGGTGCTCTGCTTCGCTTTAACTGACCGAAGTATCGGCCTCAAACTTTGTCACAAATCCTCTGATGATATGATCAAGCCAATGATCGACACTGCGAGCAATCTTATCTTCAGAGGCTTCCAATCTCCGCACTAACTCCGAGGTCCAGACAATCGGACCGTCAACCCTCCACCTCCCTTGGCTGTCTGCCAACTTCACGATCCACTTGTATAATTCAGCTAGGAAGGAACAAAAGAAGATTTCATGTATCTATGTGTATAGCTATATGTCCAACCATTGTTCTTTTGTCAATCGCAGATTCCTATTTTCTTGCGCCGCGAATTCATGGATATTTCTATCCAACGAGTCTTCAATCTCCTTCTTAGTTGGATTCCAATGATGCGTCATCACACATCTCGTTATGAAAATCCAAGTCCCAGCAACAAAACCATTTGTTGGCTTGATGGGCTTTGACCCAGATTCAACGTTAGTCAACCAAGAAAATACCTACACTACTAACCCTTTCAGCATCAATCCGTGGAGCGCGGACTGAAGACTCACCTAGAGAAATATGGGGGGATGCAGGAACCAAGTTTTTGCACCCTAAAATGGTTATGATGTCGATTTTAGACCTTCACTCCGCCTTCACACAAGCTGATAAGCCCTTTAGGGCTTATCAATGTCTCTTTTGCGTCCCTGAAGCCTCCGTGAAAGTCTCTGATCATCCTTCGCGGACCCTAGATAGATAGATCAGGAACTTACGCACATCTGTAATTACTTTTAATTCGATATTTACTCAGATTCTCTTAGTTTCGTACAATCTTAGCAGGTAATTATAATTATCGTGCGTAAACAAATATTCTTACTTGCGTTCTGTTGGGTCCCTATAATACTAGTGATTACCCCATTACTATTGTAGTTATACCCCTTATTTATATTTGTTGTGCCCCTATTACCCCCATATTGTTATTTCTGTGCCCCATAGAATCCCTCTATTGTTATTTTTGTGGCTTTACATTATTATTGTTAGGTCGGCTGGATTATATTGTGACTCCTTAGACTCCTATATATAGAAAGGAGGTTTTGTCATCTGTATCATCCAAGAATTGTTCATTTATGTAATGTAAAGGAGGTTTCCCCCTCGAAGAGGCTGAATTCTAAGGCGTTGATCTTTCTTTTCTATCTTTTCTTGAGCTGGTTTCATAACATTTGGTATCAGAGCTTTGGATTCTAGGGTTTCGCTGCTCCAAATAGGTCATCGTGGCATTTTCGCTATAACTTGTTTTCTGTGATGTTTCAGAAGTCAAAAAAAAAACCCATTTGAGAAGAATTGGCGCTGAACCTTGGGTCCAAATTTTAGAGCTTTTTGCGTGATAGTTTCGGAGATATGATCTGAGGAAGTTGGTCTTTTTGTAGACTCCTGAATTACATTCAAAACAGGTGACCTGGGGAAAATCGTCATAACTTTCTCTCTGAGGATCGGATTGAAATTTCGTAAAAAGGTACAGAAATAGGACGAATTGTAGTTTCTCGTATGTGTGTTTCAGATCCAAAGGTCGAAACAGTGACTCGTGGCACGTCGTACAAGTTCGCTCTACTGAACTAGTCTATAAGCAAGTCACTGTGGGAGATTTCACATAACTCTTCCTTGGAGAATCCAATTTGGGTCAGACTTGTGGCATTGGAAAGAGGACACAGAGGGCTACTACAACTCACAAATTCAGAAGTAGATGATTGGAAAGTACAGAGATACATCAGAGGCAATATCGAGCTCCTACAAAGTGAAAAAAGGTGTGTAGATTTTCTTAAATTTTTGCTTAAGCTTGGTTTGAAAATTTATTTTGAAGGAATTCAAAGGGCATAGTAGAGCATTATTATTGGTAACTGATGCCCCGAGGAAAGAAAATGCAAACACCTAGTAAGGAACCTGAAAGCTCTAGCATGACTCATGAAGAAGAGGAAGAAATGCAACATGATATATCAAAATTACAAGACCAAGTGCAACAATTGTCCCTTGCACAAAAAGGAACAGAATCTAAGATGGATGGTTTAAAGAAAGATGTAGAAGCTAAGATGGATGGTTTAAAGAAAGGTGTAGAAGCTAAGATAAACTGTTTAAAGAAAGGCGTAGAAGCTAAGATGATTGACGTGGAAGCTAAGATGGATGATTTGAAGATAGATTTGAAGACAGACATGGACGAATTGAAGATAAATATGAATAAGTTGCTACAAGAAATGGTCACTAAGGGTGAAAGAGTACTAAAGGAAACTCATGATGAGAACAAAAGAAATGTTAATCATGATTCCATAGACTCTAATGTTGGATCGAAGACTCACCATGTTCCAAAAATCGATATGAGGAAGTTTGATGGCAAGGATCCCGCCACATGGATATTACAGATGGAGCAATTCTTCGATCTCAATAATGTGCAAAACACACAAAAGGTACGTATGGAAACTTTATATTTGGAACCAAATCAGTTTGTATGGTATCAATGGCTTTGTTCTCGTAAACAATTTATCACTTGGGCAATTTTTACGGAAGAATTGATAGCACATTATGAGGATACAAAAAGCAACACTTTTTTTAGCCAATTGATAAGTCTCAAACAAAAGGGTTCAATAATGGAGCACATTGAGGAGTTCCAAAAATTGAACATAAGGGTAAAAGATATTCCAGAGGAGCATAGGATTGATGTGTTCATAGGGTCTTTAAAGGATAATATCCAACATGATGTGCGCCTTTGGGAACCTGATTCATTAGAGAAGGCATTCAGGTTAGCAAGAAAAATGGAAAGCAAAATTATGGCAACTAGGAAGCATACCATTCACAACTATAAAGACGGAAGTGTTGTTGCCCATAGTCTTCCACAACCTACAAGGTTGACACCACAACAATTGGAAGAAAAAAGAGCAAAAGGGCTTTGTTACAATTGTGATAGCAAATACACAAAAGGTCATAAGTGTGCTGAGAAGAAATTATTCTACATAGATTGTGAAGAGGAAAAAGAAAAGGAGCAAGAAAGGTCAAAAGAAGAGGATATATTTCAGGAACAAAGCCTAGATGAAGAACAAATAAATCCGACCATATCTTGTAATGCATTGGCGGGAATTACCACTCCTCAAACCATCAAGATAGAAGGACAAATCAAGAAGAAAAAGGTAATAGTGTTGATTGATTCAGGAAGCACCCACAATTTTATTCATTGTAGGGTAGCAAAAGAATTGAATTGATTCCTATATCCAACACCAGAGTGTCAAGTGATGATTGCAAATGGAGGAACAATAAATTATTCTGGAAAGTGCCATATCAAGCTATCCATGGGAGAATATGTATTGACTAGACCAATGCTTTCCATTCCAATGGGAGGTGCTGATGTTGTACTAGGAGTCCAATGGCTACAATCCCTGGGTACAATAGCTTTTAATTTTCAAGAACTTTTCATGAAATTTTTTGTGGAAGGAAAGGAAGTTGAATTAAGGGGTATTGCAGGGAAACCAGGAAAGATAATCAGCTCTAATGGCATGACAAAGCTTCTAAAAAAGGAGCAAAGAGGTGTAATTGCACAATTATGTTCGCTAGATGTTTCCACATTGGAATCATCTATTTCTCCAGATCTCCAAAAAGTCCTGGACAATCATTCCAAGGTATTTGAGACTCCCAAAGGTCTCCCACCTATGCGTGATCATGATCATGCTATTCATCTGATTCCAGGAAGTGTTCCTCCAAACATCAGGCCGTACAGATATCCATATGTCCAAAAAAGTGAAATTGAACGTATGGTTGCAGAAATGCTAGAGGCTGGTATAATTCAACCAAGTCAAAGTTCTTTCTCAGCTCCAGTAGTATTGGTGCACAAGAAGGATGGATCATGGCGCATGTGTCCAGATTATAGGGAGCTCAACAAGCTCACTATTAAAGATAAGTTCCCCATTCCTGTCATTGATGAATTACTGGATGAATTGCATGGATCAATTTACTTCACCAAGTTGGATCTTCGTTCGGGATATCATCAAATCAGAATGAAGATTGAAGACATTCCGAAAATGACATTTAGAACTCATGAGGGTCATTATGAATTTTTGGTCATGCCTTTTGGCCTTACCAATGCACCTTCAACATTTCAAGGTTTGATGAATTCAATTTTCAAACCATTCCTTAGAAAATTTGTGTTAGTATTTTTTGATGATATACTAATCTACAGCAAGTCTTGGAAGGATCATGTTGAACATGTTGACAAGGTGCTACAACTATTGGAGGAGAAACAATTATATGCAAAAAGATCCAAATGTTTCTTTGGAGTCCAGGAGGTGGAATATTTGGGTCATATTGTATCTCATGAAGGAGTTAAGGTAGACCCTAGCAAAATTAAAGCCATTAAGGAATGGAAAATCCCCACATCCATAAAGCATCTGCGAGGATTTCTTGGGTTGACAGGGTATTATCGCAAGTTTGTTAAGAATTATGGGAGAATAGCAGCACCTCTAACAACATTATTGAAGAAAGATTCATTTTCATGGACTCAGGAAGCAACAAAGGCCTTTAAACATCTTAAAGAGGCAATGTGCCAAGCACCGGTCTTAGCTACACCGGACTTCACAAAAACCTTTATTGTGGAATGTGATGCTTCAGGAAATGGAATTGGTGCTGTTCTAATGCAAGATGAAAGACCCATTGCTTTTGAAAGTCGTCCAATCAAGGGAAAGTTTTTAAGCAAAGCTATTTATGAGAAGGAAATGTTGGCAATACTCCATGCACTTAAGAAATGGCGACCCTACCTAATGGGAAGACACTTCAAGGTAAAAACGGATCATGATAGCCTTAAATACTTTTTAGAACAAAGATTATCCTCTGAAGAGCAACAAAAGTGGGTCACAAAGATGTTGGGTTATGACTTTGAAATCATCTACAAAAAAGGAAGCAAAATGTGGTGGCAGATGCACTCTCAAGAAAGGATGAGGATATGGAAGCATTGTTGTGTGCCATTTCTATTATCCAACCAGATTGGATAAACGAAGCAAAGGAGGAATGGAAGAATGACGAAGAAGTGTGGGCACTTATTCGAAAGCTACAACAAGATTCCAGTACTTCTGATACATTTAGCTGGAAAAATGATTCGTTATGGTACAAAGATCGCTTATACCTCTGTAAGAATTCCCAGCTAAAACAAAAGATTCTTATGGAATTGCACACTTCTCCCTTAGGAGGGCACTCAGGATTTTTAAAAACTTACCACAGGGTTAAGAAGGAATTTTTTTGGGATGGCCTTAAATCAGATATTCAAAAGTTTGTGGTGGAATGTTTGGTTTGCCAACAAAATAAAGTTGAAACAATTAAGACACCGGGTCTATTACAACCTTTATCCATTCCAAGCCAACGTTGGGAGGAGGTTTCAATGGATTTTATCACAGGTTTACCCAAGTCTGAGGGAAAGAGTGTCATCATGGTGGTAGTTGACAGACTTACCAAGTATGCACACTTTTGTGCATTATCACATCCATTTAAAGCCAGTACAGTTTCTACTGCATTTATGGAAACAGTTCAAAAGCTACATGGAAACCCAAAGATTATTGTAAGTGACAGAGATCCCATTTTCACTGGAAATTTTTGGACAGAATTATTTTCTTGTCTTGGTACTCAGTTAGCTCATAGCTCATCTTATCATCCTCAATCTGATGGGCAAACTGAGATAGTAAACAAATGTTTGGAAGGATATCTTCGTTGCTTTGTATCTGATAAACAGACACAATGGGTCAAATGGTTGCCTCTGGCTGAATGGTGGTATAACACTTCCTTCCATACAGCAAAAAAAATGACCCCATTTATGGCACTTTATGGGTACCAACCACCATCAATCACATCATATTTAAGAGAAAATTCTAAGGTTCAGGCAGTGGAACATCACATCGAACATCAACAACAAGTCCTCAACTCTTAAAGGATAACCTCGTGTTGGCACAAAATAGAATGAAACAACAGGCAGATCAACATCGCAGTGAAAGAAGTTTTGATGTAGGTGATTGGGTATTCCTACGGCTACAACCATATAAGCAAATGTCCCTAAAGCAAGCTAAGAAGGATAATAAATTATCACCAAAGTATTATGGTCCGTACAAGGTGTTGGAAAAGATTGGTACTATGGCATACAAATTGGAGCTTCCTGCAGCTTCTCGATTGCACCCAGTTTTCCATGTTTCATGTTTAAAGAAGGTTATAAGCGAAAAGCTCCCAGTTCAAACAATATTGCCAGAACTTGACGAGGAAGGAAAAATTATATTGGAACCAGAAGCAGTCACAGAAACAAGAACTCGACAGCTACGAAATCGATCAATTTCAGAGTATCTTATCAAGTGGAAGAACTTATCCGCTAAAGATTCCACATGGGAGGATGAGAATTTTATGCAGAAGTATCCAGAACTGCTCAAGCATTGAGGACAACACTTTTTTGAAGGAGAGGGGCATGTTGGGTCCCTATAATACTAGTGATTACCCCATTACTATTGTATTTATACCCCTTATTTATATTGTTGTGCCCCTATTACCCCCATATTGTTATTTCTGTGCCCCATAGAATCCCTCTATTGTTATTTTTGTGGCTTTATATTATTATTGTTAGGTCGGCTGGATTATATTGTGACTCCTTAGACTCCTATATATAGAAAGGAGGTTTTGTCATTTGTATCATCCAAGAATTGTTCATTTATGTAATGTAAAGGAGGTTGCCCCCTTGAAGAGGTTGAATTCTAAGGCGTTGATCTTTCTTTTCTATCTTTTCTTGAGCTGGTTTCATAACATGTTCATATAACAAAGAGAAACGTATAGATTCGCGCATCAGAATAACATTAAAACATAAACCCAATATTCAACGTAACATAATCGCATGCAATTAACAGAAGTAAAATACACAGGTAATTC
Organism: Pinus tabuliformis; assembly: GCA_031772625.1. Taxonomy (NCBI): domain Eukaryota; kingdom Viridiplantae; phylum Streptophyta; class Pinopsida; order Pinales; family Pinaceae; genus Pinus; species Pinus tabuliformis. The sequence continues at coordinate 1,117,652,005 of CM062817.1, forward strand.
TAGAATACTTCTCTTTATTGATAATCTAGATTTCCAACTACGCTCTGACTACCTTGCACACACAACTGCAGGGGTCTGCACACTCAGCTGCAGACTTCTATCCTAGGCATCTGCGCACTCAGCTACAGAGCTTCTTCCTACGCTAAGACTCTTCGCTCTTAGCTCTCACAGGCCCATAAACTTACTTAGAACTCTACCACAAACTTATGACTCCTTAGAATCTTCTAAGACTCCCTTTTTATACAATCCCATGGTCCGTGGATCAAGGGAAAATCTCAAGCCGACACAAACTATCTAAACTAAGGGTGGAAACCCTTTTTGATTTTTTACATCTTTTCTCTCCACGACCACAAAATGTGGAGACTTTACATTCTTTACACAAAACTTCGGCTTTTAGCCCCAAAACTTGGGCTTTTAACCCCAAGATTGACCCCAGGGTACCCATTCCCAACAGATTGCAAACAAAATTGATCATTTTTAATATGTGGATGAGGGATGTCAAGGTATCCTTGAAAAATGGGTGGCGTAGTTCCTGTTGGAAGTTGATTTATCTGGAGGATTACCAATGACAATTGATATTTTTTGGGGTTCTTTCTATATCAGACAACACATTGATTATTGGGGGGTTCCATTTTGTTGTCTAGGATTTCAGGAAGTCAAACACTTAATTAGGGATTTCCCATCCTGTTTTAATGGAGGTAAACCCAGGGATCATTTTCTCTCTATTTCTAATAGGTATCCCGCAGGTCATAAGAAGTATGAAACTAGACAAACTTCCCAAGTCGATCCATAGATGCCCACTCTGAAATATTTTCCTATCTTACAGGAAAACATTCGGTTTGATTGGCCTTCTACATCTTCTGATATTAGGAGTGGGACTAGTCACATATTGGTCTAGGATTATGCACTGCAAGCTGTTGGTGTTGTCTGATCTACATGGATTCCCCCTAGCCCTAAAGCATCGATCAATTGTAAGACTTACATATACCAACATGTCTTAGATACTACTATTGCACAAACAAGCAGGAAAGCCCCTATAGAGGTGGCATATTTTTCTCCTCTGTCAGTCAACCATGAATTTTGGAATCCCTCACCAATAACTTCACACTAGAATGGATCCTTTATTTATCACCAAAGTACCTAGTCATGTATTTGAGTAGACGTGGCATGAAGAAAAATAAAAAATCTCCCAAATTAAAAAATATCACTTTATGTGGGGAAGTGGATAGGGAACTTAATAAGCAATTCTCGTAATCAATGGAGTAAGCATTGTCCCCATATTTTGATCTTGCCCCTACTTGGGACTTGGATATATCACATGGATCTCCAAAAGAATGGGTACTTAGAGCATAAAATCCTATTGGTACATCTTTCAAATGATGATTGTTTCCCTAAATGTTTGGGGCTTGGGATTTTCCCTCACTAGAAGACCCATTCAATACATAATTAATACTAAAAGACATGTTATCTTCCTCGCATAGGAAACTATGCTGGAAAAGGTCAAATCCAGGGACAATCTACACAAAATATGCCCCTCTTGGGTGGTTTGTGCTGTGAGTGCTTCTGAGAATTTTGATAGTCTTATTGCAATGTGGGACATTGGATTTTCTCTCTCCAAGCTTATAGGTCATTTGTTGGCATTCTACTAATTGCCTTCTTAAGGTGTCTTGAATGTCAAATCAAGATCTATAACATCTATACTCCATACAGTAATCACAAATTATTTTGGGAGTGACTAGACTCTTGTGGATTGTTAGATTTGAACTCCTTAATCATTACTGGGCATTTAAATTTTACCATTGATGAAAAATAATGTCTGGGTCAAAGGGAAAAGGAAAATACACTGGCAAGCTAGTAGGTTACTTTAAGGAATTGTTTAACCACAAAATTATTATTTAAATACTTCCTTCCCCCTTTCGCCGAACCTAGTAGAACAAGAGAGTTGGTCCTGAAGGAATTTCAAAGAGAATTGGCAGGTTCTTTGTGCACTCTTCTTTTATCGACAAGTTCAACCATCTACAGTCTTCCTTCTCCTACACAGGCATATCCGACTGTGATTTGATAATTCTGGACTGGTGCAGAAAAAATATCTTGAAGGCCTTTCCTTTTAGGTTCAACCATACCTAGTTGAATGACCCATAATTATTTGTATTGGTGTGCAAGTCTTGGGTATTTCCTCTAGAATATGTCCTAGACAATAAAATGGATTTGATAATTCATAAACTGAAGAGATTGAAAAAAGAGGTTAGATCTTGGATTTTCAATCTAAAGGCAAGGATGGGGCTGGAGTTGCAGGATATTGAGAAAGAAATAGAGTCAATCACAAATCCTGCAACCCCTACATATTTCTCAGAATAATCCGACCTGACCCTAATCTATTTGTTGCAAAAGAGAAGCAATAATTTGAAACAACAAGAATAAGAACAGAGACTCAAAATTAGTATGTGTTGGATTAAAAATGGGGATAGGAATTCCCATTTTTTTCTCAGAGTTGCATCCATTAGAAAGAGTCCTAACTCCATATTGATTATTCTTGATGGTGAAACTCAAAGCCTTACCACTTAAAACAACATCTGAAATGAACTTGTTAATTATTTCATAGATTTATACAGGGCATTGTAGAACACTGACTTTAATGCTCAATTGGAATTGGCTAACCTATTCCCTCGGATGGTCAATGATGAGGACCGGGAAACATTGGATAGTCCTATCACATTGGAAGAATCACAATGGACCTTAAAAGAAATGGTGAAAGGAAAAATCCCATGCCCAAATGGATGGCTGGTGGAATTCTTCTTATTTTTCTTCGATTTCATGGGCTTATACCTCCTATAGACGACAAAGGATTCTCACATTTAGGGATCCATTTCAGGTGCTATCAACTCCACTTTTCTCACTATCATTCCTAAAAACGCATCTCTTGTCTATTTTTCCGATTATAGACCTATTTCTTTATGTAACTATTTATACACAATGATCTCTAAACTGATTACAAATCGAGTCAAAAGAATCATAGCAGGCCACATATCTCTTGAACAATTTGGGTTTCTACTTGATCGGAGGATTCAGGATGAAATGGAAATCATTTAAGAAAACATTCATTCCATCAAATCTTGCAACTAGAATGCGTGTATAATGAAAATCGATCTCATGAAAGCCTATGACCATGTTGAATGGGACTTCTTATGTATGATCCTCGATAATAGTGGATTTTCACACAGTCACATTAACTGGATTATGGCGTGTTTTACTTCTACAAACATGGTTGTTCTCATTAATGATTATCCTATTGAGTTTTTCAAGATTTCCATGGGTTTATGATAAGGTTTCCCATTATTTCCCTTACTCTTCATTTTGGCTATCAATTCCCTTAACAAATTAGTAAGAAAGATAAAAAACATGGGATTGTTTATGGGTTATAGGGTTTTGAAAAATACATATATGACCCACTCCATTTTTGTAGATGGTCCCATTTATGTTGGAGCGTCTAAAATTTCTGATTGGCAACAATTACACCTTGCTATCCACAAGTTCCATATGGAATGTGGACTCAAATAAACTCAGGAAAATCAGAAATCATTTTTGATAAAATGGATGAGGAGGAAATCTTTTAGATTGCGACCCTCTTTGGGGTCTGGATCAGGCAATTAGCGTTTGGTTTCAAATACCTGGGTTTTAACTTGAAACCCAACAACTATGAGGTAGGGGATTGGCAGTGGTTGGTAGATAATTTTAAAATAATATCACTTGTTAGGATCACAAATGGCTATCTTTGGGCGACAGGTTGATCATGGTTAAATTTTTTCTGCAAGGTATTTCCGTCTTCTGGATGCATTTATACCACCTTCCCATGGAAGTTATTAAAAATTTCAACGCAATCATCTCTAATTTCCTTTGGACTGGGGCCTCTAGTAAAAAAAGGATACACTTGGTCTCTCTATTGACCTTATACAAATTTGTTTCCAAAGGCAAATTGGGAATTAGGGATACCAAATGCTTCAATCAGACCCTTCTTATTGGTAGCTTATGGAGGTCTTTCAATGGCATAGGTGGTTGGAAAGAAGTCATTCGTGACAAATACAAATAAAATATGAATTTAGAATAGTGGATATCTTCTAGGGCTCTTGTGTTTCACAATGCCTCCTATATATGTCGCAGTTTCATGAAAGTTTACCATCAGTTTTGTGTTAATCTATGTTGGGAAGTGGGTTGTGGAGAGAACTTTTGCACCAATTTTGATACAATCAAAAGAAAGATTGCTAGAAATTGTCTCATCCTTTCTACATCATCCAATTCCTCTTAGAGAGAGGCTTCTCTACTTTGGCCCACATTGAGAGGATCCTCTTAGAGAGAGGCTTCTCCATTTTCCTCTCCCTATTGGCTTAATGCATGAGAGTTGGGTATTCTAGTGGCTTTTGAGGCAGACTGGAATTCATATTGCATGAACCTTATCAACGCCAATATTTCCCTTTATCACGGGCCTAACAAGCCATCATGGAAAGATTCATCTTCTAACGGGAACATCCCTGTCAAAGGGGTCTACTCATACATAACATATCTTATCCCCACTAAGCTTCAATCCAAGTGGATGACTCGAATGTGACTGTGGAGCACACCATTAAAGATTAAGTGTTTTTCCTGGTTGGTCTCTCACAAACGGATCCCCACATGGGACATTCTTCCCAAAAAAGGATTTTTGGGTCCTAGTTGTTGTCTTCTCTATGGTTCATCCCCTGAGGAGGTCTAACACTTAATATTACATTGCTCTTTTGCGCTAGCTATTTGGGTGGAGATCACACACTCTCTCAATGTTGATTTGATGGTGGATCAATCTTCTATTCTTGCTTGGCTGTCCAATTAGGAAGTTACTTAGAAGGAATTTCATGCCCTTCCTTTAGATTCCCTCTAGGGTATCCGGGTTCAGAGGATCAAATACATCTTCAAAAATAAGATCCATAATATTCACTCTACCATCCTAGGCATTCTGAATTACTTCCTAGAGGTAGGTCCATGAGTTCCCTGTGATCACTGCAGAGTGGACCCTGTTAGTTTCTTTGAAGGCACTTGCATACATGGAATTTTTGGATGTGGTGTTTACATTGTGGTGGACCAATGTACAACTTACATGTTCTGTTGGTCGGGTAGCTCTGGCACTAGCTGCAAGGCAGAGGTCTTGGCTCTCTAGGGTGTGTTGCAGCTTGCGGGATGACTCAGATGACTCACCATTGATGAAATCACTGTTGTTGGAGGCTTCATGTCTACCATTTATTAGATGTAGGGTATTTTAGATTTCCCTTCCATGTACCACTAGCTTCGACAAATCATGGGGATTTGACTCTCCTTCAATTACATCTCCTTCTCCCACATCTATCGGGAGCAGAATATTGTGGTTGAAACGTTATCTAAGAGTGGTGGTTCTTTTCTCCCATGTTTCATCCACTACAACCTATGGATTCATGGTGCACCCCAAGATTCTAGACCTTTCTCTTTTTTGGACTGGTTCAGGCATATGATTTTGGGTTTTGGGCTTTCCTGTTGCATAGTTTCAATATGGATCATTGCTTGTTTTTTTATGCTCATGATTGCTCGTATGGAGGCTTTTTTTTTTTTGGCTATTCACCTATTTTCCTACGGGGATGTTCTTTGTTTTTCAGCGGTCTGACTTTGCTTTAAGTGGAAGCATTTTTTTACGGACCGAGACCATGTAACATATTTTTTTAATAAAAGTTTTTTTTCTTTCTTGTGGAAATGTTTTTTGTAAAGTATCCTTGTGTATCACTAAAATTTTAAATTTATTAATATTATTATTTTAATGTGTTTACTTGCTATTGTAAAACTATTTATCATAATTTCTTGAATGTCAAATCTAAGAGAATTATATTCACTCGATAGTTGCATAAAAAATATCCTATATACATAATTTCTTGAATGTCAAATCTAAGATAATTATATTCACTCGATAGTTGCATACAAACTATCCTAACCAGAAACATTTGATAAAATTATACTAAATGAATGGTAATGTCGGGAAAATTGTAGTTTTAAATAAAGGCGAATACCTTAATATTGAAACTTTAGGATGACCCTAATTTACCTGAATATAATTTTTTTTTTTTTGTGTGTAAATTTTGTCCTTTGATTTCTATTAATACCAAAAAAATATTGGATAGATAAAACTTTATGCCCATACTGGAAGATCATGGGTCACTTCCAAGATGAATAACACAAAAACTAATTAGAATAATATTTGGACAACCCTCGAGCCAAGTAATACATATGTGAAAACCTTGGATTTACATCTAAAATCTAACAAACTATGACTCCCTTATTCAAAATTTATCCTGGAGCCTATAATATCTCTAGTAAAACAAAAATGTATAGAGTACAAAAAGTAGTAAGTAGCTAACAACAGTTGGAAATAGAAATTAAACATAATGCACTAATAAGTAGGCATAATGGGAATATTAGTCTAAAACGATGATCAGAGAGTGAGGAGGAGAGTTTGCATTTGTAGTGTTCAAAGGTGGAACATTGGTCACTACGTCCTCATCCTGATGATCGGTTGAGTGATTCCCCCATTACTATTGTCATTTTATCCCTTATTTTGATTGTTGTGCCCCTATTGTCCCCATATTGTTATTATTGTGCCCCATAGAAGACCACTATTGTTATTTTTGTGTCCTTATATTATTATTATTATGTCGGATTTGATTATATTGTGACCCCTTAGACTCCTATATATAGAAAGGAGGTTTTATCATTTGTATCATCCAACAATTGTTCATTTGTGTAATGTAAAGGAGGTTCCCCCTCGAAGAAGTTGATTTTGAAGTCGTTGATCTATCTTTTCTTCTATTTTGTGAGATGCTTACATAATATTTGGTATCAGAGGTTTGGATTCTAGGGTTTTGCTACTCTAAACAGGTCATTGTGGAATTTGCACTATAACTTGTTTTCTATGATGTTTCAGAAGTGGAAATTAAAACCCATTTGAGCCAAAATATCTATGAACATCGAGACTGAATTTCAGATATTTTCTCGCTATATTTTTGGAGATAGGATCCAAGGAAGTTAGGGTTTTTGTAGGCTCCCGAATTATATCTAAAACATGTGACCTGGGGAAAATCGTCATAACTTTCTCTCTGAGCATCAGATTGAAATTTCGTAAAAGTTACAGAAATAGGATGGCCTTTAGTTTTCTTTGTATTAGTTTCAGGTCTTAAGGTCGAAACAGTAACACGTGGAACTTTGTACAAGTTCGCTCTACCGAACCAATCTGTAATCAGGTCATTGTGGGAGATTTGGCATAATGCTTCCTTGGAGAATCCAACCTTGATCAAACTTGCGGGGTTGGAAATAAGACTCAAAGGGATACTACAAGATGAAATTTTAGACCTTGGAGATCCAAAATTGCAAAGATACAATAGATTCAATATCGAGCTCCTACAAAGAGAAAAAATGTGTGTAGTTTTTTTTTTTTAATTTTCATAATTTTGGTTGAAAAAATAGTTTGAAGGAATTCAAAGGGCATAGTGAAGCATTATTATCATTAATTGATGCCTCGAAGAAAGAAAATTGAAACAACTAGTAAGAAATCTGAAAGCTCTAGCATGAGTCATGAAGAAGAGGAAAAAATGCAACATGATATATCAAAATTACGAGGCCAAGTGCAACAAAATTCACTCTCACAAAAAGTAACAGAAGCTAAGGTGGATGGCGTGGAAGCTAATATGGATGGTTTAAAGAAAGGCATGGAAGCTTATATGAACGACGTGGAAGCAAATATGGATGGTATAGAAGAAAAACTTAAAGGCAACATGGAAGATTTGAAGACATATTTGACAAAGTTGCTACAAGAAATGTTTACTAATGGCGAAAGGGTAGTAAAGGAAACTCATGATGAGAAAAAAAGAAATGTTAATAATGATTTCATAGACTCTAACGTTGGATTGGAGACCCACCATGTTCCAAAGATCGATATGAGGAAGTTTTTTGATAAGGATCCCGTAACATGGATACTACAGATGGAGCAATATTTCGATCTCCATAATGTGCAAAAAACACAAAAGGTACACATTACAACTTTATAATTGAAACCAAATCAATTTGTATGGTATCGTTGGCTTTTCTCTTGTAAACAAATTATCACTGGGGAATTTTTTATGAAAGATATGATAGCACATTATGAGGATACAAAAAGCAACACCTTTTTTAGCCAATTGATAAATCTCAAACAAAAGGGTTCAATGATGGAGCACATTGAGGACTTCCAAATATTGAATATAACGATAAAAGATATTCTAGAGGAGCATATGATTGATGTGTTCATAGGGACTTTAAAGGATAACATCCAACATGAGGTTCACCTTCGGGAACCTGATTCATTGGAGAAGACATTCAGGTTGGCAAGAAAAATGGAAAGAAAAATTATGGCAACAAGGAAGCCTACCACTCACAACTATAAAGATGGAAGTGTTGATTCCCCTAGCCTTCCATAACATGCAAGGTTGACACCACAAGAATTGGAAGGAAAAATAGAAAAAGGGATTTGTTACAGTTGTGATAACAAATACACTAAAGGTCATAAGTGTGTTGAGAAGAAAATATTTTACATAGATTGTGAAGAGGAGGAATAAAAGGAACAAGAAACGTCAAAAGAAAAGGATATACACCAGGAAAAAACCCTAGAGAAAGAATAAATGAATCCATTCATATCTTGTAATGCATTGGCCAGAATTACCAATCCTCAAACTATTAAGATAGAAGGACATATCAAGTAAAAAAAGGCAATAATGTTGATTGATTCAGGCAGTACCCATAACTTTGTTCATTGTAAGATAGCCAAGGAATTGAATTGCTTTTTATATCCAGCACCAAAGTATGAAGTGATGGTTGCAAGTGGAGAAACCATAAATTTCTCTAAAAAGTGCCATAATATCAAGCTATCCATGGATAATATGTACTGAATAGCCCAATGATTTCCATTCCAAAGGGTGGTGTTGATGTTGTACTAGGAGTCCAATGGCTACAATCCTTGGGTACATAGCTTTTAATTTTCAAGAACTTCTCATGAAATTTTTTCAGAAGGAAAGGAAGTTGAATTAAGGGGTATCGTATGGAAACCAATAAATATAATCAACTCTAACGGAATGAAAAAGCTTCTAAAGAAAGAACAAAGAGGCATAATTACACAATTATGTTCGCTAGAGGTTCCCACATTGAAATCATCTATTTCTCCAGATCTCCAAAAAGTCTCAGACAATCATTCCAAGGTATTTGAGAATCCCAAAAGCCTCCCACTTATTCATGATCATGATCATGCTATTCATTTGATTCCTGGAAGTGTTCCTCCAAACATCAGGCCTTACAAATATCCTTATGCCCAAAAGAGTGAAATTGAATGTATGGTTGCAGAAATGCTAGAGGTTGGTATAATTCAACCTAGCAAAAGTTCTTTCTCTTCTCTAGTAGTATTGTTGCACAAGAAGGATGGATCATGGTGCATGTTTCCGGATTATAGGGATCTCAAAAAACTTACTATTAAAGATAAATTTCCGATTCCTGTCATTGATGAATTATTGGATGAATTGCATGGATCAATTTACTTCACCAAGTTGGATCTTCATTCAGGATATCATCAAATCAGAATGAAGACTGAAGACATTCCAAAAACAGCGTTTAGAACTCATGAGGGTCATTATGAATTTTTGGTCATGCCTTTTGGCCTTACCAATGCAGCTTCTACATTTCAAGGTTTGATGAATTCCATTTTCAAACCCACCCTTAGAAAATTTGTGTTAGTATTTTTTTTATGATATACTAATCTACAAAAAGTCTTGGAAGGATCATGTTCAACATGTTGACAGGGTGCTCAAACTATTGGAGGAGAAACAATTATATGCAAAAAGCTCCAAATGTTTCTTTGGAGTACAAAAGGTGGAATATCTGGGTCATATTGTATCTCATGAAGGTGTTAAGGTAGACCCTAGCAAAATTAAATCCATTAAGGAATGGAAAATCCTCACATCCATAAAGCATCTGCGAGGATTTCTCGGGTTGACAGGGTATTAATGCAAGTTTGTTAAGAATTATGGGAGAATAGCAGCACCTCTAACAACATTATTGAAGAAAGATGCGTTTTCTGGACTCCAGAAGCAACGAAAGCCTTTGAACATCTTAAACAGGCAATGTTCCAAGCACCGGTCTTAGTTACTCTGGACTTCACAAAAACCTTTATTGTGGAATGTGATGCCTTGGGAAATGGAATGGGTGTTGTTTTAATGCAAGAAGAAATACCCATTTCTTTTGAAAGTCGTCCAATCAAAGGAAAGTATTTACACAAAGATATTTACGAGAAGGAAATGTTGGCAATACTACATGCACTTAAGAAATGGCGACCCTACCTAATGGGAAGACACTTCAAGGTAAAAATGAATCATGATAGTCTTAAATACCTTTTACAACAAAGATTATCTTTAGAAGAGCAACAAAAATGGGTCACAAAGATGTTGGGTTATGACTTTGAAATCATCTACAAAAAATGGAAGCAAAATGTTGTGGCAGATGCACTCTCAAGAAAGGATGAGGATGCGGAAGCATTTCTTTTCTCCATTTCTATTTTCTGGTCAGATTGGATAAACAAAGCAAGGGATGAATGGAATAATGACGAAGAAGTGTGGGCACTCATTCAAAAGATACAACAAGATCCGAGTACATCTGATACATTTAGCTGGAAAAATGATTCGTTATGGTACAAAGATCGCTTATACCTACGTAAGAATTCCCAACTCAGACAAAAGATTCTTATGGAATTGCATACCTCTCCCTTAGGAGGGCATTCAATATTTTTAAAAACTTACCACAGGGTTAAGAAGGAATTTTTTGGGATGGCCTTAAATCAGATATTCAAAATTTTGTGATAGAATGTTTGGTTTTCCAACAAAATAAAGTTGAAACAATTAAGACCACAGGTCTCTTACAACCTTTATACATTCCAAGCCAACTTTGGGAGGAGGTTTCAATGGATTTTATCGCAGGTTTACCCAAGTCCGAATGAAAGAGTGTCATCATGGTGGTAGTTGACAAGCTTACCAAGTATGCACACTTTTTTTCATTATCTCATCCATTTAAAGCCAGTACAGTTTCAACTACATTTATGGAAACAATTCAAAAGCTACATGGAAACCCAAAGATTATTGTAAGCGACAGAGATCCCATTTTCATTGGAAATTTTTGGACATAATTATTTTCTTATGTTGGTACTCAGTTAAATCATAGCTCATCTTATCATCCTAAATCTGATGGGAAAACTGAGATAGTAAACAAATGTTTGGAAGGATATCTTTGTTGCTTTGTATCTGATAAATAGACACAATGGGTCAAATGGTTGCCTCTGGCTTAATGGTGGTATAACACTTCCTTCCATACTGCAGCAAAATTGACCCCATTTATGGCACTTTATGGATATCATCCACCATCCATCACATCATATTTAAGAGAAAAATTTAAGGTTCAAGCAATGGAAGATCACATCGAGCATGAACAACAAGTTCTCCAACTCTTAAAGGATAACCTCATTTTGGAGTAGAATAGAATGAAACAACATGCATATCAACATTGCAGCGAAAGAAGTTTTGATGTAGGTAATTGGGTATTCCTACGACTACAACCATATAAACAAATGTCCCTCAAGCAAGCTAAGAAGAATAATAAATTATCACCAAAGTATTATGGTCAATACAAGGTGTTGCAAAATATTGGTACTATGGCATACAAATTGGAGCTTCCTGCAACTTCCCGAGTGCACCTAGTTTTCCATGTTTCATCCTTAAAGACGGTTATAGATGACATGCTCCCAGTTCAAACAATATTCCCAGAACTTGACGAGGAAAGAAAAATCATATTGGAACCTGAAGTAGTCACAGAAATAAGAACTCGACAGCTACGAAATTGATCAATTTCGGAGTATCTCATCAAGTGGAAGAACTTACCCGCTGAAGATTCCACATGGGAGGATGAGAATTTTATACAAAAGCATCCATAACTACTCAAGCGTTCAAGACAACACCTTTTTAAAGGGGAGGGGCATGTTAGGTCCCTATAGTACTAGTGATTCCCCCATTACTATTGTCATTATAGCCCTTATGATTATTGTTGTGCCCCTATTGTCCCCATATTGTTATTATTGTGCCCCATAAAAGTCCACTATTGTTATTGTTGTGCCCTTATATTATTATTGTTATGTCGAATTTGATTATATTGCGACCCCTTAGACTCCTATATATAGAAAAGAGTTTTGTCATTTGTATCATCCAATAATTGTTCATTTGTGTAATGTAAAGGAGGTTTTCCCCTCGAAGAGGTTGATTTTGAAGTCATTGATCTATATTTTCTTCTATTTTGTGAGCTAGTTACATAACATAACATCTTTTTTCATTAAAAGTTTGTTTTTTTTTCTTTCTCGTGGAAATGTTTTTTGTAAAGTATCCTTGTGTATCACTAAAATTCTATATTTATTAATATTATTTTTTTAAGATGTTTACTTGATATTGTAAAACTATATACATAATTTCTTGAATGTCAAATCTAAGAGAATTATATTCACTTGATAGTTGCATTCAGACTATCCTAACCAGAAACATATGGTAAAATTATACTAAATGAATAGTAATTTAAGGGAAAATTTTAGTTTTAAATAAAGATGAATACCTTAATATTGAAACTTTAGGATGACCCTAATTTACTTGAATATTATTTTTTTTTGTCTAAATTTTTTCCATTAATTTCTATTGAAACCAAAAAAATATTGCATAGATAAAACTTTATGCCCATACTGGAAGATCCTATGTCGCTTCCAAGATGACTAACATAGAAATTGATTAGAAGAAACAACCCTTGAGCCAAGGAATACATATGTGAAAACCTTGGATTTACATATGAAAGCCAACAAACTGTGACTCCCTTACTCAAAATTTATCCTTGAGCCTATAGAATATCTGGTAAAACAAAAGCATATAGAGTACAAAAAGAAGTAAGTAGCTAACAATAGCTGGAAATAGACATTAAACATAATGCACTAATAAGTAGGCGTAATGGGAATATTAGTTTAAAATGATGATCAGAGAGTGAGAAGGAGAGTTTGCATTTGTAGTGTTCAGAGGTGGAACATTGGTCACTGCGTCCTCATCTTGATGATCGATTGATTTGATCCCTGAGTCGGAAACCATGAATCATTCCAATCGATTTAATCTGACCACTATATCATCGAGGTCATATCTAATGTCCCTTAAAGTTCTCTTGATGTCGTCCTTTCCGACAAAGAGCTTGTAGTTGTGTACCTATTTATCCCAAATGACGATATTAAGCAGTGTTTCCATCTAATGGTGTAGGATAATAGAATGGAGAAAATAATCGATTATCAAGCAATTCGAAGCAAATAATTTGTGGCATATAACTAGATATACATATAAATAAATTTTCAACAAGGTTGTTTAAAAAAAAATTAACCAGCTAGACTTCATAATAGTGCTCAAAAGATTATACCCTTAAGCAATCAATGGTTAAAGGAATTATAGTGGTTATACTTCTTATTTATATACACTGCAAAAATTGAATTGGAAATTCACCCTTATAGACAATTAATTATACTCCTACTCTGCATAAAACAACAATTGTGTGTGACTTAAGAATGTAGGTTTATATGATAAATGATAAAATACTATACATATTTGTACTCAATTCCATTGTGATGATCCTATCTTGTGAGAATTAAACTTGGAAACTCATCTATATTTTTTTTGTTACAAAACAATAAAATAACCCTATACATTTTCATTATAGAATTCTTGAATGCAATGTCAATGTTGAGTTTGTTTTTTAGGAGTAAAATTCCAATAGATCCCCGAGATCAATGAAGTACATAAATTCTTGATTCCTTTCATTCCTTTCATTATATCATCACGGGACATAACTTGTTGAGATGTTATGACTCGCAAAATAAAATTGCAATTTGAATGTAACCATTTGAATGTTCATGATAAAATATCTTATTTAACCATTTGAATGTTCATAACTTTTAACACTAACTTCGTGAAGTTAGCACATTACTCTGTATCAAGAAATTAAAAGAAAAATAGATCGATTTTAAGAGTTGAGTTTTAGTTAATCAATTATGTGAATGGTAAAAAGAAAAATCTATAATAGCACAACCCCACTCAGAGTTCACACATTCCCTTTTTTTATTATCTCCCTTATCTCTATAATATATCTAACAATATCTATTTCCTTCTTCATGTTTCGTTTAAGTTTTAGATTACCATGTAATACTTGTGCTAGATTCTAGTCTAAAATTGGCATATACATATCTATATTTTAATTTAAGTTTAAATATAATTTATAATTCTTTTGTATGTGATAAAAATTGTTTATGAGTTATAAGTTTTTATAATTAGTAATTATTTTAATTGAGGGTAGTCATTATATTCCATTTTTCTAAACAAAACAAAAAAAATTGATAACTTGAAATAATGGAAGTGTTTAACTAATGAATTATAAAATTGATGGTGTTTAACTAATGAATTATATTTATTTTATGTTCTTTGTAAGTGGGATTCAAGGATTCAATTCATGGATAATATCTTTATTAGATTAGATTAATATTAATTTGATAATGTGAATATATATTTTTATAGGTTAATTGTTATTTATTTGAAAAATATATATTTAATTATTATAGAAAAGTATAATTATTTATAAATATGTTTAATAATAAATTATTTTTATGGTTTATATAATATTGTGTTTGATATTTTAAATAATTGTATTGAAATATAGATATATAATTGTTAATTATAATTATGTAATTAACGAAATAATTAATTTTAAATACAAATACCATTATGAAAGCAATAAAAAGTCGTATATCAATAACGAGTATTAGTCATGAAGAATATGAAATGGTAAAGTAAGGGATGTTCTAGTAAGTGCCATGCACCTATATTAATTAAAAGTATAATAAATAGTAGTTTAATAAAGGGAGAATTTTATTTCACTTACACATCTCACTTTTTAAATAATATCATTCTAACGAATAGTCGTGGCTTTATAATGTAACTAAAAAGGTAATAATAAATATCTAAGGAATTTTAGGAATATGGTTCAATTTTAGTATGGTGGTAAACCATATCCAAAGATAACAAATTGTAAGATGGATTTAGAGGACTATTGAGCTATATGATCGAATTCATAGTCAATGTCTATTGGGTTGGCTTGCTCTGAGGACGTCGCTTCTAAGTAGGGTAAGAACAATAATAAAATAACTATGTCAACCAACACTTTAAAAAAAAAATTGGTGAGGGAAACCTTGATACACTACATATAGTATGATAGCACTAGAAAATAAACACCTATAAGATGGAAACAAGAAGAAAAGACGGGGAAAGAGAAAACACGTGAGCATAAAGGAAATAATCTCCTACCTAGTCGACTATTATTAATAGTTAGGTAAGGTGCCACATTGAATAACAACAATATGGAATTCTTAGATTAAAAAAGTAACAAACCCATGGATGCTTTGTGGGAAGGAAATGAAAAAAAGTAATCATGATTAGTGAAAATTACACAAGTCTAAAAAAAGGAAGCAACTTAGCATAAATGAAATATTCTCATAACTGGTTAAGATTATGTATATTTGGGCATGGTACCCAAATAGAGTAAACAACACTAAGGAATTGCTAGAATTGGAGTAAATAATTACAGCTCATACAACTCCCATGGGGTGTATACCTAATGAATGGCATGGAAGTTCTAGGTGAAGATGCCAATAAATTTGAATCAAAAAACAAGGTAATTTGAAGAAGTAAAGAAGACTCCAGTTATACAAGTAAATGAAATTGATTTTTCTGATGAATCATGATATGAAAGCTATAGTGTATTATTGCTCTATATTTGATATATATGATTCTCATATGTATGATGTTATGATATGACGTTTTATTGACATGTGGTTCCATTTATTATGTGATTTTATGATATCTATTTGTTACAGATATCTTGATGCTATAACTTATGATGATATTTCATGATATGAGGCATGTGGTAATTTTATACAGATATTGTCACATGCATGAGAATGCAATTTTACTATTCAAAATATTGTGATGTTATGTTCTCATGATGACGTGCAAGAATTGGCATGTAGATTATTTTATTATGATGTTATAACTAATGCATTGGCTACATTTTGATATGTGGTGATTGATGGGAAATCCACAAATGGGATGAGAGGGTCGGTTTAATTGATGATCTCGTAGGAGCCCATACATGTGAGGGAGAATATCTAACACCATATGGGCTGGGGACAGACTCAATCAACACTATATATGCTAGTGGTTTCTTTGTCTTGTATAACTCTTGTTAGATAGCTCTTGAGGGGCTATGGGACCATCTTGAGGAGGCCAAGTGTCTGATATTGGATTGGGATGTCAAAGTCCTAAGGGGGTGTAAGGAATTCAATGCCTGGGGTTGTGCACCTTAGTGAGTGTGGAAGGAGTGAGATAGCCATGTGATATGCCCAAAGTCATTGAGTATTGGGAGAAAATGTCTGCCTTGGGGAAGATGAGGTCTAAACCTTGGCATGAGCCTTGGGCTATTGTTTAGACTGGTGAAGATTTATGCCTGGTTTGGAAAGTTGGGAAAAGGACTCAAGCTTCCTTGGGATTTCCATGATGATGTGTAAAATTTTGATGTATGATAGTATACTAGTTTGACAGAGGGTGTAGGGAAAATGTGAAGTAATAAATAACTAAATAAAATAAAATAAAAAGTCAAATAATTCAACTTAACTTTGGGACGAATTTCCTTGAAGAGGGGAAGTATGTAATGCCTCGTAAGAATAAATTAATAAATTATAATTATAATTATAATAATCAGAATACATAATAATAGTAAATAAACAATAAAGAAAAAAGAAAATAATAATAATAGTAAATGAATAATAAATAATGAAGAAAATATAATAATAGTAAATAAATAAAATAATAAATAATAAAATGAAATTCTAAATAAATATACATAAAAATTAACTATAAAAATAGTAAGAATAAGTAAATTTAATAAAAAAACAAAAACAAAAAGGTTTGAATTAAGTAAACTTAAAACAAAGAAATAAAAGTTGGCATGTTAACACATCAATTGTATGTATGTGGATCCCTTTCCATTTTTGGAATCACTTGTTTTTTTAATGGATGAAAAGGGTGATGAGAAGCATTATTCATTCATTCCTTTGGAATGAGAGTGCTATGAGACAAAGGTTTCCCTAGCAGCAGTAGTTGATTGAGGGCTTAGGGGTGGCCAACAATAGAAAGATTAGGTGCAGCTGAGCCTAGGGTTGGGTGGAGAGTCGTCCCAAAAAATTTCTTGCAGTCATCTGGATCTGAGTAGTGTTACAACTCTGGAATCACAAGTAAGCCTATATCGTTGCTACAGGTAAGCCTTCTTTGCTCATGGTTTTAAAAAATTCTATGTAAAATAGTTGAATACTTGTGTGTTGATTATTAATCACATAAATTGATGTAATTAATTGTATATTTTAATTTTGGGTTGTTACAGAAGCTTCTAGAAAATCCTTGTATCTTTAAGATGTGCCTCTTTATAAAGGTTTAGAATTTGTGATTGTTTTCATAGTTAGAATTCAATTGAATGTTATTTCTTCTGGAAGAACAATGGAGTAAGTATGAAACGTTTGATGTTTCAAGTGGATGATCCACTCATCATTAGGGACAAATGAAGCTTTTGAATAACTAAAAAGAGAGCCATATTAGGTTAAATAGAATATGTTCTAATAGCTATAATATATCATTTACTCTTTTTGCAACCTTAGCGTGGAGCTTCTAAAAAAACCTTGCATCTTTAAGACATGTCTCTCCATAGAGGTTTAGAATATGTGAGTGTAGGATTTCACAGTTAGAATTCATATCGAATATTATTGCTTCTTAAAGAAATGTTGAGTGAGTGTGAAATGTCTGACATTTCAAGTGGATGCTCCACTCATCATAAGGGACAAATGAAGCTTTTGAATGAATAAAAATAGAGCCATATTAGGTTAAATAGAATGGGTACTAATGGTTAGAATAGGTTGGATACTCTTTTTGCAATCTTAGCTTGAAGTTTCTCAAAAAAAATTGTCTCTTTAAGACATTCCTCTCTGTAGAGCTTTATAACTTGTGAGCGTAGGCTTTTATAGTTTGAATTCATATTGAATTTTACTGATTCTCGAAGAACTATGGAGAGATTGTGAAACATCTAACATTTTGAGTGGATGATCCACTCATCATCAAAGAAAAATGAAGCTTTTGAATGACTAAAAAGATAACCATATTAGGTTAAATAGAATGGGCGCTAGCGGCTAGAATAGATCAACTGCTCTTTTTGCAATCTTAGCGCAAATATTCTAAAAAATCCTTGTCTCTTTAAGACATGCCTCTCCATATAGGTTTTGAATTTGTGAATGTAGGCTTTTGTAGTTAGAATTCATATCAAATAATGTTGCTTCTGGAATAAATGTGGGGTGAGTGTGAAATTTCTGATGTTTCTAGTGGACGCTCCACTCATCATCGAGTATAAATGAAGCTTTTGAATGACCAAAAAGAGAGCCATATTAGGTTAAATATAATGGGTACATACCAATTGATAGTCATGATCTTGATAAGACTATTGTTCACTTTTATAGTAGTGATACATATAACCATAACAAGTCTGTTTGAATACAGTTTCTATGTGCTTTTACATTTTATTGTTGGTTAATGGTAAAAATAAACATTATTTATTTGATGAAATTGTTTGCTACAGATTTGAATAAGTAATGTTTTATTCTATATAACAAGAGATTGAATAATATCATTTTAAGAATGATTTATTTGATGTACAACACAACTAGTGATGATTGTATTCTAATGAAACTTAAAAATAATTAATCTTGGTACTTAGAAATCCATGGATCTCTTACCACAACGTATAGAGAATGCGTAGTTTTGCATGCTTTTTAACATCTAAATATCTAAGTAATAATTGTATATTAATCACTATTAAATATATTAGTTCTTTTCTATTAAATATAATTAGTCCTAATTCTCTTCTATTGTTTTTGTCACATGCCATATGCAAAGAGAAATTTTAGATCCTAGTATGGAGCACTTTTCCAAGCTTGAAGAGTAGCCTCCAACAAGGAATGAATGCTTTACAACAAATTTTGCTAAACCTCTTCATAGGACATTCAATGGTCCATTGTTAATTATTACTCAATGAGATAAGATGCATAATGTTGGGCATGGAATCCCCCCACATCATGTTTTGGGGCTCAAAGCTCAAGTTGTAGTCAAAGGGTTTCGTAAGACTCCGTGATTTGTGGGCGCGGAGCACGAAGTATAGGTTAAGTCATAGGGTTGTCCACCCTAAAGTAATGTAATGTAATGTAAGGTCATGTCGACCTACCCATGGTCCGTGAACCATGGGATTGTATAAATAGAGTGAGGCTCTAAGATGAGTGAAGGAAGAAAAGGAAATAATACGAATGGTTTGAGCTTAGAGGAGGAGTCTAAGTGTCTTGGGTCATAGTAGTAGTAGGAGGCTCTACAACTGAGTGCATAGAGGCCTAGTAGAGTCCGCAGCTGAGTGCGCGGACCCCTGCAGCTGAGTGCGTAGGGCAGTGTCGAGTCTGTAATCTGGAGTGAAGATTAATAAAGAGAATTTGATTCCTAATTCTGTGTATCTGTTGTGCATTTCTTTCTTTACGTTTATACTGTTTTATTTATCGCGCGCACTAATATGATTGCTGAATATGCTATAAATTATAATAATCATTAGTCTTACATAAACAAGTTAAGTAATTGGATAATAATAGACTAAATAGCAAGGAACTTGGGTATTATACGAACTGCGCCCTGAACAGGGTTGCACGGAAGCAACACAACAAGTTGCAAAAGGATAGCAAGTGCGCATAGCGACGGGTCAGACCACGGACCACCAGAAGCTCATAAGACATCCCCAGGGTGTGGAAACCTGGTTCTAGCACCCTCCCATACTACTTCGGGTGAGACCTTAGTTCGCGCTCCACGGACTGTTGCCGAAAGGGCCAGTAGTATCGAGATTTGCTTGGCTAAATCACCTCTGAACCTGGATCAGGCCCATACAAGCCAACAAATGGTTCCGTTGCCGAGACCGAGATTTTCATAAAGGATGTCTGATGTCGTGCCACTAGAATCCAACGAAGAAAGAAATTGAAGAGTGGTTGGACAAGAAGATTCACGAGTTCGTGGCGCAGGAAAACAGAAATCCGCGAGTATCTAAGGAACAATGGTTGGAGCACTACTTGTATACAGAAATCCACGAAATTTTCTTTGCATCCTTTCCTCCTGAGCTGTATGAGTGGATCGTGAAGTTAGAAGATAGCCAGGGAAGGTGTAGACTCGACAAACCAATAGTGTGGACTCCGGGATTAGTGTGCAGACTAGAAGCATCAGGAGTTAAGACAGCGCGGGATGTGGACCATTGGCTCAATTGAATAATAGGAGGATTTATCATTGAATTCACGGTCGACATGACTGTCAGCTACAATGAGGCGGAATGATGTTTTCTCAAGGGACCGCGATGTAAGTATATTAAAACTTTGAATACTTGGATTAAGATGCTATTGTGTGAAAAGCAGGTTATGAGAATAAATTAATGTTTGGGACTACGTGAAGCAGGAAGATCTACAGAAGCGAAAGTAGTGAAGAGTTAGAAAACAGTCCCTTAATTTCACCCTCGTGGGAAGGTGAGGAACAACTCACGCAAGTTTCTCCGAGAATCACGGTCAGTCTGATAAGGCAACATATTCTGCATTTACCACCTCCACCCACACCGCCACCCATCTCACCCTCCTCACCTCCATCTCCACCCACCCCACCTTCGCCACCACCATAGTTCAGTATGGCAAGTGCGATCAAAATACCGGTATTCAGAGGAGTGGGAAATGAAGATCCAGACTAGTCGTGGTAAGATCTGTATGGGAAGCACATGGTGTCATGGATGATAATATTAAAAAGGCTACGTTGGTGAGTGCGCTGTAGGATCGCACATTAACATGGTATATCAAGCATTCTAATGACCACCCGAACGCAGGAATCACCGAGATACAGGCCGCGTTGAACAGGAATTTAGCAGGCCAAAGTCAGAAACACAATCAATCATCGAGTTTAAGAAGATCGCAATGCTCCCGGGTGAGACCCCCTGTGATTTGGACCAAACTCTGAAGAGTACGATCCAAGAAGCCAATATGACATTAATGGATGCACAAAATCGCGCATGGTTTGTGGCCTCACTCACAACACACTTAAGGATGGCATTGTCACAACAAAAACTTTCCACCCAGGCCGAAGCATTGGAAATGGCAATGAGATTACATGAGACCCCTATACAAGACCCTGGGTTGGGAGTCCAACAAATCCATGCGCAACTGTAGAATCTGTGTTTGGAAATACAAAGTTTGAAATAGGACAGGACACCTCAGATGGAGGTGCGCGAGGAAGTATGGTGCATAAAATGCAAAGGCCAAGGGCACGACAAGGACCACTGTCCAATGTTCGCGAACTACTTGGCAGGAGGAGGTCCAATGTCATTAAGGCCGGAAGCACAGGTAGAGCCGAGCATGGCGTCTGCCCTGTGGTGCACGATCTGCCAGATAGGAGGAAAACACACTATAGACAATTGTCATTTGTTGCAGAAGTATACATAGATGTCCCAACAATTGTTTTGTAATTTCTGCAGGTCGGTAGGCCATGATGAATGCACCTATCGAAGCTATGAACTAATGATGGATCAGACTCCTACCTATAGGGTGTAGACTGAAACACGAGCCCTCGACCTAAATACAGGGATGGCACGTGCTAGTTTTCAGGGGCGCGGGTGGGGTAGAGGCGGAATTGGACCAGGAAGGGGTCGCAGACAACTAATTTGTTACAATTGCGAAGGGTTAGGGCATTATGCCCGCGATTGTACAAACCCGACAAGAATATCATGTTGGTACTGTACACAGTTTGATCATGAGGCAGAAGACTGTCCTTTGCTAATAGCGAGGATGCGTGAAAAGGGGGTACTCCAGCCCCCTCTGACCCAGAATTTACAAATGATGAGGTCTGAGCCACGCGAAGAAGACCCAAATGTAAACATGATGCTCAAGAGCGGTATGACCATAGGAGATGATAAAGGGAAGCAGCTAGAAGAAATCGCGTGGGTTCGCAAGGCTCCTACAAAGGAACCCAAATTTGATTTAGAACGCATGAAGGAGACATTCATGGAAGCTAAGAAGAGCTTCACAGAGGCCTCCACTTCAGGTAGTAAGGATCAACTAGAACCAAGAATGGATCCTTCAATGCTCACTACCTTTATGGAGACATGCATGAAACTGCTGCGTGACAACAAGGTGGTGAAAGGACTACAAGAACTTATCACTAGGTGTGCAGGGTTAAGAGAACCGCGTGTGGTCCAGAAACTTGGAAAGCATGCATTGCGCAAAGGAATGGAAATGAGGTTGACTGCACAAATAGGTGAATACAAAATGGATCAGGTAATCTTGGATCTGGGTTCGAACGTGAATGTACTACCAAAGCAAACATGGTAACGCATGGGTAGACCCACATTACAATGGTCCCCTATTCAGTTTATGAATGGTGAACCAACAAAATATTTTGCCCATGGGAAGATTGCAAGTGGTGATAGTCGATATTGAGGTGCGAGCGTGCAGGTGGATTTTGAAGTGATAGAGATTGTCGATGAGAAAAATCCTTATCCCACGCTAATAGGAATAGACTGGGCCACCAATATGAATGGAGTCATAAATATGAAGAAGCAGAAAATGATCTTTGAGAAAAAACGCGTGGTAGTACCGCTAGATCCAGCCGAAGGAGTGCGATACACTAAACTGGTGCGCGACGATGATAGCGATGATGATATCGATTGTATTTACAAGATAACTGTGTGAGAAGAATATTGTGTGAACCCGAATGCAGATGGAAGGATTTCATGGCAGTGCGAAAGCTCCTGCACTTTCGATTCAGACGAAGAGATAGAGAGATGGCAGAATCGGATGCACAAAGTAACAATGCTTAATTGCAACATGTTGATTAGATCATTGCGCTGCATGACAACAGAGGCAAAGGAGCTACTGACATATGATGGATTAATAGAGGTGGATGAATTTCTGAGCAAATTTGAAAGAACGGTACCAGAACAACATCAGTTCGATGTGCTGAAGTGGGGACTGCGCGCAACACGCGCATGATGGTGGGGTACATGGAATTTTGAGGACTGGCGTGGATGCAGAAGGATGATGTGCCTACATTTTGGAAAATCCCAGCTCCGAATGAAAGCCAATCAGTAGGGGCAGAACAACTTGCGCGCCCACCTTTCTTGATGGGTACATACATATGTTGTACAATCTGCACAAGCGCACACCACCCCCAGACTAGAGAATCGAAACAAACCACAACAGCAGAAAAGGTGACGCGCGCTACCAATTCTCCATGACAAGGATAATTTTAGGGGCGAATGTTCGCCCTTTGACGAAATTAAGGGGTTTTAAATTTTTAGTGGGCGAATATTTTGTATCATATTACATTTTTACAAATCACCTCAAATAGCCCACCTTATTTTAAGGGAGAGGGTAAAAAAGGTAAATTTAGCCCTTGAAATTAGGACTTACAGCCTTCCATTCGCCCATTTTCAAGAATAGGTTTTATTTAAGTGAATCCTATGGGCCAAATGCCATATTTAGAAAAGAGGTATGGTAAATTAATAAAAATATAAATAAATGAGAGGTATGGTAAATAAATAAAACATTTTTTATATTTACTCCATAAGTCACTTTATATACATGTAAGGGTGTAAACAAATAAATATATAAGTAAAGTGGAGGTATGGTAAATAAATAAAACGTCTTTTTATACTTACTCAAAAGGTATGGTAAATAAATAAAAATATAAATAAACTAGACGTATCGTAAATAAATAAAACCTCTTTTAATATTTAGTCCATAACCCTCGTTCTATTTATGAAGGCTCAAGAAAGAGGTTTTATTTAAGTGAATCCTATGGGGCAAATACCATATTTGTAAAAGAGGTATGGTAAATTAATAAAAATATAAATAAACTAGAGGTATGGTAAACAAATAAAACATTTTTTTATATTTACTCCATAAGTCACCTTATATTTACAAACACTCAAAAAATGGGTTATATTTAGGTGAAACCTATGGCCAAAATACTATGGGACAAATACCATGGACTAGATTGTTATTAATATCATGCAAAAAATCATTATTAACCCTAATATTAGAATTAATAAAAATAAAAATGGCACATGGTATTGACCCATGGTATTCACCAAAATGGCACATGGTATTGACCCATGGTATTCACCTGGAATGTAGCCTATTTAAATGGGGGAATTAAACCAGCATGTAGCATATGCTAAGATTCACTAGGACTTTATAAAGTTCTATTATTTAGTGAAAGACTCGCGAAGATCTTACAAGATTTTATAATTGAGTAAAATATTCGCCATGCCTGGTGAGAGATTCGCCAAAAAATTATATATACATATTATATTATTGATAAAATTATATATACATATTATATTATTGATAAAATCGCCTTCCATTTTTCCTATATACCATGGTGATTCGCCCATTTATTATATTTATAAATTTAGGGGGGGTTCTTAAAATTTTCCCTGCTCCATGACGAGGCATTCGATAGGGTGTGTGGAGTACTGAACAAGGTTCACTAGGCGAGATGAACTGATTGGGACCTGTGCATACCTGTAGTTCAATGGGCCTATAAGACCATGTGCAAAACCCTGAACGCGGAAATGATTCCAAAGAGGTGGAACAGAGTAAAAACCGTAATTTCTGAAGAGAATACAAAATGGAGTCTACACATAATAGCTCCCTCAGTTGTGATAGTGCGCAATGGTCAGGAGGAAGAAATCACACATCTATGCGAGGACGAACATCTAAGGATTTAGGAAGCTATCCGGCGAGGGAACCTTAGACTTCGCGAACTCGAACAGGACCAGGTACAATTGAGGAAGAAAAGCATTTGGATGGACGCTGAAATCAAAAGGCTGGAAAACGAGATCATGCAAGCATGTCTCATTGATAAACCAAGGATGAAAAAGCAAGACATGGATGACCATACCACTGCATTAGAATATTGTCACCGAGAGTTTATGACTCTGTTTCCATGGCTACGACTGCAACTCACCAAATGCAGTAACCAGGGAAGTGCACTGCATACAGTAGAACGTGTGGCACCGGTGGTCGCGCAACAATTGAGAAGTTTCCACAGAATATGCTAGAAGGTGAGTTGAAGTCTCACACAGGTGGTGCGACCACCTGACTAGCCATAGGGAGCACAGTCTTAGTGCTCCAGATAGTTGAGAGAGAGTGCGAGACTCTAAAAGTTTCTATTTGGGGGCTACGCAATGAGGGAGGTGCGCATGGAATCAACAAGACACAAGGTTTGCACCGACGCACGGGGGGCTGTGCTGTCGCACAGGTAGGCTGGGAAATAACCATTGGTGTCGTTGTTCATGATGAGATGTCCAATTTAAGACAAAAGGGAGCGGACATCGGGCATTTAAGACACGAATTAAGGGCTACATTTGGGGCAATCTGCTACCAAGAAAGCATTGATAGCCCAGAATTGGGGGGAACGGTCGGATTTGAATTCAAAAGGCACTATAAAACTCCAAGGGCTAACCACGAGACAAAGCTTGTTCATTTGAGTTTGAGTAGTTCATTAGAGCACAAAGTGTTGAGCACTGAGCAAGATTTGAGCTCCAAAGTTCATGAACAACCACAGAAAGCTCAAACAAGATGACAACTACCAGGGGAGGTTTGGGCTCTGCAGAAGGAACCACACATGAGGCCGCCCAGAACCCCACGGTGTATGATGTTCCTGGAGACACTGGGGTTGCGCCGGAAATCCAAAAATCGCCTTGGATGCCGAGGCCCAAGAAAGATAAGCAGACAGAGGGACCAGTTTGCATGTCCCCAAGAAATCCGCCATTTTGTAAACTTTCAAGGGAAGAAAAGGGCAAGGCTGTCACCATTGAGAAAGATGACGAGGAGGAGGACTCGCAGTGAAGGACTGTACCGGTATGTTGGACCAAGCTTTTGATGTCCTCACATCCTTGCAGGACCCCAACATACAACACCTGGAAACAGAGGCACACAAACTGCAGGTACAATATGATAATGTCAGGGAAACTAGGCAGATAATCGTCCTCACCCAACGACTGGCAAAGATGCAGCAGGCAAGTGCACTAAAAGAGCAGGTGGATGTCGCCAGACATAAAGAGGCACTTCTCAAGACACGCGCCCAACGTTGGATTGATGAGGCCTTCACCATTACGATCGATATTGAGGGCAAGCTCGCACAGATGTAGGAACTATATGTGCTAAGGCAGGTAGTGGATCCTCACAAAGAAGCATCGAAGGAGCGCATGCAACAGGTCTAGCAAACCGTAGAACAGTGAGTCGTGGACCTCCGAATAGTATGGGACCAGTTGGAAGGGCTCCGCACCAAGGTCGCCGCACCAGCAAAGTGACTCGGGACGAGTCACAATGATTGTTTTGGGGGCCTGTTGGGCATGGAATCCCTCGACAACATGTTTTGGGGCTCAAAGCCCAAGTTGTAGTCAAAGGGTTTTGTAAGACTCCATGATTTGCAGACGCGGAGCGTTAAGTATAGGTTAAGTCATAGGGTTGTCCACCCTAAAGTAATGTAATGTAATGTAAAGTCATGTCGACCTACGCATGGTCTGTGGACCATGGGATTGCATAAATAGAGCGAGGCTATAAGATGAGTGAAGGAAGAAAAGGAAATAATACGAATGGTTTGAGCTTAGAGGTGGAGTCTAAGTGTCTTGGGTTGTAGTAGTAGGAGGAGGCTCTGCAGCTGAGTGTGTAGAGGCCTAGTAGAGTCCGCAGCTGAGTGCACGGACCTCTGCAGCTGAGTGCGCAGGGCAGTGTCGAGTCTGTAATCCGGATTGAAGATTAATAAAGAGAAGTTGATTCCTACTTCTGTGTATCTATTGTGCATCGTTTTCTTTACGTTTATACTGTTTTATTTATCGCGCGCACTGATATGATTGTTGAATATGTTACAATAATCATTAGTCTTGCATAAACAAGTTAAGTAATCGGATAATAACAGACTAAATAGCAAGGAACTTGGGTATTATACGGGCTGTGCAGAAGCAACACCGTAGGTTGTGGAAGGATAGCAAGTGTGCGTAGCAACGGGTCAGACCGTGGACCTCTAGAAGCTCATCAGACATCCCCAGGATGCGGAAACCTGGTTCTAGCACCCTCCCATACTACTTCAGGTGAGACGTCAGTCCACACTCCGTGGACTATTTCCGAAAGGGCCAGTAGTACCGGGATTTGCTTGGCTAAATCACCTCTGAACCTGGGTCAGGCCCATACAAGCCAACACATAATACTATTGACCGAATGGAATTGAGTTTGTGAATTATAAAGGGCATTCGCTATTCAATTTGGTACAAGGGCCTCATAGAATAGGAAAGACACATATGATGCAAAGTATGTCGAATGTAATTCATATTGTCCAATACCAATGCGATTATGGTGCATTGCTTATGAAACTTCCTCCTAAAAGTTATAGGGAATTGATGATAATGTGAATAATTTTGGGGGTTCTAGCATATGATACATAAATAATGTCCTATAGAATATGGATCAAAATTTATTTTCTATACTTCATAAACTTTACCCTAAACCTTGAATGCTTCTTTGTACTCCATATAATGCTACTATAGATGAGTTGTTGTAGCATGTCCATTTATTGTGTATGAAGGAAACATTTATCATGTATTAGTGGATTAGTTGATAACAATTTAGCATTCTGTTGGACATTTCAAATATCGTGTATGTTCAAATTATAGATGTATCGTATTGTTTTATGCAAGTTTACATGTTTATAATTTAATATTTTTCTGATATACGTGTGTGACACTTAGTTGATTTTATGTTTATTATTATTTAGTATTGCAAGTTTATATGTATATAATTAGTCTCTTTATGATTCACATCATTCATATATATGACATTTCTATTTATTGTTTAAGTATATAAAATTATATGTTTATTCATTAATATTGGATCAACACAATATTGTACAATGACAGTATAAAAATTCATGGAATTTCATAAATTATTCACATCATTGATGATGATGATGATGATGATGATGATGATGATGATGATGATGATGATGATGATGATGATGATGACGACGATGATGACAATGATGACAGCGACGACGAATATAAATATACTAAACTAGTAATAGTATAATGATTATGTAACTATTATATCATAAATAAACATAAAATAGTAGACATATTAAATATTGATGGAACTTTAAGGGTGGGAGACACCTAGGGGTTTGGGGTGTTCTTTTTCCTTGGAGGAAAAATTGACTTAAAATTATCTTGAAGTCTAGGCATAGATTCTAACAACCAAGAGGAGCTGTATGCACTGCTTAAAGGGATGAATCTTGCGAAAATTTTGCAAATTTGAAATCTCATCATTCTAAGGGACTCCAATAACATTATAAGGTATTTGAATTTGGGCACTTCCCACATGGATCTGGATCTCCAATCCATCTATAGGAGAATTCAAGCTAGCCTAGCTTCCTTTCAAGAAGTTCACTCGTTTCATGGGATGTGTTCTCACAATGGGTTAGTGTATTCTTTGGCTAAACAAGCAGTTCATAAAACATAGGGAACCCTAATGGTTAACTATACCACCTAGATCCATATGATCCTGTAAACTGTATAATTATGTTATGTGTTAGCATTAACGGTAACCAAATGGGTGCTTGAGCAGTCACTTGTGATGTTGTCTAACTCAAGGGAAGGTGGCATCCTTTAAGAAGTTCATCATGGAAAGATTTGGCATGTGTAGTCTCATTGGTGTGGAAGAAATGGTAGGTATGTATGATTTAATGGATTTTAGTTTATGGCATGATCATTAGTTTTTGATTATTTTCCTTTGGTGTGAATGTGGAAGTGGAAAAGGGGACAAAATCTCCTCTTATCGTAGAGATGGTAGTTGTGTTCTCTCAACAAGATTTGGGGTGATTGGACTCCTATGGCTCTAATCGTGAATCTCCCAAATAGTAGGAACATGTCAATTTTCTCCAAATCCACATGGACCAAATGAAAACCTAGTTAACCTCCACCATGGAAATATTGATCAAGCATAGACAATCAATTCAAAGATTGGATGATGAAATTTATAGTCAATGGCGAGAATTAGAGGAGCTCCAACAACTTGGTGCTGGGGCTTCTAGGTCTCCTATCTCCTCAAGGAATTTGGCATATCCACCCCCTACCATCCTTCTGGATCTAAATATAGTAGCTTCTCCATATAGTAGTCTTTTCCTGTAATATAGTCTCTATATTCCTACAAAATTATGTTTTATATTAGTAGCCTTTTATCATGTGTATACCCATAGGACCCCCAACTTTCTTGTAAAATATTTCGCTCAAACTAGATGGCCTGTGTAGTGTCCATTTTGAGGTCAATTTGGAAATTTTATTCATTAGGACTCTACATGTAATTTATCATAGATTTTGTTAATAACAATTCCCTAGTTATTATTTAAAAAAATGATTACAATTAATGACTCGTTAAACTAGTAAATATACTACAAATTAATGACAACTATTGATTAATTAAAATAGTAAATATAAACAAGCTAACAAATCAAATCAATCAATTAATAACTAAGAGACATATTGCTAAAACATAGTTTCCTTATAAATAACAATAGATACATTATTGATCATATTATAAAAAATAGTACTTTATATACATGTTTTAGTTGTTTTTTACGGTTATAAATTAGCTAATTTTTACTAGTGAAGTACAATTTTTAGTTTTGTAGTAACTTCATAAAATGACACCATAAATCATACAATTGCATCCATTGTAGCAACATTTTTTATCAAATAAATTCAACATATAGCATATAATTCCAATTTCATTAAATTTGAAATAATGAAGCAAAATCTAGACTTTGAAAGTGTCAATATCAACTTTTGTATAAGTATAGGATTAGATTTTGAAAATGTATATATTTGTTTTCAAAATTTTCAAACCCCAAAACAACAAATTTTTCGTGTAAATTTTGATTCCAAAATTGTAATTTTGACTCAAAAAATGTAAATTTTGACTACAAAATTCCAAAATTTGAATCCAAAAAGGCCCATTTTAATTTGAAGTTATGAGTTTTGTTTCCAAAAGTGTCAATTTTATTGCTTCATCCCATGCCTCTTTTGCATATGCACAATGCACAAATAAATGGCTTATTGATTCTCCATTTTTTTTACACATTGTACTGTAGAAATATGGTGTAGAATTGCAAATGCTGAAGAAATTTTAATCTAAATCAAGAGAGACAACTCTATTGTACTACTTTGTGAAATTCAATTCAAAATTTAGAACAACAATCTTAGAAATGCAATCATAAATCACACACATGCATGGTATCTTTCTAGGGGAAACAAATTGCTAAAAACCCCTTAAGCCTACTTGCATTAATCAAATGAATAGAGAATGTATTACAATTGCTAGCTCAGTCTGAGCTCAACCTACAAGTGAATAACTATCTCTCTACTCAATGAGAAGCTCTGACCCAAACTTAGTCAATTTCTACCTCTGCTTGAGCCCCTATTTCCTTGCAAAATTCTTGAGTAATTAGGACCCTATTATTTAGGAATTTTCCTCCAATTGATTGCGCAATTCCCAAGGTTGTTCATTTGATTGCATGCAACACCTATACATTCGAGACTCTTCTACAATTGATGTTACACTACCTTGGAATATCCACCAAGGATGGGGAACTTGAATTATCTATATGCACTAGCTATTTTGTTCTTATTAATCAGTTAACTAGATGATCACTAAGTTATATTTTTTTCCCATTGCATAACTGACCTTACACTAGTTCCATCAACAGTTAAAACTAGTTTAACTGAAAAAAAACTTGAAATAAATGACTTTGATTACTAAAAATTAGCAATCACACATGCCTAACTAAACTCCAAGCCCTCTAACTCGAATTTACAGACCTTATTGAGTGACAAGATCCATTTCACACAAGTTAACTACCTACAAGTTGTCTGTCGATGTGGAAATTCAAATTTTCTCAATTTGAACAAGACAAAATTAAATTGAGACTTTCTAGTTGCATTTTTCAACACTCCCTCTCAGCAAGAAAGGGATTATCAACCACCCCTATCCTGAACCTGTGGAACTTAAACTTCCCTCTTGACAAAGCCTTTGTCAAATTGTCAGCATTTTGTTCCTCTATCATAATGTATTGCAGTAACATTATCCGCCTCTGAGCACAGTCCCGTAAATGATGATATTGGATATCTATATGCTTGGATCGATCGTGAAATACCATATTCTTAGAGAGATTAATGAAACTCTGATTATCACAACAAATCACCGTTGGATCCATCAAATGACCAAATAGTTCCACAAGTATCTTTCTCATCCATATCGCCTCACATGTTGCTTGACTTGCAGCCATGAATTTTTCTTCTGCTGGGTTGGGCAACACAGATCTTTTCTTCCTGTTGTACTAGGAAACCACTATGGACCCAACACTGAAAATTCCACTTGATGTACTCTTTCGGTTGGATGGACTCCCTACCCAATCTGCATCTATGAAGCCACACAACTTCACTTGCTTTGTCTGTCTATACCATAGTCTAGGTACTGCCTCTAAGGTATCGTAAAACATGCTTTGTTGCCTTCAAATACAATTTGGTCGGCCTAACCATAGCTTGGCTTAGTTGGTTGATTACATAGCACATATATGATCATGTCTTCACAAGATACATTAGTGAACCCACTAGTTGCTGATAAATGGTAGCATCCACTTCTTCAACTGAAGTAGCATCCTCCTTCCTCCACTTGGTTGCTAGAGGTGTCTCCATGGGTTTAGAGATCTCCATGTGAAATATTTATAGTATCTCATTTGAATACTTTCCTTCAGACGCAGACAATTCCCCATCATCTTGCCATACTTCCAACCCGAGGAAGTAGTGCATGAGACCCATATCCTTCATTTCAAATTCCCTTGCAAGTTCCTCCTTGAAAGATCTGATTAGCTTTTCATCACTAGTTCATATTAAATCATCAACAGATAAGACAATAATAAGCAATTTACCTTTTACCAAGATATAATAGAGGTTTGCATCTGCTTCAATTTTAATGAAGCCAAAACTAGTGAGATAGTTGTCGATCTTGGTGTACCAAGCAGAGGGTGCTTGTTTGATACCATACAACGCTCGCTTGAGTCTGCACACATGAGACTCTTTATGAAATGTCTAAAAACCTTTTGGTTTCTCAATGTGCTCCTCTTCCTCAATAACATCATTGAGAAATTTTGTTTTTACATCCATTTGGTTCATCTTCCACCACATATCCACAACCAATGCAAGAATTGATCTAATGGATGAATACCTTTCTACGGGAGAAAAGGTTTCCTCATATTTAATTCCCTCTGTTAGAGTCGGTCTGGTCAGCCCTCCGTCAGAGATCAAAACTCTTTGTGCATTTCAATTTTAGGTGTCCCGCTCCATTTACCCAGCTGCATTTCGCTAGGGACATGCCATGATCTGACGGAGAAAGTCATGCTAGTCATTTTCCCTCATGTCTGGCCCCTGTTGGCTCAGGTCTTTGTCCATAATCACCGAAGCTCATGACAGTCAAGGTCTCATCCTTTATAGGGAAAAGTCATATTTTATGTTTGGGTCTAGGAATTCATCAATTTGGTCTTTGAAAACATGTCCAGAACAAGCCATGCAGGCCAGAGGGAGGCCTTACACAGCTATGGTTCTGTTGATGCCCTGAAAATCATTGTATCAACATTGGGGGATAACCACTCGGTTTGGACCTTAATACAGCTCCTTTTCCGTTTGGAATGGTGGCTCCGACTGGGGATAATGGGACCAGTTTCCCAGAAATGAGTAAATGGGATGAATGAATGATTGATTGACTAATCTAATGATAGGCGAATAACTTAATTTATTAGTGAAATAAAATAACTACTACTAATCCCGGGAATTATTGTACTTTAAAGTGTAGCGCTTAATAATCTATGTTTATAAATAGGCATGTAGATGACTATATTTAATAAACATGGACTTTTATTAATTCAAGGATTACTTTGCTTAAATCGTTAAACAAAGGGATTAGCGCAATATTGCTACACTTATATATCATCGATACATATACGATCAAAAGAAAAGCATCCCATAAACATCCAATAATGGAGGGAATAAAGAAATGCTGTTAAAACACATACATATATTCGATAATAGCAAAGGCAATCAAATAACAATTCATATGAAAAGAATGAATTCAGACATAGATAATAGTACCATATGAGCTGCTAGTCACTCCCAATATCAATCGCTATTTGAGATTCTTCTTCCAACGCAGAAATACTTTCAAACAAAGACAGTAGTGCACATTTGCATAAAAGCTTCCTTGACAAAATTAGAATAACTGGTCCAGTTTTATAAAAGAATATGGCTGAAGTACAGTAGTGCAACTTCAGTCTTTAAGTCAAGTACAAAACTTTACGACCCCTTCCAAAACAATGAAAGGGTCTATAAATACTTAATTAAGCTAACTATCTATGAAACTGAAATCCTACTTAATTGGTATCAATTGATTTTGATCATATTCTTCTCAGCAACCTGGCAGTCGGTGGCATGAATCATCAAGTAGGCTGTTTGCCTTTAAACCTGAGCTGACTTATAGCAAGCATTGGATCCACTTCAGGCGGTCTGTTGAGGCGAGAGCTAAGCTGGGCGGCATAGGTGGCATCCTGAATATCAGGGATAATATACCCGATTGCATCTGTAAGGCATTTGAGGGCAGCTTTTGACTGTGTGGTTTTACCAAGAAGAACCAATAAGTGTCCCATGTTAAACTGTTAATTCCAGCAATTAATCTCCCCTTTTCCTCTAGATTTGGATAACATGACTGCTCCAATGTTTTCATCACTGTCAATTTTCCTGGAGTGCATAGGGAAATCATGTTTGACAAGTAGAGAGTATTATTAACCAATTCAACCAAATTGCTTGTAGTTGATTTGCACCTTGAAATTGCCCTCTCTGCTTTCATTAACTGGGACTGCCATTCTATAAACAATATATCTTTATGTGACTCTAAAATTGTTGGTAAATTTGCTGCTTGTCCCTGATCAGTATCTTGCCAGTCAAGAAATGCAGCTATCGTTTCCTCAGCTTGATCCAATTCCGCTCTAGCCTTTTCTGTTTTTTCACTTATTGATGCCATCAATTCGCATAGTGGTTCCGCCTGGGCGATTTGTTGACACAAAAGCTTGATTTGGGCTATTAATGCCGTATCTATCTGTAGTGCCTCTACTCTGAATTCAGTTATTTGTGGAACGCCCTTTGTCTTCTCAAGCTGTGCTGATAGTTGAGCAATCTGCTCATCTTTTGTTTTCAGCATTTGTTCATTTGCTGTCCTCAGTTGTGCCAAGGCTTCAGACAACTCTTTCTGCTTCTGGATTGCGGTGTGATCAATCCTTTGTTTCTCTGCCTGCAATTGTTGAGTTAATTGATTATTTACTTGCTGTTGTTTCAACAATTGCTGTTCTGCCTGCTCCACTTTCTGCTGTGCTTTTGTTAGCTGTGCCTGCAATAAAAAGATTTCCTGGTCTTTTGTTTTCAATAAAAGACTCACCTCTGATTCTTTGTCTATTGTTGCTGCCGAATAGGCTCCAGCATATTGTGATAGTTTTGTTAGGTCATCAGAGGGGTCAAATTCCTCCTTCCAAACCACATTGCCTGTGACCGTCTGTTCTGGGAAAAGGGAAGGTTGATCAGTCCTTCTTCTCTTCCTCTGTCATTTTACTACAGCTTTATGCCTTGGGCTATAGAAGACATCCAAGGGAGGAATCTCTTCTACCTGCAAAATGATTTGATCAGAGGGATCCTTTGGTATTATTTCTACTTCCTTTGAACTGGGTAGGCCGCTGGTTCTACTTGGAACCTGTTGTGAAGTGGTTTCCTGTGTGTCTACTGCTTTCGAAGTTTCGGTGTCCTTTGAACATTCCAGACTGCTGATAATAGAATCAAATTGCTGCCATTCCTGGAGCAGTTTTGGATCAATATGAGTATCCACATTTACTTCTATGTTGCTCTGCTTCTGCTCTTTAGTCTGGGTCTCCTCCCACACTTTCTCCTGCTCTTTAGTCTAAGTTTCCTCCTGTGCTTTCTCTTGTTCTTTTGTTGTAACCGGAGGTTCCTTTGAATGTTGCCGTTCAGGTTCGCTTGATGCTGTTGTTGGGGTTGTTGCTAATAGATCTAGAGGCAGAGTTTGCAACCTCTGTTCTCTAAGTCTGTTGAATTCAACCAACTCTTCATCCTGATATTTCATTCTGGCTAATGACTTAACCTGCATTATTGACTCAGCTGAGGAGAACAGGTCATCGAACATATCTTCTTTATGATCAAACTTTGCCAATTTGGCCTGTTCACGTGCATTATAGGCGACTTTGTTGGGATCAAATTGCCTATTAGGGAGAGTTGCTAGAGTTAATGATTTTATATTTGTAGCTTCTTTCTCTGCATGTTTGAAGTCATGCAATGTGTAGACACCACATCTCAGAGGAAAAGAGGGCCAGACCTGCTTCTTATTTTTCTTGAGAGTCTGTGTAACTCCCTCGACAATGATCTGATAAGCTATTTCCCTCGCTAGCAATTTATCAGGTATGTACAAAGGAAGGACATGAGGTTCGGCTTGGCTACCGAAAACTCTTATATAAGTGAACTTTTCCTCCCCGAACCATCTTCCTATTGATGTTAAATCAATCTCGTCTTGGTAGGAAATCTTGGGAGCAGGTTTATCAAAAATAGAGTAATGAATGGGTAACATAAAGCCATTGCAGACTTGGTATAAATGGTGCTTATAAGAAGATTTCCACAATTTTTGATGGTATATGTGAATAGGCATGGGGTCTTGCGATGTCCACCTCCAGCCGAGCACGAGAAATTTAGAATTAAAACACAGGGTATCTAGAATATAAGCACTGTAGTAGAACGGGGGAATTAACCTTTCAGTAATGCGGGTCTTGTTTCTAAAATCAAGAACAGCTGTTGCTAGTTTATCTGACAGTATAGTTGCCCAATCCATTATTTTACTGTTACACGTCGCTTCCATCAAGGGAACCATTTCTATAGTGAAATTAGAGGAATCGTGCAACCCCCACAATCTACACATCATTATCCCAGCATAACAATAAGGAGAACATAGTGAATCGACAGAGTACTTATCGGAAGATTCATGCTTGTGTTTTGCCGGATTTTGTCTCCAATCCCGGATGGGTTCGGATTCAACTTCGTTCTATTTTCGGAATTTCTCCAAAAACGCCTTGTTGTACTTCTTCTCTGGCTCAGGCAAATGATACATTTGCCTTAAATCATCAGCCTTAAATGAACCAAAGATTCTCCCATCTCTGGTGCAAAAAGTTCTGTCTGTGATTGGAATTTCCTCAATTTCCCACCTCACTACATCCGTATATGGGAGAATTTGTTCCCGAGCTGCTATCCGATGAAGGAAGGAATCGGCTAAGTCCTTTAAAGTACCATCAGATTTCCGAGTCGCATCTGCAGTGGCTTGTACTGTTGTCACTTCAGGTTCTTCGGCCTCAATCAAATTATAGGTACTTTGCCAAGTAGTTTTGCCCAGTCCAGAACATGTAGTATCAGATATCAATCCTTTCTCTTTATTTGTTGGATCAGCGATGGCTTGTCCTGTGGCTGGCACAGCGTAAGCGACTGTGATTTTTTTAGACTTCTTCCCCATTCTGCTTGAGTTTTCTGCTTTGGAAGAATTCTGCACAGGAGTGAAAATAAGCGTAACACAGAGAATTGGTAGTGAAAATCAAATATGAGCGAGATATATTGATCAATCCGTGATGAGGGATTAACTTTAAAGTGGCCGCGAATACAATCTATGAGAAGATTTTAGGACTTACTATTACATTAAATGGCCGTTTAAAACCTGCCAATCCTTTAAATGCCCATCATATCATTAATCAGCCGAATGATTTGTTTAAGCGTGCCTTGGATGTTTTGGCGGTTGAGCGTAGGTAAATCATTGTTCGACAGATAAGGTCTTTAATATGAATTAATCGTCCTTCTGTTTTAACGGCTTTTTTGAAGTTTGCGCTTTTGGCTTTATCGCAATCGGGTGTCGGGGAAAACTTAAATCCTTATATTGACACCTTTGGAAATCCCCGATCGCCGATAGCGATATCGCATCGCATCGGGAGTATGAGCACTTTAAGAAATCATGGATGGTATATTGCTAATCGCCGATAGCGATATCGCATCGCATCGGGTGTATTACCTGGGGTGCTTTTAAAAACATGCATAGTATATCGCCGATCGCCGATAGCAATATCGCATCGCATCGGAGTGAAAGGAACTTTATCGCATCGGAGAAAACCAATGGGCCTTTAAAGTATGCCTCCTATGTCATTGCGATATGCGATCGCTTTATCGCAATGATAAAAGATTGATTATTTATGTTATAAGACCAAAATTGGTTTGTCCAAAAGGTTTTTTATAATGTTTTCATTTTGTTTTCGGACCTTTTTTGAATAATACAATGTTGATACCAATCAAAACTAAAAGGGACCCATTTCATATGATAGTTTTTGTGAATAAAAATGATATGAAATTGGGGGTTGTTGTAGAGCACAACAATTGGCGATTCGCTGGAAGAAACAATTATCTCTGAAAAGTATGGAAATACTTAAACTTTTTCAAAATAGAGTTCTCATTAAAGGGGAAAATTCTAATATAACTAGGTATATATGCATTCTAAATAAAATGAATCTATCTTTGTTAATTTCCTCTCTTGTTTAAGATTAGATACATTCTAAGTTTTAAATTGGCCTTTATTGGTTTATAATGATAAAACAGAGAACCTTTCCAAATCAGCTTTTAGAATTGACTCCTTTGTCACAGGTAGAGCCTCTGCTGCCAGCAAACGTTCATAGTTTCGACAGGGATACCTTTAAACCATATTATTGTCCATTGTCCCATCCGTTTAAGAGTGTGATTAATAGAATGAATTCAAAACATGTTTTCATATTTTGTATTTCCTTTCTTTTTTTGTTATTGCTAAGATAAAAAGCCATTGTCCTGGTTTGGTGACCAGTTATTGACAATGCCATTCACTGGTAGTAATTTAACCGAACAAGCTGGCTCGTGATGAGACCCCTTGTCTTATAATTCTAAGCCATTACCCTGTTTTGGTATGCAGTATTGGTAATGTCAGTTAAACTATTTCCCTATGAACATGGTAAGCAGGTTTGTAATAAGACCTCTTATCTTTAATATCAGATATTTTAGAATTACACTCTGAGTAACCATAAACTTTTGGTGAATGGGATGGACAATTTTCTCCTTAAGAGTAAATGGATGACAAGGTAAGAGTTAAAGATGCTGAAGTTGGATTAGTTTCTGTTTTGATATTGATAACCTTTTTGTGACCAATCTGAAAACATAAAATGATTTACAATACTACTAAACTTTGAGAAGGGTTCACAAAAAGTGAAGTGTGGTTTTGGAATGCAATTATACCTAGTTTCCTAGAAATTATCCCTCTTGTGTAAGACTTCTATTATTTTAAAAGTAAATATCATCACTACTTCTGTTGAGCAACTTTTAAGTATAGCAAAGGTCAATGGAAGATACCTTACAACTTTATTTTCTAATGGTCCTACAAACTACAAAACTCTATTAAACTAAAAAGGAGAAGGGGTTACCTCCTCAATTAAAGAATTTCTTTAAGATAAGGCCATTAACAGGGAGAGAATCTCTCAAACCTGATAAATCTTGTAATATGAAGGTCGAATGGCCTATCTTCTCACAGATCTGAAATGGCCCAAGCCACATCTTCTGGAACTTGGTGTGTTTTCCCTTGTCCTCATGGGCTTTGTCCCATTTCAGAACTAAATCACCGACTTGAAATTGTTTTGAACCAGATGAGACTGAATCAAAGGATGACTTGATGATTTGTTGATGTTTTGCATGAATAACCTTGGATTTTTCCCTTTCCTCTTCTAATTTTAGAATTTGGTCATGTCTAAGTTGAATAGAAGAAGAAGGGTTTTCCTCAATAAACTGAACTAAGGCTAGGGAAGGAAGGACAAGGTTTGTTGGTAACACTACTTCTTTTCCATACACAAGGTTGAACGGAGAAGATCCTATGGAAGCCTTCTGTGTTATCCTATCAGCCCATAGTGCAAATATTAAGGATTTGTGCCATGTTTTATGGTTCTGTTCGATAGTTCTCTTAATAATTTTAATCAGATTTTTATTTGTAGACTCTGCTAAACCATTACCCTGAGGATAGTAATTAGCAGAATATTTTAATTTAAATCCTCTTTTAATAGCGAAATCAAACATAGCATTGCCTGAGAAGTAAGCATTATCAAAAACAAGAGCATTTGGGACACCAAACTTGGTAATGATGAATTGATCTATGAATTCAATGATTGCCTCAGAATTTGTCGTCTTCAAAGGAATTGCTTCAACCCACTTAGTAAAATAATCAGTAGCAGTAAGGATATACTTATGCTGTTTGGAAGAATGTGGAGTAATTTCCCCAATGATGTCCAATCCCCATTGCTCAAATGGCTGTTCAATGTTGACCGGTTGCAAAGGAAAAGCTGATTTTCTTTGTCTTCCACTAGAAGTTTGACAATTTCGGCATTTCCTTACATATTCATGAGCATCTCTAAACAGAGTGGGCCAATAATATCCAGCATGAATGATTTTATGGGCTGTTGTGTCAGCTCCAAAATGTCCTCCTGCTGGTCCATCATGTAATTCCTGCAAAACCTTTTGTGCTTTAGGTTTTTCTAGGCATCTTAATAAGATTGAATCATAATTTTTCCTAAAAAGCACATCATCAATAATTGTGAAATTTTTTGCTTTCAATCTAATGGCCCTTTTGTTTTTGTAAGACAGGTTAGGAGGTGCATATC
Source organism: Pinus tabuliformis (assembly GCA_031772625.1). NCBI lineage: Eukaryota > Viridiplantae > Streptophyta > Pinopsida > Pinales > Pinaceae > Pinus > Pinus tabuliformis. The sequence goes on from CM062817.1 coordinate 1,117,692,183, forward strand.
CATTTTTCAAATAAAAGATTAAGTCAGCATATTGTGACTCAGAATCAGTAATACTTATCTGGTTGATTTCTTCGGTTTGATCTGTATCACCTGATTCTGGAATGTTGGATGCTCCTGCCAATAACCTGCAAAAACCTTGGCCTCTAACAATCTTTGCTGGTTTAGTTTCTAAGTCATATTCTTGAAGTGCTATAACCCAATTTGCCCTTTTTTCACCTAGTTCCCTTTGGATCAATAGTTGCCTTACTGCAGGAAAAGGAACTATAACTTTTGTGTGGGTTTTTAAAAGGAAGGGTCTGTAATGTTTGACAACTTTATATACAGCAAAGACTTGTTTTTCTACTTCGGAGTAATTCAATTCAACACCCTGAAGATTTGAACTATAAAATGAAATGGGTGCTTCCAAATTGTGATCATTAAGTTGTGTGAGTACTGCTGCATAAGACAAGTTGGATGCAATAGTATACAGTGTGAAATGATTAGAAAAATTAGGAGTATTTAAGGCTGGGGCATTGATTATTGATTGTTTGATTAAATCAAACGCTTCCTTTTCTGCTGATCCCCACTTAAAGACTGAATTTTTCTTAATCATAGTTTGAAGTGGCAAAATGATTTGAGAAAAATCTGGAACAAATCTTTTGACAAAATTGATTTGGCCTAAAAATGACTGCATGGATTTTTTATTATGAGGGAAAGAGATTTCAGAGATTTCTTTGATCCTGTCAGGATCAATATAAATGCCATCTTTAGACACAATAAAGCCTAAGAGCTTTCCTTGATCAAGAGCGAAGAAAGATTTTTTAGGGTTAAGAGAAATACCATATCTTTTGCAGCATTGAAAGATTTGATTTAAATCATGCAAATGATTGGACTTCTCCTTAGAGAATACAGTAATATCGTCTAGATAGACGACTACTGTTCTATTAATCAACCCTTTAAAAGCTATATCCATTTCTCTTTGGAACGTCGCTCTTGCATTAATAAGTCCGAAAGGCATTTTCTGATACGCATATGTTCCCCATTTTGTTCTGAATGTGGTTTTGAGCTTGTCATCAGGATGGAACAAAACTTGGTTATATCCTGAGAAACCGTCTAGAAAGGACATTAACTCAGAGCCTGCTACTGATTGGAGTATCTGCTCCATAGTAGGTAATGGGAAATTATCTTTTAAGCTCGCCTTGTTCAAATTTCTGAAATCAATACAAATCCTAATGTCGCCATTTTTCTTTCTGACTGGCACCATATTGGAGACCCAGTTTGAGTGCCGAACGGGAAAAATAATCTTAGCTTTCAAGAGTTTGTTAAGTTCAGATTTTATTTGACTCTCTAAGTTCGGATGTATTTTCCTCAACTTCTGCTGAATTGGTTTCTGTTCGGGAAGCATTGGATTGGTATGCTGGATGATGGATGTATCATATGTCTTTAAATCATCATATTTCCAAGCAAAAACCTGTTTATTTTTCCTTAACAGTCTAATGAATGCCTCCTTTTCTTCCAAGGAAAGTCCTAATCCTAAATTAATGTTTTGAGGAGTTTGCTCAGTGCCAAGGTTTATCAACTCAAACATTAGGGTAGAACTTTGGAGCTTTGCATTAGTCACAGGTTTAAACCTGTCTTTAATATCATAAATATCTTCAAGCTTCACCACAGGCTTAGGGATTGAATTTTCCTCAGGTTTACCTCTCATTTGAAGGTCATGCTCGTTTTCCTCGATGATTTGATCATCATAGGACTTTTCGGAAGTTAAGAACTGTAAAATGTCTTCATCATGGTTGAATAATCTCCAATTAGTGACATTGTCAGGAATTGATGGCCTAAAAAGCAATTCTACTGAAAATCTATCTGGGTTGTAGTCTTCGGAAGGTAGGAGCTTGGAAGCAACATTGGCTAGCAGGTCAGCTGCTGAATTTTGAGACCTGGGAATAGAAGAAATATTGAATGCCAAAAAGTGGGAGGTGTGTTCCTGTATCAGTGATTGATAATGTTTAAGATGGGTGGAAAGACAATGAATTGTATTCCTTACCTGTTTAATAATAATTTCAGAATCTCCAAACACTTTCAAATATTGGACCTTAAGGCCAATAGCTTTATATAGTCCTTGGATTAAGGCTTCATACTCTGCTGTGTTATTTGTGCATTCAAATTCTAACCTACAGGACAACATTGTTTTTTCCCCTTGTGGGCTAATCAAAATACATCCTGGTCCTGAGCCCTCACTAGATTTGGACCCATCGAAATATAACGACCAAAATAAAGAAGTATTAACAATTTTATTTACAGTTTTCTCAGTATCCTTGAAACATCTTGACCTATCTGTTTGTGAAAAAATTTTCAATCTGAGATGTAAAATGGTTTACTGAGAAAGGGGATGGCTGGGCAGCAAAGTTACCAAAGAATGACTCTGATGAATAATTCCCCAAAATGTTGTTATTAAATGCTATTGGTTGGTTTTCTTGTTCAAATTCAGTAACCGTATGGGTCATATGTTTTTCCCGATCAATCCTTATTTGATTTGGCTTACCCTTATAGGGAAGCCACATATGTGACCAATCAGTAGAAATATACCCATGTAGTTTCTCAGACCAATCCCTACTCAAGATTAACCCATAAAATTAAGGTATATCGGCTATTAGGATATCAATCCTTTGTACTATTCTAGGATCAGTAGATAACCTGATAGTTACGGAATTAATCTCTCCCAAAACCTGTACTTTAGTCCTGTCCAACTGTACAATATGAATAGCAGACTTCTAGGGTTCAATGTTCAGTTTGGAACAAACTGAAGCTGGCATTATGTTAGAAGATGCCCCTGAGTCAATCAAGCAGTTGTGCAGGTTTCTATTGTAGATCTCATAGGTTAGAAGGAAAGGTGGAGTATGAGAGTTTGATCTATCTCCTATTAGGACTGCATCAGTAGCTTCAACCATACCAGAAGGTGGTTGACCTGTATCGTTTGCAGCTTTAGCACTGGGAAGAGGTGAAGTAGGAACAACATTTAATTCTTTGAGAAGCAATTTCTGCTGATGTTTTAATTTGCTAAGTTCAAACATGGTAATGTTTGCCTTAGTTTTCTTCATATCATCAACAATATTGTAATCCATTGAATCAGATACTACCAAAGTTTTAGATGTTGAAGGAGTATTTGAGGTTGAAGGTTGGTTTTGAGGAACTGCTGCAGGTGGCTTCTTTGTAGATACTTTTTCCTTTGTTGTAGCAGCACCTGCACTCCTTTTCTTTGAAGTTGCCTGAACAGGTTCAGAGGTACTTTTACTCCTAGTAGTGACAGGGAACGCTTCTTCTTCATTATCTGTATCGGAGTTAGGCAGTATGAAATCCCACATTCCATGACATTCAACAACTTCCTCTTCTTCATCAGTAGGTGTACTTGTTTCTTCTTCTCCTTCTTCAAGATCTGAATCTGCATTTGATATAACATTTGGTGGTTTTGATTAAGTTTTCTTATAATTTCTAAAGGGTCTTTTGGTCGAGGTTTCGGCTACTTGTTTTTTGATTTCAACCATTTCGTTTGACATAGTCTTGAGGACCTTTTACAGACCCTCCATGTCATATGGATCTTTTGGGGTTTTCTTCTTTGAATCATCTTTAAAAGAAACTTTTTTGGCTTTTCCGTCTTCCAGAGTAGCTTTCTTTTCTAGAGCATTAATGTGTTTCTCCACAGCAAGTGCTTCTTTCATGTTTTCAGCTAAAGTAGGTTTCCTAGCCCTGTCTACAAAAATAGCTATATTGGCAGGTAGGGCAGTTATATACCATTCGCTTCGGATTTTCTCACTTGGTTTGGAGGCCGTTGGGATTTTATTCAAGAGTTTATTGAATCAGGCGTTAAATTCCTTAATTGGTTCCCTATGTTCTATCCTAAGATTGGAGAGATCATTTATTAGTGTAGCCAAAGACCTATCATCTCCATACTTAGTAAGAAACTGTTCTTGGCAAGTGTTCCAACTGGTAATGGAACCAGAAGGTAAAGAAAAATACCAAGATCATGCTGATCCTTGCAAAGTATAAGGGAAAATTCTAACAACAACATCTTGCTCTGTTACTCCCTTCAAGTTGACTGCCAACATGAAGTTATTAATATGTTCCTCAGCTTGCGTTCCATCATCTGGGTTAAACTTGGGTAGCCATTTTTCAGGAGCATCAGGTAATGCATGCAATGGTGCAAGCATGTTGACTGCACCAGGCCTGGTCCATGGATTTGCCATTATAACAGCAGTAGTAGATGATACTACTGTTGAAATTCCAAATGTCTGGGAAGGAAATGATGTTGCGGAGTGAGCAAGTTGGGATGTTAAAGTTCCTAATCCCTGATGAACAACAATATGTAATGGGGGAGTGGATGGTTGACTTCGCACAGGGGAAGGTGAGATGGAGGATGTGGATGAAAGCTCTTCACTGTCATATCCCTCAGTATATTTCTTCGCCTTTTTCCTTTTGGGTAAAGGGAACTTAGTGGGTTCAATACCGAGCTTTCCGCTCTAAAGTCTGGTGAGAGGGTGAGGTAAATTGAACTGCGAAGTCGCATTGCTTTGTGATACCTCAGATTTCTGTGGTGAAATTGAGAAGCTCTGAAGTTTGTGGATAAGAGACTAGACTTCAGGGGATTCAAGACTTAATTGTTCTGGAGTATGATGGGTTTGAGCAGTGGTAGTTGATTCCTCTTCTTCCTCTTTGGATACTGGAGAACCAACATGCAATTGGGAAGTACGAGGTGATACGGAGGGAGAATTACTCTTAGAATGGCCTGCAGATTTGGGTTTGCTTGCCATTCACAGTCAGGCCCTCCTTCTAGCGTCAAAAATGTTGATGCCCCGAAAATCGTTGTATCAACATTGGGGGATAACCACCCGGTCCGGACCTTAATACAGCTCCTTTTCCGTTTGGAATGGTGGCTCCGACTGGGGATAATGGGACCAATTTCCCAGAAATGAGTAAATGGGATGAATGAATGATTGATTGACTAATCTAATGATAGGTGAATAACTTAATTTATCAGTGAAATAAAAGAACTACTACTAATCCCAGGAACTATTGTACTTTAAAGTGTAGCGCTTAATAATCTATGTTTATAAACAGGCATGTAGATGACTCTATTTAATAAACATGGACTTTTATTAATTCAAGGATTACTTTGCTTAAATCGTTAAACAAAGGGATTAGCGCAATATTGCTACACTTATATATCATCGATACATATACGATCAAAAGAAAAGCATCCCATAAACATCCAATAATGGAGGGAATAAAGAAATGCTGTTAAAACACATACATATATTCGATAATAGCAAAGGCAATCAAATAACAATTCATATGAAAAGAATGAATTCAGACATAGATAATAGTACCATATGAGCTGCTAGTCACTCCCAATATCAATCGCTATTTGAGATTCTTCTTCCAACGCAGAAATACTTTCAAACAAAGACAGTAGTGCACATTTGCATAAAAGCTTCCTTGTCAAAATTAGAATAACTGGTCTAGTTTTATAAAAGAATATGGCTGAAGTACAGTAGTGCAACTTCAGTCTTTAAGTCAAGTACAAAACTTTACGACCCCTTCCAAAACAATGAAAGGGTCTATAAATACTTAATTAAGCTAACTATCTATGAAACTGAAATCCTACTTAATTGGTATCAATTGATTTTGATCATATTCTTCTCAGCAACCTGGCAGTCGGCGGCATGAATTTGCCTTTAAACCTGAGCTGACTTATCGCAAGCATTGGCTCCACTTCGGGCGGTCTGTTGAGGCGAGAGCTAAGCTGGGCGGCATAGGTGGCATCCTGAATATCGGGGATAATATACCCGATTGCATCTGTAAGGCATTTGAGGGCGGCTCTTTGACTGTGTGGTTTTATCAAGAAGAACCAATAAGTGTCCCATGTTAAACTGTTAATTCCAGCAATTAATCTCCCCTTTTCCTCTAGATCTGGATAACATGACTGCTCCAATGTTTTCATCGCTGTCAATTTTCCTGGAGTGCATTGGGAAATCATGTTTGAAAAGTAGAGAGTATTATTAACCAATTCAACCAAATTTCTTGTAGTTGATTTGCACCTTGAAATTTCCCTCTCTGCTTTCATTAACTGGGACTGCCATTTTGTAAACAATATATCTTTATGTGACTCTAAAATTCTTGGTAAATTTGCGGTTTGTCCCTGATCAGTATCTTTCCAGTCAAGAAATGCAGCTATCGTTTCCTCAGCTTGATCCAATTCCGCTCTAGCCTTTTCTATTTTTTCACTTATTGATGCCGTCAATTCGCATAGTGGTTCTGCCTGGGCGATTTGTTCACACAGAAGATTGATTTGGGCTATTAATGCCGTATTTATCTGTAGTGCCTATACTCTGAATTCAGTTATTTGTGGAATGCCCTTTGTCTTCTCAAGCTGTGCTGATAGTTGAGCAATCTGCTCATTTTTTGTTTTCAGCATTTGTTCATTTGCTGTCCTCAGTTGTGCCAAGGCTTCAGACAACTCTTTCTGCTTCTGGATTGCACTGTGATCAATCCTTTGTTTCTCTGCCTGCAATTGTTGAGTTAATTGATTATTTACTTGCTGTTGTGTCAATAATTGCTGTTCTGCCTGCTCCGCTTTCTGCTGTGCTTCTGTTAGCTGTGCCTGCAATAAAAAGATTTCCTGGTCTTTTGTTTTCAATAAAAGACTCACCTCTGATGCTTTGTCTATTGTTGCTGCCGAATAGGCTCCAGCATATTGTGATAGTTTTGTTAGGTCATCAGAGGGGTCAAATTCCTCCTTCCAAACCACATTGCCCGTGACCGTCTGTTCTGGGAAAAGGGAAGGTTGATCAGTCCTTCTTCTCTTCCTCTGTCATTTTACTACAGCTTTATGCCTTGGGCTATAGAAGACATCCAAGGGAGGAATCTCTTCTACCTGCAAAATGATTTGATCGAAGGGATCCTTTGGTATTATTTCTACTTCCTTTGAACTGGGTAGGCCACTGGTTCCACTTGGAACCTGTTGTGAAGTGGTTTCCTGTGTGTCTGCTGCTTTCGAAGTTTCGGTGTCCTTTGAACATTCCAGACTGCTGATAATAGAATCAAATTGCTGCCATTCCTGGAGCAGTTTTGGATCAATATGAGTATCCACATTTACTTCTATGTTGCTCTGCTTCTGCTCTTTAGTCTGGGTCTCCTCCCACACTTTCTCCTGCTCTTTAGTCTAAGTTTCCTCCTGTGCTTTCTCTTGTTCTTTTGTTGTAACCAGAGGTTCCTTTGAATGTTGCCGTTCAGGCTCGCTTGATGCTGTTGTTGGGGTTGTTGCTAACAGATCTAGAGGCAGAGTTTGCAACCTCTGTTCTCTAAGTCTGTTGAATTCAACCAACCCTTCATCCTGATATTTCATTCTGGCTAATGACTTAACCTGCATTATTGACTCGGCTGAGGAGAACAGGTCATCGAACATATCTTCTTTATGATCAAACTTTGCCAATTTGGCCTGTTCAAGTGCATTATAGGCGACTTTGTTGGGATCAAATTGCCTATTAGGGAGAGTTGCTAGAGTTAATGATTTTATCTTTGTAGCTTCTTTCTCTGCATGTTTGAAGTCATGCAATGTGTAGACACCACATCTCAGAGGAAAAGAGGGCCAGACCTGCTTCTTATTTTTCTTGAGAGTCTGTGTAACTCCCTCGGCAATGATCTGATAAGCTATTTCCCTCGCCAGCAATTTATCAGGTATGTACAAAGGAAGGACATGAGGTTCGGCTTGGCTACCGAAAACTCTTATATAAGTGAACTTTTCCTCCCCGAACCATCTTCCTATTGATGTTAAATCAATCCCGGCTTGGTAGGAAATCTTGGGAGCAGGTTTATCAAAAATAGAGTAATGAATGGGTAACATAAAGCCATTGCAGACTTGGTATAAATGGTGCTTATAAGAAGATTTCCACAATTTCTGATGGTATATGTGAATAGGCATGGGGTCTTGCGATGTCCACCTCCACTCGAGCATGGGAAATTCAGAATTAAAACACAGGGTATCTAGAATATAGGCACTGTAGTAGAACGGGGGAATTAACCTTTCAGTAATGCGGGTCTTGTTTCTAAAATCAAGAACAGCTGTTGCTAGTTTATCTGACAGTATAGTTGCCCAATCCATTATTTCACTGTTACACGCCGCTTCCATCAAGGGAACCATTTCTATAGTGAAATTAGAGGAATCGTGCAACCCCCACAATCTACACATCATTATCCCAGCATAACAATAAGGAGAGCATAGGGAATCAACAGAGTACTTACCAGAAGATTCATGCTTGTGTTTTGCTGGATTTTGTCTCCAATCTTGGATGGGTTCGGATTCAACTTTGTTCTCTTTTCGGAATTTCTCCAAAAACGCCTTGTTGTACTTCTTCTCTGGCTCAGGAAAATGATACATTTGCCTTAAATCATCAGCCTTGAATGAACCAAAGATTCTCCCATCTCTGGTGCAGAAAGTTCTGTCTGTGATTGGAATTTCCTCAATTGCCCACCTCACTACATCCGTATATGGGAGAATTTGTTCCCGAGCTGCTATCTGATGAAGGAAGGAATCGGCTAAGTCCTTTAAAGTACCATCAGATTTCCGAGTCGCATCTGCAGTGGCTTGTACTGTTGTCACTTCAGATTCTTCGGCCTCAATCAAATTATAGGTACTTTGCCAAGTAGTTTTGCCCAGACCAGAACATGTAGTATCAGATATCAATCCTTTCTTTTTATTTGTTGGATCAACGACGGCTTGTCCTTTGGCTGGCACAGCGGAAGCGACTGTGGTTTTCTTAGACTTCTTCCCCATTCTGCTTGAGTTTTCTGCTTTGGAAGAATTCTGCACAGGAGTGAAAATAAGCGTAACACAGAGAATTGGTAGTGAAAATCAAATATGAGCGAGATATATTGATCAATGCGTGATGAGGGATTAACTTTAAAGTGGCCGCGGATACAATCTATGAGAAGATTTTAGGACTTACTATTACATTAAATGGCCGTTTAAAACCTGCCAATCCTTTAAATGCCCATCATATCATTAATCGGCCGAATGATTTGTTTAAGCGTGCCTTGGATGTTTTGGCGGTTGAGCGCAGGTAAATCATTGTTCGACAGATAAGGTCTTTAATATGAATTAATCGTAATATCCCTCTGTTTTAACGGCTTTTTTGAAGTTTGCGCTTTTGGCTTTATCGCAATCGGGCGTCGGGGAAAACTTAAATCCTTATATTGACACCTTTGGAAATCCCCGATCGCCGATAGCGATATCGCATCGCATCGGGAGTATGGGCACTTTAAGAAAGCATGGATGGTATATTGCCGATCGCCGATAGCGATATCGCATCGCATCGGGTGTATTACCTGGGGTGCTTTAAAAACATGCATAGTATATCACCGATCGCCGATAGCGATATCGCATCGCATCGGAGCGAAAGGAACTTTATCGCATCAGAGAAAACCAATGGGTCTTTAAAGTATGCCTCCTATGTCATTGCGATATGCGATCTTGCGATCGCTTTATCTCAATGATAAAAGATTGATTATTTATATTATAAGACCAAAATTGGTTTGTCCAAAAGGTTTTTTATAATGTTTTCATTTTGTTTTCGGGCCTTTTTTGAATAATACAATGTTGATACCAATCAAAACTAAAAGGCACCCATTTCATATGATAGTTTTTGTGAATAAAAATGATATGAAATGGGGGGTTGTTGTAGAGCACAACAAGTTCAAAGAGCTTCATCTTCAAGTGGAAAGACTTCGACTCTTCTTCAAAACTCTGTTTTGAAGAAAAGTCAAACAAGGTCATTTATGACAAAATTTTCCAAAAATTCACAAGTTGATTTTTCAGATGCAGTCATGATTTCCATGGCTAAATGCCCAATCACACAGTCCCTGCAAAGAAATGATAAAAATCCCATCATGTGAGCCAAAATTTCAAAGAAAAAAATGAAAATCAGGGTATTTTAAAGTCAATGAAAAAAGTGCAAAACACAAACATTAGAAAGTGGGTTTTCAAAGAATAAAAAATCAAACCCATCTCTCCCAAGCCTATATATACTTTATTTTTCCCAAATCAAAGCCATTGTGCTCTTGCAAGACTTGGAAAGACATTCCAAAGGTGAGAGAGCGAAATCGTGAGAGTTTGAGTGAAGGAGAGCTGGTTTTCAAGGAGCGTAGCGCATACACCAAGAAGCGCGGTGCACACAGAGGGCGCGGCACACACGCAGCCTGCCCGCCATTCAGTTTTCTCAAGGGCACGATGCACAACTAGCACGCGACGCACTGGGATTGGCACGCGACGCACACAACCAGGGGCATAAAAAATTTCCAAACCACTTCAAATCTTGGTGAGGGCTAGCAAAACAAGAGGTAGGCCCTGTTGATACCACTTCTCCATCAATTTTTTCATTAATATGGTGTGTATAAGATGTTTAAATGGTACCCAAAAGCACAATGGCCAACCATTAAAAATCACCAAGAAAAACAATGGATGAGGTTGCAAGATTGTGATGTTAGCACCAAGGTCGCTCCCCTCCCCTGTTTGTTTTCCCTCTCCTCTCATTTTTCCCCATCTCCCCTTGACCATTTTCCCCTAAAGGCTGCCCTAGATCCACCACTAAAACCCTCCCCCTATTCTTCCAAGCAAGTCTGGGTCACTTTGATAGCGCGCGGTGCACACACGAGGAGGCGTGGCGCACTCAGGGTGCGTGACGCACTGGGAGCCCGACCACAGTGTAAAATTGCCACTGGTGTGACGCACTCAGAGTGCACGACGCACTGGGCAGAGCGCGCGGTGCACAGAGGTATAAACCCAGAAAACCACAAATTTGCCTAAAATTTTTGTGAATGCCTATCAAACTTGAAAGGTAGACCAACTACCTTCACTCTTGGCATTAAACTTGATGAGAATATCATGATTTTGAGACTATGAATTAAATGGAAAAGTTTTGATAAAGCCAACCAAAGAAGGCACAAAGAAAAATCAAGGAACTAGGGTTTTGCTACAGTGACAGTGTTGCCAAAGTATCCTTCTACCCCACTCCTATCAACTAATTTCCCTGTATCATTTTCCCCTAATCATCACCCTAGCACCAATGCAATCATATTCCTTTTCCCCCCTCCTCATATGACTCAAAAACCCAAACCCTACCAAAACAAATTCAAAACCCTACCCCATCAATACTATACCCAAAACACTCCCAAATCCCTGATAAATCTCTCCCTCTAGCCCCTATTCCCTTTTCATCATTCCTCTCCTAATACTCCCTGTTTTATTGTCCCCTTGGTGACAGAATTTCAAAGCATTTACAAGTTTCATTGGATTCAGAGGGTAACATAAAACTCAGGGTGCAAGTAGCAGTAATGGCATCAGAAGTTTCATCAGATTATGAGGAAGGGACCCATAGTGACACATCTTTAGGAGAGAGGGCCCATAGGAGACATCACCGGAGTGGCAAACATCTTAGAGATGAGCCAAACACCCTCACTGAGCTGCAGGCATGCCCTCTTGCCATGTCTTGTTTCCAACACTTGGCATGTTATGATTTGTCAAAGGGTGGCAAATGTTAGAGTCCATCATGAGTTGGCTCATCTTTTTGCACTTCATCTACAAGGAGGTCAATCTGTCCTGGCTGGGGTCACTTTCACATTGACACCGGAAACCATATCAGTGGCAACAGGAATACCGAACATTGGGGAATAGTGGCATAAGAAAAAGAAGGTGGAGAGGCATCATTATGAGCCTTACATCAAGAACAGCTATTTGAGCCAGCTCACAAGAGTTTTTCCATTCAGATTTTTGAGGGATGAGTATGCCCCACTCATGAGGTTGATCATGAAATATTTTAATTGTGAGGGAAGGTTTTCCCGCCTCTATGCCTATCACATCAGGTTGCTCATGCACTTCACCAGGGTGTGGATTATGAGCCTCCCTTTTTTCATTTGCAACAACATTGAGAAGATGAAAAACTTCATGCAGCGCAAGACCCCTCGACAACAGCTAAACAATGTCTATCATTTTGCTCTCATCCGGATTTTGGTGGACCATCAGTTGGGATTGCAGGGTATTGCTTGGGAGGACTTCATCTCCCGTGATTTCTTTAGCGCTCCACCGGTGGTATCAGAGGCAAAGCATGAGGTGGGGGGTCCTTCACATCAGTTTGAGCGCCATGAGACTGCCACCATGCCAGTATACATCACATACCAGAAGGGCAGTAGACCGTTATTCGCAGCAGCAAAGCGAGCGTTATCTCCACCCAGGGTGGAAGGGGCCTCACTTCCGAAATCAGCACCACAGGAGAAGGGTAAGGGCAAGGAGCCAGTGCAGGAGGAAGGGCCATCAGGTGAGCAAGAGACCGAGTTTTTTCTCCTCCAGGATGATGAGACAGATGCAGAACCAACAAATGCTGAGCTTGGGGAGATCATTCAGGAGCAGAAATCAGTGATTGAGAACTTATCCCTAGACTTGGAAAGGGCCAAGTGGAACGTGCAGTATCTGGAGCAGAGGAACAAGCAACTTGAGGATCGGCTAGCTGAGATAGAATTGCAATGTTCAAGGAAAACCAGCAACACATCCTGGCAGCACAAGGCAGACCTATGGAGCAAAGAGACGAGGACCGGGAATATGTGTTAGAGAAAGTGAACGTTCACTTGGAGCATTGGTTGGATAAGCCTAACAGGGAGAAAGACATGTTGAGACGCATGACTCACCACTACATGGCCCGAAACATGAGCTCCAAAGCAAGAATTAGGAGCCTAAAGGCAAAATTGAGCAAAGCGACAAAAGAGGCAAAGGAGGCAAAGGAGGAAAAGGAGCAAGATCGACTTCGAATCTTGGCTGAGGCTTCCTTGGCACAGCATAGCACTTCATAGGGAACATCCAGCCCAAATTTCAAAAAATTTGGGCAAATTTTGGTCACTTGGCAAATTTTTGGATAAAAAACAGGAAATTCCTCCCTGTGCGCCGCGCCACTGGTGCGACGCTAAAATTATAGGGCTCCAATGGAGAAACTACTTGCATATTTGGATTCAGCATCGAAAATTATGATTACTGGTGTCCGGGCAAGAAATTTTGACAAGATCTGGGTCTCCTAAAGGTAAAACAAAAACACCCAAAAATGGCCTCTCTGCCACTTTTTTGACACACAGAAAGCAGTCTTGGGAGAATGAAGATTTGGAGGGGTAAATGAGCACCAAAATTTGAAATTCTAGTGGGGTTAGAAAGTATACAGTACAGGATTTCCAACAAGCCCACTTGGGAACATTTTGGACACCTTCAAGTGCCCCAAAACAGGCTCCAAAGTGGTGCAACGCATAGAGAATTTGGTGCGGCGCACAGAGGAAAAAACTGCCAATTTGCTCCCATTTCGCGAAATTTCGGGTCGCGACTTCTCCAAGTGGGCCTGGTCATCTACACTTCGGTTTTTTGGCACCAAAGGTGGCATTTAAAGAGTTTTTTCTCCAGATTGGCTTCTATCCAAGTGGCGAAGGAAGGCAAATGGTCACCTCAATGCCAAATTTCATGTTTGCAACGCTGCACATGTAGCTGATGGTTGGCTCTCCATCTCCATTTCACAATGATTCGAGTAACTCCCCAATCCTTGGGTGTTCTATCTCTTCCTCACACATTCTATATATTGTATGCAAGTTATTTGCAAAGGGTTGGCTGGCTTGTAACTTCTAGGAGACTGTGGGAAAGAAACTCTGTTTCTGCACTGTGTATTTTTTACAAAGAATTAAGGAAAGGCAGTGGCTCTGTTTCATGAGATTCTTGTGGTTGTGAGTGTAACAAATTTGTTCTTATGTTCCATATGTATCTTGTTATGTTTCATAATTCAATTCACGTTTCATTTCAGTGAAATTTTCTAAGTGAGATTAGGTAGAATTCAATTTATATTGCTCTGCCTGTGGGAAAATTTCATGTACAGTGTTATTCTTCTGTTGAAAAGGATTCATGCGACTATGCCCTTTTCACTTTCTTCAGCAATCTTTCCATTCCGCGTTACCTTAAACTTAAATTTCTGCTCTTTCTGCCTACCTTGCCTCACGGAATAATCTGTGCCTTCATATTCAATTCTATGTTCTTTGCTGAGCGCTAGTCCCATAAACATCCCAGAAGCTCGGTCATTCATAAAATTGTTTCCAGAATCCCTTTTCACTTACTAGCCTAAGGTAAATATTGCATTGTAAGTCATCTCAGACCATTTTTTCTTATCCATTCACTGAGCGTGACTCGAAGAGAGCCCTCTCTTGCTCTGGTAGGGCTAGCTGCTAGACTGAGCGTGGTCTGTGGTTACCCTAATTTTTGCCTTCCTTCAGCCTGAGGCAGATTTAGGTGCTAACACCCTCAACTTGAGAGAATCCTTTGGCCACAAATATGGCCTTTGACTTCTCTATGATCTTTTCTATTACATGCTTAACCTTGAATATCCATCTCGAACCCACAATTTCTTTATCTGCGAGTCTTGGGACAACTTCCCGAACACTTTTCTTCAATATGGGTTCATATTATTCCACCATGGCATCAACCTAAATAGGTTTCTCTACTTCTTCCTCAAAATAGGATGGCTCAGTCTCTACAAGCTCATTCATTAGATCCATGTAACCAATGTACCTCTTAGGTGACCTCCTTTTCCTGTGCAAATTGAAGGAGATCCCACATTCTCCCTCGCATCCTGCATAATTCTATCAGCTTCCCTGGTTCTTTTTTTTCCTTCTCTGGATCATTTTGCTGGAGTGGATGTCTCCACTCTCTGCTCCTCAATTTTTGGTTTCTCCACAACTTCCTGATGCTCCTCCATTGGAGCTAAAATATCCTCTTCTGGTGGGATCTGAAGCTCTCTCTCAAGAGAGCACTTCATCGCTTTCTCCTCATCAAACTTTACATCCATTCACACAGTTTTCATTCCGAGGGATGGTAAGTACACATGGTAGTTGTCTAGAATTTTTTTGTAACCCACAAAGACTCCCAACCTTAATGTCATCTGAAGATTCCTCCTAGAATCTTTGGAGGTATGGTAGTAAACAGAGGCTCCAAATATTTTGTAATGAGACAAATCCAGATTCCTCCTTGAGAAACCCTCCTATGATGTAATCATACCAAGAATCTGATGAAGACTCTAATTCTGCAAGTAGACTGTTATGTTACATGCCTCTACCCACAAATGAAATGGTATGCCTTGGTCATGTAGCATAGCTCTCGTAGCTCCAACAATGCCCTATTTATTTCTCTTAGCTACCCCATTCTATTGTGGGTTGTGGGGTGTTGACAACTCTCTTCGAATGCCTTATTTCACACATAAATCCTTGAGTTCATTGGAGACATACTCACCTCCATTGTTGCTCTTGATAGCCTTCACCTTCTTATCAGTCTCTTTTTCAACTAGTGCCTTGAATTCTACTGACTTGGAGAAGGTCTCTTCCTTCTTCCGCATGAATAAGGTCCAACACTTCCTTGAGAAATCATCAATTAAAATAAAAAAATATTTATGTCTGGTAGTGGAGGTTTGTTGGGCATGGAATCCCCCCAAGGCATGTTTTGGGGCTTAAAGCCCAAGTTTTGACCAAATCCTTTGTAAAAGCTCCATGAATTGTGGGTGTGGAGCATGAAGTCATAATAGAGTCACAGGGTTGTCTGCCCTCGTTTTTGTAATGTAATGTCGGCTTGATATACCTACCCATGGTCCGCGGACCATGGGATTGTATAAATAGAGCGAGGCTCTAAGTGTAGAAGAGAACATATAGCTAATAGAAAAAGAAGCATGATGAATCTAAGAGATGGATTCAAAGTGTAAAGTGTGTCCTTGGGTCGTAGAGTAGGAGAAGGCTCTGCAGCTGAGTGCGTAGAGGCCTAGTAGTCTGTAGCTGAGTGCGCGGACCCCTGCAGCTGAGTGCGCAGGGCAGGTCAAGTCTGTAACCGTTGGAAGAATTAATAAAGAGAAGTTTACCATATTTCTGTGTATCTTTTCCTGTTTAATGTATGATTGGGTATAAATTGCAAGTGTATTGTTTATTTGCTGCGCGAAATTATATGTGTGTCCTATATAACTAAATATAACCCAAGGCTTCTATTTACACGAAGATAACTAACTAGTGAAGGAAGATAAGTAAGATCTCAGGTGAAACTTAGGGAAATAGTGCAGAGCACTACTCCAACAACGCAGAAGCCCCACAACCCCTGGTGAGGGTTGCGCGAAGGCAAGTATATTAGGGTGCAAAGGCCAGGGAATTGCGTGAAGCAACCTGCACGTAAGGACGAGAAGTTGGACCAAACCAAACCCTCAAACATCTCAAGGGTGTAGAAACCTGGTTCTAGCACCCCCCCATACTACTTCGGTGAGATCTCAGTCCATGCTCCATGGATTTTTGCCGAAAGGGCCAATAGTACAGGGATTTGTTTGGCTACTTAACTCTGAACTTGGGTCAGGCCCCAACAAGCCAACAAATGGTTCTGTTGCTGGGACCAGGATCTTCATAGAGATGTCTGATGTCGTATCACTGGAATCTGACAAAGAAAGGAATTGAAAATTGGTTGGATAGGAAGATTCACGAGTTTGCGGCACAGGAGAACAGGAACCCATGACTATCAAAATAAGAGTGGTTAGGCTGCTACTTGTACACCGAGATCCATGAAATTTTATTCGCATCTTTCCTACTGAGCTATACGAGTGGATTACGAAGCTAGCAGATAACCAAGGAAGGTGTAAGCTTGACAAACCTATTGTGTGGAACCTAGAATTGGTGCACAGATTGGAAGCATCAGAGGATAAGACACGCACGCTGTTGATCACTGGCTCGATCAAATTATAGGAGGGTTCATCACCGAGTTCGTAGTAGATACTTCAATCCGCTATAGTGAGGCAGAACGACGCTTCCTCAAAGGGCCACAAGGTAAGTACGTTAAATCTTTGAACAATTGGATTAAAATGCTACTTTGTGAAAAATGGGTTATGTGAATAAATTGATGTTTGGGGCTATGCGAAGTGGGAGAATCTACAGAAACGAAGGTAGTATAGAACTAGAAACTAAACCCTTGATTTCACCTCCACGAGGGGGCGAAGAAGAGATCGCGAGGGTCTCACCAAGAAGTGTGATCAATTTGATAAGACAGAGAATTCTGCACATACCACCCCCACCCACACCACCACTAGTTTCACCGTCTTCACCCCCATCTTCACCCATACCACCTCTGCCACCACTGCGAATCAATATGGCAAGCGCGATAAAGTTGCCAGTGTTCAAGGGAGTAGGGAATGAAGATCCGGACCAGTTTTGGTTCGTGATAAAAGCTGTATGGGAAGCAAAGAGAGTCATGGATAACAATATAAAGAAAGTGATGTTGGCCAGCGCTCTGCAGGATCGTGTGCTGACCTAGTACATTAAGCATTACAATGACAATCTGAATGCGGGGATTGTAGATATTCAAACTGCGCATTTAACAGGCCGAAGTTAGAGGCACAGTCAATCATTGGGTTCAAGGAAATCACAATGCTACTAGGTGAGACCCCTTGGGAGTTGGATCAGACACTGAAGTGCACAATTCGTGAATCTAACATGACGTTGACGGATGGACAACACCGTGAATGGCTTGTAGCATTGTTAACGCCGCATCTAAGGAACACGCTGTCACAATAGAGGCTAACAACTCAGGCCGAGGCCTTGGAGGTTGTGATGAGATTCCACGAGACTCTGATACAAGATCCCAACCTAGGAGTTTAGCAGATTCACGCGCAGTTGAAAAACTTGTGCCATGAAATGCAGATTTTGAAACAAGACAGGAAAGCTCGCCCAGAAGTGTGCGATGAGGTATGGTGCGTAGGGTCAGTGACATGACAAGGACCACTGCCCGGTGTTTGCGAATTACCTCACAGGAGGAGGACCAATGCCATTGAGACCTGAGGCACAAGCAGGACCAAGTGTAACGCCTACATTATGGTGTGCGATTTGTCAAATAGGAGGAAAGCATGCTACATACAACTGCCACTCATTACAGAAGTACACAGAGAATTCACAGTAGTTGTTCTGTAATTTCTGTAGATCAGTAGGCCATGATGAGGTAGAAGTTATGAGTTGATGATGGATCAGACTCCTACTTATAGAGTTCAGGCTGAGACACGGGCCCTTGACTAGAACGCAGGGATGGCGCGAACCGGATTTCTGGGGCGTGGACGAGGCCGAGGTGGAGGAGGACCAAGAAGAGGTTGCGGACAACTGATATGTTACAAGTGCGAAGGGCTAGGATATTATGCCCACGATTGTACAAATCCAACACGACCATCATGCTTGTATTGTACATTGTTTGATCATGAGACAAAGGATTATCCCACACTGATAGCAAGGTTGCGCGATAAAGGAGCACTCCAACCTCCCCCGACTCAAAACCTGCAAATGATGAGGTATAAGCCGTGCGAAGAAGACCCTAATGTGAATATTGTGCTCCAAAGTGGAATTACGATAGGGGATGACAAAGGCAAACAACCCAAAGAAAGTACTTGGGTTCGCAAGGCACCAATGAAGGAACCATAGTTTGATTTAGAGCGCGCTAAGGAAACCTTCATGGAAGCCAAGAAGAGCTTCGCTGATGCCTCCACTTCAGGAAGTAAAGACAGACTAGAGCTGGAAATGGACCCATCGATGCTCACAACGTTCCTGGAAACATGCATGAAGTTGTTGCGCGAAAGCAAGGCTGTAAAGGGCCTACAAGAACTCATAAATAGATGTGTTGGGACCGCGCAAGGAGAACTGCGCGTAGTCCGGAAGCTCGGAAAGCACAGGACGCAAACAGGAAGGGAGATGAGATTGACCACACAGATTGCGGAATATGAGATGGACCAAGTGATTTTGGATCTAGGATTGGATGCAAATGTCTTGCCAAAGTAGACCTAGGAGCGCATGGGAAGGCCTACACTGCAATGGTCTCCTATCCAACTGCGAATGGTGAACTAGTAGAAGATCCTACCTATGGTGAGATTATAGGGAATCACAGTGGATATCGAAGGAGAAAGCATGGTAGCAGATTTTGAAGTGATGGAGATTGTTGATGACAACAATCCCTACCCCACGCCATTAGGAATAGATTGGGCCATTGACATGAATGGGGTGATAAATCTGAAGAACTGCAAGATGATTTTTGAGAGAAAGTCTTTGCGCGTAGTTGCATCTTTGGACCTTGCTGAAGGGTTGTGCTACACAAAGCCAGTGCGTGAATACGACAAAGATGATGATTTGGATTGCATCTACAAAATAACCGTGCGAGAACAAGACTGGGTGAATCCAACCATGGATGGACGAATCTCATGGGAGCGCGAAATCTCCTGCACATCAGATTCAGATGAAGAGATAGAACGATGGCAGAACCAGTTACACAAGGCAACCACGCTGAACTATAACATGATGATGCCTACGTATGATGGGTTAAGTGAAGTAGATGACTTCCTAAATAGATTTGAAAGTGAGGTGCCGGAACAAAAACGTTTCGAAGCTTTGAAATGGGTACTGCGCGCTACGCCCACAAGGTGGTGGGGTACACACCAAAGAAGTTTTGAGGACTGATGCGACTATAAAAGGATGATGCACATGTGGTTTGGGAAGCCTCAGATGTGATTAACAGGCAAGATTGTCGGACGAAATGGTCCACGTGCCCACCTGTCTAGATGGATACATGCATATGGTACGAAACCTATGTGGATGCACATAGTCTTTGCGTTAGGAGACACAGTCAGTAAACATGTGCGAGCGAGGAAATGGCACGAACAACCCCTTCGATTGGAACCATAGATTATGGAAAGACCAAGTGCACAGAAGGTTATCCAAGAAGAAACCTTTAACGAAGTATGTGAAGCGCTGAACAAGTTCCACAATGGGCAAAGGACTGACTGGGACCTGCGTGTACCAGGGTTCTATGGGCTTATAGGATCACATGCAAGAAATTGACGGTGCAGGTACCTCTGAGGCTAGAGTATGTAGTGAATGTTATAATCCCCATAGAGCATGAAATGCTTAGTCTGCGCTTGGAAGCACCTGCTAATACGAAAATTCACAGAGCCTTGAAAGAAGGGATCACAGAACCAAATGAAGCAGAACGCTTGGGACCTAAGGAAGAAATCCAACAGGGTAAGTTTAGGCTCTAAGAACTTGGGAAAGAAAGGATGCGATTAAGGGAGAAAAGCGCTCTGGTGGAAGTGGAAGTCAAAAAGCTTGAGGACGAGATAAAGAAATATTTTCTCGATAAAGAGACCAGGATGATAAAACAGGGTGCACATGATAACACTAAAAAGTTTGGGGACTATCACCATGAATTGATCAGTTTGATGCCTTGGATTGGACTGCATGTTACTACACAAATAAACCATGATGGCACGCTGTAGATGATAAAGTGCACTACACCACCAATAATGATAAAAGGTTGATATTTTCTAGCAAGAGTGATAGATGATCGGAGGAAATCATATATAGGTGGTGTGGCCACCTGAGTAGCTGAGGAAAGTGCAATCTTAGCGCTCTTGGCAGTTGAAAGGAGGCGCAGGACTATAAACTACTCTACTCGGGAGCTGCGCGATGTCAAAGCTACACGCAGAAGCGAAGAGTTACAAGGTCCACGACTACACAAGGGGGGATGTGCTGCCACGTGGGTTGACCAGGAAGTGAAGTGACCATTGGAGTCACTATTCAAAATGTGATGCTCGACTTGAGACCAAATGGAGTGGGAGGCAAGCATTTATGATGTGATTTATGGGCAAGATTTGGGAAAATCTGCTGCCAAGGGAGCATTAATGAACTGGATTTGGGGGGAATGGTCGAATTCAAATTCAAAAGCGATATAAATTACAAAGGGCTACCCACCAAACAACAGTTGGTCATTTGCGAATTGAGCAATTATATACCTCGTGAAGCTTGAGAAAAGCCCTGTTTGACCTATGCAGAGCATTGATTGAGCCCTTGATTACACGAGTGATAGATTCCTGGTCCGACACGATGGCAACATCTGAGGAAGTTATGGAAATTGCAGAAATGACCGCCGAAGAGGCCGCACAAGCCCTGACTGTAGGGGATGCCCCTGAAGGCACCGAGATTGTGGCATAGATCCCTAAATCATCGTGCATAACAAGACCAAAGAAAGACAAACAGATGATGGTTCCCGTACGTGTGTCCCTGTGAAACCCACTGCGCACCAGGTTGATAATGGAGGAGAAGGGGAAAGCCGTTAAGGTAGAAACCAATGAGGAGGAGGAAGACCAGAAGGACCTTATCATTGAGGAAGATGAGGATGAAGGCATGGAGGAGGAAACTAAGCCTGTGAATCATCCAACAAAGATGCCTACTTATATCCCCCTGCGGAAGGGGAAGGATAAAGTGCCCAAGGATCTTGATGAGAGCAAGAGCTCTCTCCCGACCTCGCTCCTCCTAGACAACATAATTTTTGAGGGCATGCACTTGGGACGGGTGCCTAGCTTAAAATTTGAAGATTGGGATCTCGTTGACCATGAGAATTTCCCTCACCTAGAGATCGCGAAGCTCATGAAGCCTAAGTAGAACACCGCAGTGGGGGTTACCGAATTAGAGTCATGAAAGTGGTTACGCAGAGTGGAAAAGGCAGGGTTACTATACCTGCTTTGGGTGCCGCATTTCCACCGTGCCCCAATAACAATTTTCGTCATCAGGCAGTTGCTCTGCCTAGTGCATGGTGGGTGTTTATGGTTGGAGGAGCCCATCCCCATCACAAAACACTTGATTCACTGCATTACCCGAATCCCATGCAAAGGAGAGAACCCCGTAGATATCTCGAAGGGGAAAAGCAGTGACTTGGCCATCGTGAAGGCCATGGGAAGAAATATAAATTGGAGAATTAGAAAATGGGCTACGCCATATCCAACATCAACCACAAAGTAGTTAAGGTGGTGACCCAGATACTGGCGGGTAAGGTTATGCGCAAGTGCCGCGGGGATAAGCTACCCGCACTGATGGTGGCACTTGCTGAGCAATGCACGGAGGGGGTCCAGTTTAACTAGTTTGAGTTCCTTTGCAAAATTTTTTGGAGAATTAATGCGAGGCCCAAGAACAAGGAAAAACGTTCTACTATTCATGGCTTCTACTGTATATAGTGGTTGTGGTAGGGGAATTTCCGGAGGACAATTATTTCCCCACAATTGATAGGGATCTACCGGAGGCCGCGAAGTATGCTTCGCTCTGGGCCACGAAGGACGCAAACTAGATCCGCGACAACAAGATATTCTGGTTGTTCATGGAAATGAACCTCAGGATGGGGATTAACTACAAGCGGTGGTTATCACCCACTATCTATAATAGCCTGCAAAGTTTTGCAGAGTTTAAAGCGGACCTCCATAACATATACATCAGAGCATGCAAGGACCTGGCCAAGCAATGGAGAGATCTACGCTTTGTAGCCACGGATGATGTAATCTTTGATGTACTGGAGACATGGCCGCTGGAGTGGCATGCTCCGGACATCATGACAATGGAGAAGTCTGCGACGTAAAGGAAGAAAGAGGAGGCCAAACTACGCATGGCGAAGTTGGTAGAGAAGAGAAGGAAGGAGGCAGTGGCAGCAGAAGTGTAGGAGGTGCGGGACGCTGAACAGACAGCAGCTGAACAGAAAAAGGCCACAACAACAACAACAGTAGCAACGCAGGAGGCAGTTGAGAAGGCGCGCAAGGGACAAATGTCTCCTTCACATGGGTAGGAAGTAGAGGAAGAGGAGGGAGGTGCAAACCCACAAACCGCATCAACACAGATGAAGCGCCAAGGCTTGAGTGAGCGGATGGGGCCGCGCAAGAAGGTTAAGGCATCAAATTTGTCTATTGACCCGATCACCCTTACTGAGGGTGATTTGCACGACATCGGCAAGACAGTGTGCGACGTCACCTCCGAGGCCCTCCAGAATTTTGCGCAAGAGAAACAGATTTTTTTGGGGGCCCTCAGAGCGCAGCTACAGGAGTTGCAGGTGCACACTCCTCATGCTGGTACCCTTTCGACCAGTCTCACCGTAGGGACAACTATAATAGAGTAGATGTTGCTTGCTCGGATGACAAATACAATAGTGATACTAGAAGGGGAACTGGTAACAACAAATGAGGCCGACAGGCCTATGATTAGCACACTTCAGGGTCTCGGAATCAACATGGCTGCACTCCCATGGGAGACGTTATACGTTCTGCAGGATGGGATTACTGTATAACTATGGGCTAGGGAGAGCCGTGTGTTGCAAGTACTAAGCGAGCAAAAGATCAACATGGAACAGTTGAGCTTGCAGCACAATGAAGTGGGTTGCAGAATCGGTAGCTGGTATAGGTACTAGAAGGAGCCTGTCAAAGCATCCCTGAGCTGGCCACCCCAGTAGACACACCAGCAAAGGCGCGCATACATAGGCTAGCAGTAGGGGTGCACGAGGCAGGAGAAGAAATGACTAAGGTTCAGCTGGAGCTGAACCTTTAGATTGCAGGGCTGTGGTTGAAGGCACAACCGTCCACCCCTACGGAAGTAAGAGAACAACACGCCAATGCTATTATAGCAGGACTGGACGAGATCGACAGTGCAGTGAGGGACTCCACCAGAATGTTGGAGGAGTCATTGTAGGTCCTCACAAACCTGCAGGAGGACCCCAACATCCAATTCTTAGAGACAGAGGTGCGTGAACTCCAAAATCAGTATGACAACGTCAAAGGAACTGCGTAGACGGTGGCCCTCACTCAGAGGCTTGCATGGATGCAACAGGCCAAAGTGCTAAAGAACAGGTGGACACGGCACTAAACAAAGAAGCAGTCCTGAAGGCACGCATTCAACCTTGGATCGACGAGGCCTTCACCATCACAGTAGTAATTGAAGGCAAGATCGCCCAAATATAGGGGACACTGGCACAAATCCAGGGAAGTAGTTCTGACACCGTGATCTAGGAACAACGCGTATAGGAGATCCAGTAGGAAACCGCTCAATGCGATGCCGACCTTGGAGCAGTTCGAGCAGAGTTGGAGGGGCTCCACGTGAAGATCTCCACGCTGACAGAGTGACTCGAGGGCAAGTCACGATGTTTGTGTTGGGGGCCTGTTAGGCATGGAATCCCCCCAAGGCATGTTTTGGGGCTTAAAGCCCAAGTTTTGACCAAATCCTTTGTAAAAGCTCCGCGAATTGTGGGCATGGAGCACGAAGTCATAATAGGGTCACAAGGTTTTCCACCCTCATTTTTGTAATGTAATGTTGGCTTGATAGACCTACCCATGGTCTTCAAACCATGGGATTGTATAAAGAGAGCGAGGCTCTAAGTTTAGAAGACAACATATAGCTAATAGAAAAATAAGCACGATGATTCTAAGAGATTGAGTCGAAGTGTAAAGCGTGTCCTTGGGTCGTAGAGTAGGAGAAGGCTCTGCAGCTGAGTGCGCAGAGGCCTAGTAGTCTGCAGCTGAGTACGCATAACCCTGCATCTGAGTGCATATGGAAGGTTGAGTCTGTAACTGTTGGAAGAATTAGTAAAGAGAAGTTTACCATATTTATGTGTATCTTTTCCTGTTTAATGTATTATTGGGTATAAATTGCAAGTGTACTATTTATTTGCTGCGCGAACTAATATGTGTGTGCTGTATAACTAAATATAACCCAAGGCTTCTATTTACGCGAAGATAACTAACTGGTGAAGGAAGATAGGTAAGATCTTAGGTGCAACTTAGGGAAATAGTGCAAAGCGCTGCTCCAGCAGCGCGGAAGCCCCACAACCCCTGGTTAGGGCTGCACGAAGGCAAGTATATTAGGCCGTGAAGGCCAGGGATACCGACTCCCTTTGAAAGTTTACTGCACCAATCCCGATAACACGTTACCTTTTTTCATCCTCCAACTCAATATGCATTTGGAGATCTTTCTCCTCCAAGTCACTGGAAAACACTCTACACCCTGTCATGTGAAACGAGGCACCAAATTACAAGTACCACACACTCCCCATAATTGTGACTCCCATGCATGTGATAAGGGTGAAGTCAAGCTCAAAATTTGAAGCCAAAGCTTCACATGCTTCTCCTCCTGAGTTCTTCTTTCTAGAACCTTTGCGTTGAAACTTTGTGGCATAGTGTATGAATTCATGACAATTGAAGCATTTAATTTTGGACAAGTCTTTCTTCTTGCCCCCTTGGTTGGATTATGGTTTGGTTTGAGATTTCTTCCCTTTTCCCTTCTTTCCCTTTCCAACCAATGCAAAATTTTATTCATCCTCTGCCTTGGATGAAGTTCCATCCTGGTTATTTCTCCTGAACTCTTCTTAGACCAAATCAGACCATCCCACTTCAGCAACTTTTCCCTTCCATTCACCAAGTCCCAGTAGTTATGCCAACTTTTGGGAAGGCCTGGAAGAGCTAGGCTCACCGGGTCATCGTTTGCAACAGTCACACCAACCCCTCCAAGATCATCACGAAATTGTGTAAATATGTTGAGATACTACAGAATGGTGTCATTCTTCTACATCTTGGAATTTCAAAGTTTGTCTTTGAGGACCAATTTTATATGGTCGCTGTTATTCTAGAATAATTTTTTCAGTGCTTGCCACATTATGAAAGGAGTGTCTTTATCATGGAGATTTGATACAATGTGGTCTCACATCCCTCCAAGATTATTCCCCTCACCTTGGCTACGTATTTATTCCATTGAGATAGGTTCTAGGCACCAGCTAATCCTGGTTTTGCAATATCTGTCTTGACATATTCTAGAAATTTGTTTCCATCAAGCATCACCTCCATGCAATGAAATTCGAGTTTCATTCCAAGGCATACTCTAATCTCAACCCGTTGAATGTCATCTTCCCAACCCTGAAGATATCATGCTACATTGAAGCTTCAAATTTGATCCTCTTGAGAAACAATTTAAAAATTCTTGTTCTAATGTGAATCTTGCGTCAATACCCTCTATAAATATGGTGTAGAATTGCAACTACTCAAGAAATTTTAATCTAAATCAAGAGACACTATTCTACTCTATTGCCCTGTGGAATTGAATTCACAACTTAGAACAATAATCTCAGACATGCAATAAGAAATCACACACATGCACAATATTTTTCTAATGGAAAGCAACTGCTAAAAACCCCTTAAACGTGCTTGCATTAATCAAATGAATAGAGAATGTATTACAATTTCTACTTCAATTTGAGCTCAACCTGCAAGTGAATAACCTATCTCTCTTCTCAATGAGAAGCTCTAGCCCAGACTTAGTCAATTTTTTCCTTTTCTTGAGCCCCTATTTCCTTGCGTAATTCTTGAGGAATTAGGCCCCTATTATTTAGGATTTTTCTTCCAATGGATTGTGAAATTCCAAAGGTTGCTCATCTGGTTGCATGCAACACTAGTCTACAAATGATGTTACACTGCCTTGAAATATCCACCACAACTAGGGAAGTCGAATTCTCTGAATGCACTAGCTATTTTGGGGTTATTGATCAGTTAACTGGATTATCACTAAGTTAGATTTTTGTCCCACTGCACAATTGACCTTCTACTAGTTCCATCAATAGTTAGAACTAGTTATCTAAAAACAACTTCAAATAACTAACCTTGATTGCTACAAATTAGCAATCACACATGCTTAACTAGACTCCAAGCCCTCTAACTCGAATTTACTTATCTAACTGAGTGACAAGATCCATGCTGCACAAGTTAACTACCTTCAAGTTGTTTGTTGATGTGGAAATTCAATTTTTCTCAATTTGACCAAGGAAAAATCAAATTGAGATTGTCTTGCTACATTTTTCAACATGTACATCATATCAAACCATGCTAGTTTCTTTGTTTAGCATCATCTAAACAAGGGTTTTACAATTGAGAGGACATCCCAACTTCTATAATTTTCCACACCACCATTTGTTATCCCCCACTTCCAAAATTTTCAAAGCTGCAACAATTATTAAAAAGATGTCGTTCAACCTCTTTTTGAAATATATTACAAAATCAAAAAGCTTTGGGCCATGCTTCAACTACTATAGGATTTAATGTTTGGTTGAGAAAACATAAAACCGTCTCAGGTTCTCTTGAAACCTAGGGCAGACCGAATAAGGGAAAGCTTGTTCTAAGGCTTAGGATTCTTAGTAGATCAAGATGTAGAGTAGAGATTAAGAATAAGAGAAGGATTTCCTGTGAGTCCTCACATGTAGTTCCATTTGAGTTTTTAGTGTACTTGGGAAGCACTCCTAGCTAGCTCCAAAGCTTTCTCCCTACATATAAGAAAGAGAACAAAGCAACCTTCACATCATAATATCTTGATAATCAAAACTATAATAAACATCCAAACATTACTAAATCCATAAACATAAGCCAACTTCCATGCATTCATTATTTATACATAAGAAATTAACAATGAACAACAGTGTATGGAAGGAAGAAAAATTGATCTATATTATTAAAGGAGCTAGAGGAGAGTTACAACCATAAGATGTGGTTGAAGTAACACCTCCCCCGGCTCCTAGCTCTAAAACTCTCCCTCTCAAGTCAGATCTCAGTAGCGTAACAATACAAGAATTTCCATCCCTTTCTCAATGGCCAAGCCTCCAATATATAGGTAAGTGGAGGCTATGAAGATTCCAAATTCCTCTTTAGTTCAAATTGGGCAAAATATTTTGGGTGAATAATGTTTCCTCAATTAATAATTCTTGTATCTGCCTTTTAGATGATTTTATGCCTAGGAAAAAGATTCCCCATGCTTTATGGCTCTTTCCCACTTTTGTATGCTTGTCTCTCTTTTTTTTTTTTCTCAGGTGGTTCACGGTTACCCTTGGTCATTGGGTAGCCGCTACGTCCAGAGTAAATCTGGGCAGATTGACCCCGAAGGGGGATCACATCCCCGCGACCCATGTACTGACCTGACCCCAAGGGCTTTTGAGTAGATTTGATCCTGTGACCTCCCGTCTGGCGAGGCACTGCTTTGACCGGTTGAGCTAACCCTTGGGGCTTTTTGTATGCTTTTCTTATATAGGAAAAAGCTAAATATGGGGATAAAGATATCACATTCCACCATATGAGTTTCTAAAAGTGAACAAGAGTGTTAAAGCTTAGTTAACTCGAGATTTTTTCCTCTTGATTGAGTTAGAATTTCGGTAACACAAGTTATATGAACGGATAAACTTTTTATAGACTATGATAACATGGTCCTCGTGGTACATAACATGTATTATATTCTTATATAGGCTAGAAAAAGGGGTGTATTTCAACCAATAACATAGTATTATCCTTTGAGCTGATTAGGAGGTATTTTCATGGATAACAGATGCCCCTAAATTGTGAGGTCATAGAAGAAGGCGATGGCTGAAATAATTTATAAAATAACCAAGGAGAGAGAGTTTCAGAGCATCGGAATAGAAGGAGGTCTGAAAACAACATCAAAAATATGTCACATATAAAAATAATGTCTTGAGCCGGGCATTACCATGCTCAATAGCTATAACAATATTTTGGATCCATGTAGAAGATGAGAGATCAAGTCTACCAATAAAATGTGGAACTTTGTTGCAATGTAGTAAGACTGAGATAAGTTGTCTCTAGAAACAAAATACGCAGCTTGGGAGACGAAACAAGGCTGAGTGATGTAAGCCTCTACCCAAGGTCTTCGTCACCATCATAGAATAACATAATTCTACACATGTGAATAAATGAGTTGATGTCAAACATGCGAGAATTCATCTGATTATTGATTAATGATGAAAATTGTTAACAGATGCGAGAATGGCCACCGATAAGGATGATGGTCTCCAAGATGCGCAGTACAATATAGCAAGTTTAAATAGATGAGTTGAAGTCAAACACTCATAATTGTTTAAGTGGGAGCCAATAATGAAAACAGGGTCAAACACAAAGAAACCTGCCACTGAGGACTGCAAGCTCCAAGGTACTATGGTGTTTCTCGACACACTTCCTAGATAATTTGTTGAAGTCGATAGGAAGGGATTCATCAAAGGTGGGAAATAAGGATTCTCACATCAATCAACACAAAATGGTAATAAAGTGATAGATTGTGCAGTGATCGGGAACAACAAGGTGAACTGAATCAGGTCAAATAGACACATGATATAGTGGTTGATAAGGTCAACAAATAGTATATAATCCCTTGAACAATAGGAGGAATGACACCAAAGAGACCAGGAAGCTTAGAATCAAGAACACCAAAGAGTGTTAGGATACAAGGATGTAGGGACATCAGGGTATCAAGGCTAAACTCATAACATGGTAGGGTTCAAAGAGAAGTTAATAAAAGAGGAATATGTTGGATAAGTGTCATGTTTAAGGGATGGACATTAGACTGTAGCCATAATTTTTTTTACCAATATAGATATTAATGATTGTTTTTTCTTCCAATTTTTTCCCCATCTGATTAAGTTTAACGAGTCTAGAGGGTAAACTCGGTTGTATTTTCAGATTTAGAGAGTCTCAAAAGAACGTAAAGATGACTCCAAGGGGGTACCTTTGTCATGGTTGATGACTAGGTGCGACAAAGGGTTAATAGTATACCCGACACCATTCCTTTTCTATAAGTTAGTTTATTGAGTTTGAATAAAGTGAGAAACCTATTCTCAATAGACGTCTTCCCCATTTTTTTACGAGTATAAGGGGATGAAGTAAACTCAATATTCTTCATAAAATTTTAACAATTCATATGAAGAAAACTTGAACAATATTTTTCAGTTTAATGAGTGAGAAAAAGAGATAAAAATTGTTGCTCAGATCTTCTTCATAGGATTTTAACGAGCCCAAAGAAGTAAAATGAAGGTTTTTCAGATTAACGAGCGAGAAAAAGAGATAAAAAGAGTAGCTTAGATCTTCTTCATGGATTTTAATGAGCCCGAAGAAGTAAAATGAAGGTTTTTCATATTAACGAGCAAGAAAAATACCATAAAAAGAATGCTCGATCTTCTTCGTAGGATTTTAATGAGCTCGAAGAAGGAAACTCAATGTTTTTCATATTAACGAGCAAAAAAAATACCATAAAAATAATGCTTAGGATCTTTTCTTTCCTTCAATCTTAGGAATGTCTACAAAAATTCATGTGAGGTTGGAGGCCACAGAAAGCTATGGTTGATGGGATCATTTGTCAACTTGTATATATCTGGGATTTCCAGTGTAGGCAAGAAAGGAAATGGAGTAGGTGCAGCCAAATCATACTAAGGAAGAACATGATGACTAGAGGGACCAAGAGGTCCTCCCATCAATAGGTTTCCTATAGGGTACATAGATTGTGATGGATAGTAGTTTCCACGAGGTAGCGGTGGGGTCATGTAGAGTGATGAGCCATAAGGCATGCCCCCAACCTAAGGAAGGCTACCAGTTAATGGGTTGCCCCTAGGATAGAGGTTTCTCCCAATAGATGCAGATGGTTGAGTTAGGAGGCCCCAAGGAGATGTGGTGGGTCCAGGGAATGAAACACCACTTGCCACATAATATGGGTTAGGTACAAGACCACCACCAATGGGGTTACCATTGATAGGAAAATAATCAATTAGAGATGGACCTTATTGATCCAGATATTTCACCGGTGCAATAATTCCCCCACCAAGTGGATAAGTACTGGAAACATTTCCCCCACTCTGCAGTGGTGGGGGAGCTAAACCAAGCAATGGATTCCAATCAAACATATTGTTGAAGGTCGACATACTAGGAACACCAAGAGCTAACACGAAAGGAGTAGGGGAACTGGAGGTAATAGAAACTTGAGCACCACTTCAAGTGGGTGTAGCTGAGCTTCCTGGATGAACCATAGGTTGTACAATAGGATAACCCACAACAGGTGTGGAACTTGAGACAGGTAGGTTGTGGGAAATGGAGCAAAGGTGTCCACAAAAAAGTATGACTCACCAGTAGTCATTTGGATGCTCAAACTGGAAACCAATGAAGTCACTAAAGGTAAACGTACTGCCTAAATAAAGATAGGCCCAAGAGGATCTACAAGTGGAGGATTACAAGGAGGTATTAGACCTTCAGTAGAAGGGTTCTAAAACAAAATAGAGTCTGGGTCAATATGGATGTGATTTAGGGTTTGAAACTGGAGGAGCAGTGAGGGAATATGATTCACTCATAAATTCCTCCATATAAAATGGAGGAAGGCCTTATAGGTATCAAGACAGGCAACAGGAACTCGGAGTAGCCACGTGAATATATTTTACGAAATTTTATTAGTGATGTATTATATAAGTCTTAGTAACAAAGAGCACACATCTAAAAATAAGAAACACTCTAAAGGCAATCAGAAAGCAGCCAGGGAACATAACTATGTCTAATAGCCACAACTAGTTGGTGATGAAACCCAATATCAAAGGGGATAAAAGAGAGAGTTGGCCAAATGTACAGTTACAATTACTCCTGAGCTTCACCCGAACCTCATTAAGAAGGGGCCAAGAACTCTCATGAAGATGAGTACCCTCCCAACAAACCAAAGACATAGTAGGTTCGTTTATATAGGTATCAAGTTAGACCACCCCAATCACCTAATGTTCTTCCCTAAAATTTTGGCCACAAAGGTTACCTCAAATCATAGACACCACCAAGGGGGCCACAGTTGTGGATAGTACACTATGTGGGCAGGACACCTGAGTCCTTGACTCAACTCCAATATCCCCAAGGGGATCTCCAATACACAGAATACCCACTGAAATGTAATCGAAGGCGAGATACCTTCTCTTACACTCTGATGTTGTCTTGCGCTTAACTCCCTTGTAAGAGGAGCGATCCTGGATGATGTGAGTGCAGCAAGATTTTACTCTCATTAATGACACTAGTCTTAATTTCAAAGTCTTGGGAAATTTACTCACAACAGCCTATCCCAAGACTCTAGCCTAAACTAATATGTGTGTATTCTAAAAAAGAGTTGTTGATTAATTTTATTACGAGATTGATTTTAAATGTACTTTATTAATGTATTTGGAAGGGGTGTTGATGTATAAAATTTTATGAGACTCTAACTCAAACCATGCAGAAAATATGCTTTTCAATTTCAATTCAATGAATAAGATCTTATACAAGGAGAGAGTAACTATACACCTTTTCCAAAATGAACAAACAAAATACAAGTTCCAATGCACCTAAAAAAAATGCAGACAATGATACTCCAAAGTGCATGAACACTAATGTATAAAATATCAAGCAGATTAAGTAGATAATGATTTCTTTTTTCTTTTTTCTTTTAAGATGCAAACTAAACTAAATCCCAAAGGAAAACATGAATGCAGCCATGATAATCATAGTATAATAAATCAAATACCTTAATACACAAACCAACAAAAAACATGCAGTGGAGATCACTAGAAAAGTGACAAATCAGAGGTTATAAGTACTAACGCAGGCTAACAGACCAATACATTGCATCATAAGCAGTGATAATGCATTGTAAGAAAGGGTTAGACAATGTTATAATTCTTTGTTATCCACTGTAGATAGTGTTACACAGGTTTAACTCAAAACAAGAGGATCTGGGTCCAAGAAAAGTGTTTAGATCAATTTTGATTATTAAGCATGCAAACAATGGATGGGAATTCAAGAGAAGGCAAGATCAAAGAGAGGTAATTTCGGAGAAGGAAAAAATAAACCGAGAAGAAGCATTCTCCCCAAAAGAGTCATCACTTCTGCTATAGGATTTAATGTTTGGTTGGGTAAAAAGAAAACCCTCTCAGGTTCTCCTGGAAACCGAGAGTAGACCGAATAAGGGAAAGGTTATTCTAAGGATTAAGATTCTCAGTAGATCAAGATGTAAAGTGGATATTAAGAAGAAAAGAAGGATTTCCTGTGAGTCCTCACATGTAGGTCCATTGGAGTTTTCGGTGTAGCTAGGAAGCACTCTCAGATAACTCCAAATCTTGGTCCCTGCATATAAGAAAGAGAACAAAGCAACCTTCACAACATAATATCTTAATAATAAAAACTATAATAAACATCTAAATATTACTGAATCAATAAACATAAGCCAAATTCCATGCATTCAATAGTTAGAGATAAGAACTGGAAAATGAACAACAATGTATGGAAGGAAGAACAATCGATCTATATTATTAAAGGAGTTGGAGGAAAGTTACAACCATCAGATGCAGTTGAAGCAACACCCCCCCCAGCTCCTAGCTTCAAAACTCTCCCTCTCAAGTCAGATCTCAGTAGCGTAAAATTACAAGAATTACGATCCCTTTCTCAATAGCCAAGCCTCCAATATATAGGGAAGTGGAGGCTATGAAGATTCCAAAATTCCTCTTTAGTTCAAATTGGGAAAAATCTTTTGGGTGAATAATGTTTCCTCAATCAATAATGCTTTTATCTTCCTTTTAGATGCTTTTATGCTTAGGAAAAACTTTTCCCCATGCTTTATGGCTCTTTCCTGCTTTTGTATGTTTTTCTTATTTAGGAAAAAACTAAAGATGAGGATAAAGAGATCACATTTCACCATATGAGTTTCTAAAAATGAACAAGAGTGTCAAAGCTTAGTTAACTCGAGTGTTTTTTCCTCGTGACCGAGTGAGAATTTTGGTAATACAAGTTATATGAAGGGAACAACTTATTATAGACTAGGATAATTTGGTCCTCATGGTACATAACTTGTATTGTAGTCTTATATAGGCTAGAAAAAGGGGTGTATTTCAACCAATAACATAGTATTATCCTTTGAGCTGATGAGGAGGTATTTTCATGGATAACATCAACAATAATTGCAAAATCAATACATCATATTAGAGATTTGTACTATTGGAGAAAATAAATTCTATTGTTGATCCTAAATGGATCAAAACAAATGAATAGTAGTAAGAATAAATACCTTTAAATTAATTCGACCTTTAAGAAAGGTTAGAAAAAATATGAAAAACGACACAAATGTGAAAATGGGAAAAGACAACTAAGTAAAAGACGGATTTGAGAACTAAGTAAAAAAAATAGATTATTAAAAATTTAAATAAATAAATAGGGTAGGAAGGGAGAAGAGACCATGGAATGAAAAATGAAAGATCATGCCCTTTTTCCTTCCCATCACCTTGACTCTCCCCATATCTTTTTCATTTTCATTCTCAAAAGGTGTTTTGGACCAAGAGAGGAAGAGGCGTAAAGAAAGCCAATGGATGCATTGTAAATTAGAGATTGTCAAAATAGATTGAGCGAACATTTGAATTTGGTTTTCCCATTTGGGTTTCCATGGTAAAATCACTATTTATTTAGCTGTTTATTTTATTTCTAGTGAGGATTATCTTAGATGTGTTTAATATGTTTCTCTTTTTTATGTTTAATAGGGTAGTCCAATTCATTTTACATTGATTTATTAGGCATTTTTTAATTTGTAGTTTAATGTAAGTCTTAAGTCTCCACAACCATAAAAATTTAAATTAAAAAAATAATTTCCTACACTACTGTATCCAATGATATGTTACACATTCACAAGTATAAAATCATTATTATATTTCACATCAACGAAATATGGTAACTAGAATAACCAAACCCTCCATCTAGTCACTCAAACTAGATGAAGAGCTATATAAAGAGAGATGTTGTACTATTACATAGGGTTGCTCATTTCGTTTTACAAAGTTACTGACTGTTGGAGAAGGCATAACAATTTCTTTTTTTTTTCCATGGATGTCAAAGGTCAATTTTCTTTGCCTAGTTGATTCCCTAGCTACATGGCATAATCAGTTCCTCCCTAGTTTAATTAAGTCTTGTCTAGTCCATTGTACTATTATTGTAGAAATTATGGTGTGTATTTGCAACAACTCATGAAATTTTAATCTAAATCACAAGACACAAACCTAGTCTACTGCTCTGCGAAATTCAATTCACAATTTAGAACATCGTTCGTAAACAAGAAAAGAAAAAATAACACACATGCACACAGTGTTTTTCTAGGGGAAAGTAATCTACTAAAAACCCCTTTTCCTGCTTGCACTAATCAGATGAATAGAGACTGTATTACAGTTGCTAGCTCAATCTAAGCTCAACCTGCAAGTGAATAACCTCTCTCTGCTCAATGAGAAGCTCTTACCTAGAATTAGTCAATTTATGCCTCTGCTTGAGCCCCTATTTCCTTTCACAGTTCCTTAGGAAAGTAGGCCCCTATTATTTAGGAATTTCCTCCAATTGATTGCACAATTCCCAAGGTTGATCATCTAACTGCATGCAATACCTGTACACTCAAGGCTAGTTTACAACTAATGTTACACTACCTTGGAATCTCCACCATAGTTGGGGAACTTGAATTCTCTGCATGGACTAGCTATTTTGGGTTGATTGATCAGTTAACTAGATAATCATTGAGTTAGACTAAAGTCCCACTGCACAACTGACCTTCCACTATTTCCTCCAATAGTTAGAACTAGTTTAACTGAAAACAACTTGAAATAATTGACCTTGATTGATACAAATTAGCAATCACACATTCGTAACTGAACCCCAAGCCCTATAAATCAAATTTACTTATCTAACTGAGTGACAAGAGCCATGTCACACAAGTTAACTACCTCCTAGTTGTCTGTTGATGTGGAAATTCGAAGTTTCCTAATTTGACTGAGGCAAAATCAAATTGAGACTTTCTTGCTAGATTTTTCAACACTCCCTCTCAGCAAGAAATGAATTATCAACCACCCCTATCCTACACCTGTGGAATTCAAAACTCCCTCTTGACAAAGCCTTTTTCAACATGCCAGCATCTTGTTCCTCTGTTGGAATGTATTGTAGCAACATTACCTACCTCTACACATTGTCCCGTAAATGCTGATACCAAATATATATATGCTTGGATCGATCGTCAAATACAAGATTCTTAGAGAGATTAATGAACCTTTGATTATCACAATAGATCATAGTTGGATACATCATCTAACCAAAAAGTCCCACAAGTATCTTTCTCATAAAGATCGCCTCACATGCTACTTGACTTGCAGCCATGTATTCTTCTTTTGTTGAGTTGAGTGTCATAAATATTTTCTTCCTGTTGTACAAGGAAATAGTTATGAACCCAACACTGAAAATTCCACCTGATGTACTCTTTCGGTCAGATGGACTCGCCGTCCAATCTGCATCTTTGAAGCAACCCAGCTTCACTCCCTATATCTGTATGTACCATAGTCCAAACTAGGTAGTGCCTTTAGGGTACTGTAAAACATGCTTAGCTTCCTTCTAATATAATTTGGTCAGCCTAACCATAGCTTGGATTAGATGGTTTTCTACATAGCACATATATGGTCATGTGTTCACAAGATACATTAGTGAACCAACTAGTTTCCAATAAATGGTAGCATCTACTTCTTCACCTGGAGGGGCATCCTCCTTCGTCTAGTTGGTTTCTAGAAGTGTCTCTGTGGGTTTACAACTCTTCATGTGGAACCTCTATAGTATCTCATTTTCATACTTTCCTTGAGACACAAACAATTCCCCATCACCTTGCCATACTTCCAACTCGACAAAGTAGTGTATGAGACCCATGTCCTTCATTTCAAATTCCCTTGCAAGGTTCTCCTTGCAAGATATGATTAGTTGCTCATCACCAATTAAAATTAAATCATCAACATATAATACAATACTAAGATATGATAAATGTTTGCATCTGCTTCACTTTGGTGAAGCCCAAACCAATGAGATAGTTTTTGATCTAGGTGTTCCAAGCAAAGGGTGCTCGTTTGAGACCATACAACACTCACTTGAGTATGCACACATGAGACTCTCAATCAAATGTCTCAAAACCTTCTGGTTACTTAATGTATGCCTCCTCCTCAATAATACCTATTGGGCCTAAGAATTATCCTTAAAATACATCCACTTTCACTCCATTCACACATTTTCTCACCTCTATTCCACCACCATGCCACCACATCAGCTTCACTTTCATCATTAAATGGGTTACCATTGTGTTTTCCAAAATATTATTAATTCTTAGTATTTTTAAGAGAATTTATGGTTAAACTTTAGAAAATAATATCCATATACTTATACCTAACAATTATAATGAGTTTGTTGACATGTGTAGGTGCAAAGGAAGCTTATAAGGCACCCTTATGTGGCACTCTATGTTCAAATTCGAATTTGAGGAGATCGTGGACCTCATGGATAAGATCATGGACCTCATGGAGAAGATAATGGATGATAGGGTTATGTGTCACCATTGGTTGAGAGATATGTGGATTTGAAGAGGGAATACTGGATCCACATTTATGAGTTTGTTATCATAACTTTTGTATAAATAGGAGTGTTATCTCCTTCATTTGTAACTTTGGAATTTAGAATTTAGAATTGAGAAGTTAGAATTTAGAACCTTAGGATCTTATAAGTTGTAATGAGAAGTTAGAATTTGGAATCACTGTAATGGAGATTTTAGAACCTCTTGGGATGTAGAACTTGTAATTTCAATTTGCAATTGATGATAAATAAAATGGAGCTTCTTTGATCTTCTACATTTGACTTCTCTTTTGATGTGCTTGTGAATCCTTGGAATGGCCCCCATTGTTTAGCAAGTACACTTTTGTTTTGGTAAGATTTCATTTTATGTTTGTTTGTAAATTTCATTAGGTTCATATGTTTGAAATATTAACGAATGACCTTTCGTAAGAAAGTATTAATGTTTCTTTCAATGAATCTGATTTGTTTGATTTCATTAGTTTAAATAGTTTGTTGATTAAGATGATTAGAAATATTAATGAACAGTCTCCTGTAAGGGAGCTTTAATATTTCTTACACTTGTCACAATGTCTTTAGATTTCATTTTGTTAAATGACTAAATAAGTGTTGGAGATCCCAATGAAAGACCTCCTGTAAGGGAGCTTTGGCATTTCTTCACCTAGCTTAGTTTAGTTTGTCTCTAAGTCCATATATATTGGATGATCCCCAAAGTTTTAATTTCTCAGTTTGATAGTAAATGGAACTCTAATTTGCATCCGCATTTTAGACCCAACATTTTGGAGCCATTGCCAGGGAGGATAATTTAGAGATAGACTTAGGAAGTTATTTTTATTGCAATTTCTTTTTATGGACTAACTTGTGAAACCTGGTGACAACAGGATCTTCATAAAGGTGTTCAAGTTTGAGATTTTTGATTTTTCATACTTAGTTTGATTTTAAATTCAGTTTTTTATCAAACACCTCATTTCTTACTACGTCTCTGAGCACTGCTCGAACAATGGGGAGGCATTCTTATATTAAATGGCATGAAAAGAAGAGAATTACAATCATCAACTGAATACTAGAGGCTTATACCTCTGTTCTGAAATATGGCCGTAAAATGGAGGCCTCATATGGAGAAGTGGGAATCACCAATGCATCTGTGGCATTGAAAGGGGATGAAAACATCTAAAACTTGTCCAAAATAGACAAAATGAACTATCAGCCTCCTGGAAGCTCCCTACCTCGAACAACATGCTGAGAAATCCTCTCCCCCATCCTTTTTCCAATCGCTGGGCTTTATATGTGTCATTTAGGACAAAAGCTGCTTAAATCGGGGCTGTCTGGTTCAAAATAGAGGCCGGTGGAGTAGAAGGATCGGTGGGCATAACCGACCCTTAAAAATAACCTCTTTATCATTGTAGCGATAAAATACCAAAACCCAAAAAAAAAACTAAAATCTGGGAAAAACCATTTACCTGGATTTCAAATTGATTAAATCAGGCTTATATTCTTATTGGGTCCAAGCCCGATATCTCAATCGCAAGTCATGGAGGCCTAAGGCCCTGTATATCGAGGAACTTTGACGATCACCGATCGCCGATATCGGAGTTGGCCGATCGCACCCCTGATCACCGATGCCGATTACCCCGATATTGCCGACACTGATTTCACTGACTTGATCGCCCTTCGATCACCGATCTGATCTAATTAGAGATTACTGATCGGGGTTCCGCTGCACTCCTTAAGTCTGCCTCTTTGGATGTTTCGATTGTGATTTTGCCTTTTAGGTTTAAAAGTCCATTTTTAAAGGAAATTGCCTCATTACCCTAGGGAACAAAGCAACCTTCTTTCCGCGATACTTCATCATCCGGACTCGGATTGAAGTGTTGTTCGTGCCATTGGAATCAGGAGGATGAGATCTACGCTCTGGTCTTGGGTCGACTTCATTCTAAGCACTTTGATTTTGGAGATTTTTCATGCCATTGTATCTGAAGATCTGCCTGGATCAATCCTACCCATTGAGGAGATTTTGGACAGCCAAAAGCTTTTCATTAGTCAATTAGCAAGTGAGGAAAATGTTCCCTCACCTTTTCCTTCTCCAACCATCTG
Organism: Pinus tabuliformis; assembly: GCA_031772625.1. Classification (NCBI taxonomy): domain Eukaryota; kingdom Viridiplantae; phylum Streptophyta; class Pinopsida; order Pinales; family Pinaceae; genus Pinus; species Pinus tabuliformis. Next base: position 1,117,731,380 of record CM062817.1, read on the forward strand.
GACTTGCTGGGGTGCATTCCCTTGAAACCAACTTGAAGGTATTCGACATCTCCTCGTCGTGAAGTCCTAATCCTTCTGTCAAGGATGATGTCTTCAGGCAACTCATCGAGATATTCTGGTGCAAAATCATCAACTGTAGGAACTGTGCCCACCTCATCAGTGTCCATGATTGAAGGTGGTTCATAAAGCTTTAGGTTCTCCACATTCACTACTAAGTACATCTGCATATATACTGGCAAGTCAAGACAAAAGGCATTGTTCCCAATCTTCTCCAAAATGGTAAATGGTCCATACCGTATTGGTCGCAACTTCTTTCCTTCTCCCTTCATCCTTTCTTTGCTGATGTGGAACCACACTTTGTCACCCACTTGGAATTGATGGTCGACTCGATGTTTATCATGTCGAGCCTTGTAATGGGCTTGAATTTTCTCCAACTGCTCTTGCATTGATTGGTGAATCAATTGGATTCGCTGAATGACCTACTAAGCTTTGTCCTTATCATTACGTCCACTGGACCCATCTTCCATTCCAAAGACCATATCAAAAGGGTCCTTTGGTAGGTAACCAAAACATGTCTTAAATGGTGAACGTTGTGTAGATGAATGCACTGCTCGGTTGTAGGAATGTTGTACATATGGGAGATGTTCATCCCATAACTTGGGATGTTTCCCACAATAGCCTCGTAATAATTGTACCACGGTATGGTTTACAACCCCTGTCTTTCCGTCAGTCTGCGGGTGAAATGCCGTGTTTCTTTTCAATTTGGTGTCCATCATCCTCCACAAACTGGTCCAAAACTCCCCAAGAAAGCGAGAGTCCCGATCTGACACAATCAATGTGGGTAATCCAAAGTGACCCAAACATGCTGAAAGAAAAGAGAAGCAGTCTGCTCTGTAGTAATCTGCTTTTTACAAGGCATAAGAATACACATCTTGCTAAAAACAAAATCTTTGTACATGACATAAAGTCTTTTCGACACCAAAGTGTCCAGACACAAGAGAGGCGTGGGCCTCTCAAATTACATGTACTCTTTCCCCTGTGGTAATATACAATTTACCAAGGTGATACAACAGTTTCCCCTGCAAGTGATAGTTTTCCACCTGTGAACCATGGGTTAGTTTTGCATAAACCTCCTTAAAGTCATCATCGTTAGCATATTGTTCAGCATAACTTTCAAAACCCATATCATATCGACCACTTTATTGCTAGTGCCCTTCTTATACTTTATTACCAAATGAAATTGTTGAAGAAAACCCATCCACTTGAAATGACGAGATTGTTGCAACTTGGTCTGCGACTGAAGGTACTGCAACGACTGATGATCTGTATAGATGATGGTATCCTTTCCCATCAGGTAGTGTTTCCTCTTTTTCACACTCTGCACCAAGGCATAAAGCTCCTTGTCATAAGTGGGATAGTTTATCACAACTTGAGAAAAATTCTCAGAATGGTAAAAAATTGGCTTCTTTTGCTGCATCAGTACAACTCCCATGGCATAACTGCTGGCATTGGTTTCGATCTTGAATGGTTGTTGGAGATCGGGTAAGGCTAAGATCGGTGTGGTAATGATCTTTTCCTTCAATGTTTCGAAGGACTTTTTCTATCTTCCTCCCCATTGGAAGACCTGTTTTACACTTGTCAATGTGTGCAAAGGTGCCGCAATAACAGAGAAATTAGCAATAAATCTCCTCCAATACTGGAATGCACCCAAAAAGCTACAGACCTCGGTTACACTAGTAGGCTTAGGTCAATTTAAAATTGTTTCAACATTAGAGGGATCAATTTTTAACTGAACGTGGCCAACAATGTGACCTAGGTAACCCAAAGAGGTTTTCCCAAACTCACACTTTGACAATTTTACAAAGATTTTTCCTTTTTTCAATACATCAAGCACTTTCTTTACATGACACACATGCTCAGCCTAGCTCTTACTAAATAAAAATATATCATCTAAATATACAAGAACAAATTCATCAATGAAAGGCCGAAAGAGATCATTCATAACCCTCATAAATGTGGTTGGAGCGTTGCAAAGCCTGAGTGGCATCACCATCCATTCAAACAACCCCTGTTTGGTCTTGAAGGCGGTTTTCCACACATCCTGCTCTGCGATTTGGACCTGGTGGTAGCCGCTGTGCAAATCCAACTTGGTGAAATAAACAACATTCTTTAATTGATCCAATAAATCATCTATGCGAGGAAGGGGATAGTGATTTTTCACCGTGATCTTGTTTAGCGCACGGTAATCCACGCACATCCTCTAGGTGTCATCTTTCTTTGGGACTAAGACAATTGATGAGACACATGGAGAGGTGCTCAGCCTGATGACCCCTTGGTCCAGCAATTCTTGCACTTGTTTCTTGATTTCTTCCATCTCAATAGTCGACATCCTGTACATGCCAATATTTGGCGGAGGAGCATCATGCTGCAGATGGATTTCATGTTGGATTTCCCTCTTCGAAGGTAATCCCTTCCGTTCCTGAAATAGCTCATCATAATTAGAAATTAACTCAGCTCATTCCTTTTTATGTTCCTGATCGCAGCCCTGGAAAGCATCAATGAATTTTGCCTCTTTTTCCCTTACAACCATAAGCATGCATCCTTTACTGGAATTCACCAGTCTTTTCATTTGTCTAGCACTTACAAGGCTGGCATTGATTTTATTTTGATGAGCCCTTACTATATATTCTACCTCATCTTTTGTGATATGGTATTTGTTTTCATGACGGAAAAACACTACCTTTCTATCATATAGATGTGGGCTCCCTAACACCATGCCACATATATCCAATGGTATTACATCCATTTCTACTTCGTCTATTAGCTTAGAAGCGATCACAAATTTGACTTTACACTGTTGTGTTACATCCAGTTTTGCTTTATCATGTATCCATCCCAGCGGGTAAGGTCTCAGGTGTGGTTTTGTTTCTAAGCCGATTTTTTTTACTAGGGATTCTGCAATTAAGTTTGCTTGGGAGCTAGTATCAAACAAAGTTTCAACTTTAGTGTGATTTACAACAACTCTGATATGAAATAGTTCAATTCTTTTTTGGTCATTAGAAAGGGACTCATTTATAGAACTGGTGCCTTCATGCGATTTAGAATTAACATGAGGTGTAAGAGTACCTTTTGTTCCTGCTGCTGTGATCAACGCTTCATCTCCCAAATCTGATCCAAGGTCTTGCTGCGCTGCTGCCATTGTCTTCTGCTTCCCTTTTCCTCCATACTTCTTTGGACGCTTTTCTGGGTGCTGCTTCCAACAGTGATCATCATCATGGCCTTCCTTCTTGCAGTGATTGCAATAAGGCCGCTCTCCTTCTTTGGCTGCTGCTGTTTTCTTCTCCTTCCCTTTCCATTTCACTTTGGATTTTCCATTGGGAGGTTTGAACGGTGGCTTTCTGGACTGATCATCTCTTTCATTTTTGCCCCTGTTCTCAATATGAATTGCTTTTACGCTAGCTGAATCAATAGTGGTTGGTTCAAACAACAACAATGAATGTCTAATATAACTATGCAATGAGCCAATATACTTAGTTACAACTTCAGGTGCATCAAGTGCAATACCCAAATTCAGTGCTTGCTTTCTAAATTCTTCTGTAAAATTTTAAACATCATGCCCTTTGCCTTGCCTTAAATATTGCCAATTCATCAAAGCTTTTTGCTTGTATCCTAAGGGATAAAACTGTTCCTTTAACGAAGAAATAAAATCAGGCCATGAGGAAAAGAGTTTACCTACATTCTTACTGCTCTTCAATTTGCTCTCCCACCAAACGAGAGCGGTGCTGCTCAGCTGTAGAGAGGCCAGTTGGATCTTTACTTCGTCCTCCATGATCTGCTGAATCCTGTAGTAGACCTCAATCTGCCTAATCCAATTATTAAGCTTCTCTACATTACTTTCAGCATTAAACATAGGAAGATCAAATTTAACATCTAATTTAAATAAGGGTTTCTTAGATGCATCCTTTGAATTTATATGATTATGGTGGTGAGAGGAAGGAGAACCTTCACTCCTAGAAGGAGAAGGAGGGGGTTCTTCTCCACAATTCCCATGTGCTGAACCTATCCTTCTGGGTTTCTCTCTTCTGCTTTCTCCAGCCTTAAAACCAGCTGACTAATATTCTTTGCCATTGAATAGAAGGTATTTCTGAAATTATGCTCCTCTTCAAGATGAGCCTCGTCTTCTGCCATGTTTCTCCTTCAAGGTGCACATCCTACTTCTGGATCGAAAGGTTCTAGTTCCCCTTCACCTCTTTGAAACCTGTTTCTTGTTAGCATACAAACATGCAGTTTACATATAAAAAGCCTTGCTCTAATACCACTTGATCCATGGATGCTTTCACTTATAGATGTATGAAAAGAATCACATGTGAAAATTGCATCTTGACACTGAAATTTAACATGCACACAAGAACAGAAGAAGAAGAAACTCATAAAAACATGAAGGAAGACACAAAGACTTGATAACAGAGTTCGTCCAACTCAGACTACGTCTCCGGGCCCTGCTCGAACAATGGGGATGTAGGTTTTAACCCCGTATAAAAAATTACCTGCATACGAATTCTGAGACACAGAAAATAAACAATGCGAGAGCATAACACATAAAACACATATACACAGAGATTTCCCATGGATCCCAAAACCGAGACTACTAGCTTAATTTTTTTCATTATGTTCCTTTCAATGTTACAATACATATTTATACATGCTAAAGCATCCAATACCATGGACCAAAAACCATCGTGTTCAAAACCATGGACCGAAAAACCATCGCGTCCAAAAAATATGTGTGAAAATCATGCACAAAACCATAGGTGGGTTCGCCCAACCTAACATAGGGTCCAAAACCAAAATTTTCTGGGGCGCTGCCCCGGACCCCATAAAGTGGGGTTACGGGTGCACCTCAAACCCCTGTGACCTCCCCCCCTCTAACCCTTGGTTAACTATGTGGGCTAGTCGTGGAAAGCATATAACACAACCCAACACTCTCCCACTTGTTTTGTTTCCACAGGGGGCCACAGGAGAGCTTAGTCATTTTTCTAGCCTTGAAATGCCCATTGTCTCTCTACACTAAGAGAAATTCTCAGAGCTCACAGATTTTGTCAATGCATCTACAATATTCTTCAAAGTGTCCACCTTTACCAGCAACACCCTTTTGTCTTCTATCATATCCCTCACAAAGTGATACTGAACATCAATGTGCTTTGTCTTTGAATGGTATGCAGGGTTCTTTGCCAAGAAAATTGCACTTTAGCTATCACAGTCTATCCTTATAGCTTCCTATACTAACCCCATACTTGAACACAATCTCTACAACCAAACTGCTTCCTTGCTTGCATGAGTGGCTGCCATGTATTCTGCCTCTGTAGTTGATAGTGCCATTACAGATTGTTTCTTACTCATCCAACTGACTGCACCTCCAAATAGGTTAAACACATACCAACTTGTAGATATTCTCTGATCCAGATCTCTAGCCCAGTCTGCATCAACAAAGCCATGAATATCCAACACTCTGTGCAATCCTTGTCTTCCTTGGTAGCACAAACCATAATCACTAGTGCCACGCAAATACTTGAAAACTTGTTTCACTACTTTCCAGTGCTCCTTCCCTGGTTTTGACATAAACCTGCTTAATACTCCCACTGCATGTGCAATGTCTGGTCTAGTACAGACCATTGCATACATCAGGCTACCGACTGCACTTGCATATGGAACATGGGACATGTCCTCTTCCTCTTCTTGTGTCTTGGGACACTGTTTAGCAGATAACCTCACACCTACAGGAATAGGAACCTTCACCGGTTTACTATCCTGCATATTAAACCTTTGCAATATTGTCTTGACATACTTCCTCTAGTTTAACCAGAGCTTCCTCTTTGTTCGATCTCTTTTAATTTCCATGCCAAAAATATAGTTTGCAGCACCAAGATCTTTCATGTTGAATTTTGAGGACAATTGGGTCCTGAAATCCTAGATAATTTCTTTGTCATTTCCAACCAACAACATATCATCCACATACAAGACCAGATAAATAGCACGGTCACCAATTAATTTAAAATACACACAGTGATCTGCTTTGCTTCTGGTGAAGCCAAGTCCCCGTATAAATGTATCAAATTTCTGATACCACATCCTTGGTGACTGTTTTAACCCATACAAAGACTTCTTTAACTTGCATACCAGTTCTTTCTTACCCTTCACTGCAAAGCCTTCAGGTTGCTTCATGTAGATTTCCTCTTCCAGATCCTCGTGAAGAAATGCTGTCTTCACATCCATCTGTTCTACCTGAAAATCAAAAGTAGCAGAAACAGATAAAAGTAATCTAATAGAAGTTACCTTGGCAACAGGAGAAAAAATATCACCAAAATCAATTCCAGGTACCTAGGAATAACCTTTTGCTACCAACCGAGATTTGTATTTCTCCACTTTTCCTTCTACATTTGTCTTCTTTTTGAACACCCATTTGCTGCCAATGGGTTTCCTTCCAGCCGACAACTCCACCAGATCCCAAGCCTCATTTTTGTGCGAAGATGCCATTTCATCAACCATGGCCTCTTTCCAAAGTTTTCCATCCTCTGAATCCACTGCTTCCCTCACAGTTCTGGGATCATCATCAGTAACAGACAAAGAAAAGTTTGAATAGAAAGCAGATGGAATATACCTTTTAGGCTGCCTTCTTTCTTGAACTGATCTTCTCACAGTCGGAGTTTGTGGCTCTTCTTCTTCTGATTCCTCGTCTGCTGTAGAGTCTAATTCTTCCTCCTTTAGCTCAAACTCTATCTTCTCAGGTTCCTTTGGTTGGACTTCATGTTTAATAACATCCTTCACCTCTCTAAACACCACATCTCGGCTATACACAACCTTCCTTGTTACTAGGTTCCAAATCTTATAACCCTTTAAACCATCCTTATACCCAATAAAGATGCACTTTTCAGATTTACTGTCCAACTTGGTTCTTTTCACCTTTGGAACATGTACATATGCATCACATCCAAATACCCTTAGATGTGAAAGAGAGGGTTTCTTACCAGTCCATACCTCTTGTGGAGTCTTATCCTCCAACGCTGATGAAGGTGACCTGTTGACCAGGTAACATGCAGTATCCACCGCCTCTGCCCAGAATTTCGGTCCTAACCCAGCACCACTGAGCATGCTTCTTGCCCTTTCCATCAACATCTTGTTCATTCTTTCTGCAACTCCATTTTGTTGGGGTGTATATGGAGTAGTCTTCTGCCGTGATATACCACACTTCTTACATAATTCTTCAAATTCCTTATTGCAAAACTCTCCACCATTATCTATTCTCAGCACCTTTATCTTCTTCTTTGTCTGGTTTTCCACCAGAGCCTTAAATTCTTTAAACCTGTCAAAGACTTCAGATTTCTTCTTAAGGAAATATATCCATGTATTCCTTGAGAAGTCATCTATAAATGATACATAGTACACAGACTTACCTAGTGATGGAACATTCAAAGACCCAAACACATCACTGTGCACAAGCTCTAATATTTGTTTCACCCTCTTACCACCAGATGGGAAACTCACTCGATTCTGCTTCCCATATACACAATTTTCACAGAAATCAAAATCCAAAGAGCTATTACTCATACCTTCTACCATACCTTTACCATGAAGTATTCAAAGGCCCTTTTCTCCAATATGTCCAAGCCTTTCACCATGGTCTTCTCTCCAAAGACCACTAGATTTTCTGCTCCACTTTCAGGAACCACAGAACTATTGCACCCATCAATAAAAATGCTACCTTGCAGCTTGTACAGAGCTCCAATCCAAACTCCCCGCATCAATACCAGTGCTCCCTGAACCATTTTGCAGGTATCCTTCTCGAACATTGTTTTTACACCTGCATCATCCAGCTTGCTTACAGAAATCAAATTTCTGGCTAATGCAGGAATATGTAGAACACCTGGAAGCATTCTAACCCTTCCACCTTGTAACTTCAACTTTACTTTTCCGCGACCAACGATTCTAGTCTTCCTGTCATCCCCCAAGAAGACATCACCACCATCATATTTCTCATACTCGTAGAACCACTCTCTATGGGGAGTGAAGTGAAAGGATGCACTTGAGTCAATCAACCATGCCTCATGATCTACATGTGTACTTAAAGAAGCCAAGTACACATCCCCGCCTTCATCTAAGGTGGTTTTTGCCTCTACAGAAGGAGCCTCATCAGATCCCTTTCCTTTGTCAGGAGCTTTAGATTTACAGTCCATTTTGAAGTGGCCTTCCTTTCCACATTTATGGCACACCACCTTTACAGGTTTTCCTAGAGATTTATATCTCCCTCTAGATTTAGATATCCCACTCGATGACTTATTTTTGTTTTTGTTCTGGGACCATCCTCATATAGACAAGGCATCACCATTCTAGCTCTCCATATTTTTTCGTCTCATCTCCTCCGTTAGCAAGGATGAGACTATTTCATCAAACTGCAAGGCAGTTGCATTGCTACCTATTGAAATAACTAGACTATCCCACGAATCTGGTAGAGAACACAACAAACTAACGCACTTATCATCATCTGAAATTTTAATATCAACAGATGCTAACTAACTTACCACAGTATTAAATGCGTTCAGATGCTCTGTCACCGAGTCTCCATCTTTCATCCTCAAGTTATACAGCTTTTTCCGCAGGAACAATTTATTCACCAGAGACTTAGATTGGTACAAAGTCCCTAACTTATCCCACAAATCCTTCACCGTACCTTCCCTTGATACATTCAACAATACTAAATCTGAGACACACAATCATATTGTGCTCTTTTCCTTCCGATACAACTTCTTCCATTCTTCATCGGACACTCCCGTTGGTTTAGTACCGGGATCTACTACGATCCACTGATCTTTATCCACCAACAGATCCTCCATCTTGAGTTTCCACAACTCAAAACTCTGACCATTAAATTTCTCAATCTCTATCTTTCCACTGCTCGCCATATTCTTTCACCACCAAAATCGATCTCGCAGATCTCCCATTGAATAGGGTCTACCACAGGCTCGAGCAAAACCCCTCAGCAACAAAGGCATCCCCTTGAAGCCAAAATAGCTCTGATACCAAATGTAGGTTTTAACTTCGTACAAAAAATTACCTGCATACGAATTCTAAGACACAGAAAATAAACAATGCGAGAGAATAACACATAAAATACATATACACAGAGATTTTCCCCTAGATCCCAAAACTGGGACTACCAGCTTGATTTTTTCATTATGTTCCTTTCAATGTTACAATACATATTTATACATGTCGAAGCATCCAATTCCATGGACCAAAAACCATCGCGTCCAAAACCATGGACCGAAAAACCACCACGTCCAAAAAACATGTGCGAAAATGATGCATAAAACCATAGGTGGGTTCACCCAACCTAACATAGGGTCCAAAACCAAAATTTTCCGGGGCGCTGCCCCGGACCTCATAAAGTGGGGTTATGGGTACACCTCAAACCCCTGTGAAAGAATATAACACAACCCAACAGGGGAGGCCTTCTTATATTAAATGGCATGAAAAGAAGAGAATTACACTCATCAGCTAAATACTAGAGGCTTATACCTTTGTTATGAAATATGGCCATAAAATGGAGGCCTAAGATGGAGAAGTGGGCATCACCAATGCGTCCGTGGCATTGAAAGGGGCTCAAAACATCTAATACTTGTCCAAAATAGACAAAATGCATTATCGGCCTCCTGGAAGCTCCTTGCCTCGAACAACGTGCTGAGGAATCCTCTCCCCTGTCCTTTTTCCAATCGTTGGGCTTTATATGTGTCATTTAGGACAAAAGCTGCTTAAATCGGGGCTGTCTGGTTCAAAATAGAGGCTGGTGGAGTAGAAGGATCGGTGGGCATAACCGACCCTTAAAAATAGCCTCTTTATCATTGTAGTGATAAAATACCAAAAACCCCGAAAAAACACTAAAATCCGGCAAAAAACCATTTACCCAGATTTCAAATTTATTAATTCGAGCTTATATTCTTATTGGGTCCGAGCTCGATATCGCAATCGCAAGTCACAGAGGCCCAAGGCCCTATATATCGGGGAACTTTGATGACCATCGATCACCAATATCGGTGTTGACCAATCACACCCCTGATCGCCGATGTCGATTACCCCGATATCATCGACACTGATTTCACTAACCTGATCGCCCTCCAATCGCCGATCCGATCCAATCAAGGATCGCTGATCGGGGTTCCGCTGCGCTCCTTAAGTCTTCCCCTTTGGATGTGCCGATTTTGATTTTTCCTTTTAGGTTTAAAAGTCCATTTTTAAAGGAAAATGCCTCATTATCCCAGGGAACAAAGCAACCTTCTTTTAGCGATAACTTCATCATCCGGACTCGGATTGAAGTGCCATTCGCGTTGTTGGAATCAGGACAATGAGATATACGCTCTGGTCCTGGTTGACTTCATTATGAGCACTTTGATTTTGAATCTTTTTCAGGCCATTGTATCTGAAGATCCACCTGGATCATCAAGTGCTCTCAGCACAACACATTGGTAGACTTTGGAAGCGAACTTGGAAGACGGATTTATTGAACATTTGGAGTATTAACTTATTTTGGCGTTAAAATTAAAACTTATTCTTGTTGTATGATTTTATGTAACGTACTAATCTGCATGATCCAGGTGACTCCAGAGAGAGACACAAGACAAAGAGGACTCAAAAATAAAAGTGCTCAGAATGACTTCGACCTAGGACCAGATTGAAGAACTCATTGTCTTGATCGTGGAGGTGTGAACGGTTCATCAAACCGAGCTTGTATGCGAAAGATAGAGCTCTTCAAAGTTTGATATGATAGGGGAAAGTGGGGCCCATAGTGTGCCACATGGCATCCCAGTAAGCAGTTGGGACCCACATGGCCGCCCATCAGCCATTGAAACTTGGCATTCTTTCATTTGTCTCCTAAACCTGCATAAGAGACAAAATCATTTTTAAAAATATGGTTATAACCATTATGGTTATTAAATGGTCATAAAACAAATCGAAATCGCCCCTCTAACAAAACAAATCCATATATATATATATATATATGTATTTTCGGGTCGGCGGCTATAACCCCCACCGAACCATTTAAACAAACAAATTGCAACAATATAATATTCGGGATCGGGCAACCATAACCTTCGCCAAACCCTCCACAACCTCTGCATATATATATATATATATATATATATATATATATATATATATATATATATATATATATATTGTTAAAACATTGTATATGGGGCTGGGCGGGCCACCGACGGTGGACCCGACCCACACCCTATCGCCTTGCGCCGATATACATGTGCGATAACAAATTGCAAATATATATAAATCGGCAAAATCCGGATAAAGGTGTCAATACCACCACAATTGCCGATCGCTGATATATATATCGGCGCAACCACCAGTCATTGTGCCGATACATGCGCCAACAATAATGCCGATCGCTGATTTTGGGAAAAATGCCGATAATGTAGAATGCGGGGTTTAAGGGGCAGGCCGCCCAATGCAGAATCAACCCCGATCAATGCGTCATTTTGGTTTATAAAACTATATATGGAGGGGAGAGATTTGATCCCCTCACCTCTCCTCAACCATATGCGTTACTTGCCATTACACCAACTGACTCCTTGGGTAATCAACCCAGTAAAGTTATTTAAATAGTCATTTTTCTGCCATAGCAGAAGGAGAGAGACTGCAGGCACAGATTTCGAGGTAGAATCCGGGAACGGATTTTGAGGTGGTGAATTAATTAATAATTTAATGCAGGAACCATGATTTTTGTAGGAGGGCAAAATTCTCACTTTGTCAAAATTTGACAAATTTTATATGGTTTTTACACCTCTCATCGCCATGAACGCAATGGTGTTGTTCATTTCTTCATCAAAGGTCTGCATTTTTTGGCCATTTCCAGATTTCACGTGGAACCATGATTTCAGCAAAAACAGGGAGCGGAACCATGAGCCATGAAATTTTCCCAAGGGGGTAAAATCTTGACATTTCAGAATATAGTCAAGTTTATACTTGTTTTTCATGGTTTTCCGCAGGGATCGTAATGGCGAGATCAGATTCACCATATGAGTTTTATATTTCCAGTCCATCCATGGAATAGAATCTTTGAGGAATCTTGGGGAATCTAAAAGATTCCTTGAGCCCAGAATTCTCAACTTCTCAGAATTCAGATTTTGGACAGTAGATTCAGCACTACTTGACACCAAAAATCTGATGGTGTCTTAAGATTTCTTATTCTCTCATTTCTTCTTCTAGTCATTTTTCTAAGTGACAATTTAGATGTCCACATTCATGTGCGAGCAGCCATCTTCATATGATCGATGCCTTGAGATCGATGGTCCGAGCAACTTCAACAGTGTGACATCCACTTCTTTAGATGGCATTTGGTTGTGAGGTATATGATGTGTGCATTTACTTCTTCTTTTTGCATTATGTTGCATAGATCCTCGATTGATGTTGATGCAGGATCTTGTTTATTACATGTTGTCATGATTCCTTGCTTGATTTGATACGGAATCTTCTATGTGATGTACTTGTTGTCATAACTCATCATGTTATTATTTGAGATCCCTTGTTGTATGTTGCTGGTATACTCTTGTTGTCATCATGCTTGTGTTTTGCATTGAGATAGGTTTTGTGCCATGTTTGTGGGATGCTCACCATGCATGTTTTTGTGCCATACTGACAAGAGTCTTTTGATTGAGAGTTCTAGTTGTGGAACATCTCTTAGAGCCACTCCCACGTGAGGGAATTTTTCCTTGTACAATAACGACATCATCTCGTGTGTACATCACCATTATTGACAGCACTTAATGCAGTGGCCTACACCATCTTGACATCGGGGCCTGGAGACGTAGTCCCTCCTGGACGAACTCCGTTATCAACGGCTTATGTTTTCATGTGTTGATGATTGTCTTGTTCCTCTTCTTTTCCGCATGCAGATGTATTCATTAATGTTCTTTTAAAATGCAATTTAACACATCACAAAAGTAAAAGGTCTTACAAGGGTCCTTCGTCACACCTAGACCTGGATCAAGTGGTATCAGAGTGGTCTTTGCGTTGATGTGAATTGCAGTGTGAACAATGACAGAGGATGAAAGAGCAATGTATAAGACCATGCTTAACATTTCCAAGAAAGTGGAAATCCTGTATGAAACTCTATAGAAAGAGAGAGAGGAAAAGAAGCGATTGCAGCTTTAGTTGAAAGTCACAGAAGAGGCCATGGAAGAATTGAAGGAAAACAAACATAATCTTCAAACAAAGAACGATGAATTGAAGACACTTCTACATGAAGAGAAAGAGGAAAAACAAAGTTTGCTGTGACAGTTGCAAGCAAAGGATGAGGCCTTGGAAAAGCTACAGCATGACCTATGTGAGGTAAAAAGTAGTTCCCCATCTTCATGTATGTTTCCTGATGATGATTTCACTGTGTTTGAAAATCATACCACAAGAATTGGCTCCAAACTGTTGAAGAGAATGGGGTATGAAGGAAAAGGCTTGGGCGTTAATGGCAAAGGCATTGTCAATCCCATCAAAGTAGAGGAATTACCCCGTCAGGCAGGACTTGGGTATGTCAGGAAAGAAGTTGGGGAATGCGCTGAGACATTTAGCGAACCACCAATGACGGATGATGAGAAACCCTCATCAGTTCTTTCCAAATCGAAAGGGAAGGTAAAAGATGTTGATTTCCTTTCGATTTCATCTTCTCATAGTATGATGTTCATTAGAGATTTGGAGATCCCAATTACAGGGACAAACATGAGGCTCCTTACAAGAATGAGGCACGAGGAGAAAGAAGAACTTGGTGCTAATAACCAAGGCATAACTCCACCTTTGGAGGTTGTGCATGAACATCCATTTGCAGGCTCGAGATACACTAAAGGAGAGTGCTCGAAGGTGTTAGATTCGATTGAGACATCATCGAGGAAAGAGAATGATGGGAAAACATCCCCATCATCCCATGGCAGTTTCCATTGCAGGGAGAGAGCTGAGGCAAACTCTCATCTCCATACTGACATCAGAGAAGACAAGGGAAGGTATAACCATTTTTGATCTTCGAATGTTCATTTTGATTATGATCATGTTTTTAGTAGTGAACAAAGAACAAGGCATCAAAAAATATGTACTTTTTGTGGTTTACCTAACCATACCTTTTCCAAGTGTTGGAAAAGAATGGCAGCACTCATGAGGCATGAAAGACCCTCTCAACAACATGAAAAGACACTTGTTAAGTATGGAGGAAGAAAGCCTACTACAGTCATTGCGACAGAAATGGCCATCAAAGAGCCACTTGTTGGAGGCTCCATCCAGAGCAGCGCCTTAAAGACAAAGCGTCGGTGTGTGGACTAGGAAGAGCAGTTGTTCGACAAGAAAAACCGCCACAAGGAGGTGACCCATTCACATTGATAAGTAAAAAATGGTTTCTAGACATGTTGTCGTTTCATGGTCATTCTTTTGTAAACCATTTGTTGCATTTTAAAGTGTAAAAGTGATGATGTGTTTTCCATCCCTTGGTCAGTAATAATGATGTCTGGTCATGTTTGAGTCATATTTGGAGTTGTATGTTAGACTCTTAAAGTGATGTTATGTTTCCATCACTTGTCGAAACAATAGTGTTTGGCCTTATGTATGTAAATCATATGTTGCAGTGATGATGTGTTTTCCATCACTTTTTGAAGAAACAATGATATGTGGCCTTGTTGTCATAGCTGGAGTATTACGTCCATCTTGTTGTAAACTTGACCACCAAGTATGTGTTATAAACTCGTTGTGAGTATGGGACGTTGGGTCATTAGTTGGTCATGTCATTCAAAGCATGTAATTTTCAAAACAATGTACTACAAGTTGCAGAAGTAGTAGGTGTTGATTCATCGTTTAAGGCTCCAAAGAACAAAGGTGAAGGAGATGGAAGCAAGACCTTTTCAGGATGCTTGTGATGCAGACAGGGTACAGAGAAAGTTGTAGATTATTTTTTCATGGATTTGGAGGACCAAAAGCTCCTCAGTGGGGAGGATTGATCCAGGTGGCTTCAGAGAGAGACACAAGACAAAGAGGGCTAAAAAATCAAAGCACTCATAATGACTTCAACCCAAGACCAGATCGAAGAACTCGTCGTCCTGATCGTGGAGGTGCGAATGGTTCATCAAACCGAGCTCGTATGCGAAAGATAGAGCTATTCAAAGTTTGATATGATAGGGGAAAGTGGGGCCCACAATGTGCCACATGGCATCCCAGTAAGCAGGTGGGACCCACATGGTAGCCCATCAGCCATTGACACTTGGCGTTCTTTCATTTGTCTCCTAAACTTGCATAAGAGACAAAATCATTTTTAAAAAGATGGTTATAACCATTATGGTTATTAAATGGTCATAAAACAAATCGCAATCGCCCCTTTAACAAATAGAAATCCATATATATATGTATCTCAGGGCAGCGGCCATAACCTCCACCAAACCCTCCACAACCTCCGCATATATATATATATATATATATATATATATATATATATATATATATATATATATAGATATTGTTAAAACATTGTGTATGGGGCTGGGCGGGCCACCGACGGTGGACTTGACCCACACCCTATCGCCTCGCACCGATATACATGTGCGATAACAAATCGACGATATATATAAATCGGCGAAATCCCGATAAAGGCGCCAATACCTCCACAATTGCCGATCGGTGATATATATATATCGACGCAACCACCAGTCATCGTGCCGATACATGCGCCAACAATAATGTCGATCGTCGATTTTGGGAAAAACACCGATAATATAGAATGCGGGGTTTAAGGGAGGGCCGCCCAATGCAGACCCAACCCCCATCAATGTGTCATTTTGGTGTATAAAACTATATATGAAGGGGCAGGATTTGATCCCCTGACCTCTTCTCAACCATATGCCTTACTTGCCATTACACCAACCGACTCCATGGGTAATCCACCTAGTAAAGTTATTTAAAAAGCCATTTTTCTGCCATAGTGGGAGGAGAGAGACTGTAGGCACATATTTCGAGGCAGAATGCGGGCATGGATTTCAAGGCAATGAATTAATTAATATTTTAATGTAGGAACCATGAATTTTGCAGGAGGGCAAAATTCTCACTTTGTCAGAATTTGACAAATTTTATATGGTTTTTACACCTCTCATCACCACAAACGCAATGGTACTATTCATTTCTTCATCAGAGGTCTGCATTTTTCGGCCATTTCCAGAATGCACATGGAACCATGATTTCAGCAAAAACAGGGAGCAGAACCATGAGCCATAAAATTTTCCCGAGGTAAAATTTTGACATTTCAGAATATAGTCAAGTTTATACTTGTTTTTCATGATTTTCTGCAGGGATCGTAATGGTGAGATCAGATTCGCCATATGAGTTGCAGATTTCCAGTCCATCCATGGAACAAAATCTTTGAGGAATCTCGAGGGAATCTAAAAGATTCCTTGAGCCCAGAATTCTCAACTTCTCAGAATTTGGATTTTGGACAGTCTATTTAGCACTACTCGATGCCACAATACTGATGGTGTCTTAAGATTTTTTATTCTCTCATTTCTTCTTCTAGTCAATTTTCTAAGTGCTCGTTCGGATGTCCACATTCATGTGCGAGCAACCATCTTCATACAATTGATGCCTTGAGATCGATGGTCTGAGCAGCTTCAGTAGTGTGACATCCACTTCTTCAGATGGCCCTTGGTTGTGAGGTATATGATGTGTTCATGTACTTCTTCTTTCTGCATTATGTTGCACAGATCCTTGATTGATGTTGATGCAGGATCTTGTTTATTACATGTTGTCATGATTCCTTGCTTGATTTGATGTGGAATCTTCTATGTGATGTACTTGTTGTCATAACTCATCATGTTATGCTTTGAGATCCCTTGTTGTATGTTGCTGGGATACTCTTGTTGTCGTCATGCATGTGTTTTGCATTGAGATCCCTTTTGTGCCATGTTGGTGGGATGCTCACCATGCATGTTTTTGTGTCATACTGATAGGAGTCTTTTGATTGAGAGTTCTAGTTGTGGAACATCTCTTAGAGCCACTCCTGCATGAGGGCATTTTTCCTTGTATGATCGTGACATCATCTCTTGTGTACATCACCATTATTGATAGCACTTAATGCAGTGGCCTACACCATCTTGACACCGGGGCCCGGAGATGTAGTCCCTCCTAGACGAACTCTGTTATCAACGACTTATGTTTTCATGTGTTGATGATTGTCTTGTTCCTCTTCTTTTCCGCATGCAGATGTATTCATTAATGTTCTTTTAAAATGCAATTTAACACATCACGAAAGTAAAAGGTCTTGGAAGGGTCCTTCGTCACACCCGGACCTGGATCACTGCAGGACACAACAAATCACTAATGCCAAGCTTTTTGCCATGCACATTCCAGGAGCCATCTAACACAAACATGAAGTAATTTCTTTTTCATTGGTATTTATTAAAAATAGACTATTATCAACATCATGAATTGGACAAAAATTACCCTTTTGATTTTCCTTAATCTGTTTCATTTTGGCATACAATTTTTTGCATAAGAATCAGGAAGGGAATGGCTATTTCTTCTTGAACACACTTATGTTCTTTATGCCAAGTTTTTTTTGCAAGTTTTGGGTGATCAACTAATCATTAAGGAGACTAAATTGTGATGGCGATTGGTCTTCAAAAGACTAATTTCATGAGAAATTCTAAACAACAAGTCCATGATCATAAAATGAAATTTCCAGAAAATTACAAGTTCTTGCAACTTCCTGTAATAGCTTAATGGTTTCACATGTTGCACGAGAGATTAGAAAATTTGAAGATCTGAGGGTTGTTCCTAAATGTCCAAGGATGGTGCAATACCTATCCATTCTTGAATTTGAAGTCTACAGGTGGCTAGTCAACGCTGGTCAAACTCAGCTATTTTAGTAGAAATCCCAGAATTAATGAGCAGATTTGCTATTTTTAAGGTTTTGCATGCCATAATTCACATTTTCCCAACAAGATTCATTATCCATTTCTCATTACCCACATACACTATATGACATTTTCTTCAATCCTAACCCACCAATAAAAGCAACGAAGCTCATTTACAAGCTTTTTGTTCCACTTTACATATTCATTGTTAGTTTCCTTTTTCCTACCCTTGCAAATAAAACCTTGCTTCCATACACCATTGAGTCCATAGTCCTTGAGTTTAAATATTTTTCTAAAAACACCTTGAAGCTTGCATGCCTTAAGTGCAAGCTATCATGCTGATAAACAAAGGGAATACATCAATGTCCCTTGTCCATCGGATCTTCTAAGTATTCAACAACAACAAATTCTTTCATACTTAGAAAGATGTGTTCAAGGCATCTTGACTCTCATCCACATCAAAGATGGGAGATCTCGTGTTGACTAGTGGCATCCATCAAAGGCCACTAAGTTAACAATTTCTTGTTATGTTCGACACCGAAAAATTTATTCACATGACAAGAATTGTGCCAATGAGCTGGTTCCGTTGAAGACTTGAAGACCAATCATTTTGTAGCAGAGGAAGCAAAACTACTTTCATTACATTTCAGTTTTTGATGTAAATGACTTGAGGAAAAGTCAAGAAATAAGGTTGGGAGGAAAGTGTAAATTCTAAATTTTGTATACCTTCCAAGCCTTATACATTTCCAGCCGCATTCAACAACATATTATGAACATTCAGTAGAAGATTTACCAGCAGATGCATTAACAATAAAAGATTCACATTTTCGACTTCATCCACCATTTTCACAACCAAGTAAAGAAGACAATGATCAGAATTTTGCAGCCACACATGCACAACTCTCATCCATTTTTGAAAGGGTAAGTTGAGGTATGATATTTTCTAACTTTTAACCATTTAATTCCTTGAAATCTGGAATGATAATTTTTGGAAAAAACTTCCTTTCCTCATTTCACAAAATTGCCAAAACCATCAGTTTTTTTTTTTTTTTGGGGGGGGGGATACATTTACATTCATACTTTGTCACCTTCATATTTTTCCATATTCATATATCACATTATAAAACCCACATACTTTCAAAATATATTTACTATTACATCATCATGAGCATAAAAATGGCTTTGTAAAAAGTATTTAAGAGTTAATTGGATGCAACACAATCATGGTTGTTACACAAGAACCAACCATGATGCATTCCAACAAAAATACTTCGCACTAAAAATCACATTATCAATATGCAAAGATCATACATTAAAATTGAATGCAACAAACAAAAAAATGGTTGAAACACAAGAACCAACCAAGTTGCAATTCATCAAAAACACTTTGCAAAAGTTAAGTAAATGATATCATGCAAAGTTTAAGCCAAAGCTCAAGTATCAAAAAGTAATGTAATAGATTGCATGAGGACATGCAATACCTTCAATTTGGGGGTATGTTGGGCCTAAGAATTATCCTTAAAATACATCCACTTTCACTCCATTCACACATTTTCCCACCTCTATTCCATCACCATGTCACCACATCAACTTCACTTTCATCATTAAATGGGTTACCATTGTGTTTTCCAAAATATTATTAATTCTTAGTATTTTTAAGAGAATTTGTGGTTAAACTTTAGAAAATAATATCCATATACTTATACCTAACAATTAGAATGAGTTTGTTGACATGTGTAGGTACAAAGGAAGCTTCTAAGGCACCCTTATGTGGCACTCTATGTTCAAATTCGGATTTGAGGAGATCATGGACCTCATGGATAAGATCATGGACCTTCATGGAGAAGATCATGGAGGATAGGGTTATCTGTCACCATTGGTTGAGAGATATGTGGATTTGAAGAGGGAATAGTGTATCCACATTTATGAGTTTGTTATCATAACTTTTGTATAAATAGGAGTGTTATCTCCTTCATTTGTAACTTTGGAATTTAGAATTTAGAATTGAGAAGTTAGAATTTAGAACCTTAGGATCTTATAAGTTGTAATGAGAAGTTAGAATTTGGAATCATTGTAATGGAGATTTTAGAACCTCTTGGGATGTAGAACTTGTAATTGCAATTTGCAATTGATGATAAATAAAATGGAGCTTCTTTGATCTTCTACATTTGACTTCTCTTTTGATGTGCTTGTGAATCCTTGGAAGGGCCCCCATTGTTTAGAAAGTACACTTTTGTTTTGGTAAGCTTTCATTTTATGTTTGTTTGTAAATTTCATTAGGTTCATATGTTTGAAATATTAACAAATGACCTTTCGTAAGAAAGTATTAATGTTTCTTTCAGTGAATTTGATTTGTTTGATTTCATTAGTTTAAATATTTTGTTGATTAAGATGATTAGAAATATTAATGAACAGTATCTTGTAAGGGAGCTTTAATATTTCTTACAATTGTCACAATGTCTTTAGATTTCATTTTGTTAAATGACTAAATAAGTGTCGGAGATCCCAATGAAAGACCTCCTGTAAGGGAGCTTTGGCATTTCTTCACCTAGCTTAGTTTGTCTCTAAGTCCATATATCTTGGATGATCCTCGAAGTTTTACTTTCCCGGGTTGATAGTAAATGGAAATCTAATTTGCACCCGCATTTTAGACCTAACAATACCATTGATAAATGTTGTTTTTACATCCATATAGTGCATCTTCCACCCCATCTGTGCAGCAAGTGCAACAATTTATCTAATGTATGAATATCTTACTACATGATCAAAGGTTTCCTCATAGTCAATTCCCTCAACTTGAGAGAATCCTTTAGCCAAAAATATGGCCTTATACTTCTCTAATATTCCATTTGTTGCATGCTTAACCTTGAAGATCCATCTCCAACCAACAACTGATTTATTTTCTGGTCTTGGGACCACTTCCCAAACATTGTTCATCATGATGGATTCGTATTCTTCCACCATGGACAATCCCGATAACATTGTACCTTTTTTCGTCCCCCAGTTCAATATGGATATGGAGATATTTCTCCTCCAGGTCACTGAAAATCTCTCTACACCTTGTCATGTGGAACAATGCACCTAAGTCCATGTACCACACACTCCCCATCATTGTGTTGTCCATGCATGTGATAAGGGTGCAGTCAATCTCAAACTATGAAGCCAAAGCTTCACCTGATTCTCCTCCTAAGGTATTCTTGCTCAACTTTTTGTGTGGACACTTCATGGCATAGTGCCTGAATTCATGACAATTGAAGCATTTAATTTTGGAAAAATATTTCTTCTTTCCCCCTTGGCTGGATTCTAGTTTGGTTTGAGATTTCTTCCCTTTTCCCTTCTTTCCCTTTCCAACCAATAAACAATTTCCCTCATCCTCTCCCTTGGATGAAGTCCCATCTCTGGTATTCTTCCTTATCTCGTGTCATACCAAATCAGACCATAAGTGTTCCCAATTTGGTAATTTATCCCTCTTGTTTATTGAATCTTGGTAGTTGTGCTAGCTTTTGGGAAGGCCTAAGAGTGATAGGCTTACCAAGTCATCTTCAGAAGCATTTAAACCAACCCTGCCAAGTTCATCATGAGCTTGTGTGAACTGGATCAGATACTAAGGAATAGTGTCATTCTTTTGCATCTTGATATTTTGAAGTTTATCCTTGAGAACTAGCTTCTTGTGGTCACTACTATTCTTGAACAATTTTGTTAGTGCCTTCCACATTCCAAAAGGAGTTTCTTTCCCATGGATATTTGAGACAATGTGGTCTCACACTCCGTACAAGATTATTCCCCTCACCTTGGCTACATATTTCTTCCATTGAGCTAGGTTCTCGACATCAACTGATTTGGTTTTGCAATATCTGTCTTGACATATTCCAACGAACTGTTTTCATCAAGAATTTCCTCCATGTGATCATTCCATGCAATGAAATTTGAAATTCCTTCCAACGCATACTCTAATATTAGCTCATTGAAGGTCATATTCCCAACTGTGAAAATATCTTTCTACACTGAACCAAAAATTCGATCCTCCTGAGAAACAACTTTGAAATTCCTATTCTAATGTGAATCTTGCTTTGATACCATGTAGAAATTATGGTGTATATTTGCAACTACTCATGAAATTTTAATATAAATCATAAGACATAAACCTAATCTACTACTCAGTGAAATTAAATTCACAATTTAGAACATCAATCACAAACAAGGAAAGAGAAATATCACACATGCACATAGTATTTTTCCAGGGGAAAGAAATCTGATAAAAACTCATTTGCTGCTTGCATTAATCAAATGAATAGAGACTATATTGAAAATGTTAGCTCAATCTAAGCTCAACCTGCAAGTGGATAACCTATCTTTCTACTCTATGTGAAGCTCTGACCCAGACTTAGCCAATTTCTGCCTCTACTAGAGCCCCTATTTCCTTACGTAATTCCTATGGAAATT
Source organism: Pinus tabuliformis (assembly GCA_031772625.1). Lineage (NCBI taxonomy): Eukaryota > Viridiplantae > Streptophyta > Pinopsida > Pinales > Pinaceae > Pinus > Pinus tabuliformis. The sequence goes on from CM062817.1 coordinate 1,117,753,759, forward strand.
AGGCCCCTATTTTCTAGGAATTTCCTCCAATTGATTACGTAATTCACAAGTTTGATCATCTAACTACATGCAACACATGTACACTCAACACTAGTCTACAATTGATGTTACACCACCTTGGAATCTCCACCAAAACTGGGGAAATTGAATTCTCTGCATGCACTAGCTATTTTGGTTTGATTGATCAGTTTTTTCCACTGGAAAAATCGTAACCTTTCTTTAACTTGAAAAATTACATATTGTAGATGCACTGGTTTGATTGATTAGTTAACTGGATGATCATTGAATTATACTGAAGTCCCATTGCACAACTGGCCTTCCACTAGTTCCTCTAATAGTTAGAACTAGTTTCACTAAAAACAACTTGAAATAACTGACCTTGATTGCTACAAATTAGCAATCACACATGCTTAACTGAACTCCAAGCCCTCTAACTCGAATTTACAAAGCCAACTAAGTGACAAGAGCCATGTCACACAAGTTAAGTACCTCCAAGTTGTCTGCTAATGTGGAAATTCAATTTTTCTCAATTTGACCAAGGCAAAATCAAATTTATACTTTCTTGCTACATTTTTCAATACTTACCTAGTTGATTCCTCACCTACCTAGTTGATTTCTTACCTTACCTAAGTGTTTGTTGCTTCCCACAAGTTGTATGACTATTTTCTTGTAGAGTAGAAGTTGTATGCATCCATATGAGCCATATGCAACCTTGTGGGCACCCTCCTTTCTCCTATGGACATTGAACAAGGAGGAAAAACATATAATTTGTTGAATTGTTATGAAAGATATGCTACATAATTCTTTCGACTAGTGATATTAAAAACAATGGTATTTAAGTGCATGATAATACAAGATGCTCCATCTTCGTTTATCAATTTTTATTTTTATTTTTAAATTTTTGGTTCATTTCTCATTAATTTATATTAAATCATTTTGAACTTATATTGGCTAATGCTTAGAACATGAGAATTAAAGAAAATAATGTGCTAATTATGGCCTAAATGTGCATTTGGATTGGTTTCAAAATGGGGAAATGTTGCTACTAGGAAAAGAACATCTACTCTCACTTAATGCCAAAGTGATATGCTACGAAGTATTGTCTTCAATAATGTTAGTGCTATTCATATTGTGTTTTGTTGATTTCCAGTGACTGACAATAAATTGTATATTCCTCTCCCTCTAAGCCCACATGTTGGTTGGTGGTTGAATAGTGATTTTCCTATGTTGTTGGTTGAGTAGATGGATATATTTAGCTAGTGGAAGAGATATATGGGCATAAATTAAATGTAAATATAGATTTTTCTATCCCTTCTCATAGTCATGGTCTACTAGTGACAACCACAATACATGATCGAGCATGAGATCATGGCCATTATCATCATAGTGAGTTTTAATTAGAAGGGTAATTATTATTGAGCCACTATCAAGAGTTTGAAGTGTTTAAATAAAGATTGCTAGTTGATATTGCATTCATAAATAACACTAGCATCTCTACTCTTTAATAATGTTGGGAAATATACGTAAATTTATATGTTTCTTAACTGTGGGAATGTTGCATAAAATTATTGATGCAAAGAAAAATTGGTATTTGGTGTGACTAGATTCAAAATTTATACACTTGGATCCATGTTGGTGTATCATCCTTACCCATTTGAAAGAACCTTTGGGTGTTTTAATCAATTTCATTTTTAACTAAGCAACAATAGGTTTATTGATTGGGATTGTTAGCTAGCTATTGTTTACAAGCTACACTAAGAGCAGAGGTCTTGTAGCTATTTAAAGGATGGAGGTCTCTCCATAAGACAACCAAACACTGAACCCTTAGAGCAAACCAACATACCATTTTTGCTAAAGGATGATTAATATAGGAGTTTGTAGTTGGGTTTGTCTATAGGTTACACTAAAAACAGAGGCTTGGTAACCATTCAAAAGATGGAGTTTAGTGTTGCACTCATATTTGATCAAGAATATAGGCCTAGTAACGTTTATAAAGACATGACTCTCTATATAACGCTGAGAACGGAGAAATAGTATGGATTTTCAGCTTGGTGAAGCAAGTGGGATACAAGTGTGATTTATAGATAATTTTTAGTGCTTATCACAAGAATAACACTATGAGAAATCTTGTATGGAGTATTCTCTTTTTGGCCCAAATAATTCAAAATATTTCATGCTTCTTTGATTGTGAAATTATTGAGCTTAATGTGGTTCAATAGTGCATCTTCATCTTCTTCATCGTGAGTGTCTTATTGTAATATAACATATCATTAACATATAAATGTATCAACTTCAAGTTATTGAAGCTAGTTTCCCTTCTAGAGGATGAGGACCAATTTGTTCAATTACAATGTCAATATTAACATATTCCTTACTATATTGTAGGTTTAACCATTATTGGAGGAAAATGATCAACATATGGGAGAAGCATATATATAGTACTTTGAGGAGCTTACGTTATTCAATATCTTCCTTATCCTATCTCTTATGCTATAAATTTATATAAATGTTGTATTACTGGGTTGTATGAATATAAATATTGAAACGAGGATTACCTAAAGCACCCAATTTTGAATGAGATAATATCTAATATGTCTTATTTGTAGCATCAATTTTTCATATATGACATGTCTTATTTGTAGCATCAATTTTTCATATATGACATCACAAATACATGAGTGCATAACTTATGAGACTTATTATCATGGAAAATTTACTAAAACTATTAACCCTTTTCAAATGGTAAATCTATAGGTTCATATGGATTCTCTTTATAATTATTCATGAGTTTCATGGACTTATAGAAGACACGAGTAGAGGAATCCAAGAAGAAAGAGAATATCTTAAGGGCTATAACTTCAATTTTTTTTTATTTATTAGAATTCCCAAGGAAAATGATACTAAGAATATTTTGTAAAAATCCTATACTGCTTCCCACACAATTGCATTAATAAGCTTATTCTCACAACTATATCATGCATATTGAAGTGTGTTCTCCCCTTAAAAAAACTAGGTTGATGTGTATAAAACGATTCTTAAAATTTTCTCAGGTAAACAAACCAAATCATCAGTAAGATTTAACATAATCATTAAGCTTCAAAGAAGTATGAGCCTTAATTTCCTCCCTTTCTTAGTATGAGCCATAATTTCCTTTTTTATTTCTTATTTTTCTTTGTTTATGAATTTGAGTACATAATTAATTACATGTGTCTAAACTTACCAGCATAGATCCATTTTAAGTATGGATCTAACATGAGCCGAGAGGGATCAAATTTCTTCGTGTGCAAGATTTTTTAGAATGCAAAATACAATGTGTTATTTTTCATTGTTTAAATTGTATTTTTGAATGCTAAATACAATATATATATTGGACCAAATAAAAATTTTAACCATAAAGTTTTTTTTTTCTATATATAGATATATATCAAGCTGATATTGATATAAATTAGTTAACACAGATCTTCAAATAGTTTATTTAAATCTCTTGTTGAAATATTTTTTAAAAGTATAAGATTTAAATATTTGATTCACACATTTTTTTTTACTTATAATTACCTTACAACATATTCATTTTTTTTAATTATAGCCGACATTATTTTTCTATTTATAACATATTTTTTATTTTTTATTTTTATTTTAAAGGGCACGGACATACGGACAAACTTACACGTCCACTCATATTGGGCTGTAGAATGAGTCTCTCAGCTCAATAACCTAATAACTACATATTGGTTGATTGGAATCGATTAGTCCATAAGATAAAGTCCATAGATAGATACATATGGATATGTTTGATAGTATGGATGCTAAAGATAAAGATCTAATAATAAGGAATACATTTTATATATGATTTCCAACATTATGTGTTTGTATAAATAAAAGTAGTCCATTTTTTTAATGTTAAAAGGCATATATTCTTCTACCAAATATATTTGGAATCCTAGTAATACCATCTTACAAAAATATGAAAAATTATGAATGTATGGATTTCTTCTATTTTCACAAACTCATTATTATGTTGGAAATATGATTGTAAATAAGTATAAACATTTAAATATAATTTAAATAAAACTAACATGTTTGAGAGGAAAACTCAACTGATGATTGAAGTTATGTGAGTCCATGGTAACTAAGAGATCCAAGTCGCAAATCTCTAGTTACGATTCGCTTTACGGAGACATCTTTTTCAATAAATACATAAATAATTATTTTTCTTTATGGAAAAGTTTCACAAGAAGTGAGGCATCATTCACCTAAAATAGGGTGTAGGAATAAAAAAGGGTAAGAACAAGGGTGAAAAGGGAAAGAAGCATAGCGGCAAAAAGCAATGCGGAGAATGTGAGGATCATAACACATTTATGTGTATATTGAGAAACGAGTTACCCGTTTTAGGAGATATTGATGGTACAATGATGAGGTTAATTTTATTTTAATGTTTAATAATGAACAAGTTATATTAAATCATTTTTTCATTCGAATATGAAAAGTTTTGCTTTTTTTTTTAAATTTCGTCTATTGATTTCTATTCATAACAAAAAATATTACATAGATAAACTTTCATTCCCACACTGGAAGATGATGAGTAGCTTCCAAGATGACCAACACATAAACTGATCAAAAGATTCTTGAGACAACCTTTATGCCAAGGAGTACATATGTAACAACCTTGTATTTACATCTAAAAACAAAATAAACTATAACTGTCCTAACCCAAAAATATCTTGGAACCATGAACATCACTCGATAGAACAAAAGTATAGTGATTTCAAAAAGAATAACATAGCTACCAACAACTAAAAATAGGCAATAAACATATTGTATGTACAGAGTAGACATAATGGACATATTAGTCCAAAATGATAACGAGAGAGTGAGGAAGAGAGTTTGCATAGTAGTGTTTAGAGGTGGAACATTGATCACTGCATCCTCATCGTGATGGTCATATGAGTTTGTCCCTTAGTTGAAAACCATGAATCCTTCCACTTTATTTAATCTGGTGAATATATCATCAATGTCATACCTAATTTCTCTCATTATTCTTTTGATTTCCTATTATGCAGCAAAGAGCTTGTATTTTTCTACCTATTTATCCTGAATGACCATGCTAAGAAGTGTGTCCAACTGGCGGTGTAATTTATGGAATGGATAAAATGTAGTCTTATATTCCTGAATTTCCTGAGATCGGGAACTAATTTGAGAGAGTTACCACCAATTTCTAAATCGAATGTTATTTTCGATCCCCAAACTCCCTTGCTTCCAAATGAAGAATCTCCTTTCTAACCTCTAAGGGAGTTGCATCAAAGAAGTTTACCACTAGTTCCCAAACTAATAGGAGGTGATGTTTGGAAGAATATTCCCTCAAATATCCTCCCTTGTAGCTGGGAAGCCTTTACCGATGTGTCATCTCCACTTAAGACCTTCCAACAAGCCACAAAACAAACGCTCAAAACAATTAAAGGAAAAAATGATGATTGAAAACCAAACAAGGGTATCCCTTTAGGGACAAAACAAACATGTTACGAGTAATGGTCATTGTTGGCTAGTTGAATTGTTTATGAATTAAACATTCAAGTACCACATTAATTGTCAACTAGGGAAAGTCTTTTTATTCCAAAGGCTACTGCGTACTGTATGTACTCAAAATCTAAAAGCATTGAAAAGTTGTAGTATACGTGATTCTTACGCTATGTCATTACAGTACTTGTTAAAATAAAAGCAATTAATTAAAACTACAAATCTGGAAAGCGAAATGATGGACGCTCTGTTGGCAGAGGATCAGGACCCTATCCTCCAAGTGGGGACGTTCAACACCTGCCTCTGTAATCAGATTACTAATGCACATTGCACTCTCATTCACCGGTGAGAAACAAACTCAAGTGATTAATGAAACAGAGTACTAGCAAAACAGAGAATACCAGAGGTAATGCTATCAAATCCAAGCAGAGTACCAGAAAGAAACTATTGCACACTTACACACTTGACAAGAAAGTAAATGGGTGAATCTTGTGAGGAAGGTGGGCCCAGTCCCTCTCACAAGATTCCCTAGGAAAACGAAGACTGGATTAAGTGCTCAAAACAGTTTTATATTCATCTGCCAAAAAGATTTAAATACAATAGAGTTCAGACTTGCTGATGTTCTCAAAATCTCTTCTTACAGACTGACCATAGACACCGACTAATCCCTTTTTCATGTAGATGTCTCCTCTTTATAGAGGAGACATCTATTACAATAGAGTATTACAGCCCATTCAGTTAACCCATCTTATCAAAAATAAGAAATTCAGAACGCTGTTACAACAATATGATAATACGTTCTTTCTTGAGCTCTGGCTGTTACACAGCGGGTAACTGACTTCGACCGTCTTCTCGGGATCTTCATATTCCTTTGCCATTTCCCCATGCTGTTCCTGATTTAGGCCATGCTGACTGTGTTCTTCTTGCTTTAGACCTCCGCTTGATTATGCCACGTCAGGGTTCTTTAAATAGTTGCCATCTGTTATTTGCGGATGTTACAAAATGGCTTGTTTTAGGTGATTGTTGTTGCTGACTGTAGCAACTACGGAGTTGCTGCTTCTGGTGTTGCAGCAACTGCGTAGTTGTTGTTTCTGGTGTTACAGCAACTGCGTAGTTGTTGTTTCTGGTGTTACGGCAACTATACATTATAATTCCTGCAAGCTTAAGGCAATTACTTGACAGTTTAGTCAGCGTTTCCAAGGATAAGTATAAAGATATTCACGAATATGAAATAAACAATTAAACATAGATATGCGGGAGGTTACTTCGTACCTTGGGGTCATTATGTCATTATAAAATAAAAGCTTTCAACTTATGACTGCAAAAGGGTAATAATACGGCAAAAAGATAAGGTCAAAAATAGGTCAATTCTGAGTCCCAACATCCCCCCCAACTGAAGAGATTGCATGTCCCCATGCAATGGCTACTCTGAGTCTGAGTCGGAGAACTGGGACGAACAATGCAGATTACTAAGACAATAGCTGTAGGGAGTAACATCAAACTTGTTTCTGAAACCACAAACAGTTTGTATATGCTTCCATGCTGCTGCTTCTTCTCTGTTAGAAAGTCCAAACTGGCCCTTATACTGATCACCAGACAACCATAAAAGTGGGAATTTAAATTTATAACCCATCCAATTTTCAGCACAACGCTGCATGCATTCAACATACTGAGGTACCCTTGAAAGTGCTACCTGCAGATTTGATGGGTTATACGGGTGATATTCCTGCCTTTCTGCGGGGCAGTTATCCCAAAACAGTTTATTTGCTTTAACAGCCAAGGATGCTTTGGTCTTTACATAATGCTGACAGTCTGTTAGGACCTCTGTTTGCAGTTTCATGACATGATCCTTCATATCAGGATCGCTTACCATTTTTAAGTGTTGTGAAATGAAAGTGGCAGCGTTCTGTGGTTCAGCTCGAATCCACAGAAGACAATTCTGTTCGTTCTGGTGGCCTGAGACATAGGCATTCTGCCAGGTAAGTTGATTAGCCAAAAAGGAGATGAAGGCTCTCAATTGTATGTCACCAACTACAGGTATCATGTTCATGTTCCTTTCTTCAGACACGGCCTCATTATGGAGGTATAGTTCACATAGCAAGTTTTGATCGCTTTTGGGTGCCTCTGCAAAGGTCTGCATAAACTGCTCTGCTGTGACCACTTGATGAGGCCTCCCCTCTTTGATAGCCTTCAGCTGTATGAATGCAAGTCTTTCCCTAAAAAATGTAGCATAGTTAAAAGAGGGTTTCCTTGTGGCAAGCATTCTTTGACATAACTCAAACATCTGGGACATTCTGTCTTTCAGTTCCTTGATTTCTTTATACTGGGCCCTACACTGTTCCAGTGCTTCCCAGTTCTTATAAGCATGATCAAACCAGGTCCCCTTTTGTTGTTCGAATGCTTTGCCTTGAGACTGCTGATATTCTCTCCACCATCTACCTTTTAATTCCTGAAAACTTTCTGTTTCTATACATGCATCACTAACAGTGGGAAGCTCTGTTTGCATACAGGCATCAATCAGGGTCATCTGCTCTGTTGAAGTGGGCTGGGATGATCCAGCATCTCTCTCTTCATCTCTGACCAGAGTTTCTTCCTCCTGTTGGACTAATCCATTTTGCTCCAAAGTGATTTTGGTGGACCGGGGTGAATCTGTCTCTTTTTCTTCGACTTCTCCTTGCTTCTTGCTGGGCGAATTCAATTCTTCTTTATTCCCTTCTGAAACTATTTGCTCTTCCTCCATAATAATCTGGGTAGGCCGTGATGAGTCTGTATCTTTTTCTTCTTCTTCTAGCTCCTTGGCAACTTGAATAGGGCTAGGTGAGTCCAATTTTTCTTCATTTTCTCCTGAAATTATTTCTTCTTCCATAACAATCTGGGTAGGCCGTGATGAGTCTGTGTCTTTTTCTTCCTCCTCCATAATGCTCTGGGTATGCCGGGGTGAGTCTGTACCTTTTTCCTCATTTTCTTCTATATCTTCTTCTTGTTCCATAACACTTTCAGTGTTTCTTTCTTCATTTCCTGGTTCTTGTGTAGCTTCTTCTTGCATAGCAGATTGGGTAGGCCGGGGTGAATCCTTGTTCTCCTCTTTCTTTTCTTCCTGCATAGTGTCAGCAAGCTCCTCTGTTTGTTCCTGTGCAGTCTCTGAAGAACTTACTGGTTCTTGTGTGTCAGTAAGCTCCTGGTCTTGTGCAGTTTCAGGTGAACTTACTGGTTCTTGTGTGTCAGTAAGTCCTTGATCTTGTGCAGTTTCAGGTGAACTTACTGGTTCTTGTGTGTCAGTAAGTTCTTGATCTTGGTCCTGCATGTTCTCTGGATGGCCTGTTGGTTCTTGTGTAGCAACAGGTCTCTCTGACTGCACTTCTTCTGAAGATCCTGTTGGTTCTTGTGTAGCAACAGGTCTCTCTGACTGCACTTCTTCTGAAGATCCTGTTGGTTCTTGTGTGTCAATAGGTATTTCTGACTGCACTTTTTCTGAAGATCCTGTTGGTTCTTATGTAACAACAGGTCTGTCTGCCTGCATTTCTTCTGAAGATCCTGTTGGTTCTTGTGTGTCAACAGGTCTTTCTATCTCAGCAGAGAATTGTGGGATTTCTATTTCTGCATCAGCAGACTCCTTTGTTTCATTTTCAGCAGCGGAGGCTTCCTTCATTGGTTCTTGTACTACCTTATATCCTGCCTGAGTATATATTTCACCACAATTTGTACACATATATTCGTTATCTTTACTTTTCTCTGCTGCAGACGCTACTCTTGCTAAAACATGCAGGCTGAATTCTTTCTGATATGCTTCCCTGACCCTTATTATCTCTTCCTGGTAGTCCTGAATCTGAGATTTCAGAAACTCAATTTCTTCGTGCAGGGCGGGTATAGTAGGTTGATCCTGTGGGATAGTAGATTCCAGTGGAGGCAGAGGTTCTGCTTCGTCAATTTGATCAGTATTCCCCACAGGTGGTTCTTGTGTGTCACCTGGGGTAGTGGCTGTTTCTTGTGTTGCAGCCACTTGGTCACTATCACTCTGGGTGTCGGCAGCTGGTTCTTGTGTATCAGCTGTCTTAAGATATGATGCCACGAAGCTATGAACGCTCTGCATCTCAGCCTCTGTGGGTGAGGGAGAGGAGTTTCGAGGAGTGGCTGGAGTGCGGGTTCTTAAAGCAATGGGTGGTGAACTGGAGGAATTAGGGGATTCAACTACTACCGATTTTCGTTTTGGTAGAGAAGCAGGGAATTGAGGTGTTTTTCTCTTCCTGCTGGCCTTTAAGGTCGGAACAGTAGTCGGGGTAGTAGGTGCTTTGGTTGAAACCCTAGTTCTTCTTCTTTTTGCTGGGGTTTTCTTTACCTGCTGCATTTTTCGTTTAAGCTGAGTAATTGGGATATTATCGTCGGAATCATCAGTAGAAATACTGAGTATGGGAGCGGGAGGATTGGTTCTTTTGGGAGATGTGGTTAATTCCGCTACTGCTTGTTCATTCTCAGTAACATGCAGGGGTGTTTGCTGGGGTTGTTCGGGAATATGCTCTGTTTGCTGAGGGTTTTCCAAAGGGATTTGTTCAGGCATGTCGTCCGTTTGTTGAGGAAGCTCTTGGTCTTGCTGAGGTGTGTCCTCAGCTTGACGAAGAGTTTCCTCTTCTTGATGAGGACCTTCATGCTCAGGCTGTGGAATTCCTTCCTCCAGATGGGGATTAATGGGGGGTGGAGGGATGTTTAGAGCGAGAGCTCTGTTAATCAGCAATTGGACTAAGCGATGGTGTTTTAGGGAGAGAACTGGATGCTTCGCTTTCATAGCATATCGTGACATATTTTTGAGACAACCCAGCAAATAATATGGCATGTTCAATAATTGACCATTTCTTAAGTGATTTAACAGGACGAAGTCGTGCTGGTAGATTACCTGGTAACGACCTTCGCACGTCAGATATTGCTTGACGAATTCAGCGACTTTTGGCCATGGTTGAGGTAACGACCGCAATGCTACACCTCTGCCCTTGGTTTCTACTTCCTCGCCTGGTCGGAGAAAGTCTTGCTGTGCATTCAGAATCAGGTGCTTTCTGCTGAACCACCGTGTGCCAGTGGCTGGGAGTCCGGTGACTTCAGCTATGATTTCTTCCGTGACCGGAACTTGAATTCCTTGGACGACAGAGAATCCTTCTGTCAAATTGCATGTGAATTCCAGGACTTGCTGCTCGTCAAAGTCCGGAAGTCTCCTGAAATACTCTATCCATCCAGCTTGCAAGAAAATTTGGTAAATTTCCGGAAAGAGTTCCAGGACTGCTGTCGTGGCTGGTTCATGAGTAATGAGGGTTCCTCCCATGGCTGTTGTCTCGGTAAATCTTCAGAATTCAGAGCCGAGCTACCGATTTCAACTCAGAGTATACATCGCAAATGGTAACATGTCATAGCTTTTACATACAACCGGGAGAATTAAGGGTGGTGGTGGTTGGCGTGGTTTGTCATTATGAGAATTGCTTTGGTAATCCCCCCCCTCTTCCTACGTGTAAATGATATGATTTGGGAATGCAATCATTTGATGGACCTATCAACCTTTTTCCGCTTATCTATTATTTAATGCTCATTCATAAACATGCGTACCTTCGTACTTTCCCTTTTTGATCGCTGCGTCAAAAAGTCTTTTCTTGTCTGCTGTCAAATTATAATAATTACCGCGGATATGAAAGCACGGGAATATGGGTGGTTTGTAATGATAATAACGGGAAGTGATAGTAAGGTGTTGTAATCATCACGAGGGGTGGTATATTTTATCAGGATTTGTTCGTGAGGGAATTTTGCTGGGAAAGATATTTCGTGATCGGGCAGCAATATCGTGGCACCGGGACTGGTGTTGCAGCAACAGACAATTACCGTTGGGGCAACAGGGATTGGGAGAAAACGTTTATGAAAACGGGAAATGTGCTGGAGTAATGGAACTAGTGTTGCAACAACAGGGATAGTGTTGTGGCAACGGGAAATGGTGTTGCAGCAACGGGAGATGGTGTTGCAGCAACAGGGATAGTGTTGTGGCAACGGGAAATGGTGTTGCAGCAACGGGAGATGGTGTTGCAGCAACAGGGATAGTGTTGTGGCAACGGGAAATGGTGTTGCAGCAACGGGAGATGGTGTTGCAGCAACAGGGATAGTGTTGTGGCAACGGGAAATGGTGTTGCAGCAACGGGAGATGGTGTTGCAGCAACAGGGAAATGGTGTTGCAGCAACAAGAATAGTGTTGCGGCAACGGGGAATGGTGTTGCAGCAACAGGGATGGTGTTGCAGCAACGGGAAATGGTGTTGCAGCAACAGGAAGTGGTGTTGCAGCAACAGGGAAATGGTGTTGCAGCAACAAGAAGTGGTGTTGCAGCAACAGGAATTCGGAGTCCACACAGTAATTCCTTTCGAGACTTTTGTTCTCAGCTATTTCCCCATGCTAACACCTGCAAAATACTGAAATGTAATATCGCAATCCTTGGCAGGATTTATTAGTTTCTAAAAAAAAAAAAGAATGTCTAATCCTAAAAATTACATAAATAATAGAAATTCAAGTGCTTTGAGGGACAGCAAGTTCCCCTGGAAAAGAATACTGTTTTATTGCCATGCAAGTGGCTTTAAAGTCCTCTTTGGAAACCGGCCACTGATATAACCGAAGTCGGTAGCCATTCACTAACAGTGGTGTTCTGCTTCCATCAATTGTTAACAGTCTAACCGTTCCATTTGGGAAAACAGTATCCACTTCATACGACCCTAGCCATCTTGTTCTCAGCTTCCCTTGAAAGTTCTCGAAACGTGAATCATAAAGTAGAGCCCAGTTACCTTTCTGGAACTGCTTTTGCTTAATGGTTCTGTCATGCCATCTGCTCCTTTGTTGCTGTATCATAGTTGTTTGATGGACGGCATCCAGTCTTTTCTCATCCAATTCCTGCAACTGCTGCAACCTGGCTGTCTGTGCATCAGTTAAATCAAGGTTAACAGCTAAGGCAGTTCTTAAGGTTTTAATTTCAAACTCTACAGGAAAAATAACATTCTTTCCAAAAACCAATTCATAGGGTGAAAATCCTGTTGTGTTTCTCCAAGTGGTTCTGTAGGCCCAAAGAGCCTCGGGCAAGCGTTGGAACCAGTCCCTTCTATTCTCCTTTATTGTTTTTGTTAAGATAGCTTCTATGACCTTGTTGGTGCTTTCCACTTGCCCATTTTCTTGGGGTTGGTATGGTGTGGTCATCTTATGCTTGATATGATATTTTTGGAGCGTATCTTTGAAACCATGAGAATTGAAAGGAGGTCCTCCATCAGTGAATAATTCTCTGGGTAGTCCAAATCTAACAAAGATTTCCTCAAATAAGAATGTTAGTACTGCTTCTTCATTAGCTTTAATGAGTGCTTTGGCCTCTACCCATTTAGTCATGTAATCTGTGCATACTAAAATATAAACTCTTTGATTAGATGGAGGATTAATGGGACCTACGAAATCTAATGCCCATTTCTCAAAGGGTTCGAGAGTTACCTGGGGATTGAGTGGCATTTCATCCCTATGGTTGGGCTGGCCCATTCTTTGACAGCTGTCACAAGCCTTCACATATTTTCTAGCATCTTTAAAAAGTGATGGCCAGTAATAACCCATTCTAAGTACCTTGTGAGCTGTTCTTTTATCTGCAAAATGTCCTCCACAAGGACCATCGTGACAAGCTTTCAATATGTCATAAATCTCGTCTTCCCCAACGCATCTCCTGATTTCTTGATCTATTCCTGTGTGGAATAGACACCCGCTTATCCAGCTGTACCTAGCACTTTGCTGGATGATCTTCCTTCTTTCCCTGTGTGATAGGTGTGATGGTAATTTTCCTGCAACTAGATAATTGGCAATGTCTGCATACCAAGGTGAGTGAGTAGATACTGCAAATAGATACGCATCAGGAAAAGAATCATCTACTGGAACATTTTCATCAGTTTTTAAACGAGAAAGAAAATCAGCAACTACATTTTCTTTTCCTGGCCTATCTACAATTGTGATATCAAATTCCTGTAATAGTAATAACCACCTGGTGACTCGAGAATTTGTAATTGATTTATTCATTAAATACTTGATGGCCGAGTGGTCAGTATGCACAAAGGTAGTATAGCCAGTAATATAATGCCGAAATTTATTAATAGCATAAATAACTGCTAAAAATTCTTTCTCAGTTACTGTATAGTTTAGCTCAGCTGGTGTCATGTTTTTGCTGATGAAATAGATAGCATAGGGGAGATTGTTTTCTTCCTGACCCAGGACAGCTCCAATTGCCGTATCTGAGGCATCAGAGGAAATATGAAAGGGTAATGCCCAATCAGGTCCTCTCAAAATAGGAGCTGCGGACAACTGATGCTTAAGTTTATTAAATGCATTCTCACAGTCATCAGTCCACTTGAATTTAGCATTTTTCATTAATAACACAAACAAAGGAGAAGCTATTTTAGAAAAATCCTTAATGAATCTTCTGTAATATCCGGCATGTCCTAAAAAACTTCTCACCTCAGTTTGTGTTTTGGGGATAGGAAGGTTCTGAATCACCTGAATCTTAGCTGGGTCGACTTGAATTCCTAAAAATGAAATGAAATGAACTAATACAATGCCCTGATTCATCATCATATGGCACTTTTCAGTGCTTAAAGCAAGGTGTGCTTCTATGCACCGCTTAAGCACTTTTTCAAGGTTTTGCAGAGCATCTTCAAAGGTCACTCCATAAGGAGTAAAGTCGTCCATGAATATTTCTAATGAATCGTTTAACATATCAGAAAAGATTCCTATCACCGCTCTCTGAAATGTCGCTGGAGCGTTACACAACCCAAATGGAAGTACTCTATAGGCAAAGGTTCCCCATGGGCTGGTAAATGTGGTTTTGTCCTGATCCTGGGGTGCAATCCTAATTTGGTTGTATCCACTAAACCCATCCAAGAATGAGAAGAATTTCTTACCTGCTAAATTATCCAATACTTGATCAATAAAAGGTAAAGGGAAATGATCTTTCTGGGTTGCTTTATTTAATGATCTATAGTCTACACATACTCGCCATTTCCCATTCTTCTTTGGTACAATTACGAGTGGAGAAACCCACTCACTGTCAGATATTGGATATATGAATCCTGCATTTAAAAGTTTTTGGAGTTCCTCCTTCACAATTTCTCTAAGGTTAGGGTTCATTCTTCGCTGGGGTTGACAGACTGGCCGGGATCCCTCCTTAATATATATACGGTGAGTACATAATTCAGGGGATATCCCTTTCATATCTGTGTAGTCCCATGCAAATGCCTCTTTGTTTGCTTGGAGTAACTTTATTAATTTCTGTTTTTCATCATCAGTCAAATCAGGATTTATGTTCAGTGTTTTACCAGGTTCAATTTCAACTGTTGTGCTCTTGGAAGGGTTGCCTAATGCTGTCTGGCATAAGTTTTCATCTTTCATATTCTGCTGGGATTCAGGTTCTAGGATTGCAGCGAAGTGGTTAAATGTTTCTGGATTAACTGAAGAGGGTTCAGAAATAAAACTGCTAATTAGTTCATCTTCGGTGGAGTCTTTAAAAGTCAAAGCTTGTCCAATAGTTAGTATCGGTTGGGTTTCCTCATCTTCATAGTCTACCCATACAGAATTGTCACTATTAATCATGGGAGTGGCATGAGGATAGAGGGTCAGCTGTTTAGTTTCTTGTCCATTGGAGATGGTCATTGATCCAGATCTACAGCTGATGAAAGCATCTGCTGTAGCCAACCAAGGTCTCCCTAGAATCAACGGATGACCCCCCAACTTTGTTTTAGTTTGTAATACCACAAAGTCGACCGGGTAATTCCAGGATTCTACAGAGATTATAAGGTCTTCAATGACCCCTTCAGGTTTGATCGTAGAACGGTCAGCTAATTCTAAGATAGTTGGAGTTTCCCTGATAAAGTT
The DNA here is from genome assembly GCA_031772625.1 of Pinus tabuliformis. Taxonomy (NCBI): domain Eukaryota; kingdom Viridiplantae; phylum Streptophyta; class Pinopsida; order Pinales; family Pinaceae; genus Pinus; species Pinus tabuliformis. Next base: position 1,117,769,177 of record CM062817.1, read on the forward strand.
TTTTAGCTGGAGCAATTGAGCTGTTTCGAGTGTCATGATATTTATTGCAGCTCCTAAGTCTACTAAGACTTTAGAGATAAAGGTTTTTCCGACCTGGACTGTTACTGTAGGGTGACCAGGGTCACCATACTTCACAGGATAATCTTTTTCAGTCATTAAGGCAGTTAATTCCCCCATCACATGAACTGTGAGGGGGTCTTTAGCCTTCCTTCCAGGTTTTTTTACACAAATGTCTCTAATAGTTCTAGCATATATAGGAACATCCCTTAGTGCTTGCAATAATGGGATTTTGACATACAAGTTCTGTAGCTCTCCTAAAAGATTGAAGGTAGGCTGTTCAGGTGTTTTAGTGAGAGTCAGCCTTTCAGGGAATGGCGGATCTACTGTTTGGTCATTATTGTTAGGTGCTGATTCTGCTGTTTCAGCACTATGGTTAGCTGGTTTCTCTTTTCTAACCTCTTCTTTGTCAGAGTCCGTAATATCATCTATAATAGGTTCAACTATTCTCCCTGAGTGAAGGTGAATATCATTACATTGCAGGGGAGAGATAGGCTGATTTTGAATGTCAATAACTTGCAGGGATTTATTATTATTTGGGTTGGGGTTAGGTTGTACAGGCAGCTGTGGTCTCATTGCCTGATTATTCGGAGGATTATTAGATGGTAAGGAAAGAGATTGTTGTTGTTGAGGAAAAGGTATCTGTTGGGCTGCCCAGTTTGGATTCCATTGATTAAAGTATGGTTGCTGGGGAGCCCAAGGATTCCATATAGTAGGGTCAGGAAAAGGAATACTTGGTTGCTGCATAAGTGGAAAGTTCATTGTATTGAAGGGTGGGTATTGCATTTGATTCATGGGTGGGTAAAAAGGAGAATTATTATTCCAACGATTGAATGTTGTATTAGAGCTCGTACCTTGTCTTTGCGGCCATTGCCTCCTCTGTGTCATCAGGTACACTGCTTCAGCTTCTTCTTCAGTTGTCTGCAGTGCTTCTTTGATTCCAGGCAGAGAGGGGCATTGCTGTGTTTCATGATCCTTCTCGCAGATTGTGCATATAGGTATCCTATCCAGTGGGCATTCTCTAAGTGGATGTTTTTCTCTGCATTTTGAACAGAAAATTGCCAGAGCAGCTTCTGCTTCTGCCTGTTTCTTCTTAACCTGCAGAGCATCAATTTGTGAAGCAAAAGAACTTAGCATTTCAGTTTTAAATTCTTCTAATAAGTTACCTATCTCAGCTCTTGTTGCTCCTCCACTGGCTGACTTCTGAACCCTTGAATACACATTATCTCTGCTTTTTGATCTGCCTGCCGCTCCCCTTGAACACCGCATGCAGAGCTTAATAATTTCATCGAAGGGTTCTTTGGAAATGTCCCCTTTCCCAAGCATGTTCAACATGTCCAGGCAATCATCTCTTACCCCTTTCAGCAGTATGGTCTTCAAAATGTCTTTACTCATATTAGGATGATCAGACCGCTGCAGATTATACTGTAACCTTTCCACGAAATCTTCCAAATTCTCGTCCTCTTTCTGGACCATTTTAAACAATTCTTCCTTTCTTTCTCTTGTCCAGCAGTAGTCTTGATACTTGGCCAGAAATCCCTCTTTCATCTGGTCCCAGGTGGTGATCGCCTGAGCTCCTAAGCTCATAAACCACCTCAATGCGTTCCCTTTTAGTGTTGCTGGAAACAACTTCAGCTTCTGATTAGGACTTATGTAATCATAGCTTCTACACAATATGTCGAATTCAAAGAGGAATTCGTCCGGGTCTTCGGAGGATAACCCATGAAAATTGGGTAATGCTGAGAGTGGAATATTTTTCATGGGGGTTGTTCCTCTCGGGAGCTCCCCAATAGGGAATTCCAGGGTAGAGAGCGAGTTTTCCCCTCTCCCTTTTGTTCTGTTATTCTCCATTGGTCTTTTCCCTGAATCACTCGCTTTATCTTCCGTGTCTTCTGTTTCTTCAGGTTCCTCTACCGGTTCCTTAGTGTACTCTGGTGCTTCCAGCTTCCTTTCAGGTCCTATTACTTCCTCCGTCTGTTGGTCTGTTTGTGAGGAGTATTGGATCTGAGGTCTCCGGGAACTCGTCCTCTGTGATGCTTCGGCCTTAGAGATGATTTTGTCGATGTAAGTCTTCCTTCCTCCTTTGCCGCCTGTAAAATTAGGTTTCTTGCGTCCTCTCATACACCTGTTATTTTCACAAAGAAACCATTAATGCTTTTAGAATTCTTTAGTTGCCTTCCCCGGCAACGGCGCCAAAATGTTGGCTAGTTGAATTGTTTATGAATTAAACATTCAAGTACCACATTAATTGTCAACCAGGGAAAGTCTTTTTATTCCAAAGGCTACTGCGTACTGTATGTACTCAAAATCTAAAAGCATTGAAAAGTTGTAGTATACGTGATTCTTACGCTATGTCATTACAGTACTTGTTAAAATAAAAGCAATTAATTAAAACTACAAATCTGGAAAACGAAATGATGGACGCTCTATTGGCAGAGGATCAGGACCCTATCCTCCAAGTGGGGACGTTCAGCACCTGCCTCTGTAATCAGATTACTAATGCACACTGCACTCTCATTCACCGGTGAGAAACAAACTCAAGTGATTAATGAAATAGAGTACTAGCAAAACAGAGAATACCAGAGGTAATGCTATCAAATCCAAGCAGAGTACCAGAAAGAAACTATTGCACACTTACACACTTGACAAGAAAGTAAATGGGTGAATATTGTGAGGAAGGTGGGCCCAGTCGCTCTCACAAGATTCCCCAGGAAAACGAAGACTGGATTAAGTGCTCAAAACAATTTTATATTCATCTGCCAAAAATATTTAAATACAATAGAGTTCAGACTTGCTGATGTTCTCAAAATCTCTTCTTACAGACTGACCATAGACACCGACTAATCCCTTTTTCATGTAGATGTCTCCTCTTTATAGAGGAGACATCTATTACAATAGAGTATTACAACCCATTCAGTTAACCCATCTTATCAAAAATAAGCAATTCAGAACGTTGTTACAACAGTATGATAATACGTTCTTTCTTGAGCTCTGGCTGTTACACATCGGGTAACTGACTTTGACCGTCTTCTCGGGATCTTCATATTCCTTTGCCATTTCCCCATGCTGTTCCTGATTTAGGCCATGCTGACTGTGTTCTTCTTGCTTTAGACCTCCGCTTGATTATGCCACGTCAGGGTTCTTTAAATAGTTGCCATCTGTTATTTGCGGCTGTTACAAAATGGCTTGCTTTAGGTGATTGTTGTTGCTGACTGTAGCAACTACGGAGTTGCTGCTTCTGGTGTTGCAGCAACTGCGTAGTTAATGTTTCTGGTGTTACAACAACTGCGTAGTTGCTGTTTCTGGTGTTACGACAGCTATACATTATAATTCCTGCAAGCTTAAGGCAATTACTTGACAGTTTAGTCAGCGTTTCCAAGGATAAGTATAAAGATATTCACGAATATGAAATAAACAATTAAACATAGATATGCGGGAGGTTACTTCGTACCTTGGGGTCATTATGTCATTATAAAATAAAAGCTTTCAACTTATGACTGCAAAAGGGTAATAATACGGCAAAAAGATAAGGTCAAAAATAGGTCAATTCTGAGTCCCAACAGTCATAAGGATTAACGACCCTTGGACAAACCTGCATCACCACTTGCGAGAGACTCTAAATAGTGTAGATTGATTGCGGCAGTGTAAGACTTTATACCCCCTTCCAGAAAAAACCTCAGAACAATTTGACTTCCAAGAGACCTAGAATTCATGAATAGCAGAGTATAACAGGGTTTGAGATTATTAAGGGAACAAAACATGATGAGTGGCAAGAACCATTTCAGAACCAAACCAAGAAGGTACATTGGTACCATACACCACATACCAATACTGGTCAATTGAAAGAAATCCCAGACGGGTCAAAATTTTGTGAAGTCGTTGAGGGAAGTACAACGACCAATTCAAACAAGGGACCTGACCTAGAGTTGTGGAGAAAAAACACAAAAACATGGACACCATATATGAAACAAAAGAGAGCCCTATAAAAAACTTGATATCCAACAATAAACAACTATGGGATTCAAGATTACCCAGCACTGTAAGAAAGTCAAATTTTGCCCTACTAAATGAAACTAAGAAGTTAACAATGTACCCAGACTAGCACATATTGTGGCTCCTTGAGGAGGTGCCCACCATCAAAAGCTAAACCTCTGCAACTGAGGGATGTCCACCTCATAATCAATGTCTATCTGCTACCCTGAGCTGATGATGGAGTTTATATAAATAGCAATGAGTGTGAGGTATCAACTACCAGAATTAGAACATGCCCTTTGAAAATCCCATAGCAATAGCCAAGTGTATTTTTGGCACCAAATTCCAACCATCCCAAATAACTGACATAAAGTGGGTCATTAATGAACGTTCTACTATTGTCAGGGAAGTTCCTTTCGATATTCAATCCACCATAGGAGGGATGCTCCATGCCTATGCAAGAGAGATGAGTTGCATTAACGAAACCAATTACCATAAAAAAAAATTTCACCCTTACATCCTGTAGTTAATACGATGAGACCCGGGTTGATGGCTCCCATGGTGTGAATCCAAGATGTGCCATGCATAGCCCATGCGAAGCCAAGTGTAGAGCCTAGTTTTCGCTCTAAGGGACACCACCCCCATCCCCACACAATATCCCCACATATGAATTATTACCCCCCGCCGGAAAATTCCTTCGAAAAGGAGGTGACATATCTCTTACCAATGCCTAATTCGATGACGTGATATCACCCCCATCAGGGACCCGGGCTGCGAGTAGGTATTTATCCTGATCTACCTAGTGCTTTACATCCTAAAATCCTTCCCTACTTATTAATTTCGACCATGGCACATCAATGGCTACGTGTTTTCCTGAGCTTCCCAATTAGCCAAAATATTTGTGACCTTGTTTCCTTCCCGTCATGTGTGCTTGGAAATAACATAATCAAATTTAATCAACAAGTCTTTGATATTACTTAGCACCTCCTGTAACTTCCATGTATGGATCACCTTATCTAGAGGGTGACCTAATAAGAGATTACTTACAATTAATCATTGTTTAAGAGTCCCCATGGATCTGTAGCTAGCAGAAACCTTCCCTTACAATATTTGGAGCCATTTCTCCAATGCGCTAAATTCCATTAGGTTATTTGAAGCCGCCCCAAAGGAAAAAAAGTAGGCATGTACTGGATTTGAATTCTCATCTCTCAATATGCTTCCCAGATCTGCATCTCTTGGGTTACCCTTTGATGCACCATCAAACTCAGTTTGACGAAGGATTTAGGAGGGGGGAGAATGTTCTTGCAACAGAAGTTTCTCGTCTACAAGTCCTAAGATAGAAGGTTGTTTCAACATTAGGTTATAGATCAAGTCCCTTGAATATTAGAGCCTCGTGATCATTAACTGTTCCTTCATCTACATGAGGAAGACACACCAACAACGATTCTCTGATATTTTTAATTGTAATTTCTTGTAAAATGGATATAGGCCTTTGTTTTCCTTTAAAAATTCTTAGATTCCTCTTCTTCCATAAATTCTAGAGAGAGAACCCCATAGAGAAATACTAGGCTTTCATTATAATCGGGTTTTTGAATTTTTTCCAAAACCATTCTTCTATCCATGACTTAGTGTTTACTAAAGTAGGTAAAACACATCTGAAGATTTGGTTTACAGACTCCCACATTTTACTGGCATAAGATCATGTGAGAAGAAGGTGGTTAATTGATTCCTCATCTTGTGAACATAGCGTGCACATTAGCGGGCCCTCAACACCTTTCCTTAGGATTTGGTGCCAATTTAAGGTGCACCCCTGAGCTAACAACCATAAAAAAGTTGAAATTTTTTTCCATCCACAATCTCGTAATATTATGCACCACAAAGTGGTATCATAATGTAAGAGAGATTCTTTTATGGCATTGTATGCTCCTTTTACCATTAATGTGCCAATTGATTACCTCTCCCACCACAACATATCTTGTTTAGGAGAAACTTGTATGATTTTATTGAGAAGGGTTTGTTGGAATTCCTCCCAATGTATAGAAATTTAAAATTTCTATACATAGTTTCAAAAGCTTTTACAGGTCAATAATATTTGTCAGTGGAATATACCTTCTTATTTATTGTCTAATTTCTCATTTATTTATTCATTTATTTCAGTATGCATTTCTTTGACCTTTAAATTTATTAACCCTCCATCTCTTGACCATTCATCATTTTTAATTTAAATTTGTTGACCCTCCATCTCTTGACCATTCATCATTTTTAATTTTTTAATATTATTAATATTTTTAATAGTTTCTCTCCAGTGACCATTATGCCAGTGATTCATTATTTAAAGGTTGATCAGCTATCACACTTAATATCTTTCTGCTTTCTAGTCTTTGAAGATGGGTGGAGTGTCCACTCGAAATGTAGGATAGGTAAAACCTTCACACAATTCATATCGGGAAGTCTCAAGCAATATGAATAATTGTGGAAATATCCACTCTCAATATCAATATTGTTTTTAGATGTGCTCTCTAGTTTAATATGGAGAGATGTGGTAATAGTTGTAAATGAGTGTAAACATTTAGATGTCGTTAAATTAAAAATTTAAACAATAATAATAATAATAAAACACCATAATGTCAACTCAATTAAAAAATGTTAAATTTAATAAATTTATTTTATTCAATTTATTATATTATAATTTTGTTTGAATAGTAAAATTAAAACAATTTTTTTCCAAAAAAAATCATAATATGCATATCAGATTAAAATTAAATTAAATAACAATTATTCAAATTATTAATAAATTTTATTAATAAACATTAATTAAAAATGGAATATATTTTTAAATATAGAAATGTGAAATATATATAAATCATCATAGAGTTCCATCTTAACTTCACATCTACCAAATACTAAAAGGTTTGCACCTATATAGATTTAAAATTAAAATGGATTTATCCTCTTTCTTAATATAATTATTTGTATTTATATAAAAATACTCCCACACACTCACGCGTAGAAATATTTTTAATTTTAATTTTTTTTAAACACAAATAAAACATATAGTTACATAAACAGGTTGCATTTTTATTTGAGATGTTTTATAATTTAAATTTTTAATGTGATATACATAGTAATTATACATACATACATATACATATACATATAAATGAGGATTCTATTAGGTTTATGTTTTAATATGTGGTGTAGGTCCTTGAGCAGTTGCAATTACAGTACAACCTGATCACCCATGCCAAAAAATGATATCTTGGGGTCATATTTGTGTCTATCATCATGAACTATGACCTAATGGATTTCTCACCAAATATGTAGGAAGGCATCGATATTTGGTTAAATTTGGTTTCCTCCTCAATGCTTTCTCCCTCTCTTGTGGCTATCTTGTACAAGCCCCCTCCATAGCAATATGGCAAGTCCCCTGTAACCCGCAAATTTGTATCTCCTAATTTCGCCAGCTCAAAGTCTTTTATCCCACCTTCATTTTTTATTTTAAAAACCTTATTTTTCCCAGGGTCCTCTGTCCCCTCTATTTCTTATCCCCCCACCAAACCACTACCTACTTCCTCGAACTCCCCTTCTTTGCTGCAAATACTGCTAAACTTTCCCGATTTAGGTTCTTCACTAGATTTGGTGGGTATCCACCACTAGGCATCCTCGACCCTTCACTACTCCTTTCATTCTTTGGGCTTCCTTAACTTTTTTCTATTTGGAAATGCATTGTGGTGTCAATTTTCAACAGTTATAGGTTACTCCCCATGACCCTTTAGTTAGCCACCCACAAAAGTCTAATCGTAAATGTGTTAAATTATGGTATAAATTGTCCTTGATTCTTGGGAAGGTTGTCTACCTCAACGACATCCAAAATATGGAAAATTATGTAGTTGTAGCTCACTTCGCTAGCAAACGCATGTTCATGGGTTTTCTAAGAAGGTTGAAAAAACAAAAATATAAGCAACTTCTTTGTTATTTTATGTGTTGCATGATATTGGAAAAGGGTTGAATGGGGTGGAAATTTCCATCGAAGGAAGATGCTGCAAATATCATGTCTAGTAAGTGTCCTAAGGCCCTCAGGCCCATTTCGTAAAGAAGTGGTCTATCAATTTGATTCCCAGCCCAAGAAATTAGAATTGACTCCAATATGGGTTAAACTCCCCACTCTGGCACCCATTTTCTGGTATGAAAACGTGTTTAAGGAGGTACATAATACCTTTAGGTTATTCTATGAGTTAGAATTTTCGTTCTAAGAAATAGGGTATATGGCTACCACCCACATTCTAGTGAGGTTAAAAATTGTTAAATATTTCACTAGGTCTTCTTAAATCAATCTGAATCAAATCCGAAGATATTATACATCATCAAAACATCTGATACAAAGGAATCTCTTTTAAATGTGCTAGCTACCAAACTTATGATCATCTTAGTCGATTCTATGCGATTGGGAAAAACAAAGGGAAGAAATAGGTCAGGAAAAGTGTCCTATACTCAGTCACTCTGTTGGGTTCCCCTTCAAATTCTCCCTTGTATGCATTAATCCAACAAGATGACTCCCATTCTGACCTTCAGACACAATCGATGCTCCCTCCTATAACATCAAAAATAACTCCAGCCCCTAGACTGCAAAAGGCCTTAGCATTGGCTCCTCCAATGGTGGGAATAGAAAAAGAAAAAGAAAAAAATTTGATGGAACAACACAAGTGTTGGATGGTCCCTCTCTCTCAGATATGGATTGCTCGCCCATTTCTTTCCTTGTTTTTCCTAGTGGTTGTATGAATTATCTCTCCTTAGTAGGCCTCTCCTTGGTTCCTCTTTGGTTGATTCTTTTCATTTGCTATTAAAGCGACTTGTTAGGTTATATACTCCCCTTCCCTTCCTCCCTTCTACATTTCCTTCTATTCTCCCTCCCTCTCCCATTGCAAACACCTCCTTATCATCGCCCCTGCACCCTTCCCCATTCAACTACAATATTTAATCCTTTGGTCGTTCTTCCCCTCCTCTCCTCACTATTTCACCTGCCCTATTACTATTCCAAGCAAGGGTTTAGGTATCGTCGAGGACCTATCCCATTCCCCCTCCATCAGGGGCAGAAAAACCCTTCTCTCAAAATCTCAAAAACAAGCTAGTTTCAAATTTAATCTAGGAAACACTCTTCAATTTTAAGGGCACTTAGAGCATCGGGCCCTGTCTTGTTTATCCAATGAAATTTCTCTCTTTAAATTGATGAGATTTAGCTAGTCCCAGGGAAAAACAGGATCTTAAGAAACTCATCACTCAAAACTCCCCCCAATTCCTCTTCCTATAATATTTAATTCTTGAATGCAATAAATTTATTAGTTTCTTAAGGAAGTATCCTCTAGATTGATATTTTATTTCTATTGACGTTGTTGGTAGATCAGGGGGTTTAATCACGAAATGGTTCATGTGTTCTTTGTGACTACAAAATGCAGGGCCCATATGATTTGGGTTGGTTCTAAACCTAAACTCCTCTAATCTATATTTTTCCTCCTTCTTCATAAATCTCTATGCACCTTACACTGACAAAAGATATTTCTGGGAGAATTTTGTAAAGGTATATGTTTTCAACTCAAGTAGAGTTATTATTGGTGGGGACCTAAATTTCACTCTTGGAACTAGGGTCCTTCAGCTAGACCTAATCCCATCTTAGTTTTCCTTGTTACTATGTTGGATGATCTCCGTATTTGTGACATAATAACTCCCAATAATTTGACTACATGGAAAATTAATTGATTTGGTCCCTCCATAATCAAAAATCACCTAAATTGTTTCCTAGTTTTGGATGCTCTTCTAGTCAAAAATCTTAAAATATGATGGACATGTATTGGTGGATATTTGGATCATGTCTTGATCCTCTTTGAAATGGAACCTTTTCCCTCAAAGCCTCCTAGTCTCTTCAATCACAATCTGTTGGACACCTAATCCTCAATGGGTTAGTGTGGAAGCCGAATGGACAAAAGGAGTCCAAGAGACCTTGGGATGTGAAACCCAACGGTCACATAATGTACTATAAATGTATATCTCTTGTTAATAAAAATATTACTTTCATGTTTTATCATTAATATTTCTCTCGCTGTCCATGTGTGTTTAACATGGTATCAGAGTGGGCGTATTCCTGCCCTGCATAATTTCTTTGAACCATTTGTTTTATGAAAGTGTTGGATTTGAGTTATGAGCCTTAACTTGGTCGATTCGTGTATGGGTCAATTTCTGTGTTAAGAATTGAAATGATGAATTTGCTAGTATTTAATTTTCTGTGTGTGCCTATGAGAGGAATTTTTTAATCGAAGTATGTTTTGTTCTCTTGGATGATGAGCGATATTTGTATTAAAAGATTGTAAGCTCTAAATGAGTATCGATTCATATCGACTTTGTTTGCACATGTTGAGGAAAGGCATTTGAAGCTGGTTGAATTGCATGAAATGGGAAATCACAATTAAACTAAATGAAAACGTTGTTGAGGTTTAATAAATCAATTTTTGTGCAATCGAATTTCATAATAGGAAAACAAGATTTGTTGGGTCGATTTCTGTTTGTGAGCATTATGCAGTGAATTCACACCTGGAGTTGCTTGGTAAAGTCGAGTGCTGAAGAATTACATCTAACAAAGTCATGAATTAAAGCAATTTAATTTGTTTTAGCACTAATTAATCGATGTGTAGAGGTTGATCTAGACGCAGAATTTGTCAGGATTCTGGCTGTCGTGAATCAATGAAACAGTAATTGTTTAATGCAGATGTCAGAGGGGAGTTTTCAAAAGTCAACTTTTGTTTCAGCTGAGATGTAGAAAACAACCTTGGAGCCGCGTTGATGGTATCATGAGTATATTTGAAGGTTGCGCCGAAGGATGCAATTCTTGAAACTCTACTGAGAACCATGGTGAATGCTGCCTAAAGTGAACGCTGTAATGGGAGCATGACTGTGTTTGATAAAATGTTTCAGTGAGTGTTTTTTTATGGCCAATCATTGCAAAATTCGTTGGTAGTCATTGAACTGGTAGCCTGAGATTGGTACATGCGTTGAAGTTTTTATATGGCATATAAAAATCATTGAATGACATTTATTGAATAGTGTTGGTCGTGCTACATTATGTGCATTTAAACAATGATGCCTCTTTAATCCGCATCAATTAAACACTGATCATTAAATTGTGGTTGAACTTTGCCTCTGCACTCAAAAATCGTGAATCATGCTACATTGAACTGTTTCTGGAATCTGTGTTAGTGTAACCCCTGCATACGTGGGTTGAATGGCGCGTTACACTGCCAAGAGAACCGTTTGAATGGTGGGTTGAATGGTGCGTTACGCTGCCAAAAGAACCGTTTGAATGGTGGGTTGAATGGTGTGTTACGCTGCCCATTGGTATCAGAACCGTTTGAATGGTGGGTTGAATGGTGCGTTATGCTGCGTTAGTGGTTTGATGAACACCCAGAAGAACGTTTTGGTGTCAGAACTATTTGATGAACACCCAGCTCCCACTGTTTGATAAACGCTTGGTATTTCCTACTGTTACACTTGGCTGCCTCCACTTGAGTTTTGATGTTGTCTATTACTTCGAATCCTCTCGCAGAATTGGCGTTTTGGGCCTGCAGTCTTTTCTCCGGTAAACGTCGCGTTGTCATCCAATAAGATTGAACCATCGCACCCCTGCAAGGCAACCGAATCCAAATTTCACCATGATCAGACAAACAAGGTAGAAATGGTTGGGGATAAGTCATTATTTTCGACTAAATAAAACAGTTTCTTACATTGACGAAGCAATCGTGAAAGTGAAGGCGGACCAAGGACGCTCCCATTCTTTTCTCCTTAGCGACCGCTTGCTTCACCACTGATTTCACTATCGATGGCAACCTCGGACACGATTTGGCATAAAACGTTGAGCTCAGCTGCCCATTCACAACGTTTATATGTATTGTTACACATCTGCTCATCGTAAATTTTTATATTGAGCCTGTTGTAAAGCAGCATCATCGTCCAATTCATTCTGTTGTAAATCAATCCATCCATGCTCTTCAAAAGCTTTATCCACGATTAAAGAATTAAGAGACTTCATTTTCTTGCTCTTTGGGCGTCCAGGAGGCCTTCATTTTGCAAGGGTTGCCTTCTTCGGCGTCGGCACTTTGTGTTCCGCGTCCTCATCACTAGAGGACTCAGACTGTTCATCTTCTGTGGAGGGCTGATAGTCATTATCCAGTTTGACTTTACCCTTTTGGGAAGTGGTTTTTTTCAGCTTTTTTGTTGCTGTTTTTTGAGAGGGATGATGCAAGTACTGGTAAACGAAGGGCTTGTAGCTTTGCTCTATTCTCCTCAATTCTTTGTTGTCTCTGTCTTTCATATTCTATTATAGTTGTAGAAGAAGAAGCCAGTTTTCCCTTACCTTTGTCTCCTCTGCCCTTCAATTCTTGGAAGGTGTGTGAATCTTCAGCAGTTCGTTTGTCTCCTGACTTGGATATATCTGAAGAAGTGTTGGTGTAGGTACTTCAAATAATTATTTTATTAATTTCGATACTTGCATTCGAAAGGAAGATAATCCACAAGGGTATTTCCTTTTGATAGCCATCATTTCTGATTTGAAAGTGATTATGCTGGGGGATTTTTGGAAATGACAGAGTTCAATGTTCATAAGAATTGGGGACTGTTTATATTTGCAGCAATTTGGCATTATTTAGGAGTTCAGTGGAAATTGTTTCAAGCCAAGACTATCCTTTGTAGATCAAATTGGTGTATTTTCTTAAAGGTTGTTCATATCAGATATTGTTATTGAACTAGATTGAAGTTGTTGCAAGGACAAGTTCCTTTGGATTCAAGGCTGGTACAGGAAAATATCTGTTTGAGGCCTAAATTGCTTGTAGCTTTGTTGGAAGTTGAATTCTCAGGTGAATTGAAGAAAATTCATTTTTGAATGAGGAGTCTATTTTTTGGATATCACCATTCTTTATGTGTTGAATCTATTGCAAGCTGATTGATTTGAAGCTGTTGCCATAAGTTTATATAAAAGAGCAATTGGTGTCCATCTTTTCCTCATTGTTTTACCATTTTTTGAGGTTAAAAATGGCTCCAATTGGTGCAATATTAGAGTTAGTGGACAATCTAATACTCTCTACTATGGATAATACAGTCAAAATCAGCAAGTATTTTCTCACCGATATTCATAGTTGTTTACAAGATGTACATGAAAATATTGACTTTTTACAACTTGAATCTCAGCTTCAACAAGAAGAATTAAAACAGATGAGTCATCATTCTAAACATGTTTCTATTCAGAACATTGAGACTGCAACCCATCAGAAGCAAGTCAATAATGTTACAGTTGGTTTAGATCCAGTGCCCAATAAAGCAGCAGTTGTACATGCAGATGCAGAAACTCAGTCTTGACTTCCCAAGCCCATCATCAGACCTTGGGAACAGCTTGTCCACAACAAGCACAGAACTGGTCTTGGATATGACAAGGACTTGTCCTTTCATATTCCAGACTATGCCAAGCCCATTCAGTTTCAGAGTGCTAGATTCATTCATGACAGTTCAGCTGCTCCTCATGACAGTTTAGCTTCTGCTGTTCCAGACTCTGCCCTTCTTCCATAGCAACAACAACAACAACAAAAACACATTGTGAAATGCCAACACTGTGACCAAGTTGGCCATTTGAAAGATCACTGTTTTGATCTTCATCCATGTAAGCACTGTCATAAAACCAGCCATTCTTCACACAGATGCTTCAGAAACAAACGTCTTGCAAGAACAAAGATTCATCTTGGATGGATCGCTTCTTGGCAATGGGCATCAACAGCCAAGAAGATATTCCAGACACATGTCAGAACTTGTTCCAGAGTATTGAACAGTCTTGCAGTTGAGTTTTCTCCATCCTCTCACCTTGTATCTGACAGGGGGGGAAATGATGGTCATCTACAAGATTCAAAGCCACATCAAGCGAGCATGAGCCACAACCTGCCACACCAGTTTCCGAGTTGTAGCCAGAGACAAAGATGCCCGTGAACATGCCTTCAGTTGGAAATCTGGGACACTTCCTCTAGCAGAAGACTTCAGCTTCTTGCCAGTTTCGGAAGAATTCCAGGAACAAAATTGAGAACACTTCCTCTAGCAGAAGACTCCAGCTTCTTGCCAGTTTTGGAAGAGTTCCAGGAATTGCATTAAGCATTCCAAAGTTGTTGGTCATCCTTAAACCATCACAGGTTGAGACTTCCCTTTTCAGGTTGAAGTTCTCCCTTTTATGCGGGGTGAGACCTCCCTTTATTGGTTGAAGGTTTCCCTCTTCAAAACAATAGGAGCACTTCCTCTAGCAGAAGACTTCAACTTCTTGCCAGTTTTGGAAGAGTTCCGGGAACTGCACTCAGTGTTCCAGTGTTGGTGGTCATCCTTAAACCACCACCCATTATACCAACATTTTAGAGAGCACATTCAGCCTTGTGCTGCCATGCATTTTTGCACATTTTGTATTACAGCTATCTTCTTGGACTCATACATAACCCTTCGGATTAATGGGGGGAATGTTGGACACCTAATCCTCAATGGGTTTGTGTGGAAGCCGAATGGACAAAAGGAGTCCAAGAGACCTTGGGATGTGAAACCCAACGGTCACATAATGTACTATAAATGTACATCTCTTGTTAATAAAAATAGTACTCACATGATTCATCTTTCATATTGTTCTTGCTCCCATGTGTGTTTAACACAATCCCTTATGGCTTGATGACCCCTCGATGATATCTCTTCTCAAAGATAATTGATCCTATGTTTCCCCTAACTATGATGAATATATGTTAGTACAGTTCCAAAAGAACCTTAAAGAATCTAATTCCATCATAATTGAATGGAAAAAGGGAAAAAATAAGAGAACTCTAGAGCCCTGGATGACATTGGATCCCAACTCCTCTCCCTTTGGAACCAAAATGTAAATGGGGATCCTTCAAAGGATCTAAATGCCTGTAAGATGGAGCTGGAAAAATAAAAAAGAAGGATCCTTCTAGATCATGAAAATGAATGTAGGTTAAAAAGTTGAGTTTTATGGCTCCAAGTAGGAGATGATAACAAAAAATTATTTCACAAGGTGGCCAACTGCAAGAAAACCATAAATACCGTTAAGGGAATTAAAGGGGCCAATGGTAATATGGCCACTTGTTTTTCTGATGTAACTGAAGAATGGTGTTATTATTTCAGAATTATTTTTCAATGAGATGAGAGAGCTTTTACCAATATTTATAAATGAAGAATAAAATGAAGCTCTCATGGTCGAGGTCACTAGGCCCGAATTGGAAAGGGTTCTCCACAATTTTTTAGAGGAAAAAAGCCATGGGTAAGATGGGCTCCCTATCAAATTTTACCCATTGTTTTGACTTCTTGGTTGAATATCTCTTCTTTGTTATTGAATATTCTAGAACTTCCAGAAATGTCCTAGGCCCCTTTATTTCCACCTTTAATTCCCTTATCCTTAAATTGGATGATGTTAAATCCTTTGACTAGTTTAGGCCCATTATTATTTGTAATGTTATCTACAAAACTATCACTAAGATCATTGCCCTCATATTAAGAGACACTCTTTCAAACCATATATCCCTTGAGAAAATTGGGTTATTATATAACAAGTAGATTCATGAGGCTATTCGCCTAGCCTAAGAATACCTTCATTCAATCCACACCTTCTGGAAAAAAGCTTTTGTTTTCAAAGTTGGTCACTCCAAATCCCTTGACAAGGTCAGATGGCTTTATCTTCATCTACTTATGCTTCATATGGGTTTTTCCCATTCTTTTGTCTCTTAGGTTATGAACTGTATCAATACTTCATTTTTTCCATCCCCATAAATGGAATTTATTATCCCTTCTTCTATGCAAAAATGGAATTAAGACAAGGTTTTCCTCTCTCCCACCTTCTATTTCTCCTAGTGGTAGAGGGTTTGATCAAGTTGATTTTAGATGTAGTTTGCATGGGAATTTTCAAAGGTGTATACATTTTTACAGGTTTTTATCTCTTCCATATCTTATTCGTGAATGAAATTCTTAATTTTTCATATGGTGGCCTCCCCCATATCCACTCTCTAAAGTCCATTGTTGGCATCTTCATTCATGCAACTGGTAGGATAATCAACAATTATAAATCTTCTATTATTGGATGGCACATTTTGGAAGTTGATGGGAATATTATTGAAGATCTTCTATCATCACATATAATAAGTATTTATCAAGGCTTAACCTCGAAATTACCATAAACAAGATCAGTCTTGGCTTCTGGAAAAATTTGAGAAAAGGATCAAGATATGGAGAAATAGGTGGCTCTCAAGCACTAGTCATCTTGTCCTCTACAAATTAGTCATTTAAGCCATTCTTGTTTACTAGGATTCCTTAGCATGGATCTCTATGGGTATTCTAAATAAGATAAAACAACTACCACTCTAGTTCCATATCCAGGCCAAAACCTTATGGATGTTGGGGTATTAAGAGTTTACCCTATTTTACAAAATCCTTGGCAGCCAAGGGTATTTGGCACTTCATATAGGGAAAAGGTATTTGATCACAAGTTATCTATCAAAAATATGTTAGACCTCTCTCCATCCTAGGTTGGATATGTTCCCCTCTAAAATATCTTTGGAAAGCCTATAAATTCTGGAAGGGTATTGTAAAGGATTTCTCCATCATAGGTGATCATCTAAGCTATAAGATTGGAAATGGCACAAATTCACCTTTGGGGCGAGATCCATTGATCAAAATCCTTTAAGGACATTGTGTTGATGGTGCTGGACTTGCCGAAATTCAAGGGATCGCACCGGTATGAATTCCCAACTAGACCTCACACCGTTTAGTGTGGGAGTCCCATCTGGTATGATGGCCCAGTTGCTATTATCTTAAAGATTTTCCTCAACTCTTACTTGTCAACACAAGAGAGTGGTTTGATTTTTCTTTTGAGAAGCGAGGTTCACTTTCTTGGTGATTGTAAGTGTCACTTGTGTCAATGGTTCTTTCACCATAGAGGGAGAGGGTGGGAGTGAGTCCCAAGTCGGTTGGGAGAAGTCAAAACTCTGCAAGGAACACACAACACAATAGGACATGCACATCTTTCGACGGAACAATCCACACAGATGTGGCAATCACAACACACAAGAGAAGATAACATGTATAACACTCAATGGATTAGTCCGCGCAAGTGAAATGATTGTTATAGAAATTTTTATGTGAAAGGTCTCTCTGATGTCTAGGAGAGTAGTCTACATAGGTGAGACATCGTTAATAGCATATAAAGCACATTTTCATTAACATATATGTATTACAACAAGTGAATTAGTTCAGGTGTTAAACACAGGTTAAAGCAACATGCATTGCAAGTGTTCAAGAATAGTCTTACAACAATTACAATAAATGTGTGAAAATGCATTGACCTGTTAGCAGGCTTCTGAATTAAAAAAAAGTTCCAAGACACATCGTTACACCATACATCACTAACCCCATATGAGGGGCGTTTGATCCACTAATTACTCCTCAAAGAAAAGATTACAGACCCTCAACACTATGTGGGAGGAGTTGAGGTGAAAAGTATTTTGCATGTACAAATGAGGGGGTATTTATAGCCAAGGGTGAAACTGACCCTTATGGTTGTTCGACTACCCTCATGACCGTTTGACTTCCATGCATTTTTGACTTTACATGACTCTTCATACAACAAGTGGCTCTCTTGGACTTCCACGTTGCATTACATTGATTAACAATATGGCCCACAATAGAGATGTGGACGACATGACTCATGACAAGACTCGACATGACAGTGATGGTACATTCATGTTGCTGCTAGTGTGCATGTCGAGTTGAAGTGTTGCTGAGTGATGGAGGTCCTCATAGTGTGTCAGAGCTTCACCTCCACATGGCAAAGTGCGCGAAGTCTTTGATGGTCATTGGTTCACTTGATGTTGCATTCACACATTGCTCTTTGCTTGTATGTTGGTAAGCTTGACAGGTTCATCTGTTCGTGAAAGGTGCATGTTTTCTCGTCCTTCTGTCCACGAACACATCTTTGCATGATCATTCATTCGTGAGCACATCTCTTTGCCTGCATCATTTGTTCGTCCATTAACGAACATGTCCTTCTGCATGTGCTCCCTTTTTTCATCCCATCCATCGTCGTGCCATGATTTTTTGTGTACATGTATCTGTAGTCACCTTGACGAGACAACACAAAATCCATAAACCTCCTAGTCTACCATGATGCATGATCATTTCGGATGTATGTGACCCAGAGAGGAGACAAGGTTGTGAGGTGGGATGGAGGCTTCAGGCACTACTAATGAAAACTGCGTAGCAGTCACTGGGTGATGGAGATTGGAAATCCAGGTCGATAATGATTTTCCATGGGGTCTGGCTCAGCTGGAGGAAAAAACTACAGTATTTGAGAGGAATAGTTTGGGATGCAAGAAGGCTGGGCAGGAAAAATCTGTGCAATTTTTGGAAGGAGCGGGAGCTTGGCAGCCAAAATTGCACAATTCCTAGAGGGAATTGTCAGCTGACTGCTAGGTCATTGGCAACAAAAATTGTGCAATTCTTGAGGGGAACTGGCAGTTAACTGTCGGGATCTTGGTAGAAAAAAGTACACATTTATTGGAGGGAACTGGCAATCAACTGTTGGAGCTTGGAAGAAAAAACTACACAATTCCTAGAGGGAATTGGCAGTCAGCTACGGGGAGCTTCTGGCGGGAAAACTTGTGTTGATGCTAGGAGGTTGGCCTGATGATCACCTTTGTGGAGTTTCTGAGCTGAGCAGACTGCTAGGAAGCAAAGGGCTTGCTCATGAAAACTACACAGTTTTCCAGGTGAGCAGCCGGTCGACTGACTGGAAAAACTGCACAATTTTCTGAGGGAGACAAGGATGGGCACTTGGTGTCTGTCTGGCCTATCTGAGCAGTTTTCTCAGTGAGTGGAGTAGGTAAGGTTTGCAGCCTCTTCATAATATTTTAGGGGAGTCAGTCCCAGGGTGGCTGTCAGGTAAAACTCTTCGGTTGACTAGCATGAAGGTTGATTGATCTACTTCCAGGCAGCGCAGCTTGAAATGGTTTTCTTGGTGCTTCCGTGTTGTTCTAGGTGACAGTCGATTGAGTTGATGGTGGGGTGATGGTCTGGCTGTTAGAGGGGAATCCGGTCATCAGAACTTCAACAGAGTGACTAAGTGTGTGAACGAGTGAAAGATGCATACGTGATCTTGCAAACACACACTTACTTGAATTCATGACGAGATGACTCAAACCATCCAGACACGCATGCTCAACATGAATGACTGATGATGTGAGTGACGAGCGTGAAACTTGTGATTGATCGTTGGTTGACTGTGACGATGCTTACACATCAGTGTATACAACTCCATGTGTAGCGTGATATATGTTTACATAGCGAACACAACATGTACACACGAAGTGAAGACCTTGAGTATGACCAAAACATAGTCGCAATCATGACATTGACATCAACATGCAAAAGCTATTGGTGGAATGATCAAGCAAGGTAGTTGCGAGGACTCACATGAGCTCACGGAGCGAACCTGAGTGCGTGTAGTCATCAAGTAAAAATCTCCAAGGAGGCTCTGAAATTGGATGCAAACCAAAATTTTGGAGGGTCGTTGTAGCTGCTACAACACTTGGCGACACACTAGTAGAACTCCAGCTTCTCTGTTTCAGTTCATTGATAGCACAGGGCCTTGGTCTCTCAAGGAGTATTGAATCATTGTGAGGGTTACTTTGGCTTTCCCACTTATCCCATGGACATACATGGTTCACCTTTTTCCAACTCAGTCAAACATAATCAAAATTTCAGCTTGATCACAATGTTTCGAAATCGGGAAGGGTAGTTTAGCTCGCAAGTTGAAGATTTTCAGAGTATAAATTTTCATCTCTAGTGTTGCTCCACTGCCAGTAGGCCCAGACAATACCCCAGTAGAGTCACGCAGGAACACACACACTTCTCCACTGCCAGCGAGCCTAGTCAGTACCCGAGTGGAGTTGCATGCTTCACCTCTCTGCGCAGAAAGGCTTTCTCTTCTTTCACCTTTGTATTTTTTAAAGAGGACTGTACATAGGCACTTATTTGTTTTTGGGGCGAAAGAGGGATCCTAGTTTATTGAGAGAATAAGAGGTTTTTCCTTCAGAGAAGCATGTAAGACCTCTCACATAGGTTTTCTCATTTAGATTTCCCCATCTCTGTTTCTACTAGTTGGATGAGCTTGAACACACAGAGTAGAAAGTTGAGTACAGGCATGAGGCTTCCCAATGTGGACATAGGTTCATGGTTGGACCAAAACTTCCCTTGTAGATAGCTCGTATTTTCCATCAAGACTTCATCGGCTGAAGGTTATAACCAACCATAGAGAAGATGGACACAAGAGTAGCCAAGTGTTTCAGCGTCATAAGTCTCTTCATATATCAGCCACATACTCATTCAAAAAGCCAGAACATAGTAGTTTGCAACACTTATTTCCGGAAACAAAAATAGTAAGGTATTAAGCAAACCAAACAAACAAAAACAAAAATAGTAAGCAAAGAAAATGAAGTGAAAACAACAACAAGCAAGAAAAGCAACCAAGTCAGCAAGCAATCAAACATGCAAACTAGAAAGAAAAGACAAGCGAAAAAGCAAACATTATTCCTACTCCTATGTTAAACAGTCAAGGTTACATGAAATGAAATTTCCAGTGAAGTCACCATAGGCGTACTCGAACTGCAGTCACAAAGATACGAGCAATTAAAACAGATAAAAAATAGTGTGCAACAAAGAATTAAAAAAACTTGAAAACCTTGCACGTGAGAGAGAAGGTCTCACCTGTGGGCGGATGAATGTGTCACAACCACCCAACACACATGCTTACCTATTCCAAGACTACCATTTTTAAAAAACCTCGGAGGCCTCTTGTGAGTGTGTGTTTTTTTTCACCAAGTTTCTTAGCAAGTGCAAGGAAGGACTGAAGCTTGTTACCTGCAACACGACTTGCCAAGTAAGATTGTTCCAGCCATTTAATGATTGGATCATAAAATTCGTAATGGTTGTTTTGAAAGATTCGTGATCTTTAAGAAGATGGGTTCCTGATTTGAGAGAGGGGATCACGATGGGAATCTGATACAGATAGATAGATCTGGTCATTCTCATCAGTCACGTCAAGACAGTGAGGGCCTTCCATAGCCATCAGTGCAAACCGAGGTGCCTCGCTTGATAGAAATCTAAAAATAAAGATGTTACACAGTGAAAATCATAGTGTGCAAAGTGACTGTCATAGGATGTAATGTGGGGGAAATGATAAACTGCATGACAACCACCCAAGGTAGAAGAAAAATCAGATCAGTATTTCGAGATGGCAGATTCCTAGTTTGACACAAACAAAGAAATTTTTTGAAAATCGTACGAATGCTCTGAATGAGGGAACCAAGTTCGCTATCTACTAGACATGATAGAACACCCACCTGCAACTGCTGAAAAAGTGTGCAGGAATCATGGTAATCACAAAAATGTAGAAAGGATTCCAGCACTGTGAATGTGTGAAACTAGTTGGGGTGTGGTGAAATGAGAGTAACTTGATTCGCGTGATAGGTTGTGCACTCATCATCACATAGGGAGATTGCTGGTGTGATGAGTGTGCAGATTTGACATTCGAAATTTGCAAAATACCAAGGAGTTGATTACAAGAGAGAACATTCGATAAGTATGATTCCAGATAAAGATAGTCTTTGAGATGATCAACTTTGTTGTCCCGTGATTGAATGAGGGACCGACACTCCCAACCCGAATTAGATGTAAGATAGGTGCATGAAGACAAACATGCTGTAACGAACTCGTGGATTCGATCATTAGCGAAAATATGAAATTTTGTAATATCACACCCAGAATAGTAATTATTATTTACACAAGGATCCACGTCGAGTGCAACCATGCAAATATACAGATTTTGCGTGAGAAACAAGATTTGATTTGGTTTGGCGGGCCTTCCAGAGTCGTGAGGTCCTGACATAACCATCAATGAACATTGAAGTGCTTCGACTCCCTTGCACGTCGCAGAACTTTCCAGAATTGAAAAATTGCATTTTGAGATGTGAACCAGATCATGCATGGCTTGAGGATGGCTATTGTTACTGATTTCAAAATTGCTCTCAAGATGACAACCATCTCTGTCACAGGCTTCATCAAAATTTTCAGCAAGCCGACATGACGAGTTGTCTTCACGCAACACACAAAATGATGATGAGTGGGAAGAGTCCTATGTGTTGAGACTATTTTCATCGTGGACAACCTCATTGCCTTCTGATGATCGAGGAGATAACTCATGGGATGAAGAAGAAATAGAAAATGGAATATCTCTGAGGCATGTTGATGCGTTATGAGTGATAGGACACACGAGAAAGTGAGGTGTAGAGGAAGCTTTGATATGGATGTCTGCTTTGATTGGTACGCATTCCAAATCTGAGTTAGGGTGTACATGAGATGATAGATAATATGATGTTCTTGGGCATTCATCCCAACATATGGAAGCGTGGGAGTGATGACAGCCCAAGGATGGAGTTTGATCGAAAGAATTGATTGTACATGATGTTTCACTAAGATTAGCGGATTGAGAATCGATCAAGAATGGAGGCTCAATGTTTTGAGAGGAATTGATTATGTCTTCACCGTCCTGCTCCTTCGTTTGTATGATGAGACTGCCTCGCACATGGCTACAACTTGAGCCATTAGCTCAAGAATCAAGAGAGTAGCTAGCTTGTGAAGCAGATCACTCAAGCGAGTCATGGTGCAAGGAGTCATGGTTTGTAGATGATGGAGGATGGCAAAGATGCAGATTACACTCAAGACTTGGGTTATGAATGGTGATGTCCTCTTGCGAAATGGAGGGATGAGTTTTCACTGTAGGCTTTCTGAACCATTCTAAAATTTCCTCCGTTGGGGCGAGAGACAGCCGAGTAGTTGGGTTGGGAACATGCTGTGTAGATTTCTCATCTTTGCAACCAGTGCGAGGGGGTACCCGCTATGCAGATTTATTAGATTTGCATTTGCTGCAAGGGGGCACCCTCTTCAAAACACGAGGTGTCTCATGATCTGCAAGAGTCAAGGAAGAAGGAAAATCAGGAAGTTCACTGCTTCGGGAGACATGAACCAAACATTTTAGCTCTTGGATCATGAAGTGAAGGTCCAAAAACCGTTTAGGAATTTTGTGACATAGGTGAAGGAAGCAGGTAGCAAAGTCCTCAACTAATTTTCCAGGCTTCATTCTTAAACGAGATATTCTTTCATAGACATCTTGGTGGTCACATTCATTGAAGGCTTGATGGAGCTCCTTGAGGAAAGTGAGAAGGGAATGGACGGAAGCAGGTGGCAGGGTATGACACTATCGATTTCATGAGATTCACAGAAATGAAGAAAATCAGAAATGTGTTTGGTTACGGACATTATCTCCTCACTGTCAAAATTTAATAAGGACAAGTGATCGAGAAGCTCATCAAGGATTGATAAATGATTAAGGGGGAAATGAGATAAACACCCCTCTTCATTGAGTAAGATATTCAACCTAGATGTACGGGCTCATATTGTCATCTAGCCCTCCTTCTAGTGCCAAAATGTTGATGGTGTTGGACCTGCCAACATTCAGGGGATCCCCCGGTATGAAGTCCCAACTAGACCTCACACTGATGTGTGGGAGTCCCATACAGTATGATGGCTCGTTTTCCATTATCTTAAATATTTTCCTCAACTCTTACTTTTCAGAATAGGAGAGTGGTCTACTTTGTCTTTCAAGAAGTGAGGTTCGCGTGCCTGGTGATTGTAAGTGTCACTTGTGTCAATGGTTCTTTCACCGTAGGGGGAGAGGGTTGGGAGTGAGTCCCAAGTCAGTTAGGAGAAGTATCAACTCTGCAAGGAACACACAACACAATACGACATGCACAGCTTCCGATGGAACAGTCCACATCAATGCAGCAGTCACAACACACAAGGGAAGATAACGCGTATAACACTCAATGGATTAGTTCACATGAGTGCAGCGGTTGTTATAGAAATTTTTATGTGAAAGGTTGATGTCCGGGAGAGTAGTCTACATGGGCGAGACAGAGTTAATAGCTTATACAACACATTTTCATTAACGTAAATGTATTACAACAAGTGAATTAGTACAGGTGTTAAACACAGGTTAAAGCAACATGCATTACAAATCTTCAAGAGTAGTCTTACAACAGTTACAATACATGTGTAAAAACGTGTTGGCCTATTAGCAGGCTTCTGAATTAAGAGAAAGTTCCAAGACACATCGTTACACCACACATCACTAACCCCATATGAGGGGCGTTGGAGCCACTACTTACTCCTCAAAGAAAGGATTACAGACTCTCAAGGCTATGTGGGAGGAGCTGAGGTGAAAAGTCTTTTGGATGTACAAATGAGGGTGTATTTATAGCTAAGGGTGAAATTGACCCTTCTAGCTGTTCGACTACCCTCATGACTGTTTGACTTCCATGACTTTTCGACTTTACATGACTCTTCATACAACAAGTGGCTCTCTTGGACTTCCACGTTACATTACATTGATTGACAATATGGCTTGTTAGCCTTGTTGGTAAATGGCCCAAAAATGAATCCAAAACACTCCCGAAGTCTTCAAAATTTTCTTAAGGATCATTCAAAGATCAAAACAATCGCATGCCAAGAGCCCTCAGAATGGTGGAAAAGCACTATCGGGAGGCAAAAAACTAGAGAAAACAATGAAAAACCAAGTACCGGAGGCATAAACATTGAAATTCATAGCAACCGTCATATCTAGCCGATCAACGGTCTAGATCTGATCGGCGGGTCGCAATCGGCAGAGGAAATTGGCGGATATCAGTGTGGACCATATGGAACTTGCGATGATGATTAGCGATGAAACGTGGACCATCAATCAAGCGCGCAGATCGATGGCCCATATAGCATCGCAGGATCACTGTCGGAGATTACAAAGAGTGCTAGCAATGGCCCGGGGCATGAGCGATATGTGATTGCAATCAAATCACATCGCTATATCGCATCGGAAAAACACCATGGAGTGAGGCCTATACACATGTATATGTGTGACCCGATGAACCGAACCCGATGGTATTCTAAATATTATTTCATAAGAATTCAGGTCCGCAAGAAAGCCATTTTCAATGCATTTTCGCAGTTTTGACGTATTTATAAAATACAAAGGGGAACCTTGGCGCAGGAGCGGTATCGGAGCAACTTGCGATATGCGATAAGACCTGAACTCGAAAGGGTTCGGGAAGGGAAATATATAATATTTCAGGTCCACCGAAGCCAATTTTTCATGTATTTTCAGTGTTTTTAAACATATTCCAAAATACAAAGGGAAGCAAGGGAACATGCCACTTGCGATAAGGATGGGTCCGATAGGGGAATATACAATGTTTAAGGAATTTTTAAGTCTGAAATAAATAGAGCTTGGCAGGAGTTTATAGCATTGCAGAGTTTTCTATATAAAACAGAAAACTGTCATTGATTAGTATTTGAAGGGATTTCAAAGGTCCAAAGACCCATTCCATCACAGAGCAGAGGCTGGGAGATAGATTGTTGGGAGATATATGGCCAGATGGATAAAAAGGCAACAACGCAGCTCATCGAAACCAACAAATGATCATGGAGCATCGCTTGCACGAGCAAGCTCTTGGAAAACGCAACAAACTACCAGAATGTAGTTACTCTACTGTTAGAAGAAGAAACCTCTGAGCCCATGCGTTCCTAGCCAGGGCATCAAACAGTTAAAAAAGACAGAGGGGATAGATTAAGACCTCTCAAGCCTTGGAAGGCTCGAGAGCATTGTAAAAGGGCCTATAAATATGTGAAAATTCAAAGTAACAAGGGTTAAACTTTTGGGGACTGTGGATACTTTGCTACTCAAGCTTCTCATCTTCATTCTAGCAATATAAGCTTCTTCTGTTGTTACATGTTCAATTCCCATTTTCTCTTTTGTTCTAAGCTTGCACTTGAATAGGCTATTCATGTTTTCTTCTGTGTCTAATGCCAGATAACTGTCATCTTATCTTTGCGTTGATAAATTAGATTTGCAAGCTTTTTTTACTTCATGTAGCTAGCCATTCATATCTGTTTATGTATGCATCTGCTGGTACAGTTAGTATTCTCCATCTATCCATTGAATCTATAAACTATTGAGCATTAGTGGTCTAAAGCGTTGTAAAGTTGAGGGTGTTCATGCATGTCTTGAGTGAAAACAGAGTTGAAATAGTCATCTGACTTGATCCAAACCATCATACATTCCAATAGTTTAGAGAACAATATTGAAGATCTATATGTTACCAGGCATCTTCGAGCTACAACCTAGGAGAGCTTCCTGGAGTGATAACATAATTGGCGCCATTGCCAGGGAGATGAGACTAAAGCTCAACTTCCTTGGGAGACGACATAGGTCCAGCTTTAGTGATAGACAAAGTCTGGGAACTTTTTTGGTTGTAATCATCTATCTGGCGACTCTACTGAAGGATGAACCTCTTGGCGACTCCACTTCATAGTTCTGGCTTAGTTTGTGAGGCATACTCAGAGAAATCCTCAAAAGCCACAAACTAACCTAGTACCTGACCCTGAAAAAATCATCAAAGAAAGAAAGGTATTGCAGAAAGGAGCATCAGGTTCAGGTAAACCTAAACAATATTCCATATCTCTTCAAGAAAATATGGAAATAGAATAAATACATGTTGAGAGTATAGCATCTAATACTAGTAGTGAAGAAAAAATCTCAGAGATTCATAAAGCTCTGTATTCTTTAGGTTCCCCTTTCGTTGCAAGCCCAAAGGAAACCTCACCTCCTATCCATCATACTCCTTTAGTCTTGTCAGTCACTCCTCAGCCCTCTATAATTCATACTGCTAGTACCCTTATAGCCACCACAGTTATGGCAGGACCACAAGAACCTACCAAAATGGAAAGAATCATAGATGCTAGATATGGACCTCTAGTACTGCCCACTCCTTTGAATGCCATGCCTACTGGAGATATCAAAAGTATAGGCCTAAATTCACTTGGACTGAAGGTGTTATAGCAGAGGAACATCTTGAATCATTCTATAGCTATGCTGATAACCTAGACATTAGTGAAGATGATGTGTGGATGAGAGTCTTTGTCCAAAGTTTAGATGGAGATGCTAGAAAATGGTTCAGAGAACTGACCCCAAGTTCTATAGTAGATATTGAGGCTTTAGATGATGTATTTCTAAAGCATTGGGGGGATAAGAAGGATCTACTCTACTATCACACTGAGTTTGGGAACTTAAAAAGGAAAAATGGTGAGCTGTTGTCTGATTTTAATAAGAGGTTTAACTGTATGTACAGCAAAATACCAACTGAATTAAAACCCACCACTACCTTTGCTAAACTCACCTATGCCAGTGCTTTTGATTCTAACTTCTGTCTACTATTGAGGGAGAGACGATGTGCTACCTTGGCTGATATGCAGGATGCAACCTTGGAAGTAGAATCAAACATCATGGCTACAGAAAAGCTCAAAGGTAATGTTGATAGAAAGAGACAGAGGGGCGAGTCTTCATCATCTTCAGATCCAAAGATAGATAAAATGACCAAGATGATAGAGTCATTATTAAAGGTTGAGCATCACCCTGGGAAAGGAAGATTTCCTGATACCTTTGCTCCTAGAAATCCAAATCCATATAGAAGAGTTAATGAGCATTTGCATATTTTGCAAAGAAGCAAAGATGCCAATGAAGGCCAAAGGGTGAAGACCCCTTTTCAAAATGTAGTCATGGAAGAGGAGTAGTTTGATGAAGAGGATGAGATGAATTGTATGGAAGACAAAGGCAGTGCCCCTTTTTTACAGGGAAAAGTGTCTATTTAGAACTGCTCTATCCAACTAAGGTGTGACAGCTGCCTTAGAAACAAACAGAGAAAAGCTACTTTTGTTTTTCCTTTATGAATTATAGATAGAGAGGAACAGAAAGACCAACCTTTGTCTTGCGCCAATCTCCTGATTTGATCCCTCTCTTCTTTGATAGTCCTCAGCTACCTGCTCCCTTGCACGCCCAGCTTCACAAAGTACCTGTAAGATCACAGAAGCATGGCACTATACAAAGACATGGATCTATAATCATAAACAATCTAGGGTCAGATGTAAATTGACCATACAAATGTAACAAGCATCAATGACACAAAAGCATGGAGGAAAACTCAAATAGCTTTTATTGATAAACAAGAAAAGAGCC
This sequence comes from Pinus tabuliformis, assembly GCA_031772625.1. Classification (NCBI taxonomy): domain Eukaryota; kingdom Viridiplantae; phylum Streptophyta; class Pinopsida; order Pinales; family Pinaceae; genus Pinus; species Pinus tabuliformis. The sequence continues at coordinate 1,117,797,444 of CM062817.1, forward strand.
AAGAGGAGTTACAACCGGTTGTTCTGACCCAACATCAACCTCCCAGCAAAGAAGCCCCTCTTCACCTCAAACAAAGCTTAGATCACCCAACAATCTGATGTTTGTCTCAGAAAACCAACAACAATTCCTTACAATATGCAAAATTCCAGCCTCTGGATCTCTAGGATGAGGGATCCATATATAGATATCTATAAGGGGGATGAGTCAGCTTGTGATTTGATTAGTGTCTTCTCTCTGATAGTTCTTGCTTCCACTTGGAGACTGAGGGCCTCTTACTCATCCTTGGTCGAATTCAGTGAGGCAAGTGTCACAGGAGAAGATTCTGGAAGCTTCCATTGCCTCTCCACCTCGCGGAATGACACTGCCATTTTTCATTTCTCGCCCATCGCACCCAACAGAAGGGACTTTTGAAATGCAATGCACCCTCACAGTGTATTTGGGTGAGATGAAATGCACTTAGCCAGTGGAGCAGCTGCAATGATCCTGTTTTGACCAATCCTGAGTAGTTTCTCATGGAGAACTTCTGGGAGAAGCTGTAATCTGTTGACCTTGTTCCTTTAGGGGTTAGAACAACACTTTTAGGGACTTAGGAGCCCTTGCTTTATGGACATTTCATGCTTGGGGTTGTAGGGCCCAAAATTGTCTATAACAGTTTCCCCTAAAGTATGAGGCCGTTAATCTTTTAGTGTCGGGTGAAATGCTTTATTATGAGGATCCGAAGTTCTTTCAATGCTGGGAGGAGACCTGTAATAAGATACAATACAATACATTATCTTCATACTATTTTCATGATCTAGCTAAGGCGGGCATTCCCATGCTCAGCTTTATAAATTCATTCTCATGTACATAGGACAGACAATCGTGTGAGTTTAGACTGATGATTCTGGTAGAGCCATCATCCTTTTGAGTGGATGATTATCTATGCAGCAATGATGTACATTTAATGTCTTTATTCCCATGAATATATATCGTAGCCCGGATGGATGAAACTAGATCTGGGGTCTTCAATCTCGTCCGATCTTCACTCGAAGTACAAGTCGATCCATGTGAGAAATGTTCTGAAGTCGAACATGGAAAGACATCGCTTGATTACCAGTCGATGATGTAAACTGTTAACAAGTGCGAGAGGAATCATCGATAATGATAATGACCCTCAAGGTACTGCAGTACAATTCACGTGGCGTGAATAAAGGACTTGGCGTCGAACACCACGAAAAATCTTTCGGTCGAAGGCCATTGATGTAAACCTGTCGCCGGAAGTGAGAAACTTGCCATTGAGGCATGCAAGCTTCAAAGTACTGAATGGGGTGTTCCTAGATCAGCTTCTCGGATAATGAGCTGATGTCGACAAGAAGTGATCTGTCACAGGAGGGCCTTAATGAATCCCACATCAATGACACGGAATGGAGCAAATGATTTTAATGGAGGTGAAAACGATCTGGTGATATAAGGTTCAGGGTGGCGGTCATGAAAGAATGGAGTATAATGTATGGTAGTGGGTGAGACACAGCTGGACTCTCTGAATGATTTTCTTGAACATATCGGCGACACTAATGTGATGGATTGGTAGCATTAACCCCAAATGTGGATGGTATGGTGTGACCATGGTGATGTGACCGGTGAATGAAACAACCCAACCCGACTCGGACACGGAGTGGAAGTGTCATGTTCAAGAGCGACTTGCTACCAACAAAGTTTCTTTAAGTTTTCTTCCCAATTTTCCCCAGTCATTGCTGACCAGTACCTCTTTATTTTTGTCAAGCTTGAGGAGGATAACATATGCTTGTTCTATAATTTTCCCTTCGGGCAAACCTATCGCTATGTTTTAACGAGCCTAGCGACAGTGAAACTCGTTCTTGTCTATAGACAAATTTGTCACTATTAATCTTTTTAACGAGTTTAACGACAAAGATAACTCGGTCCTTTTCAATTTTAGAGAGTCTGAAAAGGGACGTAAAGGTAACTCCAAAATTCCTTTTTCGTCATCTAATCTCTTAAGTCCGAAAAAGTATAAAACAATACAGAAGGGATGAATTTTCGATACTTTTAAAGAGCCGAACAAAACAAGCGCTCGATCTTTTTGTGTAATAATCCCTCAGGGCCAAAAATATTAAAATCTAGAGGAGGGATAGCACTTCCTGTCCCTTTAACGAGCTGGAGAGGCCAATGGCTCGGCAATCTTTTCATATTTTACGAGTCAGTTGAAAAGAGCTTAAAGGAGACTCATCTTTTGAGGAACGAGTGATAAAACGGGTAGCAGCTGATTCCAGGCAAGGTTTGGAATTTTCCAATCACGGTAGTGTCACAAGGATGGCTAGTGAAATCACTCTTCGCAGTTGTTCCTCAAAATGGGTAAACAATCAAATGGAGGTGAATGATCAGCCAATGAAAAAGTGGAGGTGACGGTGCAAACACGACCAAGGCTTTAACGACTGAAGTACTACATTCACGATGGTTATTTACCGGGGAATAGTTCATTTTTTAACGAGCTTAAATGCGGGGGGAAACATTTGCTCACGTCTTATGTTTATTTTTTAACGAGCTTGAACTATGTGCTAAAACTGCTCGATTAATCCAGTAGTGTGATAAGAATGTCTCATGTAAAATGGCAATTTTTAGAGTTTTGCCCCACATCCTTTCTTTATGCAAGTTAGGAGACGACCAATCCTACGATTTTAAAGGGTGAGAGGTCCTAAAAATTTAAAAAATAAATAGTCGCTCTTCGCACGCCAAAAGGCCTGCATGCCCCCAGGTATAAAACAGAGTTTCAAGGTTACCCCTTCTTTAGTCCGTTAAAACATTTGTTTTACCGAGAGAGGCCTACCTCTTACAGGTTACCAAAGATTGCTCCATTTACAGCGCAAACAAAACACTTCTTCGGAGATGTCTACCGAAATAGACAAAGGTGAGTGAAGGAGGCTACTCCACTCACATAACTTTGACAAGAGAATCTTGTTCTAGAATAACCCCCTCTTCCAATCACGGACGGGGGTACAGACTAGTCATATTCTCTCGCGGAAACCTACCCTATACCCGAAATTTTCCTGCCGAAGTAGACTAGGGTGCATGCCCCATGGGTTTCAGTCATGTCCTCGCGAATCACGCACACTCATCGGGTGGACGGACTGTGGATTGAGACATTTCTTGCGTGAAAAGACCATTTAGGGATGGTATATGAATATTTGCTATGCGTGATCCGGGAAATGAAAGCTGGTCTACGAGCTTGACCACTCTTCCTTCATGCGGAAAACACATTACTCTAAAGAGTGAGGAGACAATTGCTCCCATGCAATAAATATAGTCTCGACCAAGGAGTAGATTGTAATCCAAGGGTCCTTGGACTACCATTACGTTCATGTGAACAGTTTTCCCTCTCAATGTTATGGGCAAATCGGGAAGAATCCCTAACGGTCGACTGGTTCCTTTATCAAAGCCTGTTAGATTTCTCATCTCAGGCAAAAGCGATGGCGAACCAAGCACTTTCCAAGCAGTTGAGGAAAGGATACTCACAGAAGCCCCTTCATCTATGATGGTACCATCCATAACCATTCTATATATTTGAACAATGATTCGGAATGGTACACTAGCTGGTAAGCGGGGTCTGCCTAGTTGATTCCAGTCGAAGGAGACAACTAGGTTGCTTGGAGGTGGGACCGAATAGACGGCCGTGTATGACTCTAACGAACTTCCTTCATGCGGTAAAGGAACGGGTAAATTGCCCCCATGTTCGTTGGAGTCTGTGTTTATGAAAAGAATTTGGACGGTGTCATCCTTGTTCTCTTCAGTGATTGTATCATCTGAAGATGGAACCTCTGAAGGCAAGACCGGGTCAACTGCCGCCTCGACCTTTTGACTCTCGTCTGGTATGGATTCAGATGGTTTATCTTCAATGATAGATGCTTTAGCCGACCACCTGAGCGGGTCAGCCAGCTTTTCAACTAGCGACGGACTCGGCAAGAGTTTTTTATATCCAGGAGGAAGTCGTAACGGTGAAACCGGACGATTATCCAAAACTCTTTTAGCTTCGTCTAAGAAGGGACAACGATGGACGGCATGATCGCCTTCGCACAGTTTACAAGGAAATCTATATTTTCCTTTTTGTCTTGGGGCTTCACTTTCACTAGTTGACGGTGTGTTTTCAACATGATCATCAGAGGTTGACGACACCGGGTTGTGCAAACAAGGAGACCAGTCCCTTAAGATCTGAGGGATGCAAGGACAATCTCTGTGATAGTGGTCTCCTTTGCAAATGACACATGGCGATTTAGGCATGGTCGGTGCAGTGTGTGGATTTTTGCTAGACGACACTCGTTTGCCCCCATTCGCTTTTGGCTCCTTCTTCTTCTTCTCTTTCTTCTTCTTTTCCTTCTTCTCCTTAGGTACTTGATTTTTGGCTTTACCGGCCCCATCAAGCGAAGAGGAAGGAGGAGAGGAAGAATTAGAGGAAGTAGAAGGTTGGTGGGTAACTCTGGACTCGTCTAATTGCTGATTCGATTGTTCAGGAATTGTGGTGTTCTAAACGACAGAGGTTGAGAAGAGCCATACAGGCAAACCAATTGTCAGTCCTGGAAGCGACAATGTGGCCATATGGGGTGCACCAACATCTCCCCAAGAGGAGAAGGGACTAGGATTTCCTCCAAGGGGAATTCCTTGGTTGGTGGATTCCATTTTCTCAACTCAAGATCAACGTAGGAAAGGGTAATGAATATTCCGTTTAAAATAAATTTTAGACGCTTTGACACAACTTGTTTTTTCAATTTTTAAGAGTCGAGAAAAAACAAAAGATGACTCTAGTCTCCTTCGATTTTTAATGAGCCTGAAGTGACAAGTGCTCAGATGGACCTTTTCCGTTAAGGAGTCTGAAAAGGTACAAAAGGGACTGCTCTGGAAATCTAGGTAGAGGGATTACCAAAGCAATCGCAAAACTGCAGAATACTTTTTACGGTACGACAGTCAATCTTCCCGAATGCTGTGTTTAGTGCATTGCGATCGATAGGGCGGCAGACATGGCTTCCTATGGATAAAGGATTAATCCTATTGGGGTCTCCCAAAATATACTCGACAGTACGTGGGAGCACAAGTCCGTGCTGGCACTTATCGTCTCAAAGTGGAGGAATCACCCAACCATCAGTGAGAACAACAGTTACCAGGCTTTACGACATCGGAATATGTCTCTAGCCTAGACTTCTAAATGTTGTGCGTTAAGTTCCAAAGCATTGTTAGATTCATTGAATTTATTTTAAGTTGATCTTGTTTATGAAGTTTTCCTTTCGGGTTCACCACGAGATGTAGATGTTCGAATGCTACTCGTAAGTTTATGAAACAAACAACAAAGAATGATAAACAAACAAACTAATTAAGTCCCCAGTGGAGTCACCATTTTGTTACAGGGAAAAGTGTCTATTTAGAACTGCTCTATTCCACTAAGGTGTGACAGCTGCCTTAGAAACAAATAGAGAAAAGCTACTTTTGTTTTTCCTTTATGAATTATAGATAGAGAGGAACAGAAAGACCAACCTCTCTCTTGCGCCAATCTCCTGATTTGATCCCTCTCTTCTTTGATAGTCCTCAGCTACCTGCTCCCTTACACGCCCAGCTTCACAAAGTACCTGTAAGATCACAGAAGCATGGCACATAACAAAGACATGGATCTATAATCATAAACGATCTAGGGTCAGATGTAAATTGACCATACAAATGTAACAAGCATCAATGACACAAAAGCATGGAGGAAAACTCAAATAGCTTTTATTGATAAACAAGAAAAGAGCCAAGAGGAGTTACAATCGGTTGTTCTGACCCAGCATCAACCTCCCAGCAAAGAAGCCCCTCTTCACCTCAAACAGAGCTTAGATCACCCAACAATCTGATGTTTGTCTCAGAAAACCAACAACAATTCCTTACAATATGCAAAATTCCAGCCTCTGGATCTCTGGGATGAGGGATCCATATATAGATATCTGTAAGGGGGGTGAGTCAGCTTGTGATTTGATTAGTGTCTTCTCTCTGATAGTTCTTGCTTCCACTTGGAGACTGAGGGCCTCTCACTCATCCTTGGTCGAATTCAGTGAGGCAAGTGTCATAGGAGAAGATTCTGGAAGCTTCCATTGCCTCTCCACCTCGCGGAATGACACTTCCATTTGTCATTTCTCGCCCATCGCACCCCACAGAAGGGACTTTTGAAATGCAACGCACCCTCACAGTGTATTTGGGTGAGATGTAACGCACTTAGCCATTGGAGCAGCTGCAATGATCCTGTTTTGACCAATCCTAAGCAGTTTCTCATGGAGAACTTCTGGGAGAAGTTGTAATCTGTTGACCTTGTTCCTTTAGGGGTTAGAACAACACTTTTAGGGACTTAGGAGCCCTTGGTTTATGGACATTTCATGCTTGGGGTTGTAGGGCCCAAAAATGTCTATAACACCCTTTTTGACCTTAGCTGCATATGAAAAGTCATTATTCAATGACCAGATCAACCAAGAATGGGATGGTGAAGCTGTTATGCAAACTGAAGATCAACACAAATATAATATGAGGTTGAAGATGAATAATGCCAAGGAAACTCTTGTTCAAAGAGCTGTTGTCCCTGCAGTACAACAAGCTAATAAGCATAGGCAATCGACAGTTGATCCCATCATCCTCAAAGCTCCAACTCACGAGGTAAGAGGCCTTGATAAGTCCCCTTCTCCTTTCAATTTTCAATCAGAAATTTAGAAGCTAAGAATACCTATACCTCTGATTGAACTAGTGAAGAATGAGTCCTTCAAAGGATCCATCCTCGAGGCCCTTGAGCCTAAAGCCATCCACGCCTCCACTGACTATGTAAATATGAAAGATGAAAAACTAGTTGTTATTCTCATCCCAATGATTGAAAATTGTAAAGACAACTCCCCATCATTCTATGTCTCTCTGACTATTCATGACAAAATCCTTCACAATTTCCTTCTGGACATAAGAGCCAGCCATAATCTAATGCCCAAGGTTGTCATGGATGAGCTGGGTCTTGACATTACCAAGCCTTATCATGACCTGTTTTCTTTTGACTCTAGAAAAGTGAAATGCCTGGGATTAATCAAGGACCTAGCCATCACTTTGTCTCAGCTACCAATGAAGAGCATGACGATGGATATTGTGGTAGCAGATGTACCCCCCAAGTTTGGCATGTTACTTTCCAGAGGTTGGATCAAGAGATTAGGTGGATAATTACAAAATGATCTGTCCTACGCTATTGTCCTAGTGTTTGGAGGTGCGAGCAGGAGATTATATAGAGAAGCTAAATTGGCTTATATCATCAATGATGAAAGGAAACCCAATAATCATCCCATCTATGCTGTCGACGCTGATTTTGGAGCTTGTTTTCTTCAGATTGAAGAATCTTAGTTGGCCTCCACGCAGCTTAGGAAACCAGTTTGCTAGATCACATAGGAAGAAGGCCCATAGATTTGGGACATGTTCTTTGATGGAGCTTGCTCTAAGGAAGCTGCAGGGGCAGGTGTAGTCCTTGTGTCCCCCACACAGGAATGCATTCATTTATCTTTCAAATTAACTTTTCAGGTCACAAATAACATAGTAGAGTATGAATCCTTGATATTGGGCTTAAACGCTGCTAAAGAAATGGGCATCAAAGGCCTGAGAGTGTTTGGCGACGCAGACCTTATCATTCAGCAAGTCAACAAAACTTTCCAAGCAAAGCATCCAAGGCTGAAAGAATATAGAGATGAGGTATGGAATCTCAAGGACTCTTTTAATATTTTCAGCATGTCTTACATCCCGAGAATGAAGAACCAGCTTGTTGATTCCCTTACTGTGTCTGCTAGCATGTTTATTCCTCCTTTTCCTCCTAAATTTACTTATGAAGTTCAGGTGAAGTATAGACCATCTCTTCCTAACAATGTCAAATACTGGAAAGTTTTTGAAGAAGATGATGAAATTAATAGGCTTTTACAAGTCTTTGATGAATTTGCTGAAATGCACATTGACCAAGAAAACGAAACCTTTGATAGAAAGGCAAAAATGGACAGTTTTCAAGTTGGTGACTGGGTTCTCAAAAGGGATGCATTAAAGGAAAAGAAGGGAAACCATGGTAAATTTGATGCCTTATGGACATGACCGCTTGTCATTGCTCAAGATCAGATGAACAATACCTTTATTCTGCACAGTCTGGAAGGAGGAGATGTTTTTGGTAGCCCAGTCAATGGGCGGTTCTTGAAACTTTATTTCATTTAAGGCTTTAAAGCCTTGGTATTGTAAATATGTTTTTTCAGTTTTTATTTTGTTGCAAAATAGACTCCATGCCCAATGGAACACTAGGAGGAAGATTTGATTTTGGTTTTACAGGAAAGGCATTGTTCTGTAGTTCTTGAAACCTCACAGGGAGGCTTTCATCCCCAGAAGGAGCTAGTGTTAGCCTTGTTGGCAAATGGCCCAAAAATGAATCCAAAACACTCCCAAAGTCTTCAAAATTTTCTTAAGGATCATTCAAAGATCAAAACAATTGCATGCCAAGAGCCCTCAAAATGGAGGAAAATCACTATCCGAAGGCAGAAAACCAGAGAAAACAATGAAAAACCAAGTACCAGAGGCATAAACATTGAAATGACAGCAGTTGTAAGATCTGGCCGATCAACTGTCCAAATCTGATCGACGGGTCGAAATCGGCAGAGGCAATCAGTAGATATCGGCGTGGATCGTATGGAACTTGCGATGGCGATCGATGATGCAACGTGGACCGTCGATCAAGTACGTAGATCGATGGCCCATATCGCATCGTAGGATCGCTATCAGAGATTACAAAGAGTGCTAGCAATGGTCTGGGGCATGAGCGATATGTGATTGTGATCAGATCACATCGCTATATCGCATCAGAGCAACACCATGGACCGGGCCTATACACATGTATCTGTGCAACCCGATGAACTAGACCCGACGGTATTCTAAATATTATTTCATAAGATTTCAGGTCCGCAGGAAAGCCATTTTCAATGAATTTTCGCAGTTTTGACGTATTTATAAAATACAAAGGGGAACCTTAGAGCAAGACCAGAGTGACTTGCGATATGCGATAAGGCCCGGACCCGAAAGGGTTAGGGAAGGGAAATAAATAATATTTCAGGTCCGTCGAAGCCAATTTTTCATGTATTTTCAGTGTTTTTAAACATATTCCAAAAATAAAAGGGAAGCAAGGGAACAAGCCACTTACGATAAGGATGGGCCCGATAGGGGAATAGATAGTGTTTAAGGACTTTTTAAGTCTGAAATAAATAGAGCTTGGCGGGAGTTTACAGTGTTGCAGCATTTTCTGTATAAAACAGAAAACCATCATTGATTATTATTTGAAGGGATTTCAAAGGGCCGAAGACCCATTCCATCACAAAGCAGAGGTCGAGAGAAAAAGGGATAAAAAGGCAATAGTGCAGCTCATCCAAACCAACAAATGATCATGGAGCATCGCTTGCATGAGCGAGTTCCTGGACAACACAACAAACTACCAGAATGCAGTTACTCTACTGTCAGAAGAAGAAACCTCTGAGCCCATGCATGCCTAGTCAGGGCATCAAACAGTTAAAAAAGACAGAGGGGATAGATTAAGACCTCCTGAGCCTGAAAAGGCTCAAGAGCATTTTAAAAGAGCCTATAAATATGTGAAAATTCAGAGTAACAAGGGTTCAACTTTTGGGGACTGTGGATACTCTACTACTCTAGCTTCTCATCTTCATTCTAGCAATATAAGCTTCTTTTGATGTTACATGTTCAATTCCCATTTTCTCTTCTGTTCTAAGCTTGCACTTGAATAGGTTATTTATCTTTTCTTCTGTGTCTAATGCCAGACAACTGTCATCTTATCTCTGCATTGATAAATTAGATTGGCAAGATTTGTTTACTTCCTATAGCTAGCCATTCATATACGTTTATGTATGCATCTGCTGGTACAGTCAGCATTCTCATCTATCCATTGAATCTACAAACTATTGATCATTAGTAGTCTAAAGGCGTGTAAAGTTGAGGGTGTTCATGCATGTCTTGAGTGAAAACAGAGTTGAAACAGTCATCTGACTTGATCCAAACCATCATACATTCTAATAGTTCAGAGAACAATATTGAAGATTTATATGTTACCGGGCATCTCCGAGCTACAACCTAGGAGAGCTTCCTGGAGTGATAACATGGCCCACAGTAGAGATGTGGACTCATGACAAGACTCGACATGACAGTTCTGGTAAATTCATGTTTTTGTTGGTGTGCATGTCAAGTTGTAGTGTTGTTGAGTGATGGATGTCCTCATGGTGTGTCACACCTTCACCTCCACATGGAAAAGTGCACGGAGTCTTTGATGGTCATTGGTTCGCTTGATGTTGCATTCACACATTTCTCCTTGCTTGTATGTTGGTAAGTTTGATAGGTTCATCCGTTTGCGAAAGGTGCATGTTTTCTCGTCTGTTCGTCTGCAAACACATCTTTGTATGATCATCCATTCGTGAGCACATCTCTTTGCCTGCATTGTTTGTTCGTCTGTTGGTGAACATGTCCTTATGCATGTGCTCCCTTTGTTAATCCCATTCATTATCATGCCATGTTTGTTTGTGTACCTGTATCTGCAGTCACTCATGATGAGACGACATCAAATCCATAAACCTCCTAGTCTACCATGATGCATGATCATTTTGGATGTAGGATACCAGGAGAGGAGACAAGGTTGCGAGGTGGGATGGAGGCTCTAGGCATTGCTAATGAAAATTGTGCATCAGTCACTAGGTGATGGAGATGGGAAATCCAAGTTGATAGTGACTGCCCGCAGGGTATGGCTTAGCTAGAGGACAAAACTGTGTGGTTTTTTAGAGGAATAGTTTGTGCCACGGGAAAGCTGGGTAGGCAAAATCTATGCAATTTTCGGAAGGAGCGGGCAGTGGGATCTTGGCAGCCAAAAGTGCACAATTCTTAGAGGGAACTGTTAGATGGATGTTGGGTCACTGGCAATAAAAACTGCTCAATTCCTAAGGGGAACTGGCAGTCACATGTTGGGAGCTTTGCAACAAAAACTACGCAGTTCCTGGAGGAACTATTAGTTAGTTTCTGGAGCTTGGCAGAAAAAACTGTGCAATTTCTGGAGGGAACTGGCAATCAGCTACCAGGAGTTGCTGGAAGGAAAAATTGCACTGATGCTGGGAGGCTGGCTTGCTAATCACCTCTGTGCAGTTTCTGATCTGAGCAAACTGTTGGACAACAGAGGGCTTGCTCATGAAAACTGTGAAGTTTTCCGGGTGAGAAACCGGTGGACTGACTGGAAAAACTACCCAATTTTCTGAGGGAGATAGGGATAGGCACTGGGTGTCTTTCTGGCCTGTCTACATAGTTTTCTCAGTGAGCAAAGTGGCAAAGGTTTCCAGCCTCTGCGCAATTTTTTAGGGGAGTCAGTCCCGGGGTGGCTGCCGAGTCAAACTCTCCGGATAACCAACATGAAGGTTGATTGATCTGCTTGCTGGCAACACAATTTGAAATGGCTTGCTTGGTGCTTCTACACTGTTCTGGCTAACAGTCAATTGAGTCGATGGTGGGGTGATGGTCTAGCTATCATAGGGGAATCCATTCGATAGAACTTTAGCAAAGTGACTAATTGTCTGAATGAGTGAAGATGCATACATGATATTGCAAACACACACTTACATGACTTGACGATGAGAGACTCAAACCATCCAGATACGCATGCTCAACATGACTGACCAACGGTGTGAGCGACAAGTGCGAAACTTGTGATATATCATTGGTTGACCATGCCAACACTTGCGTGATAGTGTATGTGACTCCATGTGTGAGCGTGACATATGTTTGCATAGCGAACACAACATGTACACACGAAGAGAAGACCTTGAGTATGGCCAGAACATGGTCATACGCATGACATTGACATCAACATGCAAAATTTATCGATGGAATGATCAAACAACTGGTGGGTGCGAGGAATCACATGAGCTCATAGAGTGAACCCGAGTGCATGCAGTCATCAAGTAAAACTCTCCAAGGAGGCTCTGAAATTGGATGCAAGCCAAAATTTTGGAGGGTGGTTGTAGCCGCTACAACACATCATCTCCCGGATCCATTGATTTGCCACCTTAATGATATCGGTTAGTCTACACTCACACACATCTCCTTATACCATCCTCCTGAAGGAACATAACCCTATCTATCCCAAAATGATATAGTGCATGGGATGGTTATATCAAGTTCCTAAAATTTAAAAATGTTTCTCTTTGTAATTATTAATAGTAATTTATTTAGACCCAAATCCCTTTTGGTAATTATGCTTCGAAATATGGTTACCTTTCTCAGTGATAAGAGATATAAAACCCTCCCTTGTGAGGTAAACTATTTGGAAAATTAGTTTTCCTCATGTTAACAGTTCTAGACCTGCCAACATTCAAGGGGGTCTCCCTGATATGTGGTCCCAACTAGACCTCACACCATTTGGGATAGGAGACCCATCCATAATACGTCTCGACTACCGTCTACTTAAAAAATTGCCTTGGCTTTAGCTATCAGCAATAGAGAGAATCGTATATGTGCCTTCGAAAAGAAAGCTAGTGTACTTGGTGAATGTTTACCTGAAATTGCATCAAGGTTATTATACCGCAAAGGGGAAGAAAGTGAGCCTCTAGGGGAGAGGTAATAGTACCACCCTAATAAAGATGCACACAAATAGGAATATTTCATCTAACATCCAGCAAAATAGTCCACACGAATGAGACAAACATTATATCCATTACAACACATTCTCAATATAATAAGCACTAAAATAACCAAAATAATTCAACTACCTTAATACTGGTGAAAGAAAACATGAACCATGAACATTCAAACAATAGTATTACAAACATCCATAATCTATGTAAGAAAATGTGTTGGCCATCAAGGCTTCAAATATTAAGTAAAAGTCCCAAGATGCATGAATACAACGAACATCACTTGCTTTAATAGTGGAGCGTTGGAGCCACTACTTTCTCCCCAAAAGTACTAACTTATCTCTCTTATGCCTTATGGGAGAAGCCAAGGTTAAAATTCCTTTCCATGAGAAATGAGGATCTATTTATAACTTGTGGAGTGACCTTTTATATCCTCATGACTCTTGACTTTCTAACTTCTTGTGACCTTTGTACTTCTACAACCTTTGAAGTTCCAAATGACTTTTAGAATTATATATGAATTTTGGTATTACATGTCCTTTGGACTTCCGTGACTCTTGAATTTACATATGACTCTTGGACTTCTACTTTCTTGTCTTTTACAATAATTACAATAATATATTTTTTCTTCCATATCATCATATGGAAAGACTTGACACGTCACTATGTAGGATGAGTAGGACTGATAGTGACTGATCACATGGACTTGATTTAGTGGTGACATGTTTTTTCTTTATCCTCATATTCTTATAGTGCTTCCACCCTCCAAAGGGTCTTCAATATTGGAGTCTTCATGGTGCTTTGACCATAAAATTTTAGGTGCATTCTTGGTTCTTCTTGTGCTTCCTTTGTTTACCCTCTTTGCTCGATCTTCTTTGTGTGCTTACCATCAGGTCCTTGGAATACTTGTTTTGTAATCAGTTCAGGAGGGCACATGACATATAGGGGAATGATGAAGGGTTGAGCTTCGGGTCCTCAGGATGTGCCAGTGCGCTCAAGGAGGGTGCACTTCTTCAAGTCAAAGGAGTGTGCTCTAAGAAAACTTACTCATTCTTGAAGGGTATAGTTCAGAACAACGAAGGGGATTCGTGCTTTCAGAGTGAACCTAGCTCTCAGGGAGGGTACAGGGTGCACTTCTGAACAAAGAAGGGTCTCCCATCAAGGCTTTGGAGTGTGGTCATGTGCTTTTGGCCTTAATGGGCTCACTTTTCAACCGAAATTTGTGTAAGTGTGAATGATTGATCAAGGAATGGACAAGATGAGTTCTGGACATAAAACCAAGTGTGATGAAAACTAACTTATCAATAAAACTTAGAAAAACATAGCCAACAATGAATAAACATGAAAATGCCAATTTATGCACATTCCCCAAGTACAAACGGTGAAGTGTGTGTGACTACGACCCGAAAGTGTCGTTTTACAACAAGAAATGTGTTATGACCATGAAATGCATATAAGGATATTAAAATCAATGTGGCAGCACTTAAGAACACTCAAAACATATGAATCAACACAAAATGACACTTAACGTCCAAAGCGAAACTCGATACGACAATGAGGTAGGCTCCAAATTTCAAATGTAGCGAAATTTTGGAGGGTAGTGTAGCAATGACAACACTTGGCGATACACTGGGCGGACTTCAACTTCTCTATTCGAGAATAGCTTTTAGCTTAGGTTTAGACCTTTAGGAAGTGTTGATTGCCCCATGTTCCCCATTTTCACTCATCTTTACACATAGCATCTTACTTTTCTCTACCTGATTGAACACACAAAAAGATACATCGTATCACAACTGTTTTGATCTAGAAAGGGTAATGTGAAGGGTGAGTTTATGATATTTAGATTATGATTTTTCATCTATGGTGTTGCTCCACTACCAACAGGCCTAGACAACACCCTAACGGAGTCAATTCAGAGCCACAAATTTTGTTTCACTTCCAAAGATCCTGGGCAGTACCCCTGCGAAGTCTCTTTCTTCACCTCCTTGTGCAAGAAGCCCTTCTCTTCTTTCACCATTTATTTATTTATTTAGTGTTATTATCCAGTGGAATTTATTCTTTTTCTAAAAAGAAAAAGAGGGACCTTGACTTATTGATATCAGAGGAGGTTTCCCCTCCAGAGAAGTAGTTTAAGTCCTCTGATTTATGCTTGCTCACTTTATCTTTTCCCCTTATCCCTTCCCTACTAGGTTAGACAAGCGTTATCATAGAATTAGACACATATCAAATGGAGTGGTTCAAAAACTAGCATAAGAATGGGTCTAATAGGTTCTCCCAATGTTCTCCTATTGGATGAATTGTATTTTCCATCTGGCCTTAGCTCAACCTATAGATTTTTTCCCAAACAAATAAGGAGAATAAACATATAACCAAGTGTTGAAGTTGTCACATTCCTTTTTTATTACACTATAAAGTCTTTGGGAAATGCACTTTCACACACATGTCTTATTTATGTACAGTGACTGACAGAATAGAACATAAAAATACATGACACTTAGAACTTCCAACACAAAACAAACAAACAGAGAAACAACATAAAACAATGTGTATAGGAACTGTAACCTGTAGTTGCTACTAAAAATTATGCTTTCTATACTCACCATTCACGGGTAGGGGGCCAAGCCTCCCTTCCAAATATTTGAGCTTAAAAGTGTTGTGGTTGAGTTTCTCTTCAACTGTGAATGGTCTAATCCACAATGGTTGAAACTTTGTATGTTTCCTTTGTCTTCATGGGGTTTATCCCATCTCAGAACTAAGTCTCCCACACCAAAGCTTTTCGCCCCTGTGGATTTTCTATCAAACCAATGCTTTATACAGTTTTGATGCATGAAAAATCTATCCTTGGCTTTGATCCACTCTTCCTCAAGTTTTAGTGAAGTGTTTATCATGTTCTGAACCAGTAGGCAAGGTTTACCTTGTGACTCCTAAGAGAGTTGTAAGGCTGGGAGGTATAGGTTCGGAGGCAAGATAACTTATTTAACATACACCATAAAGTATGGAGAGGTTCTTAGAGAGGGCTTAGGGGTAACATGGTTAGCCCAAAGTGCATTAGTCAAAGTAGTATGCCAACTCTTCTTTTCAGAGAAAATGATCTTCTTAATGAAGTGAATAAGATTTTTATTTCTAGATTTAGCTAGACCATTTCCCTTGGGATAATAATTAAATGCATGCTTGAGAAAAATCCTATTTTTTTAATGAAAACTCATAATTTTTTTATGATGAGAAGTAGGTTGCATTATCAAAGTCAAGGGATGATGTTCAACTGTATAAAATGAATGATTTCCTGATCATTTAATTCTATGAGTGGAACTGCTTCCGACCACTAGGTGAAATAATCTATAGTTGTGAGGATATACCAGTGTTGCTTTTATGAATGTGGAAGAATATCTATGATAACATCAAGGAACCACTATTGGAATGGTTCTTCAACTGCTACTGGGATCAGTGGGGCAACTGACCTTTGATCATGACTAACACATTTTTGACGAGCTTGGCACTTGCGGACATAGGCGTGAGCATCCTTAAAAAGAATGGTTCAAAAATAACTAGCCATCATAACTTTGTGTGTTGTGGTGTCACCCACATAGTGGCCACCTGCCATTCCATCATGTACATCCTTTGGAACCTTCGTATATTTCAGCTCAAGGCACCTTAACTGACCTTCATTATGGTGCTTCCGAAAAATCATTCCACAAACCATTAGGTATGATAGGGCCTTTAAGCAATTTTCCTTTTTCATTACTTGATAAGTGTGAGGGAAAGGTGCCACATTCCAAAAACTAGTGTAACTCTGCATACCAAGGTGTTGTGGATGTGGACTAAGGAATGCAATCAATATTGTACATTTCAATTTCCTACTCCCATCCTGATAGATCTTGTTCATGAGCATCCTTTGCTTTGGCAGCTAGTCTGCATAGGCCATGACCCTTTATAGTATGAACTAGTTTTATCGCTAGATCATATGCTTGAAGACAGGTCACCCAATTAGCCCTCTTCTCACCCAACTCTTGTTGCACAAGTATAATTCTTACTGTTGGGTAAGGTACAAATACAGTGGTGTGATATTTCAATTCTTAGGGCCTGAAATAGTCCACTTCCTTGTATACTGCATAAGCTTATTTATCAATGGCAGGGTAATTTAATTCTCGTCCCTATAAACTAGCACTCATGAAAGAGATAAGCCATTAATTTCCTTCATTGTCCTTTTGAGTTAATACAATGACAATTGATAAATTCGAAGCACATGTATAGAGAAGGAAATCCTGACCTTAATCTAGATTGAAAAGTGTGGGTGCATCAACAATAGCCTATTTAATTCAAGAAAAATCACCTTTCTCTTGTTTGTCCCACTCATATACTGAATATTTCGTAGCCATCCCCTATATGGGTTTAACTATCTATGCGTAATCAGAGATGAGTTTTCTTAGGAAATTGATTTTCCCTAAGAAAGACTGCATGCCTTTCTTATTTACCAGGAACAAGAACAATGTGATAGCCTTGACTCTCTCGGGGTCAATCTTGATACCGCTCTTTGTTATGATGTGCCCTAGCAAGATCGCTTTGGACACGCCAAAGGCGCTCTTCCTGGGATTCAAAGAAATTTTATACTTCTGACATTGCTCAAATATCTTCTTTAGATGATGTACAGGATCCGACCTTTTCTTGGAAAATACGATGACATCATTTAATTAAACAATGACACTTTCACCTATAAGGCCTTGAAAGGCGACGTCCATTTCTTTTTAAAAAGGTTCACCATCATTGATTGGTCCAAACAAAATTATTTTGAATGTGAATGTTCCCCATTTAGTCTAGAATGTAGCCTTCAACCTATCGTGTTCTGCTACTAGCACTTGATTATATCCTAAAAATTCATTTAGTAGCGAAAACATTTCAGACCTAGATATTTTTTGGAGTATTTGCTCCATGGATGGCACTTGATAGTTATTTTTATTAGAAACCTTATTAAGATTTCAAAAATCAACACATAGGCATATTTCACCAGACTTATTTCTTACTGGGACCAAGTTGGAAACCCACGTGGAATGTCTGAATTTGAAAAGGGTCGAGGCATCCAAAAAATTTCTCAATTCCTTATAGATAAGGGGCTCCGGTGTTGGATGAACTGTTTGTAGCTTTTGCTGGAATGGTTTCACCCCTTATTTTATAGGAATCACATGTTGGATGATGTGGGTATCATAAGTCTTTAAATAATTGTATGTCCAAGCGAAAACATATTGATATGCTTGAATAGATGAATAAATGCTTGTCACTCCTGTGGGGAACAACAGGTACTGAGATTAACATACTTCGGATCTTGTGGGGTTCCCAAATTCACATGTTCATATGTGAGCTTTGAAATCTGAGTCTTTGTGTTTGTTGACCCTCTAAACTAGTTTTTCAAGTCATATAATTTCTCCAGGGACAGTATGCCTTTTGGCATGGTGTGTCCTTTTAGTGCTTGAGATTCTTCTTTCAGATCATGCTCGTCCTCATCCTCCTCTATGGCGGTGTCTTTAAATACGTTAGCATTTTCCATAAAGTGTAGTATTTTATGGTCGTCATTTAAAACACGTAAGTTAGTGACATTGTTGGGAAAATATGTTTATATAAAATTTCAATAGAAAAACCATTTTTCAATGGAGACATCCTAGCAGTAGCATTTTCTAATGTATCTACTACTACATTTCTAACTCTTGGAATAGAAACAATATTGAAATCTTTAAAATGATTTATCAAATTCCATACCTCTTGTTGGTAGTTTTTGAGATGAGGTGAAACACAGTGTATAGTATCTCATACCTGATGAGTGACTACCTTTGAGTCACTGATTACCTTCAGAAACTCTACCTTTAGGTCTATAACTTTCTTTAATCCAAGTACGAGTGCTTTGTATTATGCAGTGTTATTAGTGCACTTGAACTCCAAATGGCATGAAATTACATGTTTCTTGTTTTGAGGGTCTATAAAGACACATATGGCTTTGTAACCATCCCGCACCTTAGAACCATCAAAGTGAAGAGTCCAAAATTTACAAGCTATGAAGTTATTTCCTGTACAGTTACTACTATTATTACTAGTAACGTTATGTACATCTATATTACATAAATCATTTGCACTAGTCAGAGAACAAGGAAGGAGCCGTAGCTGTGTCTCTGGTGGAATCAATGATGGTTGTGTGAGATAACACCAAAGAACAGTTTCCAAAAAT
The DNA here is from genome assembly GCA_031772625.1 of Pinus tabuliformis. NCBI lineage: Eukaryota > Viridiplantae > Streptophyta > Pinopsida > Pinales > Pinaceae > Pinus > Pinus tabuliformis. Next base: position 1,117,816,329 of record CM062817.1, read on the forward strand.
CAATTACCAAAATTTAGATTGGTGAAAGCGACCAGATCATTTTTCCCTTCCAAGGATGTAAAAATTTATTTCATGTAAGATTTTGTTTCCACCCGTCTCTAATTTTTCTTGCCCCTGTACGGAAGCCACAAATGTGACCAATCGGTTGCAAAATACCCTTTTGATGTTCTTGACCAATCTCTACTGAGGAGTAAACCATATGCTTCTGATATGTCCACAATTATGATATTTATACATTGGTGAGCTCGATCATATTTAGATAATCTGATAAGAACATTTCTAAGTTCACTAATAGCCTAGACCAAAGATCTGTCCAGCTGAATGATCTGTGCATTGGTTTTATCCCATTCGAATTGATTTTATTTCCAGCAAATAATCGCATTACATTGACAGATGCACCAGAATCCACTAAAAAATTGTGAACATTGTAATTGAAAATTTCAAAAGTCAATAGAAACAGAGTATTCTCATAGAAAGAGTATTATCTTCTAATGTCACAGCGTTAATTATCGACTCCAGGGGACCAAAAGACTTACCATATACCCTATGGGAAGAAGAATCATTGTTACTTGATGAGGTTTGGTCAAGGGCTCGAACAAGAAGTTCCTGATGGCTTGTTATTCTTGTGAGGTCAAAGATCGAAATATGTGTTCGTTCTTTCTTCATATCTTTGACTATGTTGTAGTCAAGTGCAACAAACATTACTGAAGTGTTTGGAGGAGTGATTTTGTTTGGCACTTCCAGTGTGATGGTCTTTCTTTTAGTGTTGACGGAAGTGTTCTTTATTGTGGTAGCATCTCCAGACTTGCTTGGGGCTTGGCTAACGAACGGAGTGATTTTTCTTAACAGATGTTCTTTCAATTTTTACCTCGTCAGCTCTTGTTCAAGAATAGGCCACTGAATTCTCAACTTATATCAGTTTTTTTCTTCTGAGTAGGGGCCTCATTCTGTGGTGGTTCTTCGATTTTTTTCTTCTCAACATTAAACATACAACATAAAGTATTAACTATGTGTCTGAGACTTGCAGTCTCTTTAGCCACCTCAGATTCTTCCTTTTCCTCTGCATGTTCAGTCTGCTCATCTGAAAACATTGAGTCAATAATATGTGTAGCCAGAGCATTCATGTTATGATTCTACTATGGGCATGTATTTTATGAATGATATTCTTGGTGAAAATACCAATATTCTTCCATTCCCATACTCTTGAAATTTAGCACGACATTAGAGCTTTGTGCAGACTTAGCCAGTTGACTATTGTTGTTGTTGTTGTTAGTGAACTTCTTCAAGAATTTGAACTTTTGGGGCTTTCTACTGACAATGGTCTTGCTTGTCCTTTGCTTCAGTTCTGTCAATTCATTGGACAAATTCTTGATAATGTGGGTCAATCTTTCTAGATAAGTAGCTTCTTTGTCTATGGCCTTGTTGGAAGAGGCCTGTGACCTTTTGCATGTATCCTTGGATTCTTTGGATGATTCATCATAAAAGATGACTTCGATTGCATGCAATTCCTTTTCAAAAACAATGGCTTCTTCAAAACTCTGATCCAAAGTTTCTCTCATCGTTCTCTTTACAAATTGTTAAATTCTTACTGGAAAAGTAGAAGTATAGTAATCAATTGTGATGTAGACATGAGGTGTCGTATCTAGAGGAAATTGGTTCAATATCGTGTTGAACCTCTGATTAAATTCCTTCACCTTTTCTTTTGCTCCCACCTTCATATTCCCTAACTCTTTTAATAACATGGTTGGGGTTTTGTCATCAGCGAACTTTTCAAGTAACAACTTTTTAAACCTCCTCCAATTCTGAATTGAATTCGTGGGAAAGTATTGTCCCATGCACTTTCTCTACAATCTAAGGTACAAGGAAAGGATCTACATGCAAAATCATCATAATGTACCTTGAGAGTCTGCAGGCGTAAGTAGAAATTATCTAAATGGTCTTCTGCTTTGAGCACCTTATCGAGGTCATATTTTGTTAACAATGTTTTCGGGTGTCTCGGAATCTTATGTAAAATACCTGGAAGGGCAAGCGGACCCTGAGCCATCCAATCCAGACCTTGGTCTACCATGTCTTCGTCTGTATCCTCCTCCTCTTCTTCAAAATCTAGGGGATCTTCTTCCTCTTATTTGTGTCTGTATAACCTGTGAAAAGTGTCATATTAAAGCACAACATTGTCCTTGTCACCCTCGTTAAAACATGGAGGCTTCTCTGGTTTTTATGTATTTTATGCAAATTCTGCCAACTCTTTGAGAGTAGTGAAAACCAAATCTTCTACTGTAGAAACCACTATCCCAGTAGGAGTGGTTGCTTTCTTCTTCAAAAAATAAGGAATATTGTGTGCTCCAGTGTTATGAAAACAACTCAAGAAAAGATAGAAAAGATAGATCAACGCCTTAGAATTCAGCCTCTTCGAGGGGGCAACCTCCTTTACATTACATAAATGAATAATTCTTGGATGATTCAAATGAAAAAACCTCCTTTCTATATATAGGAGTCTAAGGAGTCACAATATAACCCAGCCGACATAACAATAATAATATAAAGCCACAAAAATAACAATAGAGGGATTCTATGGGGCACAGTAATAACAATATGGGGATAATAGGGGCACAAAAATATTAATAAGGGATGCAACTACAATAGTAATGGGGTAATCACTAGTATTATAGGGACCCAACATGCCCCTCTCCTTCAAAAAAAGTGTTGTCCTCAACGCTTGAGTAGTTCTGGATGCTTCTGTATAAAATTCTCATCCTCCCATGTGGAATCTTCAGTGGATAAGTTCTTCCACTTGATAAGATACTCCGAAATTGATCGATTTCGTAGCTGTCGAGTTCTTTTTTCTATGATTACTTCCAGTTCCAATATAATTTTTCCTTCCTCGCCAAGTTCTGGCAATATTGTTTGAACTAGGAGCTTGTCGCCTATAACCTTCTTTAAACATGAAACATGGAAAACTGGGTGCAATCGAGAAGCTGCAGGAAGCTCCAATTTGTATGCCATAGTAACAATCTTTTGCAACACCTTGTACGGGCCATAATACTTTGGTGATAATTTATTATCCTTCTTAGCTTGCTTGAGGGACATTTTCTTATATGGTTGTAGCCGTAGGAATACCCAATCACCTACATCAAAACTTCTTTCGCTGCGATGTTGATCTGCCTGTTGTTTCATTCTATTTTGTGCCAACACGAGGTTATCCTTTAAGAGTTGGAAGACTTGTTGTTGATGTTCGATGTGATGTTCCACTGCTTGAACCTTAGAATTTTCTCTTAAATATGATGTGATGGGTGGTGGCTGATATCCATAAAGTGCCATAAATGGGGTCATTTTTGTTGCTATATGGAAGGAAGTGTTATACCACCATTCAGCCAGAGGCAACCATTTGACCCATTGTGTCTGTTTATCAGATACAAAGCAACGAAGATATCCTTCCAAACATTTGTTTACTATCTCAATTTTCCCATCAGATTGAGGATGATAAGATGAGCTATGAGCTAACTGAGTACCAAGACAAGAAAATAATTCTGTCCAAAAATTTCCAGTGAAAATGGGATCTTTGTCACTTACAATAATCTTTGGGTTTCCATGTAGCTTTTGAATTGTTTCCATAAATGCAGTAGAAATTGTACTGGCTCTAAATGGATGTGATAATGCACAAAAGTGTGCATACTTGGTAAGTCTGTCAACTACCACCATGATGACACTCTTTCCCTCAGACTTGGGTAAACCTGTGATAAAATCCATTGAAATATCCTCCAAACGTTGGCTTGGAATGGATAAAGGTTGTAATAGACCCGATGCCTTAATTGTTTCAACTTTATTTTGTTGGCAAACCAAACATTCCACCACAAATTTTTGAATATCCGATTTAAGGCCATCCCAAAAAAATTCCTTCTTAACCCTGTGGTAAGTTTTTAAAAATCCTGAGTGCCCTACTAAGGGAGAAGTGTGCAATTCCATAGGAATCTTTTGTTTTAGTTGGGAATTCTTACAGAGGTATAAGCGATCTTTGTACCATAAAGAATCATTTTTCCAGCTAAATGTATTAGATGTACTGGAATCTTGTTGTAACTTTCAAATAAGTGCCCACACTTCTTCGTCATTCTTCCATTCCTCCCTTGCTTCGTTTATCCAATCTGGTTGGATAATAGAAATGGCACACAACAATGCTTCCACATCCTCATGCTTTCTTGAGAGTGCATTTGCCACCACATTTTTCTTCCCTTTTTTGTAGATGATTTCAAATTCATAACCCAACATCTTTGTGACCCACTTTTGTTGCTCTTAAGAGGATAATCTTTGTTCTAAAAAGTATTTAAGGCTATCATGATCCGTTTTTACCTTGAAGTGTATTCCCATTAGGTAGGGTCACCATTTCTTAAGTGCATGGAGTATTGCCAACATTTCCTTCTCATAAATAGTTTTGTGTAAAAACTTTCCCTTGATTGGACAATTTTCAAAAGCAATGGGTCTTTCATCTTGCATTAAAATAGCACCAATTCCATTTCCTGAAGCATCACATTCCACAATAAAGGTTTTTGTGAAGTCTGGTGTAGCTAAGACTAATGCTTGGCACATTGCCTCTTTAAGATGTTCGAAGGCCTTTGTTGCTTCTGGAGTCCATGAAAATGCATCTTTCTTCAATAATGTTGTTAGAGGTGCTATTATTCTCCCATAATTCTTAACAAACTTGCGATAATACCCTGCCAACCCAAGAAATCCTCACAGATGCTTTATGGATGTGGGGATTTTCAATTCCTTAATGGCTTTAATTTTGATAGGGTCTAACTTAACTCCTTCATGAGATACAATATGACCCAGATATTCCACCTCTTGTACTCCAAAGAAACATTTGGATCTTTTTGCATATAATTGTTTCTCCTCCAATAGTTGTAGCACCCTGTCAACATGTTCAACATAATCCTTCCAAGACTTGCTATAGATTAGTATATCATCAAAAAATACTAACACAAATTTTCTAAGGAATGGTTTGAAAATGGAATTCATCAAACCTTGAAATGTTGAAGGTGCATTGGTAAGGCAAAAAGGCATGACCAAAAATTCATAATGACCCTCATGAGTTCTAAATGTTGTTTTTGGAATGTCTTCAGTCTTCTTTCTGATTTGATGATATCCTGAACGAAGATCCAACTTGGTGAAGTAAATTGATCCATGCAATTCATCCAGTAATTCATCAATGACGGGAATGGGAAACTTATCTTTAATAGTGAGCTTGTTGAGCTCCCTATAATCCGAACACATGCACCATGATCCATCCTTCTTGTGAACTAATACTACTGGAGCAGAGAAAGAACTTTGCCTAGGTTGAATTATACCAGCCTCTAGCATTTCTGCAACCATACGTTCAATTTCACTCTTTTGGGCATAGGGATATCTGTACGGCCTGATGTTTGGAGGAACACTTCCTGGAATCAAATGAATAGCATGATCATGATCACGAATAGGTGGGAGACCTTTAGGAGTCTCAAATACCTTGGAATGATTTTCCAAGACTTTTTGGAGACCTGGAGAAATAGATGATTGCAATGTGGAAACATATAGCGAACATAATTGTGCAATTACACCCCTTTATTCCTTTTTTAGAAGCTTTGTCATACCATTAGAGCTAATTATCTTTCCCGATTTCCTTGCAATACCCCTTAATTTAACTTCCTTTCCTTCCACGGAAAATTTCATGAAAAGTTCTTGAAAATTGAAAGCTATTGTACCCAAGGATTGCAGCCATTGGACTCCTAGTACAACATCAACACCTCCCATTGGAATGGAAAGCATTGGGCTAGTCAATACATATTCTCCCATCGATAACTTGATATTATGGCACTTTCCAGAGCAATTTATTGTTCCTCCATTTGCAACCATCACTTGACACTCTGGTGCTGGATATAAGAAGCAATTCAATTCTTTTTCTACCTTACAATGAATAAAATTGTGGGTACTTCCTGAATCAATCAACACTATTACCTTTTTCTTCTTGATTTGTCCTTCTATATTGATGGTTTGAGGAGTGGTAATTCCCGCCAATGCATTACAAGATATGGTCGGATTCATTTCTTCTTTATCTAGGCTTTTTTCTTGGAGTATATCCTTTTCTTTTGACCTTTCTTGCTCCTTTTTTTCTACCTCTTCGCAATCTATGTAGAATAATTTCTTCTCAGCACACTTATGACCTTTAATGTATTTGCTATTACAACTATAACAAAGCCCTTTTGCTCTTTTTTCTTCCAATTGTTGTGGTGTCAACCTTATAGGTTGTGGAAGACTAGGGGTAACCCACTTCCATCTTTATAGTTGTGTGTGGTATGCTTCCTGGTTGCCATAATTTTGCTTTCCATTTTTCTTGCTAACCTGAATGCCTTCTCTAATGAATCAGGTTCCCAAAGGCGAACATCATGTTGGATATTATCCTTTAAAGTCCCTATGAACACATCAATCCTATGCTCCTCTAGAATATTTTTTACCCTTATGTTCAATTTTTGGAACTCCTCAATGTGCTCCATTATTGAACCCTTTTGTTTGAGACTTATCAATTGGCTAAAAAAAGTGTTGCTTTTTGTATCCTCATAATGTGCTATCAATTCTTCAGTAAAAATTGCCCAAGTGATAATTTTTTTAAGAGAGAAAAGCCATTGATACCATACAAACTGATTTGGTTCCAAATATAAAGTTGCAATACGTACCTTTTGTGTGTTTTGCACATTATTGAGATTGAAAAATTGCTCCATTTGTAATATCCATGTTGCGGGATCCTTGCCATCAAACTTCCTGATATTGATTTTTGGAATATGGTGGGTCTTCGATCCCACATTAGAGTCTAAGAAATCATGATTAACATTTCTTTTGTTCGCATCATGAGTTTCCTTTACTACATTTTCACCATTAGTAAGTATTTCTTGTAGAAAATTTGTCAAATCTGTCTTCAAATCTGCCATGCCTGTCTTCAAATTTGTGTTCAAATCTATCTTCAATTTGTCCATCTTAGCTTCCATGCCATTCATCTTAGCTTCCACGCCATTTATCTTAGCTTATGTTAGCTTTTGTGAGAGTGACATTTGTTGCACTTGTTCTTGTAATTTTGATATATCATGTAGCATTTCTTCCTCTTCTTCATGAGTCATGCTAGAGCTTTCAGGTTGCTTACTAGGTGTTTGCATTTTATTTCCTCGGGGCATCAGTTACCGATAATAATGCTCTACTATGCCCTTTGAATTCCTTCAAAATAAATTTTCAAACCAAGCTTAAGCAAAAATTTAAAAAATCTACACACCTTTTTTCACTTTGTAGGAGCTCGATATTTCCTCTGATGTATCTCTGTACTTTCTAATCATCTAGTTCTAAAATTTTGACCTACAGTAGCCCTCTGTGTCCTCTTTCCAATTCCACCAGTCTAACCCAAATTGGATTCTCCAAGGAAGAGTTATGCGAAATCTCCCATAGTGACTTGATTATAGACTAGTTCAGTAGAGCGAACTTGTATGACGTGCCACGAGTCACTGTTTTGACCTTTGGCTCTGAAAAATATCTACAAGAAACTAAAGTCCATCCTATTTCTGTAACTTCTTATGAAATTTCAATCCGATGCTCAGAGAGAAAGTTATGACGATTTCCCCCAGGTCACCTGTTTGGAATGTAATTCAGGAGTCTGCAAAAAGACCAACTTCCTCAGATCATATCTCCTCAAATGTAGCGCGAAAAGCTCTGAAATTCAAACCCAAAGTTCAACATGATGTCTTCTCAAATGGGTTTTTTTTTTAGCTTCTGAAATGTCACAAAAAAAAAAAAAAAAGTTATAGCGAAAATGCCACGATGACCTGTTTAGAGCAACGAAACTGTTATGAAACCAGCTCAAGAAAAGATAGAAAAGATAGATCAACGCCTTAGAATTCAGCCTCTTCGAGGGGGCAACCTCCTTTACATTACATAAATGAACAATTCTTTGATGATACAAATGACAAAACCTCCTTTCTATATATAGGAGTCTAAGGAGTCACAATATAATCCAGCCGACCTAACAATAATAATATAAAGCCACAAAAATAACAATAGAGGGATTCTATGGGGCGCAGAAATAACAATATGGGGGTAATAGGGGCACAACAATATAAATAAGGGGTATAACTACAATAGTAATGGGGTAATCACTAGTATTATAGGGACCCAACATGCCCCTCTCCTTCAAAAAAGTGTTGTCCTCAACGCTTGAGTAGTTCTGGATACTTCTGCATAAAATTCTCATCCTCCCATGTGGAATCTTCAGCGGATAAGTTATTCCACTTGATAAGATACTCTGAAATTGATCGATTTCGTAGCTGTCGAGTTCTTGTTTCTGTGACTGCTTCCGGTTCCAATATAATTTTTCCTTCTTCGTCAAGTTCTGGCAATATTGTTTGAACTGGGAGCTTTTCGCCTATAACCTTCTTTAACCATGAAACATGGAAAACTGGGTGCAATCGAGAAGCTGCAGGAAGCTCCAATTTGTATGCCATAGTACCAATCTTTTGCAACACCTTGTACGGACCATAATACTTTGGTGATAATTTATTATCCTTCTTAGCTTGCTTTAGGGACATTTGCTTATATGGTTGTAAGCGTAGGAATACCCAATCACCTACATCAAAACTTCTTTCACTGCGATGTTGATCTGCCTGTTGTTTCATTCTATTTTGTGCCAACACGATGTTATCCTTTAAGAGTTGGAGGACTTGTTGTTGATGTTCGATGTGATGTTCCACTGCCTGAACCTTAGAATTTTCTCTTAAATATGATGTGATGGATGGTGGTTGATACCCATAAAGTGCCATAAATGGGGTCATTTTTGTTGTTGTATGGAAGGAAGTGTTATACCACCATTCAGCCAGAGGCAACCATTTGACCCATTGTGTCTGTTTATCGGATACAAAGCAACGAAGATATCCTTCTAAACATTTGTTTACTATCTCAGTTTGCCCATCAGATTGAGGATGATAAGATGAGCTATGAGCTAACTGAGTACCAAGACAAGAAAATAATTCTGTCCAAAAATTTCCGGTGAAAATGGGATCTCTATCACTTACAATAATCTTTGGGTTTCCATGTAGCTTTTGAACTGTTTCCATAAATGCAGTAGAAACTGTACTGGCTTTAAATGGATGTGATAATGCACAAAAGTGTGCATACTTGGTAAGTCTGTCAACTACCACCATGATGACACTCTTTCCCTCAGACTTGGGTAAACCTGTGATAAAATCCATTGAAACCTCCTCCCAACGTTGGCTTGGAATGGATAAAGGTTGTAATAGACCCGGTGTCTTAATTGCTTCAACTTTATTTTGTTGGCAAACCAAACATTCCGCCACAAAATTTTGAATATCTGATTTAAGGCCATCCCAAAAAAATTCCTTCTTAACCCTGTGGTAAGTTTTTAAAAATCCTGAGTGCCCTCCTAAGGGAGAAGTGTGCAATTCCATAAGAATCTTTTGTTTTAGCTGGGAATTCTTACAGAGGTATAAGCGATCTTTGTACCATAACGAATCATTTTGCCAGCTAAATGTATCAGAAGTACTGGAATCTTGTTGTAGCTTTCGAATAAGTGCCCACACTTCTTTGTCATTCTTCCATTCCTCCTTTGCTTCGTTTATCCAATCTGGTTGGATAATAGAAATGGCACACAACAATGCTTCCACATCCTCATCCTTTCTTGAGAGTGCATCTGCCACCACATTTTGCTTACCTTTTTTGTAGATGATTTCAAAGTCATAACCCAACATCTTTGTGACCCACTTTTGTTGCTCTTCAGAGGATAATCTTTGTTCTAAAAAGTATTTAAGGCTAGCATGATCCGTTTTTACCTTGAAGTGTCTTCCCATTAGGTAGGGTCGCCATTTCTTAAGTGCATGGAGTATTGCCAACATTTCCTTCTCATAAATAGCTTTTCTTAAAAACTTTCCCTTGATTGGACGACTTTCAAAAGCAATGGGTCTTTCATCTTGTATTAGAACAGCACCAATTCCATTTCCTGAAGCATCACATTCCACAATAAAGGTTTTTGTGAAGTCCGGTGTAGCTAAGACCGGTGCTTGGCACATTGCCTCTTTAAGATGTTCAAAGGCCTTTGTTGCTTCCGGAGTCCATGAAAATGAATCTTTATTCAATAATGTTGTTAGAGGTGCTGCTATTCTCCCATAATTCTTAACGAACTTGTGATAATACCTTGTCAACCCAAGAAATCCTCGCAGATGCTTTATGGATGTGGGGATTTTCCATTCCTTAATGGCTTTAATTTTGCTAGGGTCTACCTTAACTCCTTCATGAGATACAATATGACCCAAATATTCCACCTCCTGGACTCCAAAGAAACATTTGGATCTTTTTGCATATAATTGTTTCTCCTCCAATAGTTGTAGCACCCTGTATATCATCAAAAAACACTAACACAAATTTTCTAAGGAATGGTTTGAAAATTGAATTCATCAAACCTTGAAATGTTGAAGGTGCATTGGTAAGGCCAAAAGGCATGACCAAAAATTCATAATGACCCTCATGAGTTCTAAATGCCGTTTTCGGAATGTCTTCAATCTTCATTCTGATTTGATGATATCCCGAACGAAGATCCAACTTGGTGAAGTAAATTGATCCATGCAATTCATCCAATAATTCATCAATGACAGGAATGGGGAACTTATCTTTAATAGTGAGCTTGTTGAGCTCCCTATAATCTGGACACATGTGCCATGATCCATCCTTTTTGTGCACCAATACTACTGGAGCTGAGAAAGAACTTTGACTCGGTTGAATTATACCAGCCTCTAGCATTTCTACAACCATACGTTCAATTTCACTTTTTTGGACATAGGGATATCTGTACGGCCTGATGTTTGGAGGAACACTTCCTGGAATCAGATGAATAGCATGATCATGATCACGCATAGGTGGGAGACCTTTGGGAGTCTCAAATACCTTGGAATGATTGTTCATGACTTTTTGGAGATATGGAGAAATAGATGATTCCAATGTGGAAACATCTAGCGAACATAATTGTGCAATTACACCTCTTTGCTCCTTTTTTAGAAGCTTTGTCATGCCATTAGAGCTGATTATCTTTCCTGGTTTCCCTGCAATACCCCTTAATTCAACTTCCTTTCCTTCCACAGAAAATTTCATGAAAAGTTCTTGAAAATTAAAAGCTATTGTACCCAAGGATTGTAGCCATTGGACTCCTAGTACAACATCAGCACCTCCCATTGGAATGGAAAGCATTGGGCTAGTCAATACATATTCTCCCATGGATAGCTTGATATTATGGCACTTTCCAGAGCAATTTATTGTTCCTCCATTTGCAATCATCACTTGACACTCTGGTGCTGTATATAGGAAGCAATTCAATTCTTTTGCTACCCTACAATGAATAAAATTGTGGGTGCTTCCTGAATCAATCAACACTATTACCTTTTTCTTCTTGATTTGTCCTTCTATCTTGATGGTTTGAGGAGTGGTAATTCCCGCCAATGCGTTACAAGATATGGTTGGATTTATTTGTTCTTCATCTAGGCTTTGTTCTTGGAGTATATCCTCTTCTTTTGACCTTTCTTGCTCCTTTTCTTCTTCCTCTTCACAATCTATGTAGAATAATTTCTTCTCAGCACACTTATGACCTTTTGTGTATTTGCTATCACAATTGTAACAAAGTCCTTTTGCTCTTTTTTCTTCCAATTGTTGTGGTGTCAACCTTGTAGGTTGTGGAAGACTATGGGAAACAACACTTCCGTCTTTATAGTTGTGAATGGTATGCTTCCTAGTTGCCATAATTTTGCTCTCCATTTTTCTTGCTAACCTGAATGCCTTCTCTAATGAATCAGGTTCCCAAAGGCGAACATCATGTTGGATATTATCCTTTAAAGACCCTATGAACACATCAATCCTATGCTCCTCTGGAATATCTTTTACCCTTATGTTCAATTTTTGGAACTCCTCAATGTGCTCCATTACTGAACCCTTTTGTTTGAGACTTATCGATTGGCTAAAAAAAGTGTTGCTTTTTGTATCTTCATAATGTGCTATCAATTCTTCCGTAAAAATTGCCCAAGTGATAAATTTTTTACGAGAGCAAAGCCGTTGATACCATACAAACTGATTTGGTTCCAAATATACAGTTGCCATACGTACCTTTGTGTGTTTTGCACATGATTGAGATCGAAGAACTGCTCCATCTGTAATATCCATGTGGCGGGATCCTTGCCATCAAACTTCCTCATATCGATTTTTGGAATATGGTGGGTCTTCGATCCAACATTAGCGTCTATGGAATCATGATTAACATTACTTTTGTTCACATCATGAGTTTCCTTTACAACCTTTTCACCATTAGTAAGTATTTCTTGTAGAAAATTTGTCAAATCTGTCTTCAAATCTGCCATGTCTGTCTTCAAATCTGTCTTCAAATCTGCCATGTCTCTCTTCAAATTTGTCTTTGGATCATCCATCTTAGCTTCCATGCCCTTTATCTTAGCTTCCACGCCACTTATCTTAGCTTCTGTTAGCTTTTGTGAGCGTGACATTTGTTGCACTTGTTCTTGTAATTTTGATATATCATGTAGAATTTCTTCCTCTTCTTCATGAGTCATGCTAGAACTTTCAGGTTCCTTACTAGGTGTTTGCATTTTCTTTCCTTGGGGCATCAGTTACCGATAATAATGCTTTACTATGCCCTTTGAATTCCGTTGAACCAAGCTTACACAAAAATTTAAAAAAAATACACACCTTTTTTCACTTTATAGAAGCCTGATATTGAATCTGATGTATCTCTGTAATTTCTGATCACCCAGTTCTAAAAATGCAACTTGTAGTAGCCTTGTGCGTCCTCTTTCCAATGCCACAAGTCTGACCCAAATTGGATTCTCCAAGGAAGAGTTATGTGAAATCTCCCACAGTGACTTGCTTTTCGACTAGTTCAGTAGAGTGAACTTGTACGACATGCCACGAGTCACTGTTTCAACCTTTGAATCTGAAACACATATAAAAGAAACTATAGTCTGTCCTCTTTCTGTACCTTCTTACGAGATTGCAATCCGATCCCCATAGAGAAAGTTATGACGATTTTACCCAGGTCACCTGTTTTGAATGTAATTCAGGAGTCTGCAAAAAGGCCAACTTCCTCAGATCATATCTCCGCAAATATCGCACGAAAAGCTCTGAAATTCGTACCCAAGGTTCAGCACGATTTATTCTCAAATGGGTTTTTTTTGCAACTTCTGAAACGTCACAGAAAAAAAGTTATAGCGAAAATTCCACGATGACTTGTTTGGAGCAGCGAAACCCTAGAATCCAAAGCTCTGATACCAAATGTTATGAAACCAGCTCAAGAAAAGATAGAAAAGATAGATCAACGCCTTAGAATTCAGCCTCTTCGAGGGGGAAACCTCCTTTACATTACATAAATGAAAAATTCTTTGATGATACAAATGACAAAACCTCCTTTCTATATATAGGAGTCTAAGGAGTCACAATATAATCCAGCCGACCTAACAATAATAATATAAAGCCACAAAAATAACAATAGAGGGATTCTATGGGGCGCGGAAATAACAATATGGGGGTAATAGGGGCACAACAATATAAATAAGGGGTATAACTACAATATTAATGGGGTAATCACTAGTATTATAGGGACCCAACAGAAACCCTAGAATCCAAAGATTTGATACCAAATGTTATGGAACCAACTCAAGAAAAGATAGAAAAGATAGATCAACGCCTTAGAATTCAGCCTCTTCGAGGGGGAAACCTCCTTTACATTAAATAAATGAACAATTCTTGGATGATTCAAATGAAAAAACCTCCTTTCTATATATAAGAGTCTAAGGAGTCACAATATAACCCGGCCGACCTAACAATAATATAAAGCCACAAAAATAACAATAGAGGGATTCTATGGGGCACAGTAATAACAATATGGGGATAATAGGGGCACAACAATATTAATAAGGGATGAAACTAAAATAGTAATGGGGTAATCACTAGTATTATAGGGACCCAACATCCAGGAATCAAACGGGTAGCCTTTGTAAACTTGTGGGCTATGGGTTGAATTTCCCGGATCTATTCAAAATAAATCTTGCAACTTTGTTCTAGTTTGAGCTAAGAAGATCCGTCTGCGTCAAGAATATGAGTCAAAGAAGTGTTAGGAATGTTGCAACCTTATCCAGAGGAAGTATGATGTGAGTGGGTGGGTTTATTAGCCATAAAAATTTGGTTTCCCTCCTTCTAACGCCAAAATTTTTGACAGTGTTGGACCTGCCAACATTCAAGGGCGTCTCCCTGATATGTGGTCCCAACTAGACCTCACACCATTAGGGATAAGATCCCCATCCAGAATAAGGCCTAATTTTTGTCTACTTAAATATGTGCCTTGGATTTAGCTATCAGCAAGAGACAAAATCGCATATGTGCCTTCAAAAAGAAATCTAGTGTGCCTGGGGAATGTTCAATTGCAAGTGTATCAAGGTTCTTCTACTGTAGAGGGGAAAGAGAGTGAGCTTCTAGGAGAGAGGTGTTGGCTTGTTGGGGCCTGACCTAGGTTCAGAGTTAATTAGCCAAACAAATCCCGGTACCACTGGCCCTTTTGGCAACAGTCCATGGAGCGCGGACTGAGATCTCACCCGAAGTAGTATGGGAGGGTGCTAAAACCAGGTTTTTGCACCCTGGAGATGTCTGATGAGTTCAACTGGTCCTTTGTCTGTTCCTACGTGCAGGTGGCTTCGCGCACCTTCCATGCCTCGCGGCCTGATACCCTACCCTTGCACAGCCCTAACCAGGAGTTGTGTCGCGCTCTGCGTTATTACTTGAGATCTTATTTATCCTTCAACGTTAGTTAAGCACCTTTTCCTACTTAAATGTCTTAAGTTATACTTAACAATACAAAACATTCATACAGGTGTGCGCAGTAAATAAACAATATATTTACAAATTATATCTATCATGCATTAACCCAAGAACAGATACACAGAATGATAACCAAACTTCTCTTTATTGATTTTCCACTAGTTACAAACTCGACCTACCCTGTGCACTCAACTGCAGGGGTCCACGCACTCAACTGCAGACTACTAGGCCTCTGTGCACTCAGCTGCAGAGCCTTCTCCTACTCTACGACCCACAGACACACTTTACACTTTGACTCAATCACTTAGACTTCCTTATTCCTTCATTATTAGTTAGTTATCTTTTACACTTAGAGCCTCACTCTATTTATACAATCCCATGGTCCACGGACCATGGGTAGGTCTATCCAGCCGACATTACATTACAAAACTAGGGCAGAAAACCCTGTGACTCTATCATACTTTCACGCCCCTGCGCCCACAATTCGCGGATCTTTTACAACAAGATTTGGTCAAAACTTGGGCTTTAAGCCCCAAAACATGCCTCAGGGGGGATTCCATGCCCAACAAGAGGTAATAGTACCGCCCTAATAAAGATACACACAAACATGAATGTTTTGTCTAACATCTAGTAGAATAGTCCACAAAAATGTGATGAACATTATAACCATTACAATGCATTCTCAATAGAATAAGCACTAAGATAACTGAAATAGTTCAACTACTTTAGTACTCGTGAAAACAAACATGAACCATGAAAATTCATAGAATAGTCTTACAAGCATCCATAATCCATGTATGAAAATGTGTTGGCCATCAAGGCTTCAAATATTAATTAAAATTCCTAAGATGCATGAATACAACGAACATCACTTACTCCAATAGTGGAGCGTTGGAGCCACTACTTGCTCCCCAAAAGTAATAACTTATCTCTCTGATGCCTTATGGGAGAAGCCAATATTAAAATTATTTTCCATGAGAAATGAGGATCTATTTATAACTTGAGGAGTGACCTTTCATATCCTCATGAATCTTGACTTTCTAACTTCTAGTGACCTTTGGACTTCTACAACCTTTGAATTTCCAAATGAATTTTGGTATTACATGTCCTTTGGACTTTCATGACTCTTGAATTTACATATGACTCATGGAATTCTACTTTATTTTCTTTTACAATAATTACAATAATATATTTTGTCTTCCATATCATCATATGATGATACTTAACACGTCGCTATCTAGGATGACTAGGACTGATAGTGGCCGATGACATGGACTTGTTTTAGTGGTGACATGACCGTTCTCTATCATCATCTACTCATGGTGCTTCCACCCTCTGAAGGGTCTTCAATCTTGGAGTCTTCATGGTGCTTTTACCATCACGTTTTAGATGTGTTCTTGTTTCTTCTTGTGCTTCCTTTGTTTATCCTCTTTTCCCGATCTTCTTTGTGTGTGCTTTCCGTGAGGTCCCTAGAATACATGTTTTTGTAATCACTCATGAAGAGCAACCATCAACTGAAAATATCCTTCTCTACCATGTTTTACGTAGATTTTTCTCTTCATTCCTTTTTGGTTCGCCTAAAATAGTCAAGGGAGCTATAGGGCACAACAACACACTTTGAAAGGCTGAAGGATAGAGGAGGAGGAGCTTCGAGGCTTCAAGATGTTCTCATGCACCCTAAAAAGTAAGGAATTCAAGGCAGGGTGCATGGTACAAGTCCGAAGGACGAAGGGAAAAGCTTTGATCTTCCCAAGTGCACTATGTGCTCAAGGGAGAGAGGGACGGCACAAGGCACACTCCCAAAGGGTGAAGGCTGAAGCTTCGTGCCTTTAGGGTGTGCTCATGCAATCAAGTATCCTCAAGGAGGGCACATGGCAGACTTTTGAAGGTTGAAAGTTGTACCTTCATGCCTTTAAGATGTGAAAGTGCGCTCAATCAATTCAGGAGGGAGTATGATGCATAGGGGAAGGATGGAGGGTTGAGATTTGGGTCTTCAAGATGTGCCACTGCACTCAAGGAGGGTGCACTTCTTCAAGTCAAAGGATTATTCTCTAGGAAGACTTAGTAATTCTTTGAGGGAACATTTTGGAACAACAAAGTGGATTCGTGCTTTCGAAAGTGCACCCAACTCTTAGTTAGGGTGCAGGGTTCACTTCTAAACAATGAAGGTTATCCCATTAAGGCTTTGGAGTGCGCTCATAGTCTTAATGGGCTCATTTTTCAACTAAAATTTGTCTAATTGCAGATGATTGATCAAGAATGGACAAGATGAGTTCTTGACATAAAACCAAGTGTGACACATACTAACTCATCGAGAAAACTTAGAAAAACATAACCAACACTGAATAAACATCAAAAAACAACTTTATGCACATTCCCCAAGTACAAATGGTGAAGTGTATGCAAATGTGACCCAAAAGTGTCGTTTGACAACAAGAAAGGTGTTGTGACCATGAAATTCATATAAGAATATTCAAATCAATGCGAAGACACTTGAGAACACTCAAGAACACTCAAAACATATGAATCAATACAAAATGATGTTTGACAACCAAAGTGACAATCCATACGACAATGAGGTAACCTCCAAAATTCAAATGTAGTGAAATTTTGGAGGGTGTTGTAGCAGCGACAACACACCGTAAAGAAAAATTATTAATGTTTCTCATGTTAAAATATAAGGTCCCCACCTGGTAAATCCTACAAAAAATATATTTTCAAAATCCTATCTTTTTCCCTCTATGTAGATAAGATGTTGAATCCATCATCCATCTCTTCATCAAATTCCATTTCACTATAAGGGTTTAGTCCAATATCAAGGGTTCTTTCCCTCAAACTTCTCCTTGAGAAGCTGAAAATATCAATCTTTGTCTACAAACATGGCTCTCTCATTACCTCTTAGATCACATAAAATAGCTTCCTTTGTGTGTCAATTGGGATATCTGGTTGTAACAAAATGATGCTATATTTGAAAACAAAGACCCAAACTTCTCCAAAGTGTCATCTCAAAGTATACATATTTCTCCCTCCTTCTCTCTTCCCTCCTTAATCGATTCTTCCATCCCTCCAACTCCCGTGGCTCTACAAATTGATTCATCTTGTACTTTCTTTGATGAGGTAGCTCACGGTTTTCTTTCTCAAGGGGGAATTGGAGGCATTCTACCCCTATCTGACTCCCGCTACCTCTCTTTCTTTGCAAATATAGGTTCATCCACCTATAACTACGTTGAACCATTTTTCCTTGCCTACAATCATTCTCTTGTCTCTCACTCGAGAAGTTTTCTCTTTACACATATATGGCAATGCACAAGTGGTCATAAATGGATGCAAGGATATTAATTATTAGGAATTATTCCTTACTTCCTCTCTATCAAAAAATTACACAAATAATTTCATCGTTCTCTCATATCACATTTTATTACATCTATAGGCACAGGAACAAAGAAGTTGATAGGCTCTCAAAAAGTGGATTAGATCTGGACATAGAGAAACATGCATGGTCACTGAAAATAAAGAATGTTAGAGGACATAATTTCTTTTTGACCCTTGGGTCTGACTAGTCCCTTGGCAGTTTGTCATATATACAAATTTTTTTGTGCTATTTGGGATATCAAACTTGCTATATATTTTATTATTATTGTATTTTTCAAGTGTATAACTGGAAGATATTTAGTGACAACAACGTTGGCATTTTTGTAGTGGATAATTATAGTTGCCTCACTATTTATTTTTTATTTGGTAAATAAGCATTGATGGTTAATTTTATCAACATGTTGATGAATATACCTGATCATAGAAGAAAATATACTAGAGCCATGTGCCAAAAAAGAATGCCCATTCATATATTGATGTAACTTTTTTATTTATATAATAAAAGTTATAGACTTTTTCCATGGAATATATATATCTATATATATATATATATATATAAGGAATGACTCCAACCCCAATTAAAAATTTTAAATGATAATTGCTCCCATAATACCCTAGAACATGATATTCATAATCTAAGGAATGAAGGTAATATCCTCTTGTTAGGATACTTTAATGCTAGAACTACAACTAGCCAATCTATTCTTCTAAATAACTCCAGCACTAATCTTATTTGGCTATATGAATACCTTTATTTAGTTAGTAGATTCAAAAGAAACTATGAAGACAGGATTGAGAATTTATTTGGTACTAATTTAATAAAGCTTTGTTGTTACCAAGACCTTATAATTTGAAATGGCATAACCAAGTGGCCAAAGTCCAACCAGATGACTTGTATTCATGGGCTTGGAAGTAGCGTTATGGATTATGCGATGTCTGATATCTCTGTCTCCAACCAGCTTGTAAATTTTGAGCTCTTAAATGATCATGAGTATGATTTTGACCATATACCTTTATCCTTAACTCTAAACTTTGACATGCACACTACCCAAATGCAAGAGAATTATGATAGCCAGAGGCACCTACTCTTTGACAAAAGTAAAATGGGTCTCTTCTTAAAGGATTTAAAAATGGATTGATAATTTTTAGCTTATAATGATAACATTGAGCACCTCTATCATAATTTTACTACAACCCTCTACACTACCATCGACAAGTTCTCTACTGAGGTGACATAAGAAAATAATAATAGAAATAATGACCCTTGGTATGATAATGATTGTAAAATTACTAAAAAGTCGATCAAAGATGCTCCTAGAGAAACATTAAAACTTGATAAGATAAATTTTTACAAATCTCTTATTAAAAGAAATAAAATATTTTAAATAAATCGGAAGCAAGAGTAGCTACTTCACCATTCTA
The DNA here is from genome assembly GCA_031772625.1 of Pinus tabuliformis. NCBI lineage: Eukaryota > Viridiplantae > Streptophyta > Pinopsida > Pinales > Pinaceae > Pinus > Pinus tabuliformis. The sequence continues at coordinate 1,117,836,000 of CM062817.1, forward strand.
AATTTTATCCCAAAATATTATGGAGAAAAATTCGAATTTGTAAATTTAAAGAAAATAATGTTATTCCCTTAAAGAATTGGAATATCTACCTCAAAAACCTTTATGAGTCCCGTAATTCTAGGGGAACCATTTTGAATTTGTGTATAGAGGATGATATCTTTTCTTTGGAAGATATTGAATTTGGGGTTAACCACATCACTAATGGGAAAGCTAAGGATATTGAAGGCTATCAAGCTGAAATTTTTAAAATGGGAGGTTCTATCCTCATCCCTCACATACACAAGCTCTTCAATTTGGAAATGAAGCAAGGATTTAATAAGCCATGGAAACAGAGCCTTATTGTGCTCATTTTTAAAAGTGGGGATACAAGTATTCCCTCTAATTACATAACTATTATGCTAATCACAATTTAGCCAAGTTGTATGGACTTATTTTAGAAAAGAAAATTATCCTGAAAGTCGTGGTAAAAGAGCTAAAGGCCAAACCAGGTTTAGCAGACATCATTCAACTGTTGACCATCTTGTTACTCTCAGGACCATTGTAGAGGAATGTTGCAATAATAAAATTGACCTCATTTGTTGTTTTGTGGACTTTAGAAAATATTTTGACATAGTTCCTAAGACGAAGTTGTGGAAGAGGATGGAAGGGCTAATGGTTCTTTTCAAGTTGAGGGTTTTTGTCACAAGGTTGTATGAGAATTTTATTTCCAAGCTTAAGAGCACTGAGGGTTGGTCAAAATAAATTAATTGCAATATTGGATTCAAGCAAGGGTGTCCCTTATCCCCCGCCCTTTTTGGCATTTACATTGATAAACTCGAAGAGTTTTTAGAAGATGCATGATGTATTGACCCCACATTAGTATTATCATAATTATTCTCCTTTATGCTGATGATATTGTTCTTTGGCAAGGGGCCATGAAAATCTCGACAATCAAATAAGAATCCTGCAAGATTTTGGCTCCATGATGGGTATGATTTTTAACACTAACAAGACTAATGTCATGATAATTAAATCCAAAAATATTACTATGACAGTTTCAATTATGATAATAAATACTTGAAGAAAGTTCCTTCATACAAATATTTGGGAATTGACATTAACCATTAGCTCAATTTGAATTATAGCATTTACAAAATGATAAGTGGAGGTTTAAAAATCTTACTATGGGCTTGAAAATAATTGTATGTTAGTTTATCTTTGGATTTGGGATAAAAAAAGTTCCTCTGTGAGACTCTGGTCACCCCTATTATTTTATATGGATGTGAGGTTTGGGGTTGCAATGTATCTAGAGAATCATGGAGGAAGATTGAGCATATCCAAAATCATTTTATAACCCACAACCTCAATATTAAAGGATGGACTCCCTACCCTATTCTCCTTATTCAAGATAGCCTTTCCCATATTGAAAGCATGGCTATGACCAATTATAAGGATGTGAGGTTTTGGGTTGCAGTATATCTAGAGAATCATGGAGGAAGATTAAGGAGATCCAAACACATTTTATAACCCACAACCCCAATATTGAAGGATGTACTCCCTACCCTATCCTCCTTATTGAAGCTAGCCTTTCCCCTATTGAAAGCATGGTTATGACCAGGTATATCACATATGAGAAGTTATACAACATGGAAACCAAGAGGATTCCTAAAATTTCTTATAAATATAATGAAAACAATATAAGGATTCCTAATATTGGCTAGAACATTGGGGAAAAAGGAGGAGATCATCTTGCAAAATTAGGATAATATTAAAAATATTATTACTTCCAAATTTAAGGAGAAGTTATAGAGCGATAAAGATATAGATGGAAAAAGGAAACTAAGATATTGTAAGGAGGTGATCAACCCCAATCTTGAAAAAAAGAATTATTTATCTGTCTTTACTAGCATTAAGAAGAAAATTAAATTTGATAAGATAAGAGCTAAATCTCATGAGCTTCATAGTGAAATTGGGCATTAGTCTACTACCAAAACGCCATGGGAAGAAAGATTCTATCACATGTGCAATACTAGAGGGTTGAAAATGAAAAGAAATTTCTCTTATATTGTCTAACTTATAGTCAAATCCATTCTAATTTTCAAAATATATGTCACACTACCAACCTTCTTGACTTATTAAGGCAACAAAATTATGGTGATCTAGGAACACTTCTCTCACTCCTCTTCAAGTATAAAAAAATTATGTTAAAAAAATTCTATTAATTTCTTACCTTATTAAGGTTTGTTAGACCATATTGGTCTTAGTGGATGTTAATAATATTACTCATCATCATCACCATGTGTGTGTGTGCACGCGCACACATTCCTATTAATTAAATTTAAATATGAAGTTTTTAAATATAATGATTATGAATATGTATCATTATTTTAATTTATATGATCAAATGGGTCTTAATTTAAATCTACTATTTATGTTTTATATATATTTCACATTTATGTATTTTAGAAATATTTTTATTTTCAGTTATACATTTATTAATTAAATTTATTAAGATTTTATATGTTTATTAATTATATCCTAGATATCATAGTGACAAATATGAACCATTATTATTTACATTTATTTTAATATGATATGCATACTATGATTAAAAAAAAATGGTTTGTAATTTTATGAATAAAAATAAAATTACAATATAACAAATTGAATTGAATTGAATTTATCTATTATTTTTATTACATTTCTAATTGAGTCCACATTATGATTTATTATTATCATTATTTCATCCAATACTTCATTTTAGGAACATTACAACATCTCTCATGTGTCCACATTCAAATGTTTACACTCATTTACAAGCATTACAACATCTCCCGCACACTGGGTTGTAGAGAGTCTATTGGTGCAACAAATTGAATTGAATTGATTTATTACTCTTATGACTTTTTATTTCCAATTTTTTTTTTTAATATTATTATTATTTTCTATGTGGTTCATGGACCCAGGAGATCGGTGACTGCTACATCCAATAAATATTTGTACCAGGCAAATCCACCTAAAGGGATCACTTCATATCAGCTCAACGACAAATCCTGACCCTGAGACTGTTGAGAAATATGAACTCGTGACCTCTCAATAGCAAAGGTGCTTTAACGATGAGGACTTCACCAATTGAGCTAACCCTCGGGGCTATTTTTCTGTGTGGTTCAAGGACACCAAAGATCGATGATCGCTACATACACAGGATATTTGTACCAAGCAAATCCACCTGAAGGGTTCACTTCCTATCAGTTCAACAAGGAATCCTGACCCCAAGAGTGTCCAGAGAATTAAACCATAATCTCTCAATAATAAAGGTGTTTTAATGATGGGGACTCAACCAATTGAGCTAATCCTCAAAGTCATGTTTTATTATTATTTGATTTGATGATTCATTTCATGGGCAGTGTAATATCTTTCTCATATTGAGCCAACATTTAAATGTCTACACTTATTTACAAACACTACAACACCTCCCCCATACTAGATTGTAGAGCGCCTTTTGGCAAAAAATAGCACTTAGTAAATCCCCAATTAAGATGTATCTATGTTTTTTCTTAATAATATTTTATATAAAATAATTAAGATAATGATAATATAAATATATTAATCATTAAAAAAATATATTAATATAATTTTTGAAAGGATAACTTAACATCTTACTTATTTTAATATTAATATTAACAATGTTAACATTGTAAAAACAAATTATTTTAAATGCTCTGTTGTTGACCTAGCCACCACTGCCCCTGTTGACCTAGTTGTCGCTGCCCCTGCAGATCCATCGCTCGGCAACCTCTTGCTACGAAGGCCAACCAGACCATGCAGCCCTCTGAGGAGGGAGATCCTCACTCTTCCACGCAGCCAGGGAATGAAGAAAACATAGAAGCCTTCACATCTCTGATCGCAGAGAATGGAGCTCCAAGGAATAGGCCATCAGTCAATAAAATTGTAAAGAAACTTGAAAGTATCCCAGATATTTCTCTCCCTCCAACACTTCCAAGAAGAGCAGCCATCTCTCTGGTAGAACACAGACTTGTTGGACAGTTCACAGGGCTATGGCCCTCACCCAAATCAATGCAAAAATGGGTGGAAAGAAACTGGAATGCAACCACACAGGGGAAGATAGCAATACGATTCTATGGAAGGGGATACTACACCTTTCTCTTTGAAACAAAGGAGGACAGAGATCTGATATTTAGAAATGGACCTTACTTCATGGACTCCAGAGGTTTATACCTGAACAGGTGGATGCCAGACTTTGATACAGAGATGGATGTCCCAAACGCAGTGCCTGTGTGGGTTAGGCCCCCACATCTTCCTCTTCACTGCTGGGGAGATGAATCTGTAAAGGCTATAGGAAACACAGTGGGAAAATAGATTGAAAGATGTGAGCCAAAAGACAACATGCACGCGTGCCCAAGAATATGTGTGGAAGTAGATCTCGGAAAAGGCCTCCCAGAGGCAATAAAGATCGAGATCGACCAATGGACACACATTTAACAGCTGGACTACGAGCAAATACCATTTAAATGCAAGGTATGTCACGAGTATGTTCATTTTTCAAAATAGGTGTCTTAAAAAAATAGAGCATGAAAATGTAGAAGAGAAAGAACCTACATGGGAACAAGTGAAAAGGAAAAAACCTACCAATAAGTAGACAACATCAAATATGTATCAGTCCCAAGAAGCAAATGAAACAACCTATCAGCCTTCAACGAAGGTTACTTCTCTTGATCACACAACTTTGAATCCTTTTGAGCCATTAGAAGACTCCTCTGATCCACCCTCTCCCAGATCCCATCCCTCAAACCCTACCTCTTTAGCTCTCATATCCACCCCCAACCCTATATCCTCCCCTCCTCCTCCCTCAGTGGACCACATTCTAACTAGAAACAAAGCCAAAGAAATCCCCCAAGCCTGGGATCAGCAAAAAAAAGTGGGAAGGAAATCCAATAAATAAATCAGAGATGAGGTAGCAACTAAATAAATGGCTCTAGGAACGCAACAACCAATGGATTCATTCCTTGGGAAACAAACATGAAGTCATGAAAAAACTCAACAAAGAGGAAAGGGAGGACCACACCAACACAACAGTAAATAATGATAGTGGTCTCTTGGAATTGTCGCGGCCTTGGCACCTCCTTTAAAGTCAATGCAGCTAGAGACATTTTAGCCAAGGAACAACCAGACATATATATGATCCAAGAGACCAAACTAAACAAGCAAGAAAATCAAAAAATGATTCAAAAACTAAAAAATTATGAAGAAGTAGTGTTAGAAGCCATAGGAGCATCGGGAGGAATCAACACCATTTAGGATAAAAGAAAACGGGAATTAAGGACCCAAAAAATCAGCAGACACTGGATTTGAACAGAGTTGAGGAATCTCAATACAAAAGAACAGTATAGCATTATAAATGTGTATTCTCCAAATCACTATAGAGAGAAAGAACAATGTTGGAAATCAGTTAAAGAAGAAATAACAGAGAGACAAAGTGGGCACTTAATCCTAGGAGGAGACTTAAATCTGATAAGGAATACAAAAGAAAAATTTGGCAAAATCTTTCATAATGATCCATCAAGAGAAGCTCTTGAAGGAATAATAGAAGAACACAAATTAATAGACATTCCGCCAAGCAATGGAAAATACACTTGGAACAACAAAAGAATTGGAAAAAACAACATAAAAGAAAGGTTGGACAAAATTCTTATTCATGAAAGCATAGCAGCTTCTTAGACTCTTGTGAAAAGTAAAATTGTTCACAACTCAGCTTCAGATCATAAGCTGGTGGTGCTAAACTTGGGAAAGCTGGAAAATCAAGGACCCCTTCCCTTTAGATATATTCAATTTGGGACAGCAAGGATGATTTTGACAAACAAATAAAGGACAACTGGAAACAAAGTGTCGCAGGATCTCCCTAGTATGTTTGGGAAACTAAGCTAAAGAACATAAGGATACACTTAAAAAATTGGGCAAGAGAAAATGATCTCCAGGACAAAGCTAGGAAAATCGAATTGCAAAAAAAAATGGATAACCTTTGCAAGAAAAAAGAGAACAAGGAAGAAAGTAAGCAAGATCATATACAAGAAAAGGAAATATATCTGGAAATATATAAGCAAAATAGGCAAGAAGAAGAGGAAAGCAGACTGAAATCAAGATGCCTCTGGCTAAAATCCGGAGACAAAAATACAACCTTCTTTCATAATACAATGAAAATAAGGAGGTCAAAAAATCAGATTGAACAGATTCAAGTAAATGGTCAAGAAATAAAAGGAGTTGAAGCAGTAAAAAACGCAGCCCATAAACACTTTAAATAACTCCTCTCAACAAGTGACCAGCAGGCAGCTAATGAAGAAACTTTGTAGCATATAAAAAAATAAGCGACCAGCAAAACAGGGAATTAGACAAAGAAATTACTGAGGAAGAAGTCAAAGAAGCTGTGTGGAATCTCCACCCTGACAAGGCACCAGGTCCAGATGGGTTTACAATGGCCTTTTACAGACAACATTGGGAAATTATAAAAAAAGACCTAATGAGAATGCTTAAAAATGCTTTCCAAAAAACAAAGATTGGAGGAAATACAAAATCCTCCTTCCTAGCCCTCATTCCCAAAGAACCCAATCCTACAACTTTTAACAGATATAGGCCAATCTCCCTTTGCAACTCATGTTATAAGACACTTACCAAAATCCTAGCAAACAAAATGAAAAAAATACTTCAGGAAATAATTTCAAAAAACCAAGGAGGATTTGTCCCTAAGAGGCAGATCATAGATAATGTGATAATTGTTCAGGAGGCTATCCACAACAGTATCCAAAGAAAGGAGAGAGGAATGATTGTTAAGTTAGATATGGCTAATGCTTTTGATAGATTTAACCATAACTTTCTTGCAGCAGTTCTCAAAAGGTTTGGCTTTTCAACAAATTTCATAGAGATTATCCAGACATGTATATCAAATCCTTGGATAGCTCCTTTAATCAATGATCGACCTAGTAAATTTTTCCAAAGCACACGAGGGTTGAGGCAAGGTTGTCTGCTTTCTCCATTCTTGTACATCATCATGGTTGAATCACTGAGTGCTATGCTGGAAAATTAGAGAAAAGAGAAAAAAATAACAGGGATCCAAATCTCGAGAGGAGTCAAAGATATAAACCACTCTACCTTTGCAGATGATACCCTTCTCATAGGTGGGGCATCCTATATTATAGCAAAACGATTCAAAAAAGTCTTGTATGAATTTCTCCTAGCCTCGGGAGGAATTTTAAACAACTCCAAACGTAGAATTTATTGCTAGAATACCCCAACAAAAACAATGCAGCGTATCTCACAAATACTGGAAATACCTCTACAAATAAATTGGAGCCACTTCACTTATCTTGGGCTGCCCTTAGCAAAGGAAGTGGTAAAATCAGAAGTTTGGAATAGGCAAGTGGAGAGAATGAGGGAAAAAAATCAGAATTGGGGAGTGATGTGGCTTAACCTGGCAGGAAGAGTGACATTGATTAAAGCATTTCTCTTGGCCATGCCTATATATCAATATGCAATCATTATGGCTCCGGCAAGTGCCCACAAGAAAATGGAACTGATAATTAGAAGCTTCCTCTAACAAGGAGGAAAATAAGATAATAGAAAATTCAGCCTTGTTAAATGGGAGCAAGTTACTCTTCCCTGTGAAAAAGGAGGTATATCAATTCGCCTGCCAACACTAATGAACACTGCTCTAGGGAAAAAAAATTATCTGGAGAATGATAAATGGGAATGGTCACTGGTGGGAAAAAGTACTAACAATGAAATACTTAAATTGTCATAGAACAAAGATGCTCACTAATACTATTCCAGACAGGCCATGCACCCAAATCTGGAAATTGGTTAAAAGGATAATTCCTCTTATTAGAGATGAAATATCCAAAAATCCAGGGAATGGAAAAACAATTTCTATCTGGGAGGACAGAATAATGGGGAAAACCCCTTAAATCAGCAACAAAATTTAAGGGGACTTCAAAGATGGATGGAAGAGCAATTTTTTAACACTCTTTATTCTATTTCGGATTGGGATCAGAATAACTGTGTAAGATGGAAAAAGCTGGCTACACCACCAAGACTAAAAAGTCAGTGGGAAATTTTAAAAGTCCATCTGGGAGGCGCTGCGCCCATCAACATAGAAGAGCAAGATGAATTTATTTGGGACCCAAATGGATGGGATTACACAGTGAAATCAGGGTACAACTTCCTCCAAAAACTTCACAATCAAAATGACTGGAGTCTTTGGAAGGCAGCTTGGAATTCAGAGATTCTTCCCAAAATTAAATTCTTCACCTGGACCCTTCTCAAAGGTAAAATTCTTACCTCTGAAAATTAAAAAAAAAGGAATACAAGGGCCCTCAAAATGTGTCATGTGTCAAAAGGAGGAAGAAATAATTCAACACCTCTTCATTAACTATATGGTGGCGATAGAGTGTTGGAAACAGGCAACAAGTACTTTGGAAATAAACATAAATATTCAGTTGACAACTCTTCATAAAAACTGATGATAGAACTTTGTCTCATCGAAAAATAAGACTGTCAAGAAAAAATGGCTCTGGAGAATGTGGCGGACGCGGCAGAGAACGGTAAGGGAAACGGTGCTGCGGCTAAGCTGCAGATGCTCTCTATTTTGAAACCCCATATGATTATGGAGGCTCTGCATGGGGCTGAAGAAATTACGGAGTCTCATCATCCCAAGTGTAAGGCTGACCATAAGCCCCCTCTCATCCTTCACGCCCTTTTGAAGTTCGGTGCTGCCAAGGTTATGGTTTGTGATGAGACTGAGGAGGCTGGTGTAGAGGTGAAATCGCCGGTAGCCCTTAAGGGCACCTCAGTGATTCTCCATTTGGAGACGAACGACGATGATGCAGTAGTTAAACTAGCGGTGGAGGCCGGGTAACTGTCACTGAAGAGGTTGCGGAACATCCTTGGGGTCAACAATATGGAAAGGGAAAGGGATCAAGTTCATTCAAATACCACATCCATCGCAGGAAGGGACCTGCACGTTCCAGAAGCCTCAACTTTGGCAAGTGCAAGGGATTCATCAGGGGAAATGACACGGGCATCATACATGATCCTGGCCATGGCACTCCTCTCTGCAAGGTGATCTTCAGGCACCCATTGTACCCGGGACATTTTTTTCACTGCGGAAAGAAGACCATTTTGACAGTGGGTAACGTGCTACCCTTGAGGTCTATTGAGGGCTCATTTTCTAGGGTTTCTGGAGACTACGCCATCGATGTCAGCCATACTGATATTTACCCTCGGAGCTATGCAGACAGCAGAAAGGAGACTGCGGAAACCACAATGAGGAAAAAAGCACGACTAATAGGATTTTGCCCAACGGAGCATGAATAGCAACCCTGCCAGGACTAGATCTCACCCCCTCAGATAGAACCAGAACCAGAATCACTAGTAGCCCTCTTCCTTTTCAAGTTTTTATAAAAACCCCATCTAGGAGGATACATTTGGCCTAGGTACAGATCACCAAAACAATACTACTTTTGAAGAAAAACATCTACCAGCACACTAGTTACCCTACAGGATCACAGGTTTTAATTTTTGGAGGCAGAGTACTCCAAGACTACAAAACCCTTAAGGATTACAAAATCCTACCTGAGTCTACCATCACTCTCAACCTGCGGCTGAGGGGAGGTGGGGCAGACCATCACAAAACAAATCCCTTAGGCAATGGCATAAGTAGCAGCACAACAAAAACCCCAGAAACACATCAAAAGAAAAAAAATGTAGGGTTATCCTTCAAAGACATTCTTGAAGGAAACAAACCAGCCACAAACACAACAAAACAAGCTAGCACAACACCCGCTCCATACATTGTAGAACAACTGAGCTACAGCCCAGAAATAAATATGGATATACTAGAAACAGACGATTATTGTTCTACATTCGAAAAACAAGCAGTAATTTGCAGATTCAACTATTTCTGGCCCAAGTCTACGGACCTTTTCCTTTGGTTTTTCATAACCTGGACCGATACATGTGAAATTCGACTCTGTTCCAAAGGCTTCTTCATTGTAAAATTTCGTACAGTAGAGGAAAGGGACATCATTATGAGGGCAGGACCATGGTTCATGGGATCCATAGGTCTCTTCATGACTCCATGGTTCCTAGAATTTGATCCAAATACAATGGTTGTATCTCGAATGCCGGTCTGGGTTCGTCTTCACAACTTACCACTACACTTCTGGAGCCCTCAAGTCTTATCTACTATAGGCAACACCATTGGGCGATTCATTAAAATGGGTACAGAAAGAACGGAGGAAGGAATTTATACATTTTCACGCATGTGTGTGGAAGTAGACCTCAGTAAAGGGCTGCGAGACCAAATACAACTCAAGTATAAACAGAGATGTTGGACACGGATACTAGATTATGAAAATACTGCATTCAGATGCAGAATATGTCGCCAAACAGGGCATCTTCAAAACACGTGCCCAGAAGCCAAAAAAATACGTGTAGGAAGAAGAAAGCAGGAAAGCAACCCAAGGGATAGCAATTGCCTCCACCAGACCCTGAAGATGTCCCTGTTGAGGAAGAAGAAACAGAAAAGGAACACCACACTCCCCAAGAGAACAATCAGATTCACAAGATGCCAGAAACTATGGAATCTGTACCACATGATCTGATGGACTCTTTGCCAGAGAAGATACTAGATTCAATGGATACCAGTGGAGCCAAAAGACTCCATTCTTTGGACCACTCCGATTCAGACAAGGATAATCCTCTCCCAAAGGAGAACACCTCACTTGTATTGTTTTCATCCTTGCCGACTCAAGGGGAGTGGCGAAAGGTTGAGAAGAAAAAAGGGAGAAAAGCATAATTTTCTCCCCAATTGTACATTATTTTTCCGGTTATTTTCTTTCTGGTTTTTTCTTTGAACAACAGTTTTGACCTACTTATGAATATGCACTTCAGCATCTACAAAATGTAATTTTGTTATTACTAATAAAATTATGATTTTTCCTAGGGGAAAAAAAACTCTTCATAAAAACTGGGATAAAAGCTACCCATATACAAAGAAAAAAAAGGCAACAATAAATAGGATATGGAAATGTCTCCCTTCAATCCTGTGTTGGCAAATTTGGTTAGCCCGAAACAAATGCATTTTCAAAGAACAAAAGCCAAATCTAAGCAAGATCCTAGCAAAAACTTGGAGCCAAGTTGCAGAGATAATAAGTACAAATGGAATCTCAAAAATGGACCAAAACAATTTACAACAAGAAGAGAAAGACTGGTACAGTAAAGCAATGTTAGAAAACAAAGCAAAAGCAGCAGCCATAGAAAAAAATAAAGAATTCCACACAAACAAGAAGTGGAAATTAAGATTGGAGGACAAAGAATTTTCATAATGGATAAAAGAATAGAAGAGACACATTCTCTTTTTTGACGGAGCTGCAAAAAATAACCCAGGTAAAGCAAGGGCAGGAGGAGTTATACTAGATCCAAATGGACAAAAAATAATAACCTATGAATGGAGCCTTGGAGAAATGATAAACAACAGGGCTGAAGCATACAGCCTCCTCCTTGGCACAAGGATTTTAAACAAAAATGCAATCAAGGACCCTATAATAATAGGGGACTCATCTATCATAATAGCCGCTTTGGATGCCAAAAGGGACTTCAAAAGCATAGCCATAAACAAAATCTATCAAAGGATCAAAACAAGTTTTGAATGTCTGGGAAAAATAACCATAAAGCATGTCCTGAGAAACCAAAATAAGGATGCTGACAACCATGCCAACAAAGAAATTGACAGACCAGATGGGGTTGTCAAAGAGAATAATGAAGTTTATGAAGAAAGTATACCATGATGCCTTCACCCAGTATGAAGATCGAGAAAGAATATATAGATCTGAAGATCATCACAAGAAATTTAACAGGGGGAAAAAAATAAACAAGAAGAATCAAAACACCAACTCAAGATGGAGATAGCATGAGGAAAACAGAGGATATATGTCAGCAGAGGTTCTCAACTGTATTCAACCTTGCTTAGAGCACACGACACTCATAGTCCCAAAAAGCTGCACTATATGATGAAACAAGATTTCAATTGTCCTCCTCTCCTAGGCGAAGATGGCATTAGTCATGTCATCCACGAATGCCTGGACCGTAACGGTAATGCAAGTAACAGTCAGGTCTCTACGTTCACCTGTGCAAGCTCCTAGGCGACCCGAGACAGTATGGATTTCAACAACAGCAAGTCTCTCCTCAACAGAGACCATTACATTAGGAACAGAACCCACAAAATAGTGAAGAATTGCTACAAAGATAGTGTGGAGAGACAGATGAAGTATCATCGCTCAACAACCGTTGGATCCGGAGATCAACGGATGAGGAATGACACCAGTAGTTTCAGGAGAGGAACTTGATGGTGGCAGATCAAGGGTCATCAGGCGCTAACTTGCTTGAGACTTAGTCAAAGAGAAAAGGCGAGATTAAGCAGGAATGGTTTTTCGGGAGGTGATTAAGCGGTAAGTGGTTTCAGGAGGGAACCCCCCGATTCCACTCACCGTTGGACACGTAACAAGCAGGTGGGGTGAGAATACTGCTTTATCAGGCAGGTATTCTCCACACGATTTGCCCACCCGAAACCCCCATTAGCCATTGGATCTATCGCATGTGGATCGACGGTTGTAGAGTGACATGCAGGTTGAAGGATCGGCGTTCGATGGTGTCCGTCAGATCTGTCGGAGGAAATCTATGGTGGAGATTGAGCCTAATAAAGGTAAGTTTCGAAAATCGCGCCATGGCTTTGGAAAAGCGGAAATTGGGTTCCCGTGTGTTTGTGTTTATGTCCGCCTTTTCCAAAGTTAAGTGCAGGTTTATGGTTAAGTCCGTTTTTTATCAAAGTTAAGTGCGGGTTTGGTTACTTCGCAAGGCTTAAGGTTTCAAGTCAAATTTTGGTAAGTTATCCCATAGTTTTTGAAGTTTATAAGAAACAGGGTTGTTAAAGTAGATGTGGGGACTGCGCTCCCTTTTGCGCACTACTTTGATCCAGCCCTCCTCTGATTGTACAAGGAACTAGCTTCCTTTCCCCTTTTTTTTGCAATATATAAAAAGTAATAGACTGTGTTGAAAAAAAAACAAAGTATTTTAAGTAATAACATCTTTCAAATTAGTATAATAGATGGAGTCCACTGGGTCTTGGATAAACGGTGATCGGTTGCTTGTTAAGGCACTCTTTGATGTGATGTCAATCGTTCAATTCTCTGCCCCAATCACTCTTTGATGTGAAGTCACTCATTCAATTCTCTGCTGCGATCGGGGTGATATATTAGACATGATGAAGATGTAGTCCTACCAAACTTACAAAAAAAATTAATATAATAGATAGTGATTTCAAATATATATATATATATATCCAGGAGAATTGAACTTTGAGAATCCAGGACTATATATATATATATATATATATAATTTTTCATATATTAATTATATATTTTATTAAAATAAAAGATTATTCTTATAATAACTTAAATTTAAAATTTAGAGTTATAATTTTTTATATATTAATTATAAAATAAAAGATTGTTCTTATAATAACTTAAATTTAAAATTTAGAGTTTAAAATATTTTTACGAGTAAAAAACATTTACAATGATCATGATATATGATTTTACCAAGTAAAAATAACATTTAAAGTATTTTATATTACTTATGACCGTAAGAGTTCTGAGTGGCTTAAGATTTTGCCTGAGTAAAAATATTTAAAATTTTGATTGATTTTATTTAAAATTTGATAAATTTATATAATTTTAAATTATAATCAAAATACTAAAATATTATTTTGCTTTTTCAAAATTTAAGTTATAGTAAAATTCTCATTATATCCATAACTTTTCCAAAATAAATATTACCAGTATCAAAAACTTGAATGTATTTCCTTTAATACTATGAATCTTATCATCTACATGACCTGTGATATCTTTTAGAAATTCAATGTATTTCCTTTGATACTATAAATCTTATGTAACTATTCATAGCTATAATATATGAAAATTTATTTATTCTTTGTTAAAAAAATTGATATAAAAAATGAGATATTTTTTTAATAAATCTGAGTGAATTCAGTTTCTCAGAAAAGGAAGAAAAAAATACATTTTTTACAATTAGCATATCTAAATCAAGTCACAACTATACAAAATTTATATATAAGAAAAATATTTATTAAATCTCGAGTGTTTTCTTTGAAATCCAAAAACCTTTGGTTGTTTATTATATATAATTATTACATTAAAACACAAGTATAAATAGATTTTCTATTAATTTTACTAGTTTATTTTTAATACCTATAAAATAAAAAATAAAAAATTGTTTATTTCATATTAAATTTCAAATACTATTGTTATTGTGTTAATTTTTTTATTTTCTTAAAAGTGTTTTATTGTTTTATAACTACTCATGGCTTTGTATTTAGGAGCTTTCCCAAATTTAACCTTCCATCATACTACGAAGGAAGAAAAGTATGTTTACAACAAGCGAGGGAACTTAGGCAATGAATTCAAGACCCAAAAAAAATCGCACGGTGGATAAGAGTTTTGATAGGCCTTATGTTTTGTCTTTGATTTTCTAAGTTTGACATGCTATATCAAAGCTGAAACCCCAAGGAAGTTCGCTAGGTAAGAGTTAAAGTTAAATGAATTAGAATCTCTTCTTATTTAATGACTCATTGTCCATCCGAAGGTAAGGTGGTATTTTTTATATGTTAATGATCTCATCAAAGCATGTGTTACCCACCTTGAAAGTCATGGTTAAAGTGTGAGAACATTAACAACAAGAATAATAGTTATTTGCAACTTGCATGGATTGAATTAGATTTGACATGTGATTTATGGTTTTTTTATTCAAAATATGGTTTAAGTGGATGGTTTAAAATTAATTTAAAAAAATATATTTTGTTATTCATATTTAAATCAAAGATACATTGTAAATATTTCATTATACTCTATTTAGGTTGCCAACATCATTAGTAACACTTACAGTATATTGTGCTTGGTTTGAGGAGACCAATTACAAAATCAATAACAATATATTATGCTGGGTCTGAGGAGATCTATTACAAAAACACTAACGGTATATTATGCTTGGTCTGAGGAGACCTGTTACAAAATTATCTTTTAAAATTTTATTGACTTTGTTGTGAACTCTATTGAGATCACATCATTCTGCTATCTATGCTCGGCCATAGTAAAAGTAGATTATCGAAGCAAAACTGATACAGTTCACATTTCATCTGCCAAATTTGAAGGCTTCTTTACATGAAGCAAAATATTAGTCCAAAAAGTTACAAAAGTTGTCTCCCAATACAAACTAGTCAGGGAGCTTCATTATAAACATTAAAAAAAGTTAACCACTAAACAAATTAGGATCACCACTAGAGACACGAGGTGTATCTTCAGAACAATTTGAAGAAGCCCAAGAATTTCTAATCACCATCCCTTCATTCCTCTAGATGAATTGTACTTGCACTTAGAACCAAATCTTGTTTAGGTACTGCATTTGCCATCACATTATATTCTTTGTACACATGAAAGAAGTTGATTTGTTGAATATGTTGGACAATCTCCATCATTTTTACTTCTGGTAAGAAAGATTTAAAATATATAAGGCTAACTTCCCTTTCAACCAATCTGTTATGCATTTGGAATCTCGCCCAACATGTAAACTTGTTAGATTCACTGATTTTGCAATGAAGAGAAGGGCCCATGAAGAAATGAGCTCCACTTTGGTGTCAGTCCCCCACCCAATCCCTAAGTTGGCTTTCAGAAAATGATTATTGGAAATCTTAATGACAAACCCACCACCACATGTATGATCTCTTTGAGAGGCATCATCAAAGAAAGCTACAGGAAGGACATTGTTCATATTAGGGGGTACAACCATGCTTGGAGGCTTGGTTATGTATCTAGTTGGGAACTCTCTAAAGTATCCAATGACTCTAGCAGCTATCTGAAACAAATTGGGGGAAATTCTTTAAAAACGACCTTATTACCAACATTTCAAAGGCCCCATGCAACAAATATGGGAAGGGTTTGAAAATTTTTCCTTCTTGAAACCTAAAATTACAAGCACTCCTCATAATAATTATAGTTTCCCGGAGAAGAAATTATGGTCATAGACAACACATTCTCCAATAAATCCTTAGCTATCCTACAGTTAAGGAAGAGATGATATATACTCTCCTCTCCATAAAGGAACAAACAATAAGTATTTGGCCTGCTGAGGCCCCTTTTTTGCAAGTTCTTCCAAGTCATGATTTTATTTTCAAGTACCAACCACAAAAAAGACTTAATCTTGAGAGGAATAGCTTCGATGTCCACCATTTAATATTAGGGGTACATAAAGTAGTTAAGATAGCCTCATAAGCCAAATTCATCACCACTTTCCCTGTTTCTTTGCTCCAAGCCCATACTAGCTTGTCCTCTTCCTACGAAGGGAAAACCCCAATTTTAGAAAACCTTTCATCAAAATTATCCTATTTTGTAGCATGAGCCCCTTGCAATTCTATGTCTCTTGAGTTAAGCCACTAACTCTGAGAGAAAATGAAGGGGAAAGAGGTGTTGGCTTGGCCCAAAAAATAAAGACCTTTGCCATTAAGGGAGCTACCAAGGAATGTGATAGAATTGAAGGATAGGTTCCCCTAGAAAGGGATCTTTTCCTAGCCTAACTTGAAATCCATTTCCTTCCTTTCAAAGAAGCCATTTGAAGAGCCAAGAGAAGGATGGCTTCAGACCTCTCCAAACCAAAGAGCCTGCATGCACAGATTTTGAGATAGAGAATCGAATCCATTCAACCAAAGATGAATTTTTAATATACTTATCCTTTAGCAGCTGACTCCATAGCCCTTTTCCAAACAAAGCCCCTTCAAAAATAACTTGTGAACTAGTGAAAGGATGAATAATGGCAATAAAATTGTTTTTTAATTATTGTGAAGTTATACCAAAAAAGAATAATAATGGATTATAGAGCTATTCGAAATATCCACAATGTTTGTTCTTTTTGGTCTGTATTTCAAATCTAGGGCCTTTTACCTTGATAGTGGATCATAACATGGATTCAAAATGTACACCATAAATGACAAATGATGTGTATATTTTGAATATTTGTAGTGTAATTCACAAAAAAGATAGTGCAAAACCTAAGAACTCAAGTGAAAGTAGAGATAAACCCTAAGAAAGATCTCTTTGATAAATAAAAAATAGATAGCTATGTTCACTTGCCTATTCCATGAGGCAACAATGGACTTATTGATTGGCATTGTTAGCTATGTATTGTTTACTTTTTGAGGGCCTATGCTTTACTGCATAATAAGATATCATTGAAGAGGACTAGCACAAACTTGCATAGGAAGGGCTTGAAAATCTTATCCATGAGCTCTAGAGGTGGATGGGGCATTACAAAGATCAAAAGCCATCATGGGAAACTCATAAACACCTTCAGGTTTTTTGAAAGTTTTCTTAAGGATGTTTGTCTCTTTCATCCCAATTTAGTGGTATCTTGAATGTAGATCAAACTTAGTAAAATATTTGCTCCATGAAGTTCATCTAGTAAATCATAAATAACTAGGATTGGAAACTTGTCTTTGATTGTCAACTGGTTGAGAGCCCTAAAATGAGGACGCATGTTCCAAGTTCCTTCCTTCTTTACTACTAGTGATGAGTAAAGGTTTGAACTTAGGCAAATGAAACATGCCTTTAAGAATTCTTAAATGATCATTTATATTTCATTCTTTTGTGCAAAATGGTGTAATTATAAGGACATACATTTGGTGGTTGACTTCTTGAAATTAGAGGAATGTCATGGTCATGCTTTTCTTGAGAAGGGAATAAACCCTTTGGTGTCTCAAGGACAAAATGATGTTTTCCAAGGATCGGTTGTAAATATGGGTGGCTTTCTTATGACATATTATCCATGACTTGTATGGTAGTAAATAGGGCAATAATGCTAGTATCCTTTCTTTAATAACTTCTTCATGCGATGAGAGTTGGCTATTTTAGGGGAGCTTGCTTGAAGCCCTCGAAAGGTGTGTACATGAGCTTATTTAGTGAAAGTCATATAGAGTTATTTGAAATTCATGTTGATTGGCCCTGAAGTGCGTAGCCATTATGCCCCCAATACTACAACAAAACCACCCATTTCGATGACAAATAAATGGGTTTTGAGTTAATAGTCTCCCATTTTGAGTTTGACATTTTCACACCTACCCCAATATTTCATCATAACTCCATTAACGATCATATTCGAAATTTATGTATTGGGTGTACAAAACAATGTTTTTTGTTGGACACCTAATCCTGAGAGATTGGGTGAGAAATTTCTTGTGCCATTATCTTCAAGTAGTGACACCCTAATCATGTAAGTAGTAGCAGCAATGGAGAATACTCATGGGAAGGCCGAATTCTTGTGCCATTATCCTCAAGTAGTGACGCCCTAATCATGTAAGTAGTAACAGCAATGGAGACTTCCATGTGAAATGGCTTGTCCATCTAAGCTCACCCACAACATGACCGCCATTAGTGTGGACAATTTCTCATACTACGCCCTAATAGGCTTTGTCACATGGAACTGTAGAGGAGCTCCAATTCGCATGACTTTCTTCACTACATAAACCCCCGATATGAATAGGCCCTTGCCACAATGGAGTCTTCTGGTCACAATGATTACCAAGACCGAATTTTTGGGCGTTAATAAGGAGAAGCTTGCAAGACAAATCAGGGAATTAGCCATAGAAAAGTCGTAAGTATTCATGTAGCAGAAGTAAGTACTAATCATATTGTAGTGCTCTCAGCCATGTTGAGAATATATCTCTATATGTAATTATTTTATTGAAATTTCTCATGGGAAGAATGATTATTTTTCCCTAGAGAAAGTGTTATGTCTAAGGTTGTTTTTACCATATAAGTGTTATTTTCATCACTATTTATATATATGAGAGATATTTATATATAGGCATCAACTCAACTATTATTATGTCTAAGGTTGTTTTTACCATATAAGTGTTATTTTCATCACTTTATATATATATGAGAGATATTTATATATAGGCATCAACTCAGCTATTAGGCCATAAGTTGAATAACATGTATTTCCTCATCTTCATTTTTGGTGTAGTGCTAACTAGAAAGGAAAACTACTAAGAATGGTCCATAAAGATCATCCACACCCTCATCTTTAATGACTTATGGAAAGGCATATGTGAAGGAAAAGGTGACGGTCCACCTACCAAACCCACATCAGATAATGAGCTAGCCATTTGGGAGAATAAATACAACATACCTTACGCCCTGATTATTGCTCTTGTAAGTGAAGAGGTGAGTCGTCATATTGTTCCGATTACAGGTTCTTATGATTCGTTGAAGAAGTTGAAAGAATTATATGAATAACACTTAGAATTAAAAGTAGTTTAGTTGATGATGCAGGAGGATCCGTAAAATTTGATTAACCAAGACATCAAAATCATTTACCAAAGGAGTTAATGTGTGGGTTTGTTAGGATCGAATTGTTTTTAATTGCCATATAATGTATTAAATTTAGTCAATTATTGTAATTCGTTAATAATGACCAAAATGTTCCATTTGATTCTATTCTCATGGATCTAGAGCGACATATGATGTATTATTTAATACTTGATTTAATAATATGAGAAGAGTGTGGAGCATGGTGTGGATTTGAATAAAATTTGTGAACTGGTCCTTCTGCAATCTATTATTCCCATTTCCTTATTGCATAACACATTTGTATTATAAATATTGCAGGGGTATTGTGTCACACCCATACCTTTGCTTTAATTTTGTAATCAAAGACAGGGGTAGATTGGATCATTTTTTTAAGACCGAGCGAGTGGAAATTTTGTTGGCATAACAGAGCAAGTCAGAGTATACAGGCGAAGAAGACAATACCTAGTTTGCTTTTAGCCCTGACAGAAGTTTTTCTGTTGATATGCACTAGAGAGATGGAACTGGGAATTTGTTAAGAGAATATGTTATGAGACAAATTTTTTGGAAGGAATCTCGGGAGAAACAAGAACTGTCAATTAACAGAAGGGAGAGACAATTCGTTGGGAATTTTTTTGTCTCGGAAGAAACCTCTTGGAGATTTCTCCAAGAAACCCCATTTCTTAATCGTTGAGATAGTGACATAGCAAGAGGCGGGGAAAAAAGGCAGCACACAACAAGAATCATTTTCTGACTGAGCAAACTTCTTGGGAGAAACTTCCAAGAAAGATTTTTGTGTAAACGTCAAGATTCTGACAAATGATGGGGCTGAGTAATAGAAAATATGAGTGGTATTTAATGGAAGAATATCGGAGCCTGTCATCTCAGAAGATTGGATTGGAGGCATAATGGCCCGGGTTTTTGGCGAGAACCAATATTTAGTATGGTGTTCATACATCAGGTCATGTGGGTTGGTTCCTCGTGCTGGAGATAGAGTGGATTGGCTGCGTCAGTGTGTGTTCGACAGCTATTACAAAAAGGCTTAAATCCGGTTGGATTTTATAATAGGTAAGCCACACCCTCTTTTTTATTATCATTAAAGCTCAACTGTGATGGTTCTTTGGGAATTTTGGGTGATATTCCCATTTCCCTTTAGGTTATATATTAGACAAGTTAGTCTCAGTTGTGTTGGTTCTAGTTTAAATGTTCGGGCTCACATAAATGTTTATAAAGTTTTAAGGCCTACACAATTGGTATCAAAGTAAATCATGCATCTTCTCCAAGAACAATTAGTTGACCATGGCACACAAAGTTGGATGAGGTGTTAGAGGAGGCTAGAGAGGACAATGACTTGTAGCCAATGTTAAAGTGATGCAAGTTATGCAACAGTTGGAGCAAAGAATGGCAGCTATGGAAACTAGCAAACAAAGAGAACCTGAAGTTGGAGATGTAAGCAAGGAAGAAGTAGTTGAAGAGTCTGCAGAAGCCTGAATATAGAAGGCAATTCTAGGATATGTATAAAAGCCAAAACCTGATCTATCCACCTACATTGGCAGTATGAATCCAGGGGAACTCATAGACTGGATCACTTAGATGGATAATTTCTTTGAATATGAGGAGATGAATGAGGAGAAGAAGGTCAAATTATTTGCTACCAAGTTGAAGAGACATGTAGCTCTATGGTGGGATGGTGTATAGGCTGAGAGGAGAAGGAAGAATAAGAAAAAAGTTAAGAGTTAGGACATAATGGGTGCGAAACTTAGAGGAAAATTTTTGCCAAAGAATTATCATCTCACTTTATTCAGGTAGATGCAAAATCTTAGGCAAAGATTGATGACTGTGAGGGAGTACAAAAAATAGTTTTACAAAGTAAACGTTAAGGTTGGATATGTGGTGGAGCCTGCAAAGAAGACAGTCAGATATATTAATGGTCTTAGGTTGGACATCCAAGATCGAATTAGTGTGTTATCACCCAGAAAAGTAGAAGAAGCATACCAATTAGCTTTGAAGGTTGAGGAGAAGCTTGCAAGGAAGTAGTCTGGTAGAGGAAAGAATATTGATATAGGAAGAGGACAACATTCAAGTAGAGGAAGATCTAGAACACAAAAGGAAGGAGCTAGTAGCTCAAGTCCACAACGACAACAAGAGGGATAGTTCAAAGGTCGAAGATCCCTTTCCATAGGGCGAAGAAGAGGAAGAGGAAGAGGGATTCATTGCTATAGGTGTGGTAAGCTTATACATAGGGCATATGAATGTCTAGAAAATAGAGATGTGGGCCATAGAAGTGATGTTGTTTCCCCATCAAAAGAAGGGGAACCAAAGGTACAAGAAGTAAAAATTGTATAAGAGATAGGAGAGTATTTATTGCTCAAGAAAGTGTTGTTCAAACTAGAGAAGGAATTTGTTGAACCAGCTCAAAGGAAGGATTTTTTTAGGATAGCTCATAAAGTCTAATGGAAATGTTGCAAGGTGGTGATCGATTGTGGCATCACAAACAACTTGGTGTCTACAGAAGTGGTGGGGAAGTATAAATTGAAGAATATGAAGCATCCAAAACCTTATGAGGTGTCATGGCTTCAAAAGGGTCATTAATTGATTGTGAATTAATAGTGTGAAGTGGAGTTGCAGATAAGTAGCTACAAGGACAAAATCCTATGTGATATCATGCCCATGGATGTGTGTCACATTCTATTGGGTAGATCATGGAATTTTGAGAGAGGTGTTTTACATGATTGGAAGAAGAAAATTTATAAATTATAGAAGGATCACATCGATAATACTTTTTTGCCTTTGCAAGAAGTGGGGACATCAAAGAGAAATGATTCCAAGGCATTGTTACTGAGTGGGAAAGAATTTTTGCAATAGATGGAAGATAACGAGGTAAGCTTTGCTTTGGTGTGTAAACGTAAGGTAATTTTTACTTCCATTATTGTAATTGATTTACCTTTTAAGATTCAATATATGTTGAATGAGTATAGTGATATCATAGTGGATGACTTTCCTAATTAGTTTCTACCTGTGAGGAGTATAAGTCACCATATTGACTTGATACCGGGAGAAATTCTACCAAATAAAGTTTCACATAGAGTGACCCCTTAGGAGAATGAAGAAATTAGAAAACAAGTGCAGGAGTTGTTAGATGAAGGACTGATCAGAGAATGTCTTAGTCTATGTGCAATGTTGACAATGTTGAATCCTGAGAAATATGCTGGTTGGCACATGTGTACAAACTCCAAAGCATTGAACATGACCACAACTAGGTATGGATTTCCTTTACCTCACATAGATGGTTTGTTAAACTAATTGAGTCGTTCTAGTTGTTTTCTAAGATTGATCTGAAGAGTGGGTGCCATCAAATCAAGATTAGAGAGGGAGATTAGTGGAAGACGACATTTAAACTAATGATGGATTGTCTGAATTGATAGTTATTCCATTTGGATTGTCCAATGCACCCAATACCTTTATGATATTGATGAATGAGATGTTGAACGAGTTCATAGGGAAGTTTCTGATTGTGTATCTACATGATATTTTGATTTATAGCCAGTCCAAAGAAGAACACTTGAGGCATTTGAAGTATGTATTAAAGAAGCTACAATAAGAGAAATTGCTCATCAATTTGAAGAAATGTTCATTTCTGAAGACAAAACTCTTTTACTTGGGATTTTCATATCCAAGGATGGTTTGAAGATGGATCCTAAGAAGGTAAGATCTATTTTTGATTGGCCTTCTCCTAAAATTATATTTTAAGTTAGAAGTTTTCATGGTTTGGCTAGTTTTTACAGGAAATTCATCAAGAATTTTAGTAATATGATTTCTCTAATTATGGAAACCATAAGGAAAGATAGACATCAATTCCATTAGACTACTGAAGCAGAAAGGGACTTTCAATTATTGAAGAAAAAGATCACAAGACAACCTGTTCTTATGTTGCAATATTTTAGCAAACCTTTTCAATTGAAGTGTGATGCCAGTGGAGAAGCAATTAACACTATGTTAAGTCAAGAGGATAAGCCCATAGCACATTTCAGCGAGAATTTGAAAGAGTCTAGAAGGAAGTATAGTTATTATGACAAGTATTTTTATGTTGTGGTTCAAGCTTTAAAGAAATGGAGGCATTATTTAATGTCCAGAGAGTTTATTTTGTACACAAATAATCACTCCCTACAGTACATTATGCAGCAACCAAAGTTGAGCCAAAATCATGTCAAGTGGATTGAATATCTCAAAATATTCACTTTTATTTTGAAGAAAATTAGTGGCCAAGCTAATAAAATAATTGATTCTTTGAGAAGGAAGAATTTAAATATGTAGGAAAGTCAAGTACAGAGACTTATAAAGCTTGCAAAAACCCAAACTTCCAATATAGGAGTCTATGGGTCGATTACATGATTTAATAAGGATTATTTTTCAGGAATAATCAATTTTGTGTTCGAAATTTCTCAGTGAGGAAGAATTTAGTCAAATAAAAGAAAAGTGGAGGTCATGCATGACACTTTGGACATGACGAGACATATGATCAATTGAAGCATTTCTATTTTTGGCCAAAGATGAGGATTGATGTGCAAAAGTTTGTGAGCAGTTATATAATTTTCCAACATGCAAAAGGGAAGAGCTAGAATATAGGGTTGTATACACCATTACCAATTTTAGACAGGCCATGGAATTCAATAAGCATGGACTTTGTATTGGGTTTGCAAAAAAAATAAAAAGGGTAATGATGCAATCCTTGTTGTAGTGGATAGATTTTCAGAAATTGCCCATTTGGTTCCTTGTTTTAAAACCAACGATGCTACCCATGTTGCTATTTTTTTCTTTAGAGAAGCAGTGAGATTGCATGGAGTGCCCAAGAGCATTGTGTCAGATAGAGACACCAAATTATTGGTGCATTTCAGGACCTTATGGAAGAAACTTGGAATTGAGTTAAGCTTTAGTTCAACCTATCACCCTTAGACTGATGGGCAGATTGAGGTAGTTAATAGGATTTTAGGGAATATCTTGTGAATTTTGGTTGGAGACCATCCCAAGCAATGGGATTAGGTGCTTGCCTAGGCTGAATTTGCCTATAATGAGTCTCCAAACAAAAGCATTGGTCAAAGTCCTTTTCAAATTATGTATGGGATGCATTCAAGAGGGATACATGAACTTAGAAACTTGGGGAGAGAAGAACAAAGGAGTGCAGTGGGAGAATATTTTTCTTCAGCTATGCAGGAAATTCTTAAGCAAGTGAAATAGAGACTGCAATAGAGAAACCTCAAATATAAGATAAGATCAAATCTTAGGAGGAGAGAACGGAACTTTGAAGTGGGAGACTTAGTATTAGCACATTTGAGGAAGGAAAGATTTCCTAAAGGAGAGTATACTAAATTGAAATTAAAAAAAATTGGTCCTTGTAAGATCCTTAGGAAATTTTTAGCAAATGCATATGAGATAGAGTTGCCACCAGGGATTGGCATCTCTCGCTTCTTTGATGTTTCGAACTTATTCAAGTATCAACCTGATGAGGAGGTGAAGGTAACAGAAGGCAATGGAAAACAAAAAATTCAGCGTTTGAAGCATTTACCAACAGTAGATCCTTGTAACTAGAGAGGATTTTAGATCAAAGACCAATTAAGAAGACTAGGGGAAAGGAATACAAAGAGTATTTGGTTAAGTGGAAGGATCACATAGTAGCTTATGCAGCTTGGATGACTATCACATTACTACAAAAAAGTGGCAGAACTATTGAAGACCTCATGGGGAGGAGCCCATGAATTATTTTTTCCTTGCGAGTATAATGTAGGGGCATCCATAAAATCTGATTAACTAAGAGATCAAAATCATTTACTAAAAGAGTTGAATGTGTGGTTTTGTTAGGATGGAGTTGTTTTTAATTTCCATGTAATGTATTAAATTTAGTCAATTGTTGTAATTAGTTAATGATTCCCATAATGGTCCATCTACTCCTATTCTCATGCATCTAGAGTGACCTGTGAGGTATTATTTTTTACTTGATTTAATAATATGAGTAGTGTGTAGAGTTTGGTTTGGATTTAAATAAAATTCATGAACCAGTCCTTTTGCAATCTATTGTTCCCATTTCCAGATCTCATAACACATATATATATTACAAATATTGCATGGGTAGTGTGTCATGCTCAAACCTTTGCTCTATTTCCATAATTAGAGATAGGGGTAGATTGGATTTTTGTTTTTAATACTAAGTGAGTGGGAATCTTGTAGGCATAACAAATCAAGTCGGAGTATACATATGAACAAGACATCACTTAGTGTTTTTTTTAGCTTCGACGAAAGTCTTTCTGTTGACAAGCGCTCGAGAGACAGGGCTAGGGTTATATTAAGAGAATACGTTATGAAATGGATTTCTCAGAAGGAATCTCAGGAGACACAAGAACCATCAATTAACTAAAGGGAGAGATTCTAATAGGTGATGAGGTCGAGTAATGGAAAAGATGAGTGGTAGTTGAAGGAAGAATCTTGGATCCTGTCATCTCAAAAGATTAAAGTGGAGGTGAAATGGCTTGGGTTTTTGGTGAGAACCAGGATTTAGTATGGTGGTCATGCGTCAGGTCATGTGGGTTGATTCCTGGCGTTGGAGATAAAGTGGATTGATCATTTCAATATATATATGTGCATGTTGGCTTCGGTGACTATTACAAAAAGGCTTGAATCCAGTGATCTTTATAAAAGGTAAGCCCCCTCCTCTTTTTTTATTATTATTAAATCTCGATTGTGGTGGTTCTTTTAGAATTTTGGATGATATTCCCCTTTCCCTTTGGGTTATATATATTAGACAAGCCCATTTCAACTGTGGTGGTTCTGGTTTAAATGTTGGGGCACAAATAAATGTTTATAAATTTTTAAGGCCTTCGCCGATTGATGATTAAGCTCTTCAATCTAGATTTGAAGGACAATGAACATTTTCCCTAACCTCAGAGATTGGAGCCATCATGCATGATGTAGAAACCATTGGAGTTAAAATGGACATCCCTCTCATAGCCTTTGTCAAGGCCCTTTATCCTACATATTCTCAATATATTTAATCCTTACACGCCTAGCGTCCAACTCAAGGACATTATTTTTGACACTCTTGTGGAGAAGTTTGCGGAATGCGAGAAGGCTTTTGGGAAGAGGAAGACAACTTCTCAATCCTTAAAAGTAGTATGTATTAAATAGAAAGAGAAGAATCAATCATAAGATTCTCCTGAAGGAATATTTGGTAGAAGAGAACATGGAAGAAAGAATCACAAAGGAAGGGGGGGTAAATGCCATCAAGGAGAAAGGTCTGAACTCCACTGATCCAGAAGGCTTTAGAGAGGCTCAAAAATTGAAGTCTTTGGATTTCGTCAAACCCAGGACCAGAATGAAGAATATGTCATCCTGATTCCAACAACGCAGATGACACTCAAATCTAACTTCGTTTGTGCAACATATTGCCAGTCAAATTTTAGGTTAAGGGAGTTATACTTTTGTTGCAGCTAAATTTAGAAGTCTCACTAAATATAGCGGACTGATTGAATTTGGAGGAGCCACTAAATTTGGCAGTCGCTAATCGAGAAAAAAATTGACACTTATCGATGGTCAAAAATAGTCAATTTGTCACCTACTTAATTTGTCTAGTAACCCCAAGAAATATGGCGATAGTTTTTGACTGATTGTTTATATAAAAAAAAATGGGCGAGCTCGGCGAACCCACCCAACTCTCAACCACTGTATTCAAATTATATTAAAATAATTTAACGGCCCCACCATATATGTATGGTACACCATATGCAGGGCCGGCGGGGATCAAACTAGCTCCGACCATGTGGCTAACCCACCCAATAGTTGGCCCCAAATATTAAACACCACCAAACACCAATAACAAAATGTCGTTGAATTTAATACTGCCCACAAAAACCAACACACTTCTTTTACTAAGAAAACGAGTGGGCAGTGGGCCACCCCTAATCAAACACCCAACTTATTTGTTGTTGACCGAGAGGCCAACAAGCCTATCTTTGGTAATTTCGCTCACCCCAAAGTATAAAAATCGAGTTCATACATTTGACCTACCAACGGAGGCCAAGCGGAGCCATGAGTAGTAGAACCTGGAGTTGGGAACCACGTGACACGTAGTTCAAGGAAGGTATATTCTTAATGAATATTCCACAAAATATTCCCTATGTAAAAATTTTAAGCAATCTTTTAGATTCCTTGGAGGTTGAATTTTGACGGTGCCATAAATATGTCAACTTTATACTCAGATTTCTTAGAATTTCACCAGGAGTTTGATGGTGTATATGGTTTTTTTCTAAGCATATGATTTTCCAGAGGAAAAACATTGACTAGTGGAACCTTGACACAAGAATCTACAAGGAATCTTTTAGATTCCCTCAAGGCCCAAATTTGTCAGTTTCAGAACAGGGTCAGTTTTATACTCGAATTTCACAATTTTTTGCAAGGAACGCAATTGTATGGCCAT
Organism: Pinus tabuliformis; assembly: GCA_031772625.1. NCBI lineage: Eukaryota > Viridiplantae > Streptophyta > Pinopsida > Pinales > Pinaceae > Pinus > Pinus tabuliformis. Next base: position 1,117,863,924 of record CM062817.1, read on the forward strand.
TTATTCATTTGAGTAGCCGATTTTTAGGTCATTGTCAAAATGGGAGTTATATTGATGTTTTTGGCCACTTTGCTTGTTTTTTCCAGAAAGTAGTCATGGTTACAGTTGTTAGTCTCAAAATTTTGGGATGTATGTGATGATGATGTCTATTCCTTAGATCTTATCAAAAGATTCAAGAGGACCATTTTAGGCCACTTATGTGTGAGTCCATTTATGTCGCTTTGTGAGAGAACGTTCCGTTTCATACTGAAAGAAAACTTCTTGTGAGTGAGATTTCTTTGTAGGAGAACATCTCTTGGGAAAGACATTCCACTCTAGATAAGGGATTCATCCTTTTACTGATAGAGATTGCATCATGTACTCATCATTCTTTTGCAGAGACTAATGAAGCGGCCTCCCCACTCTTGACCCAGGGCTCATATATGTAGCTCTCACTAGACGAACTTTATTATTAAGTTGTGTATGCTCTTTATCTTTATGGTTTCCTTTGATTTTCCTCTTCTTCACTACTTATGCACTTATGGTTATCATGCCCTTTTATATGCAATTATTAATACACCCATGAAGTAAAACAGTCTAGATCATCGACTACATTCATTGTGGTAGAAATGGACAAGATGCATCCACGTGTAGAAACCCTTGGGAAAGAACCAAACAAGAATAAAAAGAATAAAAAGGTAAAACACTAGATCCAATGAAAGGTAAAGCACCCGAATCTGCTCATTACATTGTTTTCCATTGCGATATTGGAGTAACTAAATATTTGTTTCATACTTCATTTACTTCTTGGAGATATGCATGGCTACTTGATATAAGTGCAACCTGCAATATGACCTTTCAAAAGGACTTCTTTCAAAACCTCAGTGACAATGTAGATGGAGTAGTTTACTTTGCAGAAAATTCAAGTCTCAAGCCATCTGGACTTGGCACCATCAGGATTAAACTGCTTGGACTTATTGACTTTCTTCTGCATGTTGTACTCTACCTTCCTTAACTATGAAGAGACTTGTTGTCCCTTGTTCACATTCACTAGTAAGGACACTCCATTCATATGTTTGATGGAAAATTTTAGATAAGAAAAGTGTTAGACAACATAGTTGTCATAATTGGAATAAAGGAAGAAATATTGTTGAAGCTGCAAGGAACATATGCTCATGCACATAACTGTACATACATTTATCAGTACAATGTAGGTATGTTGCCATCCAGTGTACTATAGCATGTAAGATTTCGACATCTTAATTATGATAGTCTTTGTTTGTTGAAAAGAAATGGTGTTTCTAATTTTCCAACTATTCCAAGGAAACTAAAGCAATATGATGCTTCTATCCAAGGAAAACATAGAAAGAAAATATTTCATGATTTTACTTCCAGGGCATGTAGAAAGCTTGCACTAATTCATTCTGATTTGTGTTGCCTTATGCCTATTCCTTCATAAAATGCAAATAAATATATGATGACTTTTATTAATGATTACACCAGAATGTGTTGGGTATCCTTGTTGAAAATTGAATTAGAAGCTTTTGAAACTTTCAAAATATTTCATGCATGGATTGAAAATGATGCACAATCACATATTAGCTCTCCTTGTACTGATAATGAAAAAGAATATCCTTCTAGTGAATTTAAAAATTATATTTTCCAACATGAAATCCAACATCAAACTATTATTACTTACAATCCTCAACAAAATGGTGTAGTTGAAAGAATGAATATGAATATCATAAATATAGTTCACTCAATGATGTTCTTCAAAAATATAAAGCTAATGTTTTGGGTTGATGCAGTTCTATGCGCAGTATCAAAAATAGATGTCCATCTCATGTTCTAAAAAACAAGACTCCTTATAAAATATGGTACGACCACATTACTTCAATAAGGCATCTTAGTATTTTCAGTTCCACCTGTTATACCTTTATTCCCTAAGGAACAAAGAAGCAAGCATGGTGCAAGGAGTCGAAAGTGCATCTTCTTGGGGTATTCACATACCACCAAAGCATATTGTCTCTATGATGAGGTAAATAAGAAGTTTGGATAGATTCAGTAACAACTTGATTGTTTGGATAGATTCAATCACGAAAAAACTTATCATGAATTTTATAATGAGATTCCGCATCTTGAAGGGTTGATCCATATATTGGATCAATCTAGGGAATCTCCTTCTAAATCATTGTCTACCTGTCATTAAGTTCCAACCACTCCATTAAATCAAGAAGATCCTTTAAGTGATGTGATTGAGAGGATTGGAAGGCTAAACCTTGATGCAGCCCCATCTTAGTCAGAAAATAAACTTGGACAATCTCATAAAGGGCCTCCAAAATGGATCACCAAAACACTTGAAAGTATTCACCCCAATGAAGCTGGAAAGACAAGAACTAGAACTTCCACTAGACAAAATGGACATGATGTAAATGATTCTGATTCTTTTGATGATATGAGTGATTGTGAATTGAAATTTTCTAGTAATTTTGAAAAAAATTCCTTTAAAGAAGTTGCTTCTCATAACGAATGGAAAGAATAAATCCAAAACAAGTATGATTCTCTCATAAAGCATGGAACGTGGAAGCTGATGGAACCTCCATTTGGAACTAAACAAATTGGTTGCAAGTGGGTCTAAAAGAATAATTGTCAATCAGATCACTCACTTGAAAAGACCAAAGCAAGGCTCGTGGAAAAAGGATTTGCACATAAAGAAGGTGTCAATTATGAAGAAACCTTTGCCCCCATGGAAAAATAGGCCACCATATGAACTCGCTTTTCCTGGCAACTTAGAATGGATGGAATTCCATGAGATGGATGTGAAGATTGCTTTCTTGAATGGAAACTTCAAATAAAATGTCTTCATGTCTCAACCAGAAGTATTTTTTATGAAGGGGCAATAAAGAAACTATGCAAACTCATCAAATCCTTATTTGGCCTAAAACAAGCACTACGAGCCTAGTATGAAAAATAGATTAAGCATATTCTAAAAGTAAATCTCAAACACTTTAATCTTGATGCTGCAACTTTATTTGATAAAAGGTTGGAAAAATTGCTGTCTATATTGTAGTACATGTAGATGATTTGGTTATAATAGGGAACAATGAAAACTATATTGCATCCATAAAGAAATAGCTGAAAAAAGGATTTGAGATGACAGATTTTGGACACCTTCACTAATAATTAGGCATTGAAGTGACCCAATATCGAAGTTATAGATTCCTCTCTTAATAGAAGTACATTTGAGAATTGTTGAAAAAGTTTGGCATGGTTGAATGCAATCATTTGTCAACTCCAATAAAACAAAATCTAAAGCTCACATCTAAAGAAGGAAATGAATTTGAAGATGCAACTATGTATAGACAGCTTGCGGGAAGCCTTATCTACCTCACCACTACCAAACCATACATTTATTTTTTTGTTGGAATCATTTACAAGTTTATGAAAACTCATTGTGAAGAACATTGGTATGCTGCAAAAACAGTTCTAAATTACTTGAAAGGAGCTCAAGGCATTGGACTCACATATTCATTGGTGGATGAATTCAGCTTGATTGGATATTTTGATTCAAATTTTGATGGAGATAATGAGAATAGAGTGTCTAGTTTCATCTATGTTGTGAGCCTTGGATCATAAATTGTCACCTGGAGGTCACACAAATAGTCAATTCCAACATATTCCATAATAGAGTAAAAAAATGTGGCAATCGTAGAAGCAACCAAGGAGATTGTGTGGCTCGGGGAAATTCTTGAAGACTTGTAGGAGAAACAAGAGAAATCTACTCCCCTTCTTATCAATAATATCTTTGCAATTAAGTTTTCCAAAATCCTAAATTCCATAATCAAACTAAACATATCAACACAAAGTATCATTTTATTCAACATAATGTAGAGGCCAAGACTATTCATCTATGACAATGTTCCACAAATGAGCAAATTGCAAATATCTTCACCAAATCATCTCGTAAAGATAAGTTTGAAATATTCAAAATGATGCTTGGATTCACAAACAACCCTTTAAATTAAAGGGGGGATGTTGGACACCTAATCCTCAGGGATTAGGTGAGAAATTTGTAAATATGTAAATTAGGGGAAAGTTAAGAGTCAGAATAGGAAGAGACCTTGGAATATGAATCCCAAAGGTTAAACCTCCTCTTGTTATATAATCATGTTTACATTAATGAAAATGGATATTTGTGATTTGTTCCTTGGCCTAAATAAAATTATGAGTACCGTCATTGTCAAATAAGACTACACTTTTCCAATACTTGATTTAACCTGTGAGTTTCAATGTTTGTGGAGTCAAAATTCCTAATAATGCATGCCATGAGATTAAGGGTTCTTCATGGGGAAATGCTTCGGTATCTGCTTGAGTCTAAGTGATTATGACTTCAACTTGTAACTCCAGACTCTTTTCAATAGTTATATAGTTGGATATGAATTGGGTGGTCATATCAATTTTTAATAATTTATGTTATTTATAACGAAGAGATAAAACATACTTTCCATCACAATTATTAACGAAGGCTAACATCTTTGGAATCTTCCATTTTTGTTGGAGAAAACCTTTTTACTTTCAAGGAATGAGTAGGAGTTATGCTTGAGGAATTACCTTGGGGAGGACAAGTGTGGCGAATGAATGTTGGTTTTTTTCTTGTGCATTAATCACCATCTATGCCCCTCTAAGTTGCTTCTAATCGTGTAGCAAGATGTTGCATTCTAACTTGTGATCAAATATTCTCCTTGAGGCCACTAATGATATATTATTTAGAGAAAGAATTTGTAAATTCTTTGCTTAGATGGATAATTTTTTGAAAGCCTCCTTAAATACGGTGACATAGGTTATTTTATGTAATTTAGTAAGCTATTCCAAACAATCAATTTCTCTTTCAAAATGTGCATGGACAATTTAATAAATTGAGTCCAAGTGATAGATCTAGGATTGGATTTTTAATGCCATTCCCATCACTAGAATATTTCCGAATCTAAAAACAGGTTTTCCACTTTGAGTTTCAAAATGTCATAAAAAATGCCCTAGAGGGAAAAGTAATATTCCATTTGGTTAACCCATTCTAACAGGTCATAACCATCAAACTTGTTCAAGTCCACCTTAGAAAACAATGCCATATATTATTATCCATTAACTTATTGCAGTGTGAACTCGATGAGTGTTGTGGGTTGTTAAATAGTCATAAGTTAGAAGTTTTTTCTTGGTGTGGCTCAATGTGTTGTGTAGTCCCATGGTTTTCCTTTGGTTTTCCTTGAGCTAACATACTTGACAAGTTTATAATAAAAAAAAATTCAAGGTTATCAAACTTCTTATCCAACTTCTAATGTATGTCCTCTTGAAATTTCTTAAGGTTACCTTCCATTGATTCCAACCTATATGTAGTAGAGTGATTGTCCCTGTTTCCCAAGAAAGTATGAGGTGGTATATAGGTAGTCTCCTTCATGGGTGGACTCATTAGAGATAGTTATTGGGTCTTCACTATAGCTCTCTAATATACATGCAAGGTCTAAACATAATCCTTGGTCCAATAGCTTAAGGCACTAACTAAGGAGGCTTAACCTTGTCCTTAGCCAAACTGCTCGACCACCTAGGTATCAAAGAGTGGTCTCCCAAGTGTTTTTCTCAGTGTACTATAGCGACATGACAATTGATTAGATTATTCTAAGCTATTTTAAGGTATACCTAGAGGACTTCATATGTACCTCATGGTATGCGGAAATGTGATTCATATATATGTATTGTTTGATGTGGTAATACTTGAAGGGATATTGATAGGGGTTATAAAGGTTTCCAATGATGTTATTCCACTTGTATTCCCAATGTGTATTCTTCTCCTACCACTTTTTTACCCAATGAATGAAAAATCATTGTGTTATTTAAAGATTTTGAAACATATCTCGAAAAAAAACAAAAATAAAAATGAGCTTGCTAACACAAGAAAACATCTTAAAATCACCAAGAAACAACTCATGCAAGGTAGAGTTTAAAACAAAAAATGTAAAATGAGAGTAATTTTTGCTATACTTCTTAGATTGGATATTATGACCCTATTGATGGTTGGAAATGACCTTTACAACAACAACTAGGAATATCACTTGATCAAGGTCCCGATAAGACTTATACTCATTTAGTGTGGTGATATTCATCAGTATATGGGCATGTTTAGCTCTACAAAATATTTTTTATGTGAGGAAATGTCAATATAAATGGAAAATATATAACCTAACCCTAATATAAACTAACTAACCCTAATATAAACTAACTAAATTAACTAGATATTTATATATATTAACTAACACAAAGTATTATATATTCCTATATATTTAGGAGCAAGTTATGCATATTTTTGGACACACAAGGAAGAATAATTTGGACTAAGGAAATAGTTTACCAAATCAAGTATGAATAAGGCCAAATGCAATATATTAGCTATTTTAAATAAATAGTTATTTGAAACAATAGATAACATATTTTGTACTTGATTACTTTTTGTTAGGAAATCATAAAAAAACAAGAAAGGAATTTCAATCTTTTATAATATAACCTTAAATCATACACAAATCATAAAATAAAAAATTGCATTGTTTAAGATTGATAGTTCACACCATTAATTTCAAAAAAAAAAAATTGGATTCACCTTAAATTATTTCACTAATAAAAGTATATAGTTTCCATACCAAGTTTTCTAGCTATAAAGTCTTCAATCCTTCCTCAAACCTAGTAAAAAAAGTAAATGTTCCAATTAGGAATTTTCCAACTAATGAGTCTACAAAAGTATATTCAAACCGATAAAAATATACGAGCCTGATTACAAAATTTCCAACCTCTTTCCTATAGAAAGACTTGGTTTTATACTAATCAATTACTTCATCTTAATGCGCCTCCAAATTAGGTAAAACAAAAGTCCCATCTAACCTTTCCTAGGCACATAAAGGTTGGATTGGACCTTTCCTTTTCATTTAATAACATTTTCTTATCTTAAATAAGTTCTTAGGAAGGTTAGAGAGATTTATCATGCTTTGTGATCCTAATGTGTTTATGATGTAGGATCTTGTTACATAGTATTTTGTCACACCTCCTGTTCACTTCATGTTCCATATCCCAAAGTGCCAAAATGTTGGCAACTGTGAAGTATATCCATCATGATACACTGACAAAAGCATCCCTGAAAATCCAAAGGAAAACTGCCTTGAGTCAATTCTGAAGAAGGTTAGCTAAAACCCTAATTTTTAGGGCCAACGCTCTTTGCTCCATTACCTGCCTGTGCTGATGGCAGGTTGCACTGCTTTACCCTAGCTCTGCCAGCACAAGTTTTGATATGAAAACTCACGTTGAACCTCTTCTCCCATGTTTTCCCAAAATGGGGGAGAAGCTTCATATGCTAGAAACTTCGAGAACATCGCGTTGGATATTGGTTCTTGTAGATATGGTCAAGCTCTCCCATTTGGAGCTCTTGATCTTATCATTATGGGTCTTCCCCTTGAGATGTGGAACTTCATCCCTCTTTTTTGGATCCTTGACTCCCTCTCCCTTCCTATAAATAAACTCCCTTCCATCCCCAAATGGTTGGTCATTGATTGCCTACATTCCTATATAATGAAATTATGTCCAAATTTTGCTCATTCTAACTTGGAGAAGGAGTCCTTGAAGAGTATTTGCTTGGACATCCACCAAAAAGGAGGTCTCCAACATCAAGGCATAGGTTGTATGCTTCCCTTTTTAGCTCATTAATATATACATCTGATGTTCACTTTTTTGGGTTGTGTTATATTCTTTCCATGACTAGCCCCCCTAGTGTAACCAGGGGGTTAGAGGGAGGGTAGAGCCCCCCCTTCATTGCACCGATGCGTAGTGGGGGGGGTCATAGGGGGGGTAGAAGCCCCCCTTGTATGGGGGATTTGAAGGGGGCGATTAGCCCCCCTCTATAGGGTTCGGGGTAGTGCCCCGAGGAAAATGTTTTTTTTTTTACCCATGGTTTTCCCACATGGTTTTGGGCACGATAGTTTTCAGTCCATGGTATTGGATGCTTCGGCATGTATATATATGTATTGTAAAATTGAAAGGAACATAATGAAAAATCAATCTGGTAGTCCTGGTTTTGGGATCTAGGGGAAAATATTTATGTATATTTGTTTTATGTGTTATGCTCTCGCTATTGTTTATTTTCTGTGTTTTAGAATTTTTATGCAGGTAATTTATGTACGGGGTTAAAACGTACACACTTTCCATAATTGTGTAAACTTTTATGCTTTTAGCGTAATACTCCTTGATATATTAAGTAGTTTATGTTTGATGTATGTCATATATGCTCTTGCATCTTTCATTTCTCTTTGATCTTTCTTACAAGTACTCAGACGTCAAGAACAAGTAAGGAGCAAGCCTAGAAGCAAAGGAATCAAAGTCATCTCCAAAGGATTGAGCGATTAGCATCAGAGCGAGGTAGGCCACTCTCTCTCTCTGCATTTGTTAAACATAATCTAGGAAGGTATATGTTAGTTTGTTAAGTTTGTTGCTAGACCCACTCATTAGGCTAGAGAGATCGCCTCTATCCGCAGAGGGTATTTTCCTTCACAACAAAATTGCGACTCCACTGGAGAAGCATACACCCTTTTCATCCTCCTTTCATTTTTTTCCTTCTCGTTAAGTTTGGCCAACCATCAAAATACCTTGTCTTTGGATTTATTTTCAGTCTGTACTCTAAATTGTTGGTGTCTTAGGGTATCAAGTCTAGAGTTTCTTCTAGAGTATTTCTTGTTTTGCCTAAAATTTTCTCACTCAGCATGTGTTTTATCAGTGACAGTGGCACTAACAGTGCACCTATTTTTCTCTGGATAGTTGCGCTGAAAACCATGTCTTCCACTGTTTATCGACGCTGAAGACTAGCATGGGTTTTTCTATGAAAAATAGTGTTGTTGGCACAGGTTTGGCTATGAAAAGTAGCATTGGTCCTTGAATGAAAGAATATTTAGGGTTTCTGTCATAAATTCCAATGTTTCCTGGCCTCTAAAGTTTTTTCTTGTCCTCTGTGTTTGGATTTTCCAGTGTTTTGTCTAGTTTTCTTGATTAATTTGCAAAATTTGTCTCCCTGGCTTTGGAGTAAAATCTAATTGAGTTCTAGGGTTTCTAGTCAATTGGTCATCACTTGTTGCTTGTTGGTGTCACTGAGATATTGGTTTTGTTGATTGTTTGAGTATTGTTTACTGTGGAAATAATTGAAAACATCATTTTTCATTTATTTTAGCTTGTACTTCAAAAATTGCTTTCCAAGTTGCATTAGGTTATTTGCACTTGGAAATCATTTTTGTTCTTCATCAAGCATAGATTGGTGCATTGTTCTTCATTTAAAATGAAAATGAAAATGCACCAATTGTTATTCATCAAGCAATGCTAAAAAAGATAAAAGTGAAAGACATTTTCATTTAAGTTCTTTTGGATTTGAGTTGGTGTTGCTTTGATTGGTGCATTGTTTGCATTAGAAGCAATTGAATCAAAATATTATTTTTTCTTTAATTGAAGCTTTGATTGCCTTAGAGCATCCGAAAATCAAAGAGAACATCATTTATATAAAGTGCATCTTAGTGAAATAAACACGATTTTTCTTTCGATAGATTGCATATAAAATAGTGAAGATTGCTTTTTCTTTTGCATATTGCATTTGGAAATAAAAGTTAGTGGAGGCATGTTCTTTGATGCATTCTCTTGTTCTATGCATTGATTGATTGAATTCTCTTCCCTTGTTAGTTTATTTTTCATTGAAATGAAAAGTTTCCTTTTCTCATATAGTCGCATTTTAGGATTCAAGTAACATTGTTTGAGCCAAAAAATTGAAACATAATTCAAGAAAAACATTAAAATTTACTCAATTAACCTAAGGAGCATTTGGAACTTAACGAAAACATTTAGAGGTCTAGGTTAGAGACGTGTTCCGGCGTCTATAAACCTAGTAGTTGTCATTATTTTCCAGCATTGTATCCCGGGGGTGAAATCTCGTTCCACGTACGAAAGTTTATAGGATCGTTCTCCAGTACTCTCGGGTATATCGGAAGTGCTCCACGTATGGAAAGTATATAGGAATGCTCTCATATAATGGTTGTGCATTATATAGCACTAACACAGACTCGTGCTCCCCGTACTATTGAGTATATATTGGGAGACCCCGCTAGGTTGTTATCCTTTAGCCATAGGTAACAGAGTCAATCGCCTTGTAGACGTGATACATCGAACACAAGGGGAGATCAGTCATCGTATGTTAAGTCCTTGGTTTTGGCTAAGGTGTATATAGTGGTTCATGGATACTTGGTAAACCTTATTTCCTAGATTACCGCTTTTTTTTTTTGTTAATTTATAAAATCAATTAATTGATCGCGGAAAAGCATCCATCCTATGGAAATAATCCTTAGTAGATCTTAGGTTGATACCAATGGAAAAATTTCCCAAGTCTACCAACCAAGGAAACCCCCCTAATGGGAATCCTAGTCATTTTCATTCTTTTGGAAATGTTGGTGCTCCCTATATGGAAATGTTATCCCTTCCTAGATTGACCATCGGTCAACCAGTTTGGTTATTTTCGGTCTCAGTGATTCCAAGTGTCCAAACTGCTTTTCAACCAAGTTATCCTCCACCTGAACAACATCAACATCATGTTGATCCTAAAGTTGAAACCTCGCTTTCTTCACCTGTTTCTTCACCCTTCTCTTCCTCTTCGCTTGGTGGAAGTTTGGATTCTAGTAACCAGGAAGCTAAGAAGAAGAAGAATATGATGAAGAAGGAGAAGCAAAATAATCAAGGGGGCAACCAAACAATTATTGTTAATGATACAAATGATGTAGAAAAATCTTCCAATCAACCTTGGAAAGTGAAATTCCCTTGCATGCTATGTAAGGGTGACCACCTTCTTAGGAATTATCTTGGTATCCCCAAGGTCTTAGAATTGTGGTCCACAGATTCACATCGACCTTTGTCATCAGCCTCTGGAGTTCATGTTGGTGATAAACCCTCAACTAGTAATAGTAAAGCCCATGGAAAAAGGGGAAAAGTCAAATTTCCATGTAGGTTGTGTGAAGGTAATCATCCCATTCACCTTTGTTCGCTTATGGATGAAGCTTCCAAAGAGTTGGAAAACCTTACATCTTCCCAGCCTCATCTTCCCGATGGTTATCGAAAGTTTTCCCTTGATCCTCTGCTAGTTGATCAAGTGATTGATCAAAAGTCATCTTTGGTCAACCCCACTCTCTCTTAAAGTGAGTCTTGTGAGTCCGTTCTCGACCAACCATTGGTTGAGAAAACGATAGACCTGACTCCACCTTCGGTTAACCATACCTTTCCGATAGAGAGTGAACCCCATAACACACAGGTTCTTCTGGTTTCTTCAGTTGTGAATGAACTGGAGGGAAATCCTCTTGTTCCAGAGGTGCATGAGATAATTTATCCTATTCCCATAGCACAAGAAGGAAACTCTTTCGTTCCTATGACACCCCCTCTGAGTAGTTTAGTCACTTCTTTTGATTGGAGTTGACTGGCAGGTTATCGTCTTCCATCTTATGTATCTTTCTAGATTACAATATAGGCTTATAGTATGGTTGTACCTAATCTTAGTGTCAGTCTTGTTAGCCTATCACCTAGATCAAATATGCTTTTACTATGTTTTTTCTAGACTTTCAAAATCAATTTTTTTATGTTACTAGGTTTACATAGAAAAATTTGGTCATTATTTGGTCAGTCTAAAGATGAAGTCACTCTTTTGGAAATTTAATCATGCTAGTCACCTATACACTTTATGGAGGTGTCACAATAAAAATGGGTCAGTCATCATCATCATTCCATTTGGTCTCAGGTCATCCATTAGGTCGATAGGGTTTCCTAGGTCCATCATTTTCATGAATAAAACCAGCAGTGAATAAAACATGACAAAGAACTTTTGTGAGTTGATTTTGAATTTTCACACACTCCTCATACTCTCATGTTCCAAAAAGTTCCAGAAAAATAAGCTCCCAACACTCAAGAAAGTAAAGGACATCTCAGGTTTTCAGTGGTAAAGGTAACTCTGTTTTCATAAAGTGAAAAATCAGTTTTTAAAGGAGGGTGTGATCCGGATTTAAACAGGAATGCAAAAAATTACAGAGATAACCATAAACACAGATATGCAATGGAAATAATACTTCATTTCATTAATGTAAAATACTGAAATATGCTTACAAACAGTAATGGAAATAAACCAGCTAGGGCGATGGTAGCTTATCTCTGAGAAGAGATGTGGTGGCTACATGCCTCTGAACTATTCTGAACTGTGTTACAATGAGGCTCGAAGGCCTATTTATTGTTGAGAAACAATGGAAAACCCTTAACATCCCAAAACCTAACGCTAGAAGATGAAACGCCAAATTGTGGGCCCCGTTTTGGGTATGTTGGTACATCAACTTCCCAGGGTCGTAACTTCGGCATACGATCACCGTTTGGCACGTACGATAGCTCGTTAGAAATATCTATCCAAGAAATACCACTTTGGGAAGGGGAACATTAGTCCATGGACCCATGTTGCCCCCATATTTCCCAAAAAACGTCGTTTAGGGCCTCAAAATAGCTCCGAAAGTTCAGGACCCGAAAAGTTGCTAAAAATAGTAAATTGTGCTACAATTTAGGAAACTGAAAAGACTGAAAGAGACAGTTGTGGGGATCCAAATGGAATAGGTGGGTGGCCACCAACATCCACCTGGATCAGGGTGGGTTCCATTTCTTTTCGAAAAAGTGAAGAAACTTTCCCTATATAAACTCAAAAGCCCCCAAACTCCTTCATTCACCTACTATTCACTCTTTGTTATCAATCTATCTCATCCAAGAGAAAAAAAAGTTGTTTCCTAGGTAAAATTGGAAAAAACATTCAGGTGTTGTGCTTAGGAGGTCGGCGCTGCACTCAGAAGCAGGAACACTACGCTGCACGCAGGACAGAATGCCCCGAAATCCTTCGAAACTCTCCCAAATTTAATTTTTTCACTTGCAAGCTTGATTTTATTGACTTCTAAGCTAAGGAACAAGTAAGTACACCATCATCATCCCTCTTTTTCTTTTGCAATTTCATCTCATGTCAATGATTCTTCAAGTTAGGGTTTGTAGCGAAATTTGCATGGGAAATGATAGGGTGAAAATGGCCATCATTATTTTTTATTTATAAAACATGTAAAATGATATCCTACACCTACATACATGTTTAATAAGCCATTTTAACCACTTTACCCACCTCAAAACAAAGTTTTAACACTAAAAAAGCAAAACTCTAGCTCATTCCTAGAGGTTTTTGGGCAAGTTTTATTATAAACCCTGTTTTTTATGCCTACAAGAAATTCATTCTTCCACTGCTTTTCCACTCATTTTCATCAGCTTCCAAAGTCCTTTCACCTTTCCCAAGACCCCTTCATCATTTTTTCAAAAAATCATCTTAATATCACTTCATTTCCATTCACACCTCACATTTTATTTTTCATTGCCTGCTGCTAGGGCTTTGTGTCATCATGGAGGCAGAATCTTTGCCAAAAAGGAAAATACAACATAAAGGAGGGAATATCCTCATATATGAACCATCAGAATGCAATACAATCAACTCCTATCCTTTCATCAAACAATGCTTTGAGGATGTCCATTGCCTGGAATTTTGCAAAAGGGTGAGCGAGGTGGGATTTCATGAGCAATTAACAAATTGGGTGGAAACTCAACTGAAAGGAGAAACTGTTGTCATTGCTGGTGTTGATTTTAGTTTTTCAGTGGCCTCCATCTCAATTGAAACATGGTTACCAGACAATGGCGAATATTGGTTCAAAGGAATAAGCCTAGATATTGAATACTACAAGCCTTTCTTGAAGACACCATACAGAGAAACACATACTCACCTCATGCATTTCATATATTTATTGGAGAAATACACCCCTTTGATGAAAATTGTCATGAGATTCTTCACTTGTGAAGGTAGATTCTCCAGGATGTATGCCTATCATATTCGCCTCCTGATTCATTTCACCTCTCAAAAGCCACTCAACATGTGTAATTATCTATTCAGGAGAATTTCCAAAATGTCTGAAAAAGTACAATTAAAGGACAAAGAGAACTCCTCAAGCTTGTTTCATCACAGTATCATCAAAACCATTGTTCTTCACCAGCTTGCAGAGAAAGGTATGGCTTGGGAAGCCTTTTTGGAAGAAGCCCTGAAATGGCATGAGAAAAATGTATCATCTCAGTCTCTTACTGTGCCAAAACTACAAACAGAGGTGGGGTCATCTAGCAAAACAGTGGAGAAGACTCAGCTACCCAAACCTGAGGTGACTAAAGTGTATAAGAAAGGGCAGAGGCTTGTGTTTTCTTCTCACAGAGAGAAAGGGGCCAAGCCTTCTTCATCAATAAAGCAGGAACTGACATCAAAAGAGAAAGACACTCATGAGTTTTAACTAGTTGATCCGGAGACTGAGGATCAAACTTCAAACATGCGACAGACAATTATGGATAAAGAATATCAAATCAAGGAGCTAGCAATCAATTTGGAAAGAGCAAAATATGTTATATCATTCCTTGAACAGGAAAATAGTCAACTCAAAGCAAAGGAGTTGATCCTAGAAAAGGAAAAAGCCAAGTTATTGCAGCAAGTTGGCAAAGGTAAGGAGATCATGGAATCAAGCGAGCCTGAAGCATCAAAGGGGAGAGGAAAAATGAAAAGACCAAGAACAAGAGGCCTCAAGAAAGCTTTGCAAGAAGAGCAAGAACAAATTCTGTTGAATGAGGACCTTGACCTAGAAGATAGGATTGCCCTAGAGGTTCATCAAGATAAGGAATATTGGCTAAATAGGGTAAATGAACACTTGGAGAAGCTCCTTGAGAAGGAAAATAGGGATAATACACATATTTAGAGTAAAATTCATTTGCTTTAAAGTCATATCACTGATAAGAGACTTAAAGAGATCCCTCTCATGCTCAGTAGGGCTAGCTACTGAGCTAGACCGGTTTGAGGTTACCCTTCTCAATTTCCTTTTAAGCCTAGGAGATTGTAAGGACTAACATTTTTGGCGTCGTTGTCGGGGAACAACTGTTAAATCATTCCTAGGAAATATCTAAAGAGCTTTCAAAGAACTGGTTCTGTACTTCTCAGTTTCCAGTATTCAAAGATAGGCCGAATTCATAAATTTCATCAGTTTAGGGTGTATACATTCTAGCTTCCAAAAGGCATACCAGGTCAAACCCTGACCCAAATCCACCCTTTATTGTTGAAGATCCAGAAATATTGCTCAGAAAACTTAGATTACCCATCACTACAAGTGCAGTTTGTAAAATTAAAAGAACAACTTCTCTGCCTAAAATTATGTTCGCCTTTGGGCAAATTCCTTTTTATGAGCAGATAGATTTATCTCTTAAAAGGTCCAAGTTTGACTCCTATATCTCTGAAATAACATTAGAACATTTAAAGGTTGAAACTCACTCTATCTCTTCAGAATCTTTGTCTACTAAAACTGATCATGAACTGTGGTTGAATTTTGATAAGCTTCAAAGCCTTGCGGACCAACTATAGATCACTACTGAAAAAGATTTTTTGTACAATATCAACTTGAATACTTGGCCACATCTTCATCTTCTGTTTCTCCTCCAAGCACATCTGCTACATCTCCCAAAGTTTCAGTTTCATCATCTTTCATACCTCCCCCATTCGTTCCATCTTTGCCTCTACAACCAATTGTAGTAGTTCCATCATCCTCATCAGTATCATCACCCTTCCTTACACAATCCATTGTAGTACCTCCACTATCTCCAACAATCATGGCAAGATTTTCTCCTCTTTTAATGCCTACTCAACTCGCTGCTTTGCCTCAGAATTATGGTCAAAGACTCCCTTTGTTTGATGGAAGTGCAAAAGTTACAGCTCAGTAGCATGTTGACAAGTTAATAGATTTCATTGATTTAGAAGAAATTGATGAGGAGAATTCCAAGGTGAGGATTATATCTCAAGGTTTCTTAGGAGATGTTAAGAAATGGTTTCGAAGTATGGCTGCTAATTCTATTAACAGTTCTCAAAGATTGATTTAATTATTCTTAGCTTGTTGGCAAGAGAAGAAAAAACTATTATAGATATTGGCTGAGTATAATTCAATGAAAAGGAACCCAAATGAAACAATTCAAGAATTTACAGCAAGATTCAGTACATTGTACAATTCCATACCCGATGATATGAAGCCTCCTCCTGGTTTGTCTCTTCTTCATTATCCTGATGCTTTTGATCCAGACATAGCCTAACAGCTCAGAGAAAGAGACCCCACTACTCTTGAAGAGAAGTAGTGGAATGCGGTTAGTGTCAAAGCCAATTTGCTCATTAAGAAGTCAAAATCAAAGCCATAGAGGGCAGAGAATAAAGTTGTCTTCAAAGAAGAGCATGTATCATCTTTTGATGCAAAGCTTGACAATCTAACAAAAACTATGGAGAGGATGATGGATAGAATATCCATAACTGATCAACAAGTTGAACCTTCAATGAGGAATCCTAACTTTCACAGATAACAACAACAGCAGTTTAGAAAATGACAAAAAGAGCAGCGAAACCAAGATCCTCAAGATCAAGAGCTCCATTCTAGAAAAATTACACTGAAGGTTAGGAAGAAGATGAAGAATAAATTGTAGAATCAAATCACTTCTTTCAAGAAGATGAACTACCTACTTTCCTAACAAAGGAAGATCAGTTTTCTGAAGAATCTCTCATACCAAGTGATCAACAATTTGTGTTTGCAAGCGAAGATCTGTGGGTTTTTCAGACTGAAGAGTACCAAAGAGGTTATCAGAATGCCCTCAGTCATCTCCAAAAGTAGTACAATTTGAGGAATAGAAAACGTACCTATCACTCTAACTCAAAAAAGACAAAATCTACAAAAGGATGTACCAAGCAAAGAAACCACTCCTGCAATCCAGAATAAAGACAAGGACATTGTCATACTGAATTGGGATAGAACAAATGAAGCTTCCACCAGCAATGTGAGGAAAGATAAAGAATTGAAAACTGAAAGTCACAGGAAGGAACCTCAAGCTAAAGGCAAAAAATAAAGGAAGGACATCGCTACAAAAGAGGTAGAAAATCAATCTAATCTTTTTAGTTTGGAGAATGAAATTTATAAATTGAAAATCACCATTCCCCTCACCAAATTGGTAATGAATGACAAATATAAATTTCATATTGCAAAGATGCTTAAGGTTGACCAGATGTCTGATACAGTTAATGTGGCTGATGATGAGCCAGCGATCCTTTTTGGTCCAGCCTTAGAAGGAGCTCCTGAAGATAGTGAAATCCCTCCTTTTTATCTGAGTCTTAAACTTCATAATGATATGCTAGATTCTGGCACCTCCCATAATCTGATGCCTAAAGCCATCATGGATAAACTAGGACTGAGCATCACCCGACCTTAACATGATCTTTATTCCTTTGATTCCGGGAGAGTGAAATGCCTTGGCCTTATTAAAGACTTGGTAGTGTCCTTGGACCAAATCCCAGCCAAAAATGAACTCATGGATGTTGTAGTTGCCAATATTCCTCCTAGGTTTGGCATGTTTCTTTCAAGGTCTTGAGGAGAAAAATTAAAGGGCATTCTGCAACTTGACTTTTCATACACCACTATCCCTATTTTTGGACAGCTCTGGAAACTTTATAGGGAAAAGAAGAAGAAATTTATGATCAGCAATAAGGAGAAGATAGTTAATCATCCTATACATGTTTTTCATACTGATCTTGATTCTTTCATTTTGTTTAGTGATATAAATTATGTTGATGATGAAAGTCAGCTAGTGGAAATTTCAGAGTCCCTAAGGTAATGAGCAGCATACATGAAGCTATTACAACAGAAGGCAGAAGAGGAAAGTGGATTGCAACCATGCTAGAGTATGAATTGGAGATAAAGCCTACAAAGCTCATCAAAGGAAAAGGGTTAGACAAACTCATGGCCGAATCAAATCTACATGCACTAGATATCAATTTGATTGCTGCACTGTCTGAGGAGCAAGAAGAAGACAACCCTTTCCTGCAGGTGTCCGATATGTTCACGTCCTCGCCGTGGTATTCCGAAATTCTCTATGTCTTGCAGCACTTGAATCCCCCTTCGGAAGTCCCCAAAGGTAAAGCTAGATCACTGAAACTGAAAGCTTCAAAATATTGTATTATAGATGGTGTTTTATTTTGGAAAGATTCTGGAGGTGTACTGCTGAATTGTTTGGTAGAAAATGAAGCTAAAGATGTAATGAATGATTTTCATAAAGGAGATTGTGGTGGTCATCACTTTTGGAAAACTACAGCAAATAAGATCTTAAGATTTGGCTTCTATTGGCCCACCCTCTTTTCTGATGCATACAAAACAGTCATGAGCTTCCATGAATGTCAAATTTTTCAAGGAAAGAGGAAACTTTTGCTGTTACCACAACAACCCATTTTAATTTTAGCTCCTTTCTAGCAATGGGGTCTTGATTTCATTGGCAAAATCCATCCTTCATCTTCAACACAACATAAATGGATATTAACAGCGACCAACTACTTTATAAAGTGGATTGGAGCTATCCCAACCATGCAAGCTATTGATTCTGTCATCATTCAATTCCTGGAGTCTAATATTTTGTCTAGATTTGGCTGCCCAGAGAAAATAATTACGGATAATGCTGCTGATTTCAAATAATAAAAAAATGGTTGAATTGAGGCTTCTGTGATCCATAAAATTTGAAAGAAAAACTTCGGCGTAAATCACATGTTGACATACATTTGTCGACGCGTTTCGAACCAACTAGTGTGGTTCATCGTCAGGACAAGTTGAAGAAACAGATCCAGCTTAGCATGTTAAATAGTCTGAGCAGGGTCTCCAACGGCTAATTTTGACCTTAGGACCCAGGTCAAATTCTTATTTATTAATTTAATATTATTATAATTATAATTATTATTATTTTTCTTATGGAAATAAGTTAAATTAGGTAAAATGGTTGGTTTAAAAGGGAATTTATTTATATATATATATATATATATATATATATATATATATATATATATATATATAGAGGTTATTAAGGTAAAAGTTAGGATTAATAATTTCCATGGTTGGTTTGAAACGATAATTTATTTATTTATTCAAATTATTAAATCATTATTATTGGTATTATACATATATATATATATATATATATATTATATTAATTAAAATCATAATATTAGGTTGACTAGTATTTTTATTCAATAATAATTCAATGGTTAGTTTATTTTTATGGAAGTTAGTTAAAATATAATTTTAAGGTTAAAAACTTAATTATTTATTTATTTGACTTATTTATTAACATATATATATATATATATATATATATATATATATATATTCTATAATTAAAGTTATAATATTAGGTTTTTTTTCCAAGGAAAAAAGCGAACTTTTTTATAAGAAATAAAAAAGTTACAAAGCATATGAGTTAACATTCTGCAAAAAACTGTCTGATAAGGAGCAAAGGCTCCTCTGAGAAAGATCATCAGCACCCCGCTATAATATTAGGTTATTAAGGTAAAAGTTAGGATTAATGGTTAGATTAAAAAGATAATTTATTTATTTATTTAAATTATTTAATAACTATATATTAAAACTATATATATATATAAACTAATCATAGGTTGAGAAAGTATGATTAGTTTATATATATATATATATATATATATATATATATATATATATTTATTTATATATATATATATATATATAGATAGATAGATATATAGATATATAGATAGTTTATATATATATATATAGTTTTAATAATAATTATTAAATAATTTAAATAAATAAATAAATTATCTTTTTAATCTAACCATTAATCCTAACTTTTACCTTAATAATCTAATATTATAACTTTAATTATAGAATATATATATAATTGTTAATAAATAAGTCAAATAAATAAATAATAAAGTTTTTAACCTTAAAATTATATTTTAACTAATTTCCATAAAAATAAACTAACCATTGAATTATTATTGAATAAAAATACTAGTCAACCTAATATTATGATTTTAATTAAATATATATATATATATATATTACCAATAATAATGATTTAATAATTTGAATAAATAAATAAATTATCGTTTCAAACCAACCATGGAAATTATTAATCCTAACTTTTACCTTAATAACCTATATATATATATATATATATATTAATTTTAATTTAAATAAATAAATATATTCCCTTTTAAACCAACCATTTTACCTAATTTAACTTATTTCCATAAGAAAAATAATAATAATAATAATAATTAAAATTAATAAATAAGAATTTGACCTGGGTCCTAAGGTCAAAATTAGCCGTTAGTCAATTTAGCCGTTGGAGACTCTGCTCAAACTATTTAACATGCTAAGCTGGATCTGTTTCTTCAACTTGTCCTGACGATGAACCACACTAGTTGGTTCGAAACACGTCGACAAATGTATGTCTACATGTGATTCATGCCGAAGTTTTTCTTTCAAATAAAAAAATGGTTGACTTCTGTGCCAAATATCATATTGTTCTAGGACATTCTACTGCTTATCATCCGCAAGGGAATGTTCTTGTCGAATCTTCCAATAAATCTTTGGTTAATATCATCAAGAAGGTCCTAGAGGTAAACAAGAAGAATTGGCATAAAAAACTCATCAATGCCTTGTGGGCGGAGAGGGTCAACACTAAAAATTCAATAGGTATGTCTCCTTTTCAGCTGGTATATGGAGTGTAGAATTTCCCAATGTAGATCACCTGATAATGCAATATACTAAAGCAAAATACTTGATCTACTTCAATAAAAAAACTTGTGGAAGCTTAATCAATTATGAGTAAGATCAAATAGAAAACATATAACAAAGAATGAGAAATCAATCACACATGAACATAGAAGAATACTTTGGGGAAAGCCTCAGCTAAAAACCCCAATCTTTTTATTATCATATAAGTGGAAATATGTCCGGATTACATAAAGCTTTAGCTCACAAGCTATCCAACTCTCAGTACAATCCCCGAATACAACTCACAGACTAAATAGACACAAGATATGCCTTCCTCCAATCCTCCAAGCCTCTTATTTCCTTGCGCAATTTCTCCTGGGGTCCAATGCTGCCACCTCTATGAATTGGCCTCATCACACACTCACCAAACTCAGAAGTAACTGTGCAATCTCCAAGGAATGAATTCCTTCTGCATGCAAGAGATATTCTCAATGGAATATTCCTGCAACTGATAGTACAATGCCCCATCATCTGATCTCAACTGGGTCTCTGACTGAATTGACATGCATGAGTTATTTATGAGAGAATATTCTGTTATCTGAAGTGCAGCAGTTACATGCATGCATGCATTAACTAACTAAACTCACAATTAGTTCAACAAACTGTTTGAACTAATCTAACTGGACTTAACTCAGTTAACTAGGCTAACTATTTACAATTCAAAGTACAACTCATCCTGATCTCCTCTAATCAAGGGATAACTTCCTCAATCAAAGGGGAAATTGTTGCATGTCTTCACAAATAGTTGCTAACATCAAATTTGAATTTTAATTAATTAACTTCCTCTAACTTACTCTGATTAATTAACTTCCTCTAATTAATTAATTATTTTAAAAATAGCTGCTAAGATCAAATTCAAATTTTAATTCTCAATTTTAGTTAAGGGACTAACTAAAATTGGAATGTATCCCAAAATTCTATTTATAGTAGTGCTATTTTTAGCACTTCTATTTTTAGCATTTCTTGTAGCTATTTTCAACACTCCCTCTCAACAAGAAAGGGATTATCAGTCACCCAAATCCTGTCTCTGTGGAACTCGAGCTTGCATTTTGACAATGCCTTAGTCAAAATATCTGCATCATGTTCCTTGGTCGAAACATACAACAACAACATGATCCTCTTCACCACACAGTCTTGAAGATAATGATACCGGATATCAATGTGCTTGGACCTGTCATGAGATACTGGATTCTCAGAGAGTTTGATACAACTTTGATTATCCCAGTAGATCACAGTTGGATCCATCCTCTAACCAAACAATCCCACTAAAATCTTCCGCATCCAAATGGCCTCGCATTTTGCCTGACTGGCAGCCATGTATTCAGCCTCTGCTGAGCTAAGTGAAACTGACCTCTGTTTCCTACTATACCAGGAAACTGCAACTGAACCAAGGTTGAAGATTCCTCCAGAAGTGCTCTTCCGGTTTGATGGACTCCTTGCCCAATCTGCATCTGTGAAGCCTTGAAGCTTCACTCCCTCTGTCCGTCTGTACCACAATACATATTGAGATGTGCCTCTGAGGTATCTCAGCACATGCTTCGCTACCTTCCAAAATAGCTTGGTAGGTTGAACCATAGCTTGACTCAACTGGTTCACCACAAAGCATAAGTCTAGTCATGTGTTCACTAGATACATCAATGAACCCTTAAGCTGTCGATAAACAGTAGCAGATACTACCTCACCTGAAGTAGCATCCTCCTTCCTCTAGTTACCAGCTAGAGGAGTCTACATGGTCTTGCACTTCTCTATGTGGAATCACCTAAGTATCTCATTGGCATACTTGCCTTGAGACACAAATACTTCCCCATATTTTTACCGCACTTCCATGCCTAGAAAGTAGTGCATAAGACCCATGTCCTTCATCTCGAACTCTCTTGCAAGGTCCTCCTTGCAAGACTTGATCAACTGATCACCACCTGTTAAAATCAGATCATCCACATAAATAACAATGATCAATGGCTTACCTTCTACCATGATGTGGTAAAGGTTCGCATCTGCTTCACTCTTAGTGAAGCCCAACATGATGAAATAGTTGTTGATCCTGGTGTACCAAGCATGAGGTGCTTGCTTCAACCTGTACAAAGCCCTCTTGAGTCGGCACACATGCGACTCATGATCGAAGGTCTCAAAACCTTCCAGGTTCTCAATGTACACCTCTTCCTCAACCTTCCCATTGAGGAACGCAGTCTGCACATCCATCTGATGGATCTTCCAACCCATCTGCATTGATAGTGCCAACATCGATCTGATAGATGAGTACCTTGCTACAGGAGCAAAGGTCTCATTGTAGTCGATCCCCTTGACCTGTGAGAAACCACGGGCAACAAACCTTGCCTTTTATTTCTCAACACTGCCATCAACTGCTTGCTTTACCTTGTAAAGCCTTCGAGAACTCACCACTGACTTGTCCTAAGGTCTTGGGACAACATCCCACACACTATTCCAAATGATAGAGTCGTACTCCTCTACCATAGCATCAACCCAAACTGGCTGTTGCACTGCTTCCTCGAATGAATAAGGTTCGATCTCTACACACTCCCCAACCAGGGCCATGTAACCAGTGTACTACTCGGGTGATCTCCTTTGTCTGTGCTAAGAAGATGGTTGTCCCACATTCTATCGTGCATCCATCATCAACCTGTCAGCTTCCCTTGAGCGTTTCCGCCCATCTCTGGAAGACTCAGCATGAGTGGATGTCTCCATTCTCGAATCCTCTGCATGCGGCTGCTCCGCATCAGTCTGAGGCTCCTCCTCATTAGGAACTGAAAGTTCCTCCTCTGCATGCAACTTGAGCTCCCTCTCAAGTGATACTCGCATGGCTTTCTACTCGTCGAACTTTAGATCTCTGTGTACCACTGTCCTCTGACTGGTAGGAAGGAACACTCGATAGTTGTGGGGTGTATCAGTGTACCCCACAAGTATCCCCAACTTAGTTGTTAGATCTATCTTCTTCTAGGCATCTTTGGTCACATGGAAATAAAACAATGATCCAAAGATCCCGAAGTGACTCACATCTGGTCGCTTCCTAGAAAAGGTTTCCATTGGTGTCTTCATCCCCAGTATATGGTGCGGGCTTCTGTTTTGCAAGTATACTATTGTATTGCATGCCTCAGCCCACAAATGAAATGGTAGGCTTTAGTCATGCAACATCACTCGAGTTTCTCCCATAATCGATCTGTTCTTCTTTTCGGCCACCCCATTCTGTTGTGGGTTATGGGATGTCGTCAACTCCCTTTAATTCCTTCTGCTGCACATAAGTATTTAAACTATTGGGAGACATACTCTCCCCCATTGTCGCTATGCAAGGCTTTTATTTCATTTCCAGATTCTTTCTCTGCCAAGGCTTTAAACTCACAAAACCTTAAGAAGGTTTTATCCTTCTTTTGCATAAAGTAGATCCAACATCTACGAGAAAAATCATCAATAAAAATAACATAGTACCTTTGTTTAGCGGTGGAGGCTTGTTGGGTCCCTATAATACTAGTGATTACCCCATTACTATTATAGTTATACCCCTTATTTATATTGTTGTGCCCCTATTACCCCCATATTGTTATTTCTGTGCCCCATAGAATCCCTCTATTGTTATTTTTGTGGCTTTATATTATTATTGTTAGGTCGGCTGGATTATATTGTGACTCCTTAGACTCCTATATATAGAAAGGAGGTTTTTTCATTTGAAACATCCAAGAATTGTTCATTTATGTAATGTAAAGGAGGTTGCCCCCTCGAAGAGGCTGAATTCTAAGGCGTTGATCTATCTTTTCTATCTTTTCTTGAGCTGGTTTCATAACATTTGGTATCAGAGCTTTGGATTCTAGGGTTTCGCTGCTCCAAACAGGCCATCATGGAATTTTCGCTATAACTTTTTTTCTGTGATGTTTCAAAAGTCGCCAGAAAAACCCATTTGATAAGAAATCGTGCTGAACCTTGGGTCCGAATTTCAGAGCTTTTTGTGCAATATTTGCGGAGATATGATCTGAGGAAGTTGGTCTTTTTGCAGACTCCTGAATTACATTCAAAACAGGTGACCTGGGGAAAATCATCATAACTTTCTCTCTGAGGATCAGATTGAAGTTTCGTAAGAAGGTACAAAAAGAGGACGGACTGTAGTTTCTTTTGGGTGTTTTTCAGATCCAAAGGTCAAAACAGTGACTCGTGGTACGTCGTACAAGTTCGCTCTACTGAAATAGTCTATAATCAAGTCACTGTGGGAGATTGTGCATAACTCTTTCTTGGAGAATCCAATTTGGATCAGACTAGTGGCATTGGAAAGAGGACACAGAGAGCTACTATATATCACAAGCTAAGAACTAGATGATTGGAAAGTACAGAGATACATCAGAGGCAATATCAAGCTCCTACAAAGTGAAAAAAGGTGTGTAGATTTTTTTAAATTTTTGCTTAAGCTTGGTTTGAAAATTTATTTTGAAGGAATTCAAAGGGCATAGTAGAGAATTATTATTGGTAACTGATGCCCCGAGGAAAGAAAATGCAAACACCTAGTAAGGAACCTGAAAGCTCTAGCATGACTCATGAAGAAGAGGAAGAAATGCTACATGATATATCAAAATTACAAGAACAAGTGCAACAAATGTCACGCTCACAAAAGTTAACAGATGCTAAGATAAATGGCGTGGAAGCTAAGATGAATGGCATGGAAGCTAAGATGGACAATTTGAAGATAGATTTGAACACAAATTTGAAGACAGGCATGGCAGACTTGAAGACAGATTTGACAAATTTTCTACAAGAAATACTTACTAATGGTGAAAAGGTAGTAAAGGAAACTCATGATGAGAACAAAAGAAATGTTAATCATGATTCCATAGATGCTAATGTTGGATCAAAGAATCACCATATTCCAAAAATCGATATGAGGAATTTTGATGGCAAGGATCCCGCCACATGGATATTACAGATGGAGCAATTCTTCGATCTCAATAATGTGCAAAACGCACAAAAGATACGTATGGCAACTGTATATTTGGAACCAAATCAGTTTGTATGGTATCAATGGCTTTGTTCTCGTAAACAATTTATCACTTGGGCAATTTTTACGGAAGAATTGATAGCACATTATGAGGATACAAAAAGCAACACTTTTTTTAGCCAATTGATAAGTCTCAAACAAAAGGGTTCAGTAATGGAGCACATTGAGGAGTTCCAAAAATTGAACATAAGGGTAAAAGATATCCAGAGGAGCATAGGATTGATGTGTTCATAGGGTCTTTAAAGGATAATATCCAACATGATGTTCGCCTTTGGGAACCTGATTCATTAGAGAAGGCATTCAGGTTAGCAAGAAAAATGAAAAGCAAAATTATGGCAACTAGGAAGCATACCACTCACAACTATAAAGACGGAAGTGTTGTTGCCCCTAGTCTTCCACAACCTACAAGGTTGACACCACAACAATTGGAAGAAAAAAGAGCAAAAGGGCTTTGTTACAATTGTGATAGAAAATACACAAAAGGTCATAAGTGTGCTGAGAAGAAATTATTCTACATAGATTGTGAAGAGGAAGAAGAAAAGGAGCAAGAAAGGTCAAAAGAAGAGGATATATTCCAGGAACAAAGCCTAGATGAAGAAAAAATAAATCCGACCATATCTTGTAATGCATTGGCGGGAATTACCACTCCTCAAACCATCAAGATAGAAGGACAAATCAAGAAGAAAAAGGTAATAGTGTTGATTGATTCAGGAAGCACCCACAATTTTATTCATTGTAGGGTAGCAAAAGAATTGAATTTCTTCCTATATCCAGCACCAGAGTGTCAAGTGATGATTGCAAATGGAGGAACAATAAATTGCTCTGGAAAGTGACATAATATCAAGCTATCCATGGGAGAATATGTATTGACTAGCCCAATGCTTTCCATTCCAATGGGAGGTGCCGATGTTGTACTAGGAGTCCAATGGCTACAATCCTTGGGTACAATAGCTTTTAATTTTCAAGAACTTTTCATCAAATTTTCCACGGAAGGAAAGGAAGTTGAATTAAGGGGTATTGCAGGGAAACCGATAATTAGCTCTAATGGCATGACTAAGCTTCTAAAAAAGGAGCAAAGAGGTGTAATTGCACAATTATGTTCGCTAGATGTTTCCACATTGGAATCATCTATTTCTCCAGATCTCCAAAAAGTCCTGGACAATCATTCCAAGGTATTTGAGACTCCCAAAGGTCTCCCACCTATGCGTGATCATGATCATGCTATTCATCTGATTCCAGGAAGTGTTCCTCCAAACATCAGGCCGTACAGATATCCCTATGTCCAAAAAAGTGAAATTGAACGTATGGTTGCAGAAATGCTAGAGGTTGGTATAATTCAACCGAGTCAAAGTTCTTTCTCAGCTCCAGTAGTATTGGTACACAAGAAGGATGGATCATGGAACATGTGTCTGGATTATAGGGAGCTCAACAAGCTCACTATTAAAGATAAGTTCCCCATTCCTGTCATTGATGAATTACTGGATGAATTGCATGGATCAATTTACTTCACCAAGTTGGATCTTCGTTCGGGATATCATCAAATAAGAATGAAGATTGAAGACATTTTGAAAACGGCATTTAGAACTCATGAGGGTCATTATGAATTTTTGGTCATGCCTTTTGGCCTTACCAATGCACCTTCAACATTTCAAGGTTTGATGAATTCAATTTTCAAACCATTCCTTAGAAAATTTGTGTTAGTATTTTTTGATGATATACTAATCTACAGCAAGTCTTGGAAGGATCATGTTGAACATGTTGACAGGGTGCTACAACTATTGGAGGAGAAACAATTATATGCAAAAAGATCCAAATGTTTCTTTGGAGTTCAGGAGGTGGAATATTTGGGTCATATTGTATCTCATGAAGGAGTTAAGGTAGACCCTAGCAAAATTAAAGCCATTAAGGAATGGAAAATCCCCACATCCATAAAGCATCTGCGAGGATTTCTTGGGTTGACAGGGTATTATCGCAAGTTTGTTAAGAATTATGGGAGAATAGCAGCACCTCTAACAACATTATTGAAGAAAGATTCATTTTCATGGACTCTGGAAGCAACAAAGGCCTTTGAACATCTTAAAGAGGCAATGTGCCAAGCACCGGTCTTAGCTACACCAGACTTCACAAAAACCTTTATTGTGGAATGTGATGCTTCAGGAAATGGAATTGGTGCTGTTCTAATGCAAGATGAAAGACCCATTGCTTTTGAAAGTCGTCCAATCAAGGGAAAGTTTTTAAGCAAAGCTATTTATGAGAAGGAAATGTTGGCAATACTCCATGCACTTAAGAAATGGCGACCCTACCTAATGGGAAGACACTTCAAGGTAAAAACGGATCATGATAGCCTTAAATACTTTTTAGAACAAAGATTATCCTCTGAAGAGCAACAAAAGTGGGTCACAAAGATGTTGGGTTATGACTTTGAAATCATCTACAAAAAAGGGAAGCAAAATGTGGTGGCAGATGCACTCTCAAGAAAGGATGAGGATGTGGAAGCATTGTTGTGTGCCATTTCTATTATCCAACCAGATTGGATAAACGAAGCAAGGGAGGAATGGAAGAATGACAAAGAAGTGTGGGCACTTATTCGAAAGCTACAACAAGATTCTAGAACTTCTGATACATTTAGCTGGAAAAATGATTTGTTATGGTACAAAGATCGCTTATACCTCTGTAAGAATTCCTAGCTAAAACAAAAGATTCTTATGGAATTGCACACTTCTCCCTTAGGAGGGCACTCAGGATTTTTAAAAACTTACCACAGGGTTAAGAAGGAATTTTTTTGGGATGGCCTTAAATCAGATATTCAAAATTTTGTGGAGGAATGTTTGGTTTGCCAACAAAATAAAGTTGAAACAATTAAGACACCGGGTCTATTACAACCTTTGTCCATTCCAAGCCAACGTTGGGAGGAGGTTTCAATGGATTTTATCACAGGTTTACCCAAGTCTGAGGGAAAGAGTGTCATCATGGTGGTAGTTGACAGACTTACCAAGTATGCACACTTTTGTGCATTATCACATCCATTTAAAGCCAGTACAATTTCTACTGCATTTATGGAAACAGTTCAAAAGCTATATGGAAACCCAAAGATTATTGTAAGTGACAAAGATCCCATTTTCACTGGAAAATTTTGGACAGAATTATTTTCTTGTCTTGGTACTCAGTTAGATCATAGCTCATCTTATCATCCTCAATCTGATGGGCAAACTAAGATAGTAAACAAATGTTTGGAAGGATATCTTTGTTGCTTTGTATCTGATAAACAGACACAATGGGTCAAATGGTTGCCTCTGGCTGAATGGTGGTATAACACTTCCTTCCATACAACAACAAAAATGACCCCATTTATGGCACTTTATGGGTATCAACCACCATCCATCACATCATATTTAAGAGAAAATTATAAGGTTCAAGCAGTGGAACATCACATCGAACATCAACAACAAGTCCTCCAACTCTTAAAGGATAACCTCGTGTTGGCACAAAATAGAATGAAACAACAGGCAGATCAACATCGCAGTGAAAGAAGTTTTGATGTAGGTGATTGGGTATTCCTACGGCTACAACCATATAAGCAAATGTCCCTAAAGCAAGCTAAGAAGGATAATAAACTATCACCAAAGTATTATGGTCCGTACAAGGTGTTGCAAAAGATTGGTACTATGGCATACAAATTGGAGCTTCATGTAGCTTCTCGATTGCACCCAGTTTTCCATGTTTCATGTTTAAAGAAGGTTATAGGCGACAAGCTCCAAATTCAAACAATATTGCCAGAACTTGACGAGGAAGGAAAAATTATATTGGAACCGGAAGCAGTCACAGAAACAAGAACTCGACAGCTATGAAATCAATCAATTTCAGAGTATCTTATCAAGTGGAAGAACTTATCCGCTGAAGATTCCACATGGGAGGATGAGAATTTTATGCAGAAGTATCCAGAATTACTCAAGCGTTGAGGACGACACTTTTTTGAAGGAGAGGGGAATGTTGGGTCCCTATAATACTAGTGATTACCCCATTACTATTATAGTTATACCCATTATTTATATTGTTGTGCCCCTATTACCCCCATATTGTTATTTCTGTGCCCCATAGAATCCCTCTATTGTTATTTTTGTGGCTTTATATTATTATTGTTAGGTCGGCTGGATTATATTGTGACTCCTTAGACTCCTATATATATAAAGGAGGTTTTGTCATTTGAATCATCCAAGAATTGTTCATTTATGTAATGTAAAGGAGGTTGCCCCCTCGAAGAGGTTGAATTCTAAGGCGTTGATCTATCTTTTCTATATTTTCTTGAGCTAGTTTCATAACAAGGCTGTAGAGAATGGTCCACACACATCTGTGTGAACTCACTCCAAGATTGCTCTAGCTCTACTGTCTCAATCCTAAAAGGAAGATTTCGCATACTTACCCAAGGTACAACCTTTTCATGTATCCGTCTACTCTAGTTTTCTCTTGGGAAGTCCAGTAGAAATCTGTTGCATGATCTTCAAGGCCCCATGGTGCAAGTGGCTCAATATTTTATGCCATAGCTCACCGAAATCTTGGCTCTGCACCAACTCTTCTTTGGAACTCAATGCAGCACAGTCATCTACCTCCAACTTGTAGAGATTCTTTACTCGAATTCTAATCCTCTTTGTCTATCCAGTACCGACATGCCTCAGGAATAACTTTCAATTACTAAAGACTAAATCATAGCCTTTGTCTTCTAGCATAGCGACAGACACAAGATTCTTCTTCAGACCCGATACATACTTTACATCAGTCAAGGTGAGAGGAGCTTCATGCTCCCTTTGAAACACAACCGTACCTTCACCTGAAACACGGTACTTTCCATCATCGCCCATATCGATCCGCATCTGGAGATCCTTCTCCTCCAAGGTACTAAAAATATTCTTGTAGTCAGACATGTGGAAAGAGGCTCGACTATCCAGGTACTGAACACATCCCACCATGGATGAAACCATGCATGCGATGAGTGATAAATCCAATTCGAACTGTGAGGCCAGTGCCTCACCGTTTGATCCCTTCAAGGATCCCTTCTTGGATTTCTTCTGTGGACAATTCGTAGCATAATGGCCCACCTCATGACAATGAAAGCATCGCACTTTCGATTTGTCAAACTTATTCCCACCATGGGAAGAACTAGATTTGGAATCGGACGCCTTCCCTTTCCCTTTCCTCGCCTTACTCGATAAGGATAGACTTTCTTCATCATCTTGCTTTGATGAAGATCCATCTTTGGTGCTTCTTCTTATCTCCTCCTGCATCAGATCCGACCACAGTCGTTCCCAATCTGGCAGTTTCTCTCTTCCATTAACCGAGTCTTGGTAGCTATGCCATCTCTTAGGAAGACCAAGGAGAGCAAGACTCACCATGTCATCATTGGATGGCGTGATCCCTACACTTCCAAGCTCATCCCTGTAGGTGATGAGCTTGTTCAGATATGTAGAGATCGTGTCGCCCTTTTCACACTTCATTTTTGAAAGCTTGTCTTTCAGCACCAACTTCCTCTGATCAGTGTTGTTCTGAAAATGGTGTCTCCTTCCCATGTAGGCTCGAGACAATGTGGTCTCGAACTCCCTCCAGGAGGATTCTCCTCGCTCTAGCCACACATTTCTTCCATTTTTCTAGTTCTGTAGCATTAATTGTTGTTGGCTTGGGGACTTCTTGATCAATGTAGTCCTTCAAACCGTTGTCCTCTAATACTACTTACATGTGATCCTTCTAGGCTATATAATTCGAGCTGCCATCAAGGGCATACTGAAGTCTTAAACCATTGAACGCCATTGGTGAAATTTGAGATGTGATAAGAATTCGAATTCTATAATCAAGAACTTCAAACTTCAAACTTCTCCCTTCTTTGTATAATGTTCTTCACTTTGATCACCTTTGCTTCGATACCATGTAGAATTTCCCATTGTAGATCACCTGATAATGCAATATACTAAAGCAAAACACTTTATCTACTTCTACAAACAAAATTGCAGAAGCTTAATCGATTATGAACAAAATCAAATAGAACACATATAACAGAGAATGAGAAATCAATCACACATGAACACAGAAGAATACTCTGGGGAAAGCCTCAGCTAAAAACCCCGATCTCTGTATTATCATACAAGTGGAAATATGTCCGGATTACACAAAGCTTTAGCTCACAAGCTATCCAGCTCTCAGCACAATCCCTGAATACAGCTCACAGACTGAATAGACACAAGATATTCCTTCCTCCAATCCTCCAAGCCTCTTATTTCCTTGTGCAGTTTCTCCTGGGGTCCAGTGCTACCACCTGTGTGAATTGGCCTCATCACACACTCACCAAACTTAGAAGTAACTGCGCAGTCTCCAAGGAATGAATTCCTTCTGCATGCAAGAGATGCCCTCAATGGAATATTCCTGCAACTAATAGTACAATGTCCCATCATCTGATTTCAACTAGGTCTCTAATTGAACTGACATGCATGAGTTATTTATGAGAGAATATTTTGTTATCTGAAGTGCAGCAATTACATGCATGCATGCATTAACTAACTGAACTCACAATCAGTTCAACAAACTGTTTGAACTAATCTAACTGGACTTAACTCAGTTAACTGACCTAACTAATTACAACTCATCTTGATCTCCTCTAATCAAGGGATAACTTCCTCAATCAAAGGGGAAACTGTTGCATGTCTTCACATAGACTTCATGTTTGATTTTCTACAACTAATTAACTCAAGATGAATTAATTAATTATTTTACAAACAAATACTAAGATCAAATTAGAATTTTAATTCTCAATTTTCATTTAGGGACTAACTAAAATTGGAATGTATCTCGAAATGCTATTTATAGCAGTTCTATTTTTAGCATTTCTTGTTGCTATTTTCAACAGTTGATACAATATTTCCTTCATCTCTTGTTGTCCCAGGAATGAAAATTCTACAGGAATTGGATAGTGAAACTAATGACATACAAAGAAGGATAAATCAGATGATCCATTTACAGCAGACAAGAGAAGAGGTTTTTCACAACACATCCAAAATCTAGGAGAAGATTAAAAAGATTTATGACCGCAAAACCATGGAAGACAATTTCAATCTGGGAGATGTGGTTCTTTGGTGGGATGCTAGAAATGAAGAAAAAGGCAAACATGGTAAGTTTGAAAAATTATGGAAGGGGCCCTACAAAATTTCTACCTTTAGAGGAAAGAGTGCTTTCTTGTTGGAATAAATGGATGGAAGAGATTATTCAGGAGGGGAGACCAATGGTAGGCTTCTCAAGCACTACTATGTCTAAAAAGTCCTAAAAATTCATCATCATTGTACATCTCGGTGTGTATTTTACTTCCAACATTTTAGTAGTTTGTCATAGGAGTTTGAAGCCCAAAGTGAAGGCCCTAAGGCTCTTTAATTCAACACTGTTTTCATTTTCATTTTTTAGTTTTTTTTTTTCTGTCGTGTCGAAAGGTCAGTCAGTTTTAAGTCAAAAGTCTATTTTTATGCATGTTGACTCCATTTTCCCAATGAATAAGGCTACTTGGTCTACGATGTTCTTGACACCTCCAAGGAGTTGCCATCCCCAGTTGGAGCCAATGTTAGTGTCAATCTTGTTAGGCTATCAGCTGGATCAAATATGTTTTTTCCAGAGTTTCAAAATCAAATTTTTTATGTTACTAGGTTTACACAACAAAATTTGGTCATCATTTGGTCAGTCTAAATATGAAGTCACTCTTTTGGAAATTTACTCATCCTGTTCATCTATCACACTTTATGGAGGTGTCAGAATAAAAATGGGCTAGTCATCATCATCATTCCATTTGGTCTCAGGTCATCCATTAGGTAACTATAGTTTCCAAGGTCCATCATTTTCATGAATGAAACCAGCAGTGAATAAAACATGACAAAGAACTTTTGGGAGTTGATTTTGAATTTTCACACACTCATCATACTCTCATGTTCCAAAAACTTCCAGAAAAATAAGCTCCAACACTTAGGAAAGTAAAGGACATCTTAGGTTTTCAATGGTAAAGGTAACTCTGTTTTCATAAAGTCAAAAATTAGTTTTTAAAGGAGGGTGGGTCCCATTTCTTTTTGAAAAGTGAAGAAACTTTCCCTATATAAACTCAAAATCCCCCAAACTCCTTCATTCACCTCCTATTCACTCTTTGTTATCAAGCTATCCTATCCAAGAGAGCAAAAAAGTCGTTTTCCTAGGTAAAATTGGCAAAATATTTCAGGTGTTTCTCTTAGAAGTACCTCACTACGCTTAAAAGGCTGGCACTACGCTAAGAAGAACTTCACTGCGCTCAAGAACACTGCACTGCACGTAGGACAGAGTGCCCTGAAATCATTCAAAACTCTCCCAAATTTCATTTTTTCATTTGCAAGCTTGATTTTACTAACTTCTAAGCTAAGGAAAAAGTAAGTACACCATAATCATCCCTTTTTTTCTTTTCCAATTTCATCTCATGTCAATGATTCTTCAAGTTAGGGTTTGTAGCGAAATTTTCATGGGAAATGATAGGGTGAAAATGGCCATCATTATTTTTTATTTCTAAAACATGTAAAATGATATCCTACACCTACGTACATGTTTAATAAGCCATTTTAACCATTTTACACACCTAGAAACAAAGTTTTAACACTCAAAAAGCAAAACCCTGGCTCATTCCTAGAGGTTTTTAGGCAAGTTTTATTATAAACCCTATTGTTTCCGCCTGCAAGCAAATCATTCTTCCATTGTTTCTCCACTCATTTTCATCAGCTTCCAAATTCCTTTCACCTTTCCCAAGACCCCTCCATCATTTTGTCAAAAAATCACCTTCATATCACTTCATTTCCATTCACACCTCACATTTTATTTTTTGATGCTTGCTGCTAGGGCTTTGTGTCATCATGGAGGTAGAATCTTCACCAGAAAGAAAAAGACAACATAAAGGAGGGAGGATCCTCAAATATGAACCATTAGACTACAATACAATCAACTCCTATCCTTTCATCAAACAATGCTTTGAGGATGTCCATTGCGTAGAATTTTGTAAAAGGTTGAGCGAGGTGGGATTTCATGAGCAATTAATAGATTGGGTGGCAACTCAACTGAAAGGAGAAATTGTTGTCATTTCTGGTGTTGAGTTCATTTTTTCAATGGCCTCCATCTCAATTGCAACAGGGTTATCGGAAAATGGCAAATATTGGTTCAAAGGAATGAACCTAGATCTTGAATACTACAAGCCTTTCTTGAAGACATCATACAGAGAAACACATACTCGCCTCATGCCTTTAAGATATTTATTGGAGAAATACACCCCTTTGATGAAAATTGTCATGAGATTCTTCACTTGTGAAGGTAGATTCTCCAGGTTGTATGCCTATCATATTCACCTCCTGATGCATTTCACCTCTCAAAAGCCACTCAACATGTGTAATTATCTATTTAGGAGCATTTCCAAAATGTCTGAAAAATACAATTAAAGGAAAAAGAGCACTCCCCAAGCTTGTTTCATCATAGTCTCATCAAAACCATTGTTCTTCACCAGCTGGCAGAGAAAGGTATGGCTTGGGAAGCCTTTTTGGAAGCAACCTTGAAATGGCATGAGAAAACTGCAGCATCTTAGTATCCTAGTGCACCAAAACAACAAACAAAGGTGGGGTCATCTAGAAAAATAGTGGAGAAGACTCAGCTACCCAAGCCTGAGGTGACTAAAAGGTATAAGAAAGGGAAGAGGCTTGTGTTTTCTTCTCACAAAGAGAAAGGGGCCAAGCCTTCTTCATCAACAAAGCAGGAACCGACATCAAAAGAGAAAGACACAGTTGAGCATGAGTTTGAACTAGTTGATCCAGAGACTGAGGATCAAACTTCAAACATGCGACAGACAATCAGGGATAAGGAATATCAAATCAAGGAGCTAGCAATCAATTTGGAAAGAGAAAAATATGTTATATCATTCCTTGAACAGGAAAACAGTCAACTCAAAGCAAAGGAGTTGATCCTAGAAAAGGAAAAAGCCAAGTTATTGCAGCAAGTTGGAAAAGGTAAGGAGATCATGGAATCAAGCGAGCCTGAAGCATCAAAGGGGAGAGGAAAAAGGAAAAGACCAAGAACAAGAGGCCTCAAGAAAGCTTTGCAAGAAGAGCAAGAACAAATTCTGTTGAATGAGGACCTTGACCTAGAAGATAGGATTTCCCTAGAGGTTCATCAAGATAAGGAATATTGGCTAAATAGGGTAAATGAACACTTGGAGAAGCTCCTTGAGAAGGAAAATAGGGATAATTAGTTGCTCAGACACATGGTGCACCACTACTAAGCTCAAAACATGATCGCTAATGTCAAAGTAAAGCAACTTGAAAATAAGCTCAAGGAGGCCAAAAAGGACCCAAATGATGAGGGAAACTTGGATGTGCTTGTTGAATCATCTATGAAGCTTTAAAAAACATGTGTTTACACCTTCCATCCAATTTTGAACAAATTTTGAGCACATAAAGTTTTTTGAGAAATTTTGGTCTAAATTCATAAATTTAGTTGCTCCAGAAGTGCAATGCTTTGGTGCTGCACTTTTTCCTTAGGCCTCCATTTGAGGAAAGGTATGCATTTTGGAAAGCACTTTCCATCCTCTAAAAACCCATTTTCTCATATTTTGCAGAGGTGGCTCAATTTTGGAGAAAAATGCAAAAAAGTGGCAAAAAACTAGCATTCTAGACCATTTTTTGACAGACGTTGCGCTTTTGGAGTGACCTTGGGAGAATGGATATTTTAAGGCCTTCCCATGGTCCAAATTAATAATTTCAAACTGTTATGGAAACTAGACTTAAAGGGCTAGTTAACCATTCTCTCAGTTTTTCATTTTGACCCCTAGAAAGCACCTAAAAATCAGATCAAAGTCAGCATTACGCTTCTGCACTTTTCTATGTTTTAACTTGTAAATTTCATTGCGTAAAATTTCTAGTTTCTAGTTTGACTTAGTCAAAGTCAAGATTCTCTATGTAATGGCACTATTTTCGAGGATAGGTGATGTAGACATGAATAAATCTACATCATAGGTTGTTTTTGATGTTTATTAGGCCTCATAAAAGAAGCAAACTCCTAAACAAACTTTCCGTGAAGTGTTTGAGTTTCACCTTCTCACTCTCACCTGTTGGTTGAGAGAATCTTGGAGTCATTTCCTCCACCAAGGAATTCGACTCCTAAAGGTGGGAAAGTGGTCTAGGAGTGCCTATATGTATCATTTCTCCTCAGGAGAAAAGGGTTGAACTTTTTGTGAAGGAAGCTTGCATGTAATCATCTTTTCAGCTAATACAGAACCAGGTTGCAGCTATTTTCAAGGAACTCTAGCCCAGTGAGTTCATGGTGCTTGTACTTCATTCTATTTGTTTTCTAATGGTCTAAACATCTTTATCTACATTATATCTCTTCTTTCTATGGATGCCTTACAGTAAAATACACAAAATTCTTGTTTTTCAAGCTCTGTTATTTGGTTTTCATAGTTATGTGTATGTCTCCCTAAGCGAATGAAATCATGTTTATTTATGCTCATTAGTTTCTTCCACACTATATCCTCTATACTACACTAACAATATTCAAAATACACCATGGCTTCTGATATCTAGCTCCTTCTCATATTTTCTCCTGCACTCCTACAACCTAGACCTATTTGTGGCTCCAAACCCTAAGTTCAGCAAACCCTAAAAACCAAATTTTCACAAACAAACAAACAAATACACATATATAGCCTAAAATTCATTTGCTTTAAATTCATATCACTAATAAGAGACTTAGAGAGATCCCTCTCATGCTCAGTAGGGCTAGCTACTGAGCTGAAGTGGTTTGAGGTTACCCTTCTCGATTTCCTTTTCAGCCTAGGAGATTGTAAGGACTAACACCTAACACAGTCATAGACAAGCGCGCATGTGTTAGTATTATGTTCTCAACTTCTTGGCAAGCTTTAGGTCTCCGCAGCTTGTTCCCATCACCCGAAATTTATTATATTTTAACTGAGGAACCAGTGAACTGTTACAGATCCTTCCTAAGTTGCATATTACTTTGGGAGGAAAGGTTGTCTATATAGATGTGATGGTTGTCCAAGGCACGTTGGATTTTAATCTACTCCTTGGGCATGACTATTTTTATGTCATGGGAGCTCTTGTCTCTTCCCTCTTTCGACTGATGTGTTTCCCACATGAAGTAATCATTGTGATCATTGATCATCTTACATTCATTGGTCCTAAATCAACTCCCAATCAACCATCATCCATAAATGGTTCTGTGCAACAGGTATCACCCCCACCACAAGTTAATTACGTGGCCACATGTCTCTACATCTACTGATGATCTAGTAGGTGATGTAGTACACCATGTACTGGGGGCATTAGAGCTTGATTTTTCATTTGGATCCCAAGACATGTATCCCTTCCAGAGCGTTGTTCTCCCATATGATGAGAACCTCTTGGAATCCATGGCCTCTTTTGGTCTGTGATCAAGGTTTTGGAGCAGAGTTCATTGTCTTGTGTCAAGCTCATTTAAAAATGAAACAAGGTTCATGAGGATAGTTCTTTTACTATGTCAACCTTCATTA
This sequence comes from Pinus tabuliformis, assembly GCA_031772625.1. NCBI lineage: Eukaryota > Viridiplantae > Streptophyta > Pinopsida > Pinales > Pinaceae > Pinus > Pinus tabuliformis. The sequence goes on from CM062817.1 coordinate 1,117,902,259, forward strand.
AAAAATAAAATAGGTTCCCATGAGGATAGTTATTTTACTATGTCAACCTCGTTAAAAAATGAAATAGGTCTCCATGAGCATATTTATTTTACTTGTGTCAAGCTTGTTAAAAAATGAAACAAGGTGTCATGAGCATGGTTCTTTTCTTGTGTCAAGCTTGTTAAAAAACGAAACAAATCCCCTTCCAATTCGAGTCTTTGATTAGATCTCGTAAAATCTCAGTTGAGTCTTTCGCTTGATATCATAATTGAACCTTCATTCCATCCACTTGTTAGTAACTTGTAGTCTACTTAGGTGAATGAAATGAAGCTTGGGGGACATGTACCTCGAATTGAGTCATTATGCTAGGGGCATGCAAACTTATCTCAAGCATAGTTTATCTTTGTTTCAAGCTTGTGTTAAAAATGAAACCAAATCCAAGCATAGTTTTTTCCCATGTTTCAAGCTTGTGAAAAAATGAAACCATATTCAAGTATACTCAAGCATAGTTTATCATGTTTCAAGCTTGTGTAAAAATGAAACTATTCCCACTTTACCTCTTGTGATTTCCATCTTTATCAGCCTGTTTTGCTGGATGAGCCTTGGTTTTTTTCATTCCATCGTCACCATCTCTTTGGCTGATCATAAGCTTTCACTTGGTTGTTTTACCCTTCCCTGGGGAACCTCTGCAATGAGTGGTATTATTAGCCAACCTATTGACCCTTATATGTTTTGAGCAGTTCCATCATCACCGAAACCATTTGCTATCCTTTTATACCACTTGTTCCTCCAGAAGGAGTCATCTTTCAGCTCTTTTCTAACTTTTGAAATATGGAAATATTGTCGAGCACTTTTCTTTTCGAACTTGTAAAAGTAAATGAAAAAACATCTACTCAGTATAAGTTTAACCCTTTTTCAATTGAGATAGACTATTGTATGAAAAAGGAATACCTTAGTCGAACATGGCTAAGAGGTTCTCCTGGATATTGTTTTCTACCTTTTTGAGTTCAAGAGACGATTTATGAAAAGGGAAATTTGGAGTTTCCTTTCCTGCTTCTGTTTCAAACTCTCTAAACATGAAAGATATGTCAAGTTTCACCTCCGACGGACTCATAAAACTTAGATGACGCAGAACTTGTCACCATGACGAGACCGAGTTTCTCCTTCTTAAGACTCGTTAAACTTACTATGATGGATTAATCTGAAGGATGAACTTACACAACAAACATATGTTATCATCTTCAAGCTTGTGTAAAAATAAAGAGGTACTCGCTAGAAATAGTGGGGAAAAATGAAAGAGAACATTTCTTGTAATTTGTGTAAAGAGAGCATGTCGCTCTTGAACATGACACTTATTTGTTTCTCGTGTCGGGTTTGGGCTATCCTCAATGCATTACTTTCCTTCCTGGGTTTGGGAAATCCATTTTTTCCTCTCATCTGATTATACCTTGTCATCACGACCTCTGATCTTATGTTGATTCAAATGATGCCAAACTACGGAGTCGTGTCGTCGATATGTTCAAGAGAAGTCCTATCTACAGATCTTTACCGCTTGTACACTGTCTCACTTTCTGCCACAGTCCTGGATCACACTTATCTACTCTACCACATCGTTTGTTTCATGTCGATGATGTGGGATTAATTATGGCCCTCCTTCGACAGATCACTTCCCATTGACTTCAGCTCATTATCCGAGAAGATGATCGAGAAAATCTATTAATTTTAGGTATGTTCTATGCTTAGAGACATTTATTTCAATTTTCATAGTTAGTTCAATATATTTTCCATATTAGCAATCACATTAGCATTAAAGTAAACTACAAATAGAACATAAACATAAATCGCTAAAGACAAGCCAAGACAAGAGGACGCAATATGTGGCGCTAGCTAGGGGCAAACCCCAATGAGGGGAAACCCTTGATCAATTCTTCTTATATTTTCTTAAATAGTTCAGCAGAGAGAGAGAGAGTACATTTACAACAGAAGTCAACACTTTGAGTTATCTAGATAAGAGCATAGATCATCCCTAAGAAGATGATACATGAGATCAGTTGAATACATGCTGCTTCAACTGATTCTCCGAGGTGACTCCTTCACCTATCTTTGTGCTGCATCTCGCCATCATGCTCCACCTCACCGTGCTGCACCATGCTGCACCCATCATCACAATGTTGGACCTTATGACCATGTTGTACCCATCATACTACTACACCTTATGTTGCATTGTTGTCCCATGTGTCATAACTATGTTGCCATATAACATGTCTCATGTGCTTGCAGCACCATGCTTGCCATGCTGCCCCATGTTGTTCATGCTTCACCATGCTTGTTGTTGTCCATGTGTCTTTGTTGCCATATCACAGTTGTCCTATTTACTTTGTTGCACTTGCTGCCATGTCATAGTTGTTCTATTTACTTTGTTGCACTTACTTCCATGTCACAACTGTCCTATTTACTTTGTTGCACTTGTTGTCGTGTCACAGTTGTCCTATTTACTTTGCTGCACTTGCTGCCATGTCACAGTTGTCCTATTTATTTTGCTACACTTTCCTCCATGTCGCAGTTGTCCTATTTACTTTGCTGCACTTTTTGCCATGTCACAACTATCCTATTTACTTTGTTGAACTGTAATAGTCCCTCACTGCGGCCTTATGAACATATATATACGCCCCAAAATTATGCATAAAACAATCATGAAACTCACCTCTATTATGCGGCCTGATTTGCACGGTAAGACTGCTCCAACGTGTCACCTCAAGACATCCTTCTTGCCTCTTGAAATGGCTAAGAGTTGCAGCTCTTCTTCTCTAAAATCCACACCCAAAACAATCCACAAATTTGGACCTGCCTCATCCTTTCGTGCCCCAAACTCGCACTATATTTCAGAGCTTGTGTGTACCTTAGGATTGCGTTAGGGCATCCTATGTTAGTGTTGCTTTCGGTATGCGTTAGGGCAGCCTTTAGATCTGCGTTAAGGCAGCCTTCTATATGCATCTAGGGTTGCCTTCCATCTGCATCTAGGGCAGCCTCTTTTCCTCCAATGTCTAGGGCTTCCACTCCTATATTTCTCTTCCACTAAAAACCCAAGACAAGTGGAGAGAAATCAAGATAGAAGTGTGTGTGAGAAATGACTCTCAAGTCATCTCCTTTTATACTAAAACGTTGAGCACATGTGGGGTTTATTTGGTTGTTGGCCGACCTTGACGAATTATCTTATAATACAAATAAATTCATAACTCCATGAATACTTATCGGAATCAGATGATATTTAGATCAATCTTACACCTCTCGATGAGAGGGATCCAAGAAAAATATCAAATTCCATAAATAAGATGACCCACATGGAGTTTGACCCTAGTTTCCAATTTAAACAAACTCCCTTGCAGTACCTTAGAGCTTGCATAACTCAATGGAAATTTCTTCACATTCGAAATAGGTTTACATCATTGACCTTCGATAAGATGATTCCACGAGTGTTCGACTTCATCTTCATTATTCACATTCATGGATTGTGTTGATTGTACCTTGAGAGCCATTATTATTATTGGTAGTTTCTTTCGTGCCAGTTAACGATTTACATCATTGACCGGTAATCAAGTGGTTTTTTATCATGTTCAACTTCAACACATCTATTCACATGTTAGAATTCGTACATTGATCGAGTCGAGACAGAACGCAAGATCCTAGAGTTTGTCTCATAAAATCTAGGTTGCGTGGAGCTATGAGTTATTCATGATTGTACACATGTTTTCCTCTGTACAGATGGTTGCATCCATATGTGGGTCCATATATATGATCCTATTTATTCAGATGGTTGCGACCATACAGTGGGTCCATACACATGATCCCTTCTATTCAAATGGTTGCATCCATATAGTGGATTCATGTGTCATTAGATGCCTATTCATGTATCGTTAGGCATGTTTATCATAGATTTCAGATATGTATATGTATATGTATATACTTGATTTGCAGGTCTCATGACGATGTTGTTCTAGTCCTTGCCTTGGCTTGTAAAGAATCTCAACTATCACTCCTTGTTCTTCCTTCATGCTTTAGGGGGCACCTATTACACAGTATTTTGTCACACCTCCTATTCACTTCATGTTCCATATCCCAAAGCGCAAAAATGTTGACAACTATGAAGTATATCCATCATGATACATAGATAAAAACACCCTTGAAAAACAAAAGAAAAATTGCCCCGAGTCAATTCTGAAGAAGGTTAGCTAAAACCCTAATTTTTAGTGCCAGTGCTCTTTGCTCCACTACCTACCCATGTTGATGACAGGTTGCACCGCTTTACCCTAGCACTGCCAGCACGGGTTTTGATATGAAAACTCACGTTGAACCTCTTCTAGCAGGTTTTCCCAAAATGGGGGAGAAGCTTCGTATGCTAGAAACTTCAAGAACGACGATTTGGTAGTTGTTGGATTAAGATATGGTTTAGTACTCCCATTTAGAGCCTTTGATCCTACCTTTAGGGATCTTACCTTTGGGATAAGGACCTTCTTCCCCCTTTGGTGGATCTCTAGCCTCCTCTCCATCACTATAAATTTATTCTTCACTTTCCATAATGGGTTGGTCATTGTTGGTTTCCATTCTTCTGCTCAATTGCGCTTATATTCTGCCATTTTGGTGAGAGAGGAAAAGAGAGCTTGTTAATTTTGGCTTGGACTTGGAACCATCCCGAAGGAGGCCTTCAACATCAAGGCATCAGTTGTATGCTTCCCTCTTTGATTTAATCATTAATACAAAGCATGTTTTACTTCCCATAAGCTTGTCTATGATAGTTTTCTTAGTACAATACTCCTTGATTTGTTGTACAACTTATATTGGAATGCATATGCTATGATCTCTCTTTTGTTGTCTTGTGGTCTCTATTGCAGGTATTCAGACGTAAGGAATAGCGAGGAGCAAGCCTGGGAGCTAAGGGATCGATATCATCATCAAAGGTCGAGTGCATAGGAGAGAGGTAGGCCATCTCCCTTTCTCAATTTTCATTCTTATCTAAGTTAGGGAATTTTTCTTGTTTTTTCATGGTTGTTACTAGACCCACACATTGGGCTAGAGGGATTGCTTCTATCTGTAGAAGGGATTTCCTAGTTAATGAAATGATAATGATCTTATAATTATGGTCCCTCCGCTTGATATTTGGACATTCCTCCCTTTTTCATGGATCCCTAACTCCCTCTCCCTTCCTATAAATTAACTCCCTTCCATCCCCAAATGGTTGGTCATTGATTGCTAGCATTACTATACTAAAATTATGCCCAAATGCTTCCCATTCTAACTTGGAGAAGGAGTGCTTGAAGAGTCTTTGCTTGGACTTGGACATCCACCAAAAGGAGGTCTCCAACATCAAGGCATAGGTTGTATGCTTCCCATTTTAGCTCATTAATATATACATCTAATGTTCACTTTCCATAATTGTATAAATGTTTATGCTTTTAGCTTAATACTAATTGATCTATTAAGTAGTTTATGTTTGATGTATGCCATATATGCTCTTGTATCTTGCATTTCTCCTTGATCTTTCTTACAAGTACTTGGACATGAAGAACAAGTAAGGAGTGAGCCTGGAAATGAAGGAATCAAATTTATCTCCAAATGATTGAGTGATTAGCATCAGAGTGAGGTAGGTCACTCTCTCTCTGCATTCTTTAAACATAAGCTAGGAAGGTGTATGTCAGTTTGTTAAGTTTGTTGCTAGACCCACTCATTGGGCTAGAGAGATCACCTTTGTCCGCAAAGGGTATTTTCCTTCACAACAGATCTTGATATGATTTGGCATAGATCATGAGGATATCTAGACATAGATATTTATAGGACCTATCCCCTATTGCAGGAAGATCAAACTTAGCTACCTTGAGGTACTAATTACCCCTCCATGTAGCTATGAGGTCACTCAGGGAACATGATCCTACTTTTTAGGAGTTTTGGAGGGAAAGCAAACCTCATTTTAAGGCGACTTCACTTCACTCATCTTGTATTAATATAAGGCTTGAATAGCCCTTTAATTAGTCAGAAGAAGTTAGCAATAGTCGAGTTAGAGGAGGTTAAGAGTTTAAGAGATATTCAATTCTACAACTTTTGATGTATAAACAAACTTGTAATTAATGAAAGGCATATTTGGTTCTTATACTATTATTTCTTTAGGGATCTAATATTCCTTGGGTTAGATTCCACCCTAGGTTCTCAAGACCTCATCAGAATTTGGATTAGGGGCAAAAATTTTCTCAAAACCCAAAGTTCTCGGAATCGCTCAAAACCTAAACAACAACATCCGTCTCAGCGATACGATCCCATCGCAACTCATTTCACTCAAAATGGAGTTCGTATGAGAATGATAAAGCATGTTGTCCATTTTGTCAAACATGCAAAATTTTGTGACTCGGATGTTGACTAGGCATTCGTACAACCTAGTCAGAAAAAGAATATTCTAGGGAATATTCTTGGAATATTCCCATAGGTGGCTCAATTGCATATTGACACTAGGTGGCACGTTATTGGTCAAAGTTCATTTGGGAGGACCAATGAGAGGCAGAGACGTGGCAAGCCCGGAGGCCGCCACGTGCCCTCTGAAAGGTCAATCAAAAGTTTATATCACAGGCCAGGGAGTCGAACCCGTGACCTCGCCTGCACAAGTGTTGAGCCTTACCATTATACCACCACATTGTCACTTAACAATCTATGGGCACATGTTATATTTGAATGTTATAGCATGGGCGGTTAGGGGAGGAGAGGGCCAGCCCCCTCTCCCATATGATCTTACACCGAAAACCAAAGGCCAGCAGTTGCTAACCACGTGGATTAAGTGCTAAGTGGAGTTAAAATTAATTAATCCACTAATTAACTGTAAATTAATTTCAGTTTAGGTTGGTGGTAATTTTGGAAGATCTGACAAATCCGGTCTAACTCCAAATTTGGCGGAGTTAACTGGAGTTTCTCCCGTTTTGGTGGAGTTTTCCTAGGGAAAACTAAAGAGGCCATAACTTTGGTAGTTTCAACCAATTTTGGCTCAGAAAGAGTCATTCCTAGATGATTTGGATGCTATGAACACAATGGAATAGGTTGCAGAGGTAGAAAGGAACCTATGTACATGATTTTGCTACGTTGAATTTTAAGGAACCCTAGGGCCACCAGGAGAGGAAGTCAAACCTAGATCATCTGAAGTCCAGTTGCAAAGCTTGGAAAGTCATTTTTTGGGTCTTTGGGTCTTCTAAATCCGATGGAGCATGTTGTAAAGATATTGGATCGTTTTAGGAGCATGTAATCAGAGAATTTACCATTAATACAAAGAGGGCCTAGCCATTGAAGTAGGTCCAAGGAGTTGTATCCCAGGAGGGGTGAACTCCTTTATCATCTTTTTGTTTATGATTTTTCTATCTTTTATTTCTCTGCAATTTTACTTGTTATATATGTATTTTAAAACAGCTAATCAACCTCATGAATTGCTCATAAAATACACTCAATACTTGACACATAATTCCTCACATATTGATTAATTTGAGACGATCCTAAACACATTTTAATACTGATGAGGGAGCTTGCATAGAATTAACAAGTTTTCCCAACATTTAAGATCAGGTTGGTATTAGAGAACTGTTATCTCATTTTAATGCTGAGATGGTTTTCCAAGGTTAGCTAGAAAATTATCTATTGGTTTTGTATTTGTGCAAGGAGAATTTAACTGTGTGCAAGTTTATGTGTGTAAGTTGAAGCAGGGAGACGGTCTAAGATGCTTCTTTGTTGAGAAACTTTTTGAAGCTTTTTGATGCATTACAAGTGTGATGGTAGCTTCAACAAGTGATGTTTCTAATTCATCTTCCTTAGAAAGATTCTTTGATGAAGAGATGTTGCAAAATCTTATCATCATGAGAGATATGGTGCAAGGGTTGTATGAAGATAGGAAGGAGCACACTATACTTCAATAGGAGTTGATGGCCATGAAGGAGGAGAAGCAAGAGCTTCTTGAAAATATGCATGAGATGGAGATTCAACTCCATGATGCGAAGGAAACCCTAGCCAAGTATGTGCATGAAAATGAGGCATGCAATTCAAATTTATCTTCAATTTCCTCTCAAAATGAATGTTTTGGTGCTTTTGAAAGACACACTAGAGGAATAGGATCCAAATTATTGATGAAGATGGGCTATGAAGTTAAAGGGTTAGGCAAACATGCACAAGGCATAGTTAAGCCAATTGTTGTTGATGAAATGCCTAGGTATTTGGGTCTTGGTTATGGACAACATGATGGAGAATGCTCCAAAGCCAAGGAGGCACATGAAGGTGTTCCAAGAAGGGCTTTCATTACATGTTCATTACCTCAAGCTTGTGAAGTTTGTGTTCAAGAGGAATGCAAAAGTCTTATACCCACTTTACACGAAGATGCTCATAAGCATGCAACTAGTGGAAATGGAAAACAAGAGTATGTTGAAAGCTCTAAGGTCGTTGAAACCATTGTTGGTATTTTGAAGAGAGCCACTACCTCATCAAATTCACCTCCTCAAGAAGGCAACAAAGGTGAATGTGTAAGGTATAAATCCGCCTTTAATCAAGTTTTTTTTTATTATGATAAACATGGTAAATATTCCCATAAGATTTGGAGAAAATTTACATGTTCCTTTTGTGGTTTGAATAACCATATTGTTTCGAGGTGTTGGAAGAGGATAGCCATACATAGGAAACTTTCAAAACAAAAGAGACAGAAAGCCAAAGGTCCATTGGATAATGGAAACCATGTTGAAAAGAAGATGCAATTATTTTGCACTCATTTCCATAAGCAAGGTCATCTTGTAGACAAGTGTTGGACTTTGCATCCAACAAGTCATCCATGACATTTGAAGAAGGTGGAGAGAGATTTTGGAAAGAATGGAAAAGAGGATTCCATAATTGATGTGGGTCAGGATGATACACATGATGAAGTGCAGTTGAAAGAAGTGCCATTGAAATGGTTTGGAAAGAGATGGTTAGATTTCTTAACCAATTAAGGCCTTGCATTTCTTTTGATAATTGATGCAAAATTTTCCTTATTGATGCATTTCCTTGTTATTTGGATGCATTTCTTTTCTCCTGAAAATATGTTGCATATTTCATGAAGCAAGATGTTGGAAAAGTAGAGTTATGTTGACTCACTTAGATGCAGAAAAGATGGAAATTTTCAACTACAAATTTGCATGCATGTTGCATTCTTGAACTTGCATGTTTACGACAGGAAGGTGTTCAAAATGGAGTATGTTGACTGACTTTATTGTAGCAAATTTGGTCATTTCAGTGCTTTAAATACTCGTACATACCAATGGGATTCTTGTACTTGTGATTGTACTTGTGAGAGAGTTGAGAATTGTTATAAATGCATGAGAGTTTGTGTGTGAACAATGGAATTTTTAATAGTTTCATTGTTCTTGAACATGCATGAGTGATTGACTTATGTTGGTTGATTTATTTGTTAACATGTATGTTGTCAACTTGAGAATGTTGATCATTTGCACATGCATGAGTGTCAGCTTGTGTGGTCGATTGATTGTTACATTTATGTTATATCGACTTGGAAGATTTTATTTTGTCTCCAAAGATGAAAGGGAGATGTGACGAATTGTTTCATGAGAATGTGGAGTTCTTGTTGTAAATCGTCAAGTTGTTGCACATGTTTTTGCTTGAATTGAAATTCAGTTGTTTAAAGATGCATGTTTTGTCTACTTGTGTTTAGTAAACCATCGACTAAACACCAAGATGGTTTATACACAAAGATGTAGGAGTACATGGCAATTTTCACATGATGTGACATTTGTTGCTTTGAAGAAGCAAAAGGAAGAGGTCTCCAAGTTATATTATTGCATGAGTGCTTTTCAAGGTTAATGGTGTTTCTTGTGAGAAGATGTCGTGGGATTTTGGAAGGTCCACGCTTGAGTAAGAGGCTCATGATTAGCCTTCATTCTCAAATCATGACATGAGCAGCATGTTAATACTGGAGGATGATGGAATCAATAAGCGAAAATGGACAAAAGTTCCAAAAAAAATTTGCAGCCGTTGTAAAATATCAAATGATCTACAATGCCATTTGATGTTTTGACGCCAAGAAGTGAAAGAGATGGTGAATGCATTCTTCCATATGTGGAATTTGAAACCGTGGAGGTAAAATAATGGTCATTTCTTTTCTTTGTTATTACTGATATTCGAACTCATTGTTGTAGTTCACTCAGATGGGCTTAACTTGTAAAAGTGGTTTCCAAGGAGAATCTTGCATCGAATGCATGTGTTGAAAAGGAGGAACATGATTCTCAATGGGAAGGCCATCAGTCAGCTTTCCAAGCACCGAGGGATCGCTTTGGTACAACAGGGTGTTTAGTTAGGAAGCAGCCAACAATTGTTGGATTGGGTCAGCAGCAAAAGGAGAACATTAGTTGAAGTGCCAAGCCATTTGCAAGGCAAGGCATGTCTGTGAACCCAAGTGGTTGTCATGGAAATTTTTCCAAGTAGAATCAGTTGATAGAACTTGTGAAGGAGAAGAGTATTCAACTCTCATCAGGTAACTAGATTTTGTGGGTCCAAAAGCTTGTCAGTGGGAAGGAGTGATCGGAATCTGGATTAGGGGCAAAAATTTGCTCAAAAATAAAAGTGCTCGGAGTCGCTCAGAACCTGAAGGACAACGTCCATATTGATGATACAATCCCAAAGCAACTCGTTTCACTCAAAATTGAGTTCGTATGAGAAAGATAGAGCCTACTGTCCATTTTGTCAAACAGGGAAAATTTGGTGACTGGGATGCTAACTAGGCATCCGTACAACCTAGTAAAAAAAATATTCCAGGGAATATTCCTTAGAATATTCTAGGGAATATTCTTTAGAATATTCTAGGGAATATTCCTTAGAATATTCCCACAAGTGGTTTAATCGCATCTTGACACTAGGCAAGACATTATTGGTCAAAGCGCATTTGGGAGGACCAATGAGAGGTTGACACATGGCAAGCCTGAAAGCCAGCATGTGCCCTCTCAAAGGTTAATCAAAACTTTACATGGGAGGCCAAGGAGTCGAACCCGTGACCTCGCCTGCACAAGCATCAAGCCTTACCATTATACCATTACATTGTCACTTAACAATCAATGGGCACATGTTATATTTGAATGTTATTGCGTGGGCGGTTTGGGGAGGAGAGGTTCAGCCCCCTCTCCCATATGATCTTACACTGAAAACTGGAGGCCAGTAGTTGCTAACCACGCGGATTAAGCACTAAGTGGAGCAAACATTAATTAATCCACTAATTAACCGCTAATTAATTTTGGTTTAGGTTGGCAGTAATTTTGGTGGATCCGAAAAATCCGGACTAACTCCAAATTTGCCGGAGTTAATTGAAGTTTCTCCAGTTTTGGTGGAGTTTTCCTAGGGAAAACTGAAGAGGCCATAACTTTGGCAGTTTTCGACCAATTTTGGCTCAGAAAGAGTCATTCCTAGATGTTTTGAATGCTTTGAACACAATGGAATATGTTGCAGATGTAGAAAGGAAATTTTGTATGTGATTTCTCTACGTTGAATTTTAAGGAAGCCTAGGGCCACGAGGAGAGGAGCTCAAGCCTGGATCAGTTGAAGTCCAATTGCAAATCTTAGAAAGTCATTTTTCGGGTTTTTGGGTCTTCTAAATCCAATGGGGTGGGTTGCAAATCCATTGGAGCACTGCAGGTGCATGTAATCCGAGAATTGACCATTAATCCAAATAGGTCCTAGCCATTGAAGCAGGTCCAAGGAGATGTAGCCCAAGAGGGGTGAAATTCTTTATTAGCTTTGTGTTTATGATTTTTTTGTGTTTTATTTCTCTGTAATTTTACTTGATTTATATGTGTTTTAAAACAGATTATTAACCTGATGAATTGCTCATAAAATACACTCAATATTTCCTCACATATTGGTTAATTTGAGACGATCCTAAACACATTTTAATACTGATGCGGGATCTTGCATAGAATTAACAAGTTTTCCCAACATTTTAGATCAGGTTGGTATCAGAGCATTGTTAGCTCATTTTAACCCTGAGATGGTTTGCCAAGGTTAGCTAGAAAATTTGTTATTGGTTTTGTATTTGTGCAAGGAGAATTTAACTGTGTGCAAATTTATGTGTGTAAGCTGAAGCAGGGAGATGGTCTAAGATGCTTCTTTGTTGAGAAAATTTTTGAATCTTTGTGAAGCTTTTTGATGCATTACAAGTGTGATGACAACTTAAACAAGTGATGTTTCTAATTCATCTTCCTTAGCAATATTCTTTGATGAAGAGATGTTGCAAAAGCTTATCATCATGAGAGATATGGTGCAAGAGTTGTATGAAGATAGGAAGGAGAAGAATATACTTCAATAGGAGTTGATGGCCATGAAGGAGGAGAATCAAGAGCTTCTTGAAAAGATGCATGATATGGAGATTCAATTCCATGATTCCAAGGAAACCTAGGAAAATGAGGTATGCAATTCAAATTTATCTTCAATTTCCTCTCAAAATGAATTTTTTGGTGCTTTTGAAAGACACACTAGAGGAATAGGATCCAAATTATTGATGAATATGATCTATGAAGGTAAAGGGTTAGGAAAACATGCACAAGGCATAGTTGAGCCAATTGTTGTTGAGGAAAGGCCTAGGTATTTGGGTCTTTGTTATGGACAACATGACGGAGAATGCTCCAAAGCCAAGGAGGCACATGAAGGTGTTCCAAGAAGGACTTACATTACATGTTCATTGCCTCATGCTTGTGAAGTTTGTGTTCATGAGGAATGCAAAATTCTTATACCCACTTTGCAAGAAGATGCTCATAAGCATGCAACTAGTGGAAATGGAAAACAAGAGGATGTTGAAAGCTCTAAGGTCATTGAAACCATTGTTGGTATTCCGAAGAGAGCCACTAACTCATCAAATTCACCTCCTCAAGAAGGCAACACAGGTAAATGCGTAAGGTATAAACCTTCCTTTAATCAAGTTTCTTTTGATTATGATAAACATGGTAAATCTTCACATGTTCCTTTTGTGGTTTGAATAACCATACTGTTTTGAGGTGTTAGAAGAGGATAGCCATACACAGGGAACTTTCAAAACAAAAGAGACAGAAAGCCAAAGGTCCATTGGATAATGGAAACCATGTTGAAAATAAGATGCAATTATTTTTCACTTGTTGCCATAAGTAGGGTCATCTCGTAGACAAGTGTTGGACTTTGCATCCAACAATTCATCCACAAGATTTGAAGAAGGTGGAGAGAGATTTTGGCAAGAATGGAAAAGAGAATTCCATAGTTGATGTGGGTCAGGATGATACACATGATGAAGTGCAGCTAAAAGAAGCACCATTGAAATGGTTTGGAAAGAAATGGTTAGATTTCTTAACCAATTAAGGCCTTGCATTTCTTTTGATAATTGATACAGTTTTTTCCTTATTGATGAATTTCCTTGTTATTTGGATGCATTTATTTTCTCCTGAAAGTATGTTGCATATTGCATGAAGCAAGATGTTGGAAAAGTAGAGTTATGTTGACTCACTTAGATGCAGTAAAGATGACAATTTGCAACTAAAAATTTGCATGCATGTTGCATTCTCGAACTTGCATGTTTATGCCAGGAAGGTGTTCAAAAGTGGAGTATGTTGGCTGACTTTATTGCAGCAAATTTGGTCATTTCAATGCTTTAAGTACTCTTACATACCAATGGGATTCTTGTACTTGTGATTTTACTTGTGTTGTGGCCTCAAAATTCTGCTACCCAAACATGGGGGATAACCACCCGATCCATACCTTAAGACAACTACTTTTCCATTTAAAGTGGTGGCTCCGGCTGGGGATAATGAGACCAGTTTCCCAATGTGGGTTTTAAGATGAGAGTGGGTGGTTAATGAGTGCTTTGCAATATAATAATGATAATCTAAGTGATCTATTCTACAATGCAATTCCTCTAACTAACCTATTCTAATATAAACCTAGGTGTTCTTGTGTGATATGCGATCTACAAGGATATCTATTTAGCATGTGATAATAAAGATTAAACACAACTAAATAGAGGTGATAACGTAAAAGATAATTCTTTTGACTAAATAGTTAGTCAAAGGAATTTATAAAATATATCGCATATATGATGAGTTATATATGAAAATCACAACTTCAGCTAAGCATAAAAAAAAAGTGCAATTAATGCTTAACATAAATAATAAATATCACATATAATCCATGAAAGTAAATTTTTGCCACTAATGAAATGTAAACAGAAGCAATCATACACAATAATAGTACCATATGTGTGAAGTCCTACTCATTTGACAAATGACATACACCAACTTCTTTCTTCAAATCAAATTGTCTCCCAAGAATACAAAAGTGCATCAATAAAGGAAAGTAGTTTGATATCTAAAAGGAACAATCATGTTCCATCATTTCACCAAAGCATTCACAAACTTACAATAATGCATTTTTTGCAAATTTTTTTGATAAAATTCTAGACCCTTCTCCAAATGCATGAGAAGGGTATAAATACTACTCTAACTAAAAGTGTAAAAATAGATTATACAAAATTTGAGGAGGTTTCAAACAACCTTCCTCCTAACTAGGTAACTAACTCAAAAAATAAATAGAGGATAAATAAGAAAAACTAAGAGGATGACTTGCTCTCTTCAAACTTGTCCTTTAAGTCACAAATATCAGTCATTGATTGAATTTGAGGAGGTGACCCGAAATGAGTCCTAAGTTGTCTGGTGAAAATCGCATCAGTGAGCGGTGGCAACATCCTGTGAGTCGTGTGAAGGGAACAGTTCAGAGTCATAATCTAGCTATGTGACTTAACCAGATACTGCCAATACGACTCCCAGTTGGTTGTAGTCAGTTTCGCAATTGCCTCTCTCTGAATCCCCGCCTTCTCTTGCCAGTCTTTATATAGAGCAGTTAAATCAGGCATTTCTTTCGTATTTCCTTCCTTGATGAGATTGGTGGCGAACAGGATGTGGTTCACTGCTTTGACGATGTTCTTTGATACTCCCACTGCCCTTGTGACTGCTAGTTCAGCCTGTTTGATTTTGGCATCCCAATCTATAAAGAGAATGTCTTTATGAGTTTCTTCAATCTTGGGTAGATTGGCCTTCTTTCCATATTTTGTTTCTTGCCACTCAATGAAATCAGATATTCTAGTGTTTAAATCATTAAAATCCGTTCTCTGGTCGATTGCCTTATCTGTCAGCTGGTCACTAGTAGTCAGATAGGGAGCAATATGCGACATCTTTTGGCGGAAATACTCTTGCTGTCTCCCCAGAAGGGAATTTAATTCTAGGGTCTCTTTGATGAATTCCTCAGTAGTGGGAACGTCCTTGTATATTTCCATGGATTGCTGTGTTTCGTGGAGTTTCATGTTTTTGGCCGATATATCGGCCTCATGGCTAATTTTCAAAACCTCCATGTCTTGCTGCAATTGCTTTAGTTTCTCCACCACCTACCTATTTGCGCTTGCTTTCTCTACCTCAAGCTCTTATTCGAGCTGTGCAATTCTCTCCTCTTTCTCCCTTAGCAGAGTAGAGACCTCAGTAGCCTTGTCCATAGTGGCTGATGCGTATGCTCCTGTGAACTATGATAGTATAGTTAATTTATCGGTCAGACTAAAAGGAATGTCCTTCCAGACCACGTCCATGGATTCATTTCCAGGTGGGAATGCAGGTGCATCTACCCTTCTCCTTTTCCTCTACCTTCTAACTACAGCCTTGTGGAGAGGGCTATAGAACACATCAAGTGGAGGTATTTCAGTCACTTTGAGAACAATCTCTGATGTGGGTAGATCAAGGATAATTTCAATCTGTTGGGACATTGTTGCTTATAACTCCAATGGCATATATTGTTGGTTGGCATACTTGGGCTCTGTAACCTTTTGAACATGCAGAAGAGTTTTGAATTCCTCTGTTTCTTGGGCATATGAGGCTTTGGGAGTGCCTTGCAATTTCTGATTAAATTGATCTTACTCCTACTCCAAGCTACCGCCTTTAGTCTCTGAACCAATTTCTGTAGCTGGGGTGATTATCACTTGCTTTTTAGTTGACTTACTGCTAGAATCAGTTGTGTTGTTGGCATCTTGGGACTTCCCTGTGTCTGGTGTCTTCTCAATGTTTACCTGAGATTCTATTTGAGAGCGAGGGCCTCCACTCTCAACAGTGACACTTGGAGTAGTGTTATCTTCGGGTTTTAATAGATGCGTTGGGATCACTCGGACCCTCTCATCTTCGAATTCCTGAAATCTTTGGAAATCTTTAGGTTTCAGATTTTGTTTTTCCCATTCCAAAGCTTGTTCAAAGGATAAGGCTGACTGTAACAAATCCTCAAAATGATTATCATCATGATTATATGGCTTGAGTTTAAATCTAGTAGTGACATTGTATGCCACTTTGTTTGGATCAAATTGCCTCTTAGGCAATGTATGAAGCCTAAAGGCTTCCATATGTGCTGATTCCTTAGTGCCATGAAAAAAATTGGCTAAAGCAAAAGAACCGCATTTGACAGGGAAAATGGGCCATAATGACTTCTTGTCATCTTTTAGAACTTTAGTTAGGCCCTTTCCCATAGTTTGGTAGGCAATCTCTCTTGCTAATAACTTATCAGAAACATATAGAGGAAGGACGTGTGGATCAATTGTGCTACCAAAAACCCTAATATAAGTGAACCATTCTTCAATAAAATACTTGCCAACAGTAAGCAGGTCTGCTGCAGCTTCTTGGGAAAACCTAGGGGATTTTTTATTGAAAATCATTTGATGTAGGGGCAACACAACAACATGGAATATCTTATAGAAGTGAGGTATGTAATGTGACTCCCATATTTGTTTATGACTGAGATGGATGGGGTAAGGATCTTATAAGGTCCATTTCCAACCCATGGTTGGAAATGATGTGCAAAAACAGATAGCATCCATAATGTAGGCACTAAAATAGAAGGGAGGGAGGTCATAGGAGAGGGAGGCTTTCTTTTGTTGATATTTGGTAATGGTGGTGGCTAGGTTGTCAGATAGGATGGAATGCCAATTCATGAATGGGAATTAACACAGGCATCAATCAGGGGAATCCACTCAATTGAAAACTTAGTATTATTAGGTAGCCCATACAATCTACATAACATGGCTATTGCATAGTTGTAGGAAAACCCAAAGAGGCTATAGCATACATACCCGATTTTTCATACTTGAATTCGTTGTCCAACACCCTCCAACCCTGAATTAGCTTGAAGGGGTCTGGATTCTTCTTTACGAAGTGAGCCATAAATGTACCATCGTAGATATCCTAGGGATCAGGTATGTTGTACATCTTCTTCAAATCCTCTACTCTGAACGACCCAATGAGCTCCATCTTTGAATTCTTGAACTGCCTATCTTCAATTATAAGGTTTTCAATCACCCACCTGATCATATATGTATAAGGGAGGATTTTAGCCCTTGCTCCTATCCTATGAAGGAATGAACAAGAAGCATCTCTACATTGGAGTTCTGAAGGCCTTTTGGAATCAGTTGTTGCTCTCGTAATAGTGATTTTAGGACACTCGTCCTCCAGCCTATTGTAGATTACTTCCCAAGCTGTTGTGCCTCCGGCAGCATCACAAACTGTATCGGCAAGGATAGGATCCATCTCCATAAACTCAGCTTCAACAATGGCTTGTTTGCTCTGTTTCTGCATCACCTTTCTAAGGGACATGTCTTTTGTCTCTTTCCTGAGATAGACAAGATATATCAGTGTAGACGATACCTAACACTTAAGATTGAAAATTTCTATGAAATGACTTTGGATTGTGAGAATCGTTTTAATGAGATACTCGATTATAACTACTCATAACCAGGAAAATGATTATCCTTCATTGGGCTGCTAAATATTTAATAACCTGTCAACTCGTTTGTTTTAGAATTTAAAACGTAATTATTTCACACACTTTACCAGAATTAATTGTGCATTGTGGTATTAAAAACGATACAGTATATCATTCCTAGAAATCTTAAGCGAAATGTGATTGCAAGATCACAATATCGCATTTCGCAAATCATTTGTGGTTGTTCTAATGGAATGGTCCATATTTTTGTGAACTATGCGAAGTGAGAAATGCAATTGCGAAATGACCAAATGATGTTATCATAGCGGGAGACCTAATCGCATACGTAGTTTGTAACGATTTTTAACATGGTCATGCAGAAAAGTGCGATTTGTGATTTGTGATATGGATTTCATCCTTAGTTTTGCAAGGTTTTGCTAGGTATTTTCTTAGAGTCAGGTTTTATTATCCTAAGCCTAAAAATTTAGAAGGGTCCCCATTTACACTTCTAAGCCTAGCTATTTTTTTTATAAATGGGGGGTTTGTTTCGTAGTACAACTTGTGAATGAGAGTTTGTGTGTGTGAACAGTGGAATTTTTAATAGTTTCATTGTGCTTGAACATGCATGAGTGATTGACTTATCTTGGTTGATTTCTTTGTTAACATGTATGTTGTCAACTTGAGAATGTTTATCATTTTCACATGCATGCGTGTCGGCTTGTGTGGTTGATTGATTGTTACATGTAAGTTATATCGACTTGGAAGAGTTGATTTTGTCTCCAAAGATGAAATGGATATGTGACGAATTGTTTCATGAGAACATGGAATTCTTGTTGTAAATCGTCAAGTTGTTGCACATGTTTTTGCTTGACTTGAAAGTCAGTTGTTTGAAGACGCATGTTTTGTTGACTTGTGTTTAGTAAACCATTGCCTAAACACCAAGATGGTTTATACACAAAGATCTAGGAGTACATGGAGATTTTCACATGATGTGACATTTGTTTCTTTGAAGAAGCAAAAGCAAGAGGTCATCAAGTTATATTCTTGCAGGAGTGTTTTTCAAGGTTAATGGTGTTTCTTGTGACAAAATGTCGTAGGATTTTGGAAGGTCCACGCTTGAGAAAGAGGTTCATGAATAGCCTTCATTCTCAATTCATGAAATGACTAGCATGTTAATACTAGAGGATGATGGAATCAATAAGCGAAAGTGGAAAAAAATTCCAAAAAAATTTTGCAGCCCTTGTGGTGGGCTCCAGTATTGTAGCAATAATGCTACAACTCCTGGAGCTTCCTATCTCTAATTTTATCAACCCGGTAGTTCGTAACAAACTTGGAAGCGACGGTGCTGTATGCACAAGTACTAGCTCTTGTCGCAGCTGTCGCTTGGTCAGCTGGCACAAGTCCACTAGGGCTCAAGCCAACTTCTATATGCTCTCAAAAGAAGCTTTCTAAATGATGGACGAAGACTACCTCAAAGGAGATTAACCTACTTTGCAAAATGAACTGAAAGCCAACAAAACAGGGAAACCCTAGTAAACCCTAATCTGACTAGTCTAATATCTATGATGCAATGGTGGGTGTGCAAACTTCTAGAAATGGTGCCATTACTTCTAGTGATATGAGACGCATGAAACTAAGCTACTTCTACTGAAAAGAAAATTGTTTTTGTATTTTTGCTTAAGTGGTTTGGAGTTATTATGATTTTGTTTCTTATTAGGGTTTGACTATGCAAGGGTAGTTCGAAGGAAAGAAAGCTTGGGAAAGGTCAGGAGGGCTAGGAGAGGTTCCAGAGGATCCAAAACATCATTCCCTAGAAGTCCACAATGTTCAAGTGCTCGGCAACCGAGGTTACAGGTTTCTACAGGATGTCTGCAGGGGATCCTACAGGAAGCTTGGGATTTCTACAGGAAGGCTGCTAACTTCTACAGGATGTTCTGTGGTTGGAGTGTTGGGTGATGGAAGAGTGGAGGAGCTGTATGGGTGGATAGGTAGGATGGAGAGGGAGCCTATGATGGTTTAGGGACAAAGATATGAGATGAGGAAAGAGTGGGTGCAGCTGGTTGGAGAATGGAAGGGTGGAGGCAATGAAAAGTCCAAAAAGATGGAGCTACGTGAATAGTGGAAGTGTTGGAAGGCAAACGATCTGAACAGAGGTTGGGTAGGTGGCTTTAGACGCGGTTGAGAAGAAGAGGAAGATAACAGAGTGATGCACGTAGTGTAAAGGAAACAAATCTGCACAAAACCAAGAATTCATCAACTTATCCTAACTGTGTGATTAAATTAACGAACAACAATGTGAACTTCAGAGAAAAACCGTGCATGGAGTTGGAATGACGAAGTACTGCTCAATATCAAAATGCATGGATGGACCTACAATTGAAATGACTGTGTTGCAGCTTGAATGAAAGTGTATGACTGCGTTTTTGGTGGCTAGTACGGTCTACACCCCCAATCTCTCAACAGAGATGGCAGTGAGTGCACTATTAGCATTTTCTTGAAGCTCGAATGAATGATGATCCTCTTACTCTAATCTAAGCAACTAAAAGCACTTGAACCATAAACTAATCCTACTCAATCACATAAAAGAAATCAAATCAGCAGACTGTAAATTCTAAATGCATGTCAAAACAGAGGAATAAAGTGCTGAAAAGAAAGACAAGTAACAATACAAAGAAGAGGAGGTATATTGCTCTCAGGTTGGGCCCTAACCTGAGAGCTATAGCTCCCTTAAAAACTCAGAATTGAATCAAAAGCTGCCTGTCTTTATTGAATAATCATGAGTCTAATGACATGCCAAAACTGGCTTACAAAGAGCAAAAACCGAGCTGTAGCTCGTGCTTAGAAATTGCAACAGTAGTTCAAAAGTTCAAAAAGCTCCTATCAAAGGCTACTCCCTTAATATTTATACAAGATGAGGATCAAGCTGGCTTCCTCAATTAATGGAGCTCGGCTGTCCAACTAAAAGTTAAACTGATGTTCCTGTAGAACCTGTTGGCTGCCTTTAAGCTCGGTGGGGAGAGCTGTTGGAGCTCGGAGTTAGGGTGGAGATCACGAGGGAGGTTATTTAAGGCTGTAGACAACCTCCCTATAAACCTGCAATGCCACCTTTGCTGTCTCCTTGTCTCCTTCTGCGTGGTCTTTGCTCCCTTTAATGCCAAAAAACCTGAAATCATCATGTATTAGCCACATAGATATAATGTCTGCCCTTCTTCCTACAAATAACACGAATATACCAAGAAATGAATGCATAAGTGATAAAAGATGAAGGGTTGAGCAAGGTAAGTAGGCCAAATGAGCTCAATTTGTTACTAAAAATTGGGGCTCATCATCACCCCCCCCAGCTAAAATATTTGCTCATCCTTGAGCAACTTAGTCCAAATCTTCATCCTTCATTGCTTTTACTGCTTCCCTTACATCCCAAGCCTCTGTGGTAGTGTCCTCCTTGCTGATATGAAACCCAGCTTTCCTGTTCACCTCTTCCCATTGTTCACTGTCATCCTCCTCTGTGTTGCCTTCAGTCAATCCTAGCAGTAGTGGTGGGCTGAGTTTAAGGCCAATCCAGCTGGCCTGGAGGCTTTGCATGGATTTCTTGTAAAGGTCTACCCTTACCAAAGCTTCCCTCATCCGAGTTGGGGTATGGTACTCTCGGATTTTCAAACTGTGTGCCAAGGTATTCCATCTGCGTGTGCATGCTTGGGCAGCATTTTCTCCTAACAGTCTTTCCATGTCTTCAAAATGAGCTATGGCTTGGGCCTGTTGGTCCATAAATCTCAAGGAAGCTGTGGGATCAGTAGACAACTGTTGGTGTGCTGAGATGAGTGCAACCGGATCCTCTAGTTCTGCTCGAATGAACAATGGCTCGTTCAATTCTCGGTTCATGACCGATTTTGCTTCAGCTGCTCTTTGATCCTCATGGTTCAACCATGAAGCGAATGCCATCAATTTCATATCACCCAAGGCAGTATTGAGATCCCAGGAGACTTCATTAGGCAAAGCCAAATTGTGGAGGTAGAACTCTGCTAATTTGGCTTTGTCTTCTGACGAACTAGTACTGCACAATTCAGAAAATTGATGTGGGTTTTGGATCTGAGAAATACCTCTTTGTGCCAAGGTATTTATTTGGAACTGTAGCCATTGATCTTTCAAGTACAAACCATAGGATTTTGCAGGTTGTCTGCACTGTATTGCCTCCATGGCCCAACTAGCCATGCAGGCCAATTGTGCTTCCTTTTGCTGCAGTTGTTCTTTTAGAGCTTGCACTTCAATTTGTGCTTGTTGTTCTGCTTCCTGTAGAAGTGTCATTGGCTCCTCAAGACCGGTGGTCAGCTCCTTTTTGCCTTGTTGTTCTTCTGTGGTGTCTTTGGAGGATGTACCTGCCCCTACCCTCAGCTCCTGTAGCTGCAATCTTAGCTTTTGGTTTTCTTCCTATAGGTACACTCTTTGGCAATTAGCCACATGTTTAGCCATGGCGAATTCACTCCTGACCTCCTTGAGTTTCTCTTGTAAGGGACCTATGTCCACAACACCCTTTGACTTGGCGATTTGCATCCATGTGTGGGTACGGACTCTTTCTTCCTCTAATGCAAAAAACAGGGGTACAGTAAATTTCTGCGGTATGATTTTGCCCGCCTCTAAAAAGGTGTAGTATGAACTCAGACTAGGCTGAGGGCTAGGCTCTGGTATATGTTCTTTTTCTGTCTCTTTAGGTGGCTCTATCTCACCCTCCCTTGGTGGTGATGAGGGTCCTTCTCCTTCCCTCTTCTCTGTTTCCTGTAGCTGGGCTAGAGTGTCCTGTAGAACATTTTCAGCCTCCTGTAGCCGAGCTTTTTCAGTCAACAGGTCTAACCTTTCTTGCCACGTATTTTTCTTTGGACTCCCCTTCTCATAGGTGACTGTTATCCTTGAGGGGGACTTTTCCTTGGGAGAAGCAGGGGTATCTTCAATGACAATCGGGCTGCTGGACGAAGGCTGTGGCTTGCCCGTCTTTATCCTAACACTTCTTCGAGCTTTAAAGTATAGAGGGGTCTCCCTCTTTCTCTTTTCTTTTGGCTTAGGTGGCGTGCTGAGGCCAGCTAGTACAGCTGCTGCCTCCCTTGCTAGAATGTCCGCCTTCTTCTCCTTGGGTTTCACCTTTTCAGGGCTTCCTATAGAAGACCCTGTTTTAGCCAATATCGGGCTTCCTGTAGAAGCCCCTGTTTTGGTAATTTTCGGGCTTCCTGTAGAAGCCCCTTTTTCAATGATTTTCGGGCTTCCTGTAGAAGACCCTTTTACCGTTTTCGGGCTTCCTGTAGAAGCCTGCTTCTGCTTTCCTGTAGACACAGGTGTCGCCACCTTGGCTTGCTTTGTTGCATGGGTTTTGCTTTTTGGTTTGGTTGCGGGTGCTGATGAGGTACTTGTGCTGATGTGGACCTTCTCAGCTTTGTCCGTTCTGCTCTGCAACCTTTTCTCTCTTGCTGACAAAATGGGTGTGTCACCTTTTTCCTCAGCATCCTTTTTCTCGTGCTTCCTCCTTTGTTCTTTCTTCTGCACTGTGGTCAGGGTCTTCTGGCCTGTTTCTTTCTTTTCCGCGGCCACTGCTTCTTTTTCCTCACTGCTGGAGGAACCCGTTTCTTCAATCAACATCCTTATGTCTCCATCTCTTGTCAAATTTCTGAATGATTCCCATGAGAGGGGAACCTTATATGAATGAAGCGCATCCTCCACAAGAAGTTTGATTAACCCATGGTGGGCTACCTGATCTGGTATGCCTTCTTTTAACTTTGTGGCACACTCAATTAGAGACTGTAGCAGGAAATAAGGAATGCTCAGTTTATTTTCTACAGGAAGATCAATCTGGTGTCTCAATTCAGTGAGCAACCTGAAGTGATACGCGTACACGATGCTAAAACGGCCTTCACAGGTTATATACTTCATGATTTGCAGGCTAACTTCATTCCATGGTGGCATCAAGTTGGTTCTTCGCACCCCATTTTTGTCCTCCGTGAATTCCTCCTCAGGTGGAAAGAATTCTTTCTTTGCCTGCTGGCTCAACTTCCTTTCTTCCTTATCCCATGGCAAACCCATTGGAAGTTCAGTAATTCGACTGATATACTGTGGGGTGAGCTTGAGGCTTAGGCCCCTGAAGTTCACGGTGGCCAGTGTTTTGGATTTCGGCCTCAAGGCTTGTAAAAATTCTTCTGCCACTTCGTCGTCATGACCCTGCAACTTGTCACAAAAGGATATCCATTGTGCCCGTGTGAAGAGCTCTACCACCTCCAGGTTTTCTCTTAATTTTGATGAATCAGTGGGTTCCCGTCTAATAAACCCACCCGGCATGATAAAAACTGTTGCTAGAGGTGGCGAATGCGGAAGAAGTTTAGCTTACGGAGACAGAGCGTGGAATTACGCTTCTGTTGTGCAAATAATTCACAACTTATCCCTGAGGACCTTAACACAGTTTAATTCACTGACATCCTGTAGAACGACAGTCTATGCACAGTAGACAACAATTTCGACCATTTCCTACAACCAGACTGTAGACGACGATCCTGCCACCTTTAAAAACCAATTGCATGGAGAGTTCAGGGTTACCTTTTTATCTGCCACCTTTTTACGTGAGGAACCCGCCTTCCTGTAGAAACAGCTTTCCTGTAGGAGCAGCTTTCCTGTAGGAGCAGCGCGTGATTCCTGGGGAAGACTGCAGTTGGTCTGCGCTCTCGGTGGTGCTTCACAGCCGTTTTGATAGCCAAAGGCTTGGAGTTTCGGACTGCAGAGAGATCTGAATGTGCACTCGAGGTTTGAACGGCGAATGATAAATGCATGCGGCCAATCTAACCGATTAGATTTGAATCGGCGGAATCCATGGCGCGGGGGTGAGCTGTCCCCGCCGGACCGTTGGATGACGTCGTTCCATCATTCGACTGCGCGTTCACTTACTACCGCATCATCCCTCCAGCAGATCTGCCGCTGTTTCTTCTGCTAAATCCGTTTTTTCCGACGGGGATTGTTCTCACGTGTGTGTTGATCATTCCTTTTGTCACGGCCGCCACCCAAACATCTGACTGGACCATTAACCGGTCGACGTGGCCAGTCAACTGGCCATATAGCCGCTCAACCCATTCACTTTACACTTTGCAAAAAATTCAAAGTAAAATTCATGCGATCTGACGGAAGAAAGGGTCGAGACACTTACCTGCGCGGCTGCAACACGATTTCTCGGGTTTTGGACGATGATGAATGGATCTACCCGCTGCTGGTGAATTTGCACAGGCCCGAAGGTTCACGTTTACAGGCTGCCGGCGATGGAGTTGATGCTTGGCTGCATGCGTCTGCGTTCATTGCATATGGCCAACGTTGTGAATAGTATACACTCTAGCGGGCTTAACTGTTACAGGACTCTCGCGGGATGTCTTGTAACAGTTCTTCCTCCTTGGGTGCATGTTGCACGACGAAGGATCTGGCCTCCCGATCACGCTCCCAGGGCTTCTGGATGACTAGGACGGATATGGTATGAGATCTCAGAGTTTTTTTCATTTAAAACTTGCTTTTTCTGAGAACTTATCGATCTGCTTTGCTGGTGCAGGTAACTTCGTTGCATGTCGACAAGGATGGCAGGACGAGGTGACAACAATGTGCAAGGGAGATAACGATAGCTTGCATGCGTCCAAACCGATCCTTAGTCGTTAGATCTTCTCATAACATGGATTCTGGACCGTCCTGGGCTTCTACAAGAAGTTTCCTGTAGAAATACAGAGCTTCCTGTAGAAAGGTTGCGTTTCCTGTAGAGAGTCTGCACCTTCCTGTAGAAAATCTGCATCTTCCTGCAGAAAATCTGTGTCTTCCTGTAGAAAATCTGCGTCTTCCTGTAGAAGACTCAAGCTGTAATAAAATTGCACATACGTTGGAGAAAATGAGTATTCTTGGAGGAGGTGCTGGTGAGGTCTCCTGACAGCATGATAAGGATCCTGAGCTTTGAGTTGAGAGGCTTCCTCTCCTCCATAAAACACCTGCAACCTGCATGCAATTTTACATTATGAATCTGCTGACCTTGTTTTTTTCTTTTGTTTTTTTCTTTCTTTTTTTTTCTTCTCTCTTTTTTTTTTTTTTTTTGAAAGATAACAGGGGCGCCTCATTGAGGTTTTCACCCTTGCCATCTGCCTTAAGCGCCTCAAAGAGGTTTTCACTCAAGGATCTTTTTCCAATCTCTTTTTTTTTTTTTTTGAAAGACAATAGGGGCGCCTCAATGAGGTTTTCACCCCTACCACCTACCTTGGGCGCCTCAGAGAGGTTTTCACCCAAGGATCTTTATTATTATTATTATTATTATTTTTTTTTTTTTATTATTATTTTTATTTTTTATTTTTTTCAGATCTTTCAGGGTATGCCCAAAGGAGAGGCAGAACCCTTCTCTATGACTAATACTGATTTCTCCATAGTTTTGATGAACTCTTGTCTTGAGAGAGGCTTCCTGTAGATCTTCAATCTATGCCCATTGACAAGCATGGGGATGGCTTCCTCATCAATGGTCCGAATAAGCACAGATCCATTGTCATGACATTTTTCCACTGTATATGGTCCTAGCCATCTGGTTCTCAGTTTTCCCTTGAAATCTTTGTATCTTGAGTCATACAACAAAGCCCAATCTCCAGGCTGGAATTGCTTGTCATGGAGATGTTGGTCATGCCACACCTTTCTCTGAAGTTGAACCACTTCTGAGTGAAGGAGGGCCTGCATTCGGTGCTCATCCAGTCCATTCAACTGCAATAACCTTTCTTGTTGTGCATGGCTGAGATCTAGATCTAGCTGAGCTGCCATCCTCAAAGTGTTGTATTCAAACTCAATGGACAGCAAAGCTTTCTTCCCATAGACCATCTCATAAGGTGTGAAGCTGGTGGTGGTCTTCCAGGTTGTGTTGTAAGCCCATGTGGCCTCAACCAGGCGATCTGCCCAGTCCTTTCTGCTGCTGCTCACCACCTTAGTCAAGATCCCTTCTAATGCTCTATTGGTGACTTCCACCTGCCCATTTGCTTGAGGGTGATAGGAGGTGGAAGTCCTATGCTTGATCTTGTGATGAGCTAGTAGATCTTCAACTAAGTTGGATGTGAACTGGCTCCCTTGATCGGTGACCAGCTCTCTTGGGTAGCCAAACTTGTAGAAGATGTTTTCTCTTAAGAACTCGGCCACCTTTTCTTCTGTTGCTGCTTTTATTGCTTTAGTCTCTGCCCACTTTGTCAGGTAGTCAGTACACACAATGATGTAAGACCTTTGCCTCGAAGGAGGGTTGATTGGACCCACAAAGTCCATGCCCCACTTCTCAAATGGCTCAAGAGTCACTTGAGGTTGGAGAGGCATCTCATCCCTTTGAGTCGGTTTCCCCATTCTTTGGCATTGGTCACATTGGCTGATATATCTTCTGACATCTTGATGAAGTGTGGGCCAATAGTAGCCTGCCTGCAGGATCTTGAAGGCAGTCCTATTTGCTGCAAAATGTCCTCCACAAGGCCCATCATGACAGGTGAGGAGGATATCAAAGATTTCCTACTCCCTTACACAACGCCTTAAGATCTGATCGGGGCCAAGCTTGAACAGATTTCCCCCGATCCAAGTAAATGAGGCACTTTTTCTGATGATTCTGCTCTTCTCTCTTGAAGATAGGTGCGGAGGGAACTGGGCTGAAACAAGGTAGTTTGCTATATCAGCAAACCATGGAGAGAGTGCTGAGATAGCAAACAGATGTTCATCAGGCATCTGGTCATCCACCGTTCCATCCTCATCTGCAGACAAATCCAATCTAGATAAAAAGTCAGCAACAACATTTTCTTTACCTGGTTTGTCAACAATGGTCAAATCAAACTGCTGCAACAAAAGTAACCATCTAATAATACGAGCATTCACATCTGGTTTATTCATTAAATATCTAATGGCAGCATGGTCTGTATGTACAAATGTTTGATAGCCAGTGATATAGTGTCGGAACTTGTTCAGTGCATGGACCACAGCCAGAAACTCTTTCTCAGTTACAGTGTAATTCAGCTCAGCTTTGGACAAGTTTTTACTAACAAAGTAAATGGCATATGGAAGTTTTTGTTCGATTTGTCCTAAACTTGCACCTATGGCTTTGTTCGAGGCATCAGTGTGGATGTGGAAAGGTAGGGCCCAGTTTGGACCTCTCAGGATTGGAGCTGACACCAACTTGTCCTTTAATTCATTCAAAGCCCTCTGACAATCATCAGTCCACTTAAATTCCACATCTTTTGCCAACAGGCCAAACAATGGCGAGGCTAGCTTGCTGAAGTCCTTAATGAATCTCCTGTAATACCCTGCTAATCCTAAGAAACTCCGAACATCCCTTACCTTTTGAGGAGGTGGAACCTTCTTGATGAGAGCAATTTTGTTAGGATCCACCTGTAACCCTTGGCAAGAAATGGTATGGCCTAACACGGTCCCTTCAGTCATCAGGAATTCACATTTTTCAGGACTAAGGGACAGGTTCATCTCAATGCATTTGGTTAGGACTTTTCCCAGATTGGACAATGCTTCTTGGAAATTGGCCCCATAAGGAGTGAAGTCATCCATATAGATTTCCACTGCATCATGGACCAGCTCCGAGAAGATGCTCAAGACAGCTCACTGGAAGGTAGCAGGAGCATTGCATAGCCCAAAGGGAAGAACTCAGTAGGCAAAGGTACCCCAAGGGCAAGTGAAGGTGGTCTTATCTTGGTCTTCCGGGCTGATTTGAATCTGGTTGTACCCGCTAAACCCATCCAGGAAAGAGAAGAACTTCTTTCTTGCCAGTCCATCCAACACTTGATCTATGAAAGGTAGAGGGAAATGGTCTTTCTTGGTAGCTTTGTTCAGTTCTCGGTAGTCCACACAGCTTCTCCACTTCCCATTCTTCTTGGGAACCAACACCAGAGGGGACACCCAATCACCATCTGAGATGGGGTAAATGAATCCGGCATCCAACAGTTTTTGCAGTTCTTCCTTGACAATGTCCTTAAGGGCTGGATTCATTCTCCTCTGAGGTTGCCTAACCGGTTTACAACCCTCTTTGATGTATATGTGATGGGTACAGACCAAGGGATGGACTCCTTTCATCTCCTTATAGCTCCAAGCAAAAGCATCTAGGTGACTAGCCAACAGGTTACACAGCTCCTTTTCCTGGGAAGGAGATAGGGAGGAGCTGATCTTTAACGTTCTCTCAGGGCCGAACTCCACATTCTTGACTCTGGGAGTGACAGGGTTGGTCGTACAAAGATCCACTAGAGTGCTGGCTTGGGCATCCTCCACCAATTTCTCTAAGGATAGTGCACTGGAAGGTGGATTCTGGATCAAGGTCTCAATCAAGTCATCCTCGGTTGGGGGGTCTCTTCTGGTGGTATCTAGGGTGCACAAAGGTGCTAAGTACACTTCATCCTCATCTCCTTCCTCCAACCAAAGTGGTAAGTCATGCTCTAAGGAAGGTTGGGCAGGAGGATATAGGACTAGCTGCTTGGACATAGGACCATTTTTGATGGTCATATTTCCTGCACGACAACTTATGTAAGCATCTGCAGTGGCTAACCAAGGCCTTCCCAAAATAAGAGGATATCCAGTAAGCTTTGCCTTGGGTTGCAGAACCAAGAAATCTGCAGGGTATTCCCAAGAGTCGACAGAGACCAAGACATCCTCCACAATCCCTTCGGGAGTCACAGTGGAGCGATCTGCAAGTTGCAGAACTGTCGAGGTCTTCCTCAAGGAACCCTAAAGATTGAGCTTGAGCATGGTGTCCCTGGTCATCACATTAATGGCAGCCCCCAAATCAATCTAAGTGTGAGGTATGATGATGCCATTGATGTGGACATCTACTACAAGACTCCCAGGATCTAGATACTTTGGGCAGATGACTTGTCCTAACATAAGGTCAGACAGTTGTCCTAAGACATTGATGGTTGAAGCATCTCTCTTTCGCCTGCCTGGGTGTTTGAAACACTTTTCCTTAACCAGTTTGTTGTATATTGGCACATCCTTGATGGCTTGGAGAAGTGGTATTTTTACACACAACTGCTTGAGCTCACCCAGAAGCTCATCCTCCTCTGGGTTGGGTTGTGTGGTGGCTGTTAGTCTCTTAGGAAAGGGTGGAATAGCCTTTGGTTCACTTTCCTGTTTATCTTCCTCATCCTCTGGGGGAGGAGGTTGGCGATCTGGAAGAGTCTTGCCAGATCGAAGATTGATCTCCTAGATCTCCACAGCATAAGTAGGGCATGATGTTTCCCCAGTGTATACCTGCTGGGCCTGTCTATTTTTGGGGTTCGGGTTCGGTTGAGCAGGTATTTGAGGTTGCCTTAGAGGAGCAGGAGGTAATGGTTGAGGTTGAACTGGTGGTGGAGGCAAAATGGCAGGAGGAGTGTTGTATTGGGGCCTCCACCCCGACTGAGGTGCATTCCACTGAGGCTGTGGCTGGGCCTGTGAGTGATAAGAATGAGTAGTGGGTTGAGTAGGGTACTGAGGTGGATAAGACCATGGAGGAGGCATAGACCAGGAAGGATGAGCAGGGGGACCCCAGGAAGGCATAGGAGTCGATTGGTTGGGGCTATAATAAGCTTGAGGTGCCCCTTGCATCCCCTGCTAGTAAGTTCTAGGTCCTTGTGGCCTCCTTTGGTTGAGGTAATAGAGAGGTTCAGTGGGAGCTTCTATCCCTTGGTACATGGCTTTAAATCCAGGTAAGGTTGGACATTGGTTTGTGGGATGGTCCTCCTCACAAACGAAACACACTTCAACCGAATGCAATGGACATTCGTTCTTAGGGTGTCTCCTGGTACATCTAGGGCAGAAGATAGCCAAGGCTCTCTCAGCTTCTTCCTTCTTTTGCTGGATCCTGAATGTGTCCAGCTGCATGGAAATGGTCTGTCTCACCTCACTCTTAAGATCTTCCAATTGATTTGCAAACTCATGTTTGGAGAAAGGGACACCAGTTGAGAGGAGGTTTCCTCTACCTCGTTTCCGAGCTGCCCTGGAGTGGTTTCTAAACACAGTCTTGATGTCCTCATAAGGCAGTTGGTAAATGTCCCCCCCAGCTAACATGTGAAGGGTATCTAAGAGGTCTTCAGGGACTCCTCGGAGCAGGACCAACTTGAGGGATTCAGGGTCAAGTGTGCACCTGGCACGCTTATAGCTAAGTTGGAACCTCTCCTCATAATCCTCTAAGGACTCATCATTTCCCATGGTCATCCGAAAGATTTCTCCCTTGGTTTC
This sequence comes from Pinus tabuliformis, assembly GCA_031772625.1. Lineage (NCBI taxonomy): Eukaryota > Viridiplantae > Streptophyta > Pinopsida > Pinales > Pinaceae > Pinus > Pinus tabuliformis. The sequence goes on from CM062817.1 coordinate 1,117,933,240, forward strand.
CTTGGACCTACAGTAATCCCTGTACTTGGTATTGAAAGCTTGCTGCATCTGAGCCCAAGTGGTGATACTATTCCCAGGTAAGCCCATGAACCAGCGTAATGCTGCATCCTTAAGAGTGGAAGGGAAGAGTTTCAGCTTCTGCTCATCTTCAGTATAGTCATAGGTTCTACAAAGGACAGCAAACTCAAACAAGAAGGTATCAGGATCTTCAGTAGTCAGTCCATGGAAGTGAGGTAAGGCGGAGGGGCTAATGTTCTTCATTTTCATCTCTCCATTGGTCTCTCGGATGGGGAAGGCACCTTCTATTCTCTCATCTTCTCTTCTATTGTCAGCCATAGCTTCAGATGGGATGGTCTCTAATTCTTCTTCTGCTATAGGATCTTCGTATATCTCAGGAGGTTCACCTATAGGTTCTTCTGGATCACAGTCACCGAAGAAGAGAGAAGGGTGACTCAGTGATGTGGTGGGGGTGTTGGGTAAAAATTTGCTTGTTTTATCTCGATTCCTACGAGGCATGAAATGGAAGGACTTTTTTGATTGCTTTTGTTTTTCTATGGTACCTGAAAAACTGAAATAGATTGATCTACAACTAACTATAAAGATGCAGAATTAAACTGAAGGCAGGAAAGAACTAATCTACTTTGCTCAAATGAAATTGCAGGAATGGAAATGCTAGTCTATGCTTGCAGAATTGAAACACTAATCTACGCTTGCAGAAATGAAACACTAATCTATGCTTGCAGAAATGAAATGCTAATCTATGAAAGCAGGAAATGCTAATCTATGAAAGCACGAAATGCTAATCTATGAAAGCAGGAAATGTCTATGCTACTTTTGCAGAATGGAAATGAAATAAACTACTTAGCAGAAGGCAAGAGTAAGAAAATAGAAGAAAAGCAACAATTACTAATACTCTGACACTTCCCCGGCAACGGCGCCAAAAAGATGGTGGGCTCCAGTATTGTAGCAATAATGCTACAACTCCTGGAGCTTCCTATCTCTAATTTTATCAACCCGGTAGTTCGTAACAAACTTGGAAGCGACGGTGTTGTATGCACAAGTACTAGCTCTTGTCGCAGCTGTCACTTGGTCAGCTGGCACAAGTCCGCTAGGGCTCAAGCCAACTTCTATATGCTCTCAGAAGAAGCTTTCTAAATGATGGACGAAGACTACCTCAAAGGAGATTAACCTACTTTGCAAAATGAACTGAAAGCCAACAAAATAGGGAAACCCTAGTAAACCCTAATCTGACTAGTCTAATCTCTATGATGCAATGGTGGGTGTGCAAACTTCTAGAAATGGTGCCATTACTTCTAGTGACATGAGACGCATGAAACTAAGCTACTTCTACTGAAAAGAACATTGTTTTTGTATTTTTGCTTAAGTGGTTTGGAGTTATTATGATTTTGTTTCTTATTAGGGTTTGACTGTGCAGGGGTAGTTCGAAGGAAAGAAAGCTTGGGAAAGGTCAGGAGGGCTAGGAGAGGTTCTAGAGGATCCAAAACATCATTCCCTATAAGTCCACAACGTTCAGGTGCTCGGCAACCGAGGTTACAGGTTTCTACAGGATGTCTGCGGGGGATCCTACAGGAAGCTTGGGATTTCTACAGGAAGGTTGCTAACTTCTACAGGATGTTCTGTGGTTGGAGTGTTGGGTGATGGAAGAGTGGAGGAGTTGTATGGGTGGATAGGCAGGATGGAGAGGGAGCCTATGATGGTTCAGGGATAGAGATATGAGATGAGGAAAGAGTGGGTGCAGCTGGTTGGAGAATGGAAGGGTGGAGGCAATGAAAAGTCCAAAAAGATGGAGCTACGTGAATAGTGGAAGTGTTGGAAGGCAAACGATCTGAACAGAGGTTGGGTAGGTGGCTTTAGACACGGTTGAGAAGAAGAGGAAGATAACAGAGTGATGCACGCAGTGTAAAGGAAGCAAATCTGCACAAAACCAAGAATTCATCAACTTATCCTAACTGTGTGATTAAATTAACGAACAGCAATGTAAACTTCAGAGAAAAATTGTGCATGGAGTTGGAATGATGAAGTACTGCTCAAGATCAGAATGCATGGATGGACCTATAATTGAAATGACTGTGTTGCAGCTTGAATGAAAGTGTATGACTGCGTTTTTGGTGGCTAGTACGGTCTACACCCCCAATCTCTAAACAGAGATGGCAGTGAGTGCACTATTAGCCTTTTCTTGAAGCTCGAATGAATGATGATCCTCTTACTCTAATCTAAGCAACTAAAAGCACTTGAACCATAAACTAATCCTACTCAATCACATAAAAGAAATCAAATCAGCAGACTGTAAATTCTAAATGCATGTCAAAACAGAGGAATAAAGTGCTGAAAAGAAAGACAAGTAACAATACAAAGAAGAGGAGGTCTATTGCTCTCAGGTTGGGCCCTAACCTGAGAGCTATAGCTCCCTTAAAAACTCAGAATTGAATCAAAAGCTGCCTGTCTTTATTGAATAATCATGAGTCTAATGACATGCCAAAACTGGTTTACAAAGAGAAAAAACCGAGCTGTAGCTCGTGCTTAGAAATTGCAACAATAGTTCAAAAGTTCAAAAAGCTCCTATCAAAGGCTACGGCCTTAATATTTATACAAGATGAGGATCAAGCTGGCTTCCTCAATTAATGGAGCTCGGCTGTCCAACTAAAAGTTAAACTGCTGTAAACTTCTGTTCCTGTAGAACCTGTTGGCTGCCTTTAAGCTCGGTGGGGAGAGCTGTTGGAGCTCGGAGTTAGGGTGGAGATCACGAGGGAGGTTATTTAAGGCTGTAGACCACCTCCCTATAAACCTGCAATGCCACCTTTGCTGTCTCCTTGTCTCCTTCTGCATGGTCTTTGCTCCCTTTAATGCCAAAAAACCTGAAATCATCATGTATTAGCCACATAGATATAATGTCTGCCCTTCTTCCTACAAATAACACGAATATACCAAGAAATGAATGCATAAGTGATAAAAGATGAAGGGTTGAGCAAGGTAAGTAGGCCAAATGAGCCCAATTTGTTACCAAAAATTGGGGCTCATCACCTTGTAAAATATCAAATGGTCTACAATGTGATTTGATGTGTTAATGCCAAGAAGCAAAAGAGATGGTGAATGCATTCTTCCATATGTGGAATTTGGAATCGTGGAGGTAAAAGAATGGTCATTTATTTTCTTGTTATTACTGATATTGGAACTCATTGATGTAGTTCACTCAAATGGGCTTAACTTGGAAAAGTGGTTTCCAAGGAGAAGCTTTCATCGAATGCATGTGTTGCAAAGGAGGAACATGATTATCAGTGGGAAGGCCATTAGTCAGCTTTCCAAGCATCGAGGGCTCGCTTTGGTATAGCAGGGTGTTTAATCAACAAAAAGCCAACAAGTGTTGGATTGGGTCAGCAGCAAAAGGAGAACATTGGTTGAAGTGCCAAGCCATTTGCAAGGCAAGCCAAGTTAGTGAACCCAAGTCGTTGTCATGGAGATTTTTCCAAGTAGAATCAGTTGATAGAACTTGGGAAGGATAAGAGTATCCAACTCTCATTAGATAATCAGCTTTTGTGGGTCCAAAATCTTTCCAGGGGGAAGCAGTGATCGGAATCTGGATTAGGGGCAAAAATTTTCTCAAAAATCAAAGTGCTCGGAGTCACTCAAAACATGAACAACAGCGTCCGTATCGGTGATATGATCCCAACGCAACTCATTTCACTCAAAACAGAGTTCATATGAGAAATATAGAGCCTACTGTCCATTTTGTTAAACAGGTAAAATTTTGTGACTGGGATGCTCACTAGGCACCTGTATAGCCCAGTCAACAAAAAGAATATTCCAGGGAATATTTCTTAGAATATTCCTTGGAATATTCCCACAAGTGGCTCAATTGCATCTTGACACTTCGAAGCACGTTATTGGTCAAAGCGCATTTGGGAGGACGAATGAGAGGCTGACACATGGCAAGCCCAGAGGTCACCATGTGCCCTCTCAAAGGTTAATCAAAAGTTTAGAAGGCAGGATGGGGAGTCAAACTTGTGACCTTGCCTACACAAACATCGAGCCTTACCGTTTTACCACCACATTATCACTTAATAAGTTATGGGCACATGTTATATTTGAATGTTATAGCACAGGTGGTTAGGGGAGGTGAGGGTCAGCCCCCTCTCCCATATGATCTTACATCAAAAACCAGAGGCCAACATTTGCTAACCACGCGGATTAAGTGCTAAGTGGAGTTAACATTAATTATTCCAAAAATTAACCATTAATTAATTTTAGTTTAGGTTGGCGGTAATTTTGGCGGATCCGAAAAATCTGGCCTATCTCCAAATTTGGCAGAGTTAACTAGAGTTTCTCTAGTTTTGGTGGAGTTTTCCTAGGGAAAACTAAAGAGGCAATAACTTTGGCAGTTTTCGACCAATTTTGGCTTAAAAAGAGTCATTCCTAGATGATTTGAGTGCTCTAAACACAATGGAATAGGTTGTAGAGGAAAAAGACACTTCTATATGTGAGTTTGCTACGTTGAATTTTAAGGAAGCCTAGGGCCACGAGGAGAGGAGCTCATGCCTAGATCAGTTGAAGTCCAATTGCGGAGCTTGGAAAGTCATTTTTAGGGTTTTCAGGTCTTTTGAATCCAATGGAGTAGGTTGCAAAGCCATTGGAGCACTACAAAGAGCATTTAATCAGAGAATTGGCCATTAATCCAAAGAGGGCGTAGCCATTAAAGTGGATCCAAGGAGATGTAGCCCAGGAGGGGTGAAATCCTTTATCATCTTTGTGTTTATGAATTTGTTGTGTTTTATTTCTCTACAATTTTACTTGTTGTATATGTGTTTTAAAACAGCTAATTAACCTCATGAATTTCTCATAAAATACACTCAATACTTGACACATAATTCCTCAAATATTGGTTAATTTGAGACGATCCTAAACACATTTTAATATTGATGAGGGAGCTTTCATAGCATTAACAGATTTTCCCAACATTTCATATCAAGATCCCTTATGTATTATTATATTTTATGTACTTCTTCATTTCCACAAGTTTTATTCCTTAATATTGTTTTTACGTAGTGTTAACTAGTTTGTTTTTGAACATTTTTTCCTTGCACAGTAGTTGAGCACTATATGGTAGTTTTAGTAGTGGTTATATTTCTTATTAAGAATCTCTTTTCATGCATTTATTTCAATTTGGTTATTGATTTTTAATGGTTTTTATTATTTATGTGTTTTGTAATTGTACAATCCATGTTTTGCAGAGCTAACTAAGACTAGATTGTCACTCATTTGTTGAATAAATCCTTCTATTATTGACATGACTACATGGAAATACATTTCTTTTAATTTCTTGGCCTCCCCTTAGCTCGTTTTTCCTTCAAACCACACCCTTATCGCATTTTCTGGCTCATTGGATTGTCTCTTGTAGTAAAACAAGGACTCCTGTAGCAATTTTCATTTTGCTTCCAAAAGTCATCTAAACTTGCATCAAACTCATGGTTAATATTATTTGATGTGTTACAACATCCCTAAAATCTTGAAGATGAAATTTATAATCCAAGAGACCATGTAGATCCTTTAACCTAGTTTGTCATAGAAATTGTCTTCTTCCTACAAAATTAGGGTTTTATGTTTAAATGCTTTATTTCAGATGTGAGTTTTATTTCTCCATAGAGTATAATATATATGCTTTTATTTCCTCATATTTAAGATGGTTTTCTTACTTTTCATTTTGATAGCGTATATTTTCTTATTGCCTTTCATTTCCTGCAATTCTAAATTTTTCCTGTAGCATAGGACAATTATTGTGGTCTTTTAATAACTAGATTTCATCTCAGTGTTTTCATAGAAATAAGCAAAGGAAACAAGATGAGGACATGCTATGCACACAATGCCAACCCCTCTTAAGTTTGTACGAACCTCAGCTTGACAATTAAAGTTGAGACCCTTGGAAGCTACAATATTCTTATTGCAATACTCAGGCCAACATATCTATTTGATCAAATTCCTCAAATCTTTTATGTTAAAACATTCTTAATAATTTAGAAAAAAGTTATTGAGAAAATCCTTTAATTATTTTCTCGATTAACAATAATGCTATAAGTCTTCTCCATTTTTATTAAAAGTTTTTTTGTTATGTTAGATTCATAATGTTGAATGTATCTTGTCTTTTAGTGATCCACAAACATGAGTTGTCTCCTTTTATTCTCTACCTTTGGTCATTCTCTTGGCCTTTAGGATAATTGTCTTCAGCCTAAAAATTTGCAAAAATAAAAGAAAAAACATTAGTGTTTACTATAGGTTCACTCAAACAATAAACTATTTAACAAAAATATACAATGATCTATTTGTTTCTATGATTTGTCCTTTTATAATTTAAAATTGAGCTTGATTCAATATCATTGAGGTCAATTTGATTTAGATAGGTCACAAAAGAAAATAATGGCCATGTGAGCAAGTTGTTAACCACCTTAGTCTTTTACCATCAGAGCAATTTATACCATATTGGTTAGGTAAAATAGGATATTCAATTTATAATATTTTATTGACCCACTATATGTTGTGCCTTATGGTGCACAATGTGGCTCATAAGACACTTAGTTAAATTTTAGTTCTGACTCCTATTAACAATTTTTCCTTAGTATATGTGATAAGCCTAGACATATAGGATGACATGTCAATTTTAATGGATGACTTAGAAAATAGTTTGAATGTTGTTTTAGAAATCTAAAATAGATCTAGATATATTATATATATTTAGATATATGAGCAATAGAATGTTCTTGAGCGTTACTCCTACCTAGATCCTAGATTTGAATGCAAATACAAGTGAAAACTCATCTAGTATCCAGACAATTGGGACATCAAAAAGTTGAGCTCTAATGATTCCTCCTAGATATAGACACATTTGAAACTTGAAGTGATCTAGTATTGCATCTAGGATTTCACCATTGCAGTGCCACATACCGAGTCTTGGATCTGGATGTTATTGTCCAAATTTGAGTGAACCCTGCATCCATAATTTAAGAAGTTGTATAAATAAAAAAAATTCTTGGTTCCAAATGTGATATTATCATTACCATGTCAACGATCCATATCAGCTTACATGTTCACATAACTTGATAAAACAAATCCAAGAGAAATGACATGTGATAAGTGCCACATTAGCTGTCAAACTTAGTAACATGTTATGTCACCAATGAATGACATAAATACAATTACCACAAAAATAAATAATTAAAGGAAAACAAATAAAGTCTATATTAAAACATCCAAGAAAAAAATGCAAAACTTGGGGATTACATCTAGGTCCAGATATATTATGTCCAACTTTTATTGTAAAAGAATTGACATCAGTGCATCTAGATTCAAATGCTAAGGCTACATTTGGCATCTGGAAGAACTTTAAAGCAATACACTCCTTTCAAATCTGGATCTGGATTACCCTTATCTGGTTATCCGAGATCTCGCTTCATTAACTCGGAAGCCAAAAGTTAAGTCTATATTTCTCTTTGGGTACAATTTTTCCTTTTAGAGTTTTGCATTATGCAAGAATAAAAATAAAATAAAATTGAACCCAAATAGGTAAATGTGAAAGGAAAATTAAAATAAATAAAAAAACTTTGTGAAAATTATAAAGCAACTTAAGTCCAAATATGTATAATTGAGACAGAATAAAATTTAAATAATTACAAGTCATTATAAATCATAATATAAGTAAAAATTAAATGGGGTCTCCATTTTGTGAAGAATTAATATTATAGTGGGGGTTGTTATGCAGGCCACAATGGATTCCAATTATGAAATTCCACACCTTCTATGGGTTTACTAGCATTGGTTTGACTAAAATTTATGTTGTCTATTAAAGATATTCAATCTACAAAATTTACAACTTTCTTGGAAAAATCTCTAGAAAAATGTCAGTAACTTCACTTCCTAACCTGTCGGTTTTTATTTATTTATTTATTTTTTATTAATTTGAGATGTTTTCGAGAGGGATTAAATTATTAGAATGAATTCTTCAAATTCAACACAAAGTTTCAAAATTTGACTTAAATTTCACTATCCTTTTTTTCATCAAATCGCAAGGTTAAAAAAAAATCTCCAAGTTTGTGACCAAAATTTATCCCATTTCGTACCCAAGAAAGAGAGCTAATACCACTTGTAGTGTTATTCTCATAAAATATAGTGTAAAACACAAGACTACAAGAGAAAAGAGAGATAAGCACTAAGAAAAATATTTTTGATAAAAAATAGAGAGTTATTGTCACTTGCCTCTTTATGGGGACATCCTCCAAGAGCAATGTCCCAACACAATAATTCTTGACAGAGCATTACATAGCCCTCTAACTTTATATATAATTATCCATAAAGAATCTTATCTACACATGGGGACCTTATAATCAGGGTTGACCAACTAATTTGTGCCTTATTAATAAAAATGGCACTTTTTACGATGAGTAATTATCATCAAACTATATAATAGGCCTTATTCAATGAAGTTGGTCTCATACATTAGTAAAGTATCTAAGAGGGTTAGGGTGTTGACAATAGCAACAAGAAATGTTAAAAATATCATCAAGACAATTCTAAATTAATTTTGTCCTTGAATTAAATTGGGAATAAAATTGTAATTCCACATCTCATGAAGTTGGTCTCATACATTAGTAAAGTATCTAAGAGGGATCGGGTGTTGAAAATAGCAACAAGAAATGTTAAAAATAGCATCAAGAAATCCTAAATTAATTTTGTCCTTGAATTAAATTGGGAATAAAATTGTAATTCGATATCTCGTGACAACTTGTATTAGTTAACTAAGTTAATTTGACTTAGTTGGCCCAATTAATTCGAGTTGAGGGTCTAACTTGAGTCGTGTAGAGTATCTCCTACTTTATAGGAGCCTTGGTTACGTTTATTTTGAGTTGTCATTAATTAATTCAGTCTAATTGAGTTAAAGTCAATTAAACTAGTTCCAATTGATGGAGGAACAAGTGGGAGGTCTAGTAGTGTGGTGTTGTCTTAAGTGCAGTGTGGTGCTATCTACAGTGATCAACCAGTAAACTGAAGATTCACTCATAAATAACTCATGCATGTCAGATATGAGGAAGACCCAGTTGAGATTGGAGTTGAAGGGTAGTGTACTACCAGTTGTATAATTATCTGAATTGTACAGGTGGTGCATGTAGTCAAAGGAAGAACCTAAAGGAACTGCACAATCCAATGGAGGAAAATTTCTATTAAATAGAGGCCTAATTCCTCATTGAATAGTGCAAGGAAGTAGGAGCTTGGAAGGCTAGGAAATTAGCTAAGTTTTGGCCAGAGTCAGCCTAGGAAGTAGTGAGAGAGATAGAGATAGTGCATAGGTTGCTCAGGCTTGAGGAAAGCTTTGTAATCTTCTCATATTTTTTGACTAATGCAATATACAGATAGCAGGGGTTTTTAGTTGTGGCTTTCCCCAATAAATCATTGTGTTATGTGTTGATTGAATTATTTCTCTTCTATGCTTCATGATTTCGCGATCGTTTAATTCTTTCCGCTAATTAGTAGAGTAGATTCAAGTCTATTGTTCTAGCATATTATAATTAGCGGTTCGAATCTACAAGGAATTTCTACATAGGGCGTGACCTTAACAATAGCTTCTAAAATGTTTCTCACCATGAAAATCTTAATATAAAATAGTGGATATGATCTAAAAAATAAAAGGATATTATTTTTTTAATTTGTTACAAAATAAATTAACAAGAAAGGAAAGAATAATAAATAATCTAACGCCCACATGATTATCTCCATACTTCGCTACTAGTGCCACTAAGCATTTTGCTAGTTTTATATTGGTATTTATTTGGTTCAAAACCTCCTTCGTGAAGCACACTAGTATACGTTGATGGGTTAACCAAATACGCCATCCACAAATATGGAGAAGCATCCTTTGAGTTTCCCCATAACATGTTTTTTAGAAAGAAGTCTCCTCGTGGGATGACTGGTTGGTTGGCGCAATGGGATATTTATCCCATCCACCCGGTTTCAAATCCACGAGGGACACCATTGCCCAGTTGTGATAAGACTCAAGGAGTAGGGTCCCCCACCTTAATGGACTCTTAGCTCTTGCCAAGTCATAAATTCTTGGTATGTTTGGCTTACAAGAAGTTTGGTATTATAGTACAACCACTAGATTTGATCTTGGGCCTTGCCTAAATTACTTAATGACCTATCAATTTGACATAATTTTAAAAAATATAAATAAAGAAAAAATTCACTTTATAGATTCAACATGATTTTTAAAAAAAATATAAACTAAAAAAACTACTCTAATAACCTGTCAATTCACCATAATTTATATATATAATATTTTGAATCACTAAAATCTAATCAATTCCTCTCACATTTATAATAACATTATCTTCTAAACACCATAATACTTATTATGGAATGACTAATTTACCACACAAGAAAACTAAATAAAATTCCCTCTTCCCAAACTTAACACTACAACATAATTAATAATTTATCACTAAAGTGACGAATCATTTCTCACTATTAATTTTTAAACACATGCGAACTAATGATTTCAAGGAAAAATTGCTTAGTTCGAGTTTTGACCGATATTCCATGCTTTATGTAGACTATTGATTAAGCGAGCGACCATGGACACTTGATGCTCTAGCTCCGAGTGATAAGTTATTGGCCAAGCTTATTTTCATTGTAATTGTTATTACTTTTATATGCCGTAATTTTTTATATCGAGCTTCGCATATTTTCATGGTAATTGTTATTACTTTTAAAATGTGTTCTTCGCATTGATGTGCTCTGAGTTTTCACCCCCAAAAAAGAATGGTACTATTGATAAGAAATAACAAGTCAAAAAATTTTGGTCATTCCTACCAAAATTCGCATTGTTGTACTTTTTTTTTTAAGTTTCAACCCGAAAAAAAATGGTACTATTTATAAGAAATAACAAAAAGAATGGATGGTGCTATTTATAATAAAGAACAAAAAGAATGGTACTATTTATAAGAAATAACACGTTGGAAAAATTAGGTAATTCCTAACAATGAGATTTCTTAATCACAATTCCTTTCCATACTCTTCTTCCGTGTGTTTTCCATGTGCTTTTAGGTATTCATTAGAATTATGTTAGGTTTGTCTAACTTTTTCTTTCAATTTTATTTATATGTTTGTTATAAACCACATCTAAAAATAGAATTGTATTGCAATACATTATATTATCATATTTTGGGTTGTTTATAAACCAGCGTAGATCTATCTTAATCTAAATCTATCAAGTGTTGAGAGGGATTCAATCTCTCATATGCAAACCTTTTTTTTAGTGCAAAACTTGAGGAAAGGTTTGCACCTCAAAATATTTGATCCCTCTTGGCCCTTGATAGATTCGGGTTAAGATGGATCTAGCATGTTATTTAATATTATATAATATCTATACTTGTATCTATGTGTCTCTTTCTTTTTCCCTCTCTCTCCCCCTGCAACTCTCTCTCCTTCTCTCTCTTGAGTCTTATCTCTCCCTTTCTCTCCCACCTTCTTTGTCTCTCCCTGCCATCACTCTCTTTCTCTCCCTCTCCAACTTTATCACTATCTCCCTCCCTCTCCCCTTCTCTCTCTCCTCTCTATCTTTGTGCCTCCCTCTCTCTCTCTTACCCTTCTCTCCCTATCTCTCTCCCCTCCTCTTCTCTCTCTTCCCTCCTCTCCTCTCTCCCTCACTCTCTCTCCATCTCTCCCTTGTCACTCCCTCTGTCTCTCCACCTCTATCTCTCTATGTCTCTCTCCCACCTCCCTCTCTTTGTCTACCCCCATCACTCTCTCTCTCTCTTCGCCCTCTTTGTCACCATCTCTATCCCTCTCTTCCCTTCCCCCTCTCCTTCCTTCACTTTGCTTGTTGTCATCGCTTGGATCCTTAGTTAAGATGAATCTATGTTAGTTCTTACTAATACTATTTGTATTATATAAATTTCACATCTTAAATATAAAAGTATTCTCATTTTTAATTATATTAAAACTTTAATTTAATTTTTATGGTAGTCGTGAGAAAAAGGTTTTAGATATATCTCAAAACCAGTTATAACATTTTTCCTTTTAGCTTCAATTAAAAAAATGTTATAAAATTAAATTAAAACAAAATATTTTTATTGTGAAATAAGTTATGGTTTTTTGTAATAATATCCATGGTAAAGTGGGAGTGAATATCCATGGTTAAGAATCTTGTCATATTGTTATAAAATATTTTGATTGTGAAATAAGTTATGATTTTTTGACATGTTGCATTGTTAAGCCATGGTATTAACCTATGCTATTGTAATAAAGTTTATTCACAAGTTCATAATATCAATGACAAAGTGGGGGTGAATATCCATGATTAAGAATCTTGTCATATTGTTATAAAATATTTTGATTGTGAAGTAAGTTCTGTTTTTTGGGCATGTGGTATTGATAGGCCATAATATTAGCTCATGGTATTGTAACAAAGTCTATTTAAGAGTTAATAGTATTCATGGTAAAGTAGGGATAAATATCCATGGTTAAGAATATATACTTATTGTTATAAAATATTTTGATTGTGAAATAAGTTATGTTTTTTGGGCATGTGATATTGTAACAAAGCCTAATTTTTACAAGTTAATAATATTCACAGTAAAGTGGGGGTGAATATTCATGGTTAAGAATCTTGTCATATTGTTATAAAATATTTTGGTTGTGAAATAAATTATGGTTTTTGGGTATGTTGTATTGATAAGTCATGTTGTTGGCCCATGATATTGTAACAAAGCCTATTCACAAGTTAATAACAAAATCAAAATATAACGAAATGAATTTTATTATTTTTATTACTTTAACTTTTTATTATTAATTGAACCAACATTTAAATGTTTTCACTCATCCCCGATCACTTTTAACTTTTTAATTTTTAACTAAGCCGGCATTTAGACATTTAGAATTTTTACATAATTACATTACACTTACACATCTAATATATACTTGGATGTAGAGCACCTCTCCGTCCAAACATATGTTAAATAGTTATATGAAAGAAATTTCTTATTAGTCTTAGTTGAAGATTTATTATTGACTTTGTATTAACCAATCTACTTTTTGTTTTTAATATATATTATATGTTTTATATTAATAAAATATACTGTTTTTTTCTAAATTATTGAATTTTATTTATTTAATATTTTATTGGTGAATAGATTTGAAGTGTTCTTGTCCAATTGCAAGTTAAACTCTAGTTTTTTTTTAGATTTTGTTGATTTTCCTAATTTTTCTAGAATTATAACTCTATAAAGGTGGATTAACTAATTTTTCAATCCAGAGAGACTCCAACTTTTGTTGAATTTTGTTCATTAACTATTTCTTAAAACCAAAAAAACATAAAATCATTTGATTAATCACAATACCATTTAATATAGTTAGACATAATTAATTTAAATGGATAATATATAATTATAATAACTCATAATATATTAATAATTATATATTAAGTGTTTGAATATACCTTTAACATATAATCTTAATTAACATGAAAGTTTATGTAAAAAAAGAGGGTTGATTATAGGGTTTTGGGCTCTACTGTGGATGATGTTGAAGGTTGCTCCATAGATCTACTCCCCTCGGTGGTTGTTAGAATGCAAGGCCCCAGATTATATAAAGTCTAAAAGTGTCGATCCCTATGCAAGATGCATTAGGATGTGAATGACAGACACAAATATTAAGCAGTCCAATTAGCCGACAAATGGATAACGATCTGGAGGAGCTCGTGGATTACGAGCTCAAACCTCCTTAGAGCAGGATTTTATGCATGTAGTTTGATTTTCGCCAGTTGCCTATTCCATCATTGGATAGGTTGTTTTCCCATCCCCCCATCACCTCCCCTCACCGACGACATGTGTCAAAGGTGCCCCTCCTAGCAAGTGTTTGACCTCCTCCCATTTTCTCATGGCTGCCTCATCCCCCTTTCCTCCATCCCCTTATATTTATTGTCCAAACGATCTTTTGCCACCTTCATCCCAAGTCATCAAAGTTGCAAAGATACCCTAGTCTCCTAAATGCTCATCCCCCTCTGGCAAGAAAGGAAAATGCATTTGACAACGACACGAAGTGGTTAGCTTGATCATGGGTAAGGACAACAATCTCACTCAAGTCATGGATTATGAGGGAAAAACACTAGTAGGGCGGTTTGGAGTTAGAGCCTACATTAAGGCATCATTGAAGAAATGTGTATCCTCATTGTGGAGACCTCTCTTAAATTATGTCCTAGTGGTGCATACCTTAGCTCGTGGTGGATGGCATTCGTTTTTAGATCAGAGGTGGATTGAAAGTGTATTTTGAAGCATAATTGGAGCTAAGGGAGGGAAGGATTACTCCTAAAACCCTGGTCCATTTCTTTCAACCTAGAGAAGGAACCAATGGAAAAATTGAGGGTCTTAACAATTTTTCCTGGCTTGCCCCCCCATTTTTGGATTTTGGAGACCTTTTTTTTCCATTAGTAACAATTTGGGTTCCTTTGTTAGAGTTGAAGAAGGTTGTAAATCCAAAGAAAATATTTGAGTGGCATGGATACAAGTTGTAAATGTTTATGGTCCTTATTCTAATCGTGATTAGATGTTCGAGTGGAACGTACTAGTAGCAAACATGGAGCTTTTTATGGATAGGAGAGTGTGGACTCATAGGGTCAATTATTAGAAACTTTTATTTAGGTGTCATCGTGTTCATGAAGCAAGGAATTTAATCAAGGATTTCACCAGTTGAGGCCCCCTTGGGTACATTTGAGATCCCTCTAGGACTCCAAAGAAATCAATGGACAAAGCTAAGCAAGGAGTAATAATGGAAGTTTTCACAGAGGTAACCTCTTCAGTTATGATATTGTCAAGAGTACCCTCTCTTGGTAAGTCCAATCCTCCTCCTGTTATTTTGAATTTCACCCCTTGTACCCTTCCCTCACTCTATGCCCTCCCTCGGTTGTTGGGCCTTCCCAAGAATCTCACTTAGTGACCCGAAGCCCCTGATCAAGTTGTGGTATTGTCCCTCTTATCCCTCTTGTCCCTTATCACCCATGTTGTCTCTAAATATGTCATGATCTATGACAAAAATTTATAATTTGCATCCTAGGAAAAGTGCTCATGATCTTCCTTCATTTAGTGATGAACTCACCCTGGATGCTCCTATGTCAAATTTGGTTGGAAAAAACTTTAAGCTTCTTAAGGCACAAGAGAAATTGATATTAAAAATCAAGAAAGGAAAGAAATCCTTAATAATTAGGGCCCTTAGAGAAAATGATTCCCCCTCCAAGGGTTCCCCATGATAATTCTATCTTTCAATGCGAGGGGCATAGGGGGTGCCCACAAAAACTAGCCCTCAAGAGACTTATGGTTTTCAATCACCTAGATGTTCTTATGATTCAAGAAAAAATGTGTGCAAACTCCAAAGCCTGTAATTTTCCTGAAATTCTACAAAAGTATTGGTCTTACAGCCACTCGGACAAAATGATTTTCTAGGGGGGTTAATAACTAGTTGGAGTAGGGATTGCAAAGCTCTAGACACTATCCTTTTCCCTTCTGCGATTATGGTGAATTTTGTGTTCAAAGATAAAGTGATTCTCATCTCATTACAAAATGTTTATGGTCCTTATTCCAATCGTGGACCATATTTGGAAGGTTTGGAAAATACATGAGCTTTTGAGGATCAACACATTATTGTTGAAGGAGACCTAAATTTCACTTTGGTCCTACAGGAACTATGGGGTCCTAATCTGTGACTGGATCTATCAAATCACTTCTTCTTTGATCTCATTACCAAAAATCACCTATTGGATCTAGATCTGACTAAGTTTACCCCAACCTAATCGAATGGACGCTTAAAGGGGAATGAAGTATCTAAGTGGTTAGACTGATTTCTAATTTTTTGAATCTCTTATGGACTTTAGGATTTTATTCAAATCTATGGTGGGGATTGGTAGAGTCTACAATCATTGCCCTATTTTATTACATGTATCTTATAGGAACAGTCCAAAATAAACCCCATTCCATTTTCTGCCCTCTTGGCTCAAGGAAGGGGAGAGGGGAGTATCACTCGTTTATGGCAAGAAAATGGCATCATCTTAGGCCCTCAGCCTCCACATCTTATATGGAGCAATTTGCAAGTAATTTTCCCTCTCTAAATAAATCCTCTCAAGAATGGGTCAAGGATTCTCATTGGATAAAAAATATGATATTGGTGGAGGGTATAGAATAGGATAGAAGACGTCCTCTCAACAATGGACCCAAATGCCATATATTTTGAGCAGTGGCAAATGATGACATCTCTAGAGGCTGAGAGGCATGCTTTATTGTTAGAGGAGGAGGAAAGGTTGAGACTAAAAATCTAGGCCATATGGTTGTCTTCAAGGGATAACAATACATGGTTTTCCATCACTATGCAAATGGAAGAAAACAAATCAATACCATCTGGCGTGTCTTGGACCCATCCCAATCCCCCCCCAGCCACCTCTTTCAGGGACAAAGTAGAGGAAGGTATTAGACATATTCAAAATATTTTTTCATCCCCTCTAAGATGCCCTATCCAGGATATTTTATAGGTTGCATCAAAATTTCCTATAGTTGTCACTAAGGACATGAATGCCTCTTTGTTAGAGGAATTTTTTGAGTAGGAAGTATAGTTTGCTTTAACATTAATGAATAGGGCTAAGAGTCCAGGTCCAGATGTCTTCCCTATGGAATTTTATTTGGGATTCTATGAATTGATAAAAGAATACTTATTAAAGGTCATGTGTGAGTCTCAATCTTCAGGTAAAATGTTGTCTTCCTTCACTTCAACCTTTCTTTGTCTTATTCTAAAGTCGCAAGAAGGGTCCTCTTTCACAAACTATAGGCATATCACCTATTGTAACATAATATATAAGTTAATCACCAAAAATAATAGTAGGAAGAAAACGTTGGTACTCAATTTGTTCATCTTGAAAGAACAATTTGGTTTTCTACATTGTAGAAACATACATGATGCAATAGTTCTTGCTCAAGATGTATTTCACTCGATAAACAAGGCTAACGCAAGAGAATCTATCATGAAGTTTTACCTATCTAAGGCTTACAACAAGGTAAACTGGATTTTTTACACTTAGTTGTTATTTAGTTGGGGTTTGATATTAATGTTATCAATTGGATTATGGGATGCATTCAAAACATGTCCTTTGTGGTTATGATTAATGGCTCCCCATCCCCATTCTTCTCTTCATCAAGGGGTATCCTCCAATGATGTCCCTTATTGCCCCTCCTTTTCTTGATCATAGCAGATACTTTTAGCCATTTTGTGGCCAAGTCCATGGTGAGGGGTCTCTTCAGAGGGGTAAGAAAAAATTACTTTTGGGGTCCAAAAGTCCTTTTTGTGGGAAGGTTTCATCTAGGAATATTTTTGTAACTTGAGAACTTGAGTTTCTCAAAAATTGGTAAAAATGGATCCATTAAGAAGAGCTCGATGAATTATTTCCAATGCAACTTGAATGGATGAAAAAGGAATTTGTATGCGAAACTTATCGCGTTCTGAATTTTGTGGGAAATAGGCAAAAGTATGTAGGGATGACACTTGGAATCACTTTGAAGTGCCACATGGAATTGTAAGGATGTTAACGTGGAGTTACAGTCGAAAGGTGGACCAATCACTCGTCAACACATGACAGTATGAAAGTACGTATGTTGACATGGTAGATGAGCATTATTGAGCTAATGTGCCATGTGACACATGGAAGGAATTTGATATGGCATGAAGGTGTGCCACTGACATGTATGAAAATGGTGTTGATGTGGTGTCGCATCACAAGATCCATGACATCCTTTGTGGCTTATGAGTTAGCATGATGTGGTGTGTCAAGACACATGGCAATATTGGGGGTGGACACGTGGCATTGTAGGCGCTGAGTTGGAAGGTGATTGGGCATGAGGTAGACCAATCAGAGATCACCACGTGGCATCCCTTGATTGGCCAAGGGCCCTCCAAGGAAAAAAATTGGATAGTGTGGAAAGGTGAATCGAACTCTTAACCTCGTGAAAATCAATTCAACGACTTACTAACATGCCAATATCTGGTATTGGAACCTATGGCAAAAAAACCTTTATAAATTTTCCAAAGTTCCATTGTTCTAGAATGGGCTTCGGCAGGGATCGAACCCAGGACCTTCGAGATTGAAGCACAATGATCTAACCATCATACCATTGGTGGGACGTTACAAACCAAGCATCACAAAATTTATTTAAGTTTTGGACATTATCCATTGCCTATGTATGGAGGTTTGTGGGGTTGAACTCACGACTTCCATGGGAATATTTGCAAACCCTTAAATGTCATGGGGAATCATAACAAATGGAGATTCGAACCAATCACTTCTGTTATGAAAATTTTTATATAACCAATCCAATAACTGGCGGGCCACAAAGAGCTCTTCTGTGAGAAAGGTCAAACCTTAGTTCTTTTGGTGCTTTATTTTGACTGTTTAATGTATTAAACATGACTTTCCAACCATTTTGGAGGTCATCAAAGGGAGAGATGAGTTTTTTGT
This sequence comes from Pinus tabuliformis, assembly GCA_031772625.1. Lineage (NCBI taxonomy): Eukaryota > Viridiplantae > Streptophyta > Pinopsida > Pinales > Pinaceae > Pinus > Pinus tabuliformis. The sequence continues at coordinate 1,117,951,784 of CM062817.1, forward strand.
GTCTTTTTCAAGTCATTGTGATTGAGTTGTAGTAGATTGGAAGCTTCTTTGGGAATTTTTGCAAACTATATTGTGTTTATAGTAAAAAATTGTGATTTTACGAGGTGGATCTATTCATGATGACAACACCTTGAGTTTGTAATGTGTAACAATGTACGGTGGATACACTTAGCATATCATTAATAGAAGTGGTTGCTCCTTTGAAGTGAGACCAAAGACTTAGCCCACATTGGGTGAACTTAGTTAATAATTTTTTTCTCTTTGTCACCATCTTTGATTTTCATGTTGCTCTTGATTTAAATTTAATTTGAGTATAGAAATTGTTAGTAAATCATAAGGAACAATTTATGGCAGTAAATAATTATTTTAAACACACATGTATAAGTTTTGATTCAATTTTTGTTCCAAATAAATATGGATAATAGAAGGTCTAATAGGGATTGCAGGTGCTCAATGTGAGATGGAAAAACAATGAAGCGTGAGTGACTTCAGAAACTTGAGGAGATCGACCAATGTATTCAATCAGAGAATGTTGTGTTGAGGAAGTTGTTGAAAACAAAGGAAGATGAGAAGCAAGAGCTACAAGAAAGGTTATCACCTCATGAGAGTTATCCAAGAGATGGAAATGGATTTACAAGTTGTAGAAGAGGCTCTAGAAAAGTTGAAGAGTGTTGAAGAATTAGTGAATCCATCCTCCACATCTGATCCATAATTAGTAACCGAGGTAAACAGTATATGTAATTCTTCAATTTTTGTTTCATCCCAAGTAGATGATTCTTTTGGTTCCTTCGAAAAACACACTCAAAGTGTTGGCTTGATTTTTCTAACAAAAATGGGATACGAATTAAAATGCCTTGGATTAATGGCCAAGGCGTAATTAAACCCATAGACATTGCAAAAACTCCTTAACATCCAAGAATGGGGTATGGAAAAGAAAAGTTTGGAAAATTCTCCATCGTAGCTAAACCAAGTGGTGTTTCGAAAACAAAGCTTCAACCTTTCTAGGAGCCACACAAGCAAGTGTTGAAAATAGCAACCAGAAATGCTAAAAATAGAAGTGCTAAAATTAGCACTGCTATAAATAGCATTTCGGGATACATTCCAATTTTAGTTAGTCCCTAAACTAAAATTGAGAATTCAAATTCAAATTTGATCTTAGCAGTTGTTTGTAAAATAATTAATTAATTCATCTTGAGTTAATTAGTTGTAGAAAATCAAACATGAAGTCTATGTGTAGACATGCAACATTTCTCCATTGATTGAGGAAGTTATCCCTTGATTAAAGGAGATCAGGATGAGTTGTACTTTGAGTTGTAATTAGTTAGCTCATTTAACTGAGTTAAGTCTAGTTAGATTAGTTCAAATAGTTTTTTGAACTAATTGTGAGTTTAGTTAGTTAATGCATGCATGCATGTAACTGCTGCACTTCAAATAACTGAATATTCTCTCATAAATAACTCATGCATGTCAGTTTAGATAGAGACCCATTTGAGATCAGATGATGGGACATTGTACTATCAATTGCAGGAATATTCCATGGAGGATATCTCTTGCATGCAGAAGGAATTCATTCCTTGGAGATTGCACAGTTACTTTTGGGTTTAATGAGTGTGTGATGAGGCCAATTCACACAGGTGGCAGCATTGGACCCCAAGGAAAATTGCGCAAGGAAATAGGAGGCTTGGAGGGCTGAGGGAAGGCATATTTTATGTCTATTCAGTCTATGAGCTGTATTGTTGGATTGTACTGAGAACATGATAGCTTGTGAGCTGATTCTTTGTGTAATCTGAACATATTTCCACTTGTATGATAATATAGAGATCGGTTTTTTTAGCTGAGGCTTTCCCCAGAGTATTCTTCTATGTTCATGTGTGATTGATTTCTCATTCTCAGTTATATGTGTTCTATTTGATCTTGATCATAATCGATTAAGCTTCCACAAGTTTGTTGTAGAAGTAGATCTTGTATTTTGCTTTAGTATTTTTGATAATCTATTGATCTACAGTGGAAAATTCTACATGGTATCAAAGCAAAGGTGATCAAAGCGAAGAACAATATACAAAGAAGTTCGAAGTTCGAAGTTTCAAGTTCTTGATTATAGAATTCGAATTCTTATCACATCTCAATTTCCCCAATGGCGTTCAACGGTTTAAGGCTCGAGTATACCCTTAATGGCAGCTCGAATTATATAGCCTGGAAGGATCACATGGAAGCAATATTAGAGGACAACGGTATAAAGGACTTCATTGATCAAGAAGTCCCCAAGCCAGCAGCAGCTAATACTACAGAATTGGCGGAATGGAAGAAATGTGTGGCTAGAGCGAGGGGAATCCCCCTGGAGGGAGTTCGAGACCACATTGTCTCGAGCCTCCATGGGAAGGAGACACCATTTTCGATGTCGAAAACATTGAAAGATCTGTATCCGAACAGCAGTGATCAGAGGAAGCTGGCACTGAAAGACAAGCTTCGGAAAATCAAGTGTGAAAAGGGCGACAAGATCTCTACATATATGAACAAGCTCACCGCCTGCAGGGATGAGCTTGGAAGTGTAGGGATCACGACAGCCGATGATGACATGGTGAGTCTTCCTCTCCTCGATCTTCCTAAGAGCTTGCATAGCTACCAAGACTCGGTTAATGGAAGAGAGAAACTGCTATATTGGGAACTATTTTGGTCGGATCTGATGCAGGAGGAGATAAGAAGAAGCACCAAAGATGGATCTTCATCAAAACAAGATGATGAAGAAAATCTAGCCTTAGCGAGTAAGGCAAGGAAAGAGAAAGGGAAGGCGTCCCATCCCAAATCTAGTTCTTCCCATGGTGGGAAGAAGTTTCACAAATCAAAAGTGTGATGCTTTCATTGTCATGAGGTGGGGCATTATGCTATGAATTGTCCACAGAAGAAATCCAAGAAGGGATCCTTGAAGGGATCAGACGGTGATGCACTGGCCTCACAGTTCGAGTTGGATTTATCTCTCATCGCATGCAAGGTTTCATCCATGGTGGGATGTGTTTGGTACCTGGACAGTGGAGCCTCTTTCCACATGTCCGACGACAAGAATATTTTCAGTACCCTGGTGGGAAGAAGTTTCACAAATCGAAAGTGCGATGCTTTCATTGTCATGAGGTGGGCCATTATGCTACGAATTGTCCACAGTAGAAATCTAAGAAGGGATCCTTGAAGGGATTAGACGGTGATGCACTGGCCTCACAGTTTGAGTTGGATTTCTCTCTCATCACATGCATGGTTTCATCCATGGTGGGATGTGTTTGGTACCTGGACAGTGGAGCCTCTTTCCACATGTCCGGCAACAAGAATATTTTCAGTACCCTGGAGGAGAAGGATCTCCAGATGCAGATCAAGATGGGCGATGATGGAAAGTATTGTGTTTCAAGTGAATGTATGGTTTTGTTTCAGAGGGAGCATGGAGCTCCTCTCACCCTGACTAATGTAAAGTATGTACCGGGTCTGAAGAAGAATCTTGTGTCTATCGCTAGGATAGAAGATAAAGGATATGATGTAGTCTTTAGTAAAGGAAAGGTATTTCTGACGCATATCGGTACTGGACAAACAAAGAGAATTGGGATTCAAGTAAAGAATCTCTACAAGTTGCAGGTAGACGACTATGCTGCATTGAGTTCCAAAGCAGAGGTGGTGCAAAGCCAAGATGTTGGCAAGCTATGGCATAGAATATTGGGCCACTTGCACCATGGGGCCTTGGAAATCATGTAGCATATTTCTATCGGACTTCCCAAGGGAAAACTAGAGCAGATAGATACATGCAAAGGTTGTACCTTGGGTAAGTATGTGAAATCTTCCTTTCAGGATCAAGACAATAGAGCTAGAGAAATTCTGGAGCAAGTTCACTCAAATGTTTGTGGACCATTCTCTACAGCCTCCACCGCTAAACAAGGGTACTATGTTATTTTTATTGATGATTTTTCTCATAGATGCTGGATCTAATTTATGCAAAAGAAGCATCAGACCTTCTTGAGGTTTTGTGAGTTTAAATCCTTGGTAGAGAAAGAACCTGGAAAGAAAATAAAAGCCTTGCGTAGCGACAATGATGGAGAGGATGTCTCCCAATAGTTTAAGGACTTCTATGTTGTAGAAGGAATTTAACGGGAGTTGACAGCACCCCATAACCCACAGCAGAATGGGGTGGCCGAAAGGAAGAACATATCAATTGTGGGAGCAGCTCGAGTGATGTTGCATGACCAAAGCCTACCACTTCATTTGTGGGTTGAGGCATGCAATACAGTAGTATACTTGCAGAACAAAAGCCCACACCATATATTGGGGATGAAGACACCTATTGAGACCTTTTCCGAGAAGCAACCAGATGTGAGTCACTTCATGATCTTTGGATCATCGGTTTATTGCCATGTGACCAAAGATGCCCAGAGGAAGCTAGATCCAACAGCTGAGTTGGGGATACTTATGGGGTACACTGATACACCCCACAACTATCGGGTGTACCTACCTAGTCAAAGGACAGTGGTACACAAAGATCTGAAATTCAACAAGCAGAAAGCCATGTGAGTATCACTTGAGAGGGAGCTAAAGTTTCATGCAGAGGAGGAACTTTCAGTTCCTAAGGAGGAGGAGCCTCAGATTGATGCAGAGCAGCCGCATGCAGAGGATCTGGGAGTGGAGCCATCCGCTCATGCTTAGTCTTCCAGAGATGGGCAGAAATGCTCAAGGGAAGTTGACATGTTGATGATGGATGCGCGGGAGAATGTGGGATAGCCATCTTCTCAGCACAGATAGAGGAGGTCACCCTAGTGGTACACTGGTTACATGGCCCTGGTTGGGGAGTGTGTAGAGTTCGAACCTTCTTCATTCGAGGAGGTAGTGCATCAACCAGTCTGGGTTGATGCAATTGTAGAGGAGTATGACTCTATCATTTAGAACAGTGTGTGGGATTTTGTCCCAAGACCTTAGGACAAGTCAGTGGTGAGTTCCAGATGGCTTTACAAGGTAAAGCAGGCAGCTGATGGCAGTGTTGAGAAACATAAGGCAAGGTTTGTTGCCCGTGGTTTCTCACAGGTCGAGGGGATCAACTATGATGAGACCATTGCTCCTGTAGCAAGGTACTCATCTATCAAATCGATGTTGGCACTATCAGCTCAAATGGGTTGGAAGATCCATTAGATAGATGTGAAGACAACATTCTTCAATGGGAAGATTGAGGAAGAGGTGTACATTGAGCAGCAGGAAGGTTTTGAGACCTTCGATCATGAGTCGCATGTGTGCCGACTCAAGAGGACTTTGTATGGGCTGAAGAAAGCACCTCGTGCTTAGTACACCAGGATCGACAGCTATTTCACCAGGTTGGGCTTCACCAAGAGTGAAGCAAATATGAACCTTTACCACATCATGGTAGAAGGTAAGCCATTGATCATTGTTCTTTATGCTTATGATCTGATTTTGACAGGTGATGATTATTTGATCAAGTCTTGCAAGGAGGACCTTGCAAGAGATTTCGAGATGAAAGACATGAGTCTTATGCACTACTTTCTAGGCATGGAAGTGTGGTAGAAAGATAGGGAAGTATTTATGTCTTAAGGCAAGTATGCCAATGAGATACTCAAGTGCTTCCACATGGAGAAGTGCAAGCTAATACAGACTCCTCTAGCTGGGAACTGGAGGAAGGAGGATGTTACTTCAGGTGAGGTAGTAGCTTCTACTATTTATCGGCAGCTTGTGGGTTCACTAATGTATGTAGTGAACACATGACCAGATTTATGCTTTGCGGTGAACCAACTAAGTCAAGCTATGGTTCAACCTACCAAGCTGTTTTGGAAGGCAGCGAAGCATGTGCTGAGATACCTCAGAGACACATCTCAGTATGGATTGTGGTACAGACGGACAGAGGGAGTGAAGCTTCAAGGCTTCACAAATGCAGATTGGGCAGGGAGTCCATAAAACTGGAAGAGAAATTCTGGAGGAATCTTCAACCTTGGTTCAACAGCAGTTTCCTGGTACAACAGGAAATAGAGGTCAGTTTCACTTAGCTCAGCAGAGGCTGAATACATGGCTTCCAGTCAGGTAGCATGCAAGGCCATTTGGATGCAGAAGATTCTAGTGGGATTGTTTGGTCAGAGGATGGATCCAATGGTGATCTATTGCGATAATCAGAGTTGTATCAAACTCTCTGAGAATCTAGTTTTTCATGACAGGTCCAAGCACATTGATATCCAGTATCACCATCTTCGAGACTGTGTGGTTAAGAGGATCATGTTGTTGTTGTATGTTTCGACTGAGGAACAGGATGTAGATATTTTGACTAAGGCATTGTCAAAATGCAAGTTCGAGTTCCACAGAGACAGGATTGGGGTCACTGATAATCCATTTCTTGTTGAGAGGGAGTGTGATCCAGGTGGATATTGGTGGCCACCCACCAAGTCTACTTTGAGCACCACCATTATTTCTTTCAGCTTTTCAGTTTCCTTAATTGTAGCACAATTTACTATTTTTAGCAGTTTTTCGTGTCCTGAACTTCTGGAGCCGTTTTAAGGCCCTAAACGACGTTTTTTGGGAAAATTGGGAGCAATATGGGTCCATGGATTGATGTTTCTCTTCCCAAAGTTGTATTTCTCGGATAGATCTTTCTAATGAGATATTGTACGCGTCAAACTGATCATATGCTAAAGTTACGACCCCGGGAAGTTGATGTACCAATTTACCCAAACGGGGCCCATAGTTTGGCATTTCATCTTCTAGGTTAGGTTTTTGGATGTTTAGGGATTTCCCATGTTTCTCAACAATAAATAGGCCTTCGAGCCTCATTGTAACATAGTTCAGAGGCATGTAGCCGCCACATCTCTTCTCAAAGATAAGCTACCATCGCCCTAGCTGGTTTATTTCCATTTTTGTTTGTAAGCATATTTCAGTATTTTACATTAATGAAATGAAGTATTATTTCTATTGCATCTCTATGTTTATGGTTATCTTTGTAATTTATTGGATTCCTATTTAAATCCGGATCAGTGTTATCAGAGCGGTCTGTTTTTTATCTGTTTTTCTTTGCATGTCCACAATGAGTTCGGGATATAAAGAGTTAGGGCTTGAACTGGTTAAACCTTTGCAAGACTAGCCTCACAAATCTCGACGGCCTCCCATGGCAGATGAGAAGAAAGATGAGGGGGCAGGAGATCCTATTAAAATCTTGCTCGAAGAAGCCCTCGAGCGACAAAGGAACATGATGATGGACAACTTTGCTCAGATCCTTTAGCGGCTACCCAAAGGTGACGCATCGGCTTCCAACATCTACTCTGGAAACACCATGCCATTTAAGGTACAAGTTAATTTTGAAATCCCCATATTCGAGGGTTAGATAGATGCAGATGCTGTAGATAAATGGTTAAATCTGCTAGAGGGTTATTTTTCTGTTCATGAATTTTTGAGTTGGAAAAAGATTGCTTTTGCTCTTCTCAAAGCAGCCCCCAACATCAAGGACTGGTGGAAGACCTAGTGCGAGTAGAGGGATGAAAATACCGGCTCACTATTTTCAGCCGTACCCACCTAGAATTCATTCCGGGATGCCGTCAAGGAGCAGTACTACCCTATCGAAAGCTATGAGGATCAATACATAAAGTGGACCATGCTGCGGCAGGGAAGGGACCAAGATGTGTCAGAGTTTACCAATATTTTCCATACCCTTCCCACAAAGTTGGGTATCAAGGATTCAGAGCAGCATTTGATACTCAAATACCGCGGCTACCTACACAAGTACATCCATGAAGAAATAGAATTCCTGAACATCTCCTCGCTTGGCACGACATACCGATATGCCATCAAGGTTGAGCAAAAGTTTAAACAGAAGAAGCGAGACTTTGGATCTATGAATTCGAAGCAAGCAAAAGGTGCCCCCAAACCACAGAACAAAGGAAAAAGCCAAGGCGGGGCGGCCCAAGACAAACCACCAAAGCTACAAGAAAAGAACAGTGTCGCGAAGCCGAAAAAAGGACACGGGAAAATGGTGTGAGTTCCATAAGAGCTCCACTCACAACACAAGTGAGTGTTGGGCCAAGTAATCACTGGTGGCTGAGCTAAAGGTTTTAGAATCAGATGCATGTTCCGATTCTGAGTCAGAACCCGAAAAGGGGAATGACAATGGGAAGCATATTATCGATGTGGAGCCCAATGCCACTGTTGCCACCACGAAGATCCAAAAGGAGGAACTCGAAGATCCAAAGGAGGAGGAGCGTCTCTTCCACTCCTAGATGTGGGTAAGGGATCCCTGCTACAGTTCATTATTGACAGCAGGAGCCAAAAGAACCTCATTTCAGCAGAGGTCGTGAAGCGACTAGGCTTACCAACCAAAACACATCCACAACTGTACACTATCAGGTGGCTTCACCAAGGACGGGATCTTCACGTGAGCCAGCAATGTCGCCTTCCATACAACATCAAGCCCTTCACAGATGAGGTATTGTGTGACATTGCTCCCCTTGAAGTTTGTGATGTACTATTAGGACAACCATACTTATGGAAGCGACATGCTGTGTATGAATCAAGGCCCCGTGCTATGATTATTACTTTGGGAAATAAGTTGTACAGGATATCGAAGGTAGCACCGCCTACCACCATCTCTTTGGTTACTGCAAAACAATGCAGTAAGCTCATTTCCAAAACCGAGAAATTTTTTTCCTGATGATACACCCTCAACGAAAGAAGAAGACGGTGTCCACGACCTCCAAACAAGGCCCTTCCACACGACAACTATAGTTGGACAAGGTTATGGAGGAGTATGAGGACATCTTCACCTCCCCCACAGGGGTTCCGCTGCACTGTCAGGTCAAGCACTCCATCGATCTGACCCCAGGTGCATCGCTGCCCAATGGACCAATCTATCAGCGCTCCGTTCTGGAGAAAGATGAAATCAAGAGGTAGATTCAGGAGCTGCTGCAGAAAGGTCACATTTGTCCAAGCTCATTGCCCTATGGGAGCTCGATCATGTTGGTACAGAAGAAGGATGGGACTTGGAGACTCTGTATCGACTATCGAGTGCTGAACAAGGTCACTGTCCGTAATAGGTACCCGATCCCATGGATTAATGACCTCCTAGACCAACTGAAGGGGGCAAAATATTTCAACAAGATCGATTTGAAGTCAGGATATCACCAGGTATCAATTGAGCCCTCCGATGTGTGGAAGACTTCCTTCAAAGCCAAGGAGGGTCTTTTCGAATGGTTGGTTATGCCTTTCAGATTGGCTAATGCTCCTGCAACATTCATGAGGCTAATGGATGACATCATGTGGCCATTCACCAACTCATTTGTAGTGGTATACTTGGATGACATCCTGATCTGTAGCTAGAGCTGGGAAGAGCACCTCAACCACATCCAATAGGTTCTCCAAACACTACGGTAACACAAGTTATGTTCCAATTTGGAGAAATGCACTTTTCGCATGACCTAGGTTCAGTATCTGGGATACATTATTGATGAACAGGGCGTGCATATGGATCCAGCCAAGATCCAAGTCATTTGGGATTGGTCCTCTCCAACCACTCTAACAGAGCTCTGCAGCTTTCTAGGCCTTGCCAACTTCTACCGCAGGTTCGTGTTGGGATTTTCTCATATCACTTGGCCCTTGAGTCAAGTCACCAAGGGAGGAGCAAAAGCAAAATTCTTTTGGTCTGAATCTCAACAGAAGGTATTCACAGAGTTGAAATATCACCTCTGCTCGGCACCAGTGCTTGCATTTTCAGACTTGCAACAACCATTTGAGGTCGAGACAGATGCCTCTGACTATGCTATTGGGGCAGTCCTTACTCAACACAGGCATCTAGTGGCACATCACAGTGAGACACTTTCAGAAACAGTCCGGAAGTATCCCACTTATGACAAAGAGATGTATTCCATTTTGCAAACCTAATGACAATGGAAACATTACATTTTGGGGAAGGAAACGGTCATCCACACAGACCACTGACCCCTCCAGTTCATATAGACCCAAGGGAAATTGCAAAATGATCGCTATCAGAAGTGGTCCACATACCTGCAACAGTTCCATTTGAATATCAAGTATAATAAGGGCAGCACCAATGATGTTGCAGATTGCCTCAGTCGACCACCGATTGTGGCATTAACCACCGTGCTCAACTCTTGTGGGCACGAGACTTCTAATTGGCCACTTCTCTACAAAAGTGACCCAGAATTTGGCCACACATACCAGACACTCTTGGAGGGTCGGCATGTTCTAGATTTTCACCTCCAGGATACCCTATTATGCCACCTGGGTCACCTTTGTGTTCCTTCAAGTGAGCGTTCCAAGATGATTTGGGAAGCACACTACAGTTGGGCTGCTAGGAATTTCGGGGTCAAGAAAACGGTGGTAGTACTACAGAAGTATTTCTATTGGCCGAATCTTCGATAGGATGTCCGGAAGTACATCAGATCATGCACTGCCTGTGCCATTGCCAAACTGAAAGTCAAGAAGCAAGGCCTCTAGACCCCACTACCTACCCTTAGTCGACCTTGGGAATCCATCTCCATCGATTACATGTCAGGCCTTCCTTCCACTAAGCATGGAAACGACTTTGTTTTTGTGGTCCTCGACAGGTTCTCGAAGATGGCCATATGGCAGCCTACAAGAAGAATATCATAGCAAAAGCCACTGCTAAACTCTTATTTGAATGCGTGTGGGTACACTTTGGGATCCCACAGTCTATCATCTTAAATCGGGATAGCAGGTTCCTCAGTACATTTTGGTCTAGTCTCTGGTCGATGCTAGACACCAAACTCACTAAGTCCACAACCTTCCATCCTCAAATTGATGGCCAAATAGAGGTTGTCAACAGGATGATTGTACACATTCTGTGCATGTACAACTCAAATCATCCACACACATGGGATGAGAGACTCCCCTATGTTCAACACAGCTACAACCGGGCTCTCCACAGCTCGACTGGCCACAGCCCTTTTCAGGTGAGCTTGGGATTCCAACCACTATGTCCCATTGATGTGGCCATGCCATTTGTAGCTACTCATGCAGATTTGGCTCATGTCCAGTCCGAAACAGATAAGTCAAACATCTTCATTGAGCACATCCAACATATTCGCCAACAGGTCCATGACATTCTGGAGAAATCAAATTCCAAGTACAAGCAATGACATGATCAACATTGGGTGCCACACAAGTTTCAGGTGGGCAACAAAGTCTGGTTGCATTTGCAAAAGGAATGCCTTACCGGAGCCTATCGAAAACTCAGACCACTCTGATATGGTCCTTACACCATTACCGAGGCTGTGAGAGACAATGCATTTGAGCTCAGTATTCCCCCATTCCTTAGCCTGTACCCAGTGTTCAATGTGGACCGCCTTCGGCTATACTTTCCACCATTACTAGACACATCCGACATTGCAGAACAGCTCACACCCATAGAGTTAAATCCAGATTGCATGGAACAAGCTGCAACTGATCAGATCATGGACACACATATCAAGCACACTCGCTAGCAGAATATCCAACTGTATTGAGTTGTCAAAGCAGGCCAACTCCTTCACCAAGGCAAGTGGCTCACCAGGGACCAAGTTCAACAGAAGTTTCCTCATCTCATGGAGGAACTCAACACAATGGGGACCATTGCTTCCTAAGGGGGGAGGAATGATCTAGGTGGATATTGGTGGCCACCCACCAAGTCCACTTGGATCCCACCATTGTTTCCTTCAGCCTTTTAGTTTCCTTAATTGTAGCACAATTTACTATTTTTAGCAGTTTTTCAGGTCCTGAACTTCTGGAGCAGTTTTGAGGCCCTAAACGACATTTTTTGGGAAAACTAGGAGCAACATGGACCCATGTTTCTCTTCCCAAAGTTGTAGTTCTTGGATAGATCTTTCTAACGAGATATTGTACACATCAAACAGAGATCGTATGCCAAAGTTACAACCCCGGGAAGTTGATGTACCAATTTACCCAAACGGGGCCCACAGTTTGGCGTTTCATCTTCTAGGGTTAGGTTTTTGTATGTTTAGGGTTTTCCCATGTTTCTCAATAATAAATAGGCCTTTGAGCCTCATTGTAACACAATTCAGAGGCATGTAGCTGCCACATCTCTTCTCAGAGATAAGCTACCATCGCCCTCGCTAGTTTATTTCCACTGCTGTTTGTAAGCATATTTTTGTATTTTACACTAATTAAATGAAGTATTATTTCCGATGCATCTCTATGTTTATGGTTATCTCTGTAATTTATTGCGTTCATGTTTAAATCAGGATCAGAGTGTTGAAAATAGCAACAATATGTGCTAAAAATAGAAGTGCTAAAATTAGCACTACTATAAATAGCATTTTGGGATACATTCCAATTTTAGTTACCCCCTAAACTAAAATTGAGAATTAAAATTCGAATTTGATCTTAGCAGCTATTTGTAAAATAATTAATTAATTCATCTTGAGTTAATTAGTTGTAGAAAATCAAACATGAAGTCTATGTGTAGACATGCAACAGTTTCTCCATTGATTGAGGAATTTATCCCTTGATTAAAGGAGATCAGGATGAATTGTACTTTGAGTTGTAATTAGTTAGCTTAGTTAACTAAGTTAAGTCCAATTATATTAGTTCAAATAGTTTGTTGAACTAATTGTGAGTTCAGTTAGTTAATGCATGCATGCATGTAATTGCTGCACTTCAAATCACTGAATATTCTCTCATAAACAACTCATGCATGTTAGTGCAGACGAAGACCCAGTTGAGACCAGATGATGGGATAGTGTACTATCAGTTGCAGGAATATTCCATGGAGGATATCTCTTGCATGCAGAAGGAATTCATTCCTTGGAGATTGCGCAGTTACTTTTGGGTTTGATGAGTGCGTGACGAGGCCAATTCACACAAGTGGTAGCATTGGACCCCAATGAAAATTGCACAAGGAAATAAGAGGCTTAGAGGGTTGAGGGAAGGCATATGTTATGTCTATTCATTCTGTGAGCTGTATTGTTGGATTATACTGAGAACAGGATAGCTTGTGAGCTGATTCTTTGTGTAATCTGAACATATTTCCACTTGTATGATAATACAAAGATCGTCGTTTTTAGCTAAGGCTTTCCCCAGAGTATTCTTCTATGTTCATGTGTGATTGATTTCTCATTCTCAGTTATATATGTTCTATTTGATCTTCCTCATAATCGATTAAGTTTCCGCAAGTTTGTTGTAGAAGTAGATCTTGTATTTTGTTTTAGTATATTGCATAATCTGTTCATCTATAGTGGGAAATTCTACAGCAAGGAGTAATGAAGTCAACTTCTCCTTGGCATAATTGCACCAAAGACAACCATACAAGGTATAATAAGCCTAATTACTCCAACATTCCTTTTGATTATAAGAAAATTGGCAATGTAAAGCAGAGTTTGTGGGAGAAGAAATCATGTACTTTTTTTGGGTTGAATAACCACATTGTTTCAAAATGTTGGAAAAGAATGGCTTTGTACAATAAATTTATGTTGACTAGGAAGGGGACACGACATGAATATCCATCTCCACATTAAAATAAAGAGAAGGGAAACAGAGGTTGGATGTTGAACAACCATTGCACTTATTGGTACAAGGGTGGACATTAGAAAGATAAATGTTGGAAATTCCATCCAAAGCTTCGTACAATGAAGGAAAAGAAGATTGTGCATGTACTCACAAAAGAAGAGGAAGTACCAACAAAGTGAGGATATGTAACATTGCACAATGGATGTACTTAACATCTTATAATAGAAGTGGTCACTCATTTGAAGCAAGACCTGGAGACGTAGCCCACACTAAGTGAACTTCGTTAAAAAATTCTTGTCGCTTTGTAGTCATCTTTGTAGTCATATTTGATTTTCATGTTTCTCTTCATTTTTCATTCGATTATAGAAATTGTTATTAAGTCCTAAGGAATAATTTATGGTAGTTACTTATTAATTTTAACATCCATCCATCAGTTTCAATTCAATTTTTTGTTTAAATCAAATGGTATCAGAGTAGGTATGATAAGACTTGCAGGTGTTGAATGCAATATGGGAAAAGTAATGAAACATGAGCCAATTCAAGAACATGAAGATATAAACTTGTGTATTCAAGCAAAGAATGCTTAGTTGAGGAAGTTGTTGCAAACAAAGTAAGATGAAAATCAAGAGCGACAAGAAATGTTATGGTCTGAACTTAAACAGGAATGCAACAAACTACATATATAACCATAAATACAGAGATGCAATAGAAATAACACTTTATTTCATTAATATCATAATAATTAAATATGCTTACAAACATAATGGAAATAAACTATCTCAGGTGATGGTAGCTTATCCCTAAGAAGAGATGTGGCGGCTACATGCTTTTGAACAGTGTTACAATGAGGCTCAAGGGCCTATTTATTATTGAAAAACAAGGGAAAAGCATAAAAAACCAAAACCATAACCCCAGGAGATGGAACACCAAGAGTTTGTGAGCCCCGTTGGGGTTAGTCGGGTAGCCAACTTCTGGGGGTCGTAACTTGGTCATATTATCTTTGTTTGGCGTGTACAATATCTTGTTGGAAAGGTCTCTCTGAGTACTATAGGATTTGTTGTAGGGCCCTACCCATGGCTTTGGGCCTATTGCGAACCTAAAAAATGTCATTTAGGGGGTCAAAACTGCTTCAGAAGTTCAGGACCCCAAAAACTGCTAAAAATTGTAAATGCTAAAATAAACAAGGAAATAGATGAAACCAACTAAAGGTCTAGGTGGAATAGGCAAGTGGCCACCAATATCCACCTGTATCAATCCTCCATCCTTAGGAAGAAATGGTCCCCATTGCATGGAGAGCCTCCATGAGGTGAGGAAAATTCTGTTGAACCTGCTCCCTGGTGAACCACTAGCCCTGGTGAAGAAGTTGGCCTGATTTGACAACTCGATATAGTTGGATCCTCTATTGGTGAGTGTTCTTGATCTGTGTATCCATGATCTGATTAGTTGTGGCTTGTTCTATGCAATCTGGGTTTAGCTCTATTGGTGTGAGTTGTTCTGCAATGTCGGATGTGTCCAACAATGGTGGAAAGTATGGTCAAAGGTGGTCTACATTGAACACTAGGTGCAGACTAAGGAATGGTGGAATTTTGAGCTCAAAGGAATTGTCCCCCATAGCCTTGTTGACGGTGCATGACCCATATCGGAGCGGGTGAAGCTTGCGGTGGGGTCCAGCGAGGCCCTCCTTTTGCAAATGTAGTCAAACTTTGGTGCCAACCTAGAACTTGTGTGAAACCCAATGTTGATCATGGTGTTGCTTGTACTTAGCATTAGCTTTGTACAATATATCATGGACCTATTGGTGTATGTGTTGAATGCGCTCAATGAAGTTGTTAGCCCTATCATCTTTGTACTGGACATGAGTTGAATCTGCTTGAGTAGCTGCAAATGGTATGGCCACATCAATGGGATATAATGGTTGAAATCCTAACCCTACCTAAAAGGGGTTGTGGCCTGTTGAGTTGTGGAGAGCTTTGTTGTAGCTATGTTGTACATAGTGGAGGCTTTCATCCCATGTATGTAGATGCTTCGAGTTGTACATGCGTAGAATGTGTACGATCATCTTGTTGACGAACTCTATTTGGCCATGAGTTTGTGGATGGAAAGTCGTGGACTTAGTAAGTTTGGTATCCAGCATCGACTAGATACTTGACCAAAATGCACTCAGGAATACGTTGTCTCGATCTGAGACAATGGACTATGGTATCCCAAAGTGTACCCATACTCACTCAAAGAAGAGTTTAGCAGTGGTCTCTGTTGTGATACTCTTCTTGCAGGGTGCCATAATGGCCATCTTAGAGAATCTATTGACGACCATGAAAATGCAGTCGTTTCCACGCTTAAAAGAAGGAAGTCTCGACATGTAATCCATGGACATGGATTCCCAAGGTCGACTAGGAGTAGGAAGAGGAGTATATAGGCCTTTCTTCTTGATGGTTGGTTTGGAAATGGCATAGGTAGTATAAAATTTAACGTACCTCCCAACATCCTAACGAAGGTTCAACCAATAAAAATACTTCTACAGGACTGCCACTTTTTTATCTACCTAGAAATTTCCAACGACCCAACTATAATGTGCCTCCCAAATCATCTTGGAATGCTCGCTTTAAGGAACATAGATGTGTCCCATGTGGCATAATAGTGCATCCTTAAGGTGAAAATTTGGAACTTGCTTACCTTCCAAGAGTTTCTAGTATGTGTTGTCGAATTCTATATCACTCTTGTAAAGATGTTGCCACCCCGAAGTCTCGTTCCCATAGGATTCGAGCAAAGTGATTAGTGCCATGATTGGTGATTGACTGAGGTAGTCTACAACATTATTGGTGCTGCCATTCTTATACTTAATCTTCAAATGGAATTGTTGTAGGTATGTGGACCATTTCTGATGGCAATCATTCTACAACTTCCCTTGTGTCTGTATGAACTGTAGGGGTCGGTGGTCTGTGTGGATGACTATTTCCTTGCCCATAATATAATGCTTCCATTGACAGTAGGCCTGCACAATGGAATACATTTATTTGTTGTGAGTGGGATACTTTCATACTATGTCTAAAATTTTCTCACTATGGTAAGCCACTAGATGCCCCTGTTGAGTAGGAACTACACCAATAAGATAGTCGAGGTGTTTGTCTCAATCTCAAATTGTTGTTTCAGGTCTAGTAATGTGAAATTTTTTTGGGTTTCAGACCAAACAAAACTTTTCTTTCGCTCCGCCCTTGGTGATTTGACTTAAAGGCCAAGTGATATGAGAGAAATCCAAAACGAACCTACTATAGAAATTGGGAAGACCCAAAAAGTTGCGAAGCTCTGTTAGAGTGGTTAGGGCTGACCAATATTGAATGACTTATATCTTGGTTTGGTCCACAAGCACACACTTCTCATCCATGATGTACCACATATATTGAACCTAGGTCATGCCAAAATTTCATTTCTCCAAATTGGCACACAACTTGTGTTGTCGCAGGGTTTAAAGGACCTGTCGAATATGGTGGAGGTGCTCTTCCCAACTCTGGCTGAAGATCAAGATGTCATCTAAATACACCACCACAAATTCATTGGTGAAGGGTCACAATATGTCATCCATTAATCTCATGAAGGTTGCAAAGGCATTCGTTAACCCGAAAGGCATGACCAACCATTTGAAAAGGCCCTCCTTGGATTTGAAGGTAGTCTTCCACACATCAGAGGGTTGGATAGGCACCTGGTGGGAACTGGACTTCAAGTCAATCTTTTTTAAATATTTGGCCCCCTTGATCTGGCCCAAAAGGTCTTCAATCCGTGGGATTGGGTACCTATTCTGGACAGTGAGCTTATTCAGTGCCCAATAGTCAATACAGAGTCTCCAGGTCCCATCCTTCTTCTGTACCAATACAATCGAGCTCCCACAAGGTGATGAGCTTGTCCTAATGAGCCCTTTCTACAATAGCTCCTGAATCTGCCTCTTGATCACATCGTTCTCCATAACAAAGTGTCGATAGATCCGTCCATTGGGTAGCAGTGTGCCTGAGGTCAGATTGATGGAGTGCTTGACCTGAAAATGCAAAGGTACCCCTGTAGGTGAGGTGAAAATGTCCATGTACTCCTCCATGACCTTGTCCATCTGATGTTTTTGTACAGAGGAGCCTTGTCTGGAAGTCATGGCCACAATATTCTTCTTTCCTTCAAGGTGAATCATAAGGAAAAAAAAATTCCTGGTCTGGGAAATTATCTTACTGCATTTCTTTGTAGTGATAAAAAATATGGTGGTACGTGGGGCTACCTCCGGTATCCTATACAACTTATTTTCCAAAGTAATAATCACAGAGTGAGGTCTAGACTCAGTTACAACATGTTGCTTCCATAGTTATGGTTGTCTTAATAATACATCACAAACTTCAAGAGGAGAAAAATCACACAATACCTCATTCGTTAAGGGCTTGATGTTGTAGGGAAGGTGGCACTGCTGGCTGACGCAGAGGTCTCGTCCTTGATGAAGCCACCTATCACCTGGAATAAGTCTATCTTGCAGACAAGATAGACCTTCCTAAAATCTAAACAAGACCTAATGACAAGCAAACCAACCAGACACTATCTTTCTCTAAATATGCTTTGATAAACAATAACAAACAAGTGTTTTTCGGGCCTACCTTAGGTCGAACGCAAGCTTGTAGATGCCCTCGCTTCTTTGATCCAAATGAGCTCCTTTTCACGAATCTGCAAACACAAACAAGGCAAACAAATTAAATAGCACCTGAAAATCCAATTTCATAAAACATATTTAACATAAAAGTCAAGGAGTCCATGAAACAAATAACATAAGATACTTGTTGAGAAAAATGAGTTTGATTGTATTAATTCAAAAGAAGAAGAACTTTACAACCTTTGCCTTGATGCTGTACAAGCTTCTCCCAGGGTCCAGAAAGAAGTCTCCTCTACTTTGACAAGTTTCACTCACTCCCCAATGAAGCCAAAAAGATGTGTGATCTCTCCTCTTAAGCTCAACTAGGAAGTCTTGATTTCACCAGCATTTACCCTAAAAAATGTTTAGCTTCTAACCTCCCCAGCAACCAGCCTAATGCCTGTATTTATAGTGAAATGGAGGGAGGTTACTAGGTCCTCCTTCAAAGGGATAAAGCCCTCCTTCAAAGGGATAGCTCCTCCCATCAAGGGATTAGCTCCTTCTCTTTTGAGATGCATGAACCACCTCAAAGCGAACAATCCACGTCAAAATTCCTTCTAGAAACCTCTAGAATTAACCCAAAGTGAGTTTTTTAAGATAAAACTTGCGCCTTTTGACTTTCACAGGGGTCCGCACCTACACCGTTAGGGACAGAGCGGGCAGGTCCGCAGTTTTTGTACACAGAAGGTGCGGGACCGCAGGTGACCATGAGAGAAAGTGCGAAACTAGAGTTACATTGATTTTTAATGTCTTTCTCTCATTTCCAAAGCTTGATTTGAAGAACTGAGGTCTGAGACTTGCTTAGGAGGATAGTACAAGTAATGATAGACCCATACTGACTGCAAATAATCATGGTGACGATATTTTTGTGTAACACCACCCAATGGTGTACAGCTACAGATGTGTTGTCATTAATAGGCCCAGCCACTTCACGACCTCTGCTGAAATGAGGTTCTTTTGGCTCTCGCTGTCGACAATGAACTGCAGCGGAGAACCCTTCACCCACATCTGTGAGTGGAAGAGGTGTTCCCCCTCCTATGGATCTTCAGGCTCATTCTTCTAGATCTTGGTGGTGGCCATGGTGGCACTGTGCTTTTTGTTAATTATCTGCTTCCCTTTGTCATTACCCTTATTGGGTTCTGACTGAGAGTCATAACATGTGTCTAATTCGGAAGCCTTTAGTTCGGCCACCAGTGATTGCTCGACCTGACACTCACTTGTGTTATGAGTGGATATCTTATGGAACTCACACCATTTTACCATGTCCTTGTTTGTCTTCAGGTTGCTGGTCGTTGCTTTTGGCTTTAGCAAGTTGGCTTGGGTCTTCCCACCTTAGCTTTGGCCTTTGCTCTATGGTTTGGGGGCACCTTTTCCTTGCTTCAGATTCGCAGATCTAAAGTCTCGCTTCTTTTGTTTAAACTTCTTCTCAATATTAACATCATATTGGTATGTCATGCCAAGAAAAGAGATGTCTAGGAACTCTGTCTCGTCCTAGATGTACTTGTGCAAGAATTTGCGATACTTGAGTACAAAATTCTGCTTAGAATCCTTGATAACCAATTTTGTGAGGGTATGAAAAACATTTATGAACTCTCGCACATCTTAGTCCCTTCCCTACTGTAGCATGGTCCACTTTATGTATTTATCTTCATAGATCCCAAAATGGTAATATTTTTCCTTGATGGCATCTCAAAAAGAATCCCTCTCGTCCTTTTGTTCACAGTAGGTTTTCCACCAGTTCTTGACGTGTGGTGCAGCTTTGAGAAGTGCAAAAGAAATATTTTCCCGATTGGAAAAGTCATGAACTGAAAAATATCCTTCTAACATATTCAACCATTTACCTATGGCATTTGCATCTATCTAGCCCTCAAATATGGGAATGTTGAAGTTAACTTGTACCTTAAAAGGAGTGGCGCCTCCAAAGTGGTTGCTGGATGAAGATGTGTCACATGTGGGTAGTCGTTGAAGGATCTGGGAAAAGTTATCCACCATCATGTTCCTCCGTCACTCGAGGGATTCCTTGAACAAAATTTTGATAGGATCTCTTGCCCCCTCATCTTTATTTTCTTATGCCATAGGATGCCATCGGGGTTTGCAAGCCTGATCTTGCAAAGGTTCAACCAAATCGAGCCCTAACTCCTTATACCCTAACCTCATTGGGGACATGCAAAGAAAAATAGAGAAAGAGCATACCACTCTGATACCACTGATCTGAACTTAAACATGAATACAAAAAATTATAGATATAACCATTAATACATAAATGCAGCAGAAATAAAACTTTATTTCATTAATGTCATAATACTGAAATATGCTTACAAACAGAATGGAAATAAACTAACTTAGGCAATGGTAGCTTATCTTTGAGAAGAGATGTGGTGGCTACATGCCTCTGAATTATGTTACAATGAGGCTCAAGGGCCTATTTATTATTGAACAACAAGATAAAACCCTAAACGACCAAAACCCTAACCCCAGGAGATGGAACACAAAGAGTTTGTGGGCCCCGTTGGTGTTAGTTGGGCAGCCAACTTCCCGAGGCCATAACTTGGTCATATTATCTTTGTTTTTCACATATGACACCTTGTTGGAAAGGTATCTCTAAGTACTATAGGATTTGCAGCAAGCTCCTGCCTATGGCTATGGGCCTCGTGAGGACCTCAAAAAAACGTCTTTTAGGGCGTCAAAATTGCTCTGAAAGTTCAGGACCCAAAAAACTACTAAAAATAATAAATGATAAAATAAACAAGTAAATAGATGAAATTGACTAAAGGTCTAGGTGGAATAGGCGAGTGGCCACCAATATCCACCTAGATCAGGTTATCACTTCATAACAAGTTCTTCATGGGACTTATCCAAGAGATGGAAGAGTAGTTACAAGCCACAGTAAAGGCTCTCGAAAAGTTTCAAAGTGATGAAGGATTAGAGAAGCCAACTAATTAGAAATTGGTAATTGAGGTGAACAATATCAACAATTCTTGAAGTTCTATATCATCCCAAGTATATGCTTATTTTGTTTCCTTCGAAAAACACACTTAAGGTGTTTGTGTGAAATTGCTAATAAAAGTGGGCTGCGAATGAAAAAGCATTGGGATTAATGGCCAAGGCATAATTAAAACCATAAATATTGCAGAAATGCCTCGATATGTAGTATTGGGGTATGGAAAACAAAAATTGGTGAATGCTCCACCATAGCTAAATAAAGTGGTGTTTGGAAAATAAATATTCAACCTTTCTAGGAGCCGCACAAGCAAGGAGGTATGAAGTCAACTTCTCCTTGGCATACTTGCATCAAAGACAATCATCCAAGGTATAATAAGCCTAATTATTCCAACATTCCTTTTGATTTTAAGAAAAATTAGCAATGTAAATTGGATTTTGTGGTATAAGAAACCATGTACATTTTTGTGGGTTGAATAACCATAATGTTGCCAAGTGTTGGAAGAGAATGGCTTTGTATAGGAAATCTATGTCGACTAGGAAGGGGAAATGACATGAAGACCCATATCCACATCAGAAGAAAGTGAAGGGAAAGAAAGTTTGGATGTTTAAAAACCACTACACTTATTGCAACAAGGGTGGACATTAGAAAGCTAAATGTTGGAAACTTCATCTAGAGATTCATTCAAATATGGACAAGAATATTGTGTATGTGCTTGCAAAGTAAGAGGAAGTACCAGCAAGTCAAGAGGAGCAACTCGAAGAACAAAAACCATTGGTGTGGTTTGGCCAAAAGTGGTTGATGCATCTTCAATGTATTTTTATTCCATTAAGATAATAACACATGTTGTAATGATGACATATTATAACATCATTTTTGTAGAACATAGTGTTGTGTTTAAACCTTATGAGTATGTAATCAATGAGACAAATAAAAAACCATGTATGTAAATGTTTGGGGCCCAAATGTCCTTTTTGTGGGGAGGTTTGATCCAAGAGGATCTCTGTAGCATGGGGATTTAAATGTCTCAAAAAATGATAAAAATGGCTCCATTGTGAAGAGCTCGGCGTATGCTTTCCAATGCAACTTCGGGTGAAAAAAAAAAATGTATGTGAAAGTTATCGTGTTTTGAAGTTTGTAAGAAATAAGCAAAAACTCTGCAGGGTGGACATATGGCAACACCAAGAAGCTCCACATGGCATTGTATAAATATTGAGGTGGAAGTATGGTTGAAAGTTGGACCACTCACAGGTCAACACGTGGCAGTATGAATGTATAGATGTTGATGTGGCAGGTGATTGGGCAGTATGGAGCTGATGTGGCATGTGACACATGGTAGGAAGCTGACATGGTAGATAGATGGCACTGACGTGAAACTATGTCATTGGATAAGTGGTATCTTGCATGCCTACTGAGTCAACATGATGTGGTGTGTCAAGACCTATGGCAATGTTAGGAGTGGAAATGTGACATTATAGGCACTAAGTTGGCAAGTGACTGGGAATGAGGTGGACCAGTTAGAAGCCACCACGTGGTGATCCCTGATTTCCCAGGGGCCTTCCAAGGAAAAACTCCAAACAATGTGGATAGGTGGATTGAACCCCTAACCTCACATAAATCAGTTCAATGTATTACTAATAGGTCAACGACCTGCGTTGGAACTTATGGCAACAAAACCTTTTATAAATCTTCAAAAGACTTACCATTGTTCCAAAAAGGCCATCAATAAGGATTGAACCCAAGACCTCTGGGATTGAATCACAACACTCTAACCATTATACCATTGGTGGAATGTTACAATCCAAGGGACACAAACTTTATTCAACTTTTTGACTCTATCCATTGCCTTTGTATGGAGTTCTATTGGGTTGAACAAGTGACCTCCACACTACCAATACACAAATTTAACCAATATGCCACATTTTCATAAGTTGTTTAGGCCCGAAAAAACAATACTTTTATTATGGGAATATTTGAAAACTCTGAAATGTCATAGGGAATCATAACAAATAGAGATTTGAACCAATGAACTCTACTATGCAAATTTTTATATAACTTGTCCAATAACCGCCGCATCACAAAGAGCTCTTCTGCAAGAAAGGTTGAACCTTAGTTCTTTTGATGCTTTATTTTGACTGTGTAATGTATTAAACATAGGGTTCCAACCCTTTTAGAGGAAAACAAAGGGAGACATGGGCTTTCTGAGTCTTTTGTAGGTCACTATGTTTCAGTTGTAGTAAATTGGAAGCTTCTTTAGGCATTTTTCTAAACTATAGGGTGTTTATAGTCAAACATTGTGGTTTTTCGAGGCACATTTGTTCGTGACAACAACAAATTGATATTATAACGCAGATGAGGATATGAAACAAAGCACGGTGGATGAACTTATCATCTCATTAATAGAAGTAGTCTCTCATTTGAAGCAAGACCCATATATGTAGCCGACACTGGGTGAAATCCCTTAACAAATTCTTGTCTCTTTGTCGTCATCTTTGATTTTCATGTTTCTCTTCATTTTGGCTTTAATGTTGCTCTTCATTTTTGCATTAGAGTATAAAAATTATTATTAAGTCATAAGGAACAATTTATGATAGTTAATAATTAATTTTAACATGCATCAATTAGTTTTGATTTAGTTTTTTGTTCAAATCATGCATGACCTTAACAATAGCTTTTAAAATGATTCTCACTATGAAATTGTTAATATAAAATAATGTATTAATAGGCCTCAAGTGATATGTACTTGAAATGATCTCAAAAAATGAAAGAATACAATAAATAGAAGAATACATATTTTTTTATTAAATTGCTAAATAAATTAATAGATAAAGAAAACCTAAAGCCCACATGATTTTCTCCATAGATTATTACTAATGTCACTAAGTATTTTGCTAGTTTTCTATTAGCATGTATTTGGTTCAAAACCTCCTTAGTCAAGCACACTAGTTTGCGCTAATGGGTTGACCAAATATGCCATCCACAAATATTGAGAAGTATCCATTGAGTTTCCTCAAAATATTTTTTTTAGAAAGAAGTCTCTGTGTGGGACAATTGACACAATGGAATATTATCCCCTCCACTTGGTTTCAAATCCCATGGGGGGCACTTTTGGCCCATTGTGATAAGGTTCAAGGAGTAGGCTTCCCCACCCTCATGGAGTCTTGGCTCTTGCTATGTTTTAAATAAAAATACTTTGAGTAACGAAAATTCAAATTTAATCAATTTTATAATAGCTCTAGCTTCCTAAACTTTATAGTATCTTATATGACTAATTTATCCCACAAAAGAAAACTAAAACAAATTCCCCCTCCCAAACTTACATAATCAGTAACTTATCGCTAATGTGACAAATCATTTCTCAATATTAATTTTTAAACACGGGAGCTAATGATTTCAAGGAAAATTGCTTAGTTTGAGTTTTGACTAATATTCCATGCTTTAGCT
Source organism: Pinus tabuliformis (assembly GCA_031772625.1). Taxonomy (NCBI): domain Eukaryota; kingdom Viridiplantae; phylum Streptophyta; class Pinopsida; order Pinales; family Pinaceae; genus Pinus; species Pinus tabuliformis. The sequence goes on from CM062817.1 coordinate 1,117,976,311, forward strand.
CCAAGTCTAGATTATCTACTAAGCCTCCTACCATGGATACTTCATGCTCTAGCTCCAAGTGAGAAATTATTGGCCAAGCCTATTTCCATGGTAATTGTTTACTTTTATATGTTATGATTTTTTCTATGGTAATTGTTTTTACTTTTATATGTCATAATTTTTTAAATCGAATTTGGGAAAGGTTTTTAATTAGTTGTCAAAAGTTTTTTATTTTAATTTAAGGTAGATAAAGAGATGTTGACTTTTTTTTACTTTTTTAATTAAAGGCTTAGATTGATTCTCAAGGGAATATGTTTAACATATGCTTAGTCTTAATGCTTATCAACAACTGTAACGTGTTACAAAATATGTGTTGCATTGACTTTTAATAAATTTAAAAAATTAGATTTGTGGTTCCTTACCCACCAATTTCTTAGGGATTTGAGATTATTCCAATTCTAATAAGTTAATATTCTAATTATATGGGGAAATTAATATATAAGGAAACTTTATGGTCCATTTTATAATAATCTGTTTTCTTAAATTAAATTAGATTCGTGTCACATGGCTTCCCACCCACCAATCTTCTAGAGATTGAAATTATTCAAATTCTAAAACTTTTGGCTATATCAATATTTTTAATGTAGTTATACTAGTTACTTTATGTTGGACAATATATATCTTTCCCATTATTATAATTACTTTTTGTAAATTTCAACCCAAATACATAAAACCGCTACTATTTAGAAGAAATAACAAAATGCATGGTACCATTTATAAGAATAACAAGTCGGAAAAATTTGGTCATTCCTATCAAAATTCTTCCTTAAAAAAATTATGTGTTCTCCGCATTGTTGTACCCTTTTTTCTAAGTTTCAACCAAAAAAAGAATGGTACTATTTACAAGAAATAACAAAAAGAATGGTACTATTTACAGGAAATAAGAAGTTGGAAAAATTCGCAAATTTTTAGTCATTCCTAGGGGAGAGATGTCTAATGTTGTGCAGCGTCCAGTAATTGATATAGTACTGGTCCCACCAAACCACCAAAAATTGAAACTTTTGGAACCAATATTTAAACAAAGATAAATAACATTAAGTATAATTAAGTATTAATTTATGTCCAAAATTTCCCAATACATTGACTGGGCCCACAACTGTACATAAATAGTATCTTAATACTTAAGAGTGCAAACCATATTGACCCAACTAGAAAATAGATAAAACCATAAATGCTTCCAAAATGGTCTATTCCAGAAGTAAAAAGTAGCAGTCACTTCAACCCCCACTCATCAGAACTGAAGCTTTGTATCCCAAATAAATGTCCATACCTGCACATAATAAAAGTGCATTTATGTGAGCCATAACTGTTGTGTTGTTCAACAACTAAACCCCCTATGTTAAATAAATGACACCCAACCCAATAACATTTAAACCCACTTTGTTCAATAAATGACACCCAACCCAATAACTACAATAAATGACACACAACTCATTCTATTTCTCATTAAAACAAATCAAAGCACATGGATCAACAAACGAGAAATTCCCAACCATTAGATCACATCAAATTAAATCCAGACCACACATTCAAAATGAAGCCATTGCAATCCATGTCCATCCATGTCCACCAATTAAATTCAAGTGCCAAAAACTATAAAAGAAGTTGCATGTTATGCTTTCAAACTATTTAGCAACCTTGAAGACAAAACATTACAAAACAGTTGCCAGTATATCCAGGTTAGTTATATCAATTACAACACATTTTTCTTATTGTAATGTCCTCATCTCTCAGAGTTCTTGCAATTTTAGTTCTTACAAATCCAATTTCACTTACAGTTTCAGTTTCATGAAAATCAACACACAACCTACAGTGCTATTTCACAATTCACTAATTCACCTATTTGTATGTTCAGACTTACAGACGTATTGACGTGCCCGACAAGATTTTAGTTGCTTGGTGTGCCCTGGCTATGAACCATCTAGATTAGTAGGAAGTCCCGAGTATCTCAAGGGTTCATGTTCTCATATACGTGGTCTAATAGCCAGCTATTGTCATATGCTAATAATTTGGAATGCAAATCCAAATTCTCAATTCATGCTTGATTCATATGCATCAGTGACATATTGTATCTCTTACATGATGGAACTCAATAAAACAATGACAAATACATTTAAGAATGTATGAGAAGAGCAAAAAAACAAATTCCAATTTTGTGCAAACCACAGGTAGTCTTCGAAAATCCTTCCAATACTTGTAGAAAATGTCTACACAAGGTTTGTCTTTATAGACGATCAATGGAGCCTATTCTTGAAAAATCTACCACAAGGATGGAATTTGAATTTGACTGGTATTTTTGCCTATTATGGGGCATTTTGTACATATTTGATGACTACAAGGTTTTTTATACAAATTTTTCGAGATGTGCTTTAAACTGGGAAATTTTTTTGACAGGCAACAATTATCTGAAAAAAGTTAATAATTATGGTTTCTTTCACTTTATTTTCTAACTACCTTGTCCATTACCTATGAAGCTCACCACTGTCCAACTCAGTTTGACTTAGCATAGTTTCTCTGAAGTATATATTCACTAGCTTTAAATTCTAGATAACAAGTGTGTAACTTAGTTAAATGTGTAGATGGTGCTCCTTTAATGGAGTTATGACATATTTCTCATCACTGAACCGCTTTCCACCAGAGTACAATAGGTTCCTTTAAAAATTATGGCATACTTCTCATAACTGAACAGCGTACTAGCCAAGTGCAATAGGTTGCAACCTCTAGGTTCTTGCCCAGCACACAACAAGAAAAAAGAAGAAAAAAAAACAGTTATACTTGAACCAATAGAGTGCAACGACGACACCCTGAAAATAAATGCATAATGACATTTTAAATACTAGAACATGGAAATTACAATGAGATATACATATTTGATGGGTTTTTAGAAAACTTGCATTTAACAGAGAATGAATACATCAATGAAATTAGTAGTTTAAATTAATTTACACTTTTACAAGAGAGAAGGCCAATATATGTGATCTAATAGCCGGCTATTGTCATATGCTAATAATTTGGATTGCAAATCCAAATTCTCAATTCATGCTTGATTCATATGCATCAGTGACATATTGTATCTCTTACATGATGAAACTCAATAAAACAATGACAAATACATTTAAGAATGTATGAGAAGAGCAACAAAACAAATTCCAATTTTGTGCAAACCACAAGTAGTCTTGGAAAATCCTTCCAATACTTGTAGAAAATGTCTACACAAATATAGACATCATGCAAAAAATATGTAGGAACATGATGATCAACTCAATTGAAATTTGTTTAACCATAATTTCACAAGGCAATTTCTTTCTGAGAATCATTTTTAACAAAAGCTTAATGAAATTTTATAATAAGAAACAAAAACTATGGCCCAATTGGAAGATAGGCATAGATTTATTGTCCTTGTGTTGGTTGTAACATAGATCATAAGCTTCAGATGAGTTGCTTAATTAGGGGTCAAGTATTGCAATACAACTTTCGGCGTTGAAAAAGAAAACCTTGTATGAGGCCAGCAATAAACATCATCAAGACTAATGGTAGCATAAACAGGACCTGCAAAATAAATTGAAGAAAAAGTTAAAAGGAGAAAAGGAAAAGGGGATTTAGATCATTCTTGAAATATGATCAGAAAGTAAACAAAACAATGTAAAAGGAAGAAAATAACATAAACAAATGAATAAGAAGCAGCGGAAGGGCCTTATTGGAAGGTTGTTGTACACAAGGGGAACCTATCATAATGAAGGACCACAAAGAAGGCACAACCAGCCTCAAACTTTTGCAAATATGGCAAACTGCACCCTCATTCTGATTTGATATTGAGGTCAATAATTACTCAAAACTTTACAAATTGATAATATGCTTTCCTAATTTAAGAAAAAGGCATGGCCTCTCTTATATATGTAGACAAGATGCAAATAAGAGTTGTAGTTGAAATGAATGTTTACATGACTAGAAACTTCAACCGTAAGTGACATGAGGAAAAAATTTGTTATGGCGGCAAGTTGTGATCAAGAGTGCTTCAAGGGGTCTCAAGTTGGATCCTTGGTCAAATTAAATACCATGCTTGGTTTGGCCAATGATAACTCCTTGATAACCAGAGATCCATTTCTAGAGAAGTGCATCCTTACATAAAACAACAAAACAACAAAACAATATTTAAAGTAGTCAAACTGAACAAGAGCTCTATTGGGAAATTCATAACAAAACCAATCAATACAATCATGGTATTTTAAGTGTAAAGACAAGTTATCAAAACAACAATCACTGATAATTTTGAAGAAATACAACAAAATGATTCTATATATTTGATTTTTCAAGGATACTAACATACATGTTGATAATTTCCTGTAATAAAGTAGAAGTATTTTTGCCTTGTATGAAAGCATAATTTACAAATATCCTAATGTCTAAATGCATGCAATAATTTTACAAGTTGTTGCATCTATGGCAAAAGGTAGTTATGCTGCTCATACAAGGAGAAGTGGTAGGAGAGTGACAAGGGGTGCGCAGCTGTGATGCACATCGTCTGATGAGGACAGGACAGCTGATGTCAATGTCAACAATTCCCCAAGGAAAATTGTTGAGGATGACCATGTGACGGAAGCTGATGTTAACACACCATCAGCCACAGAACCACCGTCAACAACAGTCCAAGGGGCAAGTTCAACTAAAAAGATCAGTGCTATAAGAGGATGGACAAAAGAACAAATGTTAGCTGCAATTGACGACATAGAGTTTAATGGATACTTAGTTCGGGAATATACATAAAAACATGGTATTCCTCCCTCATCAATCAATTATTGGATAAATGGACTGACTCATACAAAACGTAGAGGGCCTCTTACAGTTATGACTGAGGAGGAGGAGGCCGAGGTGGTTGAGTGGTGTAAAGAGATGGCCCAATTGGGACATGGGCTAGAGTTGATACAACTCAAATCCACAATTGCTGAAATCTGTCAAGGGAAGCCAAACCCATTCAAAGATGGCTTTCCTAGTAAATCATGGTGGTTTGGGTTTAAAAAAAGGCATCTAGAACTTGTATTGCATAATTCTGAGGGCCTTGACGGAGACAGAGCATTAAATTTTCACCCTGCAGTTGTGCAAAAGTTCTATGACACACTTTTTAGTGCTTAAGATAAACATTCTTATGGAGCAGACCATATATGGAACTGTGATGAAATAGGTTTACAGGCAGGGAGGAATTGTGGCATGCGGGTAATTTCCAAGAGAGGGAGCCGAAATGTGCCAAATATTTTTCATAAGAGTAGGGAGTGGATAACTATTTTATGTTGTGTCAATGCAATTGGTACTTCAATCCCAAGATTTTATCTATTCAAAGGTAAAAATCAACTGAAAAAATATATACATAACTATGAACTAGGTGCATGAATGGCTCCACATCCCCATGCATGGATGACTAAAGAACTGTCTTTAAGTTGGCTTTTTCACTTTGCTGCATCGGTACCAGGTGGCGTCTTGCCTAATAATAGACACCTATTGATACTAGATGGCCATGGGAGCCACATGGTTGTACAAACAATTGAGGAAGCAAACAGTTTAGGCATCAACCTATTGACATTGCCCGCTCATACCACTCACAAACAGCAACCCCTTGATGTTAGTGTGTTTGGCCCTTTCAAGAACTATTTCAGGTTGGAGCGTGCTACATGGATGGCAAAGAATGCAGGGGTTGAGGTGAAAAGGTTCAAGCTCGTAGAGCTTGCAAGTAAATATTTTAAAAGGGCTTTGCCACCATCAAATATCAAGGCTGGATTTAGGGGGACAGGAATCTGGCCACTGAACTATGATGCTCTTATGCATGATACTGGTTGTAGCCAAGTGTTTCATGTGGATGGTCAGGAAGAAGGGAATGCCCAAATAGGTGTTGAAGTGCAAGAAGTAGATGACCAAGATGATGTTGTTGCAGCTGGTAATATGATTTCCCTCTCTCAAGGGAACTTATATGATGAAGATGATGAAATTGTATGTGAAACACAATATAACCATGAACAAATTTGCAGTAACATGGAAATCGTTCCACCAACTCAAGAACATGAAACTCCTGTTGCTGATATTGTTAATGACATTGTTGAACATGCAGTTGAAAATGACCAATTGAAATTTTCAAGCCAAGTAACCCCACCTTCATGGCTAGTAAAAGCAATGATTAATATGAATGCACATAGTGTCTCAGCAACCAATGAACAAAACATGAACATGCCCTCACAACCAGCAGAATTGAACAGTGAAATTGTTCATGTTTTTGTGGACAATAGATCAATAGAAGAAGATGAAGCACATAATGAGGCATCAAATGAAGATAATGATATAGTTCAATCAGTTCCATCAGATACTGAAAGGGAAGTACCAAGAAATGACATGCAGGTGGGAGGGGTCGAGAAGACACTTGGTCGATTCCTAAAGCTACTAGTAGAGAGAGTATCAATGAAAAAAAGAAAGGTGCACCGGGTAGTCTTCGTCTAGGTCAAAGCTCACAGTTACTCACCTCAGAGGACTATATAAACTTGTTAGTTGAGTTTGAAAAAAATAAATTTGAAATGCAAGAATTAAAACAGAAAAAGAAGGATCTAGCCAAGAAGAAGAAGGAAGCAAGGATTGTTGGAGCGCAATGTCGAGCAGATGAAAGGATTGAAAGAGATAAAGCAAGGCAAGTTAAGGACCAACAAAAACAAATGGCAAGACAGGAAAAGGAAAAAAGAAAGGCACAACAAATGCTTGAAAAGGAATAAGGGATGATCAATATGGTTGACAATGATACAAGAATAGCTGATGAAACCAGGATTATTTCAAATTCATTGGACTCCATTGCAAATAATACACCATTATTCCAAGATCTCATAAACATTCAAGTGCCTCACTATCAAACTAAGGGTTTACCCACTTGCCTTATTCCTACCAGAGTTGGTGTCAATTCTATGTATGCTCATTACACACCTCCACTTAATGCAGGGGTCAGTAGTGCAAATGTGAGGTATGGGTACTCAATACCTCCATGGTTGGAAGCTGCAAATTGGACTCAATCATATGGCAACAATCAACCATTTCCTAATCAACCCTTGACAGGTAGGCCAACCTACCTGGCTCAAGAAGGTAACTCAGGGAGTTTTGGCACTCAAGATTCTGATGGCCATAAAGAATAGGGGTGTCATATGTTCTTGGTCGTAACCACATTATGATGTGGATTTTGGATGGATTGTATCTTTTTCTTGTCACAGAAACATTTTGGCTTACAACCTAGGTTGTTTTATTTCATAATGTGTGCGACATTGTAACCAAAATCCATTTTAGAAGGAACATCTATAGTCTATTATAATGTAGAAATCTTACAAGATTCTCAGGGTCATAAAGAATAGGGGTGTCATATGTTTTTGGTTGTAACCACATTATGATGTGGATTTTGGATGGATTGTGTCTTTTTCTTGTCACAGAAACATTTTGGCTTACAACCTAGGTTGTTTTATTGCTTTGAAACGCTAACAACATTATGGTTCTATGCATTCACTACATTGAAAAGCCAACAATAGCTTGGTTGGTTGTAAAGCAGTTTTGTTTGCGAGCTAAGCACAAATGTTTATAAAAAATTGATTAATAACATTGAAAGACTATTTATTACAGTGGAAGAAATGCTTTAACCTAGGTTGTTTTATTGCTTTGAAATGCTAACAACATTATGGTTCTATGCATTCACTACATTGAAAAGCTAACAACAGCTTGGTTGGTTGTAAAGCAATTTTGTTTGCGACCTACGCACAAATGTTTATAAAAATTGATTAATAACATTGAAAGACTATTTATTATAGTGGAAGAAATGCTTTAACCTAGGTTGTTTTATTGCTTTGAAACGCTAACAACATTATGGTTCTATGCATTCACTACATTGAAAAGCCAACAACAGCTTGGTTGGCTGTAAAGTGGTTTTGTTTGCGAGCTAAGCACAAATGTTTATAAAAAATTGATTAATAACATTGAAAGTTTATTTATTACAGTGGAAGAAATGCTTTAGCCTAGGTTGTTTTATTTCTTTGAAACGCTAACAACATTATGGTTCTATGCATTCACTACATTGAAAAGCCAACAACAGCTTGGTTGGTTGTAAAACAATTTTGTTTGCGAGCTAAGCACAAATGTTTATAAAAAATTGATTAATAACATTGAAAGACTATTTATTACAGTGGAAGAAATATAGTTTGTCTTGGTTAAAAATCTAAACAAGGATCAAGTCTTGACCTGCCTATCTATTGCAGTGGTGAGAGAAAAAGGGAAAATAGTGGGGACCAAATGAGAGGAAAGTTTTGCAGATAAGGAAGAGGAGGTTTCTTTGCATAATACATCAAAAACCATACGATAACTAATAGAGCTATGACTAAAATAAATGCAAGCATCGATTGAAAAATACAAATCAGAAGGTCAATGTAATGTTTTGCAATGAGATGAGATACAAACATGCAATGCTCAAATAAGAAAGACAAAAATAGAAACCAATGAAGTCTGCCACCCAATGGATGCAAACATAATAGTTAGACCTGAAACCAATGGCTCAAAAATACACCAACCTCTGAAATATTTAAGAGAGATGATATCAGTCCACAAAAGATGCTACAATGATAACTTAGATACTTATTCCCCTTTTGAAATTGTTATGTCAATTCATATTATGTCTTGGGACTTCTTTTTCCACTGCAAAGATGAACAATATTTCACAAAATAAATCACTTAATACTTCACCATTAGGTTAAAAATGATGCTCCCAAGACTGATAAGTGATTTCTTATGGATATTAAACCTTAGCAAATTGATTTCTTCCTGCTGAAACAAGTACCCCAGATCTCGAAAAGCATATTTCAGATATCAGAAAACATATAGTAGACCTTAGAAAAACACTTGGAAAGTCACCAACAGAAAAAAATAAAACAAAATAAAATAAAATGAAATAAAATAAAATAAAATAAATAAAATAAAATAAAAATAAAAATAATAATAATAATAATAATAATAATAATTAAATAATTAATTAATTATTAATTAATTAATTAATTAATTAAAAATAATAATAATAATAATAAATAAAAATTAAAAAATTAAAAATTAAAATTAAAATTAAAAAATTAAAAAAATTAAAAAATTAAAAATTAAAATAAATAAATTAAAATTAAAAAATTAAAAAAATAAAAATAAATAAATAATCTTATGTCGACGCGTTTCGAACCAACCAGTGTGGTTCATCGTCAGGACAAGTTGAGGAACTAATCTGGCTTAGCTTGAATAAATAGAGTGTGCAGAGACTCCAACGGCTATATTGCAACAGCTAATTTTGACCTGATGACCAAAGTCAAACTAATAATTTTATTATTATTAGTTAATTGAACAATAAATTTATTGTTTTTAAATATAATGGTTATTATATTTATTAAAAACCTATATTTATTATTATTTAATTACAAATAAATAGTATTAAATTACTATTTAGATACAATTGATTAATAACCATTATATTTAGTTTACCATAATTTATTAATTACTATTATATCTAGGGATCCAATGGTAAACTAGATATAATAGTAATTAATAAATTATGGTAAACTAAATATAATGGTTATTAATCAATTGTATCTAAATAGTAATTTAATACTATTTATTTGTAATTAAATAATAATAAATATAGGTTTTTAATAAATATAATAACCATTATATTTAAAAACAATAAATTTATTGTTCAATTAACTAATAATAATAAAATTATTAGTTTGACTTTGGTCATCAGGTCAAAATTAGCTGTTGCAATATAGCCGTTGGAGTCTCTGCACACTCTATTTATTCAAGCTAAGCCAGATTAGTTCCTCAACTTGTCCTGACGATGAACCACACTGGTTGGTTCGAAACGCGTCGACATAAGATTGATTATGTGATTTTGCCGAAGATTACTAAACAATGTTATGGATCACAGAAGTCTAAATTCCTTAATAAATAAATAATTAAAAAATAAAAAAAAAAATAAAAAATGACTTTATTAGCCTCTTATGGTCAATGTGCAATGGTCTTAGGCTTATTATTATTGTCTTATGGTATTTATTAAGTCACAGTAGCAATGTGCTTCAGATTTAATTATTCATTGCAGTCAAGAAGGATGATAGAAAGCTAAACTCAAATGCTCAACAACCCTTCTTAAATAACTGATATGACAGCTTTGGTACTGAAATTACAACAGTGAGGCTTAAGGGACAATGACAAGGGAAAGAGGATGCTACAAGCAGCTTTAAGGCGAGAAGGAGGCAGCGTGGAGGGAATGAAGGTTGTTGCAAGGCTAAGGCAAGGCTACGACAAGGTTGAAGGCAACAACAGGTAGAAGGAGGAAGGGACAGCAGCAAGGAGATGGAGGAAGAAGAAAGGTAGGGGCTGAAGCAGAGAGAAGGGAAGCTGCTACAGGCAGCGGAGAAGAGGAGGCAAGCCACTGAAAAGAGGAGCAATAGAAGGCTTGAGTGGATGACCTTTCGAGGAGCCTTTAGGGGTTGTTTCAAGGCTTAAAAAATTTAGAATTTTTCCCAAAACAATTTGAATTTCGAACTAAGATATTTTTGCCTTCAATCGTTCTCCAACAATTATTATCAAAACCCCATATATGAATGCTTCAAGGAAAGATCTAATTGGTTTTAACCCTGCAAACAAAACCCTAACCTACAAAACTGGGAACCCTCAAAACAAAACCCCTAACCTACAAAACCTAAAACCTACCTGAAACTCCAAGTGCAAATTTAACAAAAATGCCAATAAACAAGGTGAGGTGTTGAAAAACACAAGGTGAGGTGTTGAAAACACATCAACAATGGTTGGTAGGATTAAAATCCTACTGGATAGAAGCCATGTCCAAGTCCAGAGCTTGCCACACCTTCGCTAGACCTTCTCCAGAGCTCGCCACACCTGCAACAATTTGGAAATTAGCAAATGGAGAAACAAAAAAACCAAACAAAAATCACAAAAACCTGTAATTACCTGTAAATGCAACCTTCGACCTCAAACTGGCTGAAATTGGTACTGGCTCCTCCCCAAACAACAGGTTGTGTGAATGAAACAACCACCAAGGAAACCCTAAACCACTGGCGGTCCAGAATGAACAACAATTGCAAGCGGAAAACCACAAGAACAGCAGAAACCCTGTTCCAACCATGGATGCGTGCAAGCAAACAATGGCAGACATCATCTCAACAATGGCGGACGAAGCGCAAAGGTAATGGAGTTGTCCCGCGCCATCGTCGGCAGAGGGCTTCGCCCAAACACCGGACTCGAATAGAAAAACAAGAGGCAAACTACACATCATGGCAAACAGGTGGAAACAACCGGGCGGAAGGTCAGAAAATGAGTTTTGAAGGGCTGACACACTGCACAACACATGGCAGTCCACGTCAGACACGTGTTGTACATGCCAAAACCCTGTTCATGTGTGTGTAGGTGAGGTGGAGGGGAGGGCGCACAGGTAATGGCAACCCTCCCCTATAAATGAGATTTCTTAACCAGAATTCCCTTCCATACTCTTTCTACGTGTGTTTTCCGTATGCGAGATTTTTATGTATTCGTTAGAATTATGCTTGGCCCGTCTAGCCTTCTATTTCAAACTTATTTGTATGTTTATTATAAACCACATCTAAAAATAGAACTGTAGTGTTGTACATTACGTTATCATTGTTTTCATGGGTGGTTTAAAAATATATATGTTAAATAGCTATATGAAAGAAATTTCTTATTAGCCTCCATTAAATGTTAGAATTATAAGAATAGATTTATTATTATAAGTTTTATATTTTTTATTAATAAATTATATTATTTATATTTCAAAATTATTGAATTTTATTTATTTATTATTTTATTGGTAGATAGATTTGAAGTTTTTTTGTACATTTGTAAGTTAAACTTTAGTTTATTTTATTTTTTATTTCATATATTTTCTTAATGGAGGATTAACTAATTTTTCAAATGAGAGGCTCCAACTTTTGTTAAATCATGGTTCATTAACTAATTTATTAAAACCAAAAAAACATAAAAATATTTGACAAATCACAATAACATTTAATATAGTTAGACATAATTAATTTAAATCGATAACATATATTTATAATAACTCATAATATATTAATAATTATATATTAACTATTAGAATATATCTTTAATATATAATCTTAATTAACATGAAAGTTTATGTCAAAAAATAGGGTAGATTATACTTTTTGGCTATGGTTTGGGGTTTGTGGCAAATAATGTCAAAGGTTGCTCCATAGATATACTCACATCTGCAATTGTTAGGCCACAAGGCCCTATAATATTTGAAGTCTCACAGCACAAACCCCCATGTAAGATGCATTAGGACACAGATGACAAGCGTGAATCTTTAGCAGTCAAGTCAACCAACAAATGGATGTCAATCTGAAGGAGCTCATAAATTACGAGCTCAACCCTTCTTGTAACAAGATTTTCTTGTTGCATTCTAATTTTTCCAGTTATCTGGTCCATCACTAGACAATTTGTTTTTAGATCCCCTCGCCTGCAGTATGTGTCAAACGATGCCCCTCATGAAAGTTGTTTGACCTCCTCCCCTTTGCCTGTGGCTACCTCATCCCCCTTTCCTCCATCCCCTTTTATTTCTCAGGAAAATGATCTTTCGTCGCCTTTGTCCCAAGCCATCAAAGTTTCAAAGTTACCCTAGTCCCTTGAATGTTCATCCCCCTCTCACAAGAAAATAAAATACATTCGGAAGTGGTTATCATGACCGTGGGTAAGGACATTAATCTCACTTGAGTCATGGATTATGAGGGGAAAATATTGGTAGGTCGGTGTGGGATTAGAGCCTGTGTTGAGGCGCCATCAAAGAAATGGATCTCCTCATCATGGAGACCTTTCCTAGATTATGTCCCAATGGTGCATACCTTGGCTTGTGGATGGTTGATGTTCATTGTTAAGTCAAAGGTGGATTGTGTGTGTATTCAAGAGAATAACTAGAGTTACGAGAGGGAAAGATTACTCCTAAAATTTTAGTCCATTTCTTTCAACCTAGAGAAGGAACTAGAGGAAAAATTAAAGGTTTGGGAAATTCTTCTAAGCTTGCCCCTCAATTTTTGGAGTTTGGAGACTTTTATTGCCATTGGTAACAAGTTGGGTTCCTTTATTGAAGCCAAGGAAGGTTGGAAAGCCAAAGCAGACATCTGAGTGGCATGGATACAGGTAGATGTAAACCTAAGAAATAGAATGGTAGTAGACATGGAGCTTCTTGTGAAGGGGAGGGAGAAAACTTAGAGGGTTGCTTATTGGAAACTATGATTCAAGTGTCATCGCTATCATGAAGCAGGGAATTTAAACAAGGATTGCACCAGTTAGGGCCCCCCAGGAACATAAGAGATCCCTTAAGGACTTAGAAGAAATCAATGGATAAAGCTAAGCAAGGACTTAGAATGGAGGTTTGCATAGAGGCACCCTCTTCAATTGGGATCTCATTAGGAGTACCCTCTCTTGGTAAGCCCACTCCTCCTCCCTGTCATTTTGAATGTCTCCCCTTACACCCTTCCCATGCTCTATGCCTTCCCTCAATTCTTGCATCTACACTGGAATATCCCTAAGTGACCCTCGACCCCTTATTAGGCTCTAATCTTGTCCCTCTTGTCCCTCCTATCCTATATACCCCCCGGCCCATGTTGAGTTTTCCTCCCACCTGTTGTCTATCCTTGTGCCATGGGTTGCGATAAAAATTTATGCTTTGTAACCTAGGAAAATTGTCCATGATATTCCTCCATCTGGTGGTGAGATCACCCTAGACGCTCCTATGTCTAATCTGATGGGAAAGAAGTCTAACCTTTTTAAGGCATTGAAGATTACAAGATTAGAAATCAAGAATGTAAAACATGCCTCAATAAATAGGGCCCTTTTAGAAAATGTCACCCTCTCCAAGGGTTCCCCATGATAATTCTCTCTTTCAATGTGAGGGGCATAGGGGGTGCCCACAAAAACTAGCCATCAAGTGACTTCTAGTCATCTTTCACCTGGATATTCTTATGTTTCAAGAAACCATGTGTGCAAGCTCAAAAGCTTGTAAGTTATTTGAAATCCTACAGAAGGATTTTTCTTACAACCACTTGAACTGAATAGGATTTTCGAGGGAGGGGTTAATAACTAACTGGATTATGGATTCCAAATATCTAGCCACTTTCATTTTCCCTTCTGCAATTATGGTGAAATTGTTGTTCAAATATCAAGTGATTCTTATCTCAATACTTCATGTTTATGATCCTTACTCTAAACATGAATTATATCAAGAAGGTCTGGCAGCTCGAGGAGCTTTTAAGGATCAACATACCATTGTCGGAGGAGACCTAAATTTAACTTTGGGTCTACAAGAAGTATGGGGGGATAGTCCATGAATGGACCTGTCATATTGCTTATTTTATGATCTCATTACCAAAAATCACCTATTGGATCTGGAGTCGACTAAGATTACCCCAACCTAGTCAAATGGACGCTTAAAGGGAAATGAGGTATCTAAGTGGTTAGATTGATTTCTAATTTCTAAACCTCTTATGGCATGTGGGACTCTAATAAAATATATCTGGGGACTAGAGGAGTCTCTGATCATCACCCTATTTTAATATAGATATCTTTTAGGGACAATCCAAAACAAATCCCATTCCATTTTATGCCATCTTGGATTGAGGAAAGGGAGTATCGCTCGCGGGTGGTAGGAAAATGGAATCATCTTAGGCCCTCGGCCTCTAAATATTATATGGAGAAGTTTGCAAGTAATTTGGCCTCTCTAAAGAAAGCCTCTTAGGGAAGGGCGAAGGATTCTAACTATATAAAAAAAAAAGATGAGAATGGCAAAGATAAAAAACGGGATAGACTCAGGTCCTCTTAATAATGGACCCAAATTCCATATCTCCTGAGTAGCAGGAGATGATGAAATCAGTAGAGGTTGAGAGGCACACTCATTCTTAGAGGATGAGGAAAGGTGGAGACTAAAAATTTGGGCCATATGGCATTCTTTAGGGGATAACAATACAAGGTTTCCCCATCACTATGCAAATGGAATAAAATTGAACAATACCATCTGGTATTTATTGGACCCATCCTGCACCCCCCAGTCACTTTTAGGGACAAAGTAGACGAAGGTGTTAGATATTTTCAAAACCTTTTTTGGCCCCTTTGGGATTCTCTACCCAGGAAATTTTGTAGGTTACATCAAAATTTCCCAAAGTTGTCATCAAGGATATGAATGCCTCTCTGTCAGAGAAGTTTCTAAGTAGAAGTATGGGATGCTTAACATCAATGCAAAGGGCTAAGAGTCTAGGTCTAAATGGCTTCCCTATGGAATTTTATGTGGGATTCTATGAATTGATAAAAGGATATTTTTTAAAGGTCATGTATGAATCTCAATCTTCAGGTAAAAAGTTGGCTTCCTTCAATTCAATCTTTCCATGTCTTATTCCAATGACACAAGAAGGGTCCTCTTTCACGAACTATATGCCTATCACCTATTTCAACCTGATATATAAGTTAATCATAAAATTAATAGCAAGAAGAATAAAGTCAGTACTCGATTCCTTTATCTCGAAAGAACAATTTGGTTTTCTACACCATAGAAACATACATGATGTGGTAGTTGTCGCTCAGGATGTATTTCACTCAATAAAAAAGGCAAAGTCTAGAGAAGCTATCATGAAGCTTGACCTGTCTAAGGCTTATGACAAGGTAAACTAGACATTTCAACTCTTAATTATTCTTCAATTGGGATTTTATATTAATGTTGTCAATTGGATTATGGGATGCATTCAAAATGTGTTCTTTATGGTTATGATTAAAGGCTCCCCATCCCCATTCTTCTTTATGTCAAGGATATCCCTATCACTGCTCCTTTTCTTAATCACGGTAGATACTTTTAGCTGTTTGGTGGTTGAACCTAGGGTGAGGGGTCTCTTCAAAGGGATAAATTGTTTTGAATCAGTAGTAGTTTCTCACCTCCTATTTGTGGACAATTTGTTGGCATGCTCTTCTGGATCATGTAGGGAACTTGTGTCTTTGAAAAATTCCATGGATCTCTTCTACAAAGTAATAGGGACAGAGATAAATGGGCACAAATATTGCATCATTCTTAATGGCATGTCCAAGGAGGTTATGGTGCAAACACATGAAATTTTTCCTTTCTCAGTCAAATATCTCGACGAAGGTTTAAAATACATGGGGTTTTATATAAATCCAAACAAATCTAGTAAAGCAAATTGGATGTGGATGGTCAGAAAAGAAGAAGTGCATATTCGGGTGTGTTCAAATCACTTATTCTTGAGAGGGGGTGTTTGGTATTGGTCAAGGAAGTCTTAAAAATTATTCCAGGATAATGGAATTCTATGGAAATGATTCCTTAATCATATTTAGAATGCATGCATTAGATTTCCGTGGACAGGCTCTTGAACTTATAAAGGATTATTGAGTATGTTTTAGTTGATGTCAAAGCAGAAGCAAATGCAACAGGTACAAGTTGGTGCAAAATGAAAATATCTTCATTGATGTCAGTATTTGGAGGCCATTGATGTGATGGGTTCACGGGATTATGCAGCTTACCATGAAACCCTAGTTGGAGCATAAACCCTAATTGAAGGGATGAAACCCTAAACCTAGGGTTTGAATCCCTTGGTGCATTTGATGATGATCCAGTGATCTGAGGTCATGGATGTTGTTAATATTGTAGGTGGAGGATGAAACCTTAACTATTAGTCAAACCCTAGTCCTAGGGTTTGGGTTCCTTGGACGATAAGCATACCAGGTAGTTATTAAGTTTTTCAGGTAGAAGATCATGGAATTTGGATTGAAATCCTTTGCATATGGATTCTAATCATCTTGTTGATTTCGATGGTATGTGGAGCATTTCATGGGCCCTCATGATTTGTGAGAAATGATCATTCAAAGTTGAAAACCCAATTCATGGTCTAAAACCCCAAAGATTTGTTGATGTGGTAGCATTCTATTGATTGATGATGTGGCAGTATCAAGTATAATGAGGTGGCATAAAATTATTAATTGGACAATGTGGATATCTTATTGATGTGGCAATTTATTAATTTTTCATAGAGGGTTTCAATGATTATTTTATTATTATGAGCTTAAAAAATCCAATTGACCATCTAGGGTAAAAATAAAGATTAACATGACTCTAATATTGAAGGATAAATTATTTCAAAATTTATTAATCCAAATTTTGGTGTGAGTTTTGAATTATTTGAAATTTAAATATTGATTCTCCCTCCATGTATAAAGTTGGCTTAAGGGTCAATTGACTTGCTCCATCAATATATAAATAAGTCATTCTCTTTTTGTTGGTGTTAGTGTGAAATTTCTTGGAAGGTGTACCAAAAACAATTCACTTAAGTCACTAGGTGACATGTGACCCTAACAACAATTTTTGGTTGGTTATGCTTTTGATCTGCAATAAAACTAGAAAAAACTTGCAGCACAAACATATATATATATATATATATATATATATATATATATATATATATAATGTAATAACCCATATAGAAAGACTTTTAAAATGAATAAATATTTTATTGATAACACATGGTTAAGGAAATCTACAAAAAAGGGTCTGCAAATCCCGCTCTGTGGGATGGGTCCTTTGATGTCCTTGATGCTTTAGTAATGTTTTTTTTTGCTAAAGCAAGAGTTGGTCCTTCTATTATCTTGTCACTAAAAATATATTACATAAAATACAATGCACCCAAAGAGGAAGCGGGCTGAAAAATTAGCAATTTCTTCCAGCTTAGGGAAAAGAGTCAACTTTTCGAGAACCGGGCCTAGGGCCCAAGAAAAACAAAACACACAGCCTCCACCACCTGAACCATGATTCGAGGTCAAGTGGTCGAGGGGTAAAATGGAGCAAAAACAAGAACCCAAAAAAACTATAAGCGGACCCAAAGAGGGGAATAAAGACCTTATCAAAAAGATTTCGAGTCTGCTGGGCAACACCCGGACCCACTAACCTGCTCATTGAACTTCAGCCATTAATCAGCAGCTACATGATCCAACCGCTAAGGTAAATATCAAGCGGAGAAGAAGCAAGAGGAATACCCACCCGATGAGGGCGGTATTCTCTCCTCCGAGAGCCATGTGTTGAATGCTAAGTGGCATCGAATTCATTTCTGAGAAATCACTTCAGGTTTTGAGGACATCTAATAACCCGGAAACCGCTTTGATGCCCGAAATCCGGAAACCACGGAAAATCTAAACCTACTGCCATCCATTCGATTGAGCCACCAATTATAATGGATTATCACAATTTTCCTAGCTGCCCACTTGCTAACCGAGCTCCCTGCAGAACCGACGAGAAGGCGATCTATGGTATCCCACTGCGAGACCCGAAAATGCCAAATCTCAAGTTGTCTCTCTATCAAACCCCTGTCGTCCATTGATTAAAGGTTAACTGGTGGATTCCTTTCCTGTGCTGATAATGCTCCTTGTCTGTGAGGGCCAGAGTGTAACAGCCCTCACGCAGTTGACCTGCGGGTACCAACTCCCACAAGCAACACTTGTTGTCTCTTATGCATCTTACCCCTTCATTGGCTAGCCAGTCCACTACTCTATTAGCATCTCTGCACACATGAACAAAACTAAGAGTTCTTAGAATTCTTAGGTGCGATTGAATTCAGTAATAGACCTACAAAATTCTCCAGTGTTTCGAGACTTTGTCTGGTGCAGTGCTTGTGTCTAGCCGCTTGACCAAATTAATTATTAATTCCGAGCCAGCCTTGATGATTGTATTATGTAAATTGAACTCTATCAGAATCTCCAAGTGTTACACAAAATATTGTCACCATGACTATTTGCAATCAGTATGGGTCTATCATCATTCATACTGTCCTCCTAAGCAAGTCTCAAACCTCATCTCTTCATGTCAAGCTTTGAAAATGAGAGAAAGACCTTAAAAATCAATAAAGCTCTGGTTCCGCACTTTCTCTCACTGTTGCCTGCGGTCCCGCACCCCTTGTTCATGTTACCTATGGACCTGCCCGCTCTGTCTCTAAAGGAGTGGGTGCGGACCCCTGTGAAAGTCAAAAAGGCGCAAGTTTATTCTTAAAAACTCACTTGTGGTTAATTCTAGATGATTCTAGAAGGAATCTTGACGTGGATGGTTCGCTCCTAGGTGGTTCATGCATCCCAAAACTGAAGGAGCTAATCCCTTGATGAGAGGAGCTTATCCCTTTGAAGGAGGGCTTTATCCCTTTGGAGGTGGACCTAGTAACTTCCCTCCATTGCACTATAAATTAAGGCATTGGGCTGGTTGCTAGAGAGGTTAGAAGTTGAACATTTTTTAGGGTAAATGCTGTTGGAATTGAGACTTCCTAGTTAAGCTTGAGAGTAGAGATCACATACCTTTTGGCTTCATTGGGAAGAGAGTGAAACTTGTCAAAGTAGAGGAGACTTCTTGATGGACCCTGGGAGGAGCTTGTACAACATCAAGGCATAAGGTTGTAAAGTTCTTCTTTGATTTAAGTTAATACAATCAGATCCATTTTTCTCAACAAATTGTCTTATGTGATTTGTTTCATGAATTCCTTGATCATCATGATAAGTATGCTTTATTAAATTGGCTTTTCAGGTTCTATTTAATTTGTGTGATTGTTTGTGTTTGCAGATTCTCTACAAGGGAGCTCATTTGGATCAACGGAGCGAGGCTTCCACAAACTTGCATTGGACCCAAGATAGGCCTAAAACACTTGTTTGCCTTTGTTTATAAATTGCATATTTAGAGAAAGATAGAATTTGATTGGTTTGCTTGTCGCTAGATATCATTAGATACTAGGGACGTCGGTCTTGCCCGCAAGAATGACTCATTCCGTGTGACACCAAGCATTTCTCAATGGCCACGAGTTCAACCATATTGTTGGTGGCCCTCCCCAGGTGACTGTGAAAGATTACTTTTATGTTGCCCTCTTCATCTCTTATGACTCCTCCATAACCAGCGTCCCCAAGGTTACCTTTTGAGGCTCCATCTATGTTGAATTTTAAAAGTCCATGGGGAGGGGGTTGCCAAAAAGCCTTTCCTTCTGAAATGTGTTTTACTGTCATATTTATGCCCTGAGGGACATGTGACTGGAGTCCCAACAATTCTAGAATGTGAGCATCTCGATGACCCAGGGGCTTCTCAGAAGGATGCTTCCGAAGAGATTTGATAGTTTCTTGGAGCTATTTTAGGATTTGTGCTATGATGCTTTGAGCTAGGTTACATTTGTCTTTGAAGATCTTGTTGTTATGCTCTTTCCAAACATTCCAGATCAAGAATCCTAGAATCAAAGCCCAAACTGTATTTACTGTCTCATTGTCTGAGAAGTCCTTCCACTAGTTCTTTAAAGTATCAGTGATGTCATCTATGTTCCTGTCTGTCTGCTTGAAGATATAGGCTATCCAATTCCATAAGGTTGAGGTGAAAGAGCAGAGGTTGAGAAGATGATTCATAGCTTCTTCCTGCGGGCCACATAATTGGCATCTCGATGGAACAACAAAACCTCTCTTTTTGAGATTTTCCCAAGTTAGAATCATTTTGTGCTGAACTAGCCACCTGAACAGTTTGATCTTCATCTAATGTGGGTTGTTCCATAGGTCTTTCCATGTCTTATCAAGGCTTGGGTAGTTAAGTCCCGTGGCTATTCTTTTGGCTTCTTTGAGGTTGAAGATGCCCTTGTTATTTTTACCCCATTTTAGTAGATCATTCGAGGTTGAGGTCAAAATTTGTCTCTTTTCCATAATAGTTTATAGAAATTTGGCTTAGGTATTCAACGGGGTCTCATCTCTGTAATCTGGTACCTTCCAAATTCTCCATTTACCAGTGTCCCTTGACTGATCCCAATAGTCACTTACTTTTTTCAGCCCTTTGTTAATGGTGTTGTTTTTTATGATATCTAGTCCTTCTCTACAAAGGTTATTTTCCTACTACCAGTTGTCCTCCCAGAACCAGGCAAGATTCCCAATTTTGATCTCCCAGAAACTGTGTTTTGGAACTAAAGCTCTGTTATCCTATGCCTTGTTCCAAATATGTGAACCCCTGATGTGTCCTGTCATTCTAATGTGGTCAATTTCTTGCCAATCCATTGCATATTTTTTTTCCAGAGTTTAGCCCAGGGGTTTCTTATTTCCTTTAGCCATCTCCACCAAAGTTTTTCAGCCAAGACTTTGCTTAGAATATCCGGAACATGGAGACCCAAACCACCATGGGTTTTGGGTTTGCAGAGCTTGTCCCAAGCTACCAGAGCCCATTTCTTTTTCTCTTCCCCTTTACCCCAAAGAAAATCCCTTTCAATATTCTTGTAAGACTCCTGTTGGTGTCGAAAGGGCCGATAACATGTATATTGGAATGGTTTGTAGTATTGCCTTTGTGAGGACTAGCCGCCCTGCTAAATTCAAGGATCTTCTTGTTCACTTGCTGACTTTTTCCTTCAATTTATTAGTTACAGACTCCCAGATTTCCTTGCTCAGAGGTTTGTCAGTGAGGGGTATTCATAGATATTTTGAGGGAAGATGACCTCTTTGAAAGCCTAGAATTCTGGAGAGATTTCTTTGAATTGAAATATCAGTATTCAAAAAGAAAACCTTTGATTTTGTGAGGCTTACCTCAGTACCAGTAGCCATTGTGAACTCATACAGGATTTGTTCGAAAGCTTTGGCTTCCTTTACTGTGGGAGTGCCCTGGAGCATAGTGTCATCCACAAATTGTTGATGGGTCCATGTGTCCCCATTCTGAGTGAGTCAAGTCCCTGGATTCTTCCTTCCTCCTTGGCTGAAATGATTGCTCTACCCAATCCTTCCATCATGAGAATGAGGAGGAAGGGGGAGAGAGGATCTCCTTGTCTAAGGCCTCTCGATGGCCTAAAGATTCTGGATGGAGAGCCATTAAGAAGAATTGAACAAATGACAGTGGTCACAAGAGCCATGACCCATCTTATCCAGTTGTGGTCAAAGCCATATGCTTTAAGAACTTCCCTGATGTAAGACCAGCTTAGCTTATCATAAGCTTTCTCTATGTCCAGCTATATTATCATACCTGCTTGCTTATTGGTTTTGAGGGAATGCACCACTTCATGAGCTTGAATTATATTACTGAGAATTTGTCTACTTTCCACATATCCAGTCTGCTCCTCTGACACAAGTGTTGGAAGAAGGGGTTTGAGTCTGTTAGCAATTACTTTGGAAATGATTTTGTACACCACATTGCATAAATATATGGGTCTGAATCTATCTGGAGTCATGGCTTTTTCCTCTTTGGGGATTAAGGCAATGAAGGATTCATTAAGCGCTCTCAGAACTGTTTTAGATTTTCTTGAGTCCTCCACCACATCTTGAATGTCATGTTTAGTAATTTCCCAGCATGTTTTGAAGAAATCTACATTGAAACCATCTGGGCCTGGAGCTTTCCCATTATGCATCTCTTTGATTACTTCATTGACCTCTTCCTCTGTCACTGGCCTGTTGAGATTATAATTGTCTTCCCTGGTTACTAGTTTTGGAATATGCTGAGTAAAACTTTTAGTATATTGAGATCTATCTGCCATGATCTCCTCTGCAATACTTTGAAAATGTTGAACCAGTACAACTTCCATTTCCTTGTGAGTATCTTGCTCTATTCCTTGAGGATCTATAAGTTTTGTGATCCTATTATGTGCCCTGTGTTCCATGGTAGATTTTTGAAAGAACCTAGTATTTCTCTCTCCTTCCTTAATCCATTGCACTCTGGATTTCTATCTCCAGAAGATTTCCTCCTGCTGGCATCTATTATCCCATTCTTATTGAAGTGAGTCCGCTTGCATTTTCCTTTCCTCTGTGAAGCCTTCTGTGATGAGAATTTGATTAATTTCCTGTAAATTTTTTTCCACTTCTCCTTTGGCTTTGAAGATGTTTCCAAACTCATTTTTATTCCATTCTTTGAGCTTTCTCTTGATCTGTTTGAGTCTCTAATGCAGTAGGAACATTTTTGTGCCTTTGGTGTGTATTTCTTCAACCCACCAATTACCAATGTTAGTGATGAAATCAGGGTGAGTGAGCTAGACATTTTCAAACCTGAAAGGTCTATTCCTCGGGGTTCCAATAAAGGAAGCTTCTAGCTGGATGGGCCAGTGGTCCGAGCCTCCGAAAGGGAGGATGAAAGCTGTCATGATACGACCGGTGAGAAGGAGATCCTCCAAGATTATGAATCTATCTAATCTCGAAGCTACTTGGTAAGTTCCTCCTCTTTTTTTGTTCCACGTGAAGATGTCATTTATTGTATCCATATCCACCAGTCTCATATTGTTAAGGAAGTTCTGGAAGGCTATTGAGTCTCTACCAAGTGTTATGGTTCCTCCTTTTTTCTCTGTGAGAGATCTGATCATATTGAAGTCCCCTCCTAGAATCCAGGTCATTGTTGGGTGTCTTTCTCTTAGTTCCTCCAGAGAGGTGAGGAGCCTTAGTTGATCTTCCAGTAGCTGAGGACCATAGATATTTGTGATCATGTAACAATCCTTGTCCCCCAAAGGTTGGATAACCAATGTAAGGTGGTTTTTGGATGACTCAGCATCCAGGATTCCAAATTTCTAAGGATTCCATAGAGTGAGAATTCCTCCAGCTGAATTTTTTGCTTTGACTTCTAGGTACTCATACTTAATCAGCCATTTTCTATTCTTTTCTCTAATCTTATCTACTGATCATTTTGTTTCTTGTATAAACACCATATCTGGTTTTTCTTCTGTTATTCTGTTACTGAGATTTCTTTGTTTTCTTTTACTCCCTAGTCCTCTAATGTTCCAGGTTGTAAGCTTCATAATGATGGGTTTGTAAAAGAGTAACTGGTGATATCTTTCATCTTACTTAAATTAATCATGAGTTTTCCACACCCAGTCAGCAGTTCATTCTGTCTCTTCCTTCCTCTTTTCTTGCTTGGGTTTTTGGTGGAGTGTCCTGATATTATCTCCATTGATTTAACCCCTCTGTTCTCCTGGCTATCATGGTTCCTTTTGACTCCTACAACCTTTGTGTGAGACCTTCGGAGGAATAGTTTTTGTACTCTGTCAAACTCCTCTTGTGGTAGCGAGTCAATTCCTTTGTTGATTCCCTACTCTAGAAACTTTTCTAGTTCAAGGTTCTCCCTCTCAAGGATCTCCTGTAGGTCTTGGTCCTTCGTGCCTCCTTCACTTGGGGTCATCTCATGGTCCCTTCCAAGTTCCATAGTGCTTTATGGGTCCTCCTTTTGTTCATTTTATTCCTATATGATTTCCATGTTGTCCTCTTTTTCCTTCTCTTTATGATGGTCCTCTGGTTTCTTGTGCATTCCATTTTCTCCTCATTCTTCTTCTAAAATTTAGACACCATTATGACTTGGCATCTTTCTTTCACTAGGTTTCTTTTGGGACTTTTTCCCCCTCCTTTCCCTCTGCCTCCCACTTTGGTGAAACCTTCAGGGTCTTTCCTTTGTTGGTTTTCGACTAGTCCTCCATTTTGTTGAGTGGGCAATCTCTGAAGAGGTTCTGATGTTCATGACATTTATGGCGTCTGAATGGGATGTGTTCATAGTCGACTACCTATACCCATTCCTCGTCATAAACTTCTAGGATGACTTCATCCGGGAGTGCTCCTGATAAGTCCATCTCTACACATATGTGAGCAAAGGAGGTATATTTCCCTCGCAGAGTCGCCTCTGATATCTTTATAAAATGCCCTAATTTGTTACCTATAGCTTTTAAAGATTCCGGCAGCCAATAATCTAAAGGTAAGGAGTATAATCTAATCCATACCGGGACCGATGTGAACGTTTCTTGCTCCAGAACAAAGTTCATCACCCAAGGTCGCATGTAAAGGCCTGCGGCAGCATAGAAGTAGGGTCCTCCTTCGAAAACTCTATCTTTGTCCTCTAGGTTAGTGAAAACCACTGTGAAGAAACCCTTGGAGCCAAGATGTAGATTTATTTCTCCCTTCGGTTTCCAGTTGTTTCTTATCCATGTGTACAACACTTTCTCTGTGGGCCATATGCCCATGAACTTGCAAATGACCACATAAGTCGCCATGTGATCTCTGTGCACTTGTAGTGTAGGATCATTTAAGACCACCTGGGGTTTAATGTTGGCCTTGGGCTTGCAGGGTCCTGTCGCAGACATTTTCTCAGTTCTCTGACTACTGTCGCCAAGATTCGTTTCCCTCCTAGCTTCCTTGTGGGTCCCTTCCTTTTCATGGGAATTGCTGCTTCCTGGCTTGTGAGTGCGATTTATCTTTGTCTCTGCCTTTGATGGTTTCTGGAAATTGTTTAGACTCACCTCTTTACTTATGTTTGAAACCACGTTACTAGGAGGGAGTGGAGCTCCCTCCTCCAAGCCCCTCCAGTGATACCAGCTCTCTCCTGTCGCCCCTTGTTCAAAACCCTATTGCCTCATAGCTCCAACCCTCAATTCATCATTCTCAATTCTAATATTTGATGCTTCAGTAATCAATTCTCTCTCCCAATGTGTAAAAAAACCAAAACAATGTGGAGAACTCAAGTGGGATTTCAGATAAAAAGAGACGATAATGGTGACGATAATAATGATCATGGTGAATAATGAATGGAAAACCCTCCTATTTATAACAAAGTATTGAGTTAATCTCGAAAATGGAGAATAATAAAATAATATTGACCAAATCAAGATATAATTGTTAGTAATACTTTAATATATTTTTGGAGAGGGAAAAGATATTCAAAATGGTCAAATACCTTTATTTAGAAATAATTAACAAATAAAATGATTTATTAATTATTTCACGAGGATTAATAATGGTGTGAAAATGAAATAATTATTAAATAGTGATTTAATAATTATTCCAATAACAAAAATAAGGAATAATAAATAAATAGTTATTTATTTAATTATTCTTACGCGATTTAGTCAAATGTGACAAGGAATAATTATCAAACATTGATTTAACAATTATTCCTGGAGAAAATTAAATAAAAAGTGATGATTTATCCAATTATTCTCAAGGGGTTTTTTAATTTTAATCAGAAAATAATTTAATAAAAATGGTTTACTTTGTTATTTCCCATGGTGAAAGTGATTTTACTATGGTAAAATTAATCCTACATGGTGTATTTCGATCCACCTAGTTAGAAATGGATAGGTGATCATTTTTTGGTGATAATAGACTAGCCCCCAACGTATGATGGCTAGGATTAAATCGTATGACCGAAATACATAACCTACCATGAGACACGAAAGGGGAGTCAGAGAGAGAGAGAGAGAGAGAGAACTGAAGCAATGCAAGGAAGGACAAAAATGTAGGGGGAGAGACCTACTAAACTTATAGAAGTCTCCTTATATGTTGGAGTACATGATCTCAAATGAGGTGGGGGAGGCATACCCATGCCTGCCAAGATAACTATATACAAAGAATAATGGTGAGCCCAACAATGTGGGATTGAGTTGCAAAGTACATGATACATGAGATGCTAGCATCAATGGACCATAAAATAATAGAATGAATCACATATACATAATGTGCCTAGAAAGACATAGACCAAAACTAAATATAATAACATATGAGTATATGAGACATAATGCCCCCCAAGCTAACATGGTGAGGGGGGATCACAACCAAAGAAGCCTTGTTGAACATAAAAGGGCTCTGAACATTTGAATGGGTCATCTGAAAGAGACATGCATGTTGTGGGCACTGCAAGCATTGGAAGCCAAACATATCATAGTTGCAGAAGTGCATCTAAGGCTAGATCAACATCGATGTGGGGACCTACCTGAAGGGACACCCCCTCATGAGGTCTGGAACATCTGACATAAACCCGAGAATCACTGGGATAATCATCTGGATCACTGAACCGTCAAGTGTACAATCTCAATCGTGCGATAAGAAGTTGGCATCGAGCACATGAGACACAAACAAGTCAAAGGGAAATGATGATTCCCTTTTCTTGATCTGAGGCATTGAACAAAGATTAAATTTGGATCCAAGGTACACCACCCTCTAGACCACACTTTTGGAATAAATGTGTTGAAGTCGACAGAAGAGGACCCACAAGAGTTAAGGCAATAAGGAATCCTTAACAAATGCATGAGGTATCATAGAAGAGTGACTGATGGACTGACACTAGGGATGATGATGGAAGTAAACAATATGAGTGGTAGACTGGGTACTTCCCTTGTCAAAGCATGATACGTATGGTTGACCTGACAATGGCTGACTCAATTCCGAAGAGGCTGGTCAATTACTCAAACGAGGGTTTTGCAAAGACAGAGCAATAGAGTTGGAGGCCAAATATGAATACAATGGGATGGATGCAATAGAAATATGTATGGAACACTATAACTAGAATCAAGGGAACTTGGAACATACTCCATAGATACAAGGGTAACTCATCTCAGATGCTTTGAACAAGGGTGACTAAATGATGCTACCACGTGAGGGAGACTTGGAGGGGACCATAAAAACATTAGTAAATGATGGTTACTCATGACAAAAATCAACACATGATTTAACCAGTGCAAAGGTAAAGTGGTACGAGAGTACGGGTGGATCAAATAAAGAAAATTGATTTTAAGAGGTAACAAAGTGAGACCTCATGGAAAAAATGGCTTCCTAGTGAAGTGTCAAATTACCAAAAATAAAGGGAGACCCATTATAGAACTCGGGTGAGATATTTACAATGGTGGCGGTTCATCAAAGAGAGCTATGTTTTGGTCGCAATGGGCAACAGAAAAAACTAGGGTTTTTCCTCTAAAAGGTCTTCTTGCCCCTAAATCCAATTCATGTGCATAGTGAGCTATTGGAGAATTTGGAGAGGAGGGGAAGGCCCTGAATATTATGGATATGGTAGTGGAAAAAGGGACCATCAGAATTTGGATCTGTGACATTCAGGTAGGTGGCCTTACTTGTCTAAAAATGGCCTTAATGCTTCATGGAAGGATTGGTCCTGGTGAAGAATTAAGGTAAGAAATGAATATAGCAATGAACTACTAGAGAAGGTCTAGGATCATCCCCACCCACCAAGCCAAACATGGGGACTGGATGGGGAATGTGACATCACATAGAGTAAAATATTTGAATATATGGTATCAAGCATCTACAATATGTGATGTGTACATGGCTCACCAGATAGGTCGGTAGGACAAGCTATCCAAGGTATGAGAGGATAATTTACCATACCTAGACCATTAGGGTCTAGGCCAAGACTTATGTTAATCAAGTGAGAAGGTGGCTAGAGGGGGTCATCATGCCCCCAAGCATGGGATACTACCCCTAATCATATGTGATGAAGGGGATTGATCTGGTATGCAAAGGTAGGAATGATGCCCCTAGCTGGATGAGTTCCATTGTGTTCCAAGTGCTCAAATAAGGGATTTGAGCATGCGGTCTAACTAGCACAAGATCCTCTAAAGGATAATGAGTATGTTATGGACATGCCATATTTATTTAGAATAGTGGGATTTAAACACATTTTGATGATGTGGTTCACCATCTTTTTATTTTATGGATGTCTTCTTATGGGAAAAACTGATAAAGGATGCAGTGAGGGAAAGGAAATGGTGGATTGCCAATCTCATTTGGAATTACATATATGAATCAAATGGACTGAATTTCTAGGTTCGCATACATGGTTCCACTATACCAAAGAGTGGCTTTGAATATAATGAATTGATGCTCACCTAGACAACACATGGGTGAAACAACAATAATGTCTAAGGGATTGGGTTGTTGATGTAAAATGGAGGGATGATTAAGTGGATCATTCCGATAGTGATCTGAAGTGATATGAGACTCTAGAGGTTCTTCAAGGTGGGTAAGAATAGTGGTACTAGAATCAACATTACCATATGCATGATGAGGGTTGTGGAGAAACGTATCTCCTGGACTCTCAAAAATGGATGCCCCCTTGCCCAAACATTGGGTGTCAATGTAATAGCTACAAGGTGGATGTGGATCAAATTCATGGGTTCAAAGTAATGGTTTATTGAACAAATTGACCTCACTTTTGATGAAGTCTTTGGACTCCACAACATATTGATCATGGGTTGGTTGTGGAAGGAAGTATGCACGATGGTGCATATTGTCCCAAGGATAATCAAGGGTGGTCATGTCTTCCATGATGTCTCCATAAAAATGGAACATGGGGGGACTAGAGGAAGATATAAACATGATCAAGAGGAGCTACCTAATTCATCTTCATGAGAGACAAGGTTCATATGAGCACCATCAAGGCTGGGAGACAGGTGACTAGTAGATGGGAGATCTACCGATGTTGATACTGAAGTGTTAAGCGAAGAAGGTTCAACAAAATCACCATAGGAGACATAAAGGGAGTTCCAATACATCGATATCATGGATGACAAGAGGTAGAGAATAGGTGTGGTATTATCGGTCATCTCAGAATCAAAGAGAGGGATCACGATGGGTGGTTGAGAGACCTCTTGCTCTGGTATAGGAGTGGGATCAGATTCCATAGGTAGAGGAGAGGTGGAATCACTACGAGTGACCTATAATTCGTGAAGCACTTGAAGTGTATCATGAAATTCTTCAAGACAGGGACGACGATGAGAATAATGGCCATAATTATCACACAAAGGACAGGGGTGATTCATGCATAATGATCTATTCTTCTTATTTTACTCAGGTAAGGTGACATGGACCTCAAGAATGTTAGAATCAAGGAAGGTATCAAAGACGACATTGTTGATATGAGGGAGTTCAGGACAATTATCGGTGGCACTACAAACAACATCACATAAAGCACATGGAGGAGTGGGCTTTGGCAGCTTAGGAGGGGTTGGAGTTGCTTGGGGTGACTTGTCTTTGGTTTCCTTCTTCTGGGCTTTCCCCCCTCACCAGATTCTTTCGCAAGAGGAGTAGGTTCCTATTGAGGTTGTTGTGGAACTGAAGCAAAGGAAGGGGTAGGAACAATGGTTTGAACCGAGGTCAAAGTAGTGAAAGGTTTGTGTTGATTGGGGGGAGTGTTTGCAGGAGGATCAATGTACCAAATTGGGATCCCCAAGGTAATTTTAAGTAAACTCAACATAGCCATGACAGGTGTAGAATAAACTCCAGGGGGTGGAAATAAGAATGGTATCTAACGGAAGGGTAATGATCTGGGGGCACTACTCTGAGATGGTTAAGACCTGAGGGGACAGTTTCAAGCTAAAAGGGATTAGAAGAGATACCATCAAAAGGAATTGGTCCTCGAGGAGTAGTATCAGAAGGTTGGTTTGAGTTAGAAATAGCAGGTTGCAAAGATGTTGGTTATTGTGAAGGCATATTAGGCTGCTTATGGGTAGCCCATGATGCTTGGAACATGCAACACTGGATGAGCCAAGCTCAAAAGGAGTAGGTGGTGGACCATAATAATCACCAAGCAATGTGGAATCTTTGTAGAATTTAGGAGAGACATTGTTGAGAGACGAGACATTATGATTGTCTGTCACTGATGAGATATTGGACTAAGGTGAAGTCTAAGATTTCAGGTCGTAGTATGTCAGCTGATCAATGGTGACGATCTTTCCATTATGGGGAAGAACATCTTACGGTGAACCGCAGATGTGATAACTGACATAACATAGGTATAACTACAACCCAAAAGGATGTTGTAATCTAATGGGGCATCAATGGATTTGATGTCAATAGAGGCATCCTTTCTAGCAACAATGATAGGATAATTGCAATATAAGCCAACGAGATGTGAGGGATGATCGTCCCAAGAAAAAAGAGTGATGGTGGAAGGATACAGGTCAGATGAACCAAGTTGCTTCCAAACACTAGCAACCATCACACAGGTGGAGGCACCTTCATCTATGATACACCATTGAACAGTGGCGTTTCTTATGGAGACTAGTATTTGAAATGCAACAGATGAAG
Source organism: Pinus tabuliformis (assembly GCA_031772625.1). NCBI lineage: Eukaryota > Viridiplantae > Streptophyta > Pinopsida > Pinales > Pinaceae > Pinus > Pinus tabuliformis. Next base: position 1,118,007,241 of record CM062817.1, read on the forward strand.
GTAGGGGAGGATGTTTCGACTTTTCAACATCAAAGACAATCATACGATCGTCATGGGGATCCACAACACCCAAAGCAGAGAGTAGAGATTTCTGTTGGGATGGGCATATCTGGAGGACTTCCAGTGTTGACATGGCAACAGAAGACTGTGCCAAGTCATCTAGTATGCTATAGGTTGAGCGGCTTTAGCAAAAGCAACGTTTCGATGTAATGGACCTTTAGGGATCTTGGGGATAACCTATACCTTAGGCAGAGGGATTTGTAAGGTACCATTGGATGATGACAAAGGCTCAGTGGAAACTTGGGGTTGGGACTCAGTCACTGACTTAGCGGGTGGCTTGTCATATTAGCATGATCAAGTTTGAAGGTTGACTTGTTCGGTATTGACCTCATCAGAATTCATCATAAGAATATGATAATCATTGTGACCATATTTTGGAGTTGGGGGAACTGCATGACCTTGTGTAGGTTGAGCAACACGATATCCTTGGTGAGGATAAGTATTGGTAAGCATAGCCAACTGAGATGAAACAGGAGGAGGACGAGGAGTTATGGGCTACAGTCCTCTAGAAGCAGTTGCTTGAGCTTCCCATACTTGACACATCTAAGGTAAAAGGGGACACTCATGAGTGTAATGGTCATATATGTTGCAACAGGCACAAGGTTTATTCATACAAAGACGCTTGTTTTGCTTGGCTTGTCCGCCCTATTGTTGGATTGGAGGATTAGGCTAGTCTCCCTAGGGTGAATCAGGTGGTGAACCCTAGCTACCTTGATTACCTTGAGATTGTTGGTTTTGGTTACATTTTCCCTTGTTCATTTTCTTGGGTTTAGGGGGATTGGATGTGTTATGCTGGCCATACAATTGATCTTGTGGAGTAGGTTGTTGTTGTGGAAAAGGTGGAGCAAGCATGGGGGGCTACGGCATTGGTTCCAGGGTGCATGGAGCATTAGGAAGTGCATATGGATAGTAAGGAGATGGGGCAGCATTGGCATAAAAAGGTGGAGAAGCAACTAGCCTTGGCATCTGTTGATGCGGATATGCATATGACGTGCTGGACCTAGATAGTAGTTGCCATGTGGAATATTGGGGGAGGAATAGGTGTAAGACGAACTAGTCCCTCCCTGGGGTTTACCATAACTCATCAGAGGTGGAGCATATGGTTGAATTTGAGGGTGTGAAATGGTTCTAATGATACCATCAGTGGCATGAGATTCCCCTAGTGCATTAGTAGAACCAGGCCAAGGTAGATCGAGGATGACATTATAAACATAACCTGACTGGGTGTAGATCATATCAAATTTCAAGGCTACTTGGAGCACATCTTCCTCAGATTGGAGGAAGTGTGAAGCGACATATTTAGTAATGGGGTCCAAAAGCGATCTAAGGAATAAATCCATATATATGTGGTCTTCAAATTCAAGAGCTCTACAGATGCTCCTCCTTCTATGCCATTCGTGGACATGATTGAATAGTTGAGTGGCAGAAGTTTGATGGAAAGAAGTCAATAGTTCAGTACCAATGTCATAATGGAGAGGTAACTGGAAATAGGCAATAAAATATTTGGAAAGAGTTGCAAAAGTGGAATGAGTGGCTCTGGGTTGATCGACATACCACTTAGAAGTAGCTCCAGTAAGAGTGTGTTGGAACAGATGAAGATAGATGGAGTCTTCAGTGATAGAATTGGATAAACACCACATATGGAATGAGCAAACATGATTTGTGAGATCTTCTCCATGATTACCTTCGAACTTAGGGATGTCAGAAGGGATTTTAGTAGGCATATATGACTAATTGGGACCATGGAGAAGAGGATCATTGATAAGCTGGCTGAAATCAAGGAGACTCAAACCAGCCATAAAAGGAAGCAATGGACTAAGAGTGACCATACTTGTGGAGGTTCCACTTATGGGGTTACCCTGGTTAGTACCTGGGTTACCACATTGGTTTCTCGCACCCACATTGGTGCCTGACATGGTGATGGTACAAGGTTGAGAAGATATGGAATCAAAGGAAGAAATGAAAGAATCAATAGAATGAGAGTCAGAATGAGGACTTGATGGAGGACTAGGAGGATGTACTCTAACTCGATGAGGAGGAGTAATATGTCCTAATGGAAATTGAGGGTGAAGGTCTTGAATTCTCCGCGACAAATTCCTAGGGGGCACAATGATGATTCTAAGGACTAAAGGGTGATTATAGGAGTAAAAGAGAAAAAATGGCAAGCAAACACCTAGTACAGTGGTTCCAAGTGTAAACTAACTATATTAATGATGCTACTCTAATAAAAGCAAGCATGTCCTATCAAAGAAAAAGACCTCTAGCCTATAGGTGGTTTAAATCCTCAAACAATCCTTAATATATTGTTTTAGATGGCCTTCTAAATAACTTCTTACTTGAAGGAATCTCATCCCCGCAAGTAGAGTTGTCCAGAGAAAGGTAGCGTAGAGAACCAACTCCTTCCCATAGCCAATCCTATAGGGTGTTTTTCTAAGATTAATCACTACGGTTACCTTCGTCCCACGGGAGTGTCAAGTCTTGAGCTTCTTGGTTATCAGCTAATGCATGGGATTCCCTTCCAAGGGTTGGGTAGCCCCGAAGAGAATCGTCTGCATGATGACCTAGCCTAAACCCCTCTGAATTGGGTTTCTGACGCACTCTGGCTTTGGACTATGGGATGGTGAAGTATTTTAAGCTCCCTTATATGTCAACTTCTATGTCTCAAAGTAAGAAATCGATTGATGTTATGTGAAGAATATCCCATCGATCCTACACCTAAACTACAAAGATTGTTTGGCCCTGGTGCCCAAGTGGGCTTAATCTATGTATGTTGAATTATTAAGGTGTAATGTTTCAAGTCTTCGATTGGTGGTGTTAACCAAGCTCACGTTCGCTTAGGGTGTGAGTGTGTGAAAATAATGTGTCAATTGGATGAGTTAATTGTGCATGTTTGATGATGCCATGCATTGTTGAAAATAAAGTGTTTAAAAGGGCAAAAAATAAACATCCAATCAAGCACACAAAAACCCCACCCAAAAAGGCTATCAAGCATTTAATCAAGAGAGGGAAAACAAGCTACTCAAAGACACATAAAATTCCTAAAATACCTAATGTCAAAGGGATTGAGATCTAGAGGCACTAATCTACTATAAATGGTGCAAACACATAACAAAAATCAGAGATGAAAATTGTTGCAAAGGATAGGAATGAAGCTCCAAAACCTAGGATGATCAAGGGGATCCTCAGGGGGAAAAGGAAAAACCCAAACTCTAAAGGGAGAAAAGGTGAAATAAACCTATCCAAAAGTGTTGTAAAGTAATGGATCAGACTCTAAAAATTAGTGGTTGAAAATGTTGAAACCCTAGACTCCTCACCCAGCCAATATCTTCCTAACAATGTGGAGGTGTACTCTAAACCCTAAGGGGATTTTTCTTCCTTGTTAAACACACATGGGCAACAACAGAATCTGAAAGATAAAACATGATAATACATTTTTATTAACAAGAGATATACATTTATAGTGCATGGTTTGACCGTTGGGTTCCACATCCCAAGGTCTCTTGGACTTCCTTTTGTCTATTCGGCTTCCACACTAACCCATTGAGGATTAGGTGTCCAACATTACCCTCCCTTAATCCGAAGGGTTATGTATGAGTCCAGGAAAAGAGCTGTAATACAAAATGTGCAAAAATGCATGGCAGCACTAGGCTAAATGTACTCTCTGAAATTTTTGTATAAATGGTGGTGGCTTAAGGATGACCACCAACGTTGGAACGCTTAGTGTAGTTCCCGGAACTCTTCCAATACTGGCAAGAAGCTGAAGTCTTCTACTAGAGGAAGTGCTCCTATTTTTTTGAAGAGGGAAACCTTCAACCATGAAAGGGAGGTCTCACCCCACATAAAATGGAGAACTTCAACCTAAAAAGGGAAGTCTCAACCTGTGATGGTTTAAGGATGACCAACAACTTTGGAATGCTTAATGCAATTCCTAGAACTCTTCCAAGTCTTGCAAGAAGAGGAAGTCCTCTGCTAGAGGAAGTGTCCTCAATTTTGTTCCTAGAATTCTTCCAAAACTGGCAAGAAGCTGAAGTCTTCTGCTAGAGGAAGTGTCCCAAATTACTAACTAAAGGCATGCTCCGGGGTATCTTTGTTTCTAGCTAAAACTCTGAATCTGGTATGGCAGGTTGTGGCTCAGGCTCGCTTGATGTGGCTTTGAAGCTTGTAGATGACCATCATTTCCCCCCCCTGTCAAATACAAGGTGAGATGATGGAGAAAACTCAACTGCAAGACTCTTCAATACTCTGGAACAAGTTTTGACATGTGATTGGAATATCTTCTTGGCTGTTGATGCCCATTGCCAAGAAGCGATCCATCCAAGATGAATCTTTGTTCTTGCAGGAGACTTGTTTCTGAAGTATCTATTTGAAGAATGACTGGTTTTATGACAGTGCTTACATGGATGAAGATCAAAATAGTGATCTTTCAGATGGCCAACTCGGTCACAGTGTTGGCATTTCACAATCTGTTGTTTTTGTTGTTGCTATGGAAGAGGGGCAGAATCTGGAACTGCTAGAGGTGAACTGTCGTGAGGAGTAGGTGAACTGTCATGAATGAATCTAGCACTTTGAAATTGGATTGGTTTGGAGTAGTCTGGAATATGAAAGGACAAGTCCTTGTCATATCCAAGACCGGTTCTGTGCTTGTTATGTACAAGCTCTTCCCAAGGTCTAATGATGGGTGTGGGAAGTGCAAACTGAACTTCTGCATCTGCGTGTACAACTACTGCTTTATGGGAGTCTATTTCAATCTTCTGAACAGAAACAGGTTCAGAATGATGACTCCTCTGTTTTAATTCTTCTTGTTGTAGCTGAGTTTCGAGCTATAAAAATTCTATATTCTCTTATGCATTTTGCAGACAAATTCTAATGTCAGCCAGAGAGGATTTGTTGATTTTTACTATGTCATTAGTAGTAGACTATATCAGGATTTTCAAAAACTCTAATACTTCATAAGATTTCCCCATTTTCTCCAGTTCAAGAGTGCCAAGAAAAATGCAGAATAATGACAACAATTTTAAGCACTTGAATTCTCTAGAAAGAAATATGTAGACACTTGCAGCAGGGTCAATATAAAACAATCTTTTCCCCTTTGAAATAATTCCCTTCCTCAATTTAATGGCTTCATATTTCGAGTATTTGAAGGGAATTGAAAGCACTTCAAGTTAGCACATGCTGGAATTTATACATGTGTTTGTCCTTTACTATATTGAAATGTTGAAAACAAAAAGAAAAACACACATAAATCTGAATTGTTGTTGTAAACAAATAGCAGACAATCTGGTGCATATAACACTGATATCACCCCAAAAATTAAAGCAACCTTCTCATTAGAACCTGTTGAGAAAAACAAATTTGTTTGTTGCACATAAATTTATGCCCAAACTGCACAATAGGAACAAGTAAATTGAACAACGTAAATGTATGTATGGCAAGCAGATTAATGCTCAACATTTATTGTATCATGATTCACGGACTAAATTCACTAGAAAATTGTAGCTTTATGTGAGATATCTTATGAATTTGGCAACAGTGGCTATGGCTCCTCCTGTAATGGCATCCTTTATCATCTTGTCTTTGTTGTAATGATTATCACTGAAAGACATGGCTGCTCCAGTCATAGCACCACTTATTAAAGCATTTTTCTAGTCACGCGTGCCATGAATCCTTTCTACTCCATATTCTATTCCATGTATCAATATATGGGCAACGTAAATGTATATACACAGTTACTCATCAGGCAATAGAATATATCATTTTAAACAACGGAGCAACATTAAACTTGAAGCATATATGGGAGCAGTGTATACCAACCTGATGTATCAATATATGGGTGAATTTAAAATAATACAAGAACTGTGTAATATGGAGCAACGCTAAAGATGAGCGAACACATTTATATGAAGAATTGTTAAAGACTTTCCAATGTTAATACCATAAGCAGCGTGCAGTCAAAATCATAATATCCAATCGATGGCAGCATTAAACATATATGGGAGCAAATGAAAACAGGTTTTACAAACACTCAGGTTGTTGGATAGTATCTCAATGGACCAGCCAGGTAGTCAACATTCAAGGATCTGTAACCAGCCTCTTTAACAATGGAAATCAATCTTTTAAAGTAAATACAATCCAGAAATAATAACTCTGATCATACAACTCGTCCTCAGATAAAAATGGAACTTCCTTAGAGTTCAAAACTGCATCCTGAAATCCTCCTCTTTCAGAAGAGGATTAGATTACCAAAGCAGTTTTTATATGAATCATGAATCTCGTCAATTTGAATCATATCAACTAACTACAAACATACTTGAAGCTCGCTCCACATTGCCTCTCAGGACGCGAATTATCCTTGTTCATTTGACCAGTTCTCAACCCATTTCATTAATTGCATGAACTGTTCATTGATCAAAATGTCGGGACACGCAATACATTTGGTTAGTTAAATAAAGCACGGAATCCTAGTGAATGAACGAAGGGAACATGCAGCAAATAGAGGTGACAAGGTGGAGCATATAGATGTGGGCTCCGAGGATAAACCCCGAGAAAATAGATGAAGATAAGCAATTTGTTCTCCATCTACAGAAATATATTACGCATTAAGTTACTCCGGAACAAGCCTGATCATGCCCTGATCCAGATGGCAGATGGTTTACAAGCAGAATTGGTTGTCAACTTTTTTTTTTTTGAAGGGAGCTTTGCTATTCAGAAAACGATTGGAAGTTAACTTTTCAAAACATCCACAGATACACCCATCTTCAAACTCATTGACTACTCATGCTCTAAATTGAACCGTTTTAACCGACGCATAAACAAGGGCTTTAACGCACTGCAACAGGTCTTGAACTGAGTATATAAGTGTGATATAACTGTGACAATATTCCTGTGTGTAGGCACATGTATTTGGCTACGTTATTGGTGAATTTTTAGCCCAAAGGATGAGAATATCTCTCTATCTCTCGGTCGTTACCATATTTGAGCATGAAGCCAATGCCTGCAATGTCAGGATTACCTCTGAAGGTTCCATTGAAATGCAGTCCACAACTTTCACATTAAAACATACACACAACACTATCGTTACTTTTTATCATCAGGAAAAATGTATGTGAGCATCGATAACGTAGGAATTGTGGAGGCGTTTTGGCCCAAGTGATTGTACTAACACCAAAAAATAATGTATGCAGATTTTTTTTTGCAGAGAAATATTTCAGTTACTCCTAAAGGGACAGACGCAAAGGTCAGATATGTCAGGCTGCAGAAATGAAAAATATGGGCAGAAAATCACGACTACAATATAGCTGACAGGATTCACTGTGAGGTAAATGTAACATTTCTGCAGGAGGGACAGTGCAAAAGGCAGAGAGGACAACTAAAATAGTGCACAATGGCAGAGCACCCAGTTTGAAGAAGACCACCCAACTAATGGTGGGAGAAGGCCACACATCATGGCTTCGATACCATGTTAAACACACATGGGTAGAAACATAATCTAAAAGATAAAACATGAGAATACATTTTATTAACAAGAGATATACATTTATAGCACATGGTTTGACCATTGGGTTCCACATCCCAAGGTCTCTTGGACTTCATTTTGTCTATTCGGCTTCCACACTAACCCATTGAGGATTAGGTGTCCAACATTCCTCAAAGAGAAAAACTAAGATAATATAGGCCTAGGGGAGACTAAAACAGAGATAAGAAACCCTTCCCAGTCTACACACATCAGTCTCGGAAAATCTGGAAAATAAATAAATAATAATAAATAAATCTGAAAATTTCTAGGAAAATTTTCAAAACGCAGGTGTTGACTTGGAACAATGGAAAACGCATTTTTTGGGCCAAAACGTGTGCTCTGGAATGCAGATCTGGGGCTGAAAAGTGTGTTTTTCTCCTGGTACTCTCAGTCGATAGATCTCGCATAATTTTTTTTTGTCTCCTTCTTGGTTGGTACCTGTGACCTGTTGAAAGAACCAGAAAACCACCAAAATCTGAAAATTTGACAAAAAATGATGAAAACTATAAATAGAAATTGAGATGCTATAAATAGTTATAGAAAACCATGAAATTTATTGACACTTTAGCCACCCAAGAACTGAATTTTTACACCAGTGGAGTCTCCATTTTTTAATGACAAATGTAGCTTAAAGACCCAATGGAGCCACTATTTTTTGGTGTGGAATTTCTTGGAAGGTGTACCAAAAACACTTGACTTTAGTCACTAGGTGACACATGACCCTAACAACAATTTGTGGTTGTTTAGGCTTCAGAACTGCAATAAAACTAGAAAAAGCCTGCAGCAAAAACAACATATATGATCCAAAATAGCAAACAACAATATATATATCCAATATAATAATCCAAATGGAAAGACTTTTAAATGAATAAATTTTGTATTGATAACACCCGGTGAAGGATATCTACAAAAAAGGTTCTGCAAATCCCCCTCCATGGGATGCGTCCTTTGATGTCCTTGATGCTTCAGTAATCAATTCTCTCTCTCAATATGTAAAAAAAACCAAAACAATGTAGAGAACTCAAGTGGGAGTTCAGATAAAAAGAGACGATAATAGTGACGATGATAATGAACATGGTGAAGAATGAATGGAAAACCCTCCTATTTATAACAAAGTATTGAGTTAATCTCATAAATGGAGAACAATAAAATAATATTAACCAAATCAAGGTCTAACCGTTAGTAATACTTTATTATATTTTTTGGAGAGGGAAATATATTCAATATGGTCAAATACCTTTATTTAGAAATAATTAACAAATAAAATGATTTATTAATTATTTTGCGAGGATTAAGAACGGTGTGAAAATGAAATAATTATTAAATAGAGATTTAACAATTATTCCAACAATAGAAATAATGAATAATAAATAAATAATGATTTATTTAATTCTTCCTAGGGGATTTAGTCAAATGTGACAAGGAATAATTATCAAACAATGATTTAACAATTATTCCTAGAGAAAATTAAATAAATAATGATTTAGTCAATTATTCTCATGGGGTTTTTTAATTTTAATTGGAAAATAATTTAATAAAAATGGTGTACTAAATTATTTCCCATGGTGAAAGTGACTTTATTATGGTAAAATTAATCCTACATGGTGTAATTTGATCCACCTAGTTAGAAATGACTAGGTGATCATTTTTTGGTGATAATAGCTAGATGTATTCAAGAAACATTTCACTCATTCCACGCGTTATATCTGCAACCTGAGGAGTCTCAGAGATCTTAAGGTGGTCTACAACTTAATATATGGATAATAATAGGAGTGCTCCTCTACAGCTAGGAGCGAAGCTCTTTTATTTGTACTTTTATATGGGATTTGGGGTTGATTCTTCTTGCAAGTCCGTCCTCTTTATTGTGGTCTAATATATTCCATCAATTAGAGCAAACACTTGAAGAAATTCAATGCTTATATTAGGAGCCACATATTTCTTTAGGACATCATTCAAGGTATTAACATCTATTTTTGGGCATCAAATTTTGGTGAAGGCGGGAAAGGCTTATGTACTGGCTCTTATCTGCTATAGAAAGTTTCAATTTGTTATATTTATGAGATTCAGCCTCTAGACACCAGTGAAAGAGAAAAGAGCCTCAAATTTTATAAGGTTATCATTTCTCATATTTTTCTGGTTTTTTCTTTGTGAATTTGAAAGAAATTTTGACTAAGATCCCTTTCAGAATTGTCCTAATCACTGTAAAATTTATCTTCTAAAATGTGGATTAAGTCATTCAATTGGCATTAAAATTTTAAAGGTCTTACATGTGTAGGTTGACTACATATATATATATATATATATATATATATATATATATATATATATATATATATATATATATATAGATATAGATATATATATATATATATATATATATATATATATATATATATATATATATATATATATATATATATATATATATATATATATATATATATATATATATATATATATATATATATAGATATATATTTATAGGTTTGATTAATCTTTGTCCACAAGCTCAGTAGACCTATGTTCTGCATCATGGTAAATTTCGTGAAGGTTTCAAATTGAATTATAGTGTTATGGTCTTATAATTGCAAGAAATCAACATTCAATGAAAATTGATGTCAGGGTAAAATGAATGATTTCACTTGAAGCTTGAAGATTCTATACAAGGAGCAATGAATCCTACAATAAGGTTGAATGTTGAACATTGTCTTAATCTGCAAGATAGTGCAAGGGATTTTCTTATGACAACATGAATAGTACCAAATATACTTACATAGCCTTATCACCAGACCTTGGCATCAAGTACAATATGGAAGGATTGCAACTTATGTTAAGTTGAACAAATTCAAGTATCAATATGAACTAATCCAATGATTTACTTTTTCCACCATTCTCTGTGACCTTATCTCTATTCATGCAGACCTATGGTTAGAAACAATGTCAAGTTCAAATATCTATTGCTCAGAAGTAGTGAAGAAATATGTGTGTCTGTGTGTGTGTTCTAGTGTGAATCCGACATAAACAACAACTTAACTTGAAGATTGTATAGTGTGGAAGCTTAACAAGGCTATGTCATCCAATTCATCAAGAACCTCAATTTGAAGTGGAAATGATATTAACATATATGAAAGTGATCTTGATGGGTGAATTAACTTTATGGTATGTAACTATAATGTATATGTTCAAGATTGTTTTGATGCATGGAATCAATAGTGACTCCCGTATAATCCTGATAGATGTGTGATGGTAGTAATCTTTGATAAGTTACAATATTGTTGATACGATATGAAAATGACTTGGAAGTGAGAGTGTGGACATGACAATGATATTGTATGACTGCAACAAGTAATGGAGCAGTAGGCTTTGAATGATGACGAATGTAACAAGCAGTGAGATTGTGACTATCCCTTCTTGATAGTGTGTAGGAGCAACAACTAAAAATTGCAAAAGCAATAATGGTTGTGGCAATAACAACACTAAGTAGTAGAATACAGTAGTAAACAAAGGATTAGTGGTAAAGTGAACAACATAAGTGTAAGAATAGATGTAGCAGTGATAAAGGATCAATAGAATAAGTGAGCGTCAATGTGTTGATAGAGGATGCATCATGAGCAACAACTTGGAAAGAGGTTATAGTGAAATTGTTTGAGCAGTGGAAGCAGTTATGAGTAGATTGGTTTAAAGAAGTAGCATTGGTTGATTGTTTTATTGGAGGCTAAAGACTCTAGCATATCTTAGTCTGCATATCTTTAGACTTGGGGAGCATTATACTTCCTTCCAGGTTTACCTGGTAAATGTTGTATGTACATCATACATAACTGAGCTTATTTTTTAGCCAAAAATTGTGTAATATTATTGATGTGATGTTTATGTACATGTTATGAATAATCTGAAAGTTTACGAAAGATTAACTAACCAATGGTGAAAAATAATGAAATATCGATTCACCCCCCTCTCAGTATTTCCAACAATTGGTATCAGAGCAGGTCCTTATTAAAGGCTTAACCGCTTGAAGGAAGATCCATAACATTAAGAGCTTGAAGAAAAGATGGTTGATAATCTCGAAGGAGAGGTTAAGTATCTCAAGAAAGAACTTGAAAGGATAACAAATGAAAGGGAAATGAGTAGATTTTAGCAAAATCAACTCCATGAAGAATATGAACAGTTGAAGGTCAAGAACAAGAAGCATTTCAATAATTGTACATGTTCCGTAGCTAAAATAAGCTAACTTTAGGATAAAATTGATAAACAACTAACACTAGAAAAGGATCATGAAATTGATGAAGCAAAGAAGGAAATAGATCATCTCAAAAGCATGTTGGAAGAGGCAAACAAGAAAGAAAGCACTGGAACAAGTAGGATAAAGTACATGGTAATAAAATAACCTCCTTGAATAGGGAACTTGAAGAAGCCAAAAGTTTGAGGATGTCTTAAAAATTCAGATGAAGCAGAAGGAAGAACACAACATAAACCATGAGTGGGAAATTGTCACATTGAGAGTAGAAGTGGACAAGATGAAACAAAATTTGTGGAGTTCACAGGTCTTGGATGACATCATCAATTTCCATAGGTCACCCCTTATCAATATTTTTCTAAGGATTTTTGGACAACCATCAAGCAATAAGGATGAAATCTCCAAGGATGAATTAGAGCCATATGCCAAAGAAGAGAAGCATCATCCATCTGAATAAAAATCGCATTCCAAAGATGAAGAGAAACCACATGTCAAGGAAGCAAATAAGTCTCATGCAAAAAATGAATAAAATCCCAAAGTAAAGTTCCTGCATAAATCAACAAACACCGAAAGTTGGAAGACCTTAAGAAGTCAAGATGACCCATTCACAACACAAACTCATAGCATAAAATTCAAAGATTGAGATCAACCAAACCTTGGACAGGATACCTTCAACAAATCTTCACCATATACACTCAGGGATGTTATCACATTTCATGGTTATTGTTACACATTTTCTAACTATGGACACAGAGCTAGAGATTGCAGGAGTATGGATAGAGGGTTTTATCAAAACCCTAGTGTTTTGGCCACAACTACCACCCTATCCAAACCTGCCTTGGTAGAAATTTTGAATGGGTCCCCTAAAGTTGATCTTCCACCTCTCCGAATGATCTGTTTTATTCCAGAGACTTTAACTTGTTGCCGAGCCAAATCTCCAATTCCTAATGGTTAAGCCCCTCTTTAAACATCCACCGCATGATCCATTTATAATCCTTTCCAGTCCTTCATTCATATCCTTCATCGGCACCCTTTCAACCCTCAAAAACCTTCCATCGCACCTTCATCTCCATTATAACTCTTTATAATGGAAATACTCAAAAATACACATAAATCACCCCTTTTGGCCTATCGTAATTAACATTGCGCATTGCTCTCTTCCGGACTGATGGCATTATCAACCCAAATACATATGTTTCGGGTTCGGGACCATATCACATATCGCAATCAGCGAGAATTAGAGCCAAACCATAAGGCCAATGCGATTTAGTGGACCCGACAGGGATATCAACTACAATATATATATATATTATCAGGTCCACCCCCCAATCGCTTATCGCTATTGGTGGAACCTAGGGGTATATATATATGGTGCACTGTTATCACCCGGATTTGCCGATGATTATAGAGCATGGCATATAATATTTCAAGTTCGGCCTAATGACCAAACTCGGTTTTTCCCGTGTATTTCTTTGTTTTCGAAAGATATTGAAGGCGGGGTTTTTTTCAAAGGGAGTCTAACATTGCGGACCTGCCGGCAGTATTAACACACACATATATATACGTCGGGTCCAAATCTCCATCGTACATCACAATTGGTGGGTTCCCGAGGTTATATATAAGGAACGCCACTCCATACCAGACCCACCGATAATTATCAATTCGAATGCATAAATTTTGAAGTCCGACTGTACGGTTGGGTTGTGGGTTTTTACGTATATTCCTGTGTATTCAATAAAACGTTGTGGATGCGATTTTTAACGAAAAACCCATATGGGGACCCGATAGGGTATAGGCACCCATCTATAATATTTCGAGTATGACTGTATGGCCTGGCCATGGGGTCTTCTATGTTTTCCTGTGTTAAGTCCCTCCACTATTGATCTATCCTCATGGATCCAACGGTCCACACAAATTACGGGTGAACAAGTTGCTCGAGGAATACCCGCCCGACAAGCGGTATCCTCTTTCCTCATAGCTGCTATGTATCACTTGAAGAGTGGAATCGGAGGCCTTCCCTGCAATACCGGTTACCACTCAGACCCCTTCTGAAATACCACTTGGGGTACGGAAAACCACTTCCTCCCTACACCGTTGATCTATTTCCTTTCCATGGGTTTACTCTTAAACACCAGCCTCTCTACCCTTCGCTGAAACAATGTGTTGCCTTTTAATGTTATAAACGCTTGATGAATGCAAGATTGGTGTTTTTAAGCATTTTTATCATATTTATATTAGTATGATTGATGTCGGTTATCTCTGCAGGCAAAGACCGGGAGAAGGCAAGCAAGGTCGAAGGACAGGTGCATAGGCATCAAGTATGGCTCTAGATGAAAGATGCATGAGCGGATGTGTTCCATCCAAAGAATAAGCCTTAGCCATTGTTAGTTGAGTTCCACACGACGCTTGTTTATTCCTAAAGTGAAACTACCCTAGATCTCATCATGAAGAGATGACACACAATGATCTTCCTCTAATCAACATCTATTCATTCCACTAAGAATTGAAGCACTCTAGTGACAGAAACGCCTTGTACATGTCAGCAGTGATACCAATGGCTCTACATCTATTTCTTCAGATTGGTATATTGAAAATAACAAGGGAAGACGAAGGGTCGGGGCCTGAGGCATAAATATTACTCCTAGATAGGAGAGAAGGGCTTTTTTTGTTTAGAGAAAAATAGCTTTGATTTATTGTGAATAAAGAAGATTGTTTGGTTCAAGAAGGAGCCTCTTGTTTCAAATTTGTTTCCCTTTTCTCTCATATGTTTAGGATCAGTGTGTTGTTGCTGGCACGAAGATAAATGTGATTTGCTTTGCGCATATTGTTAACCACCAGTTCATGGTTGTTCTTAGTTATTTGAATGTAATTCAATAGCATTGATAATTCATGAAAGGTTGTTAATTCCAGACTTTGTTAAACACCAGTTGCAATTGTTATTTGTATGGAAAAGAATGCGTATTCCTGTATAAGTAATTGCATTGTGATTAGGATTTAATACATCCTTGTTCTTGTGTGGACCATTAATTGATTCATTTAGACTTGGGATTTATATATGATGTTTAACCTCCTTTTGTTTTGCCCCTGCAGGATACATTAGGATAGTTAAGACTAGATTATAGTAGCTTAAGTAGTTTAGACAGGATTTGATACATATAGGTTAGCTGTTTTATTTTGTTGATTTAATTGAAGTCTTCTTCCCAGAAGCAATCTTTCAACACATTTAACAGTTTACGGGGTCCCTTAAAACTCGTTGGAACTAGCCATCCCAAATGAAAGCAGGGCTAATTGGGGTCTGTGATCAGGTTAGTTCACCTTGTTGGTATAGCGAAAATTCACCATGTCAACAAATTGGCACTAGAAGGAGAGCCTGAACTGCCATCCACAGCTTTTTATAATTTCATTTATAAATGTCCGCATGGACTCAAAAAGATTAATGCATGGATCGTGAAGGTTGAAAATACCCTTCCTCTCATTCGGAAAAGCCTATTTCGAAGAAGAGACATTGTGGCAGTATCCTATCACTCAGGAACAACCAGTTAGAATACTTACTCGGGCTTACGCCCGTTCTCTCTCTCAGCTCCCCATCTTTCACTCTTTACCTTCGACAGCTAAAAGAAAGCCAAGGGTCTGTTCCATAAAAAAAAGAGACATATGCAGCCCCGTCTGTTAAAGATATTGTGCTTGAATCCTTGCAAAGTATTGACACTCCCTGGGAAGAAATTCCTGAAGATCCACACTCTGAAGCTAATCCCTGGCTTGCTTTGGGAAGTCTTAATAAAGAAAGCCTTGAAGAAACCTTCAACCAGAACATCCCTATCCTCGATATGGCTAATATTCCTCAACCGGGTGGAAACCAACTCCCACCTCCTCTAGGAGATTTCCTCCCTGGCTCGCTTAGGACATCGTAGTGGTATCTGGGCAGCAGCATCCCTTACCCAAGAATGCAGAAAGAGTACTGCCTAAATGCGACCCTCAGTGGGGAGACACCGCTAATAACCATATTCATTCTTTCTTCCTGGTTGTGCGCATGTTGTGGGTAGCTGATGAAGATATAGTATGTTGCCTATTCCCTTTTACCTTGATTAGTGCAGCTTCCATGTGGTACTTTATTTTGAGAACAGGATCAATCACCTCGTGGGCTGCCTTTCAACAAGCCTTTTTAGACAAGTATGGTGATTACAAAACCCCTGCGGCCTTAGTTCTAGAACAATCCCGTTTGAAAATGGAAACCAAAGAAAAGGTCAAGGATTTTAACATCTGGTTCAACACCCTGTTTAACAGAATCCCGGATAATGCTAGACCTACTAAGGAGGTGCTGATGGAATTCTACATAATTGCTCTCCCTATCCCTACTGCGATGTGGGTCAAGAGGAGTAACGCACAAACCTTACAAGGTGTTATTGATGAAGTGGTAAAAGTTGAGAATGAAATGCTCAGTCTCATAGCATGCCATCATACAAGCAGAGAAAAGAAAGCCTCCCAAGCATCCAAGAAGAATAATGGGAGTGATAACAAAGAGGCTGGAACCAAAGAAAAGGATACCACAGAAGTGGAAGGTTTGCATCAAATCAAATAAGAAACTAAAAAACACGGTCATCGATATGAAAAGGAATTCTGGAGAGAGTACAAGTGAGAGTGGAGGAGAGTATAACAATAGAAAACCTTTCAAACCTTTATATCATAAGAAGGCAGAAGGTGGTCATGGTCCACTTACACTGCCTGCTCCACCAAATGAAGGGAATTTGAATACAAAAGAGTTGGCCCTTATCGGATCACTCCCTAACCAAGAAGAACCTATAGTGGAGCTAGAGCCAGAACAAGAAGATGAGGAAGAATACCAAGTAGAAGAGCCCCTGGAAGAAGAATCTTAAATCAATGTACTGTGGGATTTTTATACAAATGAGATCGATGATGACCAAGGAGACAGTATGGCAGAAATACACACTAATGAAATCCACACACGAAGCAAGGTGCCACTTGCAAGTGTGATGAAGCCTGTAGTTCAGACCAAGAAAGATGTTCACCTGTGAAGGCACCTGCCCCCAAATTCCCTGTTGAGAAGATTAGACCTAGCGTTCAGTCCAAGAATACCCCAGTTGCAAACCATCCAGAGAAAGAAAATGCATCTGCCATTGCAACGAAGGTGACTCAAAATGGTAAACTCCCACCTAAGAATGCAAAAACGGGTATTTTTACTCTGCCCTATCATGTTTATAACATTGATTACAATATTGTGGATGATCTTAAAAAATCTAGGGCTAATATCACATGAAATTAACGCAACAAAGAGATTTACTCTTGAAAGCTATGAATGAGCGGAACTTCAAAACCCCCACCATCCCGAGTAGCCAAACCTATTACTCCCATCGCAGCCCAAAAGCCAACAGCCATGGAAGCCACCCTATCAAAAATGAATTGGAACCCCCAAGATGTCAGTGCAACCATGATAGGAAGGAAATCAAAATCCATGACTCCCCCTTTCTTAATCACATTTGAAATCTTCAACATGAACATACACATTTGCTTGGTAGACTCAGGTGCCTCGTCCACTGTGATGCCTTACGCTGTTGCTAAAAGACTTCATGTGATACCTAAGAAAACTGGAACCTGAAATTAGATAGGACAAATGTGAAAGTAATTGGGGAATTGAAAGATGTGTTGATCTGAATGACTGCTAAACCACAATACACACAATTCATTGATATAGTGGTAATCGATATACCCGAGGCTTATGGAATGCTACTTAGTAGGGATTGGTCAGCAAAACTGAATGGATATTTCTCAACTAATTGGTCCCATATCTTGCTGCCTCAGAAGGTAAAGGACGATATGCTGAGAGTTGATCGTGAAAGATACATGAAGTATGTAGTAACAGAGCTAAACGGTCCCAACAAACCTGTAACATTTACCAACTATATCCTTGGTAATTATAGTTTCAATGTTTGTGCCACAGAAACCTGTTTTGGAGAATTACATGCAAAAATAACTGAGAAACTACAATAAACACACAGTTGGAAGCTCTCCCCTATAATCCAACTGATGAACCACCTTGTAATATAGTAGATGATAGAATATTTTCATAGGAAGCAATTCAATTGATGCAACACTAGACTCTATTTTGATGGCTCTAACTGCCTTGAAGGTGCAGGTGTTGGGAGCGTTCTCATTGATCCACAAGGGAACCAACATCTAATGGCCGACCTGTTGGAATTCACGTGCACCAACAACACGGCAGAGTATGAAGGCTTGCTACAAGTCCTGAAGAAAGCCATTGATTTGAAGGTGAAAAATCTTAAAGTTTTTGGTGACTCACAGATAATCGTGGATCAGGTAAGGAAAAGGATACACTGCAATTCACCACACTAGGTAAGGTACCAACATGAGGTATGGAGCTTAATTGACAGTTTTGATTCTTTTAATATCACATACATACCTCGAAGGCAAAACCAAGATGTCGATCTGATGGCTAGTATGGTTCCTAAACTTTTGCCCGATTTCATATTGAAGAAGAATAAATGTTATGTTGAATTTATTTTCAGACCATCCGTGCCTGATAAAATCTCAAATTGGCAAGTGTTCGAAAATGACGAGCAAATCCTTGAGTTCTTGCACTGTGAGAAGACATTCAAGAATGCAATCATTGATAAAAAGGAGCATGACAGTCTTATGAACGAGAGGGAGATGAGGAAAAGGGTCAGTCCAATATGATTCCCAAGTCATTTGTCTAGATGGAGCACTTGTATGACCTGCATAGTAAATTCAAGAAGCCAACTAATTGCAAAACACATAGCTCAGCCATGATGTACGAATCGGTCAACCTTGGGACCAAAGAAGACCCAAAAACTGTTAATTTGGGCTTGGGGTGCTCCCCACAAGAAAAGGCTACATTTGTCAAGCTATTTAAAGAATAAAAGGACGTCTTTGCATGGACATATGGAGACCTGAAAACCTTTGATACAAGCGTTATGCAGCATGTAATTCCTTTGGAAAAGGAGGCTAGGCCCTACCAACAAAATATTCATAAGATGCATCCAAGCCTAGAACCATTGGTGAAGAAAGAATTAAACAAAATCTTGGATGCTAAGATCATCTTTCCTGTCAGACATACACGCTGGGTAGCCAATCTCATGCCATTAAGAAAGAAAAATGGAGACATCAGGTTGTGTATTGATTTTAGAAAGTTGAACAAAGCATCACAAAAGGATAACTACCCTTTCCCTTCTATGGAACACATCCTTCAGTGCGTATCTGGGTCTGAAATGTTGTCCCTATTAGACGGATTTTCAGGATACAATCAAGTGTTAGTATCTAATGGGGATCAGCTGAAGACAACGTTCAACACTAAATGGGGAACCTATGCATATCGTAAAATGCCTTTTGGACTTATTAATGCTGGCACCACATTCCAGAGAGCTATGGACATAGCTTTCTAAGGGTTGATTGATAGATCAGTAGTGGTTTACATGGATGACATCACTGTGTATTCATATCACAGAAGGGATCATATTTATCACCTGAGATAGATTTTCGAAAGATGTCAAAGGTATGGGATATCATTGAATCCCAAGAAGAGCGTCTTTGTAGTCACAGAAGGGAAACTACTGGGTCATATCCTCTCTAAAGAAGGGATTGTTATTGATCCTGAAAGAATAGAGACCATCATGAGAATACAACCCCCTGCAAATAAAAAGGTCATTCAATCTTTCTTCGGGAAGATCAATTTCGTTAGAAAATTTGTCTCAGGTTTCGCAGAAATAGTGCGCACCATGCATCTAATGATGAAGAAAGACATTGTGTATAAGTGGAGCGATGAAGCTAAGAAATCATTTCAGCGAATCAAGGAAGCCATTGCAGAAGCTCCTGCATTGGTCAGCCCCAATTTCAGCAAGGAATTATTCTTGTACACTTTTGCTTTTGATCTTTCATATGCCGCAATTCTCACTCAGAAAAATGATGATGGAAATGAAGTCCCTATTTCTTACATGAGTTCTAATCTCCAAGGAGCAGAACTGAACTACCCAAACGTGGAGAAACAAGGCTTTGCATTTTTTAATGCCATAAAACATTTCCACCCTTATTTATTAAAGGCCAAGACTAAAGTAATCGTTCCCTGTCCTACTGTGAGAGCCCTCTTCATGCAGAAATAAATGGGTGAATGGAGAGGGAATTGGATCACCGCACTTCAAGAATTCGACCTCCAGATTAAGCCAGCAAAGATAGTCCAAGGGCAGGGGTTGTGGAGGCTATTAGCGGATAAAGAAGGGGCATCCAAAGAACTAGAAGCACAAAGCATGCAAAACGAACAAGTAGAACACAAGGAGGAGCCCCTATGGATTAATGAAGCGCTGATATATGAACGCGAGGCATTAGAAGACCTTTTGGATCCTGAGTCATGGTATTACGACATACGCTTCTATCTCACATGGGGATCATGTCCTGAACACATGGATGCATCATAGAGGAGAGCGCTCAGATTGAAATCTAATCAGTATCACTTGTCCAATGACACATTATACAAAAAAAATTATGATGGAATCTAGCTGAAGTGTTTGGAAAAGGATGATGTCGACCATGTATTGAAAGAAATGCACGACGGCCCAGCAGGTGGTCACTACAATGGAGAGACCACTACTCACAAAATATTAAGAGCTGGATATTATTGGCCCGCAGTGTTCAGAGACTCGCATGCCTATGCTCACAAATGCAAAGTGTGTCAAACCGTCGCAAGACAAGAAAGAAGGCCAGTTGTTCCCCTCAGATCCATTATGATTTATCACCCATTCCAGCAATGGGGCCTAGATGTCATAGGCGAGATCATTCCAAACTCCTCACAGCAACATACGTATATGCTCACAGTGAAAGACTACTTCACCAGATGGACCAAAGCCATCCTGCTTCGGAAGGTAAACGAAAACGAGGTAATATCATTTATCAAGAAATTCATTATCAATAGGTATGGCATCCCTGATGATCTCATATTTGATAATGCTTCTTACTTTTCATCATTGAAATTGACTAAATTTCCTATTGATAAATCAATTCATATCAGGTATGCCTCAAACTATTACCCCCAGGGAAATGGAGTTGCAGAGTCCTCAAATAAGAACCTCATACGCATAATATGTAAATCTGTCACTGAAAACCAGAGGAACTGGAACAATGCTATAACTAATGCCCTTTAGTCCGATAGGGTCACCCTTAAAGTGGCCTTAGGAAACTCCCCATACTTCCTCATTTATGGACAAGAAGCCATCTTGCCTCCAAACGTTACCTTTCCCTCTTTACATCTCTCCCAAGCTTCAAGAGGAACCCCTTCAGCCTTACTTCAAGAGAGGATCAACCAACTGGTGAGGTTGGAGTAATTTTAGAGATAAAGCCATAAATAAATTTAGAAATCACCAAATTATTGTGAAGAGGTGGTTTGATCGCCATTTGGTAGGAGATAAAGATTACCAAATAGGAGAGCTAGTCCTAAAATGGGACAAGTTGAATGAGTCAAAAGGTAAGCACATGAAATTCCAACACTTATGGCTGGGCCCATTCCAAGTTGTTGAAAAAATTGGTCAAGGAACTTACAGGTTGAAAAATTTACAGGGAAAGACTAAAAAACTCCCTGTTAATGGCCAACATCTGAAGAGATACTTCCAATAGCCACCACATGGTGGTTACCTCCTGAGTAGGTTAGAATTCATTTTATTTTGTTGTTAGTTTAGTTGTATTTTTGTCTTTTCCTTTTGTTTTCTGCAAAGTTTATTTTCTTGTTGTTTTGAATTACAGTCCTTTTCATCCAACTAATTTCATCCCTCCCGTCTTATTCTTACCTTTCTCAGATTTTCCCTCATTCACCACCTTCAGCCTTTCCCTTCCTCATTAACCTGTTGGTGATTCCGTTGTTTCTAAATCCATCATTACCTTGCAAATCAAACAAATTCTCAATCAACCCATGAGAACTTGAAAATCAGCTGTGGAATTCAAACCAAAACCACTCATTTGCATCTGTTGGGAACTGGGTAAGATCTGTTGATAACTTGGATATATGGAGCATGTAGGGGCATCTTTATAAAACAAAATGTGTAACTATAGCTGGACTGGCATGGAGGGATGCTACATTTTGAATAAATCCCACTCAGACCTGGCCTATACTTAGTTTTAAGGTTTGCAGTCATTCTCCATTGGTTCCATTCACCACACTAAATTTTCCAATACTTGCTATCTACAAGTAAATCTCCTTTCATGGGCTAAACTCATTGTCATATACCATGTGGCAAATCCAATTGTTCTCTAGTCCTTGTGCCTGAAACTGGAAGGACTTATTTAAAAGAAAATGAAATATCTAGTCCTCGTGCCTGAAACTAGAAGGACAGTTTGTTTGGAAAGCTGGTTAGATTATGGACTATTGCTAGGCTTAGAGTACCGGTTGACACAGCAAGCCCAACCTTGCTTAAGCGGTTTAAAAATATGGCATGATCCATGACTGCGTCCCATTCAATCATATGAAAATATAGCATTGAAATTCTCATACAAAGTGCAGATAAACATATCTACATCAAGTTTTATGAGCAACAAAGAGTTGAGGTACACACCTGAATAGGTATTGACAGACCAGTGATGGCCCCAAAAGGATTTTTGGAAGTAGAAAACAGGTAAAGGAAGGTCAATAAACCCCATAATATGACCATTGGAGAATGTCTATCAAAACCTTATCAATAAGAAGAAGCTATTTGTCATTATCCCGCCTGAAACAATTAATGTTGAAGTGGAACCCATTCCTGTTCGTCTGTACAGTTTGCATTTCAAGTTTATCTTAACCTGATGTTTTATTGATCTGAGGTTTATTTGGAAACAGAGATAACTGGTTTGCCCAGCAGTTCGCCATTTATTGTGGCCACAACTACCACCCTATCAAAACCTGCCTTGGTAGCAATTTTGAATGGGTCCCCTAAAGTTGATCTTCCACCTCTCCGAATGATCTATTTTATTCCAGAGACTTTAACTCGTTGCCGAGCCAAATCTCCAATTCCTAATGGTTAAGCCCCTCTTTAAAAATCTTCCGCATGATCCATTTATAATCCTTTCCAATTCTTCATTCATATCCTCCATCGGCACCCTTTCAACCCTCAAAAACCTTCCATTGCACCTTCATCTCCATTATAACTCTTTATAATGGAAATACTCAAAAATACACATAAATCACCCCTTTTGGCCTATCGCAATTAACATTGTGCATTGCTCTCTTCCGAACCCGACAGCATTATCAACCCAAATACATATATTTCGGGTCCGGGACCATATCGCATATCACAATCAGCGAGAGTCAGAGCCAAGCCATAAGGCTGATGCAATTTAGTGGACATGACAGGGCTATCAGCTACAATATATATATTATCGGGTCCTCCCCCCCAATCGCATCAGAGGAACCCAGGGGTATATATATATGGTGCACCGTTACCACCTAGACCCATCGATGATTATAGAGCATGGCATATAATATTTCAAGTCCAGCCTAACGGTCAGACTCGGGTTTTCCCGTGTATTTCTTTGTTTTCGAAAGATATTGAGGGCAGGGTTTTTTCAAAGGGAGTCTAACATTGCGGACTCGTCGGCAGTATTAACACACATATATATACATCAGGTCTGAAGCCCCATCGCACATCGCAATCAACGGGTTCCCGGGGTTACATATAAGGCACACCACTCCATATCGGACCCGCCAATAATTATCAATTTAGAAGCAAAAATTTTGAAATCCGGTTGTACGGTTGGGCTGCAGGTTTTTACATATATTCCTGTGTATTCGATAAAACGTAATGGACGCGATTTTTAATGAAAAATCCATATGCAGACCCGATAAGGTATAGGCACCCATATATAATATTTCGAGTCTAGCTGTACGGCTCAGACATGGGGTTTTCTATGTTTTCCTGTGTTAAGTCCCTCCACCATTGATCTATCCTCATGGATCCAACGGTCCACACAAATTTCGGGTGAACAAGTTGCTCGAGGAATATCCGCCCGACAAGCGGTATCCTCTTTCCTCATAGCTGCTATGTATCACTTGAAGAGTGGAATCGGAGGCCTTCCCTGCAATACCGGTTACCACTCAGACCCCTTCTGAAATACCACTTGGGGTACGGAAAACCACTTCCTCCCTACGCCGTTGATCTATTTCCTTTCCATGGGTTTACTCTTAAACGCCAACCTCTCTACCCTTCGCTGAAACAATGTGTCACCTTTTAATGTTATAAATGCTTGATGAAGGCAAGATTGGTGTCTTTAAGCATTTTTATCATATTTATATGAGTATGACTGATGTCGGTTATCTCTATAGGCGAAGACCGAGAGAAGGCAAGCAAGGTCGAAGGACAAGTGCATAGGCATCAAGTATGGCTCCAGATGAAAGATGCATGAGCGGATGTGTTCCATCCAAAGAAGCAACCTTAGGCGTTGTCAGTCGAGTTCCACGCATTGCTTGTGTAATCCTAAAGTGAAACTACCCCAGATCCCATCATGAAGAGATGACACACAGTCATCTTCCTCTAATCAACATCTATTCATTCCACCAGGAAATGAAGCGCTCTGGTGACAGGAAACGCCTTCTACGTGTCAGCAGTGATACTGATGGCTCTACATCTATTTATTTGAATCAATATATTGAAAAGAACAGGGGAAGATGTGAAGGGTCTGGGCCTGAGGCATAAATATTACTCCCAGATAAGAGAGAAGGGATTTTTGTTTAGAGAAAAACAACTTTGATTTATTGTGAATAAAGAGGATTGTTTGGTTCAGGAAGGAGCATGTTGTTTCAAATTTGTTTCCCTTTTCTCTCATATGTTTAGGATCAGTGTGTTGTTGCTGGTACGAAGATAAATGTGATTTGCTTTGTGCATATTGTTAACCACCAGTTCATGGTTGTTCTTGGTTATTTGAATGTAACTCAATAGCATTGATAATTCATGAAAGGTTGCTGATTCCAGACTTTGTTAAACATCAGTTGCAAGTGTTATTTGTATGGAAAGGAATGTATATTCCTGTATAAGTAATTGCATTGTGATTAGGATTTAATACAGCCTTTTTCTTATGTGGACCAGTAATTGATTCATTTAGAGTTGGGATTTATATATGATGTTTAACCTCATTTTGTTTTGCTCCTGCAGGATAAATTAGGATAGTTAAGACTAGATTAGAGTAGCTTAAGTAGTTTAGACAGGATTTGATACATATAGGTTAGTTGTTTTATTCTGTTGATTTAATTGAAGTCTTCTTCCTAGAAGCAATATTTCAACGCATTTAACAGTTTACGGGGTCCCTTAAAACTAGTTGGAACTAGCCATTCCAAATGAAAGAAGGCCTAATTGGGGTTTGTGATCGGGTTAGTTCCCCTTGTTTGTATAGCAAAAATTCACCATGTCAACACCTAGTGGCAAGTTCATTGGAAGATAGGACAGAGTATCTTATATCCTTGATGGCAAAAATTACAACATTTTCACTCCACTATTGAGATTAGATATTGAGTGCTACATATGTCATATTCTTAGCCATTTTTCGCAAGATTGTAAATCCATCTTGAAGTAGACCCTACAGATCTAGGAAGGAAGGAATGCAAAATTTCATCAATGTCACAACCTTAGCCATACTGCACAAGATTGTAGAATCTATTTGACATGGACCTCTGAGAATTAGGAAGGAAGGTCACTCACCATGCATGAAGACAAGACCACCAAGTTTTGGTAGAGAAAACATGTTTCTTAGTGATCTCTTACACCTCTGTTATATGCACAAATACAAGGGGAGCTTGTGGGAGAAGTATATTTTTCACGAGGAGCACCAACACAATATTTGATGATGTTATAGGATGCAGTAGGAAAGCATGTTTACAACAGAGTCTGTCAGGGGGAGTTAGATCACATGTACACAAGATTAAGAAGATTGTCAGGAGGAGTGACACTTTGTCATTGATGTCAAAGGGGGAGAGAAAATTGGTGAAATCAAGGGAGAGAGAGAGAGATGCAAGATGCAACATACCTTGTCTTGCTAGGTGTGTTGACATAAATGATAAAGGGCGATATTGTTGAGTATGTTTTCATTGATGTCAAAGCAAGAGAAGATATAGGAAGTACAATCTAGTGCAGAATATATATATTGTCATTGATGTCATGATTTCTAGGCCATTGATGTGATGGGTTCACAGGGTGATGCAAATTACCATGAAAACCTAGTTGGAGAAGAAACCCCAATTGAAGGGATGAAACTCTAAACCTAATGTTTGGATCCCTTGTTGCAGTTGATGATGATGAAATTATTTAGGGTCCTGGATGTTGTTAATATTGTAGGTGGAGGATGAAATCCTAGTTATTAGTTGAAACCATACTCCTAAGGTTTGGTTTCCTTGGAAAACAAGGATACCCCACAGTTATTGGAGTTTTTTTAGGTAGTATGTCATTGAATTTGGCTTGGAACCCTTTTCAAATGGATTCTCCTCATCTTGCCAATTCTGGTGGTATGTTGAGCATTTCATGAGCCCTTGTGGTTTATGAGAAATGCTCAGTCAAATTTTGAAGACCCATTTCATGTTCCAAAACCACAAAGGGTTATTGATGTGGAAATAGTCTATTGATTAATGATCTTGTAGTTTGATGTATGATGACGTGGCATAAAATTATTGATTAGGCAATGTGGATATCTTATTGATGTGGCAATCTATTAATTCGTCATAAAGGGTTTCAATGATTATTTTATTATTAAGAGGTTAAAAATTCCAATTGACCATGCAAGGTAAAAAGAAAGATTAACATGACGCTAATATTGAAGGACGAATTATTTAAAATTTTATTAATCCAAATTTTGGTGGGAGTTTTGAATTATTTGAAATTTAAATATTGATTCTCCCTCCATGTCTCAAGTTGTCTTAAGGGCCAATCGACTCCCTCCATCAATATATAAATAAGTCATTCTCTTGTTGTTGGATGTATTCAAGAAATGTTTCACTCAATCCACGTGTTATATTTGTGGCCTGAGGAGTATCATAGATATTAAGGTGGTTTTCAATTTAATGTATGGATAATAATAAGAGTATCCTCCGCAACAAGGAGCGAAGCTCTTTTGTTTGTATTTTTTTGGGGGATTTGGGGTTCGTTCTTACAAGTTCATCATCATTCTTGCAACTTAATATATTCCAACGGTTATGGAACACACTTGAAGAAATTCAGTGCTTATATTATGAGCCAATCATTTCTTTTGGACATCATTCAAGTTACTAACATCTATTTCTAGGCATCAAATTTTGGTGAAGGCAGGCAAGGTGTATGTATTGGCACTTCTTCTCTACTATAGAAAAGTTCCAATATGCTATACTTTTGGGATTCGACCTCTAGACACCAATGAAAGAGAGCATAGCCTCAAAATTTTCTAAGGTTATCATTTTTGGAATTTTTTATGGCCTTTAATTTGTGAATTCTGAAGCAATTTTGACCAAGCAAAGATCCTTTTGAGAAGTGTCCTAATCACTGTAAAATTTATCTTCTAAAATGTGATTAAGTCATTCGATTAGCATTAAAATTTTAAAGGTATTAAAGAGTATTACATGTGCAGGTTGACCTAATATATATATATATATATATATATATATATATATATATGTAGGTCTGATGAATCTTTATCCACAAGCTAAGTAGACCTATGTTCTACATCATAGCAAAATTCGTGAAGGTTTCAAATTAATTATGGTGTTATGGTATTATAAATTTTTAAGCAATTAGTCTTCAATGAAAATTGATACAATGATCAAATGAATGATTTCACTTGAATCCTGAAGTATTCTCTACAAGGAGCAGTGAATGCTACAGCATACTTGAAGGCAAAACATTGTCTTAATCAATAAGAGTGCAAGGGATTTTCTTATGACAACAAGAATAGTACAAGATATAGCTATAGAGCTTTATCGCTGGACCTTGGCATCAAGTATAGTATAGAAGGATTTTAGCTCATGTTAAGTTGAACAAATTCAAGTATCAATGTGCACTAATCCAATGACTGACTTTTACCACCATTCTCTGCGGCCTTATCTCTATTCATATAGACCTGTGGTTAGAAATAGTGTCAAATTCAAATATCTATTGGTCAAAAGTAGTGATGAAATATACACATATACATACCTATTCTAGTGGGAAGACAACATAAACAACAACTTAACTTGAATATTGTATAGTGTGGAAGTTGTACAGGGCTATGTCATCCAATTCATCAAGAACCTCAGATTGAAATGGAAATGATATTAATGTGTATGATAGTGCTCTTGATGGGTGAATCGACTCTATGGCATGTAACTCTGATGTATATTGTGCAAGATTGTTTTGATGCATGGAAACATAGTTACTCCCATATAATCTTGATAGATGTGTGATGGTCGTAATATTTGATAAGTTGCAATATTGTTGATACGATGTGACAGTGACTTAGAAGCAAGTATGTGGACATGACAGTGATATTGTATGACTGCAACAAGTAATGGAGCAGTAGGCTTTGAATGATGATGATTGTAACAAGCAGTGAGATTGTGATTGTCCCTTCTTGACAGTGTGTAGGAGCAGCAACTGACAATTAAATAAGTAGTATTGGTTGTGGAAACAACAACATTAAGTGGTAGAAGACAACAGAAAATAGAGTATTAGTGGTAAAGCGAATAGCAGAAGTGTAAGACATAATGCAATAGTGATAACTGAGCAGTGGAGGAAGTGAGTGGAAGTGTGTTGATAGAGGATGTAGCATGAGTAGCAACTTGGAAAGAGGCTACAGTGAAATTGTTTGAATAGTGGAAGCAATTGTGAGTAGATGATGGCAGGGTTGGCAACAAAGGTGGCATTGGTTGATTATTGTATTGGAGGTTGAAGACTCTAGCAGATCTTAGTCTCCATATATTCATATGTGGGCAGTCTTTTACTTCCTTCCAGGTTTACTTGGTAAATGTTGTATGTACATCATACATAATTGAGCTTATTGTTGAGCCAAAAAATGTGTATTGTTATTGATGTGGTGTTTATGTTCATGATATGAATAATCTAAAAGTTTAAGAAATACTAGCTAACCAATGGTGAAAAATAACGAAATATTGATTCACCCTCCTCTCAATATTTCCAACAATGATTTGTATTTTTCAAGAGGAATTGAATCATGGCCCCAAAGGAGCTTGGATGGTGGGAGCTTAAGGAGTTTCATCTCTATGCAAAGGAACTAGCTGGCAAAAATCAATGGAGGTTAAAAAGAAAGTCATCCCTCTAGTACAAAGTTATGCAAGCGAAGTATTTCCTAGGTTTATGAGTTGTAGATTTATTCAAAGTACTAGATAAAAAATTTACAAGGTCAATAATGTGGAAATATTTGGTCAAGGATTTCCCCCTAGTTGGTCATTAGCTAGCATGGCATGTGGGGAATGGCAGATCCATCAAAATTGATTGTGATCCCTAGTATGGTGCAGGGAACAACTATAGGCTCTCAAATCATCTTATTCAAGATCTGAGACTTCTTAATTTTCTATGTCTAGTTGATGCCATCTCGCAATATCCACATGCTAGAGGTTGAGAAGGCTAGAAGTTGGCCAACGTGGGGCTAACAACAAAACTGGCAAATGAATGGGACATGTATGTTTATATTCTAGTTTAAACTCAAGTCCAACTATGTGATAATGTTTCATATTCTCTTTGTTGGAGACAGAACACCCTATCTGGAGACTACTCTGAAAAGCTGGGGAAAAATGAATGGCATGAAGAAAACTTCCCCAAAGAAGGATCCTAGAGGTGGAAGTTATTATGGAGAGTTAGGGCGCCACTAAAATATAAGATATGTTCATGGTTATATTTCAACAAAAATCTCCTCACTTGGGACAAGTTGCAAAGGAGGAGTTGGTATGGCCTAAGTTGATGCCCCTTGTGCAAGCTCTAGGAGGAGACTCGTGATCACTTTTTTATGCATTGTTGTTACACACTTCAAATATGCAATTCCGTGTGGACTTTAAAGCCAAATTGCATATGGGTGGGAGCTCCACTTTCAATTGCCTATAAAATATGGTGGTTCGATAATTTTGTATTAACTTACTCAAGATTACCTTGTCTTTTAATATTCTATGTGTGGTGGGCATGGAATCAAAGCATATTACAAGACAATACTATTCCTCTAGAGATTTTTGTAGCAAAGATAGTGGTTATGGCACGGGAATACAAGTCATATCTAAAGCATTCGAGGCCAAGAAATCCTATTATGCCAACGATAGACTTTGGATATCCATGGGAATTTTTTTATGGGGCTTGTAAAGGCCACATGCCATGATGTGGAGTGGGGGTGGCCCTCTATTTTAGTAAAATACGGCTAGTACATTGTAGATATGCACCAAAAACAAGATACTGATAGAACAAGAAAGCAAAGTTTGTGGTTGTGTGGATGTCATTATAATTTTCCAAGGAGAAATAATTAATGTGCCTCTTAGTATTAGTGGATCAAAATTGGTTATCAACTACGCAAACCAAAAAATAGAGGTGAGAATTCTTGGCCTGGAAACCTTGCTCTCTGATATTTGTGAAGTTGTTAACTCATTTGAACTCATTCATTTCATTTTATCACTTTATTCGCAAGTTTAACAAGAAGTTGATTCTATATCTAAAGAAGTTATTACTTTTCCAGTCGGTTATGTTCATTATCATGTATTTCTAGATGGGGAGGAGGTTGAATCCATGTGGACCAACCTCTCTTATTAGTTTCTTTGTTATGATTTATGATGGGTACACAACACATTTTTGGAGAGTATTTTTTACAACATGTGTTGATTGGGATTTGTTCCACAAGTCTTTGGTTAGTTGGGCCAAGAGGATACATTTTTTTAGGAGACATTATGGAATGGATGTCGAATGAAGTTGTGAAAGATAGTCCAAACAATACACATATTTTTTTTTCATATTTCCTCTATGAAAATAATAATAATAATAATAATAATTAACAAATATTAAATTATAACTATATATTAGATATCATTTTTGGATTCAACTGCATTAATTAAGTCATTCACGTATGACAATTTCCATGAGAGGTAGTCGTAACTGACTAATTTCTCGTGATTTTTGAATAGTTCACTTAGCACTCATTGCATCGGGTGATGCTCATAGGGGTGAAGAAGTGGGATTGAAACTAGTGAAACGAATCACATAGTATCAATAATCACTTCTGGGGCTTACACCCGGTGACTTTCCGAGAGGTCACCCATCCCAAATCGCCTCTAGCTCAAACACACTTAACTGTGGAGTTTTCCCCACAATTAAGCCCACTTACCTTGCTACCCCATTTTCAAAACCTTAGCAAGTATTGTGCCTCATGAACCATTCAAGAAGAGATCCCTTCACTCTTTTTGAATTTAAGTATTAGGGGGTTTACGCAATGCATTATATTAGATATCATTTTGGGATTCAACTACGTTAAGTAAGTCATTCACATATGACCATTTCCATGAGAGGTAGTCATAACTAACTAATTTCTCATGATTTTTGAATAGTTCACTTAGCACTGATTGCATTGGGTGATGCTCATAGGGGTGAAGAAGTGGGATTGAAACTAGTGAAACGAATCACTTAGCGTCAATCATCACTTCTGGGGCTTGCACCCGGTAACCAGGACTTCCCGAGAGGTCACCCATCCCTGATCGCCTTTGGCTCAAGCGCGCTTAATTAACTATATATTATTATATTAATTATAATATTACTAATTAAGTAATTTATAAGTAAATAAACATACAATATAATATAATATTTATTTATATTTAGTATTATATACATATCAATGCACATGGGACTTTGGAGTAATAATAAATGGGTGTTTTATTAAGGCAATTTGTGTGAAAAAATCACCAATTCAAATCCTTTGTGGGTGTGTGTGTATATATATTATACAATAGACTTTTAATATAATATTATATATGAAATAATATTATAATATTAGTTATAACTATATATATTAGTTTATCTAATAAAAATGGCTATTAACTATAATATAATTATAACTGTATAACAAATATATATTATAATAAGAATATAAAGTTGTGACATCCCCTATGGGTTTTTACCCCTTGTAAAACATTTTTTCCCCTTGTAATTATGTAATTACAAATTAAATGGTTGAGAAAGGGACACATATTATATTGCTTGAGGAAGTTGGTTGTTTTAAATATCAATCATGGGTTGACTGAATGGTTTTAATGGACTTGACTTTGTTATTAAGTCTTTTGAAAAAAAGGACAGGCCCATGTTTTTGTTGGGCAAGGGATACAAGCAAGAAAAGGACAAATGTTTAATGCAAAGTATGGGTTGTGCTACCAAGGGTGGTTGGTCCACGTAGACCGTACAGAAAATGACAGAACAATCATGGTCGAGAATATGAGGATATACACATTCGTTAAGTTTCAACGAGAATGAACATGGGAAGGGGGAGAGAGAATTCTCTCCATTGACTTTCTCTCACACGCTGAAGGAAGAGACCCTATGTGCATAGAGGAAGAATGACCACAAAAATAAGAGGTTGTGAGACTTCTGTGGAATATGAGCAAAGGAGGTCGAGAGATTCTCATTGCATAGAGAAAGGAGGTCAAGAGGCTCCTATTGAATAGAGAAATGAGGTATATAGGCTCCTGCTAAATATAGAGAGGAGGTCAAGAAGGTTTGTGAAATCATACACGTTTCATGTGCACCAACAAAGAAGGGAACTCAAGAAATAGGAGGCCAAGAGGCTCCTAATGAGCAAGATGAATTGCTGAGAACGAAGGAAAATATATGAGGATTGAGAGAATTCAAGAAGAAGAGAAGCTTCGATGATACCTAGTTGAGAAAATCATGAGGCTTGCTAACTGATAATCACAAAGCAGTTGTTGTGCCTTACACGACTAATAAATCCACTCAGAGACTATGCAGGTTGATAACCTTTGAGAGGTGGAGGTACCCAGGGCTAGTGGGTTGATAATATTTGATGGAATTTCCATGGGATTGGGTTGAAAACACAGGTGGAAGATTCCACTAAGCTACTAGAAATTTCACTCTTATTCCTTCAAAGGTAACACTGCTAATAAACCCTCCATGTTATTAACTATATATATC
This sequence comes from Pinus tabuliformis, assembly GCA_031772625.1. Taxonomy (NCBI): domain Eukaryota; kingdom Viridiplantae; phylum Streptophyta; class Pinopsida; order Pinales; family Pinaceae; genus Pinus; species Pinus tabuliformis. The sequence goes on from CM062817.1 coordinate 1,118,040,173, forward strand.
TCTATCCACATCTAAATTGAGACTCTGTGTGTCTAAATCCCTAGAGATGTTGTGATATTGTATTATAAGTCCTTCTATATAAAGGAAAGTGTTTGTTGCCTGAGGTGAAATTGTTGAATAGCCAATGGGCTAAGGTAGTGTGCCCTTGGGACACCCTATTTCAGCTGATGATATTGGTTGAATCCCCTGAGTGGATGATGGCAACATTCGAGTGAATTGGTTCACTGTGTTTATTGATCTTGAAAGATGGTGGTTGTAGGTGAGGAAACCTTGAGACACCCTATTTCAGTTGATAATATCAAGTTAAAACTCCTCTGAAAGCACTCTACCTCAAGATCTAGAATCTGGGTCGGGGGTGATAGCTACGAGTAAAATTGGTTGTAGCTTGTCTACGATTGGGTGGAGAGTTGAATTCCTAATCTCATTTGTTGAGAACATTGATAGGATAAGTGTAAATTCAAACCTATGTTTGTTGTTTGTTAAGAATATGTGTTGGCTTAAAGCCTATTTTGGTATTATTTCAATAAATTGGCCTAATACTTGCATTATATTGTGGAATGTTGATTCCTTGTGTAATTCCTAAGAAATTGAATGGATTTTGGCTTGCCTTCATGAACTTGTTTTTTGTTTAATATTATCCTGAGAGGCCTGTCGACATCTGAACTCTTATGAGCTTGAATTTGGTCCAATGGGCCTAATTATAAATGGATGGATAAAACTTTTTTTTTTATTATGTGGTTAATAGAATTGGTTGTTAAGCCATGTTTTAACATTGCTAAGCTCGGGAAGGTGTTGTAGCAGCTACAACCACCCTCCAAAATTTTTCCTTAGCTTCGTTTTGGAGCCTCCGTACCAACCTTCCTTAGCAGCATGTATTGCATTGACAAGTACCAGTGTTTCAGTTGAGTTTAAATGGCTTACCAGCCTGTGCTTGCTAGCTTCTTTTCCTTCCACCCGTAGGCTTACATTTCGAAGCTTGGTCATTTTCTGGTTGTTATGTTCACCTAGAAATTTTCACAATTCTGGAGGGAACCAACCTTCCTCTCCAAAACTGCGTAATCCATCTAGGCTGCTTGTTGCTCTCTAGAAATGTGCAGAACATCCAGGCAACCTTCCCTCTAGAAATTGTGCAGAGCAACCCATCACTAGGCTTGCTCTCAAAAATTGCGCAATTCTAGCTGACAGCCAAGGTTTCAGCCCAAAAATTGTGTAAAGCCTCAGGGACAGCCAGACTTTCTCAGCCCATAAATTGCGCAAAAGTCACTCCAAGGCTTGGAGTCCACTGCATGTGCTCCCAAGTTGATTGGTTTCCTCCAGGACTAACCAATATTGATTTGAATGCATGGGCTTCTTTTCCCAAAAAATAAAACAAAAGAAAAAAACATCCCTATATTTTAGGGATCCATTTTTAGCAGATGGAGGTTACATGCAAAAGTTGTTTTAGAAACCTCCTGCCAAGTGTCACTTTTTCCTAGATTTGTGGCATGCACATCATAAACCTTGATCTTATCAAAACTATTTATTTGACGCTTTAGAGCTCATTCCTCACATCGATCTTGGAGCTCTGGCATCCCACATCGCATCTAGGAGCATTCGGCACACTCAGATCAACTTTTTCCAGGTAAGTCCGCTTTTCATGTCTTTTGCTACTTTTTTGTTGCTTTTTATATTTCGGTTTGTGTGAGTGTTGTTTGCTTGGTTTGGTTGAACGCTTTCTGTCGTTTTAATGCATGTTAGCTTGTAGAAGCATTATTTCAATTTTTTCATTACATCTCATTGTTGTCGCATGCATCACATTATTTTTTCACTAACGATCTTCGTTGCGGCAATTCTTTTCACACACTTACTTGTTTTCTTGTTTTATGAATCCTACACTCATTGTTTTCATGCATGATCATTCACTCTTGTTTGCACTCAGATTCACCATGCATTCATCCCTTTCATGTATTCAGTAGCCCATCAGCGGGTTTTGGCTGCCTTGGCCTGGACCTTGCCTTGCCCTGCTTGCACTGCACATTTCTAAGAGTGAAGGCTCTACCTTCCTCACAAAAATTATGCAGAGCTAGCCCAACAGTGGCCTCCAGGATTTCTCTGTGCAATTTTGAGAGGCAGTGCTCTCTTAGCCCCAGGAATTGCTCAGATGCAATTCTTGGTTTGCAGTCATTGTTGACTGAAACTGTGCATTGCATAGTTTCATTCCTCAGCAGGCCAAGCTGGACTGTACTCTGTGCAATTTCGGCAGTGAGTCAGCCCCGCTGATAGGCCAGACTGTGTCTTGCAAAAATTTTAAAGTTAGTCTCCCAGCCTCTTGGTGAAAATTGCGCAATCTTTCCAATTAGTCACCTAGGTTTGTCACATGTTAGTCCTCAAGTTGCATTTGGTTTTCAACTAACATTGTGCTTGCCATGAGTGTTGTTATGTCTCCAGGTTTCATAGGTGTTAGTCTTCTCTCAACAATACAGGTATAATGGCCTCTAAGAGAGCAGGGTCAAAGGACACCGTTAAGAGTGCAATTGGAGATGCAATTGAGAAAGTGTTTATGAGATTGCCTATCTATGGAGACACTAAGTTGTTTGTAGACAAGATGATCAAGATGAAATGGCAGGACATCAATGACACCTTTTCAGGCACATTTGAGGAGAATCTAGAAGACTCTGGGGTCTATGTCAACATTCACAAGTCTGTCTTGTACCAGATTGCATGAAGATATCCCACGTTTCCATGCACGAACATGATCCATTGGATTGTCTCGCATGCTAATCTGTAGACAATGGTGTTGAGCATTATCAATGGAACACAGCTTTCTACCTTCAGGGAAAAGGACTTTGAGGAGATGTACCACTTGCTGCAGCCAGTGATCACAATGGATACACCCTTCACCAAACCTTGTAGTAGTGTGAACTCAAGATACATCTTGTAAAGCTAGGTGAAATAACCATCTAAGTTCAAGATGACACCCAACCAAGTGTACAAGACGAGGATACTATAGAAGGCAAATCATCTCTTGGTCATCTTTGCATGTTGCTTATATGGCGATGAGAGCACAAAAACCTTCCCGCAGAGTTAGGTGATTGTGTTGGATCAACTGGTGAGCGAAGGAAGACCTTTCAACTGGTTCGACATGTTGGCTCTCAAGTTGAAGGAACAAGTGACAGAAGCTTGGCATCCACCCAAGGGTTAGCAAGCGAAGCTATACATGTCCGCTCACATACTTGATGAAATCTTTGGCCATCAACAGCTCCCAGGCTTGGGTTGGGCATGGACACCTTCAAAAACCTCTGTGAACACTTATTGTAGGTTGTTCTCCAAATGCATATTACGTGGAGTTATCATACAACTATCATACCACTTCTTCACCCCGGTATATAGGATGATCTTTGAGCAGGATCCATCTTGCATGTTGTGAGCAACGATGGAGGCATTGATTGACATAGCATATTGGTATGCCTCACCCCTTGGTACCTTCATCTAGATGTACAACACGGAGAAGGCTCCACATGTTTTACCGAAGTTGGCCATGGATAAGCTCGTCATGCAAGAAGTGTCATATCGAATCTCGACAGGGCTATCAGCAAGAATGCACAGGAAGAAAAAGGCACGTTGGCCCACTCTTCCATTGCAAATCGGTTTGTATGAGATCCGAAATTGCAAGTATGCTGAGGCCGAGATGGAGGATTCAAGAGATTCACCTTCGGCACCAGAAGTTTCAATCGGTATGACCTGCATTGCTTAGTGAAGGACCACTGTGTGAGAGTGAAACATCCTTGGATCCATGGGGCATGTCATTGGCTGAGGAAGACTCATGGAGATACTTCTATCACTTCTCAAGGCTCAATGAACCAGTCAGCATAGTTGTAGAGTGGATAGTGAAGCAGAAGGCAGTAGCATCTCAGAGAGTAGCATCATCAATAGCAACAAAGGGTAGCAAACCTGCAGGTGACAAAGGCAAGAGGAAGGTTGTTAACAGCGCAGAGGCAGAGCAAAGTTGCAAGCTCAAAGCATATCCACTTGTGTTGAGAGCATCTTTGGAGATTGAGGCTAAGAGGTGAAAATGTGATATAAGGATCGCATAAAGGCAAAGAGGGAAAAACAGAAGTTGGAGGAAGCAGAAAAGGAGTTGCAGGAGTTGAAGTAGCAACTTAGGGAAGAACAGGAGTTTTGAAGAAGGGAGAAGTAAGCGCAGTAAGGACATGAACAGTAGGAGGCGTAACATGCACAGATTGATGAAACTACACCCATACAGGTTATTGAATCATCCGAGCACCTGGCACAGAGTAGACATGGTGAGCAGTCGCAGGAGCAGGAATTTTCTCAAGAGATTGAACAGATGTTAGAGCAGATGGACACGGATATGGTTCATCTAGATTCAGATCAAGATATTGACCTCATGCCTCAGAACCAAGAGGTCACCCCACTGGATTCACTAGATCTAAAAGCAGAGCAAGTCCCAAGCAATCAAGGAGACATTGAAATCCTTGAAGACAATCTGGAGGCGGAGATGCACAACATATCTTCCAATGAATCACAAACAGAGTTGTTCTGTCACGTAGAGTTCCAACTCCGTATGTCCATGGATCTCCTACACATTTTGAAGAGAGAGTTATCATGTCTGATGTGTGTAGACATCTAGCTACATTGGCCGATGCTACCAAATCATATGCCGAAGCCACCAGCTCAAGTGTTAGATTCTTGATAGCTAAGAACGAGTGCATGGCTAAGGAGTTACAAGCAGTCAAGTAGGGAGGAGAGCATGTTACAGCATCTGCCAGAGCATAGTTGAGGAGAGCGATACTACATGAAGTAGCATCTCTTGAGACAGTCATGTGGAAGTTGTACATCATATTCGTCACTGTGCATAATTTAGTTGTCCATATTAATGTGTAGCAATAGTGTTGTGCAAGGAGAGCAAGCATCTTGTCAGATCTGCACACTGTTGTCAATCACATGCAAATATAGACAATGAGATAAAAAGGAGCCCCATTACACTTTCCAAAGATGATGAAGCCAAAGGCAGTAGAGTTGAATGCACACATCTGGAGTCAGATCCGGAACTATGAGGAACACCTGCAGCTCATCACTGGCTTACAGTATTTACATGCACAAGTGTTCAAGAGCATGGATGTCATTGTGCGCATGCATGCGATCCCATCCATCGGCACACTCACCAAGGTGAAGTCCAAGAACCAAGACCGATTGGAGCTGGACATGTACTTCGATCAGTTAATGTGTGTAGCCACCAGCACAAACTTGCAAATAAGCACAGACACTATGCACCAGTATGTTGCTAGTCTGGCTGCACTCAAGGCTATGGTGCACGTTTTATCCAATGATTTGGATAGAGGTGCCAAATCAGTGTTCCCAGATGGAAGGGAGGAAAGAGTTTGCTTTCATAAGGATGTCACCACAAAGTACGTGGACACCATAACAGACTACCAAGCTTGGCATCAATTTGCAACCATCAATCATTGCGAGGACGTCGAAGAGTTAGTCTTCCCACAGTTTTCTGAGTCTTAGTGGTGTCTTGCATGGCTTACTCAAGCCTATTTTGTCTCACATAGGTACATGTGCAGATTGTAATGTAAACATGTTGTAAAAGTTAAAAACCAAGTGTCAATAGTAGAATGTAACAGTCATGTATTAGTTGAAGAGTCATGAGGGTAGGTGAAGAGTCACAAAGGGGAATGTCAAGGGTCACCCCACCCTTTTCTATTTATAGAACCTCATAACTCATTGTACAAGATTTTGGGAGCCAAGCTTCCTATAGGATAACTTAGAGAAAGCTTGGAATTATTGTAATGAGCCTTGGCTTCTCCATAATGCAGAGCTAGTACATCTGTTTGGAGGAGTAGGTGACAGTGACTGTAATGTTTCGCTATCGGGGCTAGTGGAAGTTTTGGTTGTATGTATAATTAGATCTTTAACTCTTTTAATATAATAGAGTCAACACGTTTCATGCATATTTTGTTATTGTAGTTTGGCTATCCTGGTTACTTTAATGATGTATGTAGTTGTTATTTATGCATGTATGTATGGACTATTCCATATATGTTTGTATGAATCTTATCGAAGTGTGTTGTTGGTGTAATCCATCACTTTGGATCATCGGCTATCCTACTTTCCATATCATGATGTCTTTCTGTTTATGTGTTCCCTTTCAAGATGCATGTTATCACAAGTTTCTAAGGGGCGCACTCACACCCCCTTCAATGTGTTAGAGCATTTCATGCACCTTCGTTGACTTACTGCAAGGTCACACCCTTACTACCAACAAGGACATCTTACTTACCTTTGCGTGCAACCGCAGTCAAGGCGATACCATACTACCCACTGCTAGGACTCCTACTCCAAATGATGGGAGGTCTAGTTGGGACTTCATACCGAGGAGATCCCCTAACATGTTGACGAGTCCAGCACCATCAACATTTATGGCACTAGAATGAGGGCCATATGACAAGTTGAGTCCTCACATCCTGTTTTGAATCTTAGCACATCTATCATGGATATTGTTAGAGTCCACCCTCTGCGACGTCTGTCCAATGCACATCGCTTTGAAATCACAAAGGAGTTTTATGATATCTTGTCAGAATTCACGTATGTTGGTGAAGGTGAAGTGGCCTGGCCTGAGCACGTACATGCCTTCCTTGCATTCTTGGAGGATGCAGAAGAGTTTGATGAAGTTGAGGTCAGCATGTTGCTTTCAACCACACTTCATGAATCCCCACAACGATGGTGCCGCAACCTGCCTCACAATTGTGTGCACTCATTTAAGCAGTTCAGTGATCTAATCGAATTTGTTTTCCATCATTTTGATCTTGAACCTCTTGACAAAAAACTATTAAAACAACAGAAGGCCATGCATGAATAGCCTATGGATTTTTGGCAGCACTTCTGTTTACTCCAGTTTGAAGCTCCAAAAAACCAGATGAAATTCCAATATCTCATGGACAGATTTGAATATTGCCTTACCAAATCACTCTGTCCTAAAATGAAGTTAAAGTTCAAACCCCGCTTAGCATACTTTGATGATGGAGCTACGCAATCACAAGCAGGCACAGTTGTTGTCACAATTGACTACCTGCCTTCCCCTCATCAAAGAGCTCCACCCCCGCAGAGTGATGTGGAACAACATACACACACATCTGTTCAACTGTCACAGCCTCCCACCATCACCACTCTTAATTTCTGTGCAAATTTAGTTGGGAAGCCCATGGGTTGTCACATGCACTTGTTACCTCAACCTCTGTCTTTGTGTTTTATTGATTGTCCGAATTGTACTGTCTTTTGTTCTTCCATTCTGAACTCTACACTTGTTGTGAACGATGATCAAGCCATCGACGAAGTTGATGTTACACAACCAACCTATGTTGTCATTTACGATGAGTATGAATGGGAATCTGAACATCAACTCACGACGAAGGATGACCTCCTTATGTTCACGCCTCCTCTGCTTTTTCCTGACATCTTTGGTGATTCTGCTACCTCTGATTTTCCTAGAGTAAATCCATCCATGGATGTATCTACTTCCGATCATTTGTAGAACACACCGGATGTCAATACATCATTCGCCAGCGAAGAGGACAAATTCATCATTGAAAATCCACTTGATTTTTCATCTTCTTTTTTCAAAAATGCAGAGGGTGAACATTATGGCTTCTAATCCACCCCTATGTTTGATTTATCAGATCATGAGGATGTTGATGAACTCATTGATCTTTCTGATCATAGTTGTTATGATCTATTTACTCTTGTATTCAATCATGATGTTGATTCTATCATTGTTGATATTTCAAAGCCACCTGTTTATGACAATCTATCTGTCGATGAAGTCGAAACCACGCAGGTTGTAGAGCCAGTTCAGCCTAAGCTGATGGTTATGTCAGGCCCTCGTTGTCCTGAGGTTAGTTTCACTTCCAATCAAGAAATTGTTGAAACACCCAGGGCTCCTCATCACTCATTTGTATGCATTGAAGATCAATACAACATAGATTTCACTTCCTCTACTCGAATCACATGATCCCATCACTCAAGAATTGGAGGAATATTACATAGCAAGCACACTTGCATGACGTAAGTTATCTATTTTTCTCACGTTTGCTTGCATGTCACACTCAAGAGAGTGCATATGATTAACATCTACATGTAGTGTATCACAACGCCATGGTAAGTCCACAGAGTGCATGTCATGCGCTTTCACTTTTTTCTTTTCTGTGGATGCATGTAAACTCGGAGTGTGTTTTTCTTCATTGTTATATATTTCATGTTTGTTGGTTTGCCTTATGGTCCTGTTCACGAACCATGACTTCACCAACATGGGTCAACCAATGCATAAATGGTTGCATTGGAAATATCACTTTACATGATCATACCCAGCAACGTTAGCTTAGGAGTAGGAGTAGTGTTTTATTTATGTCTTGTTTTCTTGCATGCATGTTTTCTTTCTTGTTTTGTTTTTTTGTTTGCCTACCTGCTTGCTTGACTTTCGCATTTATTTCTACTCTTTTCTCTTTTGTTTGTTTTTTTGTTTACGCCCATAGGTTAGTTTCGCGTGAAACCATGTGCGACTCTTGAAGCAAGCAGGGTAAAGTACAACAGGATTTGTGCAGTTATCAATACTTGGTTATATGTTATCTTCTCTCTTTATGTATAACTTCTTGGCTTCAATCAATGATACACTAATGGAAATTATGTTATGTTCGAAGTGAGCCTTGGTGAAAAAACAATGCTTACACGCTAAATAGTACCACCTACTCTAGTCGGTTGTTTTGGTTTAACCCTTGTCAGCTCAGTCAAGTAGAGTAAGGTGAGGGGGAAACCTTAACAAGTATTTTAGAGGTATATACAAAATACTTCTCTGAAGGAACAACCTCTTCTGCTCTTAATAAGTCGGGATCCCTCTTTTGCCTTTGAAATAAATAAGTTCTTATGCACAGTTCTTGGAAAAAAAAGAAAAATGAAAAAATGAAAATGTGAATTTTTTTGAAAAAATGAATGAGGCAAAAGAAGAGAAAGGCTTCCTGCGCAGAGAGGTGATGCAAGTAACTTCGTTGGGGTATTTACCAGGCTCACTGGCAGCGGAGCGATTCTTGTGTTTTTGCTTCACTCTGTCGAGGTACTACCTAGGCCTGCTTTTAGCGGAGCAACACTAGAGATGAAACTTAAACTATGATAGTCATATTGCTTATGCACCCATATACCCCTCATCCCCAATCGAACTGACCGATCAAGAGAATGGAAGGTGCTACATCTTTCAATCAATCTAAGTGTGGAAAGCAAGATGATCATAGAACCGAACAATACTTTTGGAGGAGTTAGACTTGTTTTTTACGAAACAAGGTCTATTTAGAGAGATGGAGTTCTACCAGTGTGTCGCCAAGTGTTGTAGTGACTACAACCACCCTCCAAAATTTTTCCTTAGCTTCGTTTTGGAGCCTCCCTACCAACCGTCCTTAGCAACATGTCTCACATTGACAAGTACTTGTGCTTCAATTGATTTTCAATGGCTTACCAGCCTGTCCTTGCCAGCTTGTTTTCCTTCCACCCACAGGTTGACATTTTGGAGCTAGGTCATTTCTAGTTGTTATGTTCACCTGGAAAATTGAGAAATTCTGGAGGGGAACCAACCTTTCTCTCCAAAACTGCGTAATCCATCTAGGCTGCCTATTGCTCTCCAGAAATGTGCATAACAGCTAGGCAGCCTTCCCTCTGGAAATTGGGTAGAGTAAACCATCACTGGTCTTGCTATCAAAAATTGTGCAATTCTGGCTAACAGCCAAGGCTTT